>JAREYC010000003.1:5022500-7422500 GCA_030015325.1 Cryptoblepharus egeriae | reverse complement strand
AAAAGGAGCAAATTAGAAATTTGGAACAATTAAGACAAATCAGGAGGATAGGCTGGAATTTGGAATAAAGGGAACATTCTCTGAGTTAGGACTCAATCTTAACCCAGGGAAATGGGTTTTCTAGATCTAGATTTTCAAGATCTGTAACATACTGGGAATAGTATCATCATATTTACTGTCCCTACAATCCAGAGTAACTATGGGAAGATGTAAGAGGCACATACTGTGGATTGTTCTATGCATTTCCCATGGGTGACACCATAACTACATTGGTATAAAAGGTCCCATAGTTAATCTGGATTGTAGCCAAAATTTAAATGGATTTCATTTGCTCCCATTCAATTCTGCTGGTATCCACAGCCAACAGCTATAATGAGGATAAGCATCATCAGGATGTCAAACATATACCATTCACGATACCTACTGAGGGCTGGAAGTGATGTCATTACCAATATAAGCACTTTTCATGACCCAAATGTAAGCGGATCATGACCCAAAATAAGCACTTTTCTGACCCAAAATAAGCATGGATCATGACCCAAAATAAGCTGATCGTGACCCAAAATAAGCACTTTTCTCACTGAGGAATGCATTAGATGCAAATGATAGGAGAGAAAATGTACGCATTTTGATAATATTTTCTCAACATGGGACCCCATTATGATGTGGGCCACCTTTCAGCAGTGACACTTTCAGCTGTGACATTCCTGTGCAAATGGAGATGTTGGAAGAGACCAAGGACCCATTAAAAAGCATTTGTGGGCTGCATCTCACTTATGTTTGACACCCCTGCACCAGTTGATATTTTATTTGTTGGGTTCACCAATATGAATAAAGAAGAAAAAAGCCACAATCTGCAGCTAGCAGGAATAATGACACCAAAGAGAACTAAAAAAATGTACAATGTACAATTTATTGAGGAAGAGCGAAAACCACAATGAAAAGCATTTGGCACAATCCTGCCTTTGACCAGTTCTGCTATCTTTGATAGCATCATTTTATTTAGAGCATCATCTGGGGAAAAAAAATCCCCCTTAATTGATCTAGACAGTTGTGTAATAGCTTTGCCCCAAGCTACCATTAGCTCATGCCTGGCATTATGATATTTGATTGCCCCATGCGCCCCAACCGACACAGAAACAACCATGGCTCTCGGATTCTCTGAATGTGAACTATGACTTTCAAGGCGCCAGTTAAAGGCCTCCTGCCGGGAGGAATAAAGTATGAAGAAATCCATTGCTATAAACTCTCAAATGGGTGTGAAAGATTGACTTCCGATGCACAGGGATATTTCATGTAATTGTCAGAGTAAAGAGTTAGGGCAGCACTAACAATGAAAGTGGGTACCCGAGATTAAATTGAATGAGAGCCCATAACATGGTTGCATTGGTAAAGCACTTCTGAGTCACCCCTGGGGGGGCGGGTTAGGTCAGCGCACAAACATGTGCCATCCTCCCCAACATCAGTGTGTGGAGATGTGCTGGCTTAAATTGGTTAGGATCTCACCCTGAGTCTCTGATTGAAATGGGACATAGAGCACAATCCTATCCATGTATACTTAAAAGTAAGCCCCATTGTGTTCAGTGGGCCGTTCTCCCAGGAAAGCGTGTTTAGAATTGCACCCATACAACACATGCCTTGGTATATGTGGGGGTTCTGTTCTGGAGCACACCCCCATTGTTAACTGAAACAGCAGATACCAGGGAATATGACTTGTCTTGTGGCAAAGGGATCCCTCAGGAGCTCCCCGCAGCCTCCTAATGCCTCATAAGACACACACACACACACACAACACACACAACACACACACAAAAGGTTCAGTCTGAGTCTGGCAGCAGATTTATGTATGTATGCATACAAAAATCTCATAAGATTTATAGGATTTATAAATCTCAAATGATACATAAGTCTCAAAAGACTCTCTGGAGGGACCTTGGGCAGGCAGGATCGCAGGGGGAGCCCCCACAGACATGAACCAAAGGATAAGTTATTCCACGGGTACGAAATCAGGAGATACACCCCCCCCCATCCATATTTCATTACCAGGACAAGTATTGACTGCTAATATTTTGAGTCCTTTCCAAATTAGACATGCAGAAAACCATAGAGGACGTCCTTTGTAAGAATCAATTCTCTCTTTGAATACTACACTCTACAAGAGTGTGATTGGATTTTAATATTCATCTTAGCAATGTTTAACATTTTAAAAAGCCAATGTTGCAGGTCAAACAACCAAGTATAAACAATGTGAAATTATAAGCTGCAAAATTATTGAAATGTTACTAGGGACAAAAATGAAATCCAAATTATGACCAAACTCAAATGTTGAAGCAACCCATTTGAATCTGCTCATTCACAGATTCGCCTGCCTTCACAGAGGAGGCCAACGTTTAGGTTGATGGAATGAATCATACTACTATATAGCTATGTATATCTCTTGCTTTGTTCAAAATAAAGGATGAGACCAGTGGTGGGCACTTACCGGTACGGGCCTATGCGCCCGTACCGGATCTTCCCGTTTCCCTGCCGCTAGCGAACCGCCATCGACAGGGAAATGCAAAAACATAGCGGACCGGTATGCTATGGCTCTGAGCGAGCGCTGACGTCGGTGCTTGAGCAGAGCCTGCCTAGAAGCGGCCTGCCCGCCCCTGGGCAGGCTCTGCGTGAGCGCCGGTGTCGGCGCTTGCGCAGTGCCTGCCTTGAAGCAGGCTTCGCCCACTCCAGGGCAGGCACTGCGCATGCGCAGACGTCGCCCGCCCCTCACCCCACCCACGCCCTGCCCACGCCCCCTGACCCCGGCTGGCCCCTCCCACTTCCGGCGTACCGGATCTTGGGATGGGGCTAGTCCATCTCTGGACATTAAAATGTCAAAAGTTCTGATGAAAGGTTTTCTGAGTAAATAGATATTTCCAGCTACACCAAGACATTAGAGATGTTCTAATTTGAAAGTTCGGAAATATTGAGGTGTAACTTTGCCTAAATTGGTGCACGGAGGAGCCAAATGTTTTGGTCTATTAAAGGAAAAGTTTAAGTATTGACAATGATGTGTCAATAAACTATAGAGCACAATCCTATCTATATCTACTCAGAAGTAAGCTCATTGTGTTCAATGGATCTAACTCCCAGGAAAGCGTGCTTAAGATTGCATCCATTGTCTGGATGACCTTTTAAAACCAAGCACTTGTGCTGCAATCCAAGACACACTTTCCTGGGAGTAAGACTCATTGAACACAGTGAGGCTTACTTCTGAGTAAACAAGGATAGGATTGTGCCCTTATTGTAGTTTTTGCATTCAGAATAGTCTTCTTTTACTGTAAGAGTTGGCTCCTTGTCTTTCCTAGATAATCCTCTTGTGTAAAACTATGCCAGCGTCAGTAATCTGCAGCATATAATCTGAATACTGTTGGCTGGGAAAGTCAATCTTCCTTGATTTATTATAATGGGACTCTCCTATTTATTGATAATTCTACCTCCTACTTGCCATAACTAGAGCACAAACCAAACCATGTCTACTCAGAAGTAAGCCCCATTGTGTTCAATGGGTCTTACTCCCAGGAAAGTGTGTTTAGGAGTGCAGCCAAAACCTCCTAATTGCTAAGTCCTCCACCAGCATCAAATCACATGCAATAAAATATTCCAATTGAGTAACTGTCTTTAAGAAAATTGGAAAAGCAGTAGAGAGGCGCCCAATAAGAACAAAGGAAGGCTATTTCATCCCTCTCGGCTATACCAGTGTCCTTATGAAAAATTGAGATGATTATTATTATACTCAATTATGTATATATTATTATATTAAGTCAGGGCTGTGGGTGGCGCAAGTGGCTAAGGCACTGTGCCTGTTAACCAGCAGGCCAGGGTTCGATTCCTGGGTCAGCCCCACAAGACAGGGTGAGCTCCTGTCCTTAGCTCTGCGACGCCAGCTGGATCCAATCGTATGGGCTCTGCCTTTCCATTGGACTAATTCAGTGGCGTGGAGAGGGGGGATTTGCTGCTTGGGTAACAGCCTATCCTCCATAACAATCTAACCCAGGCTTTCGTGCTTCGCATGCAGCGTATGCAGCGCTGAGCACGATACCATAGTCTTTCAAGACTGATGGAGGCCTGCTTTTTATTATTATTATTATTATTATTATTATTATTATTATTATTATTATTATTATTATTATTATTAAATACTCAATTATATATATATATTATTATTCTAGTGTCCTTATGAAAAATTGAGGTTGTTATTATACTCAATAATATATATATTATTAAAATTGTGATTATTATACTACAGTATTTGTCCCAGGAATGATGTTCCCCTTGGTATTGATGATGATTTCTGGTAGGAACACAGCACGGAGGATACAACTGAAAAATCCTCTTCCCCCACACTCCCTTGTTTACATTAGCAACCATTTTGTTCAGGATGTCTCCCATTTCCATTAGATCATTTCTCCCAGATATCCCAGTCCTTTCCTGTTTGGCTATCATCCAAAATTAACAGATCGTTGAATGAAACACTGGGAAGTGACTCCATCACAGTCACACTCTATCTTCAGCTAAGCGTGTCTTATTGCCTTTTAATGGGAACATGCCACAGAGCGATGTATCGTAGAAAACCGCTGTAGGAAGGCAAACCACTTACTGACACCACAAAGCATGCTGGTTTGTTACTTTAAAAGGAGATTTCCCCAAAGAATAATGTTTAGCATCTTGGCATTCATGTTGGCTCAAGTGCAGCCAAACACTTCCCTTCGATCCTGGCTTGACTTTCCAAAATTAAGAGAAATTCCATGATGGTTGCAGAAACGGCCTGGGAAAATGTCACAGGAATGAAAGCTCCTCTCTCCAATTTCAGGCTGTTTCCACCAAGCATGCAGAATTGCAAATCCAAGATCCCTGCTGAGCAGCTGTCTAGCAAAAACATCAGTTTGGGGCACCTCACTTGAAGAAAGATGCAGCCAAATTGGAGCAAGTCCAGAGGAGAGCGACAAGAATGATCCAAGAACTCATCCAATAAGTGGAGGATGCCTGTCACCAGTGGTGGGATTCAAATAAATTAACAGGTTCTATGTCCTAATAACGTAAATTAACAACAGGTTCTCTGTCCCATTAGTAACCAGTTTGCAGAACCAGGCGCTCATTAGCAAAGGGTTCTATAGACCCGGAAGCCCACCACTGCCTGTCATTAATGGCTAATGGATGCATAAAATGGAGATTTGGAAACACCAGGGAAGGATCATTGTGGAAGTCACTACATCAATTACTAAACTACTCATTCCTTTGATATGGGCTGCGGTTGGTGCAAGTGGCTAAGACACTGTGCCTGTTAACCAGCAGGCCAGGGTTCGAGACCCAGGTTGGCCCCACAAGACAGGGTGAGCTTCTGTCCTTAGCCCAGCTCTGCAACGCCAGCTGGATCCAATTGTATTGGCTCTGCCTTTCCATTGGACTAATTCAGTGGCGTGGAGAGGGGGGATTTGCTGCTTGGGTAACAGCCTATCCTCCATAGCAATCCAACACAGGCTTTCGTGCTTTGTATGCAGCGTATGCAGCACTGAGCACGATACCATAGTCTTCCAAGACTGACGAAGGCCTGCATTCCTTTGATTCTGTAACAATTCTGGACCAACAAAATGCTTTTGCTGTCTCTTATTCAAAGCGTTGCAGCCACTTCTATTGATTCTAGCACAGAAAATTAATCAAACAGAGTCCTTGCAGCAGCTCCATATATTTCTTCACTACGATCAGATGGGGTGTTCTTCCCAGTTCAGGTCCTTCACACACCTGAGAGTCTATAGATAGAAAAGTGTCTCTAATATAGCAATTACTGGGAAGCTGATGTTATTTTTTTCCAGAGTGGTAGAATGGCTGATGTGGGAATAGCGCTGGACCGGACTTGGATTGTGATCAATCAGGACAACCACTAACTCTGGCTGCTATTAATGGCATGGTCAGGGAATACTACAGATACCAAACTGACACTACCTTCAAGCGGTGTGAACCACAAAGCTTCTTCCTAGTACAGTTCATGGATTTATTTAGCAATCTTCCTGCAAAAGAAACTCCAAGTACGGAAACACAAGCTGAATTTATGCGCTCTTCACCCACCACCGGACACTTTCAGCCTCCTCTGGGAGGACAACTAGCAGCTGCTTAACAGCAAGCGCACACACCAAAAATAAATTACAAGCACTGAAAACTATATCAAGATTAACAGAAGCACTACATTATTCATGAGGTGTCATTTTTGATTTGCGTCAGATGACATATTTTCCTTCATTCGTCCTAATTACCAATACTGTTTTGTGGCATAGAATTTGGGGGATGTATTTACTGCCTGTCAAATGGCATATTTATGTCATTCCACATAATTATCAATTTGTGGAACTACATCATTGCTGCTTCTTGAGATGTCACTTTGAATTATTTGGAAGGTATAAATCAGCAATATGCAACATATCGTTCCCCAGTATCGGTTCATTAAAAACATACCACATAGGTTCAGTGGGCAGCCAGTTTTTTTTAAAAAAGAAATATACCAGACATTTTTATGATTATTCTGTCCCTAAAGATGCCATATTGCATAATAAATTAGCTGCCAACTTAAAGGATCTGATGTTTTTACTGTATTCCAAGTTATACAACTTACTTGAGAACTTTTTCTTTGGGGGTGCGGACAAGTGAAAGAGGCCTATCTACTGGATGAAAGCTGAACCCAGAATTCAAACATACATCAAATACATTTTTTGCTCTCAGTAGACATTTGAGCTCTCTCTCTCTCTCTCTCTCTCTCTCTCTCTCTCTCTTCCTTCGGAAAACTCTGCACCTTTACATTTTTACATTAAAAAGATGATGATAAGAAAAAGGGTTCAGGCATGGTCCTTTTATAGTGAAACTCTCTCCATAGGAATGCTCACCAAGCTTTGTGTTATTGAAAAACCACTTATTGGTCTGTTTCCCTTTTATTTATTTGATTCATTTCATTTTTATATTGTGAAACCATATGGTGGGATAACTAGAGGGTTGGATTAGGACTGGCAAGATCAAGGTTCAGATCTGTCTCAGTTGGGAAACTAAACAGGGTGACCATATAGAATGAAGGACAGAATGCCTCTACCGTTAAGCACTGCAAAGTAGAGGGAATTTAGGCAGGTGTAGTGCAATATAGCAGGGTTTTAAAAAGCAGCACCTGCCTAAATTCCCTATTACATGTAATGGTTAAAGGTAGAGGCATTCAGTCTTCCATTCTATATGGTCACCCTGAAATTAAAGGGGCAAATTTTAGCCACTTTCTGCCTCTTTGGTCAGCTTGTATGAGAACTTCAGAGGAGTTCCTCGTAACCTATAACTTGTGATGGACTTTTCATCCACAAATTTGTCCAGTCCATTCTTAGAGACATTTAGTCAAATGCCATCATTACCAGCATGACTATATGCCCCAATTATCCAGGACATGCTCTGGATTTCAGCCTTGTGTCCTGAGAAAAAATTTCAATATCCTCCTTTTCTTTGTAAGTGGGGAGCAGGTAGACTTTTTTGTAATTAATAAATCATGTCTTCAATCCTAACCTCCACATAGGCTGGCCTAAGCCCCAGCATATCTCCTGCGCTGATCTGGGGGTGTCACAAAAATGCAGTAAGACACTTCTGCCCCACAACTGGGTGGGGGGAATCGTTAAGCCAATGCACAGGCATTTATTGACCTTCCCATACCATCACAGAAAGAGAGGCCAAGTGAGTGAGAATGGCCTAAATTTCTTAGGATTGTACCTTATATGTAATAGTTTTAAATTTAATAATAATATAGTGCTTAAATCAAGCACACGTAACAATATACTGTATACTTATATAATATAACAATATAACAATATACTGTTTTTAGCTTTTATGTTATTACGTCCTACATTTTTCTTTGATTTTTTTTCTTGGATGCTACATTTTTGGGGGGGCCTTGTCCTCTTTTTTTGGTTATTACATATGGTCACCCTGCATCATCACATCCTGTGGCAAGGAGTTCCACAGACTATCAAGGTTGTAAAAATGATCTTATTCTAACTATTGTAGGGAGAGGAGAAACCAACAAGTATAAGCTAACACTTAACTATGTACAGGTGATCATTCTCTGCATAGCTGGAGGATTTTACCCAGCAATCTTCAGCTCTGGTCCTCAGGCTGTCCCCTTCTTGCTTGATCTGAAACATTCAGGAGAGAGAAAATCCTTCCCCCACCTGAAAAAAAACTTTTTGTTTTCCATCCTCTTTTGTTCCACCACAATCTCTTTATCCAAACAGAAAATAATGCCCTTCTGGCAATACACAATGCAATGATCTATTGACCTGGAAAACTATTAGGGGTCAAACTGCATCCTATTATCGACTTTGTTTTACAAATGTTACGGATCTAGTTGAGGATTTAGAGCCTCCCTTTTTTGAAGGAAACAATAGGTAAAACTGTAACAGCAAAAACAATGCATCATGTGAAAATAATGTAGTAGTTAAGGAGATGGACTGAGACCTGGATGATCTGTGTTCAAATCCTTCCTCGACCATGAAGCTTCCTGGGTGGGTCACTCTCAGCCTCACCTACCTCATAGGGTTGTTGTGAGACCAACCATTGCCAGTTACATCTGGTGGTTCTTGGAATAGTTGGACCATGTCAAATGGTATAGTACAAGACACACATTGAGAAACTATGGTCTATGTTGACTGCTAGTGGCTCTCCAGGGTTTCAGATGGGGGGGGGGTCCATCCTAGACCTACCTGCAGGTCAAGATTGAAGCAGAGGTGTTCTGCATGCAAAGCATATTCTTTCCTTCTCAACTACAGCCCCGTTCCCAAAGAGAGGAATTAAAATTGAACAGTCTGGTTTGCCAGCCTTTAAATTCTCTCTCTCTCTCTCTCTCTCTCTCTCTCTCTCTCTCTCTCTCTCTCTGTTTTTGCCATGTTCCAGAATGGGTGCAAACCAATAAGTCTGGGATAAATAGAGGGCAAACCAATAAATCTGGGATGGGCAAGCCAGCACCAAAGTTTCAGCAACAGCAACACTGAAGACTATTTAGAGTAGATCTGTGTAACCTCTTGCTACATGATTATATTGTGTGCCGATATAATGAGTTCCTTTCAAGGAATGTTCTGTATTATATGCTACTCAGGGTTACACAATGACACACAAAGAGCTGGTAATTTGTGCCATATCAAAGCTCTAGTGCTTTTTGCAGGGCTCCTTCCGTATCGGAGTCTCAGGGGATGGAGGGGGGAAGAGTATTTCAGAAATAAGGAGGATCAGAATTGATAGCTGACAGATAATAAGATTTCGCCACAGGTCCAAGAAGGGCTGACGAACATGTGCTTCAGAAAATAATGATGCGTCTTTGTACTCAAAAGCATGTGAAAGTGAGGGTGAGCCAGCTTTCAAACCTAGATGATATATAGTATCTTTTAGGAGCAAGATCTTAAAAAAGGCATTATGCAGTCTTCCAAAATCTCTTCGAGGATCTTCATGGATTCCACATCTTCTACCATCTGCTACCTAAAGGTCTCATAGGGCTCAATCCAGAGTAACTACAGGGTGTCCTTGCTCCGGTGTAAGAACAATTTACACTGGATTGCAATATGAATTTCCCATAGGTTTTCACCAGGTGGTACTATAACTACAGGTGCACGCAATGTCTCTTACGTGCTCCCGTAGTTACTCTGGATTGCAGGGATGGCACAATCCAGAGTAACTACGGGGAGTCCTTGCTCCGGTGTAAGAACAATTTGCTGTGGATTGCAGTATGAATTTCCCATAGGTTTTTATTAGATGGTGCAGTAACTACGGGTACACGTAATGTCTCTTATGTGCTCCCGTAGTTACTCTGGATTGTAGGGCAAATAGCTATAACTGTTTCACAGTTCTCAAGTACACAAATAGACCCCCCCTCCTCCTCTTCCTCCTCCTCCCACCAGAAAGTGATCCAACCTATGTTTCTCCCCGCCAATACAATATGAAAGTGAGGCACGCATTGCATTCCGCAGAAGCTTTTCAAATCTGTGGGGCCTCCTCAAGGTCACATTGGTTCTGTTGCTGGTGCCAAGCATCCTCTGCCCTAATTGTGAAGGACCAAGGAAATCACGTGGGGATCCCAAGGTGTACAGCTTTGGGGAAAGTTCTACTGGAATGTTGGACGGGGCCAGGAGGAGCCGCGCTCTGATTGGTCCAGGATTGTTGCTGGAGTCTTGGCAGTTATTTCTGTTGGCAGTTATTTCTAGGGCATAAGGCAGTAGCGCTGCTGTTACTGCTCACTCTGCCGAAGACCTTCAACGACTTATGGACCGTTTTAGCAAAGCCTGCCAAGACTTTGGACTAACAATCAGCCTGAAGAAAACACAAGTCATGGGTCAGGGTGTGGATCCACCTCCCTGTATCACAATCTCTGAACATGAACTGGAGGTTGTCCATGACTTTGTGTACCTCGGCTCAACTCTCTCTGACACTCTCTCCTTAGATACTGAGCTGAATAAACGTATTGCTAAAGCAGCTACCACATTTTCCAGACTTACAAAGAGAGTATGGCTTAATAAGAAGCTGACAGAACATGCAAAGATCCAGGTCTACAGAGCTGGTTTCCTGAGCACATTCTTGTACTGGAGCGAGTCTTGGACCCTTTATACATGGCAGGAGAGAAAGCTGAACACCTTCCATATGCGCTGTCTCCGACGTATCCTTGGCATCACCTGGAATGACAAAGTCTCAAATGACGCAGTCTTGGAACATGCTGGAATTTCTAGCATATTCACACTTCTGAAACAGCGGCATCTGCACTGGCTTGGGCATGTCGTGAGAATGGCTGATGATTGGACTCCAAAAGATCACCTGTGTGGAGAATTGGTGCAGGGAAAGCGCCCAAGAAGGAGACCACAGCTGTGATACAAGGACATCTGCAAGAGGGATCTAAAGGCCTTGGGAATGGACATCAACAGCTGGGAAACCTTGACCTCCCATCGTTCAGCGTGGCGGCAAAAGACCCAGCATGGCCTTCTCCAACTGGAAGAGACACATGTTCGGCAGGCTGAAGCAAAGAGACAGACCCGGAAGCAGCGAAACCTGGGACCTGGGCAGGGGACGGAATTTATTTGTCCTCAGTGTGGAAGAGATGGACACTCTTGATGCTGTTTTTTTTTTTAGCCACACCAGATGCTGTTTTAGGACCTCCACTCAGAGCATGATACCATAGGCAAGGAGCTTGCTTGTAGGTTCTTACAGGAAGCAGCTGAGCATCCCCTATCTTGGCAATCAGTTCATTGCAGATCTTAGTTCTTCAAGCTCCTGCTTCTTCTGCTGGAGTGCTCTCTCCAAAGACTGTACGTTCCTTTGTTCTTCCTGGAGCTTTCTATTCTTTCTGAATGTGTGAAGAACCGCATTCTCCGCCTTGGCCTTAGTACACACTTGTGCAATTTCTTCATTGACTTTACCTAACTTCTCCTCGGCATGGATTTTCAAGGCCTGGTATCTCTGTTCCTCCTGGTCCTGTCCAACATTCCAGTAGTACATTCCCCAAAGCCGTACACCTTGGGATCCCCAGGTGATTTCCTTGGTCCTTCACATGCCCCCCTTTCAGGAGACTGGTTACCTGCTGTTTTCCAGCTGTCTCCAGGCACACTCAGAAATCTATTTATTTATTTGTTTGTTTGTTTGTTTGTTTATTTATTTATTTATTTATTTATTTATTAAATTTATATCCTGCCTTTCTCGGGCCAGTAGCCTGACTCAAGGCGGCTAACATAAAACTTAATTAAAAACATAAATAGTACAATTAATAAAAACAATTAAAACATCTAGGCTAAAAACACATATGTTAAAAACAATAAAACAACAGCCCCCCCCCATTAAAAAGCCTCTGTCCCATTAAAAAGCTTTTTTGAAATAAAAGGTTTTAAGGCTCCACCTGAAGCTCTGTATTGAGGGAGCTTTCCTCAGTTCTAAGGGGAGGGATTTCCAAAGCCGGGGTGCCACCACCTACAAGGCCCTATCTCTGGCCACCACACCTCTCACATCTCTTAGTGGCGGCACAGTCAGTAGGGCCCCCTCAGATGACCTTAGGTGATGGGTCGGATTGTACAGGAGAAGGCGGTCCCTCAGATATCCTGGACCCAAGCCATTTAGGGCTTTAAAGGTCAGGACCAGCACTTTGAATTCAGCCTGGAAACAAATGGGCAGCCAGTGTAGTCGCTGAAGCAGTGGCCCGACAGAGTCGAACCGACAAGCCACAGCAACCACATGTGCCACCGCATTCTGGACTAGTTGAAGCTTCTGGACTGTCTTCCAAGACAGCCCCATGTAGAGCGTGTTACAATAATCCAGTCTCGATGTCACTAAGTCATGGGTCACCGTAGCCAGGTCAGAGCGAGTCAGGTATGGTCGCAGCTGGCGAATCAGCCGAAGCTCAGCAAAGGCTCCCCTGGCCATAGCTGCCACCTGACACTCCCTTTATGCATGACAGGAGAGAAAGCTGGACACCTTCATATGCGCTGTCTCCGACGTATCCTTGGCATCACTTGGAACGACAAAGTCTCAAATGACGCAGTCTTGGAACATGCTGGAATCTCTAGCATTTATACCCTTCTGAAACAGCGGCATCTACGCTGGCTTGGGCATGTTGTGAGAATGGCTGATGGTCGGACTCCAAAAGATCTCCTGTATGGAGAATTAGTGCAAGGAAAGCGCCTTAGGGGGAGACCACAGCTGCGATCTAAAGGACATCTGCAAGAGGGATCTAAAGGCCTTGGGAATGGACATCAACAGCTGGGAAAACTTGACCTCTGACCGTTCAGCGTGGAGGCAAAAGACCCAGCATGGCCTTCTCCAACTGGAAGAGACACTTGTTCTGCAGGCTGAAGCAAAGAGACAGACCCAAAAGCAGCAAAACCTGTGCCTGGGCAGTGGACAGAATTTATTTGTCCTCAGTGTGGAAGGCATGGACACTCTCGATGCTGTTTTTTTTAACCACACCAGATGCTGTTTTAGGACCTCCACTCAGAGCACGATACCATAGGCAAGGAGCTTGCTTGTAGGTTCTTACAGGAAGCAGCTGAGCATTCCCTATCTTGGCAATCAGTTCATCGCAGATCTTAGTTCTTCAAGCTCCTACTTCTTCTGCTGGAGTGCTCTCTCCAAAGACTGTACGTTACTTTGTTCTTTCTGGAGATCAGCGTGAAGAATTGCATTCTTGGCCTTGGCCTTAGTACACACTTGTGCAATTTCTTCATTGACTTTACCTAACTTCTCCTCGGCATGGATTTTCAAGGCCTGGTATCTCTGTTCCTCCTGGTCCTGTCCAACATTCCAGTAGTACATTCCCCAAAGCCGTACACCTTGGGATCCCCAGGTGATTTCCTTGGTCCTTCACATGCCCCCCTTTCAGGAGACTGGTTACCTGCTGTTTTCCAGCTGTCTCCAGGCACACTCAGAAATCTATTTATTTATTTGTTTGTTTGTTTGTTTATTAAATTTATATCCTGCCTTTCTCGGGCCAGTAGCCTGACTTAAGGCGGCTAACATAAAACATAATTAAAAACATAAATAGTACAATTAATAAAAACAATTAAAACATCCAGGCTAAAAACATATATGTTAAAAACAATAAAACAACAGCCCCCCAGCCTCTGTCCCATTAAAAAGCTTTTTTGAAATAAAAGGTTTTAAGGCTCCGCCTGAATCTTTGTATTGAGGGAGCTTTCCTCAGTTCTAAGGGGAGGGAGTTCCAAAGCCAGAGTGCCACCACCAAGAAGGCCCTATCTCTGGCCACACCTCTCTCGTCTCTTAGTGGCGGCACAGTCAGTACGGCCCCCTCAGATGATCTTAAGTGACGGGTCGGATTGTACAGAAGAAGGCGGTCCCTCAGACACCCTGGACCTGAGCCGTTTAGGGCTTTAAAGTTCAGGACCAGCTCTTTGAATTCAGCCGGGAAACAAATGGGCAGCCAGTGTAGTCGCTAAAGCAGTGGCCCAACAGAGTCGAACCGACGAGCCCCAGCAACCACATGTGCCACCGCATTCTGGACTAGTTGAAGCTTCCGAACTGTCTTCCGAGGCAGCCCCACGTAGAGCGCATTACAATAATCCAGTCTCAATGTCACCAAGGCATGGGTCACCGTAGCCAGATCTGAGCGAGTCTGGTATGGTCGCAGCTGGCGAATCAGCCGAAGCTGAGCAAAGGCTCCCCGGCCACAGCCACCACCTGGAACTCCAGGAGCAGCTGCAAATCCAGGAGAACCCCCAAGCTGCAGAACTACTCCTTCAGAGGGAGTGCAACCCCATCCAGAACAGGATGATATTCCAATATCCGAGTCGAGGACTTCCGGACCAAGTGAACCTCTGTCTTATCAGGATTTAATCTCAGCTTGAAATCACTTGAGTACAAGTTTAAGTTCCTTCATCCTCTTCTTCATCTCCACCTTTCAGCACCAAGACTTGGGCGTCTTCTTTTTTCAACAATTTTTAAAGCCGATTAACATGTGTAACAAATGGCGGCTTTATGTGACTTCCTTCCTGAACAATATAGTTGTTATCTGGCAAACATGAACAATTTTATATCCTGGGAGCCACTTAGGCATCAATTTGTGTTCCTTTGACAGCTTCAACACACATACCTCATCTCCTCCTGCAAATCTTTGAGGTCTGACATGCTGTCTGTGCTTTAATTAAACCTTTTATTTTATATTTTATTATCCTTTAGTGTTTCCTTCTTTTATGCACTTCCAGAGAACACTGCGGGGCAAACTGACAGGAACCCAGGTTAGGGTCACTGAGTTTCCCTAAAACATGAGGACTTTCCCCTGGTGCTGACGGGAGAAGTTCGTCACACTAATAGGTGTACTCAGATCTACTGATGGGTGCACAAGAAAGTGTATGTGAGCCATATAGGGTCAATTACAGCTAAAGAAGAGTTTTGCATATTCCCTGTATCCAAGCCCTAAGAAATTATAGTTTTCAGAAATATATGAAAATTAGATTTCTTTAGGTAAAGAGTCACATGCTCTCCAGAAATTGAAATATACTTCAAGTATACATTTAAATATACTTCAAGTGAGCAAATAACTTTGTTTTAGGATGTCTCAAGCCAGATGTGCATGAAGGTAATAGTAATTGCCCCAAAGGGTTCTTTCCAAAGTCAACCAACATTTTATTCTTGCCTGTTCTGTGCAGGATGACAGATCAAATACATGTTGTCTTCATGTGTGGCAAGAGAGTGCCCCATGAAAAAGATTCCTCTCTGGCCACATTTCCCAAAACAAACAAGGCCAGGCTATTTGAATGTTTTTTGCTGTGCCTGAATCCTTCAATACTCAATTATTCCAGTACAGTATTTAAATCTCCTGGCTATGCTATTTGTAATACAGGTCAATTTGCATATAATGGACAGACATGTGCCCCATTATACAAACAATGAATACCATTTCTATCCATGTGGTATCCACGTCCATCTCTTGGGGCTCCATCCATTCTTGGAAATGAAAACACTAAGCCTGAGATCACGAGTATTGCTTCTCTACTACAAGGCAGAATTCTGGAATTAAATTATTTGCAGTTTTAAATACTGTTTTTCAACACACAATTACACACATTTATGCTAGTATTGGCATCCATCAGTGTCAAAAGACTATAGTATCATGCTCGACGCCGTATGTGAAGCACGAAGGCCTGGGTAGGTTGATGACCCTAACCCTCTCCACGCCACTGAAATAGTCCAATGGAATGGCAGAGCCGATACAATTGGTTCCAGCTGTGTTGCAGAGCTGGGCTAAGGACAGGAGTTCACCCTGACTTGTGAGGACCCGGGTCTCAAACCCTGGCCTTCTGGTTAACAGGCACAGTGTCTTAACCCCTTGTGCCACCCACAACCCTTTACACAAGCTTATTTATATAAAATAACCAAATGGCCCCCAATCCCCAAAGGGGTCACAATTGAAAAGAAATAGTCAGGAGAGCTACTGACCCTGTGACATGTGTCAGCTTGATGTAGATGTGGTTGTGTCCTTTTAGAAGGAGCAAGTCTACAGTTTGGGAATCTTGGACTCATCCATTTATTCCTAGATATCCAGGTGGAAGCCAGCTTCCACTGATGAGGCAACTGCACCTCCTTCTGTGTCAGTTGAGCCTGATCTTGGTGACCCATGTCTTTGCCACCTCATCATTGGATTATTGGATTACTGCAATGTGCTCTTTGTAGGGCTGCCCCCTGGAGACCCCTCAGAAACTTGAGCTGGGAATTTCTGCAGCAACCAGTTGGGTATTGAGATGATTTAATCACATCTTGCCATTGATATTTCAACTCTGCTGCCTACCAGTTTGTTTCCAAGAATGATCCAAGATGCTGGTTTTCATACCCCATGAAATCTTAGGATCAAGATACCAGATGGCTCACTTCCCCCTGCAATAAATTTTCTTGTCTGCTAAATCCTATGAAGGAGGTGCTGTTGCATTTCCTGGCCTGCTACTTGATCTCATATTAATTGCTGATGTGTTTTATTGTCTTTAAAACTGAATAATATCATTAAAGAAATGGTGGGATCACATTGCTGAAAAGGTGTTACTAAATGAACAGGTCAAAATCCCGTAGCACTACAAACTCCAGACCAATAAAAAATTGGAACACATCACACCAGTTATAACTGGTTGTAAAGAAACAAGTGAGGCTTATTGATGTGGCCATTCCAGGAAATAATGAAATCGAGAAAAAACCATTGGAAAAGATCACAAAATACAAAGGCCTGGAAATTGAAATACAGTGCCTTTGGGGAAGGAAAATAACCGTCCTATTGTCATTGACGCAGTCCCTTAAGAAATATCTGGCCAATATAAGTAACAGTTAAGGAACAACAATGAGCTGCAATGGTAGGAACATCAGAAATTATACAGCAACATCTTATCTGTTCTTAAACTCCTGGATAGAGTTTAAACTGGGGTTACGGGTGTCTGTTTAAGGGAAATAGTGACAGAGAAGGACATATTCCCAAATCCAGAGTGACTACGGGAGCATGTAAGAGACTTTACATGCACCCGTAGTTAGTGCACCATCTAGTGAAAACCTATGGGAAATTCACATTGGAATCCAGAGTAAGTTGTTCTTACACCGGAGCAAGGACTCCCCATAGTTACTCTGGATTTTGCCCTAAGCACATGCTCCAGCATGTTTCTTCATTTTCTCCTCCACATTGGAGAAGTGGCAGCCCAGGTCTCCAGAATCTTAATTTCTGAAGGAAGTGGAGGTCAGCCCTCAGTGGCCATCAGATTCTATGCTAAAGCCCTGACAACACAGAAAGTCAGGATAAAGTGAAATACGGTTTCATTAAATACACAAATTCATTCACAAACAGTGTTGACATTGCACTCTTGAAAGGTGGTAATCAGACAAAAAGGAAACACACACACAAATTAACATTTATATAATGCCTTTCATTATTTAAAAAGAACCCCTAAGGATCCCTTCCACATATACTCACTCACCTGGAGTATTTCCCATTTAACTGAATAGTACTTACATCTGCACAAACATGCTTTGTGCCTATTAGGCACCTAACCATAGAAACAAGATACAACAAAGATTAGAAACAAGAAATAATAGCCTAACTCCTAAACAACAAAGGGCTGTGGGTGGCACAAGTGGTTAAGACACTGTGCCTGTTAACCAGCAGGCCAAGGTTCGAGACCCGGTTCGGTCCCCACAAGACAGGGTGAGCTCCTGTCCTAAGCCCATCTCTGCGATGCCAGCTGGATCCAATCGTATCGGCTCTGCCATTCCATTGGACTAATTCAGTGGCGTGGAGAGGGGGGATTTGCTGCTTGGGTAACAGCCTATCCTCCATATCAATCTAACCCAGGCCTTCATGCTTTGCATGCAGCGTATACAGTGCCAAGCATGATACCATAGTCTTTCAAGACTGACAGATTCCTGCCTAAACGACAAATGCACATTTAAAGAAAAAAGCAAGAAAAATAATTTTATTATTTAATTTCATTTATACACTTTTTGGGGCCACAAATATCAGATTCCCAAAGTGACTTTCAGTTTCAATAACAACAAAACTTAAAAATAACGCAAGGTAGAATTCCTTGCTCACGATCGATTTTCCGACAGATTGTATATCCATCAAGTCACCATGGCTTGGGACTGAGTCAAAGGACTCTACTAGTAGTAGGAGAATTCCTTATGAGAGTCCAGGGAGGTGACCAAAGAATATGTGCGCATGAATGTTCACACACACACTTTTTGGCACCCTCAATCTCTTGGCAATCACTGTTCAGACCTGCAGGGCAATCACAAGCCCACTGATTCAAGAGTAATCCCAATTGGATTCCATGCAACTGATTTTTTAGAAAGTGTGCTTTGGAGGTTTGCAGGTTTGCAAAATATCAGTTAATAGGAAGCATGTGGGATGAAAGTGAGTCTCACTTTGAAAATATAAATTAATAGTTATTCAAATCTTTCCAGAGTAAGTCAGACTTCACAGCTGCAAGAATGAACTTTGGTTTGTTTTTTCCCCATCAGCTGATGCCAAAAGGGAGACTGGAGCCAGATGTACCATGGTGGAGCGGAGGTGGGCCAATACCTACCACACCCCATGAGTCATAGATTGAAATGGTTTGGCAAAATTCTTACTTTCCACATAAGAAGCTGCATTACCACCAAACAATAGAGATTCAGTCTGGATGTCTGGTGTGAGTATAATACTAGTACTCCTTTAGTTCCTAGAGAGAGCTTCCCAGTGGCAGGAAATGTAGTTGAGATTTTATCCATAGAATCCTGAAACTCATTAGCAAGCAGGAGGTTTACAAGGAAGTTAGGAGAAATTCATTCATTTAGACTATATTTATTTTTTTATATTTACTTTTACATGCTTTTTATATGCTTAAGACAATGTTCAATAACAAAGTAACATATTTACTTTTATGTACTTAACCCTACAATCCAGAGTTACTACAAGAGCATGTAAGAGACATCACATGCACCTGTAGTTACTGCACCACCTGGTGAAACCTATGGGAAATTCATATTGCAATCCAGAGTAAATTGTTCTTACACCAGAGCAAGGACTCCCCGTAGTTACTCTGGATTGCGTCCTAAAGCAGTATTCAATAACAAAAATCTAGCATAGAACATAAGAGGCTGCAATCCTAGGCTCCAGTTAGGCCAGCCTATGTCTCAGCATGAGTGCTGTGCAGATCTGTGGAGGGGTTAGGCCAGCACACAGGCATATGCCAACCTCTCCATATCACCATAGGAAGATATGCCAGGTGAGTTAGGCTGACCTAAATTAGTTAAGATTAATTAAAATGATACAAGAGTAATCAATATGAATAAGAAATATTTCTTTAAAATACACCAATGACAGTACAAATGTAGTGGCATAAAAGATGCAATATAAAATAGTGTCCATAGAAAATTCCTCCCCTGATGGGTGACCAGAAAAATGTAGAACATGACAGTATAAAAGCTAAAAACACTCATATATTGCTTTTATGTGGTTAATTTAAAAATTATGGCTGCATTCCTAACCTCACTAACTTGGGAGTAAGCCCCACTTACTATAATGGAGCTTACATTTGAGTAGACAGGGAGAGGATTGCACTCTATATTACTTATTATTAACTTTAAAACTATTATATAAAATTTATTATTTATTTATTATTTATTAGATTTGTTGTCCACCTTTCTCCCTGAAGGGCACCCAAGGCGGCATAAAATTTATTAATTACAAGAAGGCTACAAGGAAAAGGAGGACAAGGAAGTTGTTGTTTTGTCCTGGATACAAGGTCAAAAAAAGAGGACGTGTCCTGGAAGAAGAGATCGTATGATCACTGCCATGAAGTCGCCAAAGAGCTGACGTCTGATTTCCAACATCCAGGTTTTTCTGTTCTTACCATGGAATATATGAATGTAACATGGAACGTAGGAATGTAGAATGTATAAGGCATGCAATGTAGGAAGGTGACGTGCTTGTCAGAGCCGTTGGGGCAGGGAGAAGCTGAATCCCCCTCCTACCTTTTGTAAATTCTGCATAGCTTATTTCAACAAACACTTTTTCGCAGCCATTCTCATATCCAGCATCAGCTTCAGCTAAGGAAACGTACCAAGGGGAACATACGGTAGGGAGGGAAGACATGACGGATGAGAGGAATTATGTAGGACTCACTTTGCCATAAACATAGGACTCACGTCCCTCTCTTTTTGCACAATCAGAGCATCCCAGTGTTAAATACCCAGGTTTCAACTCCTGCTGTCCCCTTGATTTTGGTCCTCATCAAAGTATCTGACCCAGGAGGGCTGGTTTGTTGTCCATCTTTCAGTTTTAAAAGTCCCTGATGATTTTGAGTTAATGGGAAACGTTTAATTCAGGGATCCTCAACCCCCGGTCTGTGGCCCAGTGTCAATCCCCAAAGACTTGCCAATCAGACCTCGCTGGCACTGGGCGCTGGAATGGAGACAGGAGCCCTGGGAGTGCCCAGCCCTGGGGAGAACACGGAACTGCGACTAGGCTGCTGGGTTGTGCCTGTGCAGTTTGCCCTGGCCACAGCACAAACTGTGCAGGCGCAGCTCGACACCTGGTTGCACCTGTGCATTTCCAGGAGGAACTGTACGGGCGCATTGTGCCCAGGCCATGGGAAATTTTTTTCCAACTATGTCAGGCTATGGTCCTCACAAGGTTTACAACCACAATTGTATAGTTCACAATTTGGACAATTTGATCCTCCTTATCTACCTTCCTCTTGCTTGTTTTATAAAAGGCTGCAATCCTAAGAACACTTTCCTGGGAGCAAGCCCTATTGAACGCAATGAAACTTACTTCTGAGTAGACACTATTAGGATTGCGCTCTGTGCATGTTGTGTTGCTTTGAGGTGTGTGTTGCTTTAAAGAAACTAAACAAAGTGCATCTCTGCTGGGAGGTTGAGAGATGTTTTAAAATAAATAAATCCGGTGTCATGAATTATGCTTCTTGATATCCTGCCTTTGGAAGGTAAAAGAGCAGACCAAGCAAGGCTACACTCCAAAGACTACTTAGCTGGGAATTATTCCTATCGGATACAGCACAACTTACTTCTGAGTAAATATGTATAGGATCAAGTTGAAAGTTCTATACAGTTCTCTGAAAATAGCTGAGCAGATAATACATTATTTATGTGACACCCTTGACTGATTTTACATAGCATCACTTGAAATTGCATGATGTTGTCTGGTTCCAGGAGGGGAACCACTTATACTGGAACCACCTATGGACCCCTATTCTGGAGTGTACTTCTTCAGGACTGCAACAATTTGTCACACATCCCATTGCTAAAACATATTGCAATCTTAGAGGCCAAGTTGCTTGTCTGTTGTTTTTGGTATGCACACTGGCCAGTCAACATTCTTTGGAAGCAACCTGCAGAGGAAACAAGATTCCTATAGGTCAGCGGTTCTCAAACAGTGGATTGTCATGCAACATTGGCTGCAATCCTAAAGACACTCTCCTGGGAGTAAGACCCATTGAACACAATGGGGCTTGCTTTTGAGTAGACATGGTTAGGATTGTACTCATGGAGTCACAAGCTGGTTTTAGTGCATGGCAAAAAAGATCTCCTATGTGGTCCAAAAATGTTTCAGTCCCCACCCCACCCCTGTGCTTCATTCTCCTCTGTTGAAGACCAAAAGGAAGCCCCCCCACCCCATCCTGCTTAAAGGAAGAGCCATGGGGACAGATCTACCTTGCAAAAAGCACGTCTAAACTTAGCCTAGCTTTGGCTGACATTGGCCAGTGTCTTGTGATGTAGTAGGTAGCACTGCACATTTCCCACTCCCAGAGCCATCATCAACTTGTGCCTGGCTCCATGCATGCACCGTTGTACATGTGGAAAGCAGAGCAGGCTGAGTGTGGAGGTTGTGCGCACATGCATCTCTCAGCTCCAAGGTGTCTGCATGACTTTGGAGGTGTCAATGGGGGTTCCCTCCCCAGAAAGTGTGAGTGCAGACTGTGTGTGAGGAGTGTACAGAGATTTTTTGGAGGGGGGGAATGAGCATGGGGACTGTTTGCAAAGTGGTGTCAGCTGGCTGATTTTGTATGTACACAGAAGAGCTGTTAGATTTTGAGGAGTGTAACCAATGGGCCATGTGCAGAATCCTAAGTGAAATCCTAAGAAACACTGGAGCAGGCAGGCTGAAATGCCTGCACTGCACCCAGGACAAAGTTAGGGCTGCTACTGCACTACCACAGTGCAGGGGGAAACTTTCCCCCTTACCCCAGGTAATGTAGCAGCACCAAATGCAAACACCCCCTTTATACGCATTATAAGAAATAGATCAAACTTTTTGCAAATAAAAAATAAATGAATGGATGAAAAAATCTTTCTTTCTTTCTTTCTTTCTTTCTTTCTTTCTTTCTTTCTTTCTTTCTTTCTTTCTTTCTTTCTTTCTTTCTTTACTTTTAAAAAGTAATGTTAGATGGGTCCCTGCGAGAACCACTGTTACAAGTGAAAGCAAGCCAAACAGGAACTAGACAAAGTTTGCAAAACAATAAGCTAGAACCTTGTGCAGGCATGTGCCACAGTGCATGCATGTTGATGCTTTAGTAATGTGTTGGTGTAAGATGGGGCTTATTGGCATGCTCTCAGCCCCCAAACTATGTGCTCCAAAGATCAGTCAACTGCACAGATGATAACAGCTGAAAAGGGCTGATGTTGCACTGAGAAGCAGGAGGGAGAAAGCGTGAATGTAGAGTGAAAACAGCCCATCAAGGAGATCAAACAACTTTGGCATTATGTGTTGAAAAATCTGGATCTGAGGCATGGCATGACTGCGTAGGTGTATGTAATGTTTGCTGCTGTGACTTACAGCTGTAGTGATCTCATCCTATTAGCAGGGAGAAAATACTTGGCCAAAATAGTGGATTTGAAATGCCTCAAGGCTCAAATTGCTTTCCACTTATAATTTGGATTTTAAAATATATGAATTTTGTAAACTGGAAAATGATCAATTAATGATCTTTCCAAATTTCCGGATACTCCAAACATTCAAGTTTCGAAATAAATTTTCTATAGTAAATCTTTCTACACTTGGAAGTTTAAGAAGGCGATGCAAATTTCTGGCACATGCTCTGTGGCTGACAAACTATTTCTTCACTCATCTTTTACAAACACATCCATGGATAGTTTTTTTTTCTCTTATGAAATACCACCGGTGACCTTGGCAAGGGCGTTTCCCAAAGACTAATGACCAGCTGGGATTAATGGTTTGACGCTGCATTTGAGGCCATCAGTGCTTCCCAGCTGGTCACTAATCCCATTATTGCTTAATGGATCGGTTGCATCAAGGCTCTGAAGTTAGACTCTACTGCATGAGAGGAGACACAGAGGTTATTACTATAATAAGACAGGCTCATTTAATTAACTGATAAAACCTCTTTTGGTACTTTTAGAAGGGGGATTTGGAAAATGATGCGGAAAGGCATGAGTATTTATCAGGCTGGTCGTTTTCCATGATTTCTCTTTTCACTCCTGTGTCAAAATCTTCATCACACTGAGTAGTAATGTGCTTGATCAAGTAATGTGCTTGATCACTGCATAATGAGCATTTTTCAACCTTTTTTATCCCACAGCACACTGACAAGGGGATGAAACTGTCAACACACACCATTTTTTGACCATTGACAATGGGGGGTGCACATCCCGCAATGGCATTTCTAATAAATAGCCTTACCAAACTCCCACAGTATACCTGCAGCCCATCTGTTGCACAGCAGTGTGTTGCAGCATCGTGGTTGAAAATTGGTGCTGTAATGAATGCAATAGAACATTTCAGAATACTTTTACAAGGAACAAAGAACAGTAGAAATTGAGAAGAAGAAGAGGATACTGTGACGGGTAGGGGCAGCTCAACCATGGGGTGACTTGAAACTTGCCCTTCATACTTTGGAGGGCTAGTAAATGAACTGATCCTGAATGTTCGGGTGGATTGGCAGTGGAACAGATTGCCAAGGGAGGTGGTGGACTCTCCCTCACTGGGGGTATTCAAGCAGAGGCTCAACGAGCACCTGTCGGGGATGATCTAGGAGGTTTTCCTGCTGCAGACAGGGGTTGGACTAGATAACCTACTAGGTCAATTTCAACTCTAGGATTCTATGATTCTATGATCCCCACCTGTTGTATCTGCTGTCCTCTCCAGACTGCCACCTCATTGGATGCTCCAATCCTTTTCCAAAGCTTAGGTAACCCTTGCAGGTTGCTCTGCCAGCTGTGACCGACTATAGGATGTGATTTTCATGTCCATTTCAGGGCCAAAGAGCCAATTATGCCCATAGACACCTCCATGGTCATATGGCCAACATGGTGCATGGTATGCTGTTTCCTCCTCACAAGTGGTACCTATTTATCTATTTGCATTTACGTGCTTTTGTACTGCTAGGTTTGCCAGAGCTGGGCAAGAGATGGGAGCTCACTCCATCTTGCAGTACTCAGGTCTTGAACCACCAAGCCACAACAAGCACAGCATCTTAACCACTGACTCCCTGCAGTGCTCTCACCAGCTGAGAGCAAGGCAGTTTGGAGTTACAAAGACTGAGCTAGGTAGCCTTCCTCATCAATCACCTGTTCTGTCTGCAATGAGCACAAATGCGGTACTTGGAGGCTCTGGAAAGAAAGAAAGAAAGAAAGAAAGAAAGAAAGAAAGAAAGAAAGAAAGAAAGAAAGAAAGAAAGAAAGAAAGATTGATTGATTGATTGATTGATTGATTGATTGATTGATTGATTGATTGATTGATTGATTGATTTCAGGGTCTTTATAATTCAGTACCAGAGATATGAGATCAAGGGAGGTGGCTGTCCTGCTCCAATGGAAATAGCCTCAGGTCTTCCTTTACTTCCCAAGAACAGAGACATCACCAGGGTGGTGCAACTGGTGTGGGCTACACTGAGTATTGCACTCCAGGGGTCACTCCTCTGGTGACCTAGCGCTCTGAGCCCAGCATGCATGTGTGGCGCACTGGGTTCAGAACGCTCTGCTCCCTAAGTGACTCAAGGTGGCTTGCTTCAGAGGTGCACAGTGCATGTTTTGCGCATGTGCAAGGCAGGGGGTGATGTGCTAGGGTACCGCACCAGATGATATGGACCCTGGCTCAGAGAGTCAATAGCATTTTCAGTTTTTTTAATCCGAAAAGTTTCTATAAAGATTAGAGGAAACTTCCCCCCTTTGTTTATACACGAGATGAATGTAGATTTCCTGATCAATGTGGGTAAATTTATCATTTTATATGAGAGAGATAAAAATCAAGCATTCAAGTCTTGGATCAAAGTCATGAAAGAAGCTCTAAGAGCAATAAAAATAAGGAATTTAAAAGCTGAAGAGGCACAGGGTATAAAATGTTCGGAGAGATTCATCCTATGTTTTATAAATCACCATAGCTTACCAGAATCTAATGAAAACCCAGTTCGGCTTTTAGGGAAGACAGGAATCAGAAGAAGATACCTGGTTTGGAAAATAAATGAAGGAAAATATTTTCTCCAAACATTTAATACCCTGTGCCTCTTCATGTATATTATGAGGCTCACTCACTCACTTGCTTGCTCGCTCGCTCACTCACATATCAATGCCTAACCAAAACCAGAGGACCCAGAAGTATAACATTTGGGAAGGTTATTCCTTCTGTGATTTAGGCACCCACTAATAACCACTTTTTTGAAGTTCAAACCAGAAGGGGGTGAAAAGGGGTACAACGTGTTTTTGTCCCTATACTTAACATTGAAGACTCATGTCACAAAAAGTGCCATGAGGTATTTCTGCCCCATTTCTGGTGGGGTTAGGCCAGTACTCAGGTATGCACTCGCCTTCCCCCACCACCATGGGAATTTATGCCAGATGTGTTATGCTGGCCTAAATACCTTAGGATTGCACCCTCACTGACTCATCAACCCCTTCACCTAGAAACATGTAGTTTGGTGACCATATTCCTGCTATGACGTAAGGACCCACTAAGAACTGATTTGTTGCCTGATAGTGCCCAGTGACCAGTGGTGCCCACTGCCAGGTGTTGCCCAGTGCCCAATGTTGCCCAGTGGTGTCTGGTGCCAAAAGAGATGCTCGCTGCCTGTAGTGCACACTGCTGCCCTGTGGTTCAAAATGGTGTATGTTGGTGCATGTTGCCTGGTGGTGCCTGTTGCCCAATAGGGATCCACTGTACCTAATAGGGATGCACTGTACCTGGTAGTGCCTACTGTCTGGTGTTGCCCATTAGGTATGCCCAGTGGAACCTGGTCCCTAATGGTACATACCAACCCATGCCTGGTACCCCTGTGATCATCAGTGCGAGGTGATGCCCTTTGATGCCTCACGTCAGCTGCCCACTGCCCCATGGTACCTCATGATTCTCCATGCTGCCCTGTGGTGCCCTCTTGGTACCTTTGGTGCACAGTGCCCCAAAGTGCCCCATGCCTACAAGTACCCAGTGCCTGCCAGAGTCTGCATCCAGTGCCAGATATCATTACTCAATGCTCACCAGTGCCCAACAGTTCCCGCTGGGTCCCATCCATGTCCAGTGTCCTCATATATTCTGTAAATTTTACTCCTGCAACAATGGGTATGTTCAGCTAGCAGTATATAGAGTGGGCCAAAAGTAGGCTTACACTTAGTAGGTATGCACTTTATATTTTTTTAAAAACTTTTTTAACATTTATATGTATTTGTTCAAGACTGTTAATGTACATTTCCAAAAAGTAGAAAAGGAATATAGAATACTGGTTTGGAATTATGGTTTGGAAAAATTAGATCTAAAATATGAAACCAAATAGTGAAACAACTGTAAGCCTACTTTTGGCCCACTCTGTATATAATGGTACTCATCTAACAATGTCCTCCAAGGTGGATACAAATGTTAGTGAGATCTTCCTGAGCCTGTTCAGTTCTAAAGAAGCCCACATTTGCCATCTATTGTGGAATTTGGCAGCATTTCCAAAGAAAGCTGAAACTGCCCAGCTTGGTGTTTCAGTCCTTCGGCAGCTGATTGAATGGCTCGTCCCTCAGGGTTCAAATTGCAGTGTTTCTTCAATAAATGTTGGTTTCTGCCCTGATTTTCTTGTCATCTCAACAGATGCTACCAAATAAAGCAGGCAAATGGATGGTGGCTGGGCTGATATATTTCAGATATAAAGGATCTGTCTCTGGAATTGGCCTAGTGATACAATATTTTCTTTCTTTCCTTATTTTTTCCCCCTTGCATGTTACAAGGAGTGAAATGGGGGGGACTTGTGTTTTTATTGGCCTATCTCATTCCTCCTGCAAGCAGCTGCCTATAAATAATGGATGCAGCACCTTTAGGACTTCAGATGGATTGTTTTTAATACCTAGTTTGCAATGGAGTTTGGCAAATTGGAGAAAGGAAAGGATCTTCTTTTAAAAACAACACAATTGCACAGCCTGCCACATTTATATTCCACAAAAATGTGGTTTCAAGTGGCCAGGGAATCTTAAGCTGAATTCTTAAACTATTTTGATGTTCCAGCATCTGCTTAACAGCATCTTAGTGGTATCAGGTGGAAACTCTCCTCAGAAACTCAATTGCTCTTGCAGTTCAAAACTTGCATGCAAATAATTTTCTTTTATTTTCCATCTTACTTTTCTAACTCAGGGACCAGAAGGAGAAGTGATGGAAGAAGATAACAGACGTGCCAATTCATCTCTTAAAGATAACTAGATGCTTCATTTAATCTCATGATGGGACAGTCCCAGTCAGCTGAATTTCTGAATACAGTATGTATTTCCACAATTTATGAAGACACAATGCAGACCAGTTATGTGAAGAGATCCGTCAGATCAAGGACCAGTTGCGTCAACAGAGTTACGGCACAATCTAATGCAAAGGAATGGAAAATTCATATTGCAATCCAGACTAAATTTTTTTACGTTGACACAAGAGGTCCTGTAGTTAGTCTGGATTGTGCCCTATGTCACTTGCTCAGAAAACTTAATTTTCTCTGGAGTTCCTGATAGCATGTATGAGGAAATTCTCTCTCTCTCTCTCTCTCTCTCTCTCTCTCTCTCTCTCTCTCTCTCTCTCTCTTTGTGTGTGTGTGTGTGTGTAAATCTCTGTGTGTATATGTATATATTATAATATATATATAAGTGGGCTGTGGGTGGCACAAGCAGTTAAGACGCTGTGCCTGTTAACCAGCAGGCCAGGGTTCGAGACCGGGTTGGCCCCACAAGACAGGGTGAGCTCCTGTCCTTAGCCCAGCTCTGCGACGCCAGCTGGATCCAATCGTATTGGCTCTGCCTTTCCATTGGACTAATTCAGTGGCATGGAGAGGGGGGATTTGCTGCTTGGGTAACAGCCTATCCTCCATAACAATCTAACCCAGGCTTTTGTGCTTGGCATGCAGCATATGCAGCACCGAGCACGATACCATAGTCTTTCAAGACTGACGGAGGCCTGCTTTTTATAATATATAATTTCAGAAGTATGGCTGATTTGCAGAACCCGGTCATAGAGCCTGCCATGATCTCCTTCCCTCTTCTAGGTATACATCTGTCTGTAATTAGAATAGTGCTACTGGGCAATAGCATTCATAAATGTTTTTAGAGTTTAAATTGAATTGTTTAAGTTTATAATTATAATTGTTTAAGTTTAATTTGGATCAGTTACATTTTATTGTTAGTGTTCCAGGAGGTGATAAGAAACAGAATAAGACTTGGAACAAATCTTGGAATAAATCTTCCTGCATTTCAATTCTGCATTGCTATAAAAACAAAACAAAAAACTTCAAGGTACCACACAAGAATTAAAATAATAGAAAGTTGTCCAAAAATATGATAAGCAACATAAACCAAAACTCTTTTGTTTTTAACGATATTACTGTGAATCACCTTCTGCAGGTGTTAACTGGGAAAGGCAGGATGTAAATGTAAAAGGCAGGATGTAATAGGAACGCAGGTTTGGGCCAAGTAACGACAGGAATGCCTTTTCCTATCCATGTTGATATGTGGGGAGGTCATTATGGGAACATTCAGTCCAATCTATTGCCTTTATTGTATAAAGAAACCATCCCTCCCAGATACTAGCTGGCTGAAACTGCAACAGAAGATTGTTTGCTTCTTTCTTTCTTTCTTTCTTTCTTTCTTTCTTTCTTTCTTTCTTTCTTTCTTTCTTTCTTTCTTTCTTTCTTTTGCATTAAGAGCCTTGGATATGGAAATTCTGCTGACTGCCTCATTAAGAGCCTCTATTTTTGTGCTTTGACCACCCTTGTCTATGCGGTCCTTCATTAAGTGAATGGTTTTTAAGTGACACGCTTGTAATAAATAAGGAAATTATAAAGCAGCAATCAGGAATCCATCCAAAAATGCACAGAAATGCTTATTGAAAAAGACAAATGAAAACAGAATGAATGAAGCAATAATTGTTTTAGAGGATGTTGAGGTCAGTGGTGAAGCTTGAAGAGGTGCAAAGCACTTTTGGGGGGACTCGTCGCAGCGTGCAAGCACCACCACTCCATTGAGCCATTTTTTTGGGGGGGGGGTGGTGAATAGAGAAGAATATGCCTGGCTCTGTTCACTTGCATGCCACAATGAGGGTCTCTGAAAAATTTAGGGCTTTGCATCCCCTCTAGCTATACCACTGGTTGATTTTCCTCTTCACCATGCAACAAGTCAACTTGTTGGGATTAAAATTTTAGGTAAAAAATGTGACTCTAGGGATGGTTGAGTGTCTTTCGAAGAAGGCTGGGTGCTTTTCCGTAGAAATTAATCCTAGGCTGGGATGAGCTATACATTTTATACAAATACACATCTTGCACCCTAATGCTTCCTAGAATTTGTAGCACAAGAGAGCTCACCGAAGTACCCTGTTTGTGACAAATTGCTCTGGCCAAAAGAGCAGAGCTTTATGTCTCCCTGGACAATTTGCCACTCGTTGCTTTGTAAAGCCCTTGGAAGACACAAAGTGCAAGATAAGCACCACTAAGCATTATTAGGAGCAATAGCTCAGCCAAGAGAATGGGTCATCTGTCTATGTCAGAGGACAAGGCTTCTGGAACAGCGGTTCTCCCTGCCACCTTTGGTGCCAAGCGAAAGAGCCTCCACTGCAGAATAGATGAGACCGGGGTGAGACGTGGTTGCAAGATCAGCTGCAACAGGGATGCTTCTGGGTGGTAAATCCACAGAATGATTTGAAGATGGATGGAGAAAGCTTTCACATGCAGCACTAGTAGCCGAGGATGGCCAAATCCAATGTGCTTGATTCAGTTCTCCCATAAGTGCTCCCATTGTGGAGATGTTAAAAAATCTGCTTTAGGAGAAGAGGTGGGCACCCTCAAGATAACCTAAATTGCATTTGTCTCTAATTAACACGTCCGTTCACCACTAATTCATTCTCATGCAATTTAAGTGCCACTTGAGGAGCTTCACAATCATTTTTTGAAAAGGAAAGTGAAATCCGAGGGTTTATTCCTACCTGTTCCTTCATAAACAGACTCTACAGTGACACTTTTGAAGAGCGAGGACAAAGAACATGATGTTCATTTTATTTTCCTATGAACATGCACGGTGTGCAAAAGTGGGCAAAGAAAACTGGTTCTCTGTTTTTCATAATGCTAGAACTTGGGGACACCCAGTGGAATTGATTAAGCCCATTTGAATACCAAGCTGTTTCATGCATTAGATTTTACTTCAGTCAGGGGTTGTCGAAGGGGTTGATTAATGCTGCCACTCTATCCACGCCTACTTGGAAGTAAGCCTTACTGACTACAAAGGGACTTCCTTCCTTATGCCAACCCCTGATTGGTTTCTATTTCTAACAAATTCATCGATCCTCTGGTGGTGCAAGTGGTTAAGACACTGTGCCTATTAACCAGCAGGCCAGGGTTCAAGACCTGGGTCCCCACAAGACAAGGATTTCCTGCTACAGTACAGGGGATTGGACTCGATGATTCACTGGGTCCCTTCCAACTCTATGATTCTATGATATATATGATAACTATGATAATTGACTTTGTACACCACAGGACCTAATGCTATCTCAGACCAAATGCTGACCTCAGTTTTCAAGCTGTGGAGTGTGGCATGCAATCCTTTGGGTTTGTCTATGATATCTCCTTTCTGGCTTGATCTATGGATAGTTAGAATGACAAACCAAAGCTATTGCAACAAACCTATGTAATTAATTACCTTATCCTGAGCATGACCTGAGCATGATCAGTCCATGTAGCTATATTGTGTGATTGTTTTTTGGTTGATTTTGATTGACAGGCAGCACAATCCAGAGCAACTAATCTGTCCACATAAGAGCCCTTGGGTTGCCCTATCTATCACTAGGGTGGAGCAACTGCAAGATGCTCCATCCCAGTTACTCTGGAAGAAGCTTAGGGCAGAGCAAGGCAACATAGGGTGCCCTAAGAGAGGTGGAGCTGTTCTTCCCTAACTGGGGCAGCCTAAGCAGCTCAGGAGAGGCAAGTTGAGGGCATGTTTAGCATTGTAGGGCAGAGCAGTTACTCTGTATCCAAAGCCTGTTTCAAGGCAGAAATGCCCTCTTCAGTTGGCTTCAGAAACAACTGCGCAGGCGCCAACTTTGGTGACTGCGCAGTCCAGGTAGGGGGTGCACGCATCCCAGGGGTGATGCAGACTTCCGCACCGGGTGATGCGCAGAGTTGTGGTCACCACTTTAGGCACCACAGCTGTTCTTTGTTCAGTGTGATCTGAGGGGTGTCTCCTCAGGAGCAAGTCCTCCCCATGTGTCAATTACTTAGCATCTTTTGGAGCAGTTAGGGCAGCCCAGGCTTTCTGATTCTCTGGATGCAGCATAACTTTCTGCTCTGGATACAGAAGAGTTAGGAGAGAGCAGTTAGGGCAGAGCAGGCTGAACTTGCTCTGGATTGTGCCCTTCGGCTGCAATCCTAACTTCCAATTAGGATAGCCTAAGCACTGGAACAGGTCCTCTGCTGATCTGGGAGTGTCACAAAAGTAATGTAAGGCACTTCTGCCCCACTCATGTGGGGGAAGGGTTTAGGCCAGTGCACAGGAATACACCAACCTCCTCACCCACCCAAGGAAGATATGTCAGATTAGTTAGGCCAGCCTAAATTGGTTAGGATTGTACCCTTAGTTTTACTGGGTGATAGGTTTGTCGTTTTGACTTTACAATGTTCTATCAATTTTTGCATTGATTATGCTATGTTGTATGCAGCCTTGAGCATTCAGGTTAGGAAAACCTGGAAATAAAATGTTGAAAAATACAAATATCTCATACTTGCCTACCAATGGCTAAAGGTTGTGCAATGCCTATGCTTCTGTTTCGCTCACCATCCCCAGAATGACTCTGAAGGGGAGGGTGAGGGTCCACATGTATGGCATGGTGAGGCTCTCTGAAAAAACTTAGTACTTTGCACCCCCTCTAGCTATGGGTGAAATCCAGAGTAACTACAGGGAGTCCTTGTTCCGGAGTAAGAACAAGTTACTCTGGATTGCAATATGAATTTCCCATAGGTTTCCACGAGGTGGTGCAGTAACTATGGGTGCACATAATGTCTCTTACGTGCTCCCGTAGTTACTCTGGATAATGCCCTATGCCACTGTTGCCTATACTGCCTGAGAAAAGCTTCCCGGGATTTCAGGGTGTCCTTCCTAACCCTTCTTGGAGATGCTGGAGATGGAACATGGTGCCTTCTGCACCCAAAGCAGGTGTGCTACCACTTAGCTGGTTCCTTCCCCTTATATATCTCCTTATATAGATATATCAGATCAGCCAAGTTGTAGCTATGTGAGATGAGAGGTTTTGGCTGCATATTTCCTTTCCAGTTTAGTGGATGCTGGGCCAATTTTAAGTCTGGTGGCATAAGTCTGAGGTTCCTTCCACAACGGCCTCTTTGTTACAACCCCTTACTATGGATTAATTGACTATCATGACCTGATGTGCATTCTCCTTGATTTTGGCTTGTCTCCTGGTCTCATTCTCTCAGAAGAGAGCCCTTAACAATAAGCACCGTTGTTTAGTTATGTAATATGATGATTTGTTAAAACGAGGCAGAATAACTCAATCTGGAACTGCTCTGGGTCAAGTGGGAAAGCAGCAGTGTTTGTGTAATGCTGGGTCGACGGCATCTGGTGTCATAACCTGAACATCACTGTAGAAGCCGGAAGGTACAATCTTGAATAACTGTATGGATCCCAGCGCCTTGCAAATGCTGGTACTGTGAACGCAGTACATGTCAGCGTCGGTTGAAAGGGGATGTACAGTGTTAAGAATGGTCCAAACACACAGAAAAGTGGAAAGACAAGCACATAGCCCAACTGTATGCATGTTTGCATCAAAGTAAAATTCTACTGTTATTTGTCCATCTTGCATCTAACACTACAAGAGCTAAGAGAGTTTGATGGTCATGTGCACAGTCTGCATTGCTTACAAGTGTATGCTATGCTACTATGATGGCTTGATTTCACAGGAATGGGACCATGTAATGTAGTGGTCACCAACTGGGGACCCCCAAATCCGCCAAATCTAGGGGGATTTCCTGCTGCAGGTAGGGGGTTGGACTAGATGACCTACTAGGTCCCTTCCAACTCTATGATTCTATGAACTGTGGGGAGCCCTGGACCACGAAGGAAAAAAAAAAATGGAATTGTTGTGGGTAACCTGCAACTCTCCCACTGATGGACAGTACCTTTTCATGGTGGTGGGATTGTGTGCTCCAGTGATCCAAAGAGCTATGCTGGTGGTAGCGTAGCTACTGGCAGGGACTCCCATGCCAGACAGGCCTTTGTTAAGGAGCCAGACTAACCCTGTCCAAAATCCCACTGAACCTAGGTTGTCTGGAGAAGGACAACTCCCACCTCAAACCTCCACTGCCTTGTGGCTGTACCCATCTATAGGAAAGGCTTCAGTAGTCAACCTCAAGGCAAAATCCGGAGCCGGAGTCCCGGAAGCAGTTCATGACCATGTACAATCACATTCTCGTAACTCCTGCGACACAGCTGGAACCATTCGTATCAGGTCTGTCATTCCATTGGACTATTTCAGTGATGTGAAGAGGGGGGATTTGCTGCTTGTGTAACAGTCTATCCTCCATATTAATCTACCCAGGCCATCCTGCTTTCGAGAGGACACTCAGACCATGATACCATAGTCTTTTGAGACTGAAGGATGCCAATGAACCTGCAATTCTCCACACCCCGCACACAAAAAATACAATTAAATTTGGTAGTCCACAAGGCAGGGTGGCACTTCATGGCAACAGGAATTAACCCTTCCTTGCCTTATGGCTGGAAACTTGGCTGCTCACTAGTCACAATGGCCCCAAAACAGTAAGAAAGCACATCCAGATATAGGCAGACTTAAGTCTATACACACGAGTCACTGAGCCGCCAAAAAATGCACATTTCCATGACTTCTGAGTCTGAGTCACCTACTCAAGTTCTCATCACTGGTCAGGGTGACCATATAGAATGGAGCACAGAGTGCCTGTCCCTTTAACCATTACATAGAAGAGGGAATTTACTGGAGGCAGATGTTGCTTTTTAAACCCTTCTATGATGAGCTAAACTTTTCTCAATTCCCTCTTCTATGCAATGATTAAAGGTAGATGCATACTGTCCACCATTCTATATGGTCACCTTGTCCCTGGTTTATCCAGAGGAGAATAAATCTTGTTTAATCAAGATAAGAGCATTTCTAAAAGGCATCTACTTTTAGTGCTATCACAAAATCACACACGTTGTCTATCAGGCTATGCAGTATATTTAAATGTCCCGTATATCTTCAAAGTTAGCAAGACGTCAATTCCAGTATAGATTTAGCCTGCTTCAAAGTAGCTGGCAGAGAAGAAATTAACATATAGAGAGTATCTTAAAAGTTAAGTAGCCTTTAAAACCTAATTCAAATTGGCAGTCTCTTTCTTGAAGGATTCAGCAAACAACATAGTCAAATATTCTTTACAAATCTGGATAAAAGACTTCCAAATCTTAACTTGGATTGTGGAATTCAGCTACCAAAAAGAAAAAAAGAAAAAGAAAATCCTTTAGCAAATACGGTTGTATTTACTTTGAGTGTGGGCCAAATGCTTTAAGGAAATATTGACTTTTTGCTAATAAGTTGTTTTTTAAAGATGCAAGTCAAAGAACCATGCCAGGCTTTTAAAGAGAACATATGGCAAGATGATTTAAATATTGATCCACATTTCTATTGAACAGGCGACTACTATTTATGCTAAAGGTTTCTTGCTCCCTTTCAATCACAGGGCCGTCGCTGCACAATTTGTCCACCAGTTCCAGATTTAAACATTTAGGATATTGGACAGGCAGTTCCACTAGGCTTAGGATCAGGGACAGTGCTTAGGATCAGGGACAGTGCAATCCATTTATGATGCAATGATGTGGCTTGCTTATTTATTTATTTATTTATTTATTCATTCATTCATTCATTCATTCATTCATTCATTCATTTATTAGATTTTTACTCCTTGTAGATCTTTTCTCCCTGAAGGACACCCAAGGCTTGCATTCAACTGCTGGTTTGGGGAAGTCACAAAGAGGCACAGGACATCTTTAATTCACTACCCTCTTTCTCTAGCATTTTATAATTAGAGATACTCCAGTCCAACTTTTAAGGAAACCCTACCCCAGTGATTTTCAACCAGCGCACCATGGCATACTGATGTGCTGCAGTGCAGGTGTATCGTGAGACTTTGGGGAAGGTCCCCAAAGTCTCATGGCACACCTGCATACCATTCGTGGTACATCAGTGTAGGGCATTTAGTGGGGCAATTAGGGGATTTGAACCCCCTACCAGCAGCATGGTTTGCCTTGGCAATGGTCAAATAATGGATGGTGTCCCTTGCCAATTTAATATCTTCTCGGTGTACCATGAGATGAAAAAAGCTGAAGATCAGGGTCTAGCCTGTCACCTCACTCCTTCCTCATATGGTCTCATTTAAAACAGAAAGTGTGGGACATACCACAACATCTTCAAAAGTGTCCACCAGTCCCTGCTTTATTTAAAGAGGGTACAAGGAAGGAGTGTGGAAATGGATTGCCACCACTATACAGTATATTCCTCTAAAAGAACTGTGCATTGGGTGATAATGTGTTCCTCTGCTTTTTCCATCTCTTGCCTTCATGTAGTCTTTGACGCGCACTTTCACATGACCTGGTAGGACTTGAGAGGAGGTGATCTTCAAGATATTGAGGGACTAGATATGTTCTCTTCATTTGGTATATAAACTCTGTTAACATTTTGCTACACTTTGTGTCCGTAATCAGCAGCCAACCTTCCATCCTGTCTTCTTACGATAGCCTAACGACATTTAATATAGTGAAGTTGGCTATTTTATAAGTGGCCCTGTTAATTATGGGTTGAAGGACCTTGTGTCCAACTGCTTCTTGATTAACTTGATCTTACCTGATTGCTTAGTGCTTTCTTGAATTTTGATGCTCCCCCTTGCCAAGTGGTTCTTCTTTGCCCTTTAAATATCCCTGCCCTTTTGTTCTCATCAGTCACTACTGTACTATTAAATACCTTCTGCCATTTCTTTTGTTCTGCATTCATTGTACTAAACCCAGATCCACCTTCGTTTGGTTGCCATATGGAAGCATATTTAAATTTTTGTTGACTCAAAGGTCATTCTTTAAGATCGACCCTCAGTTCACTCTTACTAGGAACCACTAGAGCACCATTTCCAGTTTCACTACAGTAAAACACTGGTAGGATTCGCATCCAGTTTAAAGTTGAACAAATTATTCAAGGCTAATTTTTTTAAAGATTAATTTTTAAAACTACATTTTATAACACTTGCAACTAAAAATATCTTACAGTAACCATAGCAAGGCTATATCACCACAGGCTGTCTCATGATTGTTAAATTGGCTGTTGCCCAGTTAAAGAAATCTGAAACCCTTTTCAGAAGTTTTATCTAATGGGGAGGGCCTTTGCCTCTGCCATGCCCAGGTACTTTGACTTATCCATAGTGTGCCTCCAAATGGATGCTCATATGTGCTTAGGCACATTGGGGTATTCCTTTGCATATGCATGTTTGTGAGTATTGGCCCAAATGTCTGTAAAGGGCTTTAGTCAATGTTAATTTTTTATTTATTTTAAAAATTTATACTCTGCCTTTCCCATACGAACACAAATGCTTTAGGTGGCTTAGGGCACAATCCAGAGTAACTATGGGGAGTCCTTGCTCCGGTGTAAGAACAATTTGCTCTGGATTGCAATATGAATTTCCCATAGGTTTTCACTAGGTGGTGCAGTAACTACGGGTACACGTAATGTCTCTTACGTGCACCCGTAGTTACTCTGGATTGTAGGGTTACATAGCTTTTTAACCTTAGGAAAGCACGTAACTCGTAGAGACAAGAGGGACACAGAGGGAGCACGGGAACATGACATTTCCAAGCAAAGGCTGTTGCCCTTGCAAACCTTCCCTTCCACTCTGCATACGGAGAACACATTCTAACAGTTAACTCCCATAAAGAAACCTTTACTGCCCTTTCGGGAATAGTTTGCATTCATGTATCAAACCTCAGCCCCTGATCACTCATAGCTCAAAGGCAGAACCATTTGGGAGGCCTTTTCACAAATCTCAGTCCAGCTCTGGCAATGTTTCCTTTCTTGAGTCATCAGCGTCAATGGAAAGACAGGGGAAATGATAAGCCACAACATCTGGCAGAGAGACGGAGGGTGAAATCCAGAATAACTACAGGGAGTCCTTGCTCCGGAGTAAGAACAAGTTACTCTGGATTGCAATATGAATTTCCCATAGGTTTTCACTAGGTGGTGCAGTAACTACGGGAGCACGTAATGTCTCTTACGTGCGCCTTTAGTTACTCTGGATTGTGCCCATCTTCTTACATTGCATTAACTTGCTAAAAACTCTGAAAAACTTTCAGAGATGAGAAGAACATTCTGCTCATACCCAGAAATAGGGCATCTAGTCTGCTTCTTCAGTCTATGAACAAATACCTGTACCTTCTAACCTGTCAGCCTGTCAGTGAGGAAGAGGAGCTGCTTGTGGCTTTCACTGTCAAGTCAGGTTACATTGGCTACAGAATCCATACCTCCCTCTCCCCTGAATTGTAACCTGTTCACTTACCTGGTCTTTGCAGTCGCAGCACAATGCAATCTGCATGTCATTTGGAAGAACATCATGGCACTGCAATAGGCCCCTCTTTTTATTTTATTTTGATCCAGTATTTAGAAGGCAATTCTTGATTTTCCTGTCGGGATCTTATCATCAAAACAAGGTTTACTAGTGTTTTATTGATCCTTGTTTTAGACATGCTTGGCGTCACATGAAACGCAGGAGACTGACAGTTATTTATCGTTCTGGACAAGGTTATAGGAAAAAAAATCAAATGAGATTTGAAGAGGCTTTATTAGAAATTATTTGAGCTGCATGAGATGGGGGCTGTGTGTGCAAAAGGAAAACTTATCCAGAGTAACTACAGAACACTTTACACCGACTTAGTTACAGTGCCACCTATGGGAAATCTATGCAATCTATTGCATAGAGCAATCCAAAGTAAGTGCCTCCTGCATCTTCCCGTAGTTACTCTGGATTGTGGGGATATCCTAACCAATGTGTAAGGAGGGGTTTGTATTCTGAATTATGGAGTCTCCCACCTTTGCAATGAATTTGGTGTGCAGAAACTAGTGGAAAGTTAGCAGTGCAAACCCGCACTTTGTACTCAGCAGACTCCAGGTGCAATCCCAGGCATGTCTACTCAGGAGTAAGCCTCACTGAGTTCAGTGGGACTTATTCACATGGGAAGCAAGTATACAGCTGCTGTCTCATAGGCATTCCTATCCAGAACTGGTCCAGCATAAGGAGGAATTGACGATAGCAATGGTAAAATAGTGCAAAAGTGTGTTTAGTGCCTGAAATCCTCAAGAATGAAATGGGGTCTGACCAGTGGTGTGGCTAGGAGGTGCAGGGGGTGCAGTGGTGGTGTTTTAGGGGCTACAAGCTGTAGGGGGGCCACAAGCTGATCTTGACACTAGTGGCTAAAATTGTGATAAACTGGGTATATATGAATTATAATATCGTACCATCATGTTATATATTGTTGGAAAGGTAATTTTATGCAGAATGCAATGAAACAAACTGCATTGGAATATCTACTTTCTATCAAAAGTTATGGCCAATTAACCAGAAAATGAAAACACAAAAGCCAATGGAACAAAAAGTGGATATCTTAACTCAAACTTTCCTTTGATACTGATTGCTCAGAGTGCCAATAAGATGTAATTCTGATACCATATTGAGCTAATAAGGTGCTAATATGACTCAGCTCTAAGTACATATATCATATACAATACATATATCATAAAACAGTAACCACGCTAACTGGGTATACAGGCACTTCTAAGTGGTGCTCCTCTTATATTTAGCAGGCAAAGAATTACCGTAACATTCCTCTTTGCCCCAGCAAAGTTCCCTAACCAATATGGAACACAATTTTCATTTTTTGAATTTAATTGAATTTGATTTTGTTATTGCTGGAGGGGGGGAGAAGCAACAACATCTTCAAATCCAAATAGCAAATTGGTGCTTTAGCTAAGCCACTAGTGGAGCAAATGGATGGAGGAGGAGGAGGAGGCAGGTTTTTCCCTAATTTTCTTTTAAAAAATACCGGCGGATGACACCACTTCTGGTTGCGATATCACTTCCAAGGCAACATTTTGAGCTTTGCCCGGGGCTACACGGTCATTAGATACAGCACTGGGTCTGACCTTATGCAAGACTTTATAGGACTGCTTCTTGTTTGTCAACAGCTAAAGTTATGGTTTTGTCTACCTATCAGGGTTCAATCCTATTAGCATGAAGAGCCCTCCCACTATTGCCCTTGGGGCAAGAAGGTAGCATAGGCTTCCCCCTGACTTTAACCTGCAGAAATTTTTTAGCTTCTCCCTCCCTCTGCTGTATTCCCTCCCTCTGTATTTCCAGAAACCAAAGTTTAGGAACCCAAATCTGCCCTGAACAATGTTTCATCTTCAGCTCCACATTTGCAAGTTGTGGAGTGCAAGCAAAAAATCCTTAGCAAACATCCCTTAACACTGTCTGAGTCTTACAAGCCACTTGGTTGCAGTAAAAATCCTCTCTGCTTGTCACTAAAAATTTGCCTCTCCTCCTAGCAGACAAGAATGGTTATTAAAGGCCTTGGAAACTGCTTGCCTGGATAAATTAACAGACTTGATGCATCAGAGAAATGGACAGATGGAGCCCTTTTGTAGCAGTCCTCTTTTGTTGCTATATGGAATCAGACATATGTTCAAAAGAGCCTGGATTTTACCGGTTTGGTTATCAGATTTATATAATAAAAGTTAGAGGGTGACAAACTTTCATCAAGGATTCAGGCAGAAAAAAGCACCTGAGCTGAGATTTCACTGCCATTCCAAAAATGTTACAGGTACCACTTTCTGAGAGTTCATTTTCTGATGATCCACTCTTTCAACACCTTTCAATTATCCCCGGATCTCATTCATTCAATGCATGTTCCACTCTTTCAATATCTCTAAAGGTCCTCCATGTTGTAGCTTCGGATCTAATTCCATTCCTGAAACTGTTAATGAGAATCCATTTGCAGAAATCCTTGCGTGGCAGCAGGAATTTGCAAGATAAAAGGAGCATTTGCAATTTGCCAGCTAAAAAAGCAGTGGAAGCAACATTTATAAACTAAAAAAGTTTGGGTTCCACTTTTCAACAGTTTTCACTTTTGGACAGTACTCTGGTCCATAGCCTGTCCAATAAGTGGGGGATGCCTGTACCTGAACCCTGATCACTAGTTTCTTGCCTTCATTGCCTCAATATGTCCTATAATGCAAGAATTTTCAACCCCTGGGCCATGAACCGCCAGAGGTCCTTGGCAGCTGCCTGATTGGTCCCCAAGAGAACACCTCTACGGCTGCAGTCCTAAAGATACCTTCCTGGGAGTAAGACCCATCAAACACAGTGGGGCTTACTTTTGAGTAGATCTGGTTAGGATTGTGCTCTAAATGTCTCTTCCCCTCATCACAGCAGGAGGGCTCTGTTGGAGGATTGCAGCCTCGGAGCCCAATCCTATGCCTGCCTACTCAGTAATAAGTCCCACTGTAGTCAGTAGAGCTTACTCCCAGGAAGGCATGGATAAGATTGCAACCTCAGAGTCCAATCCAATGCATGTTACTCAGAAATAAGTTCTATTATAGTCAATGAGGCTTACTCTCCAATAAGAGTGACATACCCCCAAATCCAAGAGTAACTCCAGGAGCACGTAAGAGACATTATGTGCTCCCATAGTTACTGCACCACCCAGTGAAAACCAATGGGAAATTCATATTGGTATCCAGAGTAAATTGTTCTTACACTGGAGCAAGGACTACCTGAAGTTACTCTGGATTTTGCCCTAGGATGGCTTTGTGCATTTTCAATGCATCCTGCATTGGAAAAGGTTGAAAATCCCTGCTCTGAGTAGACATGCATTGAGATATTGGGCTCTCACCTGCAATCCTATCCCCAGTAACCTAGCAAAAGTTCTATTTATTATAATGGGATTGACAGCTGGAGGCTCTAGATGGGGAAGCCCTCCTTCCAGGTCGCCAAAAGCAGAACTCTCCTCCTCTCCGGGGCTGGTACCTGGAATATTTCTTTTCCCCAGAACCAGTCCTTGGGGCCAAAAAGTTTGAGGACCACTGCTGTAATGTGCCTGCCGTTCTCTGCTGTCAGAGCCATTCAGGGCAGCAATGGGAATGTTGCACCAAAAGGGACCAGTCCAGAATTCAGAGGCAAGGAAGGTGTCGATATTAAACAAACCTGGACATGAGAGGGATACTCAAGATTTGCCACAGGACTTGTATTCACCCAGTGGAATTTGCAGTATGCATGGTGTATGCAATCCTCTCCTTGTGCCTTCAGTAAATAGGTTTTAGAAACGGTTTCCAAAACAAAAATGAACAAAAAAAACCCTCCTGCTTTCTGAAACCAAATTCTTGAATGACTCCCAGCAAATCTCCATGTTAAACTGGAAGGAAAGGAAAGCAAATTCCAGGGCAGAAGGAACGCCTGGAACAATAATGGATTTGCAGAAATTTGCTTCTCTCTGGCTGAAAGCTCTGCTTGATGGACAAAGCCAGGCAGATTGGAAGAGGTGGCAGAACAGCCCCCTTCCCCCCAAGTTGGGTTGCTTCTTTTTTTTGGGGGGGGGGGGGACGTAAACCAGAAGACCACACAAGAGACATATTACAGGTCTCTCCTGCTTTCTGGTGGTCCATTTTCTGATGATCCGCTCTTTCAACAACATTCAATTATGTCCAGAACTCATTCATTCAGTGCATATGTTCCTCTCTTTCAACCTCTCATTGCTATTCTGTAGGCCAAAATTGTCCTCCCCATGTTGTAGCTTTTGGCCTAATCCCATTCCCAAAGGAGTTAAGCTAATGAGAATCTATTTGCAAAAAATGTAAGTGTGGATTTGCAAGATAAAAAGGGTAGGAATTTGCAAGATAAAAGGGGCATTTGCAGTTTGCTGGCTGAAAAAAAGCATTGGAAACAACATTTATAAACTGAAAAAGATTCAGATCTACTTTTCAACGGGTTTCCTCGCCTTAACCTGTCCAATAACTGGGGGATGCCTGAAACTGATATGGGGCACAATCCAGAGTAACTACGGGGAGTCCTTGCTCCGGTGTAAGAACAATTTGCTCTGGATTGCAATATGAATTTCCCATAGGTTTTCACTATATTGTGCAGTAACTACGTGTACACGTAATGTCTCTTACGTGCTCCCGTAGTTACTCTGGATTGCACCCATAACCACAGAACTCAAACTTTTGTCATTCCAGAGCTGGGAAATCAAATTATATTGTACATGGTAGCAGTAGAGTAACTATGAAATGGGCACAATGCAGCAAGTGTTGCAGGTGCTGCAGTACACAATGTAATCTGTGTTTGTCACTGCCCAGAATGGCTCAAACAGCAAGTGGGACAGATCACTTACATGACAGATTGCAGCACCTGCAATACTTACTGTGCCACCCTCTCCATAGCCACACATCTGCATGGAAGATAGACATTATTTTTTGGATATGCCACTTCAATCACGACCACAGAGAAATAAAGTCTAATGAAGGGATAATCTCATGCTTTTCAAGCGAACAGATGTAAGCAAACAGCTGCTTTAATGAGCATCTAAGGTCTTGATAGCACTATTAAAGAGAATAAAATTATTTGGGCTAATAAGAGAGATTCCTTATTTCTCCTGTTCTGCAGTAACATGGTACCTGTTACAGGTACCCATTACAGGTACCCATTACCCATTACAGGAGAGCATTAGACAAACACCAGAAGTTATCTACTGGTATTTATTTTTAATATTACAGTGGCGCCTCACGTAACAAATGCCTCACATAAAGTATGTTTCACGTAAAAAAATAAAAATTTCTCTAGGATTCTGCTTCACATAACAAACTGTGCTTCACATAACAAACATACTCGTTGGCAGTTGGGGCAGACGTGATGGCCAGCAGCCCTTTTAAAAAGCATCAGGGCTGCCTAGCGCACCTGCCCATAGTGAAAGAAACACTTCCATGCTGTTCCTCCTGTGGCCGGGTATCCGCTGGGCAGAGGGAGAGAAGAGCAGTGGAGAAGAGGGAAGCAGCTCAGGCTAGCCAGAAGGGAGCAGGGAAGAGAAAGGCTCAGGATGGAGAGAAGGAGAAAGTGGGGAGACACTTTGAAAGTGTCTTGGATTGTAGCCTCCTAAACATGTCTACCCAGAAGTAAACCCCATTGTGTTAAATGGGGCTTACTCCCAGGAAAGTGTCTTTAGGATTGCAGCCTAAGTAGACTTCATAGGATCATGCACATTGAATGCATGTTTTGAATCCAATTCCAGTGTTTTGTCATCATTTTTACATCCAGTTAATATTTTTATATGAATATTTTGGGGGTTGTGGAACCAATCATCTGAGTTTCCATTATTTCCTATGGGAAAATCTGCTTCAAGTAAAGAACATTTCACGTAACAAACATGCCTCCGGAACGAATTAAATTTGTTACGTCAGGCGCCACTGTATTTGCATCTTCCTGACAACTGTTGCAACAGTCCTGCAGTTGAAACTAGAGGTAAGTTGTGTAGCACGTAGATTGCTGGGTGGAAACATGGGAAAGGTTGCAATCCTAATCTCTTAGGATGGCATAAATCCTGGCACAAGTATCAAGCTGGCCCGGGAGTGTCACAAAATTAACATAAGTCACTTCTGCACCATTCCTGATGAAGTTATGCCAGTGCCAAGACATGTACTGGCCTCCCTGTGCCACCATGGGGACAAGGAGATGGGTGAGTTGTGCTGGCCTAAATTGGTTAGGATTGCACCCTGGATCATGTATGTAGATGATTGTGTGGCCTTGAGCACAATACTAACCATGGCTTCTCAAAAGTAAGCCCTATTGTGTTGAATGTGTCTTACTCCCAGGAAAGTGTCTTTAGAAGTGCAGCCCTTAAGTAAAGTTTCATCTCTCAGCTCATTTGAGAAACTATATTTACTTGAATCTAATGTGCACCTTTTTCATCCAAATTTAGTTTCCAAAATCAGAGTGCACATTAGATTTGATGGTGTGTTAGATTCAAGTAAATATGGTATTCTGATTATACGTATAGATCAGTATTTTATTTAGCAGTTTACTATATTGTAATAAAAATGTAACATAAATCCATGATTGTATAAAGTAATGCAGTAAGGTAAAAAAATCATAACATAAACCAACTGTCATATTAATGCTTTATAACTCATTGTTGTATACAGTAAAAAATTTTGCACCTGCTTTGCAGCTGCACATTGCAGTAAATTTTTTATCTCGTGCTTTTAAAAAAGATTCAATGGTGTATTAGAATTTAGTAAATACATATTTTGTATGTATGAGTAAATACAACAACGAGTATTATAGTTGTTGTGACACTGAAACAATACTCCAAAATCTGGAGGAAAAAAAAATCATTTTTTTATTTAAATCTATGGAATTTGTTGTCCCAAGATGTGGAAGTACCTTTAAAAGGGGAGTAAACACATTTATGGAAGGCAAATGTGTTGATTGCTATCACACCTCAGTGGTGCGAGAAAGTTGCCTCAACCATGGTTTGCATGACTCCGATCCAATAACAAGTGGACCCTCTCACCACATGCGGGACGAACACTGAAGAAGTTTCCCCAGTTTCAGAGGGTGTGTGGATCTGAATGCCAGATGTTAATGCACTGATGGTGAGAAGCTTCTATCTTTTGTATGTGGCTTCCCAGGGGTCACACACTGTGTGGCCACCGTCCATAGGTCCACTGTCCAAAACAGGATGTTACCCTGGACGGACCCCAGATCTGATCTGGATCTGATTCTTCTTAGATGTTTCTTACTTGAACAAATGTAGTTCACCCAGGTGGAAGCACTCAGAACGACACCTCAAAGGTCCACTGAAGATGTATCTCACTGAGCCAAATCAAACAGATCTCCAGCACCCCTTTGAGGTTCTCTTTCCCACTCTTTCTGTGTCGGTGCCCTCCTTTCCTTTATGGCCATGTAGTCAGTTGGCAGGTGCTCCTTTGATGCAACTTTATAAAATGCTCTGTTTTAGCAATGTTGGAAGGTCCTCCTCACATCCATCCCCTCTTATTGGCTTTAATAATCTGATGGGCTCAGCTCCGGTCACCCCTCCAATGTTCTTGAGCAATCACTGTAAGAATTTCTGAAATTACTTCTACCACTTCAGTCTATTTTTTGTCTGGAAATGGGAGAAGTCTTCATTTAAATACATTTTTTTCCTTCCAACTCTCTGTGACATCTGCCCTCATTCTTTCCTTTCAAAATATGCATATTCACTCACACTTTAGAGATGGTTTGAGTGCTGCCCTGGGGCTCCCTCTATATTTTAGAGTTCTCTTATTTCAGAAGGAGGTTATCTTATGTTCATGCTCCCCTTTTTCTTACTGGTGACCCTGGGATCATATGGTCATGTAGCTCATATATCTTTTCATTCCTCTGGAATATTTGCATTCCTTTGTGCCGTCTCTTCTGACCCCTTTACTTCCCCTCAACACTGAAAGTTTATTTCTTTATAGATTTGTGAGATCCATGAAGAACTAAAATGGCTTGGTTGCCCCTCCATCTAGAGACAAGACCAAAATCAGAAGTTCTTTCCTGATTACTAATGACAGTGCCTGTTTTTGTTGATATTTGTGTTTGTGAGTCCACAGTAATTGACTTCCCAGTGGTGTTGAAATCTCAGATCCGGTCATAAAAATTCATGTTTTTTGCTGACTCACCAACCCATGGGTTGGGTGCATGGAAAACTCTGAAAAACATTTGAATCAAGGCTTACTCCAGTCTAGTATTCAAGTCACCAAGTTAAGTTTGCCTATGTCTGGGAGGTACTTGCTTGCTGTTTAGTAGTGGACAAACCTTGTAGGACCTACGTTCAGACCAGGCAAGCAACAGGGAGTTCCAGCTACAAGGCAGGGAAGGGTTAATGTCTACTTTTAGGAAGGCAAGAACAGATGATCTTTGGATAAAGGATCAGAGTTCTAATATTTTCATTGACTGGGGGAGGGTAGGAAGAAAACCCCAAGAGATAAGGGGTCAGATGCTGGAATTTTGATTAGGATTGCATCTGACATTGATGTGCCCATTGCCACCGATGCACCACTAACAGCTTCATGAAATGAAAGTCACAAAGCACGTCTTTGTGGGGACATCACCCTGTACACTGAGTTTACTGGGAAGCTCCTTGCTTTGCTTTCTCTCTTAACCACACATCCCAATACAGTCACTCAACAAGGTAGCTGAGGCTAGGCAAGGGCTTCAGAGGCAGAACTGCTCTTTGCCTCCTCGGCATGTTTGTGCTAATCAAATCCAAGAAAGTGATTTATTGGGAATTGAAATCAATCAACCCCTTGATAAAACTGATAAAATGAGACAAAGGAGAAACAAACAGGCAGGCAATCAAATTCCATACTTGAAGATCAAGAGGCGAAGTTCAAAATAAAGTAAAGTAATAAAATAAAATAAAATAAAAGAGATTCTGATTAATACTGTCCTGGACTGAAAAAAATACATATGGAATTCAGCATCTCCTGGCACTAAAGAAAAAGTCCTTAGGAATTAACTCTGTCCTACCTGGAGAGCATCACCACCCAAAGAGGAGATGGAGGGGCTTTTGGCACTGTTTCTTTCCTCCCAGATATGCCACTGCTGGAGCATAAATATGCTGAAAGCTGCAGTCTTACCCAGGATTTTGCATAGCATAAGACTGCAGATGCACTTGGAGAGCCGCTGTCCCTAGAACAGTGATTTTCAACCAGTGTGCCCACGGGTGGTACACAGGTATGCCATGGGAATTTGGACAATTCATTTATTTATTAAATAAACATCAATAATTAATAGGGTTATTGAGGAATTGAACCTCCCACCACCAGCATATCGTGCCTTGTCAATTGTCCAAATATTGATGGTGTGCTTTGACAATTATGGCGCCTGGCTGGTGTGCCATGTGACAAAAAAGGTTGAAAATCACTGCTCTAGGATTATGAGGGAACACAGTGCTGATCAGGAGGATCTCTCCATACCTCAGTGCTAGCGAGATAGCGAGAAGCTTGTAGTTTTGCTGAGTGTTTGTGACGGAAAGACATATGGCTTAATTAGAAGCTCTGTGGCACCCGAGAGTCCCAGTGCCAATCCCTCAAGGAGCTAATTGGAAGGGTCTCAAATCATCATGATTCCCCTATGCAGTGGAAGATAGTGTAATGTGGCTCAGTGCCTGCTGAGCTCCTTCCAAGAAACCTTCCCAGCAAAGCCTTCTCAGATCCCTTCTTGTGCTTCCCTCTCTGAAACCAGTGCAGACCACTTTGACCCTTTCCTGTCTGTGCATCCCCTGGGAACTGGGAGATAAGTGCATCTTGACTAAACAGCCCCACTATATCTACAAGTCAGTGCAAACCTCAACTGCTGCAGATAATGATGGATAGCCCATGTTCGTGCAGGCCACATGGCATATGAATAAAATAGTTGGAAAACACACACGCACCACACGCTTCTTGGCACATAACTGATCTGCCAGTCAGATGATCTCTCACAAACCAGCGCACTGTGACTTTCTGTGTTATCTTGTGAGGCTGTTACATAGAAAGACCAATCCCGAAAATAGGGTTTACTTCTTGATTATAAATCAGGGCTGCTATTGGAGAAATGGACCACTCAAACAAGAGAAAAGGTGGGGTGAGGGGAGCGGGTCTGATGCTTTTATTCCACCTTATTTATGCAGGTCAACAATCTCAGAGGCAGCTGTTGTCCTCTGTCCTCATAGATCATGCAGGGCCATCCCATTATCCTTTGTGCTAGATAAAGCCAACTGCATCTGTGTTTGTCAATAAGCATGAAACAGGACGCCAGGCGAGGGCAGACATCTGTTAATTGAAGACAGTCCCTTCCATGGAGCTTTATCTTGACTCTCCAAATGGGCCAGAGACAGTTTTAGTGACTTCTTTTATTTAAGAGGCACCTGGAAGCATCAGGACTGTTCACTTTGTGGGGTGGAGATGGACATCTCCATGCTCAAGGCCCCTCTATGTATTTTCCTATTTAGTTTGGCTTTTACAGTCAGTCAGTCACTCAGTCAGTCAGTTTGTTCGTTCATTTGTTTGTTTGTTCGTTCAATTTGTGCCACAGATGGTCAGCAGGTGTGCCATGGAGTTTTGGGGAAGGTCATTTGGGAGTAGGTCATTTGGGCAATTATGGCATTAGGGCTTGGTAAAGATCAGGATCAGTTAGAGGGGAAAGGGAATGCCCAGCTGTCAGCCATGGCCCATGGCCTGTTATTTGATCCAGCCAGTGGTGGGCTTCAGGGGGTTCTCACAAGTTCTACAGAACCCTTTGCTAATGAGTGCCTGGTTCTGAAAACCGGTTACTAATGGGACATAGAACCTGTTGTTCTATAGACATATAACCTGTTGTTAATTTAGGTTATTAGGACATAGAACCTGTTGTTAATTTATTTGAATCCCACCACTGGGTCCAGCTCAGTCTAGGTCAAGAAGGACCAAATCATAGCTATCTATGGGTACATTTGCAGTGGGTACCTGTTGCAATGGGTACATTTGTTTGGACTATTGCAGTGGTTCCCAAATCTTTTCAGTTGGTGGTTGCCTTGATCTACTGGATCACTTACTGTTGCTCCCCATTAGGGCTATTATCCTACACATCCAGGGCTGAGGATGGCAGGAAGGAATTGGAAGTATTCCAGGGCAGAGGGAGTGTGAGTGGAGGGTAATCCTAACTTTGGGCAAAGAGTCGAAGCTGGGGCTAGGACTGTCCCCCAAATGCAGGACACTGCACTTGCCCCACTGGCACAGCTTTGTGGGTGCTGGAAAGTTGGTTAGAATTGTGCCCTTTGTCTTTGATGGCACAACATCCAGTGGAAGTGTTTAAAAAATAATTTCAGTGTAAAGCAAGTAAACTGATTTGTAGACATTCTAATACATGGAGTCTGCCACTCTGAAAACTAAAGTCGCAGAGAGGAAAGTAACAGCCATGGTGCATTAGTGCCCAGTTTCCAATTTCACATTTAATAAGGTAAGTAATTAGCACACTGACTAGGTGACGATTATACTGGGCCTGAAATGCCCAGTATAATCACAGGTGCTGTGAGATAATAAAGTGTCTCTGGTACAAGATGGCAATTCTCCATCATCCTGTTATTTAGCCCTTGTTTCAGAATCCATTTGATATTCATAACTCAAATGCTGCCCAAATTTACCTGTTAAACCTTAGAAGCAACTGTGATGCAGAGAATGTGGTTCAAGCTAAGCAGATTTGTCTATTTAGGACTTTACCAAGGACTTTACCAATACAATGTGTGGCTTGGGTGACATTTAAAGAGAAGTCATTGAGTAGGTCATCTAGTCCAACCCCCTGCCTGCAGCAGGAAATCCCCCTAGAGCATCCCCGACAGGTGCTCGTTGAGCCTCTGCTTGAAGATCCCCAGTGAGGGAAAGTCCACCACCTCCCTTGGCAATCTGTTCCACTGCCAAATTGCCCGAACCATCAGGAATTTTTTCCAGATATCCAACCGGAATCTCCTTTCTTGCAGTTTGTACCCCCAACCTTTCCAAGTAAAACTTCCCTTCCATCCCACTGATCATTCTTGTAATTCCCACGGATCTTCAGATCCCACTGATCTTCTAATAATTCCATAACTATCATAACTCCATAACTTAGTTCCCTTTTCTCCTGGTTAACAAAAATTTGGAATTAGGATACTGGTTTAGAAAGATCTGAGCTGATCAGTTGAGGTGCAGATGACCTACTAGGTCCTACTAGGTTTGGACTAGATGACCTACTAGTTCCCTTCCAACTCTAGGATTCTATGAACTTGTATTTTTAGGCTAAGTCAGCAAAGGTGTGGGGCCAGGCATTTAATGTTTGCTAACAATCTGGGTAATCATCAGTCACTTGGCTGCATGATTTATTTCTACAAAGAGCACATAAGATTAATTCTTTTTTCCTTGTTAGTAAAATAATGTTTTTTCTCACCGTGATGTAAATCACTGGCCTCTGTTATTAAAACAGCTCTTTGGGAAAAAAAAAAGGATTTAAAATTCCTTATGTGAAAAGCAGCCAGCAGATGGTATTAATCTCTGTAGAGATCACAGGCCAAGAAAAACAAATGAGAATATGCAAAACATTAAAAAGGGGCACTCTGTACATTCAGTGGAAGATGAACATATAATGGGTTGGTCACATTGTGCATCATTGCAGAGGACAAACATTCCAGTCCTTCCAAAAAAGTGGCCCATCCCAAACTGACCAAAGCATCTGATGAAATGGGCCGCCATCCAGGAAAGGTTATACTGAAATCACTGTGTCAGTCAAGGTTAGTTCAAGGTTAGTTTTCTGACAGCTCAACACTAACCATGCTGGTATGCATGGTCAGCTGACCTGTCTCATAGAAATAATGGGATTAGGACCATGGGGGTGTCACAAAAGCCCCTAACTCCTGGGAGGATTAGGTGAGTGCACATGTATGTGCCAGCATCTCCCTGTGAACCAGATTTAATGAAGCCTAGGTAGGCTGTCAGAGATAACATGTGATCACAGTTTGCAAACCTCACTTATAACCTGATGAAGGTTTCATCACATCTAGGGAGGCAACAGGGGTAACTAACTGTTCAGTGGTTCCCAAAGGAGCAGTATTACATGATCAGGACATTTTAGGAAAATGCCTTAGGGCAGAGGTTGTAGGAGAAGTATATGCCATTACATTGCATTTAGAAGAGACGCTGATCCTTGGAAATTTTTCCCGTTCATCCAGAGCTATGACAATCCCTACAACTTGACAGGCCAACCATTCTGTATTTCATTTGGGCTACAAGTTGTTCAGATCTGCATTCATGTCAGTTTACGTTTTATGAAATCAAAAGCATTATTCAGTTCCCAAGTGTGTTCCCTAAAAGAGCTGCAGGAGCTGCTTTGCTTCAACCTCACTTACATGAAGAGCATTCATCACAACCAGCTGGGGAAGAAACACAGGAGGTGAATAAGAACATTCAATTAGAACCTGCCAGTTAAGATCACTGAGTCTCATTTCCTGTTTCCTCCCATTTTCAGTTAAATGCCTTTGGAAAGGCAATGAACTCAATGGAATTATTTCTTGCCTAGGGTTGTGCTCTAACAGTGCAATCCAATGCACGTCTACTCAGAGGTAAGTCCTGCTGACTGACCAGGACTCACTCCTAGGTCTCTGTGAACAGAACTGTGGCCCAAAGGTCATCAACAGACATACCCCCAAATCCAGAATAACTATGGGAGCACGTAAGTGACTACACATGTACCTGTAGTTACTGCACCACCTACTGAAAACCTATGGGAAATTCATATTGGAATCCAGAGTAAGTTGTTCTTACGCCAGAGCAAGGACTCCCCGTAGTTACTTTGGATTTTGCCCTTACCCTCCCTGAATTTGTCTAATCCTCTTTTAAGCCGAATGAGCTGGTGGACGTCACCAGATCATGTGAGAGCCAATTCTATAAATTAATTAAGTGCTGTGTGAAGAAGTCTGACATGTGGATAAGAAAATAAAGATACAGTAAGCAACGGCAGAAGACTCAGTAATTCAGTCTTCACTGACAGCAGAAACTTGCATTCTTTATTGCTGCTTGCCTTTACTGTGAAAAAGTGGTATAAAAATGTCTTTAATGTATAGATGCCTTTATATTGTTATTTGTAGATCTTTTTCCCACACTCAAATGGTCCTGGTGGTTGGCGTTGAGATCAAATAAATATGTAATGCAAATTATAATAAGTTGGTATTAAACAGAAACAGAAAGAGTGGCTTGGAGTTTGCCTAACATACATCCATACATTCACAAAAATCCAATACCCATCAGTGATCTTTTGAAGTCCTGAATTAGCTGAAAGTTCAAATGGGGACATCCTTTTTCAAACTCTTCCATTACAAACGGTGGGAGCCTCTTCTGCTTACATGGCCATCATTTTCAAACACAACATTGTGGTTTTTAAATGCAAAATCACAGCAGTCGGACACGGACTGCTGGGGTGTGATTTGGAATTTGTTAGAGAACAATATTGGCTGCCGCAAAAGCCAGAAAATTCATGGGGAAAAGCTAAAAGGATCGTTTTCAGAATGGGTCCTGCTCTTGTCTACAAGTGACTGATATTTGCAAATGAAAGTCCTTTACCTGGGAAAATTTCTCTCTGCTCAGAGATCATATGATCTCCTACCTGTTTAATTACAGGAAAAACATGTCAGCATTTTATTGTAGTACAGCATATGTTTATTCGTAGCAAATCCTACTCTTTACTATGGGAATTACCTCCAAGTAAATATTGTGAGGTTGCAAGTAAGGATGGCTTATGTCTCCCACCACCTCAATCCTTAGAATTTTGCAGCCTGTCCACACCTGCACACGCACCCATCCCTGCTGTGGAAGGATAGAGAGCAAGTGATTGAGTGAATGGGAGAAAGCGAGTGGATGAGTGGTCAGTTGTCCCGCATGAATGGGAGAGAGGGGCACTCACTTTCCTACTTCCCTTGTCAGGACCATGATGCACACCCTTCCTTCTCCATGCTGCTTTGGTTTCCAGTGAACAGGATAGCACACAGCATGGACGACGGAGTAAGGAAAGGGGATTGGGAACTGGTGATCTCCATATTGCCTTTTCCTGCCCACTTGCTACTTTGTATGCATTAGAAGTCTGAAGTCCATGGTCACCCACAGAGTAACCAGATACTATGGCAGACAGAGTAACTGTACCTTTAACCATTCTTGGCAGACGGAAATTTGGAAAGATGAAATTTGGCAGATGAAGCTCAAGGTGGAAAGCTTTAAAGATCAGTGCCTGCCAAAATTCCCTCTTCTATACAATGGTTAATTGTATAGGCATATGTTCTCTCTTGTATCTGGTCATCATGATTGAACAGACAGGGTTTATAGTTTGCTCCAAATAGCAAACAGGCACTGAGCATTGCAAATAAGAAATGAAATAAAATGATAAAGGAAACATGTTTTCTTTCTCCTTGCAGATCTGAGGTTTTATGATTGTATTTCAAAGGAATGAAGGCACAGATGTTCATCAGATTAATGCCACTGGTATAGCCTGCTTATCACATTCTTGGAGCATTTTGCAGTATTTCATTAAAACAGAGCATTACAAGAGAAACAGAATAGAGGACAAGCACACAAACCCTGGACCCAAACCGAATAAAGGGTTTTGAGGCCAGTTTCCATACTGCATGCAACCACATTTATTTCAAAATATATGTGTGTAGAGTTGTGCTGCACATTGGTGGCATAGCTAGAGGAGGTGGAGCAGTCGGAGGCAGCCTGAGAGCACAATCCTAACCATGTCTACTCTAAAGTAAGCCCCATTGTGTTCAATGGGTCTTACTCCCAGGAAAGTGTCTTTAGGATTGGAGCCTAAGTCTACAATCCAGAGTAACTACGGGACCTTTTACACCGACTGAGTTACGGTGCCACCTATGGGAAATGCATAGAGCAATCCAGAGTAAGTGCCACTTATGTCTTCCCGAAGTTACTCTGGATTGTAGGTTTACCCCTTCTGAGCCATTCCAAGTGGGGGAGCAAAATGGAAGCAGCTCACCTGCGGTTCGATATGGTACAGTTTAAACAGAGGTACAGTTAAGATATAGGTACAGAGACAGGTATAGTTTAGACACTGGTATAGTTGATATGGCACAGTTTTTTCTTTCTATTTTAAAACATTTTGTACGAAGAAACTACAAAGAGAAAAATGGAAGGGACGAGAGAGGAAGGAGAACAAAAGAATTAAATCAATCTAAAACCAAACTCAAGAGTTGAAAAGCATAAACGAGTCAATGCTTCTCAGAGCTCTGCAGCTCCTTGAGACTCCTTCAGCAACTCCATGAGTGTATCATAAGTGGCCACCATCTGTTTGTTGTTGTGCTCTGGGCCTCCCTCAGTTGCTGCACATGCACCCACGGGGCACCCCAAGGCTCCATTTATGAATGTAAAGGGCTCCTGAGAACGAAAAGTTTGAGAACCGCTGATCTAGGTCATATCTGGGGGTGGAGAGCATATTCCTATTTTTTTCTATTGGCAAGAGCAGATGAGTTTCTGCTTTGACTTTAAATATGGATGAATAGGAGGTTTTTTCCCTTTTGCATTGACAAATGGAACATTTTCCCTATTAGTGGCCAAAGACTTCAAACAATCCAATATTTCAATGGCAGGAACATTGTGATTGCGTATGAAAAAAAAAAATATCCAGTTACTCATGCTGGCATATCAAAATGCTATGATGCATCCCTGGGGGGCGACGTGGAGATCTGTGAACCCCCCATGCTTGCATACACACAATTCTGCATTTGTATCACTTTACTGAAATAAGGTCAGGTCACTATACAGAAGGGGTTTGAAGCTGCTTCCCTATGGATCAGGAATAGATGTCTTTGCAAAGCTCTCAGCTTAAAACTCCGAGTCTCTCTGAGACTGACCTTTCTTTGGCTTCAGATAAATTAACAGCAATGTTTTTTGCAGTGAGCTGAAGAGGACAGGACTGGGGCAAACGTTACAGTTTCCATACAGAGAAAAGTTATGGCACTAATGGCTGGACTGCCTGATACACTCTGACCACTCAAGTATATGTTTTGCTACTGGAAGCATGCTAAAAATGCTTTCCCTGAGTCTTTCACTCCAGAAATCTGGCGTATTTGCAATTGGAAAGCAGAAGGTATTGCAAGCATCTGAACATGTCATGCAAGCAGTCCCTCCCTCACCCCCTTCAGAGACATTCTGGGAGATGGAAACAAATCCTGACTGTTTGGGGGCCAGAAATGTTGTAATTTCTGAAGATAATGACATCCCATCTGGTTTGATCCTGAGTAACCAAGACTCAAACTGATGATCAAAATGGGATGATGTCCATATAAAGGTAAAGGTGTCCCCTGCATGTTATACCGTTAGTCATAATTGACTGTAGAGTGCGGTGCTCATAGTGTTGTCCGACATGTGGCCTGCATGTATATGGAATACTCTTCCCGTACCACTGAAGTGGAACCTATTTATCTACCTGCATTTGCATGCTTTCAAACTGCTAGGTTGGCAGGAGCTGGGCTAAGGATGGGAGCTCACCCCATCTTGTAGGACCCAGTCTCGAACCCTGGCCTGCTAGTTAACAGACACACAACACAATCCTAACTATGTCTACTCAAAAGTAAGCCCCATTGTATTCAATGGGTCTGGCTCCCAGGAGAGTGTCCTTAGGATTGCAGCCACAGTGTCTCAACCACTTGTGCCACCACAATCCTTATGATGTCCATCTAGGCCAGTGGTTCTCAATCTTCCTAATGCCGTGACCCCTTTATAAGTTCCTCATGTTGTGGGGACCCCCAACCATAAAATTATTTTCGTTGCTACTTTATAACTGTAACTTTGCTACTGTTACGAATCGTAATTTAATTATCCAATATGCAGTATGTATTTTCATTGTTACAAATGAAACGTGTGTTCTATGCACACATTGAACACTATGGGATTTATTTCAGAGGATTGGACATAGGATTGGGCCCTGAGGCTGCAATCCTATCCACATTTACATGGGAGTAAAGGCCCCCCCTGACTATAATGGGATTTATTTCAGAGTAGGCTGCATAGGATTGAGCCCTGAGGCTGTCAGTCAGCCCCAGTGTGTGTGGAGCAACAGCTGGAGGTCTGGCAAGCCTGACCTAGCCCCCTGCACCAGGGGTCTTTAGGCGACCCCCAGGAAACCTCTAGGCGACCCCGAAAGGGGTCCCGACCCCAACTTTGAGAAACGCTGATCTAGGCCATTGCGAGTGTGTCTCCTACAGATTTTGAAACTGGGTCTGTTGAATGAGATTCAAGAATTTGATTTTTTGTGAGATTTATTTAGTTCAACTATTACTATTCTGCTTTTCCTATACTAAAAGCAATGTACAATATATTTTTTTAAATATATTTTTTTAAATACATCATCATCACCATCAACAACAACTGTATTTATCAAAAGCAATAGAAAACATTTAAATAAAACCAGGCAACAAAATGATAACAGGAACAGTGTAAATAGCTCTAACATACACAGTGAAATCGGAGTCAGATGAGCATTCTGCAGCCCCAAAGCTGCCTATTTTCTAATATGCATTGACTAAAGGGCAAATGTGTCTGCAGAGCATGGAAAGATTACTGAAGCAGGCTGTAAAAACCTACAAAGTGTATTTCCATTAACTGACACCGATTGCAGCTCACAATAAAGAGCTGCTTCAATAGGCAACAAGAGGACAAACCCCACCAATGGCATTGCTAGGGAGTGCGAAGTGTGTGGGCCACACCAGCAGACAGGCACGGGGAGCATCACACCACTATTGGCTAAAATTTTTAAATGTTGGTAGTCTGGTACAATACCATTATGCTATATATCATTTGGTATGTAATTTCCTGCAGAATGCAATGAAATCCTGTTGAAATATGTTTAATTTTAAAAAGAAGAGGCATGGTAATGGTAAATCATCATTCCAATCATTACATTACATTACATCATTCCAATCTCCCAGGGTGTAGGCCTGCCCTGCGCAGGGTAACGCAAACACCACTGACGCCATTCTCCTTTTTCTTCTTGTCATCATCATCATCACCATCAACAACAACTGTATTGATATACCACATTTTAACAAAAAAATTCAGAATGATTTAAAGAAAAAGGATCAAATAACTTCGGGCGAAATCCAGAGTAACGACGGGGAGTCCTTGCTCCAGTGTTAGAACAATTTGCTCTGGATTGCAATATGAATTTCCCATGGGTTTTCATTAGGTGGTGCAATAACTATGGGTGCATGTAATGTCTCTTACGTGCTCACATAGTTACTCTGGATTTGGCTGTAAATGGAATTGTGTTTGTGTGTGTGTTTTAAAACACTGTTTTTGCAAATTGATTTTTTTTTTTAAAGTTTGGGGGAGGCAGGAGGAAAAAGGAGGAGGATTTTCAGGCAACCATGCAGTTCCAATGATGTCTTCCTTCAGCTTCAGCGGAAAGGGAAAGTCCCTAGATAATGAGAGGTCTTAAATATTTAAGGAAACATGCTGGATTGGAGCAAAGGTCAATGTAGCTCAGCATCCTGCTTCCCACAGGAGGGAACTATATGGCTCTGCAAGCCCATAAGCAGGACATGAAGGCAATAATTCTCTTCCTCTTTGTCTCCCCAGCAAAGGAGACTGCCTTTGTGATGGAGGATCATGGCTAATATTCATGATGGCACTTTTTTGCTCCAAAATTTAATTCCCTTTTGAAGCTATCCACACCAACGGCCGTTGACCCCCTGTGTGTGAATGGTTCCAAAGAGAAGGGGAGTAGTGGTGGGCTCCAGCAGGTTCGCACCTACTCTGTAGAACTGGTTGTTAATGAGAGATAGTACATATAAAGTTTAAAAATAGCCATTTAAAAGTGGCTGCCAGATGGGCAGAGAACCGGTTATTAATTTCTTTGAATCCCTTCACTGAAGGGGAGGGACCACTGGTAGGACGCATTCAGTCTCCTATGCTGTTACGGCATAACCAGTTCATTTTCTGAGATGATCAGTGTTTGCATTTTAAGGCCTTGAAATAACAATGAAAATGTTCACACCTGAGGCTTGAAGCAATTCTTGCCTTTGCGCTGAAAATACAAATGCTACATTGGCCAAGATGCTTATTTCCATTAGAAAAATTCCAACATGCTCTGCTTTTATTTCTGCACAAATACAACATGAATAAAACCAACAAAAGAGCAGCAATGTAGATGTAACCTGGTCAAACACTCTATAAATCTGCAGTCAAACTTTTTATTATGAAGCAGCTGAATCATAGAATCATAGAAACCCAGAGATGGAAGGGACCGAGTGGGTCATCTAGTCCAACCCCCTGCCTGCAGCAGGAAATCTTCCTAGAGCATCCCCGACAGGTGCTTGTCAAGCCTCTGCTTGAAGACCCCCAGTGAGGGAGAGTCCACCACCTCCCTTGGCAATCTGTTCCACTGCCAAACCACCCTCACCGTCAGGAATTTTTTCCGGATATCCAACCGGAATCTCCTCTCTTGCAGTTTGTACCCATTGGTTCTAGTTCTGCTTTCAGAAGCAGCTATGAACAAATTGGCCCCTTCCTCCCTATGACAGCCCTTCAGGTATCTGAAGAGGGCAATCATGTCTCCCCTCAGCCTCCTCTTCTCCAGGCTGAACATCCCAAGTTCCCCCAACCTTTCCTCATAGGGCTTCCCTTCCATCCCACTGATCATTCTTGTCGCTCTCCTCCGGACTTGCTCCAGTTTGGCTGCATCTTTCTTCAAGTGAGGTGCCCAGAACTGAACACAGTACTCAAGGTGAGGTCTCACCAATGCAGAATAAAGAGGAACCAGAACTTCTCACGACTTGGAAGCTCCAGTCCTCTTAATGCAACCTAAAATGGCATTTGCCTTCTTTGCAGACACATCACACTGCTGACTCATGTTCAGCTTTTGATCCACGACTACTCCAAGATCCCGCTCACCTGTTGTGCTGCCAAGCCAAGTATCCACCATTTTATACCTGTGTTTTTGGTTTTTATTGCCCAAGTGCAGAACTTTGCACTTCTTCCTGTTGAAATTCATTCTATTTGTTACAGCCCAGGATTCTGGTTTATCCAGATCCTCCTGGAGGTTTCTCCTTCTTCTGTTGTGTTTGCTACTCCCCCCAGCTTGGTGTCATCTGCAAATTTGATCAGGCTCCCCCGTATCCCTTCCTCCAAGTCATTGATGAACATGTTAAACAGAACCAGGCCCAAGACAGAGCTCTGGGGCATCACACTAGAAACCGATCTCCAGGTTTTATGATTTGTTCTTTGACAGTCTGCCTATACCTTCTTTACAAAGACCAGAGCTCAAATCCTGCTAGCTTCCTTTGACTATTGGTGAAAGACTGCCAGGGTACCCTTGTTCATCTGCATGTGCTGTGGATGCGTTTAAAGGGGTTAATACAATGGTGTCACTTTGGGGTGCAGAAGGTGCAGGTCACATTGTGTGACATGCGTGGGGGAGATAACACAAGTACATGACAAAACTTCTTCAGTGTTGGTATTTTTAATAATACCATCATGTTTTAATGTGTTATTCATGGAGTAGAATATTCATGCAATAGAATTCATGTTATTCATGAAACAAATGCAATAGAAATATCTCTATTTTATTAAAAGTTACAGAAAAAATAAAATAATGGGGGTAAGGTAATGATGTATCATCACACACGGTGAGTGGGGTATTATCCTGGCTGGGATGTGGTCCATCTTGGGGGCGATGATCCATAGTATGAGTGAATATGCATTCATTCATATAATGTATGCGTGAGAATAATTCTAAGAGCACTGGCTGGTGGATGACTCTAGTTTGAATAAAATAAGCATTGCAGCAAGGAACCACTTGCTAAGGAGTCATTATGGATTATTAACCAAACAATAAATCTCCATTATAAAGATAGCTGGGATAAGACAGGGTTATGGACACATTATCATCTGATCTGTCACATTTCAGGCTGACTTGAGGGTTCCGTTCCATTCCCCTTCAGCTTCAATTTCAAAATTGAAGAGGGTTCAATGCTGTTGGAACTTGCCCAAGTGGAAAAACTGAGGAGGTTCCTTGACATGACTGTTCCAAACTTGGCATTGACATTCAAAACTTCTTCAGCCGCTGAAGGGACAATGGTTGGGAAAAAAACTTTAGGAACTTTTGAAGGGGCTGGAGAATTTAAACACAGTGTGGGAACAACCCGGAGGAAATTATTGGAATTTCTGAACTCGACAGGCAGGGTGATTTAGTCGCCGTTTCACAAACACAACATGATGTGAGGTTGTTGGCCTCTGGGACTTCTCCCAATTGTTCTTTCTTTCTCTTTCCAATTCCTGGAGTTGCTTACTTATTTTTTAACTATGAAATAATTACATGGACAATTATGACTTATTAGGAAGGAGGGCTGGTGGTTCTTGGCAATGAATGGAGTGAAAAAGCTCAGCATGAAAAGCACTAGCTTTTCAAGAAGGTGATGATGTCTTCCTAGCTTACCTCCTTTGTCTCTTCTTCCTCTTCCTCCTTCTAGCACCTGTCGGAGATGCTCTAGAGGATTTCCTGCTACAGGCAAGGGGTTGGACTAGATGACCTACTGAGTCCCTTCCAACTCTAGGATTCTATTATTCCTCCACAGCACAGTTTAGATCTGTGGCCACTATGAGAGAGGAACTGCACACTTCAAGATATGGAACCCTGATGCATAAACCTTATAGTCTAAACGTCCTTTCCAACCTGGTGTTCTTCCAACACATCCTGCTAGAGACTCTCAAGACGTCTTGGAATGAGTGTGTCCTGCCCAGGTGTATCCATGCCCAATTCCTACCCATTCTGTTTCTAATCCTCCTTCCAGTCTCCCCTAGGATGCCTCATCAATGCCAACACATCACATCCATACTCTCCAATATCTGACTGATAAAAAGGGATGCAGATATAGCACCTTCGTTCTCATGCCAAAAATTCCTGTTCACCTGCTTCACCATGAATCATTGAAAGCTCTGGATTGTCACTGTACAAGAGGGGCAGCTGGAGCATGGGGATGCCCATTCAGCCAGACATCAGAAATTTTATAAAGATCTCCCAGAGGTTTCTTTGAACTTCCCATCTCTCCAAATATGAGGAGGAAAACAGTTATCAGCCTATAAAAATGTGTATTTATGTCCCTTACTTTTCTTGTACTGCTGACACACTGGGCACATTTCATGTTTAACAGCTATACCTTGCCCTTAATCAACACACCATTATGGCCCATTGCGATGTGGCCTTGTTGTTAAATGACACATGGTTAGAACACAAGTCTCAAGCTGATCACTTTTCCACAGGACAAGCTGAAGAGGAGGCCATGCTGGAGGTAACTAGAAAGGGAGAAGCAGTTTGTGCCATTAGCATCCCCACATGTGGGCCTAATGATGTGCCATCAACAGGCAGGAAATTCACAGAGGCAAAACATCACAGAAAGGGCTGGGTGGAGGTTGGCGTCCACACACGGCAGACGTGGGAAGCCAACGCACTGGAGCTTGGTTGCAAAACAGAAATGAAAGTCATTTAATACGGAGCCATTTAATACGGAGCCAGCAGAAAAGGTAATTGCTTGTGACGACTGTGGTTAAGCAAGCATGTGGCTGGAAGGATGGCACATCCTACAAAACGAATGGAAAACATATGAAAAGTCACATGGCTTTCTTCATTGTTGATATTATACCGTCTTTCCACCAGGCAGGATTTCAAGGTGGACTGTGTGGTTAACATTGACGATACATATATGAAACTGGAGAATTACATATTCTTCCCCCATGATTCTTCCTTGTCTGCCTCCATTTTTATTCCTTCTCATTACTTTCTTTTTACTGATCAAGGCGCACCATCAGTTGTTTTTGCAATTGACAAGGCCCATCAGGCTGTTCAACTCCCCTAAATTTCTTATTAATAAATGACTTTCCCCAGTCTTCCATGGCACACTTAAGGACTATCTGTGGCACACCAGTGTGCCACGGCACACTGGTTTGAAAATCACTTGTCTAGACAGTGGAGTATGGCAGAGTTCTGGTTTTCAGAGAGCTATCCCATTTACCTCTTAGATTAATAGAGTTAAACTGTACATTTATCAGAGCATGGAAATCACATCTGGAAATCATTCCATGGTCATAAAACTTAAGTTATGGTTTGGCCTTTTTAATTTTAGTCGGGCAAGGATTTGGTTTCTTACAGCACTGCACAAACCTGCTCCAGGGGATTCCGATTTTGGACTCTCCGCAACGATGACATCACTCTTGGGTTGATCTCTCTCTCAGGCTATCTGTTCAACTTGCACAAGCAAATACATGCACAGAAAATGAACTGGATGGAAAGGAATGTTTATGTGCAAATCCTATGTGCAAATACGATCTATGACATGGTTGGCAACACTTTTCATGAATCGACTCTAACTGCAGCCTTGTCTTGTCTGAGTTTATTCTCATTTCTTTATGCCGGCTCCTTTCTAGTTTGGTTTTTCCAATTTCCCAGCAGCAATTTTGTGCAGCATTCAAATGCAAATTAATATCCCCCTTCTGTCAATTATTACTGACATTTCACATCTACTCAAGGAAGCATGGCTTCTTGGGGAAACAAGGGATGTGGTTGTCAGACAGAGGGGCTCCTGTCTGCCACCAAATTGCAGGGCATCCCATAGAGATGTTGAAACTGGCAGGGCACTGAGAGGCAATGCTGCTGACTCTTCGATTTCCCGTCACGAGAGGGCTTCGGCCCTAACGGTTAACATATGGCAAAGTTGATTCAACAATAGATCTGATTGTACTTGAGGTCTGAAATAGGCCGTTGTTTGGCATGGGAAAGGATTGGAATGTAACAAAAGGGTGGCAGAAAAAAGAAGTCAAGTGAGAAACTCACAAGATAATCATAAACCAGTGTAATCTTGTGATCATATAAAGCAGACATTTCTTTACATAATGTCCAACGTACAACTGGTTTAATATGGCTGATTTCTGATTCCAACCCCAAATCAGGTAGAGAAATAATCTATTTACTCTCATATAACACTCACCTTTTCCAGCCAAATTTAGTCTCCAAAATTGAGGTATGCATTAGATTCAATGGTGCATTAGATTCGAGTAAATACAGGTATTTTTATTATAAGTTTCAATCAATATTTAGTTTAACAGTTTATTATATTGTGATTAAAATGTAACATAAACCCACTGTTGTATAAAGTAGTGCAATTAGGTATAAATCATAACATCTTATTATTATCATATAACTCATTATTACATGCACAAATTAAATTATTAATGTACAAATTAAATTTTGTTTCTGCCTTACAGTTGCGCATTACAATCAACAGTAAACACCCCCAGGTCAGCACAGGACTTATGATGGGGCTTAGGTTGGCCAGAGACCCCATGGTAGACCTACGAAGTAGTGGATGGACTGCATTAGGAAAGATATACATGTGGATGCTACTTCTGAGGATGCCCTAAATAGATCCATATATGCCAAAAAGTGGACCCCGCCATGGTAGGAACAATATTAGGAAGATGACACAGAATAAAGCGATATCACTGTGACTTCTCTTGACCTCACCATAATCTGCACATCACTCTGATGTAACCAATTATCTGGTTTGCATGAAACATGTTACATTTAATTATGATTGCTGGCAGCCACATCCCATACTGGGATTGGCTTTGCTTCCATGAGTGGTTCTCAACATTAACGAAAAATAACCTACCTGTTTGCAATAAGCTAATAAATTAGGGAGAAAATAGAGGGCTTCAGAGAAGCTTCAGAAAGGGGAACGACAAAGCAATTCAGTCACAATTATACCTAATCCCTGTCAGCAAATTGCAATGTGAAATGTTAAGCCAGTTGAAGAAACTGGAATAAAGCAAGAAATTAAAATTAATATTCACAGAGATGGATGAAGACTACCTCTCAAGGATGAAGTGGCTGGAGTTCCACCTGATGGAGTCCCACCTGTCGGAGTCCCACGTGGCTGGGCTACTTGCTCTTTAGATGGTTGGTCTGGCTTTTGACATACACCTGAAAGGTGCTGTCAGGACATGCTCAAATAATGCTTTTGAGTAGTGTGTCTTGAAGGCTATGGGTATCGACTAGTACCCTGCAGTGATAAACGAGGGCTTCATTCCTGGCTGCCTCCTCTCTGAATGATGATACTCATCCTTTGATTTGAAGCATGCATGAGAAAAAATATGGGGATGCTTTTTTCTCTTTTCATTATCTAAGAACCCTGAATTGACGGGATGACTGATGCAGAGGCTGCCAAAATTGGAGCAGAGAAAAGGGAAAGTCCAAGTCCCTGCATGAGGCTGATACAGAACACCAGAAGACTGTTCTGATGTGGATGGGACATAGTTTCATCAGTTTATTGTGGTCCCCACACAGTGAGAATGGTCACAAACTGGATTACATGTTCTGCCTGGGATAAACAGTGCAATCCTAAGCATGTCTACTTAGAAGTAAGTCTCATTGAGTTCAATAGTACTTGTTCCCAGGTGGTGAGGACTGCAGCCAAAATTCACAACAAGAGTGGAATTGGTCACGGTGGTGGAATGTCACGAAGAAGAACCAATCACAAGAATTGAAACAGTTAATGTGTCCCCCAGCATGTCATGCTCACCTGTTCCCGGTCATATGACTGCATTTTCTGAGCAATGCCAATGCATCTGGAATTCCCCCATATGTTGGCTGTAGTGTGGCTTCATCAGAGAGACCGAACACAGCCTCCTTCCCTCTGGCTGATGTCACTGATTGTGTATTGATAAAGAGAGAAGAATCAATGGTGTGTCCTTTTACTGTGGGGCACAGTGGGAGGCGTATTGATTTCTATTCCAGTGTGACGGTACATGCGCATAAGTCAGAATTCCTATTAGAAAATAAGAAACCTGTAATTCAAGCGACACCAGAAAAGTTGAAGTAGTTATAATTACACCATTCTGTGTAGAAAATTGAGGTGTTCTACGAACACATCATTACAGAACAAGCATTCTGGCAGCCCGGTGTGCTTTCTGGTGGTTGCAAACTTGGGGACTGAACTTGGGGAATCTGCAAACCAGTGGTGTAGCTAAAGGGGATGCAAAGCACTTCGCTGTGAGGGAGCCTCATCACAGTGTGCAAGCAGCCCATCCTCCACCTCCATTTTGCTCACCCACCTGGAATGCCTCCAAAGTGGACATGGTGGGGCCATTAGCATACTAAAGCAAGGCCAGGGTGACCATACATCCTCTTTTTCCAGGACATGTCCTCTATTTTAGCCTTGTGTCCTGGAAAAATCTTTGTTGTCCTCTGTTTTCTTGTGAGCAAGCAGCATGTTGCCTTCTTGTAATTAATACATTATATGTAAGCATTTTAAATTTAATACTAAGTAATAAGGTTACCATATAGAATGGAGGACAGAGTGCATCTACCTTTAAGTATTGTATGTAAGAGGGAATTTTGGCAGGTGCTGCTTTATAAACGCTTCTGTCTTGAGTTACACCTGCCTAAATTCCTCTTCTTTGCAATAGTTAAAAGTATAGGCACTCTGTCTTCCATTCTATATGGTCACCCTGGTTTATAGTTAAATTAACCACATGAAACCAATATGTATGAGTGTTTTTAGCTTTTATTTTGTCACGTCCTACATTTTTCTTGGCTATTCTATATTTCAGGGGCCTTGTCCTCTTTTCTGGTTATGACAAATGGTCACTCTGAGTGAAGCTTCCTGCAAAACGCTGTGCTTTGCACCCCCTCCAGCTATGCCACTAAGTCCACCACCTGCATAAGGAGTGGGTCCATTGTGGCTCTGGCCGCCGCATTGGGTGATGCAGTGATGGGCTTCAGGGGGTTCTCACAGGTTCTATAGAACCCTTTGCTAATGAGTGCCTGGTTCTGAGAACTGGTTACTAATGGGACATAGAAACTGTTGTTAATTTAAGTTATCAGGACGTAGAACTTGTTGTTAATTTATTCGAACCCCACCACTGCTTAATGGTGCCACTGTTCTGCAAAATGCTGCCTGAAACTTCATCCCACCTGGAGCTATGAGGAACAAAAGCAATAATCCGTAAAGCATCTTTGCATATGTCACAGATGGCGGCTCTTAAAATCTTACCCATATCTATCTTCAGTGAGGATTGTCTGAAGACCACAGGTGGGCAGAAGCCGGATCGCGGGGGTTCCCAGGAACCGTTTCTTGAAATTCCCCCCCTGCCACTAGCGATCCGGCAGCGGCGGGGGCAGCGATAACCAGCCGTGCCGGTTCAGCCACTGCAGCGGCAGGGACAGCCGGCAGGGCACCTTTAAACTTCCCAAGGCAGCCCTGAGAGCCGCCCCATAAGCCCCAGTGCTGGAGCGTCCTTTTCCCAGGCTGTGGAGGGAAACTTAAAGGTACCCCTGCCGCTCCAGCAGCAATGGAGCTTACTCCCAGGTAAGAGTGGCTGGGACTGCAGCCTGAGAGAGAACCCTATCCTAAGCATGACTACTCAAAAGTAAGCCCTACTGTGCTTAATGGGTCTTACTCCCAGGAAAATATTGTTAGGTTTCCCTCCTCCTTCCCAGGATAGTTTCTATTTCTGGTGACTACAAACCTAAGCATGACTGCTCAAAAGTAAGCCCTATTGTGCTCAATGGGTGTGATGCTTTACAGCCTCACAGCGCATCCTCTGCATGTCTACTCAGAAGTAAGCACCATGATCGTCAATGGGGCTTACTCCCAGGTGATTGTGGGTATGATTTCAGCCTGAGTGCCCCATCCTATGTGTGTCTACTCAGAAGTAAGCACCATGACTGTCAATGGGGCTTACTCCCAGGTCATTATGGGTATGATTTCAGCCTGAGAGCCCCATCCTATGCATGTCTACTCAGAAGTAAGCACCATGATAGTCTATGGGACTTACTCCCAGGCCAGTGTGGAGAGGACTGCAGCCTCAGAGCCCCATCCTATGCCGGTCTACTCAGAAGTAAGTCCCATGACAGTCAGTGGGACTTACTCCCAGGAAACTGTGGCTGGCACTGCAGCCTGAGAGCTCAATCTTATGCATGACTATTCTGAAGTCCCATGACAGTCAATGGGGCTTACTCCCAGGAAAGTGTGGTTAAGGTTGCTGGGGGGCACTAATAAAAACTTAGATTTTTTTTAAAAAAATAATTTTTAAAAAATTTTTAGATTAAAAAAAAATTCCCCTTTAAATTCTCCCTGGCCCCGCCCCCTGAGCCTGGCCATGCCCCCTGACCCCAGCCATGCCCCCTGTCCCCGGCCACACCCCCTGACCCGGCCTGGCCCCGCCCACTTCTGGGGAACAGGTTCTTGGGCTAGGCTGGGCCCATCACTGCTGAAGGCCACCAGTATTAAAGTGCATTCAAGCATGCAGATCAGATCAGTACATAATCTACTGCCCATAGTTTTAACTGCAGTCTGAAGCAAAGCCACTTTTATGTTTCCACTGGAAAATCAATCCACACATGCAGCGAGTGCATATGTACATAAAGTAGCACACTCATTTCCAGATCTTTAGAACAGCCACTCTAAAATCCACAATGGATTTTTAGATTAGCCACTGAGATGTCTAGTTTGGATAGGTGTTCTGCTGCCTAACACTGGTCCGTTGTGAAAATATGCACAAGCATGCACACACGCACACACACACACATGGGAACATGTGTTGTCACATTTATTGCCTTGTTAGGTTATTTGTCTAAAAGGCCATACTGGGGACGTCAACACTTCCCCAGTGTTCTATTCACTTCAGGGTGAATAGATGTCATAACCACAAAAGAGGACACCCACAAAAAAGTAGGACAGGACAAAATGAAAGCAAAAAATGCTTTCATTGCTTTCATGTGGTTAATTTAAACACTACACGAATACTTGTTAAATTTCAAACAGTTATGTATAATTTATTACATACTAGCAAAAACGTACCTGCATTGCAGGAGTAAAATTACTCCTGTACACCATTCCCTACTGTGCATCGTCCCACTTGCGCATCATCCCATGTGCAATATCTCCCATGCTCATTAACCCCTCATGTGCACATCCTCTCATGCACACCGTCCCCCCATGTGCACCATATGCAACACCCCATGCACATCATCCCCCAATGATGCATCATCCCCCATGCGCAATGCCCCCATACAACATCCCCCATACACACCGTCCCCCATGCGCACCATCCACCCATGTGCATCTTCCCCCCATGTGTACCATCTGCCCATCCACACCATGTGCAACACTGCCCATGCACAATACCCCTGTACAACAGTTCCCCATGCACACCATCCCCAGGGTGAACACGTGACTGGAAATGCATGGACAGAACTGGAAATGGAGCCCTGAAACCGGAAGTGGCCAGCAGGAGCTCCAGTCCATGCACTTGCCAGAGAGAGACTCTGCTTGCTGTTTGCTGCAAAGAAAAGAAGGAGGAACCTGAACTGAGGCTGCTGGAGAGGAGAGCAGAGCAGGGAAGGAGGCAGCCTTGCAAGTGGAGCCGCTCTGAAACCTTGCATTGAGTTTGGCTTTGGAGAGAAAGGGGGGTGAATTTTTTTAAAGCAGGGTTGCCAACTGACCAGAGAAACTCCAGCCTCCCCTGCTCCTATGCCTTTCTAAATGACTCCACCATTATACACTTTGCACAAAAAAAGCATGTAATTCACAACAATGGCTTGAGTTGTTCAGGTTTGGGGCCTTTCATCCAGCTATTATCAAAGCAGAGGAGCAGGGGCTCAGTGTAACGTTGGCCACCTTCTCAGTGTAGGGATGGTGGATGATAACTCCTGGCTCTTTTGGTTTAAAGCCTCCAAGCCCAGTTGTGTCCACTCAAAAGCATTATAGTGAATGGAGCTTATATTATGTAAGGGGACAAAAGAGAGAAGGCTGAAAGACCAAGCTTCTGCATGCCTGCCTAGAAAGCCTGGCTGCTTGGATCACCTAAACATGACACTAGGCAAGATCCCCATACTCCATTCCATATGTTCACTAAGCATCTGAAGAAAGCAAGTGTATTCGCATGCCACAGCCAGTTGAATGCAGTTTTCTAGGAGTACTTGGTGTTTTAACCTCTGTGAGTTGTTGATCCGAGCAGTTAAGGGATAGCTCATAGTTGGAAAAGCTGAGCCAAATTCCATTGCTTCAAGGCTTTCCGTTTCCTAGACGGATCCTACCGAGACAAGCGAGAAGGAAAGGAAGAAAAAAAATCAGGTGTGGCAAAACGCTCAGTCAACTTTTCCAGGCTGGGAGGAATAGACAGGAGCCTTTCCTGTTTCCCTTATTAATTGCAGAGGCTGATTCGACTTTGAGCCAAGAAAATAAAAAGTTAAACCTGCCCGACCGAAGCTAAGTGGAAATTGGCCATGATTGGGAATGCTGATTGTGCCATTAAATTCACAGCATGTGTGAAAACGGTCCCATTTAAAACAAAAATACAGAACAGGGAAAAAACCTCTTGCTTGTAAAAACACCTGGATGCGGAAATACTTGACAAAATGTCTCCCCAGGAAAACCTGCTCTATTTTTTTTCTCCAAACCGACTTCTGCCAAAGGGATTGTGATTGCCAACTTTTGCTGGCCAGACTCTTCTGCTTTTAATGCAAAAAGTTGAGGAAGTGAAGTTTTCTGCCATCTAAAGAGAGCTCTGCTGGATCAACCCAATTCAACATCTTTCCTAGCCCTGCAACTAGCCCTACAATCCAGAGTAACTACGGGAGCACGTAAGAGACATTACGTGCACCCATAGTTACTGCACCACCCAGTGAAAACCCATGGGAAATTCATATTGCAATCCAGAGCAAATTGTTCTTAAACTGGAGCAAGGACTCCCCGTAGTTACTCTGGATTGCACCCATAGTCACAAGCTCTTAGTCCTTGCTAAGATCTTGCGCCACTTTTCCCACCCTGAGGCTCCATAGACAAATGCCAGCTAAATTGCTTGGAGACCCATTGGTGACCATGTGGTCTACCACTCCTGGGCTTTCCATCACAACCACTCCACCATTGGACACTGCTTACACTCCAGCAGCACAACAGTTGTAAAGGAAAGGGTAAGGTAACCCCTTACAGGTTGCCCTGCAATCAGTGACCAGCCATAGAGTGTGACACTCATCTCAACTTCCACCATGTCTTGGAAGACACCATGATAACTGTTGTATCTCCTATAAACTGGTACTGGATAGGATTAGAGCATAACTGACATAGACCATTTGGCTGCCATTCACCCAGTCCGAAGATTGTTTTGGAACCACAGTCTGCTTTGGTTTATCAACCCAACTTGGCCACCTTACTATTTATGCCAACTCAAGATAATTTATGAAGAAATGAAAAAGCAGTTGTCTCTAGAGAAATCCTTGGGACCTCAATTATCTTCAATGCAATAACTGATCCAGTGGAAGCTCTTCTTATGTTCTTAATAACCCTATTCTTTTTCCTGTTTTTTTTAATCAGATACCAATTTATGAAAGATCCTTTTCTTGCTTGTTTACTAAGTTTAAGCAAAAGCCCTTGATGGCCTTCATAGAGCACAATCCTATGTCTTCTCAAAAGTTAGCCCCACTGTGTTCAATGGATCTTACTCCCAGGGAAGTGTCTTTAGGATTGCGGCTAAATACGTTTAAATTCAAACAACTCCTGGTTAGGCTATCACAACTTCCTTGATGATGTCGGGGTGTCTTCACCATTCTTGGAAGAGGGAGTTAAGCCATTAGAATCATAGAATCATAGAGTTGGAAGGGACCTAGTAGGTCATCTAGTCCAACCCCCTGCCTGTAGCAGGAAATCCCCCTAGAGCATCCCCAACAGGTGCTCGTCGAGCCTCTGCATTAAATAGGCATGTGCTGACTTCTCCATGCCATCAGGGAACAGGGAGATAAGTGAGTTGCACTGACCTACGTTGGTTAGGATTGTGCCCAAATTCATCCTCCTTACCTTTTAACCAGCTATATGGAATCCCTGATTCTTCCTCATCTTCACTCCCCTGCTGGGTGCTAATTGATTTTGCGTTGACTGAGTGCGTTGATTGATTTTGAACTTTAAAACAATAACTGGGAATGAATGGAAGAATTCAGCCGGCCTTCATTCTCCCTTTCAAGACTGATGTTGACTTTTTAAAAATAAAGGAAAAACAAGAACTCCACATAAGATGCCGTTTCAGTCAGTGAACAGAACTTAAAAAAAAATCTCTTCTCAATGTACTTTCCCTTCTGACGACTGCAAGGAATTAGAGGTGGCAAGATTCTGATAAAAAGTAATTTATACTGGATATGTAAGCGAGGAATTCTAGATTGCTTGTACTTCATCTTTGTAAGCTCTTTGGACTTGCCGGCAATCAGTCACTCCAAATGCTTCTAAGCTCTCTCAGCAATTAATTTCTAAGAGTTGATCAGGCTTGAAAGTGATGTGCCCAGAGAAAAAAATGAATGGGATGGAAAATGCACTTAATTACAACCGTCATCTCCGGAATGGAGACTGACAATCCACCATCTCCAGAGGGTGTAATGGTCACAGTCCATGACCATCTAAATCTAGGAAATGGGACCCAGTATGTTCTGCTATGCTTCGAGAAACCAGGGACAGTTATCCATTTCAAGAATGTTATTTCTGCACAAACGACTCTGACTCCTTGCTGAGTAGAAAGCTTTCCTGTGCAATCCTGTACCTGGTTACTCAGAAGTAAGTCCCACTGTAATCAGTATCAAGTGGGAAGAACTCACAGGTGTGGATAAGATTTGATTTAGAGCTCCTTTGATTTGGAGCTAGATGTTTCACTATCTCTCATATACCTTTGACAGTGATAGCACCAGAGTCTGGGGTGGGGGACACCAAACCGAATTCTGGAGTGTGGGGGCTATTGCTCTTGAGTGCTTGGGGGAGCTTTAAAAAGCAGTTCAAAAGTATGCAATTCCCATAAATCTATTATGGGATCATCCCACATCCAGTCGGTAAGCATCGTGGCTGATAAAGGATCTGAACCCAGACCTCCCAGGTTCTGATAAAACTCTCAATCCCTACTGATTCTTTCTCAATCATTCTTTCAATTTATTTATTATTCCATTTATTCATTTTCCATTTATTTCTGAATAGCTACAGCCTTCTGCAGATGGCTGCAAAGATCATATCAGCTTCTTTTGCACGTGACACAGAAATATATTTGAATAGTTCGGACCGACAGTGTAGCACTGGTGTTCATACAGGAGAAATTGCTTTGTTAACAGCCCCAAGCTTTAACTCTCAGACACTTTCATGTGCATGTTTACTGCGCAGCAGCAGGACACCAGCTACTGAACTCCGTTCTGGAGGCCGCTACTTAATCATATAACTGCTGCAGGACAAAGTGAAAAGGTGAGGTCCCCAAAGAACCAGGACATTGTTTTTCTCCCACTGTCTTCTGGCAACTTGCTATCTAGTACCGCCAGATCTAGGTCATCATCTCCCACCCGCTCCTCATTTATGTACCTTGTCTGGCATTCAGAATCCTGAGGGTTGACTTAAAAAGAATCTTTTCACTTTTATCTATAAACAGATGCGCATCCAAATCTGGGCATCTCCGCGTGATGGATCGGCACACATTTCCCCATGCATCTCCCTTCCCTGTCTCCCTCAAAACAAGAGAAGAGTCCTGATCAAACATCCTTCAAAAGCACTACGTGATAGGCTGATGACAGCAATTCCAGCCTGGCCCATCTCTGAGTGCCACCACCAGCTATCATTCATTGAATGTCATGGAGTAATGTGCATTCCTTAAGAGAAGTCGTCACACCCACGTCTCAGGTTCTGAGAACGTGGCGTCTGATCAAAAGCAAAGAGAGTTGAAACCAGCACTGCTATTTGGCCCTGTGTAAGTCTCAGGCACCCCACAACAAGTGCTCAGTCCTGTGTTCCTGTCAAATGTGTCTCAGAATCAGATATTAGCGTCAATGTTTTTTGTGTCCTAGACCAGTGATTTTCAAACCAGTGTGCTGTGGCGCACTGGTGTGCTGCAAATGGTCTGCAGGAATGCCATGGAAGTAAGAGAGAAGGATCATTAAGGGTGTGATTCCCCTCATCAGAAATATGGTGTATCTTGTCAATGGTTCAAAAACTGTAGACAATTTTAGCACCTTGTCCATGTGCCACGAGATGAAGAAGGTTGAAAATCACTGTCCTAGACATTTGTGTCTCAATATATGTGTGCTCACATTAGTGTACTTTTTAATTTTCAAAATGCAAATATAGGGTTAAAGTTAGGTCTGGGATAAAGGGATTAAGATGTATAGCATGAGGTTTGTTGCCCATTTACAACAGGGTAGTAATAACATGGATACCACCTTCACTCCCAAAATAGGTATGAATGTTATAGACTGATGGTGAGCAAATTTCAGACATGTGGACCTGACAGTTGTTCTCCAGAGTTCTCCTAAGGTCCACCAGCTGGTGCGAGGTGCAACACAAGGTCCCAAAGGGAATGACAGAATTAAGGCACTCCTGGGAACTTCTTCTTCATAGGGCTTGCTTTCATGTAGAAATCTATTGCTACTTTTCTCCTAATGTATCTTTGCTTCAGCAGATTAATTGGGATTGGGGAGGGTGGAAGGGAGACAGCTCTTTTGTTGTTTCTATTACTATACTATACTATACTATACTATACTGTACTATACTATACTATACTATACTATACTATACTATACTATACTGAAGAGTCAGAGATTTTGATTAAGACTGACCAGTAGATCCGAATCTACATTGTGGCCATCTCTGGTGTAGACAATGTTAGGCTAGAGGCGTCAATGATCTGATTCAGTGTAAAAACAGCTTCAAACAAATGGGAAAATGTAATCCCCATTTGTGCTAGGACTTGGTACAGGATAAATTATGGGGTTTTTTTTAAAAGTTGTCTGATGTATTACATCTCCTGAACGTGATCCTTGAAATATCAAGGACTAAAATGGAATTTATTAGAAGTCACCATTCCAGCCCAGCTCTTGATACTTCTGTTCTGCATTAGTTCTCTCTTTCTCATGCTACAATGGGATCAAGGTGGCACATGTAATCCTCACAGCAACCCCGTGAGGTAGGTTAATGTACAGAAAGGGTGTCTAACCCAGGTTTCCCAATGATCTTACTAGCTAAATGGGGATTTGAACCTTGACTTTGCAAAATCTTCCTGCTCCTGACATTTCTGAGAGTTCTCAGACACTATATGCTACCCATTGCCATTTTCTACATATGTGTCACCTTCTGGCACCAATGTACAGATCCCCGAATACAGGGTGATGATATAGACTAGAGAGCAGAGTATCTCTACCTTTAACGAGGGAATTGAGGCAGGTTTAGCTTATGATAGAAGGGATTAAAAAGCAGCACCTGCCTCAATTCCCTCTTCTATGCAATGTTTAAGAGTAGAGGCACTCTGTCCTCCATTCTATATGGTCACCCTGCCCAAATATTCTGTGGGGTTAAATAAATCCATGTGACATTTGCATGTATCTTAAAATTAGATGTGCCACAATTAGCAGTTCATGGTAATGAAAATTATTCTGAGCCCATTTGGGTTCAGTTTGTCTTCTGCCTTAGAAAGGAAATTGCATCAAAGAGTCTTCCAGTGGCATAACCAGGAGGGGTACAAAGCACTAGAGAGCCTCAGCACAGCATGCAAGTGGTCGTTCTCCCTTTCCTTTGGAGCCTTTCCAGGCAAAAAGAACAAAATGGAGGCTTATGGAGCAAAATGCCTGACTCCGAAGGGCAGGAGCTGCTTGCACAACATGGTGCACAATCCAGAGTAACTACGGGAGCTCTTAAGAGACATTTACATTGACATAGGTACGGCACCACCTAGTGGAAACCTATGGGAAATTCATAGAGCAATCCAGAGTAAATTTTTCTTACATCATCATAAGGGTTCCCGTAGTTACTCTGGATTGTGCAGATGGTGAAGCTCCCTGCAAAACGTAATGCTTTGCCCCCCTTTAGCTACACCACTGGAAACTTTTTCTTTGTGCTCATCCTATAGTCCTTCAGTTGGGCTTGCAAAACCTGTGCAAAATATCTGCACACTTAACCTAAAACTTTCAGAAATTATCAGGTGTCTTACTGGGATAGGTTATAAAGGAAGGTTTTTGTTCTTGTTTTCCCCTTGTGGGCAGCAATGACAAATTGCAGCATAAAGATCTACTTTATGAGATCTAGATCCTACTTTCGGAAAGAAAAACATTGACAAATCACTTCCACTTCAAGGAAAGGCCTATCAAAGGGATTCTGCTGATAGATCCTGACTGATAGATCGCGCACTCTCACGGGGCCGACTTGCATCTTGTTTCTCACATTAGTTATAGGAAGAATCTTCCAGCATGCAAGGCAACAATTTAACAGGGTTTCCAAATCATCTGCAGCAATGACATTTCACAATTCACAACCTTGGTTTATGACGTAAAAGCTGACGGCCATATAAAAATGTCACTCCTGCCTTCTTCTCCAGTTCATATGATAAGTTGCCTGCTTTCATTTTACACTGTATTGCGTCATTTTTTTTCCAAAGATGCGGTGCACAAAAATTCATCCATTTTTACCGTTAGCACAACCTTACCGTCATCTCAATAGCTGAATTTTTCCTTCTCTTTAATTACACAATCTGACAAATTGCACCATCTTTTCACAATTGTAAATGTCAGTTTATTTATTATTGTAAAGGTAAAGGTTTCCCCCGCAGGTTGCCCTGCTAGTTGTGACTGACGCTAGGGAGTGGTGCTCATTCCCATTTCAAGGACAAAGAGCAGGAGTTGTCCCAAATCATCTCCATGGTTGTGTGGCCATCATGACTAAACACATGGAATGCTGTTATCTTCCCACTGATATGGTACCTGTTTAAATACTTGTATTTACATGCTTTTGAACATGGGCAGGAGCTGGGCAAATTACAAGACCTCTCTCCATCTTGTGGTACTCAGGTCTTGTACTGCTGAACTACCAGCCTTCATGTTGACATGCACAGTATCATTAACTAATTAGCCACCCCAGCTAATTAACCCCAGCCACCCCAGAAAAAAACAGTATTATGGATCTTTACAAAAACCAAAGAAACCTTTCACACTAGTGCCGAGGGCCAAATATACATGATCTCCAACAGTTTTTCTCAATCATTGATACAGGTATCACCAGTTGTATTCTGGTTGTACATGTAGGACCCCTGGTGCCTGGCAGCAGGACCAGGAACATGATGCTATAAACAGTTGGAAGTTCCAAAAGTGTCCTTTGCAGTGCTTGAATAAGCTCTCCCATCCACCCTGATCCTATTATAGGTGTTTGTTATGCTGCATCTGGCCTGCCAATCCAAACGTAACTGGCAATGACAACATTACTAGTTATATCTTGTGGTACTTCTGATAGTTGGCTTATGCGAGGACAAATGTACAGTGGAGGACAAATGTTGAAAAATGTTGTCCTAAAACATTATTCAGCTTTAGTTTTCCTTTTATAAGTGGGATCAGGTTTCCTTGTGGATCAGAACTGTACCAGAAAGTAGAGTTAAAGCTCTCCCATCTTTCCATATCTATGAGAGCCTCACAGTGCAATCCTAACCCCTGGTTAGGCTGGCACAAGTCCCATGTTGGGACTACACTACTCCTTGGGGGGTTAGGCTTGTGCACAGTCATGTGCCAGCCTTGCCACACCATCATGGGAGTGGGGAGACATGAGATGTGCTGGCCTAAATTGGTTAGGATTGTGCTCAGATCTTAAAATCACATGTAGCATGGCCCAAGTATCCAATTTCTAATTGTTCTTCATTATTCTTAGAAATGTTGATGAAGTTGATCCCAAGCGAGATCTTTTTGTGACGAAAGGAAATAGGGCAGGTGTTGCACCAGATTCCATTTCCAGAGATGGCTAGTGTCTCCAATGCTTGAGTTTAATTCGCTCAAAATAAATGAAATTATTTCAAATACGTCCCACAACTGGGAGGCTTGGAGTATGTTTGACCCAAAAAGATTTGATTTCTGAACCCACCTATCCCAGCCTCCAATCCATCCCCTATATTCCACAGTAGCGAAAAGCATTCACGTTGCGGGAGTAAAATTCCCCCATGCGAGTAAAATTCCCCCCATGGCGCAACATTCCCCTCCGTGCGCAACATCCTCCATGTGCATCTTTCCCCCATGCGCAACTTCCCCCATGCACAACTTCCCCATATGCGCATCAGCCCACCATGCACATCAACCCCCCATGCGCATCAGTCCCCCATGCGCATCAATCCCCATGCGCATCAACCCTCCATGCGCATCAGTCCCCCATGCGCATCAGTTCCCCGTGTGCAACTTCCCACATGTGCACCATCCCCATGTGCACCATCTCCACATGCGCAGCATCCCCCCATGCGCATCATCCCCCATGTGCAACATCTCCCCATGTGCATAAGCCCCCAAGCGCAACATCCTCCCATGCACAACATCCCCCATCAACCCACCATGCACAACATCCCCCATGCGCATCAACCCCCCCTTGCGCATCTTCCCACGTGCAGCATCCTCCCCAGTGCAACCTCTTCCTCCGAACAACATCCCCTCAGTAAACCAGACACCGAGCACCAAATTGGCTGGAGGTTGGTCATGTTAAGTATAGGACTAAAACACATTGAACTCCTTTTCAGCCACTTAAGGGTTAAATTTCTCCAGATGGTTCTTGGTGGGAGTTCAGGTGACAGAAGGAACTCCCAGAATTCCATGCTTCAGGCCCAGCAGTTGGGGCGGAATGTTGCTGAGTCAGCAATTCTCAATGCAAAGTATAGGGAGGAAAACGCGTTGCGCCCCTTTTCACCCCCTTCCTGTTGGAATTTCCGAAAACCGGTTCTTAGTGCACCCCTCAGTCACGGAAGGAACACCCACCCCAAATTTCACACTTATAGGGACACCGGTTTTGGCAGGGCGGTGATGAGTCAGTAAGTCAGTGAATCAGTGAGTCAGTCAGTGAGTGACTTTTCTCTTAGATAGATAGATAGATAGATAGATAGATAGATAGATAGATAGATAGATAGATAGATTTACTGATTGATTGATTGATTGATTCTCTACCTTTCCTTTTCACTCATTTGATTGCAGCCATATTTTTTTAATGGTAGGAAATACATGGCAGGTCTTCAACTAGTTCCTAATAGAAGTGGCCAGCAAGCGTACCTCTAGTCAGAATAGCACACACAAACTTCTGTCAGTTTCTTGGGGCTGATAGGCATGTTTAATGAAAATATACCCCAAGAAAGCTCCATCATGTTCCACCTCTGATGCTCCTCTCCCAAAGGTAAAAGCAAAACTCCCGATCCTTCCGTGGCTGACATTTACACAATCTTTGTAAATAGCACCGCTGAGCCAATTGCAACATGAAAGGGATTTGTGAATTAGTGCCCCTGTGGATTATATTCTTCATAGTCACCATAACTGTGATACTGAATGGCTCAGCAGTTTGCTAATGTGTGTCTTCCAGCCTTTCACCTCAGTGTCGTCTCTTCTAATTACCCAGAGTCAAACATTACCATTTGATTTATCACTGCCCTTGCCGTAAGATGCTCTATTGCGTTTAATTGCAAAAAGGTAGCCTTTGGATTGTATGATCCACAATACATTTGGAGAGAGACCTCTGCTGGTCTATGTGAGGTCATGGTCACGTAGAGCTACCATGAGAATCAGCAGCTCCAAACTGTTAGCGCCAACTTGAATTTGGTTTTTCACAATGCAGGATATTTGAGAGCAGTTTAGCGCATAAATCTATGGGAGAGCCATGCATGCAGGTATGCCATTAACATGTTGTGCTCTACTTTTTATATTGGTGACAAATGTGTAGACAAGCAATTTTCCATTTTTTCATCTCACGGCACACTGACAAAGCACTAAACTTTTTAAGGAATACTATCAGGTTTTTGACAATTGACAAGGCAGCACAATCCAGAGTAACTACGGGGAGTCCTTGCTCCGGTGTAAGAAAAATTTGCTGTGGATTGCAATATGAATTTCCCATAGGTTTTCATTAGATGGTGCAGTAACTACGGGTACACGTAATGTCTCTTACGTGCTCCTGTAGTTACTCTGGATTGTAGGGTATGTGGCCGTTATGGGGTTCACATTCCCCATTGTCCCATATTGACTGTCCCTGTTTTCAGGGATTGCATTCACATACTGGCAAGTTTAACAGAGGGTCCAGTCTCAGTTTTGTGGAAGAGAATTATGGCCACCCTATTCGCGGCACACCAATGTGCCATTGCACAGTGGTTGAAAATGGCCGATGTAGACAAACCACCATCGGTTCTTTGAGCCTGTTTATTGCTCCTGCTTGTCTACCCATTTCCTCATCATCATCTTGCCCACCTGTGAGCCTGCCTTCCACATTACACCTTTGATCCACCTGCACCATCAGAAGGATTTACACTGGATTTCATTTCCTGCCTTTCCCCCATCTCTAAATTGCTGGCTCCCAAAATGATTTAAAGTCAGTGTGGGCAGTTCTAAGCATAGTTCGGGATATGAAGATCAGGTCCTGCTGTGCCCATAATTCTCAGATTGTTTTAAAAAGGAAAGGTATGATATTTCCCCTGAAACAAATGAAGTGTACCATTGAATTTTTGGGGAAACTATTCATCAAACTTGTGAACAGTGAAATGCCTGGAAAAAAAATTGGCGCAGTCGGCCTCCATACCCCACCCGCTTTCTTTTACCTTTGTTATTTCTGCAGGAGCTTTGATGGAAGGAAATGTAACTGGGTGACAGGTTGGTAGTGATGAACATTTATAACCTGGTTTCTGCTGCTAAAGAAATCCATGCTTCTGGGCACACATACAAAGCATCTGTTACATTCTGCATCCAGCTCTCAACTTGAGATAAGTTTCTGGCCACGGGCCAGTTATGGGGTGTGGAGATTAGAAGAATAAATGGGGAAGAATGTGTAATTAGGACACATGGCATAATCTCTTCTAGGTTTGGAGCAGGGAGCAAAACTAGTTATTTCAGCAGAGTAGATTTTCTCCCAAAATATTTCCCATGCTTATTCACCCTTGTTTGTCCCCATCAACACCACCACTTGGTCTTACTGTTGCTACTTCAGTCCCATCTTGTGTTAGCTTGACTTTTTATAGATTTCTTCCATCTCAATCATGTGAAAGATTCCCAGCCAATTAGGACGATCCCAACATCATCATCTTGTTAATCTTCAAACAGGGCGACCAGATGCCAAAACCTCAAAAGAAAGACAAGATCTTGGATTCCTCTCAGCCTGACCTTTCCGGCACACAATGGTATGTTTGCCTGCTCACGAGTAAAGCTGCAATATTGGGCACTTTCACTTTCCCATAGAGCTCAATGGATATTTTTGATATTTAGTTTTTTGGCCATAACGTTTAATAGGAAGGAGATATTTCAAAACCAATTCTTGCATTGGATTCTGCTCTTCAGTATGAATCCAAGGACATATGACATGATGGGGTGCTGCACACCATTGCAAAGTTCCAAAATGAAGCCAAAATGGAGGACAACGAAGCCCTTTTGGAGGACACCCGGACAGAAGGCTAAAAAAATAGGACAAATCTGGAAATTTCCAGCCATATGGTCACCCTGTCCTCAGAATATGAGAATGAAAAGGAATTCCTGGAACCTTCAAGAAAATTGAGAAGGGCTGAATATAGGACCTTTCAAATGTAATCAACCAGGGAGGACCATAGCATGACTTACTATATTTCCAAGCTACAGGATAGACTGAGGTCCCCAAATTAGGCAGTGGAATTGAGATTTTGGTTAAGAGTTACAGGGTGGAATCCTAACCAATTTAGACTGGCATAACTCCCTCCCTCCCCATTAACATCGTGGTTTGGGCAGGCCACAGGGGAGTTGCCAGGGTCCACATCACTTCGTGCAGGGCCCCGGCGAGTCATCCCCTCGGGCCCTGGCGTGTCACCCCCTCAGGCACATCATCTCCTCAGTTGCACATGCCCCGGATGCTTCTGAAGCATCTTGCACAAGTGCGGCAAGGGGCTTTGGAGGTATAGCTCTTGCTGAGGAGGGGGCAGCCCTCTCCTCAATGGAAGCGCTTCCTACTGAAGGACCCATGCGCAACATTTGTGCATGTGTCCTTCAGTCGGGAGCACAGGCATGTTGAGTGCCCTATTTCAAGATGGTGGTGCCCAATGCCATATTCCAAGATGGTAGCCTCCATGTTTTCATGACCCCACTGAAATGAAATCACAATCCCCCAAAAGGGTTCTGCCCTCCACTTTGGAAACCACTGATTTAAAAACTCTGTGGTGGTAATGCTCTGTATAATTCCACCCTGGTCCTGAAAGTCTATAACATTTACAGTTCTGCCATATCTGATCTTCAGGCTAAGGAAAGATGATCCCCTGGTAAACTAAAAAGAGAAGTAGATGTTTCCATGCCCATTATATCAAAGTGCTGTAATTATATGTTTTTAAAAAACCAGAGATGAGCCATTACATGAGCCATAATTGCAGAGAAATGTCCGTTACGAAGGCCACAAGGTCTGTCCCCTTGAACTAGAAGTCTGATCTTAACTATTCAGAGATATCTAATGACTCGGTACACAAAAGGTCCAATGACAATCACCAGGTTTTTCTCTATTCCTTGCTTCGTTCAGTCCTTATGGTGTAAATTAAACAGATTGCTTTAATTAAAAGTCTAGAGCATCACCAGTGAGTGATCTCAAATAAAAGTGGCATTTGGATGCCAAAATCTAAAAGGTACTTATGGATTTTTCACCCTTGATGAGAAAGCCGGCTGTTCATCCGGACAACCCACCTCTGCCCTTTGCGCAGGGAGGTGAAAAGAGAGTTAATTGCCGCTGTTGTGGTTTTGTTCAAATGTCAAACTTTTGCAAGGAGAATTTATTTAGACCCAGTTGGTTCAGCAGTGTGTGATGAGGCTGCCAACCTTCTCCCTGGAACAACAATCGCTCCGCAGAAGGAAAAGGCAGTGGTGGCTGTTGCTGAATCTCAGCATTGCCTGTGTACAAATTAAACACAACTATGTGTGGGGTAACCTGGGAGCAGTTAGTCTAGCCACAACGATGCCACTAAAACAGGAGACTCTGTGCACTCACCTAACCCTACCCCAGGAATGGCACAGAGGGCTCTGAACAGCACTTTGGGTGCAATCCTAACAATGTCTACTCAAAAGTAAGCCCCCATTGTGTTCAATGGGTCTTACTCCCTGGAAAGTGTCTTTAGGATTGCAGCCTTTGTGACTTTCCCAGGTCAGCACAGAACTTGTGCCAGGGCTTAAGCCAGCCTAACTGGAGTTTAGGATTGCAGCCAAAGGGCAAAATCCAGAGTAACTAGAATCATAGAATCATAGAGTTGGAAGGGACCTAGTAGGTCATCTAGTCCAACCCCCTGCCTGCAGCAGGAAATCCCCCTAGAGCATCCCCGACAGGTACTCGTCGAGCCTCTGCTTGAAGATCCCCAGTGAGGGAGAGTCCACCACCTCCCTTGGCAATCTCTTCCACTGCCGAACTGCCCGAACCGTCAGGAATTTTTTCCGGATATCCAACCAGAATCTCCTCTCTTGCAGTTTGTACCCATTGGTTCTAGTTCTGCTTTCAGAAGCAGCTATGAACAAATGATCCCCTTCCTCCCTATGACAGCCCTTCAGGTATCATGTCTCCTCTCAGCCTCCTCTTCTCCAGGCTGAACATCCCAAGTTCCCCCAACCTTTCCTCGTAGGGCTTCCCTTCCACCCCACTGATCATTCTTGTCGCTCTCCTCTGGACTTGCTCCAGTTTGGCTGCATCTTTCTTCAAGTGAGGTGCCCAGAACTGAACACAGTACTCAAGGTGAGGTCTGACCAATGCTGAATAAAGAGGAACTAGAACTTCTTGTGACTTGGAAGCTCCAGTCCTCTTCATGCAGCCTCAAATGGCATTTGCCTTCTTTGCAGACACATCACACTGCTGACTCATGTTCAGCTTGTGATCCACAGCGACTCCCGCTCACATGTTGTGCTGCCAAGCCAAGTATCCCCCATTTTATACCTGTATTTTTGGTTTTTATTGCCCAAGTGCAGAACCTTGCACTTCTCCCTACTGAAATTCATTCTATTTGTTACAGCCCAGGATTCTAGTTTATCCAGATCCTCCTGGAGGTTCCTCCTGTCTTCTGTTGTGTTTGCTACTCCTCCCAGCTTGGTGTCATCTGCAGATTTGATCAGCCTTCCTCCAAAGTCATTGATGAAAATGTTAAAGAGAACCGGTCCCAAGACAGAGCCTTGGGGTGCCCCACTTGAAACCGACCTCCAGGTTGACACAGAACCATTTACTAAAACCCTTTGAGTGCGGCCATCGAGCCAGTTGCAGATCCACCTAACAATTGCCTTGTCTAGCCCATATTTTTCCAACTTCCTAATTAAAATGTCATGTGGGACTTTGTCAAATGCTTTGCTGAAGTCAAGATAAATGACATCCACAGCATTGCCATGTCCAGTAAGCTCGTAACCCGATCAAAAAAGGAGATCAGATTTGTCTGGCAAGATTTATTCTTGGTAAATCCATGCTGGGTTGTTTTGATCACTGAGTACTTGTCTAGATGTGCACAAATGGTGTGTTTTATGATTTGCTCTAATATCTCGCCCGGGACTGAAGTCAAACTGACTGGTCTATAATTTCCCGGGTCTTCTTTTTTCCCCTTCTTAAAGACACACTATGGGGAGTCCTCACTCCGGTGAAGAACAATTTACTCTGGATTCCAATATGAATTTCCCATAGGTTTTCACTAGGTGGTGCAGTAACTACGTGCTCCTGTAGTTACTCTGGATTTGGGGGTAAGTCTTGCAGAGAAACTTACTGTCTGTGTGCAAGGAGGCCCTCCCCTCTGGAGCTTCAGTTTTACTCCCCCTGTCCATAATGGCTCCAACAGGGACCAAGAGGACGAATAATACAGTGTTCCGACTGCCATGTGAGACCATATATTAAGTTCACATTACCCAGGAATAGCAACAACAGACATGGAGTGTGTTCCCCATATTGGTCATAAAACATTTTGCTGGCTTGCACCATGGGAGAGCATCTTTCTCACCATATGTTTCCTCTTATTCAGCACTCCAGGTGCTTAAAGGATGCCCGTATGCTCCTGGGCATCTAAGTCATTAGAGCAGCTGTAGTGATGATTGAAGGAATCTGCTTGGGGTCGCCAAGCTGTGGGTAGTTGCTGGGGAAGGGGGAAAACTGTAAAGAGAAAGAAGGAGAAAAAATACATTCTGGGGGATCAATGCTGTAGTGGTCTGTGGAGGCTTTGCTCTCCCTTCTGGGTATGCTACTTAGGGCACAATCCAGAGTTAGGGCAGCAAGGAGTGCCCTAGCTGGGCTGCCTCAACTATTCTGAATCCAGAGCAGAAAGTTATGCAGCTGCATCCAGAGGGTCAGGAAGCCTGCGCTGCCCTCGCTGCTCCAGAACAGGCCAAGCAGTCAGTGATACCTGAGGAGGGCTTGCTCCTGAGGAGACCCCCTCAGATCACACTGTAAAAGGAACAGTTGTGGTCCCTGCCTTAGAAGGAGTCCCTAATGAGAAGCCAGGACAGTCTACAGTGAATACAAGGGGCTTGTTGAAGTGGCATGCTTTATCCACAGGTTAGTGGGCTGCTGTAGTTGTGCCATAACGTGAAGTTGAGAGGCAGGGGTTGCAGGTAGGCTGGCCAAGATCTCAGATTTTTGGTCAACACTGCCATTCTTACTCTGCCTTATTATGGACCCCTATGGGTCCTTATCATGCCTTATCATGCCTTATCATGGACCCCTACTCATTACTATACCTGCTCCTGAGGTGGTATAACTCTGAGAAGCTGGAAGAGGGCATTTCTGCCCTGGAAACAGACTCTGGATACGGAGTAATTGCTCTGCCCTAGGCAATGCTAAACATGCCTTCAGCGTGCCTCTCCTGAACTGCCTACCCTGCCCCAATTAGGACAGCCCAGGTCCACCTGTCTTGGGGCAGCCTATGTTGCTTTAGGCTACCCCAAGACTTTTCCAGAGTAACTAGGGTGGCTTATCTTGCAGTTGGGCCAGTGCAGTGATAGATATGATAACCCAAGTGTGCTTCTGGATTGTGCCCTAATCCTGGCTAAATTCACCCAGACATTCTCCTGCGCATGATTCAGCTTGATGTACAAGCACTAATTTTTTCAGCAGAAAGTGGGTTGTGTCCGTACTTTCCAAGAAGTTGCTTCGAGGTTTGATAAATACTATAGAGCACAACCAGCTGCAAAGTTCAGAATCCAGCTCACTTTAAAACCTGAGCCATTCATGAGGCTGGATTAAGAATACACTGTTTAATTTCAATATATATGCATATTTATTTACACGTTAAAATGCACAGAAAAGGCCACAAAGCTCACGGCTGCACACGCGGGCGGAGAACTATAGCTCCACATCCATTTTCTTGCCATCTAATTGAATAGCTCAGGCTTTCAGAGGAGAAGGTCAACCGCTTTCATGAGGTGCAATGCAATGTGCCGTAAAAAAAGAGAGAGAGAGAGAGAGATCGGCAAGATAATAAGAAACATGATTTAACTGGAAAAGCAGTTGCCGACTTCTATGACAACAGCTTTGCAGAATGAATGTCATGCATTTATAATTCCCAGGCACTTTTGCAATCACTGAAGGTCAGGCCTCCTGCTTGCATGAGGGCTCCATTTTCATAAAAATGTGGCCATGCACTGGAACACTCCAGGGTTTGAATTGATGTTCGGTCAATAGCTCCCCATTGCACAAACACTGTTCAAAACAGAGCGCCTGGACCGCATTTGGATTCCCCTGGAACTCACCTGGTCCTCACCTGCTTTCTTTTTGTCTGCAACAGCCTTTTTGATCTGGGAAATCCTACAGGATTAAGGGACGGGGTGAAATTATGGGTTGCCATAATTCTCTTCCGCAAAATTGGGACGGGACCCTCAGTCCCATTTGCCAATATGTGAAAACAATCCCTCCAAATTGGGATTGAGCCTGTTTTACAGGACATATTTCTGCCCAGGACATATGGCAAACTTGAGGAGATCCCACAAAGACTGTACACGTTGTGAAAATTGCATTTACCTCCCTCAAATTTTATATCTTTTTATGGCACTACCTGTGACCAGGGCTGGCTTTAAAACTGGTACTGTAACTCCAGCCAGGCCTTGCACATTCTTGTATGCAATTTTTTATGTGCATGTGGTTCATTAAGTCACATGCAATTTTAAAGCACACATTCTGATTGCTTTCCATTCTACTGTAGAGATATAAAGGGTGCAAACCTCACCAATTTCGATGAGCACAACTCTTTATCTTCTCATTTCCATGGGGAGGCTGGCGCATATCAGTGCAGTGGCCTAACTCCCCCAGGTGTAGCACAGAAGTGCCTTAGGGCACTTTTGTGAGACCCCCAGGCGAGCATGGGACTTGTGTCAGGACTTGTGCCAGCCTAACCAGGAGTTAAGTTTGCACTGACTGTCTATAAAAAAAGTTTTCTAAGATGCAACAGATCCTGGCTGTGAACCTTGGGTCCTGCAAAATAAGACCCACAGCTCCTAAAGTTGGTCCAGTCTGTGACTGTCACTCCCTCCAACTGTCCCTCCCTCCCTTGTTCCCTCCAAAGCATCTTGGGGAAGGTGAGGTAGATGGGGATAGGAACCAAGGCCACGTGGCACAAGTGTATCTAAACCTAAACCTGTTCCCAGGGCAATCTCAGGCTCCTCGGATCTGCACTGCAGATCCAAGTAGGTAACACCATTAAAACTGCCATGGCAGTCCCCAGGGTGAGGGGAAAACTTTTCTCTTTCCTTGGAACAAGCCAATCGTTGCTTGAAACTTGCACTGCATACATGCTGGCCTGCTTGTTCCAGTGCAAGATGGTGCCATAAAATTGTTAAGGTACACCCAGTTTTTTGACCAGGCACACTGCACTGCCCACAGGGGGCTCACATGGCATACCTGGAAACCCTTTGCAGAAAACCAGTTTGCCACAGTTTGAAAACGGCTGCACGAAACCAACACTTTGTGCATAGCTATGGGATCTCGGATTGTATTTCAGTTCTGTAGACAATTTAGAGCAGAATGATTTTGATTTGTTCTGCCAAAAGTCTGGAGCGCATTATAGAGTCCAGAGTCGATTCCACAATCCCAAAATGGAAATACGCACAAAAGCATGACGTTCTTCATGGCCGGCATCCAGATGTTTCTATATCTCATCGTATTAACCCTTGGCGCCTATGCTTAGATCTCAAGCCCTTTTGTGCACCCCCTGAGTCCAGAGCAATTCACTTTGAATTGCAGCATCCAGTTCCGATGGACCATGCTGCAACTATTATTGACGGAATGGAAACACACACTAGTACTATCCAACTCAGTTTTAATTGCACCCCAGTACTCGGGGAGAGTTTCCAGAACTGCTGGAACAATTTCATCGGGTTGGAAATGGTGCATCAAAGACGTTGGAGAGACACTTGCCAGCTACCTGAGTGATGGCCTGGGCTTTGTAGAGGGAGCAGGGAAGGTCAGAGCATTGATTTCCACCTCTTTCTTACTCCTTCCTAGAGCAAGGAACTAGGTTACAATTAAATGGAGGAAAGAGATACCCCAGTAGGCAAGGCAGCCCAGTTCAGCAGCAGAGCAAGTTTCATCCTTCGCTCCTTCAGCTTCATCCAATTATTTTTTGCTCTGCACTCGGTGGCCAGAGGAAAAGATTCTTTTTATCCTCAACTTCTTTCTTACACTGGCTTCTTACAAAACTTTTTGAAAGGCTTTGAGCTTACATTGAAAAAAATGCATATTACCCCATAGGCTTCTTGTAAACTATACTTTCCCACTACCGTCCTCACAGTTTTGACATTTCAAGTCTTCTCCATTAGATTAATGTATTCATTTCATTAAATAGCTGGTCTACCCCTGAGCAGCTACAGTGGTGTTAACTCAAGCATGGCTGGAATGAGGATCACTGAAGCTTAGGATATTGCCTATTTAGTATTTCTCAAGATCTTGACTGATTGGATAAAGGACCAAAAGCATGCAGTAGGGAGAGAGGGGCTTAACAATTTGCCTCTGCCATGAACTCAGTTTAACCCTCTCCCTAGTTGCTATTTACCCCAAGGTAGAAACAGCCAGGATCATCTCTATTTACCCCAAGGTAGAAACAGCCAGGATCATCTCTGTATATGTATGTGTGTGTGTGTGTGTGTGTCCCAGACCAAACCTCCTAGCCATCCCTCAGGCCCCTTATATCATACACCACTGGCACCTTCGTGTCACATTGAACTTGGCAGATGGAGATCCATGTTTTGAGGGTATGGGGCAAAGCACCCAGCCATGGCATCATGGCCAGCTGCTTCCCTGGGGCCAATTTCAAGCCAGTCAGACCAGGAATGTGTGGGAAAGATGGGCTCTCCAGCACAATGCTTCATTCACCATGCTCTCCTTGTGACATCTCAGCATGGAAGATTATGCTGGAGCATCTATCTGTCTGTCTGTCTGTCATCTGCAGTATTTATATACCACTTTTCAACTAAAAAGTTCACAAAGTAGTCTACAAAGAAAATGAAAAAATTAATAGCTGATTAATAGCTAATGGATCCCCGTCCCAAAATGGCTCACAATCTAAAACGGGAAAAATAATAATAATGCAGTGACAGATCAAGTTGCCCACTATGGGTGCCCACTTGCCACCACAGTGCAGGGCCCCTCCAGGTGCAGGACCCAATTTCACCAAATTGGTCAAACTTCTCTAAGGCCATCTCAGCTTGCATGTCCTTTCCTTTGGGTCTACTTTCAGTGATTGTTTTCAGTTTAGGCAGAATGGCCTCCTCACTGCATAATCTTAGAAGGGTCACAGGGGCAAAGATTTGCCCATATGCTAACAATCTTCCCTTTCAATGAGGAGCTGAAGGGAATCATTGGTGTATTTAGGGTACTCTCAATACTAGTGAGGTAATGTTAAGTATAGGACAAAAACATATTGCACCCCTTTTTCAGCCCCTTAAGGGTTAAATTTCTCAACATCAGTTCTTGTTGGGTGCTGATGTCACAGAAGGAATACCTTCCCCAAATTTCATGCTTCTAGGCCTGGGGACTCGGGCAGAGTTTGGATCAGTCAGGAAATCTTCATTGTAAAGTTTGGGAGGAAAATGTGTTGTGCCCCTTTTCACCCTGAAAACCAGTTCTTAGTGGGTTTAGTAGGCCTCCATCACTGAAGGAACACCTCCCCAAATTTCATGCTTCTAGGCTTGGAGGTTTTGGCTGGGTGTTGATGAGTCAGTCAGTCAGTGATTTTTCAGTTTTATATATATAGAATGAATAATGGTGAGCCCCAGTAGGTCTGGCCAGCAAAGATCCCCCCACAGGATAACTGCCAGTCGTTTCCAACTATAGGGTGCAGTGCTCATCCCTATATACAAGCCTTTAGAGCCGTTGTTGACCAAAGACACTTGTGTGGTCATGGGGCCGGCATGAGTATACACCGAGGGGCACAAAACACTGTTATTTTTCCCACCTAGGTGGTACCCATTTATCTACTTGCATTTCCATGCTTTTGAACTGCTAGGTTGGCAGAAGCTGGGCTAAGGATAGGAGCTCACCCCGTCTTGTGGGGACCTGGGTATCGAACCCTGGCCTGCTGGTTAACAGACACAGTGTCTTAACCACTTATGCCACCACAGCCCAATGGCGTGGTCAGCAACACTTTGCAAGAACCGGAACTGACCCCAGAACGCTTTCCCCGAAATCCCCACAATCTGTGGTTATTCCATTTCAGGCTAGCCGAGCATCCTCATTAGACTTGTGAAAAGCTTCTTTACAGGCAGAACGTCTGGAAACCTCTCCGTGCAAGAGCACAAATAAAAAAAAAACACAACTCCGTGTGTAGTGGTGTGTATGTGATATCCCACCTGCAGCTTCACAACATCCAGGTGAACTTAACACACTTTGAAGGTTGTTGAAATCTGACAGTGTCTTTTATTCCCAAACTGTCAATTTGTCTGGTGAGAATCCTGGAAGCCTCGGTACGTCATGGCAAATTATGATTTAGAAGGAGAACCAGCGCTGACATATGTTGTATCGGTGCCCTCTGGGGAAGGTTGCTGTCTTACTTAATCATACCAAAGGTGGGTCAGGGAAAGCAATCAGTTCTGTGGCCGGCTGAACACAAATTATTCCCAGAGAATAAGGCATGCCTCTGTCTGAAGATCTTTGCAGAAAGGTTTACAGCTTATCTACTCCTGTTGGCAAGAACTCGGAGTAATGGATGCAATACATTTTTCTTTCATGCTTGAGAACGATGAATGTGTAAAAGCTTCTGTTTTGCCTGTGCATGTATTTCCACACTCTTAAAAGATGGCTTCCCATATCTGTAGAGCATTGATCCATCCCATGGGTGTCCAGTGTTGAGAAAGCAGGATTGACCAAATGGATAATTCTGTTCTTCCCGTATTTTTTTACAGTTGGGACCCACTTTTTAAACCAACACGCGAGATCCACTTCTATACAGGCATGTCCCACTTACTGGACAACGAAGGGACTGGAGCACTGTCCAAAAGTAAAAACCGTTGAAAAGTGGAACCCAGTATTTTTCAGTGCGCAAATGTAAAACGGCCACAAAAAGACATATATATCACTTGCAGAAGTCTAAATAACACATATTTATTAACACACAGCCAAATACATAACGAATTGCAGTAAAATGAACAAAGGCAAGTGTGGGCATGTAAGGGCTGTGGGTGGCTCAAGTGGTTAAAACACTGTGCCTGTTAACCAGCAGGCCAGGGTTCGAGACCCGGGTCAGCCCCACAAGACAGGGTGAGCTCCTATCCTTAGCCTAGCTCTGCGACGCCAGCTGGATCCAATTGTATTGGCTCTGCCATTCCATTGGTCTATTTCAGTGGTGTGGAGAGGGGGGATTTGCTGCTTGAGTAACAGCCTATCCTCCATAACAATCCAACCCAGGCTTTTGTGCTTTGCATGCAGCGTATGCAGCGCTGAGCATGATACCATAGACTTTCAAGATTGATGGAGGCCTGCTTTGTATGATAGTGATTTACATAAGGAAATGCCAAAAACAGTTTGATCATCATGTCATATGCAATTCAACATTAAGGAAGACAATTTTAGCCTTTAAAGTATCAAAACAAAGAGGTAGAAAGAGTGGAGCATGTGTTGAATGAATGAATTCTGGGTTGAAAGGGGTTGGAAAAGCAGAACTGTCAGAAAATGAACCATCGGAAAGAGATGAATGCCTGTATTTAATCCAGGGCCGGATTTAGGTTTGATGATACCCTAAGCTATTGAAGGTAATGGTGCTCTTTAATTAAATGTCCAGCCGTCCTTTGACTACAACAAATTGTTGCTGTTTTTTGTGTCAAATATTTGCTATATGGTAATTTGTGGACCTACACAACACAAAACAAATGTAGGTAATGCTGTATGTAGGTTTTATTTTGTTTTTTATCTTATATTTTGGAATATATTTATCCAGTTGGAATATCTCATATTTATCCAGTTGTTTTTTCCTTTAATTATTTTTGGGGGGGGGGGCAAGAGAGTGGGGCCTTAAGCTATAGCTTGTTTTGCTTATATGTATATCCGGCACTGATTTACCCTACAATCCAGAGTAACTACAAGAGTATGTCAGAGACATTACATTCACCTGTAGTTACTGCACCAAAACCTGCACCAAAACCTATCGGAAATTCATATTGTGATCCAGAGCAAATTGTTTTTACACCGGAGCAAGGACTCCACGTAGCTACTCTGGATTTCGCCCTTAATCATCTTGCTGAGAAACAGCCCCCCCCCCCACCCACGCCCAGGTTCATCCGCCTGCCCCTTTAACAGATCAACTGGGACAGGTCCAAAGAATGTCGTTCACATGTCCATGTCCATGTCAGTCACAGAATGAGGAGCGAACAACCTGATCTCTAACACATGATACAACCCCATAGGTTCTCACTGAAGCCTTTAACATTGTCTGAGCTGTACAACCTCACAACTTCAGATGGCTTGCATCACTGAATGTGTCTCCCAGCAAAATAAATATCAGCACAAAGGAAAATGTGTATGGCAGAGATAAGGTCGGGCCCTTAAAAACATTTCCCCGACATTCTGGTTTTCTGAAAGAGCATTCAGTCAATGGAAGCCCTCCCTCTCCTGCTGCAGTTTGAAGTGGTACAGTCAGAACAGGTTTACCAGCTCTGTGAGAATCAGGTCATAAAAGTACACAGGAAGGACGAAACAAGTACAGTCCACATTTCCACTTCAGCCTGCAAGAGTGGTTGCCATTTTTGAAAGTTCTCTCCTACAAAAACTTCCCAGGAGGACAAGGACACATGCACAGGTGTGCGCAAGCACACACAAATCCCTAGCATAGCAGAGGAAAAGATGCTTGCCCTACAACCTCCTTGATGTTCTATTTGCAAATTTTTATCATATACGAGGAGAATTAATCAATGTGCTTCCATATCTGCAAGCAGAAGTGGCATGGTACTTACTCCCTCACTAGGTGCAATCCTAATCTACAGTTAGGCCGGCCTAAGTCCAGGCATAAGTTCTGTTCTAACGTGGGGTGTCTCAAAAGAGTCATAAGACTCTTATGTATGTACGCCACCTGTGCACAGATATGCATTTGCCTCCCCCCACTTAACGATGGGAACAGGAAGACCAGCCTAGGTTAGGATAGCACTCTACCTAGGATTCAACTCCATGTGTAGATCACAGTGTATCACAGGTCACAAAATCAGGCTTCACAACTATATATTGGTTTCAGACCAGTGTTTCATAAAATCATAGAATGATAAGAGTTGGAAGGGAACCAGAAGGTCATCTAGTCCAATCCCCTGCTTGTAGCAGGAAATCCTCCTAGAGCATCTCCAACAGGTGCTCGTCAAGCCTCTGCTTGAAGGTCCCCAGTGAGGGAGCGTCCACCACCTCCTTTGGCAATCTGTTCCACTGCCGAACCGCCAAAACCGCTGATGTCCCTGCATTTTACCGTTTCTTGCACTTTACCTGTACGATCTTATCCCTACAACCCAGTAAGCTGTAATTATCCCCAGGCTGCAGAATACAGCTTGCTAAGATCACCTCGTGAGTTTATGGCAGAGGAGAGATTTGAACCAGGATGTCCTGATGCATCGCTCAGGCTCCTAATGGCTACGTGGCACCAATTCTAACCATTCATTTGAATTCAAAAGTGAGGGTGTGCCCAGGTCACAGCCACGGCTACCTTCAACTCTGAACCCATTATTTTGTGGGCAGGCTGCATCCAATGTCATAATCAGACTGCATGCTGCACCCTGTAATCACCATTCATTCAGCCTGAAGAATGAATAGGAACCGATGGTGTAATTATGACGGACGGAAACTCTCAAGCTGAAGAAAGGGACCGGAGTTGATGTGCCTTATCGCTAATCTTACAAGGCCGCCCTGCTTTGTTGGGATTATCACAATGATCTTTGCTATTTACGTAATGAGATTCACCGTTTCCTGGTTTCCAGGAAAGCAGTCAGAACAGGACAGCCAAAAACGGCTGAACATTTTCATGGGTCTAAAGGGTATGGGCCATCACGTCATAGATATGCCACCTGCAAACATACATAGTTCTATGTTTATCGTTGGGACGCCTCTGTGGTATCCACAATCAAAGTTCGAAGCTTTCCCAGAGGTGAGAAAGGAGCTGAGGTTGATCATTTTTGGTGCTGTACAGAGCCTGCAGGTCTCTCCGTTGCTCCTCATTAGAGTGGCTCTTGCCATTTTCAGTTTCTCTCTGAAAATGATTTTTCCAAAGGGTGACAAGTTCCTTTGCTCTTTTTTGTTGTTGTTGCCCTTGTAAAAAATGTCAAAGGAAAAAGATAGCTATGCTAGAGGATGATTTCACATCCAAGTTCGTAGCAACAGTCAAAATACTATATAATTACTATTAGAAAGAATAGTAAAATATGAATCATTTTATCCCCGTCCATAAAAATCAGGATGTGGAATCATCCTCTGCCTCTCCCAGCAGTGAAGCTGGTGGCACCCAATTAAAAACAATATATAAAGGCTTTAAAAGTTTAATGCACCCCAAGGGTATATGTGCCAGCTATTTTCTTGGGCGACATCCCAGGAAAAATAAGGTTGTTTGTGCCAAATCCCAAGTGGAAAGTTTCACTTCTGGTTTGGGGCTGATCTTTCTCTTTTAGGGAGCTGTACATCATCTTTGGGTACAATTTATTGGGGGGGGGGACAACAGGTTTGCTGGCAGCTTCTAGATTCGTAGCAACTACTACCCCCCTCTTTGTAAAAGGAATATACATTGACATTGCTGCCATGGGGCCTCTGTGCATGCACTGGTTGGTGCGCACATGGAGCGGTGTCACCGCTCAGCATCCTGGGAGTGTCACAAAAGTGCAGTAAGACACTTCTGCACCACTCCTGAGGCCAGGGCACAGATATGTGCTTGCCTCCCGACATCACTACGGGAATGGGAAGACCAATGAGTTGTGCATGCCTAGGTTAGGATTGCACTTGTACTCTCTGGTTCGTAAGGATAAAATTGCAGCTTTTGAGATGTTTGAGGAATTTTTTTTAAGCAAATCAGCAGTTGGTTTTGAAGGATTAGGAGGGCTCTTCTTTGTTTAAACTTAATTTAAATAATGATTTTATTTTGTTATTGGGAGTGTTAATAATGGTCCTGCTTGGTGATGTTACTTCCAGTGATGACTGGACACCACCACCACATCTGTCATTTTATTATTATCATCTGCACACTGCCAAGTGTTGGTTGTCCAGGTGTTGTGAGTCACTGAATATTTGAAGAAAATGAGGAAAGGGCACATTCCTATCAGTACATGACATTGCATCTCGCTTTTTATATTCTCCATTAAAAGGGTCAGATGAAGATCAACAAATGTCGCAGTTAAATTTAACAGCAAAAGCAGGTTACCTGAATCCATCCCGAGCATCATAATTGAATATACTGTCCTTAGGTGAGTTTTTTCCCCTCTGAAACTACCAAGGACATCAGCAACACATTGGCATTTGACAGGCATTGTGCAACGGAGATTCTGCTTGGCAAAAAGAATATGCCTCCCTGTTGTTCATTATTTCAGCAGTGGATTTTTTTTTCAAGGCAGGGAGAAGGATATCAACAGAGTTTGCTGCTGAATTGTAAAAGGAAATGCTGTTTCAGCCCAAAACTTTGGAAGAATCGCTGCATATAAAATGTTATTAGGCTTTAAAAATATGTAAGCATCTCCCAAACGGTTAGGAAACTTTTATCAAGCACCTAATCTGTGCTGAGTAAATTGTGTTTGGACATTCTTGATAGGAGGACTGAATTCCTGCTGACATGAGTGAATTATTTACAGCACTCGGGCGGAAAAAAATTCATCGACGCTGAGCCGGGCTCAACTGTGTCTGTCCCCAGCAAAGCGTCAGGCTTTGGACAGTCAGGTACAGGATCTCAATGGAGGAGGTCCCCACATGGAATTATGGAGAGGGATGAAAGGGGGTCTTACCTCCATCAGTGTGGCTATCAGTGGTTTCTGGCTAAGCTAACAGCTACAAGCATCCCCCAGTTATTGGATGGGTGAGGGATCAGAGCACCATCCAAAACTAAAAACCGTTGAAAAGTGCGTCTTTAAACCCAGTCTTTCAGCTTGCAAATGCAAAATAGCCATTAAAAAGACATAAATATCACATTCAAAAGCCTAAATATTTATTAATACATAGCTGAAAATATATAACAAATTACAGTAAAATGAACAAAGTCATGTGTGGGCAATGAATATCTTATGTAGTTGAATGGTGGTGATTTACAGAAGAAAGTCATAAGGAAATGCCAAAAATAGTTTAATCTCCACGTCACATGGAAATCAACATTAGGGAAGAGAATTTTTAGTTGTTAAACAAGGAGAGAGGCTGAAAGAGTGGAGCATGTGTTGAATGAATTGTGTAAGCCTACAGACAGGTGCAGCCTTGTTATGCACAAATTTTTTATACCCGAATGTCCACTGCAAATCACAACTGCTTTTCTACTGTTGTAGAGAGATAGTCATACAAGTGATCATTCCATTCTTCTGTCCAAGAATCAAACCCATGCAGAAATTAAGGCACAATCTCATTCCATTAGGTGAAATGGAGGGAAAAGAAATGTGGAATTGGGTCTTTAAACCTATTTTGGTTATTTTTTATTATACACATTTTTTTTATCCACGGGAGGTTCCAGGATAGAATCCTAGTGGATAAATATGGACACTGTAGTTCATAAAAATTATGATCCAATGATTTTATGAAATTATAATCCAATGGAGAAGGGAAGGGGTGCAGAAAAGAAAATTCTTTTTTCTCTTTTTACTTTCTGTTTTACTTTTTTCTCATTATCCCTTATTTAATGTCAATTACGGGGAAAGCTGAGAGGGGTCTGGCTCAGTCATGCCCAACTTACGTTGAAACAAAGGAATTTCACTGTAATAAAAAAGGAAATACTTGAAGAACATCATTATCTGCTCCAACACTAGGAAGTTAAAGGATAAAAAATTAAGAAAAAAATTAACTGCAATCTGGAATTGTCATGGGGTCAGCATGACCAATTTAGTCCAGTCTGTCATTCTTATCCAAATCAAAAAATGAGCTCCCTATATCCAGAACGTGGCCAGAATGTTTAATACACATTGCAGCAGAGAGCTGCTTTATCATCTGCTACCTCCATGTCACGGGCAAGATATGAATTACTGAATCAACATATTATAGATTGTTGGAATGTGATTTTGCCAATGCAAGCAAACAAAAATGGGAAATACATTCTGAAGGATTGCACACGTCTCTCGCTGGACAGAATAAATGGCAGAAACAAACAAATTGTTCAGGGAACTTACCACTGAAAATGAAATGCACGCACTGCGGAAGTCAGACGTTGGGCCTGGATCAATAACGTTTATTGGGTATTCAACTCTGATTTTCAAGATGGGATGTTCCTCGAGGAGGCATAAAGACTTGCCTAGGAGATGATGCTTCCACATGGCTTTAAAGAACCTGCCAAATCATTAGATGGTCATCACTCTGGGGGACCAGAAAATAACTGTGACAGTAACTGATGAAATTTCTCTAAATTCAATGTGCTGGCCCAGTCCTATCCTCATCCAGCTTGTGGGCATAGTAGCACTGACACAGCTCCTGTGGGCCAGCCAGAGCTAGGGTACAACAGTAAAAAAATAAATAAATAATAACTTACCTATTCCACCTTGACCTGGTCAGCAACAGGTCTTTTTGGTTGGCACACAGCTGTTTGGTTGGCACATGTATGAACAGACCCAAAGTGGTATGGCAAGACCCAGCTGGCCTTATAGGATATTGGTGTTGCCACTGATAATCACCTTCTATCCTCCTACACAACTTGTGGAGACCTGATTCCTGAAGCAATTATTATGCAATTTATTTTCCCCCATTCACATCATCTTTACTGTTAAATATTAAGAATATTTATATAGTGGGCTGTTGACATCTGTGGGGATATCCACCTGCCCCTGCAGATACTAATATCTGTGGATACTTTTCACCTGTGGAAAGTATCCAGCTGGAAATACCAAACGTGCCTCTCTAAGGTTCCAGCCTGTCTTCTGAGGCTCAGGAAGGTCTAAGCCAGGTTTGTCCAACATGGGGCCCAAAGGGCCACATCTATGGGCTTTCTAAGCCAAATGGTTGGACAAAGCCGCAGGTTGGACAAGCCTGGTCGAAGCCTTCTCTCATCTCAAAAGGCTGGTCAGATCCTTTGGAAAGACACTTCCATTGTCCTTCTGGCAAGCCATTTGGGGCACAGGAGTTCACAAGCAACCACCACACAACTCAGAAGGCCTCAAAAGACCTCTGTTCGGGTTGTGTTTGGGAAGTCCTCTAAGGTCCTCCAGTGTGGGCTTGCAATCTCTGGGTTGAATCAAATCCAGGGATTGCAAATCTGTGGTGGATGGTATACCACTTTTCAACCAAACTGATTCATAACATGGTTTGCATAGTAAAATAAACCAGTACATGGTTCCCTCTCCCCAAAGGTTACCAGTCTAAAAAATCTTTACTTCCTCTAGTTAACGATGCTACTCTCCTATCTCCATATAACTGTCCTCTTGCCCAGTGTTTCTAGATCTCCCACTAATTACCGTAATGCAACTTGCCTTAAAGGATTCCCATGTAAAAACGAAGTGGTTTAATGAGACATGGATGATTGCATGACAATGATGGCTCTTAACCATTTGAAAAATAAAGCATGCAATTTAAAAAAAAATCACTGAAGGAATCTCTCAGTCCATGACAGACAGTATTTTCAATTGTGGGGTGTGGGCATCCCTGTTCACCTTTTTGCCTAGATTTATTTTGCCACAACATGATATGTACCATAGTTATAGTGACACACATTTTAATGGATGCCTTTCTTTGTGGAAAAAAAACCAGTTATACCTGGAAGATGGTTGCAATTTCAGGTTGACCCTACTTGACTGAGTGCAAGTGCTTTTTGTATTTTCCCTTGGAAAACTACAAATGCGGATCAGCTTGGAGCAATATGAAATGAACCTCCAACCTCCAACTTTAACAACTTTCTCAAGCATCAAAGAGTTAACGCTTCGCTGCTCCTGAATTGAGCAATCCAACCAAGATACAGAATGCAATCGCTATCCAATTCACCACCAGATGTCATACAGATCCTTGATCAACTTGAGCCTGAGTCCCAAGTCTTCTTGACCTCCTTTCTCATACTATCCATGCCCAAGACTTCCACTCTTCTATGTCCCTACACCAGCTGCCCCCAAACCAGCTGTCTGTTCTCTATCGTGTTGCTCCTTACAATTGAGATTCTTTCCAAGTATACCTGAGTAGTGCTCAGTGATAGGAAAATCCAAAGAAAATCCAATTATAATGATTCAAGTCAAGTCGAAAATCATTGCCCTCTGAGACTCAACTTGAAAACGAGTCATTATGGGGCACTTTAAAAGACTTGAGTCTACTTATTGGTTGGCTCTCTGTTTTGAGCCACATAGCACCACCTGCTTTACACAGACAGGATGCTTTAGGATGCATGTCTATAAAAAGTCCTATTCTGTTAAATAGGGCATACTCTCAGGAAAGTGTGGTAGGATTGCAGACTTAATAAAAATATCATAAAATTATGAGCAACCCACTTCTACCTGTGCATGCTGATCTTCCTCATCTGGCAACTGTAGGAAGTTACATGTAGGAAGCCCTCTCTGGCAGTTGCACAACAGCTTTGACAACTTTAACATCAACACTCAATGGAAAGCTACATGGGCTGCTGAATGCCCAAATACAGGCATAGACAAGTGTCAGGTTTTGACATACTTTGCCAGCACTGGTCAACTCTGAACAGGATCCATACCCAACATGGGGTATGCAGGACTCACTGTTTAAATGGGGTCTAGTATTTACCCTTTGTGTGAATCTTTGACAAACTGTTCATCACATTGTGTCTGAATCTAAATCAAGAGCTTATACCGGCCCAGCACCTGATATTTTTCAACGTAGACCACTCTGTCCTTGAATGCCTGGGTGGACTGGACATTAACATCTCATGTACCACTAGTCCATGTGTTGTATATCTTATGATAAATAAATATTGAGTGTCCCCACTCCCATTAAAAAGTCCACTGCAGCTCTGCAGATAAAATGGGACTGCTGCTGGAAGTGTGAGTCAGAGATCCCATTAACCACTCCCTTGCTGCCCTGCCTATCTGTACACAGAGTGGGAGGGAAAGGGATGGTCTGCGAGTGAGAGAGTGGGGACAGGGCAGCAAGAGGAAGGAATACAGTCATCAAACATCCATCCTTCCTCCACTGTTTCTTTCTTCCTATCAGAATCAGGCAAAAGAGCTTTCTCCACCTCCCTCGCCATTGGCTAGGAAAGGAAGCGTTAATGCTTCCCTTCTGAATGATTTACCCAGGAAGAGGCACTGCAGTCCCAATGGGGCTACTCAGATTTGTGGAACCTCAAATCCAAGCAGCCTGGAATTGCCCCGGATTCCCTGGGAATGTGGTTAGGATGAAGGACCAGTGTGGAATCCTGACCCTGCCTTCCCCACCTGCCCAACCCTGGGATCACCCACCACCTGCCTTGGAAACTACCTCCTCTTCACCATCTCCACACATATGTAGAGGCTCCACTCCTCAGCCATATGCAGAGGCCAGTGCATGTCCATGCACCAGCCTATCTGCCCTTGGAATGGTGCAGATGTGTTTTATGGCACCTTTGCATCACTCCTGTGCCACCGCAAGGAACTTGCACCAGCCCAAGGCACAGTTTGCACCCTCAGTGTAAATACACTGGAAATTGCTCTGGGCTCACGTCTGACAAGGGCAGAATGTATTGTGTCTCCCTTGGCAGGTCAAATCCTAAGTGACAGGAATAAGGCAGGTGTACAATGAATGAAACCTCCAGCTATAAACATGCGTCATAAAATTAACATGTCTTTCGGCTAAGTTGCTGGAGTCGGTTTGGTTGGTCATGTTCAAGCCCTTCGTTAAATACTAAACCCAACTTATGAACAAACACTAATTCATGCAGCTGCCTCCATGAAATGGTAAATTAAAGCTGAGTCGAATAAGGTTTTCAAAGGGCTTAATTGGTTATTGGATTCAGCTGAAAGCATAGGATGACTCGCGAGCCAGGAAGGAACAGACAGGAACAGACATAAATTTTAAATGATCCTGAGCTCGGAGAGAGAGATTATTCAGGAAAAAGCGAAGGCACAGGGCATGGCTGATTAAAGGAAGGACTGAGACTCCGGTAAGGACAGGCTGCCAGATATCCTTTATTAATAAAGACAAGCCTCCAATATTTTGTTTCAAAATAATTTTGTTTTGTCCCAATAATTGTGTTTCATTTATATCACATTAAATCCTGGTTGTGATTTATTTATAATTGTATATTTTAAAAATTGTCTTTAATTAAACAATTTTTTTTTAACAAAAGCCCTCTCAGTAGTCCAGTGTTACCAAACTGTGCTCTCTGGCTCTACTGACAGGGATGCTGCAGGATCCCTGATGTTGCGTGATCCAAGACGGTGATTCTCATAACAGCCAGAAAGAAGAGGCTACCACAAAAGTAGGGTGTTGTGACCATGGTAGTTTTGGAAACTGTTGCAGTAGTTGACAGCAGTCAACAAAAACAGAAAGAGAAACCAAAATCAGAAGGTGTTCAAAGGGCCTGACCACCTTTTTCATGAAGAAAGTATACAGTAGTGGTCTTCAAATTGGGGGCTGAGACACTCTTGGGGATTGCAACCTTGGATCAGGACTCGGGTCGTGAGAGAATGGGAGCCACCACCTTGGAAGCCATCTTGGAGCCACTGGGCTTTCCTGGAGTAAGTCTCATTAAACACCATGGGATTTACTTCCAAGTAGTCATGGAGGAGCATCCTGTTAAGTTTGACAGGGTGTCCTGAACTGAATTTAAAGTTTGAAATAGGGTCCCAGGCTAAAATGCCTGAATACAACTGGCCTACAGAGTCTGGGGAGTTTTCACTTAGAAAAGGGCAGGGCATGATGATAATGATGATGATGATGAAAATTATGTATGGTGTGGCAAGTGAGATTTTTCTTACTCTCTGCAAATGAAATTCAATTGTTGAGAGATTTAAGACAAACAAAAAGAGGTAATTCTGCAAATAAGACACATAACACATACCTACTAGTAGTGGCTCATTCTGGGAAATGGAATGCTGGACTAGATCATCCTTTGACTTGATCCAGGAGGATGTTTCTTACGTTCTAATAAAAGAAAGTAACATTAGACAACCCAAATTCATTGTGCTAAAAGTTAAATGATAAAACAGTTAAAAACATTTGTTGATCATCAATACTTTTATTGGTCAGGAGGACAGGTTGGATTTTGCTGAGACAGGTTAACGACAGGTGAACATTTCATCATATTTCAGAGACCAAGAAACAGAACTGGGATAGTGTCAGGGTTAGCTAAGTCAAAATCTGGTTGGATTCATGTTCATCAGAAGATCCACTTCACCATCAACCATCCAACCATCAACCCACCAACCACCCAGTGTTTCACCAGGAGATGGGGAGTGTTGTAACCTATGATGGACATTTCCTCCATAAATCTGCCCAACCCTCTTTGAAAGGTATCTAGACCAGACACTATCAGCACATTCTGTAGCTTTTATTTGGTAACGTCCCACATAGTTCTTGCATGTTCTAAATTTTTAGGTGTTGTGTCCTTTATGGTTATGAAATCTGGTCATCATGAGGAAACCCCATTGACCCTCACGTGACTTGCCTCTAAGTAGACATGCATGTAATTTGGCTGCCAGGATTTTTCCGATAATTCTCTACAGTAAATTACCCAGGGATAACCAAATAAAAAAATAAAAAATCAGGAGAGTGTTGTTGAAAAGGAGAGGCAGCCAACACTTTAGTTATTAGTTCATGTGATTTAGCTTGAATGATTTGAGCTTCTTTCAACTGTATTGAAGCACGTTGACTTATTGAGGGAGGGGGAAAATTGGCAATGTGATCTTTCACAAGCAAGTTCAATTGGTTCAGAGATAAAGGGGGGAATGAGATGGTCCCATACCTGGGTGGTTAGATTTGGTGCTTTCAAGGGGAGAAGAACAGTGTTGCCATATGTCCCAAAATCAGAGACAATCCTGCTTTCTAGGGATTGTGTTAACACTGGCAAATGGCACAGAGGGTCCAGTCCTGATTTTGTGGAACAGAATTATGGCAACCCAAGAGAAGAGGGCAGTGGGGGTAGATTCAGGGATAAGAGATCAAGAAATGAAGACAAGAGAAATAAGGGAGAAGAGCGGTAGAAGAATTGTAGATGCAACAATGTAATATGCAACCTCTTAAGAATTTCACTTCTAGATATTCCAGGAGATATTAAATATGGAAGATCAAAAGACTGGCAACTCCCACTCACAAAATTTTAACCAACCATTCCCTTAGGACAAAAATAACGACAAGATTTATCAGGAACATCAACCAGGAAATTGTTCCTGATCAACAGGAACAATTGGGACATATATTAAGATATGGACTGTGGGTGGCGCAAGCGGTTAAGACTCTGTGCCTGTTAACCAGCAGGCCAGGGTTCGGGACCCGGGTCGGCCCCACAAGACAGGGTGAGCTCCTGTCCTTAGCCCAGTTCTGCGACACCAGCTGGATCCAATTGTATTGGCTCTGCCTTTCCATTGGACTAATTCAGTGGCGTGGAGAGGGGGGATTTGCTGCTTGGGTAACAGCCTATCCTCCATAACAATCCAACCCAGGCTTTCGTGCTTCGCATGCAGCATATGCAGCGCCGAGCACGATACCATAGTCTTCCAAGACTGACGGAGGCCTGCTTTAGTCTTTGAAAACTAAATTGTGCCACTCTCCATGTTGTTCAGGCTTATCTATCTATAGTATTTACTCATATACTGCTTTTCAACTAAAAAGTTCACAAAGCAGTTTACAAAGAAAATGAAACAACAAAAGGGCTCACAATCTATCACCATCTCTGTTTTCAGATACAGGCTCCATGCTCTATGCATTTTCCTGGCAAGAAGTAGAAACACAGAAGTAGAAGAAATACAGTAGAAGAAGAAATAAAGAAGAAATACAGTTTGTGCTTTGTTTGGAGATGCTACAATGCAGAGTCCATGTTTCAGGTTAACAGCGCTGGACACAGAGCACACCAAGGCTGCAATCCTAAAGACACTTTCCTGGGAGTAAGACCCATTGAACAGAATAGGGCTTACTTTTGAGTAGACATGGTTAGGATTGTGCTCGAAAACCAATTTTCCCTAATTCTCTTCCCAGCAGTATCCTGATTTGGATGGGCCCCAAAATTCTCAAACACTTATTCAGAATCACTGAACCTGTTCAAGCCACAGAGCTTGGCTAGAGCCTTGGAGGAGAGAGAGAGAGAGAGAGAGAGAGAGAGAGAGAGAGAGAGAGACAGAGAGGCCTCTTGAAACACCTCCAATATTTTCCTTTATCCAACTGGGCCAGAAAACGTTGCCAGAAAAATTCCTCATTTGTTTAATTTCAGACAACTCCTTCACTGGTGCTAGGAACTGAAAGTTCAAAGGCAGACAAAAGAGAAATAATTGGTTGAGACAAGATATACTAGAGCCAAAATGATCCGAAATAGAGCGTTAACTTCATTTAGCCCCTTTATTTACATATCATCTAAAAATCTGGGCCGCTAAACTATTTTCTTTAAGTTGCTTTGGAAAGTCGGTTTCTGTTTTGAAAATCTAATTTTTGTTAAGGACTCTCCGTTTTTTTCCCAGCATAACTAGGCAACAAACGCCATGGCTGGCAGCTGAAAGAGAAGTTGTATCACTATTCCAGCCCCACACCCACTCATTCCCAGCACCCCTACAAACACTCCCACGTAATCTCTTCCAGCATCTATCAGGTGCCCTGCTTCGAGCACACCGACAACATCTGTTCTTCCAAATGACTGGAAAATTAAAATTGAAGATAAGAAACACAACAAATGCACTTTGCTTCTTCCAAGGCAGTTTTTCATAAGGAATTTTTAAAAAACCATCACTGCAAATGTTTTTAGTCTTGCCTGGAATCTCTGTGCAATATAACACGCAATCTTCAGGACTGCGTGCAACAATCCAGGTGGGGCCAAAGTGGTCAGAACATCATAAATTATTGTGTTCCACTTTCGCTGACTACTAATTTCCATCTTAATTTGTGGCCCAACCCTTACCACGTGGCATACTGGTGAAAAAGTGTGCCTACTGTCCCCCTCCCCTGAGGCTGGGGGACAAATGATGCTTATTCCAAGGAGACCTCCAGCAGCTGACTTTCCCCGGCAGGAAGCAGTATTGACTTTAGTATTGTCAAGGTCTATGTACAAATATGTGGCAAATGAATTCACAGAAGCAAGAGTGTTGGCTAAGTATCCCTACAATCCAGAGTAACTACAAGAGCACGTAAGAGACATTTACGTCGATGTTGTTACAACACCACTTAATGAAAACCTATGTGAAATTCATATTGCAGTCCAGACTAAATTGTTCTTACGTCAGAGCAAAGACTTCCCGTAGTTACTCTGGATTGTGCCCTAAGTATGCGTACCTTGCATACTTCCTTGGCCTTCCCTCTGATTATTTTATGCAGAATAAATTTAGAAGGACTAATGCAAATCTGCACAATTTGTATAATTGAGTTTATAACAATTGAATATAATTGTAGTTTATTACCTGTATAATTTCATGAAATTATAACCTGTATAATTTCATGAAACAAATTTCATGAAATTTGGATTGCAGAATTTGGACTGCAGAAGAGAAAAAAATGGCAGATTTACCCTACAATCCAGAGTAACTACGGGAGCACGTAAGAGACATTACGTGTACCCGTAGTTACTGCACCAGCTAGTGAAAACCTATGGGAAATTCATACTGCAATCCAGAGCAAATTGTTCTTACACCGGAACAAGGACTCCCTGTAGTTACTCTGGATTGCGCCCTCAATTTATTTAACTGTCCTTTTCCTGCTTTTCGTTACAATAACACAGGCCCAACAAACTGTGGGTCATCAAAAAAAACAACAGTTCTTTCAAAATTTATGGTGTGAACCATTCACTAATGGAACCATTCAACTAAAGAGGCTGTGTCCTAACTCTGAAACTAGATGTACTAGATAGGGCAAAACTGAAGCCATTTTTGGCAAATGTAACCAGGTAAAGGTCTAACATTTGAGACAGCAAATATGTGTTGGCCTGCATTGTCAAAGCAGTAAATACAGTCAGTAAATAGTCAGTAAATACAGCAGCAAAGCAATAAAATAAATTTTTAATAGCTATAATTAAGATGATCAGCAGAGATTTAAAACCATATGTAAAATGTGATCCCAGAACTTGATCTGAGGTCCCGTGATAAAGTTAAATGAAGCAGGTTCTGGCCAGCGCCTGGAGATTGATTCCCTGAGAACTCTACATAAACCACAAAGCATGTGTTCCATTAAACAAAGGTGGTACACAAATGTAATAACATAAATACTCTATATACTCGAATCTAATGCTCACCTTTTCCAGTCAAATTTAGGCTGCAATCCTAAAAGGACTTCCCACAGAATAAGACCCATTGAACACAGTGAGGCTTACTTTTTAGTAGACATGGTTAGGATTGTGGTCTCCAAATCAGGGTGTGCACTAGATTAGACGGTTAATTAGACTAGAGTAAATGTGGTACAACAAACCCTAACTTAAAACTGCGGTTTAAAAAATCTGGATCAAAATAGCATTTTTATTTCAACATGAAGAAACAGTTTCAAACAGAAAAAGTCTGATTTTGCTGGGGAGGAAATTCTAAAATTGTGGAGCCACCACCAAAAAACATCTTGTATTTGGTACCTACTAAACAGGCCACTTCATGGGTCCATATGGGAGAAGGTAGTCCTTAAAGTAACATTTAAAAACCCAACAATCTGGGACCAGGTTAATAAAGTATTTAAAACTGAGCCCAGAAGCTCACTAACCAGCCCAGTTACTTACTTGGCATCCATCAGTCTAGAAAGACTATGGTAACATGCTCGACACTGTATGTGAAGCACAAAGGCCTGGGTTCGATTGATATGGAAGATAGGCTGTTACCCAAGCAGCAAATCCCCCCTCCACGCCACTGAAATCGTCCAATGGAACGGCAGAGCCGATATGATTGGTCCCAGCTGTGTCGCAGAGCTGGGCTAAGGACTGGATCTCACCCTGTCTTGTGGGGACCCGGGGCTCGAACCCTGGCCTTCTGGTTAACAGGCACAGTGTTTTAACCACTTGCACCACCCACAGCCCACTACCCACTGACTAGTCCAGTCCTAACAAAATTCCTGGACAGTGACGCAATGGCACCATCCCAGGCTAAAGAAACTGGTTTTATTTTAAAAATGAAAATAAAATATAAGAATTTTAGAAATTTCAGTCCCCTTCGGGATATGCACAGGTCATATGAAACATGTTTGGTTTTCCTTGAATACTCCTAAGTGTAGTATTACTAATGTACTAATGTAGTGTAGTAATCTTCCTTTGGAGGAAAACTATAATTTTCTTTGAATTTCATAGTTTTGAAATGTATTTGTCAACTAAGCCCAAACAACTTTTGTGATGTTCTGACGCTCTGCAGATACACAGTATACCCCCAGCTCTAATGACCTGAGCGCTTTTCTATAGAAAGGCTATGAAACAAGAGCTGAGCTGGGAAGGTATAACATATAGAACTGTTCAAGCAGTGATCTTCAGTGAAAGACTAAAAAAGTCCCCAGAAGTCAATGATGACAGCATTTGCGGCTTTTGCAAACATAGACTTTAGGATCTTTCCTTTACTGAGCACAAAATTCAGACCTGATTTTCTACCCTACCTTTTTTTCCTACATCTGCCTTTGCTGGAATCCTTATCTCACATTTAGTGGGAAGGATGGGGGGATGCAGGGAACGAAATTGGGCATAGACCAGTTTTTGCATTTATGTTTTTGACTTTTCTATTCAAGACATTCCATATGTTGTGTTTTTTTTAATTCTCACACATTATTGGAGTTGTAAAAACCAGCAGTGCTTACTATCTTGAGACCCTGTCCTGCAGAGGATTTATGCATACTATACATAGATTTATCCAACTCCCTGAAGTCAATAAACTGCTGGATGTGCACACACAAGAGGTTCCATTTCTCCCCCGTTCTCAAGTTTTAGTTTGAATCTTTGTAAATCTGTCACAGTTCTGTTTCAACATCACACTATCAGTGGCATAGCTAGTGGGGGTGCAAATAGGGTTGCCATAATTCTCTTCCACAAAAACTGGGATAGGAGGACCCGCTGTCAAACTTGTCAGTATGTGGATGCAATCTCTGAAAATCAGACTTACCCTACAATCCAGAGTAACTACGGGAGCACGTAAGAGACATTACGTGCGCCCGTAGTTACTGCACCACCTAGTGAAAACCTATGGAAAATTCATATTGCAATCCAGAGTAAATTGTTCTTGCACCGGAGCAAGGACTCCCCATAGTTACTCTGGATTGCACCCTTTGCCTAGTTTTCTGAGACATATGGCAACCCTAGGTGCAAAGCATTAAGATCTACTGTGGGCATCATCAATTTGGGGTTGTGGGAGCAAAATGGAAGCATGTGCCCGACTCTGAAGGGGAAGCGAAGGGGCCACTTGCATGGTGCACCGAAACTCCCTGCAAAACACAGTGCTTTGCATCCCCTCTAGCTATCCCACTGAATACTAAATACATGTTTTAGAGGGCTGATCAACAATGCAAAGAAGGGGAATCTTCACACTGGAGCCTCTACTCCAAAGGACAATGCACTGATCTCTGGACATGCTTGCAGGACATTCAAGTCTCTGGCAAGATCTGCCATATATAGAATAAAATGGAGAAGCTCCACTACTGTACCCAGTTGTCCCATATAGTGGCTCTCTAGTGCTGCAGGTTGGAGCGTATGCCTGAGAAGCAAAAAAAAAATCTTAGTTATGGGGTAAATTAGCTTTCTCCCATTGAAAGGATTATAAAAGTATTCTAATCAGGCTATGAGGTGCCTTAAGAATGAAGGATATCTACTTGCATTTACATGCTTTCAAATAGCTAGGTTGGCAGGAGATGGGCTCAGGGCAGGGCCTTGTCTTGGGTATCTGGTATCAATACCTGGGTATCGAACCCTGGCTATATTTTCTATTGCAAACAGAAATGCTACTATATGATGCATGACATCAGCAGAAGAAAACTAAGGGTGCAATCCAGAGTAACTACGTGGAGTCCTTGCTCCAGTGTAAGAACAATTTGCTCTGGATTGCAATATGAATTTCCCATAGGTTTTCACTAGGTAGTGCAGTAACTACGGGTACACGTAGTGTCTCTTATGTGCTCCCATAGTTACTCTGGATTGTAGAGATAGGCTTTCGTTCAGTGATTTTTCAACCGATATGCCATGATATAGTGGTGTACAACAAAAGTGCTGCAGGTATGCCATGGGTATCTGGAGCGCAGTGGTTGGAAAAATTGCTTAAAAACTCATCTGGATTCTGTGGCTATAGCTACAATCCAGAGTAACTACGGGACCTTTTACACCGACGTAGTTACGGTGCTACCTATGGGAAACCTATGGGAAATGCATAGAGCAAACAGAGTAAGTGCCTCTTATGTCTTCCCATAGTTACTCTGGATTATAAGGTTTGTTTCTAGTGGAGAACACCTGCGGAGGAAGAAAAACAGACACTTGTTTCTACAAAGAGCTATAAAAAGAGCTGCAGAATTCAAGCGAGCCTCTCAGAATGTGCAATTTCATGCAGGATGTGATGAACCAAACTGTGTTGAAATATCTATATTCCATCAAAATACCCAAAAAAAATACCACGATACAAAACCACATCCACCACTTGGAGCATTGCTACACCCACTGCATGATAAGAGGTTCATCATAGGGTGATGCGCTGGCCTCCCACACCAGTTGATGCAAATCCTTGTGACACTGCCACAACATACCTCAAACTATAACAGTCCAAACGGGGCTGCGAATAGCATTGGGAATAGGGGACTGAATTAAAATACTCTGTGACTTTCCATAGATGTTTGACTTTCTATTCCTGCCTGTTATAAATGACAGCCACAGCAGCCAGAGACTTTTCCGGATGCTTCAAGGCAGATGTATTTCCTAGGAACTTGTCAGAATAACTCATCAGTGAGAAACTTATATTTAATATTTTCCAGAGTTAGCCTTTCTTTGTGAAATGGTGAAAAGAAACGGAGCTGAGGACTTTCCTTTTCACAGCTATTTTACCATCCAGAATGCTCCATGCTCCCATGGATTTATGTCCTCTGAGAAAACATTGCCGGGCCAGAAATCCTATAAACTGGAAACGTCCTATTGCTTTCATTTCACCATAGTCCAGAATTGACTGAATTATGATGCTTCCAAGTGCAACCAGGTTATAGTAATTGGTAACTTTAACAACCTGGGTCTCATTCCTCACCAGCATATTTCCACTGACGTCAACGGAATTAAATCCTGATTTATCTATGGCTGTCGCATAGCGAGCCAAAAGCCACAATCTCTGGTGCTTTAAACACCTTCATATGGAATATGATTTCAGTGGAGGAAGGATCTGGAAAGTCTAATTTGACAACCAAAGTCAGACAGGACTCTCTTTACAGCAATAAAGTTAGTAGGCTGGTATCAACACCAGTCTTCTGGAAAACAGAGGTGTACCACTGAAGTTTTCTTAAGGCCTCCTCAATGAGAAGATCATGGATTCAAAGCCTTCAATGTTTCGCAGATGAGAATAGGGGCATGCCCCTATTACCATGCAAAAGATCACTATCCTATTACTAACCACTTTCCTATTGAACACAATGGGGCTTAGTTTTGAGTAGACATGCTTAGGATTGTGTTATGTGTGCTGCATTTATTTATTTTGCACTTGCTTCTTCTCCAACAGATTTCAATGATGTGATGGAGTTTGCTCTTTTGGATAAAGTTTTTTTTTTAAAAAAAAGAATAATAATGAGGACCTATCAGCCATTCAAAATAACCTATCAGCATCTCCAGTATGTGGCATTTAGCATTGAATGATGACTTAATTCCCCTGTGCTTGATGATGAAGATAGAGCAGGCGCAATGCACTAAGCATCCCACCTGTGTTTTGTTCCCACTACACAGAATGGCTTCAAAGGGGAAGATGAGGTGCTGCTTCCATGGTGTGCTCAGGCACCTGAAAACCTGAGGGCCCAATCCTATGCATGTCGACTCCGAAGTAAGTCCCATTATAATCCCAGGAAAGTGTGGATCGGATTGCAGTCTCTGTGCTTTGCACTCCCTCCTGCTACGCCACTAAGTATGATTCATAATTACTAGAGATACACCCACCGCTTTCACAGTAATTTATTTTTGGGGCAGGAATTTAAGGGAGGGTGGCAGTAGGGTGGGTAAATTTGGCCTTGGAGGTGTTGGGATCGGTGGGCACTGGTATGCATTGTAACCTATCCCTCTTTGCAGGCCTGATCCACCAACAGCACAACTGAGTTGGCACATTGTGGCTGCTGGTCCTCTTACCTCCTCCAGCAGCCACAATTTCCCCACTACACGAAGCAGACTGCAAGATGTGGAAATCTTTTGGGTGTTTCGAAGGGTGCGAGAATAAATGTCAAGTGAGGAGACTTGGATTTCTTTTGAAAACCTTGTTTCTGCCACAGCACAGTTTCCTATGAGAGAAACGGTCTGTGGGTGGGCATCAGGTTTTGCACCAGGAAATCGATATCTTGGGCTGCAGATGTCTGAAACAGCTGCCTGGCTCTTGCTGTTAATGAAACAAATTTAAAAATCTGGCAGGAGCAGACGGCCCAAGTGATGGATGATTCACCGTGTGGTTGGTACAAGGAGAGACACAACACTGTAATAAGCCTGTGTCGTCCATTTCCCCCACGCGCGCCATAAGAGTTGCCTCGCTGAATAAGGCCACAGGGCATCACATTCATACAATGTAGGCCAGACAGGTGCAAGGCACTACAGTCATAGCTGTCCTATATCCACAACCTCCAGGGTTTGGCCCTTCCTCTTTTCGCTGGACTTATGCTAGAGAAATTATGCTAACTACCTGTATTTAGAGGCATACCTGAACGAGGAGAAACTATGCTGCATACCTGTATTCCCTGCTGGTGTATAACCATATAAAAAAGCCTTCTATGTTTACACTAAGGGTGAGATCCCTACAGTAAGTCCTTGCTCTGGAGTAAGAACAAGTTACTCTGGATTGCAATATGAGTTTTCCATAGGTATTCACTATGTGGTGCAGTAATTACGGGTGCACATAATGTCTCTTATGTGCTCCCATAGTTACTCTGGATTGTGCCCTAATTGTGTTGCCCTATCTCAGTAGTCAATGCTCAGCAAACGCAAATCTTTTGGGCAGGATGTTGGTGTTTTAATGCTGGTCATGGACTGTATTAAAGTTTATTCTATTTGGAATTGCATTTTGGAATAGCAAAATTACCATTTCCAGCAGGCCATAAAGTTTTTGAGAATCCAGCTTTCAAACCATGTTGGAGTCCAAGCATCTGGTCAGCAGCACCTCCTACTGACGAAGCCATGTTAGTGCTGAAAAGCTCTGTCTGAAGGGAATTTGTCTGAAACTAGAGTTTGTGAAATAAGGATAAGTGACCAAGATTGATCAGATCAGAATCCTTTATGGGCATATATAGCACATACAGGCACCCCCCACTTATTACCCCCACTCACTGTGGCCCCGGAAAGACTCTTCTATCTGGTCAGTGGGCAAAACATTCACACTTCTGAAACAGCGGCATCTACGCTGCCTTGGGCATGTCATAAGAATGGCTGATGGTCGGATTCCAAAAGATCTCCTATATGGAGAGTTAGTGCAGGGAAAGCACCCTAGAGGGAGACCACAGCTGTGATACAAGGACATCTGCAGGAGGGATCTAAAGGCCTTGGGAATGGACATCAACAGTTGGGAAAACTTGATCTCCGATCGTTCAGCGTGGAGGCAAAAGACCCAGCATGGCCTTCTCCAACTGGAAGAGACACTTGTTCGGCAGGCTGAAGCAAAGAGACAGACCCGGAAGCAGTGAAACCTGGGCCTGGGCAGGGGACGGAATTTATTTGTCCTCAGTGTGGGAAGGGATGGACACTCTCCAATTGGCCTTTTAGCCACACTAGATGTTGTTTCAGGACCTCCAGTCAGAGCACGATACCAAAGTCTTTCAAGACTGAAGGATGCCAATGATGATTCAAATTTAAAATGTAAATTAATTTTCCCGCCGTGTCAGAGAAATGATGTGGGCCTCTTGCCAAAAGTTTAGGGACCCCCACGTTGAGTGTACCCTATTACAGACAATACACAAGGCATGCATATGTCAACATATTTTCATAATTTGTCTCTTTCATCTCCAGGATCCCTTCCAATGCTAACATTTTACAGTCTATATGTTACATCTACATCTACAGTCTTTATATACCGCTTTTCAACTGAAAAGTTCACAAAGCGGGAGCTCAAGATGCAACCCTAACCAATTTAACCCATCTCTCCATTCCTGCAGTGACATGGGGAAGCCCACACATTTCTGTGGCCCTAACCACCACACCCAGGGGTTATGGCACTTTTGAGACACCACCAGGCCAACATGGGATTTGTGCTGGGACTGCACAAACCCCCCTAATCAGGGGTTAGGATTGCACTAACAGTCATTCCCTGAATGCAAGTATTTTTAGAAGGAAAAAGTACATGTACATTGCATCATACCATATTTTGCATTTTTGGTGCCCCTGTGTTGTTCCAAAGTACAAATGAATCAGATATGAGACGGCGCCATTTCATCACAGTATGCTCCAATAGATGAGATGCGGGTGAGGTTCTCCAGGTCCGAGCTTTCAGACACACTTGTGTCCATGCCTTCTTATTTCAGAAATGAACCACAACCTTAGTGTAGAAAGAAGATGAGAGGTCTGAAAAATGTCCACTGTGTCAAGAGGTCAAAAGAGCTCTTTCCACGTAGCTTATCAAAAGAAAACTGGGCAACTGCTCGATCATCAATAATTTTCCTTCTGTGGCTGACACATTGGCTGTGACAATGTTCATCAATCTAGCACAGGAAAACAGTGCAAAAACACTGATTTATGGACAAGGTATCTAAAGGAGGCAATGATGTAAGGGACAAAAGAATGGTGTAAGTGGTGTAAGAATCCAATACCAACATCCTCACGTGCTGAGTAATCAACCACTGGGAGACAGAGATAGAGTTAGAACTTTTCGAACTCTACTTTGGACATGATTTATAAAAGAGAGAGGGGGGAGAGAGAGAGATGGTTCAGTTCAAACACAGGTTATTGGATTTCCTTCTATTAAGGAACAAAAATGAATCTTGGAACCAACCTTAATGGGCTGTAGCAGCAGAGCAACCAGCCCCGAAGCAGACTTAAAGTCCTTGCTGGTCTCTCGGTGGCAATTTTATATACTCGCTGAGGGATGACTCCAAATGTTATAACAACTGCAGCGGTTCTGAGACTGGACCTATGTCTATGCCAGAACTAATAACTCTGACCCAGAGGGTCAGCAAATTCATCATCATCCCACACTTTAGAATCCAACCTTGGTTTATTCTTACAAATCTAGAGTAGGCAAACCATAATAGAAATTTATTTATTTATTTATTTACTTACTTACTTACTTACTTACTTACTGGATTTGTATCCCGCTTTTCTCGGCAAGGCCGATATTTATTTATTTATTTATTTACTTACTTACTTACTTACTTACTTACTTATTTACTGGATTTGTATCCCGCTTTTCTCGGCAAGGCCGACTCAAGGCAGCTAACAAACAAAATAACAATGTATATTAAAACATTTAATACATTTTAAAACATTTAAAGATTTAAAACGACACTGATAAGGTTCACAACTTCCATCTAGGCCCTTAGCAAACATTTTCACTAGTCCTTCATAATTTTTCCAGCCCCCCACATATGACCTGTAGGGGGGAATGGGATCACCTGGAATTCTCCATATTCTCAACACTTTGTTTTCATCCCTTGTGTGGTGCAGTAGCTTCTCGAGCAGTGTTTCCTAACCTGGTTTTGATCGAACCCCAGGGTTTCAGAAACCCTACAATCCAGAGTAACTACGGGAGCACGTAAGAGACAATATGTGCACCCATAGTTACTGCACCACCTAGTGAAAACCTATGGGAAATTCATATTGCAATCCAGAGTAAATTGTTCTTACACCAGAGCAAGGACTCCCCATAGTTACTCTGGATTGCACCCTTAGTCAGTCTTAGGGGTTTGGTTCGGTTTGCCAGGGTTGCCAGGTGCCTTAATATACTTTTGTTATAATGGACAAAACTTAATTCTTCTAACTATGAAGGGCTCAGTGAATGCACATATGAAACTTGTGGGGTTCAGTACCTCCAACAAGGTACAAGCTACAACCACCTCTGCTGGTGCAGCACAAGCAAATGATTGGATTGGGCCCTAAAAGAGTAGATATCTCCTGGTATACCTGGAAGAAGGGAACAAACGCTTCTCTCTGGAGCAATATCTATTATAGCTAGCCATATTTTTTCTAATGCATCCGGTTTTTGTTTTTAATTTGCCATTCCAATGACGGTCTCCCGCAAGCAGAAGCTACCTTGGAATTTTATTTCTGAATATCAACCATTTTGACAAATGCATCACTTGCTTTTCAGAGATTTGACTGCCCTGTCAAAGCAATTTAAAAATTTAATCGTGATGTGCCACGATTGCAGTAACCTCCTCTGTCTTATTTACTGCCGTGCTTGTCTTTGGGTCATGAATTTATAGGAAGATGCTTCGTGTGGGATCACGTGGCCTAGGAGAGGTTTCTGCTGAGGCTTGTCAGTTTGTTGTTTATATACTGCCTTGGATATTTAGAACTTGAAATGTGAGCATTAAATGTGACATTTGTGTTTCTCTGGGGCTGCAGGCTCCACTTAGTTTCACAACAGCAAGTGTGTTTTTTAAAAAATAATAAATATACATACATTCCTGGAACAGACAAATGCATCTCCCCGACTCCCTCATATTGTTTTACTAGTATTTCTAGTGGTGTAGCTAAAGGGGGCAGAGAAGTCAGTATGGAGGAAGCTTCACCACTTCAGAGCCATTCGAGGCAGGAGGAGTGAAACTGATCTGTACGGCTCCTCATAGCGCAGCTCAGCTCCATCCCAGCACTCAGAAAGCTTTTGAAGGGTTTAAAAACAACACTTTCAGTTTCATCCGTGAGATGTTTTTCATGTTGTTTTTTGGCTCTCTGGGGGCTTTACAAGGCCTATGGAGGGTCGCAGAGGCAATGAACTGCTTTCCAAGCCCTCAAAATGCCTCTAGGCAGGAGGCCGTCAGGGAACAGCCCTCAGATTGGCATGTGGGCTGACTGAGTACTGTGGGGGGACACTGCAGGGGTGGATAGTGGAGTGGTGCCACCCCGAGCCTGGTGCCTGGGGAATTTGTCCCCCTTTACCCGCAACATAATCCACATATGGAATACCTATTCCTTTTATTCAGGTATGGAACAGGAAATATCCCATACAAGTTAGACTCAAATCATTATAAGATATCTAATCATGAGATATAAGGTGGAAACCTAATTTAGGTCCAGCACAACTCAACGGTCTTCCCATTCTCATGGTGATGTAGGGAGGCAAGCACATGTTTGTGCACTGGCCTAATGTTCCCCCAAGAGTGGCATTTAAATGTCTTAAGGATCAGCACAGGATATATGCCAGGGAAGCCAGCGCAAGTAGAGGTTAGGATTGCAGCCATAGGGCAAAATCCAGAGTAACTATGGGGAGTCCTTACTACAGTGTAAGAACCAGTGGTGGGCACTTACCGGTTCAGGCCTACTTGCCCGAACCGGATCTTCCTGTTTCCCTGCCGCTGGCGAACCGCCAGCGACAGGGAAACGCAAAAACATAGCAGACTGGTTTGGTCCACCATGTTTCTGCGCCCACCACGCAAGCGTCAATGTTGGCGCTTGCGCGGTGCCTGCTTTGAAGCAGGCTTGCCCACTTCAAGGCAGGCACTGCGCAGGCGCCAACGTCGCCCAGCCCCTCGCCCAACCCCCTGACCCCCACCCCAACCCTGACCATGGCCCTGCCCCCTGACCCCCGGCCTGGCCCCTCCCACTTCCAGCGAACCGGATCTTGGGAGAGGGCCACCCACCACTGGTAAGAACAACTTACTCTGGATTCCAATATGAATTTCCCATGGGTTTTCACTAAGTGGTGCAGTAACTACAGGTGCACATAAAGTCTCTTATGTGCTCCCGTAGTTACTCTGGATTTGGGGGATAGTGTGCAATCCTAACCTAGGCTGGCACAACTCATCAGTCTTCCCGTTCTTGTGGTGATGGAGGGAGGCATGCACATGTCCATACACCGGCCTAACCTTCCCCCAGGAGTGGTGCAGAAGTGCCTTACAGCACTTTTGTGACACTCCCAGGCCAGCACGGGACTTAGACCAGGGCTTAGGCTGGCCTAACTAGAGGTTAGGATAGCAGCCATAGTCAAACTTCATGGTCAGCACTTGAGACATTTGAAAAATTTGCAGACCAAAAATTGATCAGAGAGGTTGACTGATGACCAACACTTTGCAGCACTTTTTAGTTTGTTTGTTGTTTGTTTGTTCCGCTTCCTCCCTTCCCTCCTGTCAGTTCATTCTAATTATAAAGATTAATTTTTAAATTCTTTACCAAGAGGTCAGGATCATGTTTATGACCTCAATGAAAAATTCCAAAGCAAGAATGCTTTATTTGGTGTCCTCTAATTTGCATCCAGTAAGGAACAGCAGAGAAGTGGAAGCCATCTGCTATTTTGTGTATGTCTTCAGAAATAGAAAGCTGAACTAAAAATACCTGATATAACAATATGTTAATGTTTATAAATTCCTGAAAATAATAATTTTTTTAAAAAAAAACCTTTCCTACATTTTAATAAAGCAGTGTATGTAATGAGCCAAGCTTTCTCATATAACTTGTTCAGGTGTCACGCAAAGACAGGATTATACCAGAGTTTTGTGTGATATTTTCTATCCTTGAACCGACATGCTACCCCGACTTTCCATATATAAAGGGAAGAATAATTCTACTTCTATATTGTGTTTTGAAGCAAGCCGGGATCAGCTGTGACACACCAGCTGGTAAATTCTTGTTTATGCTAACCAGAGTTTTCAATAGTAACCATGATCTACTTTTGATCTGTCATCTACTTTTGAACCCCCATGAATTGTGGGTTCAGATTGTGGTTTCTTTAGAAAATTATGGTCGAAACAAACCAATTCACACCTTGTGGCCAATCCTCTTGGCTTGTTACAAACTGATTTGAAGTAGACTGCACTTTAAAGCATAGACCTACTTATATTTGAATTAAGAATTGTTGCTCTTTAATGCTTGCTGTACAACAGAATCACTGCTGTCAAACCAACAAGGTAGAAAAGATCAGGAAGATGGGCAAAGATGGAGTTGGATTCCTGTAGGATGGAAAAATTGCATAAGGGGTGAACAGAAGGGTCAAGGGTGCTCCAGTTTAGAAATTGCTTAGTAATTAAGCAGGCCTCCGTCAGTCTTGAAAGACTATGGTATCATGCTTGGCGCTGCATACGCTGCATACGAAGCACGAAAGCCTGGGTTAGATTGTTATGGAGGATAGGCTGTTACCCAAGCAGCAAATCCCCCTCTCCACGCCACTGAATTAGTCCAATGGAAAGGCAGAGCCACACGATTGGATCCAGCTGGCGTCGCAGAGCTAGGCTAAGGACAGGAGCTCACCCTGTCTTGTGGGGCCGACCCGGGATTAAGTGAACATATTTATAGGAAAGGATGTGTTTAAGGACAGACAACTTTAAACAAAACCAACAGCCACAAAATTTAGCATCACATGAAAAGAAAATAGCATTAAGTGCAGCAGATTAAAAGTAAAAGAGTGAATCAAAACATATCAGAGCTCCATAATATCTGGATTTATGAATGTATTCATTTTGTTAATTTGATAAACATGCTCTCAAACTAAATCCCAAACAATCATAAATAGACATAACCATAAATGGGAGGGAATAAAACTGAGTAATGAACAACTAGGACTCCAAAATATCTTCATCACCTTGCACATATATCCCTCTCCCTATTCTTCTGCTAGAGGATGATGATTAAATATATAACTCAATAATATAATACACATTATGGAGGCTGTAAAAACTTCCAAGATTTTCAGTAAAGCTCAGCTAATGACACTATGCTGGAGGCTTAACTTTTATCTCCCTCCGGCTTTTATTATTTAATGGCAATTTTATATATATCGCAGCAACAGGGTTTTATTGAATTTGATATTTCATAATACGTAATAGCACCAATACCTAATAGCACCAAGTATGGCAGGTTATTTGCATTTTAGTGCTAATTGAAGAAACACCCTATGTTTGTTACCATAAAAACTGACATTTCCAATACATTTTTGATAGCTTGTCTATGGGCAAAATCCAGAGTAACTACGGGGAATCCTTGCTCCAGAGTAAAAACAATTTACTCTGGATTGCAATATGAAATTTCCCGTAGGTTTTCAATAGGAGGTGCAATTACTACAGGTGCATGTAATGTCTCTTACATGCTCCTGTAGTTGTTCTGGATTTGGGGGTATGTCTACTTCAAGCAGTGTGGAAGAGCACAAAGGACTGTATCCTTTGATACAGTTGATTCCAGCAAAGAGCACAATCCTAAGCATGTTTACTCAAAAGTAAGCCCTATTGTGTCCTATAGGTCTTATTCCCAGGAAAGTGTGTTGATGATTGCAAAAACCCCATTGAAATCAACAGAGCAGATAGATAGATAGATAGATAGATAGATAGATAGATAGATAGATAGATAGATAGATAGATAGATAGATAGATAGATTGATTGATTGATTGATTGATTGATTGATTGATTGATTGATTGAATGATTTCAGGGGCCCTTTCTAGACACATGAGAGGTCCTTGCCATCGTTCCATCTGAACTGAGAGTACATTCAAGAATACCACTGACCTGTCATGTTCACTGGCTGTTCACACTGAAGAGGAATGTTTGTGATGGGAAATTATCCTTTAGAAAAAGTACATGCACCAGTATTTTTCAACACTGTTAACTGTTAATTTAATTAAATTCAAAACAATGTGAATTCTTCTGATGCAAAGTTTGGTGAAGTGCTAAAGGAATGCATTGAAAATTAATTTCCATTCATAATTTGCCTGCTCCAAACAGTTCACCAGATCTTCCTTATTATTATTTATTTTATTTTTATTTATTTAAAAAAATTTATATCCCACCTTTCTCGGGCCATTAGCCCAACTCAAAGCGGCTTACAGTAAAACATAATTAGAATATAAATAGAAACATTCAATTAAAATCAATAAACAGTAAAAACAGTATTCTTAAAGGTTTTGCTGACACAAGCAGGTTGTTATTATTTTTTCCACACTTTCACCAGCATATTTCATATTTGTCTGTATGAAAACCTTGATTAAATCTTTTGTTCAGCAGTTTTCTAGATCTTCCTTAGTCCAGTTTTTGCTTCTACAGACACAGAAAGTTGGGAGACTCAGGGCACAATCCAGAGTAACTATGGGGAATCCTTGCTCCGGTGTAAGAACAATTTGCTGTGGATTGCAGTATGAATTTCCCATAGGTTTTCATTAGATGGTGCAGTAACTACGGTTACACATAATGTCTCTTACGTGCTCCCGTAGTTACTCTGGATTGTAGGGCCAGTCACAGGATGTGCTAGCTAACAAGGATGCCTCCATTCCCCATTTGCCAGGATACTGGACCAGATCTTATACGTACCTAAGGGTACATAAAGGTAAGATCTTATACGTACATAAGGGTAGTACCTGCCCTTGGGAGATTTGTCAATGAAGCTAACATTGAAAGAAATACTATATTTATTCAAGTCTAGCAGGCCTCCGTCAGTCTTGAAAGACTATGTATCGTGCTCGGCGCTGCATACGCTGCATGCGAAGCACGAAAGCCTGGGTTAGATTGTTATAGAGGATAGGCTGTTACCCAAGCAGCAAATCCCCCCTCTCCACGCCACTGAATTAGTCCAATGGAAAGGCAGAGCCAATACAATTGGATCCAGCTGGCGTCGCAGAGCTGGGCTAAGGACAGGAACTCACCCTGTCTTGTCTAGCATGCAACATTTTCAGCTGAATTAACCCTACAATCCAGAGTAACTACGGGAGCACGTAAGAGACATTACATGTACCCGTAGTTACTGCACTACCTAGTGAAAACCTATGGGAAATTCATATTGCAATCCAGAGCAAATTGTTCTCACACTGGAACAAAGACTCCACGTAGTTACTCTGGATTGCGCTGTTAGTCTCCAAAATAGGGCTACACATTAGATTCAATGGAACATTAGATTTGAGTAAATACAGTATTTTGATTATAAGTATAGATCAGTACTCAGTTTAACAGTTTACTATATTATAATAAAAATGGAACATAAACCCATTGTTGTATAAAGTAGTGCAGTTAGGTAAAAATATAACATAAACACATTGTCATATTATTATTGTTATTATATAACTTAATGTATGCAGTAAAATTAAATTTTGCATTTGCTTTGTAGCTGCACATTACAATTGTTAGTAAACATTTTTTAACAGGACAATCCAGAGCAACTAATCTGTCCACATAAGAGCCCTTAGGTTGCCCTCTCTAACACTAGGTTGGAGCAACTGCAAGATGCTCCAGCCCAGTTACTCTGAAGGAGGCTTAGGGCAGAGCAAGGCAAGATAGGGTGCCCTAAGAGAGGTGGACCTGCTCTGCCCTAACTGGGGCAGCCTAAGCAGCTCAGGAGAGGCATGTTGAGGGCATGTTTAGCATTGCCTAGGGCAGAGCAGTTACTCTGTATCCAAAGCCTGTTTCAAGGCAGAAATGCCCTCTTCCAGCCCTCAGAGTTATACCACCTCAGGAGCAGGTATAGTAATGAGTAGACCCATAGGGGTCCATGATAAGGCCCGAGTAAGAATGGCAGTGCTGACCAAAAATCTGAGTTCTTGGCCAGCCTAGCTGCAACCCCTTCCTCTCAACCTCAGGATATGGAACAAACTACGGCTGCCCACAAAGCTCAGGATACAGCAGGCCACTCCAAGAAGCCCCTTGTATTCCCTGTAGAATGTACTGGCATCTCATCAGGGACTCCTTATAAGGCAGGCACCCAGTGGCGTCACCAGACTGGTGCGGCTGGTGTGGGCTGCACTGGGGATGCGCTCCGTATGGGGTGATGTGCCGGAGGAGTTTGACTGTCCTTTGGCAGGCCCCGGGCGTCAGCACCCCCATTCAGGGCTGCTCCAAGGCGGAGAATCAGCCAGAAGCTGCCACTTGTCTGAGGAAGCCTGAACGGCCATCTGAGGTGCACTGCGCAGAAACACACTGAGCATGCCGAACAGCTTCAGAGGAGTCTTCCTTAGAGCAGAGAAAGTCCGCGCCTCTGCACAGCCATTCGGCCTCACTCAGGAGGCGGAGCGGCAGCCGAATGGCTTCAGAAAGAGTACTGCACAGGCACCAACTCTGACGCCTGCACAGTCTCCCCCGAAGCCAAAAGGCTTCAGAAAAGTACTGCGCAGGTGTCAGAGATGGTGCCTGCGCAGTACTCTTTCTGAAGCCAGTTGGCTTCAGAAACAACTGCGCAGGCGCCAACTTTGGTGACTGCGCAGTCCAAGTAGGGGGGGCGCATCCCAGGGATGACGCACAGTCTTCCGCACCAGGTGATGTGCAGAGTCATGTCCCCACTGTAGGCACCACAGCTGTTCCTTGTTCAGTGTGATCTGAGGGGTGTCTCCTCAGGAGCAAGTCTTCCCCTTGTGTCAATTACTTAGCATGCTCAGGAGCAGTTAGGGCAGCCCAGGCTTTCTGACTCTCTGGAAGCAGCATAACTTTCTGCTCTGGATACAGAATAGTTAGGAGAGTGCAGTTGGGTCAGAGCAGGCTGAATTTGCTCTGGATTGTGTCCTAAGTCTCAAGCCTTTTAAAATGGGGTGCACATTAGATTAGATGGTGCATTAGATTTGAGTAAGGCTTTTTCCCTTGAGGGAAGGAGAAGGGATCTGGCAGGGATGATGGAAGAGAAGGCAAGCTCAGATATGTTTGGTGAATCTGCAATCCTAAGGATCCTTTCCTGGGAGTAAGACCCATTGAATGCAACAGGCTTACTTTTGAGTAGACATGGTTAGGATTGTACTCTGGAAGGGATTCGTTGTTTCAGTGCTCCTGCTTTAATTTCTATTGCTATCCCTAACCAGGGATGAGCATGAAAAAAAATGCACAGGGATATTTTGGAGAAGGGCTTGGTGATTAATATGTATTACATTTTTATCCAACATGTTCTCCAAGGATATGGTACCTTCACTCTTTTTGTCCTTACAGCAACCCTGTGAGGTAGGTGAAGGTGTGAGAGAATGACTGACCCATGGTCACTCAGGAAGCTTCATGGCCAAGGAGGAATTTGAACTTGGATCTTCCAGGCCTCAGTCCTCTCACAATTAGATTGCTCTGATTGAAGCTATTCCTGTTATCAATATCAGGTAACATTTGATAACAACATTGATCATATTACAATATTGATCAATATTAATATATTAAATAACATATTAATAACAATATGCATTGCTATAGTAGATATTCAATGCTGATTCCAGTGGTCCCAGAACAACCTGGGGGGTGGTCAATCCGTGCCACCACCCACTTTCCAGTTCCCCCTTTAAAAACAGTGAACCTGGGGGGTCCTTTAGAATCAGTTCAGGCCTCAGTATGCACTTCTTAGGACTTTTCCAAACGCTCACTGGGAATTGTGCATCACAGTTGTGCTGTGCTGGCAATAATTTAAAATAACGATTTTACACTCCAACACAATAAACTTTATTGGCTTAACTTGGAAAGAGCAGCCTTAATTCTGCTTCAGTATGATTGCTTGTAACTGGAATAAATTGACTTCAGTAAAGAGGAAAAGAGCCTTTATATATTTATCACTGGTGGTTAGCAAGTCCCTTTATTCACTGTTGTTATTGTAAAGTCCCAAAACTGCTTTTTGGAGTTCATTTATTTGATTTGCTAATAGTGCAAGCTGGTGAAAATTGGCATGACGCAAGATGCTGAACCCAACTTTCTACCAGCCATATATAGGGGTCTGCCATATTGTGTCATTCCTACTTTTCAGCCCCATTATGGCAGCAAAACCAGGACATTCATCAAGGCACTGGTGCCATTAAGAGGAGTTGTAGCTCATTGGCACAGCACATGTTCTTTAAGTCCATAGTTCAATCCCTGAATGCCTGGGATGCCAGGATCATGTCATAGATCATGTCATAGAACAAGGAAAGACCCACATCTGAAATTCTGGGGAATTATTTTTTTATCAACATAGAAAATACTGAACTAAATGGTTCAATGGGCTGAATCAGGGAGGGGTGCAATGGAAACGTTGTCCTCCACAATCGTGGTAGACTCTTAAGGTGCATTACTGTAATGCAGTTATCTTCCCACCAAAGTGGTACCTATTAATCTACTTGTATTTACATGATTTCGAACTGTTAGGTTGACTGCTGCTGAGCAAGTGATGGGAGCTCACTTTGGGCAAAATCCAGAGTAACTATGGGGAGTCCTTGCTCTGGTGTAAGAACAACTTAGGGCGCAATCCAGAGTAACTACGGGGAGCCCTTGCTCTGGTGTAAGAACAATTTGCTCTGGATTGCAATATGAATTTCCCAAAGGTTTTCACCAGGTGGTGCAGTAACTACGGGTACACGTAATGTCTCTTACGTGCTCCCATAGTTACTCTGGATTGTAGGGTTACTCTGTATTCCAATATGAATTTCCCATAGGTTTTCACTAGGTGGTGCAGTAACTACAGGTGCACGTAGTCTTTTATGTGCTCTGGTAATTACTCTGGATTTGGAGGTTTGTCTTGCAGTATTCCAGTTTCAAACTGCCAACCTTCAAGTTGACAAGCACAGCATCTTTAACCCCTGAGCCACCACATCATTCATGATGCTAACGCTAGGGAGGCAGTGGTGGGCTCCAGCAGGTTCGCACCTGCTCTATAGAACCGGTTGTTAATGAGAGATAGGACATATAAAGTTTTAAAATAGCCATTTAAATTGGCTGCCAGATGGGCATAGAACCGGTTCTTAATTTCTTTGAATCCCATCACTGTAGGGAGGGTAGCTTCATGTAACCAGTGAGTTGTGCTTGTCTTTGTGACTTACAAGCTGACATTGAATATAGAGTTGTGTCTCCCACACAGTCCTTCATTTTCATAGGACTGGAGGGTTGAAAACATTTTTCCTCAGTGTTAAACACTTCCAGTTAGGAGGAAACCCCACACAATGGGACTTATTTCTGAGCAAACCTACAGAGGATGGAATGACATAAGACGCTGAACCCAACATTCTTTTGTTTTATTCCATGTTGCAGGATGTCTTATTTTTAATCTGTGTTGCAGGATGTGACATTTCTTGAATGGTAACAAAATCTAGAAAAAGATTACAACTTGCAAGAAATATTGGGAAAGAAAGAATAAGGAACTGTCAAATTAAAAAAAAAAGTTTTAAATTCTGAATTTGCAGCCTGGTTTACGTTGTCCAAACACATAATTAGGATATGCATTTTCAGAATAAAAGGTAAGAGCAAAAGGCTACCTAGATTCTTCTAGATTTTTGTCAAGTCTTTTTCTGGTTTTAGTGGTAAAAGGTAACCAAGGAACAGGGTCTAGCCTCATTAGTACAAATTTATGAGGTCTTTAAGGCACACTAAGAAAAAAGGTATATCACAGCTGGAAATGATACTACAAAGATACTAAAAGGAGGAAAAGGAGGAATTTTCCCTAGAAGGAATACTAATGGATTTGAAAGCTTCTTGTATTTCATAACATAAATTAAGGTCAGATTAAGGTAGGTATATTTGTAAATTAATTAATGGTGTGACCCAGTAGCATTGCACTGGGCTGCAAACTTTTTTTGGGGGGGGTGGGCTAAAAGCTGATCTTGACACTAGTGAATAAAATTGTGAAAAATGTGGTCTGTATGGAAGATAATATCATCATGTTATATATCATTGGAAATATAATTTTATGCAGAATGCAGTGGAACAAACTGCATTGGAATATCTATATTCTATCAAATGTTATGGCCAGTTAACCAGAAAATGAAAATACAAAAGCCGATGGAACAAAAGTGGATTTTTTTTAATTCCAATTTTTCTGTTACTGATGGCTCTGAGAGCCAATGAGATGTAATTCTGATACTGTATGGAACTAATAAGGTGTTAATAAAAATCAATTCTCATTTCCATAAACATGCATCATAATACAGTTACCTCTGCAAAGTGGATATACAAGCACTTCTAAGTGGTGCTCCTCTTTTATTTTGCAGGGAAAAAAACAACCATTCCTCTTTGTCCCAGACAATTCCCCTAACCAATAAGGCACACAATTTTCATTTTTTACTTAATTAAATTTGATTTTGTTGTTGCAAGAGGGGGAAAAACAAAATCTTCGATTCCAGATAGCAAACAGGTGCTCTGCCACTAGCAGAGTAAATGGTGGTGAACTGCTGAGGAGGAGGAGGAGGCAGGTTTTCCCCCAATTTTAATTTTAAAAATACCCCGGGATGACATCACTTATGGTTGTGACATTCCTGGTGCGGCAACATTTTGAGCTTTGCACTGGACTACATGATCATTAGCTATGCCACTGGCATGACCAGAAAGATTGGGGGGCAGCTTTTCTCATAATAGGAATTGGGTAACTTTCTGAAATAGATTGGCACCCAGACCAAGACAGAGTAAAGATGTAGAGATAGCTACCGACCAGTGCTCAATCCTATCAAATTTAGGTTGGCACAACTCATCTACTCCCTATACCTATAGTAGTGTGGGGAGGCCTGCGCATGTCTGTGCACTGGCCTAACCCCCTAGGAGTGGCACAACAATACTTTTGCCTTCCAGTTCTGTAATATCATACAATACCTTTGCAATGCTCCCAGGCCACACAGGACTTGTGCTGGGACGTGTTCTAGCCAAACTGGAGGTTTGGACCGGATCATGAGTGTGAGTTGTTGCTCTGAATTTTACTGAATGGGAAAAGGTATGTTACTCATAGAGAAATTAAGCAAAAATGAATAATTCCCCTGATTCCAATTTGGCGCTATGTTTAATTAACCCAGTAGCCTGTCTTTCATAGTGTAATAGCCAGGCATAACAACAGAAATGTACAATAGCACAGGGAATAATATAGATAATGCCGTCCGCTACTACTCACAGCCAACATTCAAAATGCTAGAACTGAAGACTGTGAATTATGTCTTGCAAGCTGTCTTGTATTCCATTATCTTCTGACTTTTAAATTACAGAGTGCTAATAAAATAATGAAATTTTATGAACCTTCTTTTCTGGAGGGTAGTAAAAATAATGTTAAATTTCAGAATATAATAATCTGGATCATCAAGGCACTCTGTATCCATAGTAATTTAGTTATAATGAATCAAATTTCCAGGGCTTTAGGCAAGTCTAAGTATTCAAGGTCAAAAGGAATTGTGCTCAATATCTTTTCCATCTTGGGAGCACCGATATGTTGCGGGGGGAAATTGAGCGGGGCAGGATGGGGGAATTCCTTTTGAGTTAATTCCTCCATTTTGTTCCCACTATCCAGAACAGCTCAAAAGATGGGATGTCGCTTGTATACCTGCCTTTAGGCTCACTGCAAAACTTAGTGCTTCCCCCCCCCCCCCCCGCTACACCACTATGCACAATATGGACCACTCTTACGGTGCAATCCAGAGAAACTATGGGGAGTCCTTGCTCTGGTGTAAGAACAATTTGCTCTGGATTGCAATATGAATTTCCCATAGGTTTCCACTAGGTGGTGCAGTAACTACGGGTGCACGTAATGTCTCTTACGTGCTCCCGTAGTTACTCTGGATTGTAGGGAATATCAAGTGTAGGGAATATCAAGTGATACCTGAAGGGCTGTCATAGGGAGGAAGGGGCTCATTTGTTCTTAGCTGCTTCTGAAAGCAGGACTAGAACCAATGGGGACAAACTGCAAGAGAGGAGATTCCGGTTGGATATCCGGAAAAAATTCCTGACGGTGAGGGCGGTTAGGCAGTGGAACAGATTGCCAAGGGAGGTGGTGGATTCTCCCTCACTGGGGATCTTCAAGCAAAGGCTCGACGAGCACCTGTCGGGGATGCTCTAGGGGGATTTCCTGCTGCAGGCAGGGGGTTGGACTAGATGACCTACTAGGTCCCTTCCAACTCTATGATTCTATGATTCTATGATTTCACAGATACTTCATCTTTGTTGATGCTGCATTGCAGCCATGATACCGTGGTACCAGCAGTGGGGATTGGCGGGAAGTAGGGAATGGGTGGAAAGAACATTTTCATGGCATTCTAATGCCCATACCTGTTTTTGATCAGTGGTACCTGGATAGAAACTTCCCAATGTCCCAGATACTATTGGTTGGGGGCACCGCATGATCTGAGCTCACTCCCTCTTATCCTCTCCCAGGTGATCTCCCCACAAATGATGGCATTTTGCTAGTTTCCCAGAACTAAAACTCTTCCACTGCTGAGAGCTACAGATACTGCAAAAAGAAATCTTTACGTTATTACGACGACTACAGTTTCAAATTGACTTGGAGCAAGCAACAATTTTGGCGCTGAGAGTTTTTAAAAGAGGGAACATATTTTTCATTTCATTATTGATAAAGCTTGCTAATTTTAGCGGCGACGTGTTAAAAAGACAGGCAGAGAGATGGACCCATTGAAACCGTAATTTTTCCTGACACACCACTCTCTGGGAAACTGGTTACTGTCTCTTGCACTTAGTTTAAACATGAGAAGAATGTTGCCCTTTAGCCTGGTATGTCAAAAAGAAAGAAAGAACACACATAAGGAGGGGAAAAAAGAAGAGTGATTTTGTAAGTAGTGACTGGACAACACAGGTAGCTATCAACCCATCAGACGCAGTGACGTGCAGTATGGTCTAGGCTGGGAAGGTTCCTGGGTGGCATAACATTGCAAGGTATTCTAAGAGCTATCAGACTTGTGCAATCACAGTGGAGGCTGAGCTGCCATTAACTCTAATCTTGCAAAGATACCCGATCCTATGAGTGAGTTCTACCTATGTCTACACAGAATGAAGTACAGTGGTGCCTCACATAAAGAGCTTAATTCGTTCCGGAGGAATGCCCTTTAAGGAAAACGCTCTTTAAGTGAAGCAGATTTTCCCATAGGTAATAATGGATACTCAGATGATTGGTTCCACAACCCCCAAAATATTCATATGAAAATATAAACTGGATGTAAAAATGATGACAAAACACTGGAGTTGAATTCAAAACATGCATTCAGTGTGCATGATCCTATGAAGTCTACTTAGGCTGCAATCCTAAAGACACTTTCCTGGGAGTAAGCCCCATTGAACACAATGGGGCTTACTTCTGGGTAGACGTGGTTAAGAGGCTAAAATCAAAGACACTTTCCTGGGAATAAGCCCCAGTGAACACAATGGGGCTTACTTCTAGGTAGACATGGTTAAGAGGCTGCAATCAAAGACACTTTCCTGGGAGTAAACCCCATTTAGCACAATAGGGCTTACTTCTGAGTAGACATAGTTAGGAGACTGCAATCAAAGGCACTTTCCTGGGAGGCTTACCTGGGCTGCTATTGGAGATTCAAGATGGTCAGTGGGGACACGTGGGGGCAGTTAGGGGCAGATGCCTCTGGCATCTCCGGGCAACTGCCCCCAACTTGGGGGCAGTTAGAGGCAGCAGCGCTGGCTGGCAGCCCTTTTAAAAAGCCTGCATGTGGAGCGTCAGGGCTGCATAGCACGTGTGCCCATAGCGCGCGTGCTTGTTAAGTGAAGCAGAACTTGTTATGTAAAGCAAGATTTCGTGGAAATTTTTGCTTGTTATGTGAAACGCTTGTTAAGTGAGGTGCTTGTTAAGCGAGGTACCACTGTACCGTTATTGTCGATCAAGCTTACTCCAAGGTGGAGGTGTCAAAAATCTTGATAATTTGATAATACCATTTGATGCATAACTTCATACAGAATGCAATGAAACAAACCCCACTGAAATATCCTATCAAAAGTCATAGTTTATAAAAACTAAAGGGGGTAGGTTGATGACACATCACCATGCCACCACGCGGGACATTGCCATGGCCACTGCATGAGAGGAAGTCCTTCAAAGGGATGAAGCACTTGCCTCCAGCACCAGGTGGTGCAAACCCTAGTGATGCCACTGTCACTGACTACAAGTCCATAGTCTGAAGTGGTTGTCTCAGGCAGCAGATTGGGTTTCAGAAGATAACTACAAAGAGTGTACTTTATGTGGCACCTGGAATTAGACTTATCAGTGACTGGGGTGCAGTCCTAACTTAGGCTGGCACAAATCATTAATCTTCCTGTTCCTGTGGTGATGTAGGGAGGCAATCGCATGACTGTGCACTGGCCTAACCCTCCCCAGGAATGGCGCAGAAGTGACTTACGGCACTTTTGTGACTCTCCCAGGCCAGCATGGTACTTGTGCTGGGTCTTATGTCAATCTTACTGGGGATAAGGATTGCAGCCTTAATATATAATCCCTTTAGGTTCTGTCACTGAATTACTTGGATTTATTAAAAGTTTATAGTCTCAAGTTTTTTTGAGTTTATATGGGTTTTGTTCACAGCTGCCAACAGTCTGACTGCAAACTACTGGAAGTTGAAAGCATAGCCACAGTACACATTATATCTTTTAAAAAACTATGGATCCCCTTGATTAATTGTATAAAAATAACAGCACAAACCTATCATGCACAGGGAGGCTGGCGTGCCTGCGCAATGTCCAGCGCAAGTTTGGGGTTGACTGTGGATCAGCACAAGGCAAGGGAAAACATTTCCCCAGGAAGAGCCACAGTGGCACCAATGAATCTGCTCAGATCTCCAGTGGTGGCACAAATTTGAGCAGAACAAAAGTAGCCTGGAGTTGTTCTGCACTTCCCGGGAATGGGGCTAGCAATAACTGCAAGGTACTACCCCCACTTTCCACTCCTGCCCCACCTCACCCACCTTCCTCTAGGAATGCTCTTAGTAATGATATAAGCCAGATTCTGCCCACTGCTTTAATTTTGACAAGGTTGTATTTATTGTTTTAAGTGATGAACCAGAAAAGTTGCTCAAGAGAGTGCAACGTAACCAAAATAGGATCATTCTGCAGCATGGCTAGAGTAATGCCTTCCTTAGCAGGGATGCTACCAAGCTGTGCCCCCTGCTATGATACCATTATCGGTGACTTTTCTCTCTTGCTTATTGCACAGGGCATGGGAAGGAGAGAGCTATTTCAACACGAAGAGGGAAAATCCAAAGCACCCTTTCTTTGGATTTCCTTGTTAGGTGTCTGTGTTGCAGGATCTGGCACACACCTACCTAGCTAAGTAGATAATGCATGCAACTTGCAGACTCTTTTCCATTCACCACAGTTTAGAGAATGCCGATCTGCCCTGATGGTCATTTGCCAAAGTTGAGTCTCAAGATTGGAAACTGAGATGCAATTTATGAAGTGTCACAACCTCCGTTTCCTACCAAACAGCAGCACTTTTTAATGATGAATGTGGTTAGTGAGAAAGTGGTGAGTTATTATGTGCTAGGGTACATTTGTGGCATTTATAGTGACAGGAATCCAGAAAGTCCTTTGCTGGTCTGTAGCCAAGATGCCCACCCAAAATACAAGTGAAGACAGACACTCCTTTAAAAGAGATTCCCTATTGGATCCCCAAAACCACTCTTTCCCCAGAATAATTTCTCTGGACTCAAAACAAATATATATCATCGTCTCCCTTCCTACACCAAGTCTTATTTGGAAAAAAAATGGAGAAGTAACATCCCCCACTTATTGGACGGGTTAGGGACTGGAGAACTATCCACAAGTGAAAACTGATGAAAAGTAGAACCCAATCTTTTTCAACTTGCAGATGCCTAAATAGCAAAATACAGAACAAATTACAGTAAATTGAATAACGGCATGTATGGGCAATGAATATCTTATGTATTTAAATGATTATTTACTGAAGAAAGGCTTATGCCAAAAGGAAATGCCAAAAACAGTTTAATCACCATGTCAGAGGCAAAGCAATATCAGGAAAGATAATTTTAGCCTTTAGACCAATAGAGAAGTTGAAAGAGTAGAGCATGTGTTGAATTAATGAGTTCTGGGTATAGCTGAAAGGTGTTGAAAGAGCAGAACCATCAGAAAGTGGGAGACCTCTCTATCATCTTTTAGCCAGCACTCTGGTTGAAATGGCTGCCATGGGCGATTGTGGATAGAGACATCCACCATGAATGGATCAGATTCCCCACCCCCATAATGCAGGGGTCTCCAGACTTTCATCTTCAGGGTTCCAGGACCTTTAACAATTGTGTAGAGAAGGGAATTTCAACAGGTGTAGCTTGTGCTCTTTGAGATGGAAATTTCCTCATCTACACAATTGTTAAAGGTCCTGAAGCCCCGGTGATGAAAGTTTGGAGAACCCTGCTTTAAAGGTATGTTATCCAGTGGCATAGCTAGAGGGGGGCCAAGTATTAGGTTTTGCGGAAAGATCCACCATGATGTGCAAGACTCACCCTCTCCCTCCTTCAGAGTCTCCTTACAGTGAGAGCGAAACAGAGGTGAATGGGTTTCCTGGGAAATGAGATAACTGTACATCAATTTCAATTTCATATGGATGTTCTGTTTACCTGTTGCTGTCAACATTTTGGTATGAATAATGAAGGCCCAAGGGGATGTATGTTTAAATATTATCCCAATTAATTTAAAAAGTATGTGCCCTGAGGTCTCCAGAAATCATATTTTACTAACGGTTGATATTTGAATTTTGTTTCTCCTCCATCATATAAGTTCTATTTTTAATAACCATTTAGGTTTTATTCTGACTGCGTTTAGAGGAAAACATCACGATCCTTGCCGAAGGTGGGAGTTTCCTTTGTAGCTGTCAACCCTTGTTGGATAGTTTTGTGTTTTAGATTGATAACTGCACCTAGACTGTTCTTTCTGAGTTATTCTTTAAGAGATGCTTTTAATATCCCTTAAAACAACTTATAAAACCTTCCAACTTATAAAAAAGATAGAACAGACTGAAACTGGGGTCTCTTTCCAGAGGTGGCTCCAGATGGTTGTAGATCTTGACATCCAGAGCTTTCCAAATTCTAAGGACGCTGATATTCATTAGGTACAGTGCAGATGTTCTGTTCGACACAGTGAATCATGTCATAAGTTGCCTGCTGAGGCTGAAGACATTTACATTATTTTTTAAAAAAGAGAGGACATTATGGTATAAAAATGGCTATCTATGGTTAAGCACCCTAAAGCAGGCCTCCGTCAGTCTTGAAAGACTTTGGTATCGTGCTTGGCACTGCATACGCTGCGTGCGAAGCACAAAAGCCTGGGTTGGATTGTTATGGAGGATAGGCTGTTACCCAAGCAGCAAATCCCCCCTCTCCACGCCACTGAATTAGTCCAATGGAAAGGCAGAGCCGATACAATTGGATCCAACTGCGTTGCAGAGCTGGGCTAAGGACAGGAGCTCACACTGTCTTGTGGGGCAGACCCAGGTCTCGAACCCTGGCCTGCTGGTTAACAGGCACAGCATCTTAACTGCTTGCGCCACCCACAGCCCTATATACTAGCAAAATGTACCCACGTTGCGGGAGTAAAATACCCTGACGTGTGTCTTCCGCCCTGTGTGCCTTCCCCCCATTGCACAACATCCCCATTGTGCAACATCCCGCTGTGCACAACATCCCGCCATGCACATCATTCCCCCATGCACAACATTCCCCCATGTGCAACCGCATGCACATCATGCCTTGCACAACATCCCCCATGCACATCATCCCCTATGTGCATTATCCCCCGTGCGCAACATCCTCCCATATGCATCATCCTTCCATGCACACCATCCCCCCATTGCAACACCCCCAGGCGCAACTTCCCCCCATGCACATCACTCCTCACACAACATCCCCCCATGCACACCATCCCCTCATGTGCACCATCCCCCATGTGCAACATTCCTCCCAGTGCATCAGGTACTGAGCACCAAATTGGCTGGCTGTTGATCAGTCTTCAATGTTAAGTATAGGAAAAAAACTAGTTGCACCCCTTTTCACCCCTCTTAAGGGTTAAATTTCTCAACATCAGGTCTTGGTGGGTGTTCGAGTCACATAAGGAACACCCTCCCCGAATTTCATGCAGGGTTGGGGCAGAGCGTCCCTCATCAGGGATTCTTCAATGTAAAGTGTTGGGAGGAAAATGCATTGTGCCCCTTTTGGCTGGAATTTTTGAAAACTGATTCTTAGTGGGTGCCTCCATCATGGAAGAAACAACCTCCCCAAATTTCATGCTTCTAGGTCCAGTGGTTTTGGGTGGGCGTTGATGAGTCAGTCAGTCATTGCAGGGGAAGTGGGGCAACATTGGATACAATAATTTATATTTTCTCCTTCCTTATGTTACCTTTAGGGCTGTGGGTGGCGCAAGTGGCTAAGACACTGTGCCTGTTAACCAGCGGGCCAGGGTTCAAGACCCAGGTCGGCCCCACAAGACAGGGTGAGCTCCTGTCCTTAGCCCAGCTCTGCGACGCCAGCTGGATTCAGTCGTATTGGCTCTGCCTTTCCATTGGACTAATTCAGTGGCGTGGAGAGGGGGGATTTGCTGCTTGGGTAACAGCCTATCCTCAATAACAATCTAACCCAGGCTTTCGTGCTTCGCATGCAGCATATGCAGCGCCCAGCACGATACCATAGTTTTCTAAGACTTACGGAGGCCTGCTTTTTATGTTACCCTTACGTTACCAGGTATGAGTTCATTTCATGCAAGAAGAAATTGGGTTTTATGATCAAAACAAGCACTATATCTGCAGTACGATATAAATTGTCATGGATTAAATAGATCAGACTTGACAGATGGCTAAGTGTCCCAGTCTTTCAAGAGAGGAACTGTGTTGCACCCAACATGTCATGTAAACTTGTCAACCACAATTGCTTATATGGGATTGAAAGGAATGCAAGAAATTTTAAAGAATCGGCAAATCGTGAAAGATTTAGCCCTCAATTTTTCGCTGCTTCTCTGTTGTTTTCCACAGGGCTTATTTTACAGCAGCTCTGCAAACATTTCCCACAAGCCCTGTTCATGTACATCTGAGAACTCTGTATTCATCATTATAGTTGCATTTTCAGTGTGCAGCAATGCACTGCTAAACATGTGATCACTGATGCAACAGGCATAATAAATTGCCCTGCAGGGACAGAGGGACAAAGAAATGCCTTCAGCAGCCATAAAGAAGGCAGAATTAGCATAGGGATGTAGAATATTTGCAAATATGTATAGATGCAATAGCCATTTGTTGTGATGGGACTGAAGGGTCCTCATCAAGGGTAGGTTTGCACAAAACATATCCAACTTTCACGATCTGATTCTCAAATCATTTTTGACACAATGGTCCCATGCTAAAGCTTTTAAGAACTGTTTTTGTTTTTACTGTTTGCTGATCTAACTCATCTTAGGAATGCAAAAACCTGACTTGGATAGTCCACAAACCATTTTTTAAAATATTCAAAGGGTCAAAGAGTATGATTTCCATGTGGAAGGTCCTATATCCAATACTTGGCATCTCCACTGTAGCAGGTGATGAGATGCCAGACACACTCCAAACTTGTTATACACAGATTTTTAATACACGGATTTGATTCAACATGAATGGCCACTGCAAATCACAATTCTAAAAACTGCTTTTCTACTATTGTAGAGATAGTCATACAGGCAATCATTCTTCAACTGAGCCAGGCAAAGGGCTTCTTTGCATTTTAATTGCTGGCTGCCTCTCTGCAACTATAAGAAAAAGTTTTTAAAATTGTAGTCGCATTTTTAATTTTTTTAAACTGCTTGTACTTAACATATTTTTTGGAGTCCCAGAATCAAACCCCTGAAGATATTGAGGCTCAATCTTGTTCCATTAGGAGCAATGGAGGAGCAAGAAACCTAGAAGTGATTCTTTCAATCCTTTTTTTCACTGGTTTTTTAATCCAGATTATTTTTTTAATCCATGGGAAGTTCCAGAAGAGAATCCTAGTGGACAACAAGGGACACCTGGATTGCTAGTGAAAATAGAACATATGAGACAAGATGGACCAATGGTTCGTTCAAGGCATCTCCATATACTTACACTTTGCGCCTTCTGCTTCTGGACATCCCATGGAGATTAATATTCTCCATGACACAATGTTAGTTTTTCTATGATGGATAGTACCTCTCATGCTTCCTCAGGAGTCTTTTTCTTCTACAGCTTCTCTAGAATATCTGAAGTGAGCCTCATGAGAATGCCAAGTACAAAGCTCGACTTCTTCCTTCTGAGTGGCAGAGCCCTATGCCATGTCACAGATTCCAAATGGTCACCCAGGCTTAGTGTTCGATTGACTTCCCCAGTGAGGAAGCTATTGCAGCTAGGGTGGCCATAATTTTCTTCCACAAAACTGGACAGGACCCCGTCAAACTTGCAAGTATGTGAAAGCAAACCCCCCGGTTTTCTGGAACATATGGCAACCCTAGTTGGGACACATGTGGGCCATGGACTCCCTTTGTTACAGTGCCATATCCCCAGTTTAGTTTCGTATCAGACTGTAATATACAGTTGTATGAAGAGAGGGTTGCTCACCGATGTACTGGTTTGAAGGATGATACCACTACTCCAGAGCATTGGAGGCAAAGCCAGAAAGCATGCCCCTCAAATTCATGAAGGGCAGGTGAATGGTTAAAAGAATGGTTAAAATTGTTTTTAGCGTCTATGTTTTAATTGTTTTAATTATGTTTTATTTGATGTTTTAATTATGTTTTATTGTGAGCTGCCTTGAGTCGGGCTATGGCCCGAGAAAGGTAGGATATAAATTTTTAAAATAAATGAATAAATAAAAATGCAATGCAACAGCTCCTGGCAAAAGAATCTATCACCACTTGCAGCCATCCTGCCCTAGTGCCAGTTAGGATTGTGCTGCACATCTCTCTAATTGTGATGGAAAACTAGACAAAGAAGCCACCTTCTCGCTCTCAAAGATCTGAGTGAAGAGCCAAGGGTCCAATTAAGCCCCTGAGTGAAATTCCTTTGGCCTACAGGAGGCCTTCAATCAGGAAAAGTAAGAGCAAGACCCAGTCCGTGGAGACTAGAAAATAACCATGGAGAAATTCTGAAGAAGAAAAAAACTTAACTTTTTTTTTAAAAAAGAAGAATAAGCAAGGTAAGTTACACCAGAAACACAGCAAAAATACTGGGTATTTGTCAACTATCAATTATCTGAGGGTAAAAAACAACACAATGTTTGTTGCCTGACTTGGCAAAAAATCTTCCAAAACTACTATGATACTTAACGTTTCTCACTTGAGTGCTTTCTGTGGTGCCTCATAAGGTTATTACTCTGACCGAAGCTCACTCCAGACTCATGGCATCGATAGATTATCTCCCCTGTGGCTTCTGTGATGGATAATAAGGCTACAGTTACTACTGCAGGTCTTTCCACAGTCCGGGCACCTATATGGTTTCTCTCCTGTGTGGGTTCTGCAATGGAGTCTGAAACTTCTATCACGACTGAAGCTCTTTCCACACTCCTGACACTTATATGGTTTCTCTCCTGTGTGGGTTCTGCGATGGAGTCTGAAACTGCTACCATGACTGAAGGTCTTTCCACAGTCTGGGCACTTGTATGGTTTCTCCCCCGTATGGATTCTCAGGTGGAGAGTAAGAAGCCCTCTCTGACTGAAAGTTTTCCCACACGCCTGGCACTGATAGTGTTTCTCCCCTGTGTGGGTTCTGAGATGACATGTAAGTACATTACTCCGACCGAAGCTCTTTGCACACTCCTGACACTGATAGACTTTCTTCCCTGCATGAGCTCTTTGCTGTGCAGAACCAGACTGTTTCCTTTTTCTTCCAGTCTGGTCCCATACCAATGCTGTTGAAAGAAGAACAGAAATGAAGTAAAAGACCCAAGGGACAAATTGCATCTAGTGGAGAAATGGAGTGTCTAAAACCCCAGCTCCATTCTGAGCATCATATCTTACAAGGCACTATATTGTGTGGCTGCATCCTCTCCTGGTCTACCTTGTCATGTGAGTAAGATCCAGAGGAGGTGGCCGATATTCAAAGCAAGTGTAATAGTTTTAAATTCATTCTGAAGGCCACCTTATATCTTAATAGGAATTGCTTAGCCTTCAGCAACCTAATTTCATAGTCTATGTTGTTTCATTAGAGGAGAAGGAATCTAAGGGGAAAAAGTGCCACTTATGAACAATCCATAAGTGTGTTCCAAATATGGGTGACTCCTGGCACTTTTCTCCTGGCACAAAGAAACTTACTGATTCCTTCAGAGGGAAGTTACCATACTCCATCTACAAAAGAATGGACTTCTCTTCCCAGTCGGGCTCTCCTCCAGAGCAAAACAACCTGTGCACTGTCTCCATTAAGTTTCCATTTGTTTGTTCCAGTCAAGCCCATAACTGTATCCTCATGGCACCTGTCCAGATTGTCACCAGGTGTGCATCTCAGGCACAAACAAGCATGCATAAGGGCCCTGTGCATCCTGAGGTCCTGTGTAGTGGGTAGGGTCCTGTTCATTCCTACTACTAGGAAGACCCTAAATGTAAGTGGTGGGTATCTATGGAGGGGAAGACAGCGATGAGGAAATCCTTGAGACAGAAAAATGGAACATACTGACGCAATCATGGTTTGTTGGAAAGAAGGGAAAGAGGTTATAAATGTAAAAAGATTAAAAAGGTTCCCCAGGAGGAACTGTAGATAAGATAGGAAAGTACATTTTAATTTGGAGTAGGAAGACTACCTCTACCACATTCCAATGAACCATTTTCTTCTGCAAAATGGGCACAGGGCTTGCAACGCTTTTTAAAAACATTCCAAAAATGTTTGGGAAATACAGGAATAAAGGCAGAAATTCCCAGAAATATAATTCCAATATTTGCCACATGTAGCAAAGTCCTGCCCCTCCAAGAGGATTTTCAGTAGAGACAGCAAATTAGGAAGTGAGTTTATTTGACACTGTGCCTGTTAACCAGCAGGCCAGGGTTCGAGACATGGGTCCCCACAAGATAGGGCAAGCTCCTGTCCTTAGCCTAGCTCTGCAACACAGCTGGAACCAATCATATGAGCTCTGCCGTTCCATTGGACTATTTCAGTGGTGTGGCGAGGGGGGATTTGCTGCTTGGGTAACAGCCATTCCTCCATATCAGTCTACCCAGGCCTTTGTGCTTTGCATGCAGCATCAAGCACGGTATCATAGTCTTTCAAGACTGATGGAGGCCAATTATTATTATTATTTCTTTATTTAGTGTATGGTAAATACATAGACAAATGTTAATGTCCAGTCCACCCATCCACTCAAGGACAGAATGGTCTATATTGAAAAAAAATCAGACATTGGGCAGGTGTAAGCTCTCGATGGACACTCGGACACAATATGATGCCTATTTTGTGGAGGAGCACCACAGTCACAATGAGGGGTAGATGCAAGACCCCATTTAAAGAGTGAGTTCCTTAACACCTTTTTATGTACAGACCCTGTTCAGAATAGACCAATACTGGTGTGGGAGGTCAAAACATGGCAGCTTTTGTGTAGGGTCCTCTAGTGGCTGCCTTTATCTGGGCATTCAGCAGCCCATTTAGCTTTCCACTGTAGATGTAAAGGTTGTTAGAAAGCTGTTATGCGAATGCCAGAGAGGGCTTCCTGGATGTAAGCCTGCAAACTGCTAGATGAGGAAGAAGAAGAAGTATCTAGCAAACTGCTAGATGCACAGGAAGAAGTGAGTTTCTCATAATTTTTTTGTACTCCTTCACTAAGGCATCCTGCCTTCGTAGAGCTGGTGATGATATGTGGCTCAGAATGGAGAACCAGCAAGGAAGAGATTTTACTCAACCACTTATGATCCTCATGGTTTCATTTAGTCTGGCATCAATCTTACTAGTGTGGCAGCTATTAAGCCATACAGGGGCACAGTTTTCAGCTGTGGAGTAGACCACCCCTAGTGCAGATATTCTGAGAGTTGAAGCTGAGGCTTCCCATCTTGATCCTCTTAGTTTCTGGAGTATATTGTTCCTGCTATTAATTTTTGAGGACATGTTCTCTAGGTGTTTCTTATAAGAGAGTCCGATCCAAAGTTAATCTAAGGTATTTGGGGTGAGGGTTATAAGGGGGTAAGTTGTGGGCTGCATAAGGGGCTGGATAAGGGGCTGGATTGGCAAGTTTGTTGTTAGATGGAAACAGGTAGTCAAAGATTTGCTGACACTGGGTTGGTCCAATACCTCCATGTTTTTATCTTGTGCTGCAAGAGCCAGATCATCAGCATATCCAAATTTACATCCCCTTATAGCTGGCAAATCTGAGATAAAAAGATTGAATAGTGTGGGTACAGTACAGTACAGTACAGAATCTTGTGGGAGTCGTTGTTGAGACTTCTTACCTTGCTTAGTTTGTCTCCCATTATATTCTGAAAGGTTTTGTCACTGAGCATGTTGTTGATAATGATTGTTGAAAGTGAGATAAGTGAAGTGAATTCACACCCTAGGATGTCCCCTATTAAAGGGTTTTAAGGGATAACTAAAATTACAGAGGGCTATGTTTCCTGCTGACACAGAGCATGTTGATTCTGCAACCCGAGGGGGGGATTGGGATGAATGTCAGATAGAAGGGGGCACGGCGGCTGTCGCAGGGGGTAGGATCCAGCACCTCCCACCTTCATCACACCTTCAGCCTTCCTACCATTCTGCCCTCTCCCAACAGCCTACCCATCACTGGCAGGCACTCTATCCCACTACCCACTGGGCTGTTCCATCAGCATCTGCCCTAAAAGGATGCTGGTATTATGTAGCACCTCACAAAGGATGCAGAAAGTAACTAAAGAGGCCAGTTCCAGCATCAGTATGGAGCTGAGCTCTCATGCCATTTCACTCTGTATGCAGGAGAATTCTGGTGTTTCTCTCTGGTGGGTCCTGCCCAGAGATAGAGAGCCCAAACACAGAGGGAAGGGCCTTCCAAAATATGCCCGCATCTTCCAAAAGACAGCCAAAGGACGTCCTGCTAGCTTATGGCACCATGTCCCCTGGATGGATCTACAATCCTCATCAAGACCCAGATCTGGGTGGTCAGAAGAGAAGGATGTGGGTTATCTGCATAGCAGCAGCCATGCCCATGCAGTCTGGCCACCAACTCCCCTTGGCAATATCTTTTAGAGCAGAGTCTCCTACATGGGGCATTTCTCAATTAAAGTCCAAGGACGCTCCTTACCTACAGAGACCACGTTTTCATAGTTCTCGGTCATGATGCTCTCATAAAGACACCTTTCACGTGGGTTCAGCAGAGCCCACTCTTCTCTGCTGAAATAGAGAGCAATGTCTGCAAAGGAAACGGGGCTCTGAAAGAGAAAAAAAATCCTATTAGGAAGTCATCCAAAGTGATATCCAAGGGGAGAAGTGAGAAAATTCTGAGTGTTTCCAGCTTATGAGAAAGATGGGGGCAGTGTCACCCTTGAACATACATAGGGGGACTCTGACCATCAACATGCCCAATATGATGGAACCTAAAGAAGAGCTGCTAGAAATTGAAAAGGAAAGAGGGGGAAATATGGAGTCAGAAGAGATGCAGGTAGATTAGGTGGGCTTTCTGGAGGAACACCAGAGAAGGGAAGATTTTGGGGTGCAGCAAAGGGGAGTCACATGTTACTTGGAGGGAACACAGTAGAGTCCAGAAAGTCCAGAAGGAGGTGGGAAGGCTCTGCCTGGGAATACTACAGGAGAAGAGGCCAAGTTGTTCCCTGCAAATCCCCCTTACCCGGCTGGGACGAGTGCCTGCCATTTCCATTGCTTGAGAAGGATTTCTTGCTTTTGATTCTGATCCTCTCATATCTGTTGGAGAGAGAAAGGAGACCTGGATGAGGATTTTCCCTTGTCTACCTGCTTCATGTACACCTTTGAGTTCTTTCCCACTGGTTTTGGTGATAGCTATAGAGATGACTGGGCAGACTGATGGAGGAGTCCTGATGGCTCAAAGCTAACATCCGACAGTCTTGTCTGGGAGGGGGTTTGGGGGAGAGCCTGGCCCCTCTGCACTAACACAGGGGGTGTCCATCAGCCTGCAAGCACCCTTTGGAGCCCCTTTGAGAAAAAAGAGGCAATCCCTGCAAAGTGGGGGGGGGGAGACATACACTCCAAGGGGACACTTCTTGCAAAACCTACTGCTTGGACCCATTTTAGATAGGCTCCTGCTAAAGGGGAAGTAGGAACAGGATCACAGAAGAACACGCAGAGCGTCCAGCAGGCCCTTCCTTGACAGGAACCTCCACATGCAGCCACAGCTCTGACCCCTTCAGCGATGCTACTGCTGGGGGGTCGGAATAGGAACCCCAGGAGCTGCCAGTCCAACCAGGCCTAACTTCACAGGTGCAGGAAAGTCTCACCTGCCCTCATTTCCAACTCCCTCCAAGTACAGCCTGTGTTAAACCAGAGCCACAACTCTGCCCCTTCTAGTGATGCTGCTGCTGGGAGTATAGAAATAGGACCCCCTGTGGAGTCGCCACTCCCTCCATCCTCCCTCTGAACCTGCCAGGCCCTTCCTTTGGGGCTCCTGCAGGCACTGCTGCTGCCAGGCCTTCCTCTCCTCTGCTGGGCCCAGCCTCAGTTCCCTCCTTGCCAAGCCTGCAGCAAGGCCTCCTCCCTCTCAGGGCAGAGCAGGGTCTGTGGGGAGACGCAGTCTCTGCCCACCATCAGTGGAGGTGGACCTGCCTCCGTCCCGTCTCTCCTGCACAGTCCCAGTGCTGGGCTCAGAGCCCCTTTCCCGGCACTCCTTCCTTCCCCCTCTTGCAAGGGGATCTCCTGCCAGGCCCCACCAGGGTGCTCTTCCTGTTGCATCTCCACCTGCAAGTCTTTCCCTGCAAAGGGCTGCAGAGTTCAGTGCAAGGAAGCTGCAGTCAGTCCTGGCCCCATCCAGCCCCTCTTTCCCCCAGAAACCCTGCAAGGAAGGGAAAGGGGGCAGGATAGTCAGCAAGGCTCCCCCACCCCACTGGTCCCTTGAATTATTGCAAGCCGCCTTTATGGGATCTGGTCAGTCTCTGCACAAGCAGTACCTGTTTCAGTCATCCAACCCCAGACCTCTTGCTCTTCTCTCTGGGCTTCTCTCTTGCCACACTCGGTCAGCAACATGGACAGAGCACATGACAATCAGGTGTTTGAATGAAGCAAACCTTTGGGAAGGTATCTCCTTCAGGGGTGGGGGGTGACACACTGGAGGTGACCAAAATCACAAAAGGCATAAAAATTTCTAGAATCCTTTGCATTAAGCCCTTCATGTTATATTCCATTGGATGCGTATTTTCCAACTGAAGCCATTCCCAAAAAACCCAAACAGCTTTAAAATATCTCCTTCCTATCAAAGGTCATGGCCAAAAAATGCATGGAGCGCTATGGAAAGTGGAACAGACATATCACACCCTTCCCTTAGTAGGCAAATGTGCCTTCATCAGTTGGGAAGGGCAGACTGAGAGGAATCCAACGGCCCCAGAATGGTCCAGATCCAAGGAACGCAGCCTCTAAAAATCAACCCAGAAAGAAGTCCCTGACTGCATTGAGCCCTATGAAAGCGGATCTGTGGGTCACGAGTGAATGACCTAAAGCAGCAGTTCCAAAACCTTCCAGTGGCACAACCCACCTTGTCCTCCACATTGCATATTGCATTGCACTGCTCCTTCTTGCAACACCTTGGAGGCATCTTCCAGGCCAGGCACCAGTGGTGGGCTCCAGCGGTTCACACCTACTCTACAGAACCGGTTGTTAATGAGAGATAGGACATATAAAGTTTAAAAATAGCCATTTAAAAGTGGCTGCCAGATGGGCAGAGAACCGGTTCTTAATTTCTTTGGAGCCCATCACTGCCAGGCACCCACTCTGTTGCCTCAGTGGGTCTGAGAATGAATCACAGAAGCACCCAGAAAATACCTTTTTTCCAGAAATGAGTCCCTACACCTCTGCATGCCATACTGTGGATGCGGATACTGTGGACTGCTGTCTTGGAAGAGGCAGGCCCACAGGGTCCCCTTTCCAGAATGGCTCCGCTCTGGATCTGCCACCTGAAATGGACTCTATCAGAGACTAATTCTCCCCCTCTAGTCGTCTCCGCTTATGAGTCCTTAGTAAAATCCCAGGTCCAGTCTCTTAGTTCTTCCCGGCCTCTAACTACATACTTTCACTGCTCTTCATGGTTTGATATTGACTGTCAGGCAGCAAAGAAACACATTAGGCAATTTTTCCGCGCAGTCCTTGCAGATCCTTCTCCAGACCTGTTAAAAACTTATTTCAATCTAAAAAAATTCTGCCGCACTCTGAGTACAAAAAACACCTACATGCCCAACAAAACTGGAGACTGTCATTCAGTTCTCTTTAATGACCATAAACTCTTCTGGTCCCTTGTTTCCCGATCTTTACCCCAGTCAGCTTCAGTTTCATCTATTCCAATCTCTTCTTCCTCTTGGTCAACCTACTATACTAAATTCTTCTCTGCCCCAACCTTCCCCCCCATAAAATATTCCCTTCCTTTTCCTGAATTACCAGACTGGCCACCTGTTACACCGGACGAAGTCATCAAGCTTATCCATTCCCTTAAATCTGGGAAAGCCCCTGGTCCAGACAGAATCCCCATCGAGTTCCTCACCAATAACTCTACATGGTGGTCTACCCCTCCTGCCAATCTCTTCACTATGGTTAACAAATCAGGCGTTATCCCCGAAACTTGGCTGGGCTCAATAATAGTTCCAATTTATAAAAGGGTGACCCATCCCTCCCTAGCAACTACAGACCAATAAGCCTCTTATCCTTCATTGGTAAACTTTATTCAAGATTCCTACTCAAGAAACTTACTACCTGGGCGGAAAACATAGGTCTCCCAAACAGGGAAGAGATAGGCTTCCACCCAGGATCATCCACCCTGGACCACATTTTCACTCTTTCCTCGTTAGCAATTATTATCAGTTTCACCAAGTGAAACTCTATTTGGCATTCATCGACCTAAGAGGAGCTTTTGATTCCATAGACAGAAATATTCTATGGAGAAAACTGGCAGACGGGAACATTGACACCCACCTTCTTTCCTCCAACTCATGCTGCATTCGTCTAGATCACACAGGTACTCTGTCTGAAGACATTCCCATCCATAAAGACATCAGACAAGACTGCATTTTGGCACCCCTCCTATTTAACCTTTACCTGGCTGACCTTCCTCCCGCCCTCTCTTCCCTGGATTCCCCCTTTCCTTCTCTGATGGAAATCACCTATCCCACTTCTCTTATATGCTGATGACGCTGTCTTGTTATCCCTTTCTAAACGTGGTCTCTGCAAGCTGCTCCTAACCTTTCAAGAGTATTGTCTCACTAACCATTTATCTATCTCACTAACCATTTATCTCACTAACCATTTATCTATCAATCCTGAGAAAACAAAAATTCTTGTCTTCTCTAAATCCTGGGTGCCATTCTTATGGAAAATCCACAATCTCAATTTCCAACAAGTACAATCCTTCAGGGATCTAGGGGTCATATTTCATCACCGTCATTCTTGGACCCTTCAACGCAAATCTGCTATCTCCTCAGCCCTCCTATCCCAAAATGCAATAGCCAGATTCTGTTTCAATAAAGGCAATCAGTACATCCCCGCCGCTCTTCAGGCACTCCAACTCAAATCCATCCCGCAACTACTGTATGGAGCACCTGTTTGGATAGAAGTTGCCAACTCTGAATTAGACCAGTCAATCACCAAATTTCTCAGAAGGGTTCTTGGGATTCCTAACCTAATTAGGCTGTCCACGATCGCATTAGAATTAGGTATTCATCTCCCCTCCACTACTGCCTGGGTCTCCACATTCAAATTCTGGCTAAAACTTCATCTCAATTTTCACCCAAGTTCCATTTTACATGACCTTATTCAGGATGCTTACACATCCAACTGGTTCAAACTAGTTGATGCCAAGCTCTCAGCCCTTGGCCTCTCCCCTGAAATCTTGGCTGACTTGGACCTCCCAAAAGCTCACCACATTATCAAGGCCAAACCATGGGAGCAAGAAACTGGAACTCTTTTAGCCAACCTCAACTCGACCTGCTCTCCCTCCTTTTTTGGGTTGTCTCCCTCACTGCGTCGTCCAGCAAACTACTTTCTCCATTTGACAGATCCCAGGAAAAAAGAGGGCTTTCCTTCTTGCACGCTTAAACATCTTCCCATCAGCTTACCACCTTGGAAGATATTCCAATACGCCCCGACAAAATGTCTATTTTGCTCTGGTGAACCAGACACTATAGCCCATATTTTACTCCATAGCCCTGCCCACCACACTCTTAATTCTTCCCTTCTTGACCCCTTTCTTCTAACTCTTCCTTCTTCTCTTACTTCTCTTTCTTCTCCTCCTTAGCGATTTCTCCCCCTCCATCACATATCTTGTGGCAGAATTCCTGTTAATAGTCTCCACGAGCAACCATAACTCTCATCCCTTTTTTACCAGGTGTTAGATTTTGTTATCCCTGGGAGATAACACACACACACACACACACACACACACACACACACACACACACACACACACACACAGACAGACTAGATACTCATTAGCGGCAAATGGTAGACAAGAAAATGTCTTAATCTTGTTCTTAATCTTGAGAGCCCGGTTACCCCCCTGGGAGAACCCCAAAATGACAAGGACCTGATAAACTGTTTCTGTTCTTTGGAGACAGAGAATGATGAAAAAGGAGGTCTCTGGCTGACTCCTGGAGTCACAAAGGCCCAGTATTTATGGGATGTTAGGGTGATGCAGGAGCGGTGGTCAGGCGAGGCAAGAAGGTTGGTCCTAACCAGCTGTCTCTTGGGGATTAGGATTTCTTATTTGGGGATGAGGTAAAGAATTTATGCTTTACCTAAAAAGCATAAAAGCATAAAATTTATTTTATGCTTGTTTTCCTTAAGTGATTATATATATAAAAAGCATCTTCATCATCATCACTGACTCATCAACACCCAGCCAAAACCACCAGGCCTAGAAGCGTGAAATTTGATAAGGGTGTTCCTTCCATGATGAAGGGATCCACTAAGAACCAGTTTTCAGAAATTCCGACTAGAAGGGGGTGAAAAGGGGCGCAATGCGTTTTATAAAACTAATCTTCATTGTCATTACTGACTCATCACCGCCCTGCCAAAACCGCTGGGCCTAGAAGTGTGAAATTTGGGGTGGGTGTTCCTTCCGTGACGGAAGGGTGCACTAAGAACCAGTTTTTGGAAATTCCAACGGGAAGGGGGTGAAAAGGGGTGCAACGCGTTTTCCTCCCTATACTTTGCATTGAGAATTGCTGACTCAGCAACATTCCGCCCCAACTGCTGGGCCTGAAGCATGGAATTCTGGGAGGGATCCTTCTGTCACCTAAACACCTCCCAAGAACCCATGTGGAGAAATTTAACCTTTCAGGGGCTGAAAAGGGTTTCTGTCCTATACTTAACATGGGAGACTGAACAACATCCAGCAAATTTGGTGCTTGGTGCTTAGTGCACAGGGGGGATGTTGTTTGGAGGGAGGGTTTGCACTGAAGAGGATGCTGCACATGGGTGATGTTGCGCATAGGGAGTTGATGCGCATGGGGGTTGATGCGCATGGGGGATGTTGCGGATTGGGGGATGTTGTGCATGGGGAGATGTTGCGCATGGGGGGATGTTGCGCATGGGGGATGTTGCGGATTGGGGATGATGCGCATGGGGGGTTGATGCGCATGGGGGTTGATGCGCATGGGGGGTTGATGCGCATGGGGAGATGTTGCACATGGGGATGTTGAGCATGGGCGATGTTGAGCTTCGGGGATGATGCACATGAGGGGTTGATGCGCATGAGGATATGTTGTGCATGGGGATATGTTGCGCATGGGGGGTTGATGCGCATGGGGATGAACATGGGGAATGTTGCGCATGGGGGAAGTTGCGCATGGGGGATGTTGCGCATGGGAGGATGTTGCACATGGGGGATGTTGCACATAGGGGGATGTTGCACATAGGGGGATGAACATGGGGATGTTGCGCATGCGGGTTGTTGTGCATGGGGTCTGATGTACATGGGGGGGATAGGCACATGGGGTGCATGAACATGGGGGATGTTTTATGGGGGTTGATGTGTGTGGGGGACTGATGCGCAGTGGGGGGATAGCGCACAGGGGAATTTTACTCCCGCAATGCTGGTACGCTTTTTGCTAGTTAAATAAATAAAAGAAAAACAATTCAAGCAATGGAAGGTTCAATGTTTTACTATTTTGTGCTGGAATCCAACTTGGGCAATGATGAGCAAAGGCCAGTTCAGACTCTAAGAACAGTAAGAGGGAAAGTGTAACAAATGTATTTTTCAAGCGGAAAAAACCAAAGAACTAGCCAAGTACTTTGTGTACATTTAAAACAAACAGCGCAAGAATATCAGAATTTTGTTTCAAATGTCTATTATTTGATGCAAATTAGGAATTCAACTTTAATTGCCTGGATGAGCGCAAAAGCAATTTTAACACAAATTAACTGTATGTGTATTCAATCCTAATAAGATGACGACTCAGACAGGTCTTCCCTCTATCCTGGCACTTAGAGGGTTTCTCTCCCATATGGATTCTCTGGTGGTATGTAAGATGTCCTCTCTTATTGAAGTTATTCCCACACTACTGGAACTTATAGGCTTTCTCCCCCGCATGGGTTCTCAGGTGGTAAGAGACACTCTCTGATTGAAGGTCTTCCCACAATCCTGGCACTTATAGGGTTTCTCCCCAGTATGGGTTCTCAGGTGGTAAGTTAGAGACACTCTATGACTGAAGGTCTTCCCACACTCCTGGCACTTATAGAGTTTCTCCCCTGTATGGATTCTCAGGTGGTCTCTAAGATACCCTCTCCGAAAGAATGTTGTCCCACACTCCTGGCACTTATAGGGTTTCTCCCCTGTATGGGTTCTCAGGTGGTCTCTAAGATACCCTCTCCGAATGAATGTCGTCCCACACTCCTGGCACTTATAGGGTTTCTCCCCCGTATGGGTTCTCAGGTGGTAAGTAAGAGACCATCTCTGATTGAAGGTCTTCCCACACTCCTGGCACTTATAGGGTTTCTCCCCTGTATGGGTTCTCAGGTGGTAAGTAAGAGAAGATCTTTGACTGAAGGTCTTCCTACACTCCTGGCACTTATAGGGTTTCTCCCCTGTATGGATTCTCTGGTGGTCTCTCAGATGCCCTTTCTGATTGAAAGTCTTTCCACATTCCTGGCACTCATAAAGTTTCTCCCCAGTATGGGTTCTGTGATGAAGTATAAGAGAATGCCTTCTACTGAAGCTCTTTCCACACTCTGGACAGTTAAAGGGTTTCTGGTTGTAGGTCATTCCACATTCCTGGCAATTATTGATCTTCTGCATCATGTGGGCTTTTAGCTGAGAAGAATGAGTGAGGTTCCGCTTTCTTCCAATCTGATTCCGAAACAATGCTGTTGAAATAACAAATGAAGTAAGAGACACGAGATATTTCAGGGCAAAATCCTAACCACTTTATGCCATTAGGACTCAACCATCTGCCTGTTCCCACACTGGTATGGGAAGACTGGTATATGTCTGCTCAATCGCCTTACCCCACCTTCTTATTTATTGTTATACACATGTTAAATAAACATTTTAATTAGCTGTTCCTGGTGTAGGGATGGAAGTTTCTCCCATCATGGATCGTGTGCCACAGAATCTGGGGCGATTTTGTTCTGAAGCCCTCTCCCAGCTGGTTAACTGAAACAAAAGGTTCCTGGGGACAACCTCCAGCCCTTCAAACCAGAGGAATTCAAAATCCCAGCCGTTCACCAGTGGAGTCTGGTGGCTTTTCTGAGTCCCTCAGAGTCTTTGTGGGCTTCAGAATGGCCTTTTGGATCAAAAATAGCAAACTGCAATTTCCTTGGGAACTCGAAGTGACGTTTTTATGCTTTTAAGGCTTTCTAAGACTGAAATCCCAGTCTCAGATCCTATAAGGACAGCAATCATAGCAGTATCCTATACAGTATAAGTGAAACATTGCTCCCTTTTCCGCTCTGCACTCCAATGTCTCAATGAAGGAAAGAGCTTTTCATCCCTGAAAGTTCTACATGAGGAAGCCCCAAATTACTCCCCACTTTCTCTCCCATTTGAACTCTCAGTGCCACTTCACTATTTGTGTAGAAAACAACTTATGTGTATTTCTGTCAGGTGAGCCATGCCCGGATGCAGAGAGCCCAAACACAGCGGGACGTGCCCTCCTAAACATGCCCACCACCTCCTCAGGGCTCACAGGGACCTGCAGCTAACGTGGCCGTGTCCACAGGTAATGGTTACCCTCCACATCAAGAGACCTAGAGCTTGGCTGACCAGAGGGGAAGGATGTGGGCAACAGGCATAGCAGCAGACATGCTCATGCAACTTGGCCCCCACTCCCCTTGGCAACATCCATTAGAGCAGAAGTTCCTACCAGGGTCACCCATCAGTTAAGGGCCAAAGGACCCTCCTTACCTATGAAGACCACGTTTTCATAATTCTCTGTCATGAGGGTCTCATAAACGTTCCTTTGGTGTTCATCCAGCAGTTTCCACTCTTCTCCGCTGAAATAGAGAGCTACGTCTGCAAAGGTAATGGGGCTCTGAAAGAGGAAAGAGAAATATCCTATTAAACATCCCATCCTAGGTCAGGTCTGCAGTCCAGGGGAGAAGTAACCAAAATCTGGGTGTTTTCAGCATGGGAGAAAGAGGTGGGCATTGTCACCCTTGAGCTACATAGGGGACTCTGGCCACCTACATGCACACCCAATGGAACCCTAAGAAAGGCTGTGAGAGGAGTGGAAAGGAGAGGGGAGGAGAGGAGAGGGGGAAATGAAGGGGAAGAAGGGATGCAGGTGGATTAGAGGGACACTGGAGAAGGGAAAATTAGGGGGTACAGGGGTAGGGGAGAGTCAGGGGTTCGTAGGAGGAAAGGGGTTGAGTCCAGATAGTTCAGACTCAGGTGGAAAGACTCTGCCTGGGAATATCAGGGGAGGAGAAGCCCAAGCTGTCCCCTCCAAATACCTTCACCTGCCATGGAGGAGTAGCAGCCATTTCAGTTGCTTGAGAAGGTCTTCCTTGCTTTGGATTCTGTTTCTCAGATCTGGAAGGGAGAGAAAGGAGACCTGCATGAGGTTCTTGACCTGGCATAGCTGCTCCATGTCTGGTTGTGACTCACTTTCCTCTTCTAGTTCCAGAGGAGAAAGGGCAGTCCTGGAGGAACCTATTCAGGGTCCTCCATCTGAGGGCTACAAGCACATCTCCAGGGTAGTCCTGGCTGGGGGGAAACTTGGGAGAGGAACCTGCCCTCTCTGCACTGGGGTTGGGTGTCCAGCATTGACCCTGATAACAGCCCCCTGAGAGTGGATGGATGACAGGATGGGGGGAGGCTGGCAGTCACTGGGGGGCAGCAGCAGAGCTTGATGGGGTGCAAAGCACCAGGTTTTGCAGGAAGCCTCCCCAGGTCGTCCCTCCACATGGGAGCCATTCTGGGCCAGTGCAGCAAAATGAAGGCCTCTGAAGGGTTGCAGGTTGTGGGGAGGCACCCTGTGAAACTTCACACTTTGACCCCCTTTAGATATTCCACTGCTGTGGGGGGCACAGCATCAGGAACCCAAAGGGCAAGGCTTCATGGTCTTCACCAGGCACCTGGGGCTGCCAGTCCAGCCCACGTTCAGTTCCAGGCAGAGGAGAAGCCAGCAGGCCTTCCTTTCTGGATGCCCCCAAAATGCGCCCTGTGCAACCCAGAGCCACAGCCCTGACCCCCTCCAGCTATGCTACCCCTGAGGTGGGTGTCGGAAGAGGACCCCTAAAAGTGGCTGACAAGAGACTCAACCAGATATCTGGGGGGCCATGCCAGACCAGGCATCACTTTGAGAAGACGAGTCCAGCAGGCCCTTCTTCCCCCAAGAGCAGCCTGTATAGACACAGTTCTGACCCCCTCTAGCTACGCTACTGCTGGGTGGGGAGCAGAGGAACCACAACTCCCTTCCTCCCTCTGGACCTGCCAGGCCCTTCCTTTGGGGCTCCTGCAGGCACTGCTGCTGCCAGGCCTTCCTCTCCTCTGCTGGGCTCAGCCTCAGTTCCCTCCTTGCCAGGCCTGCAGCAAGGCCTCCCCCTCCCCTTTTAGGGCCAGAGTCCGGCTAGAGCATCGCTGGGGTGTGACTTCATGGTTGCAAACACACACAAAGCCCCATCTGTGGTGTTCACTTTTCTCCACAGAAAGGGAGACGTCCTGAGTTGGAGTGCAGTCCTGTGCACACTTTCCTGGGAGTAAGCCCCATTGACAGCAGTGTGGCTTCTGTCTGAGTAGACCTGGATGGGACGGGGCCATTAGTCACCATCAATAGGCAACCCAGGCCAACACAAATGCCCCACAAAGCTTTAGTTCCTCCCCTCCTGCTGTCCCCACAACAACCCTGTGAGGTGGGTGAGGCTGAAAGTGAGTGACTGGCCCAAGGTAACCCAAGAAGTGTCATGACCATCAAGAGATTTGAACCTGGATCAAGTTCCAGGTCTCAGTCCAACCTCCTAACCACTACATCATCCCCCTTCCCAGTTGGTGGGTCAGGACCCACTGGTGGGTTGTGAGCTGATTTTTGTGACTGCAGAGGGAAGAAGGTGGCTGAGGGGTGGTGAAAAGAACAGAGAACTAATTGCCCCAAACCCTGAGGCCATTCTAAAACCAGATCCTGTGGCTGCCAATGACCCTCCATAGAGCTCAGCTCCTGTAAGTAGAGGGAGGTACGTGTTTAGGGGTCTTTTCTGGTTGTTATTGCTCATAAATAAAGGAATAAATGAAATATTTCTTTTGAGGTCTTTTTTAGAAAGTCTGGTAAACCTGCTGAGTCCTGATAGAGAGTCCTTTGAACAAGTAGGTCTTGCTGTTAAAACGTTTGAGAACCACCAGATTCAAAATAAAAGACACAGTGAAATGAATAGGGAGCCCACCAGAAACTGGCTCACAACCCACGAATTGGGTCCCGTTTGAGACACGCTCATCTAACTGTGTTTCCATATCTGCAGCAGGAGCAGCAGCCTGGATGCAAAAAGGGCATGATCCTTTGTTGCCTACTTGGAATCAAGTCCCATTGTATCCCCCCTGGAGTGTGATCCAGGCAGGGAGGGGGTGTCCTTGGGGGCAAGGGCAGTGATGTGCTTCAAGGGGTTCTCATGGGTTCTATAGAACCCTTTGCTAATAATGAGTGCCTGGTTCTGAGAACTGGTTACTAATGGGACATAGAACCTGTTGTTAATTTAGGTTATTAGGAAATAGAACCTGTTGTTTTATGGGTAAGGGGTTTCCTTCAGGGGAGTTCAGGAGTGGGTTTCCCTCCTACCTAGCAGTGGCTGGTGTGGACTCAGAGAAGAGGAGCCTCTTCAATGGCCAGCCTCCATCCCAGCCTCTGAGCCTTGCCTAGGACCAGGCCGTCCTTCTCCGCCTCTGCTTGCAAGAGGCTGGCTGGCCGGCTGGCCGGCACAAAGGGCACTGAGGAGGTGAAGGGCTGCCCAGCACTGGAGAGGCCCAGCAGGGCTGCCCAGTTTGGTGAGGCTCAGCAGCTGGCCACTAAAGTGGTTACTCTGTCTTAGGATATCCAGCAGTGGCACCAGGGGGCTTGAAGCTGTGGTGGCACTGGCCAGCTTGGGGGGGGGGGGGGTTGAGACCACACTGCTGGTACTGCAGGCGCGCTGAGAGGTCCCACCTCTCTTTTTCCTGCCTCAGCCACCAAAGCATTTGTCCTACATTTGTCTTACAAGGTATCCCTATATATAGAATAGGTTGATGGTGCCTCACACTATTGTCCCCATTGCAAGAAACGGAGCCTGTGTATTCTGGTCCCTCTACCATCTGTAAATCTTCTATATAAGTAAAACTGAAAAGTCACTGACTGACTGACTCCCTCATTGACTCCTTTACTCATCAATGCCCAGCCAAAACCGCCGGACCTAGAAGCATGAAATTTGAGGAGGATGTTCATTCCAAGATGGAAGCACCCACTAAAAACCAGTTTAGGGAAATTTCAATGAGAAGGGGGGAGTGAAACTTCAACCCCATTACTTTCCATTGAAGATTTGCTGATTCATCAACTCCCTGCCCCAATCCCTGGACCTAGAAGCATGACATTTGGGGTGCGCTTTCATTCTGTGATGTAAAGATCCACTAAGAACTGATTTGTGCCCAGTGGTGCCCAGTGTCTGGTGAATAGGGGGGATGGTGCATAGGGGATTTTGCATGGGGGTGATGCACAGCAGGGATGGTGCAGGGGGAGGATGTTGCACGGGGGGATTTTACTCCTGCAACAGCAGGTGAATTTCACTAGTATAAAATAAATTTCTGCCTCCTCCTTTGGCTCTTCTGACCTCTGTGACTCTGGGCCAGGGTACATTTTACCACTCAGCCTTACCTCACCTTGGCTCTACGATACGAAGGTCCCTTACCTAACTTAGGTTAACCCTAACCCCAAGTTAGACAGACGTACGTCTTGGAACAAGGATCTCCTTTCTGTCATGGGGGTTTCATTAAAGTGTTGTAAGACACTTCTGCACTAATTTTGAGGGAGTTAGGACAGTGTACAGACATGTGCCCCACATAACCAGGGGAACAGGAAGCGGGTGAGTTGTCAGGTTAGGATTGTGCCCTCAGGCTGCAATCGTAACCCCTGGTTCATCCAAAACAAGTTTCCTGCTGGCCTAGGGGTGTCACAAAAGTGCCATGAAGCACTTCTGTGCCACTCCTAGCAGGGTTAGGCCAATGCACAGATATGTGCCAGCCTCTCCACAACACCATGGCATCAGATCACGGAGACAGATGAGTGGCACTGGCTTAAATTGGTTGGGACTGCACCCTAGGCTTCTGGAACATCAATACACATGTAAGGATTATGCTGGCTATGCTATGATGTCCCACAACGAGAACCTTCAAGAACTGCGATTAGTGTGCATCCTGGGGTTAGCTGATTATATAAAGGGGACCTATGACAGACCCCAGAAGTATTAGCAATTTCAAGTGCTGGATACAGCCTCTTTGGGCAAGAATTGCAGTCAGTCCCCAAAACTTTGCTGCTTGGAGCTGTATCTGCAATCTGTAGCTCATGTGACCCATTGCCATGGGTTTAGACAGTGAGCAGCTGGGGAATGTCAAAGAGAAAGTGTGAGAAAGTGTGTCTGCCCCAAAGTGAGACCAGGGGAGCAGCGTGGAGGATCTCTTTAAGAGATATTCTCTGGAGCAGAACACAGGATGGCCAGTCCTGCCCTTCCTCATGAAGAAGAATGTCTGCAAGATCTTCACCTCCACTATTTGCATGACGATAATGTGCTTCTCTCTTGGATGGAGCACACCACTCAGGTTTTTCAGCTTCTATTATCTGAGGAAGTGGAAGGACACTAAACACCCTTGTAACACAGGAAACTAGAGAGATCCATGCTACATATGTTACCAGACATCTGTATGAGAAAGTCCTCTTAAGACACTTGGCTGCAAACCCTATAAACACTCACAAGCCAGGCCAGCCTGAACCACTCCGCTTAAAAAAGGAGCCAAGTACAGACATCAACCCTGGAATGCAGACTTTTGGGATCCTATTGTGTTTTCTTCTGCAACAACCCATTTGTTAGCGAGTAGCCTTCCCTCCTGGAGAAGCAATCTCTCTCCAGCCTCTCAATGTGATTACAGTCCATTTCATTCCATAATGGGTTTCTTTTATTATTCCCTGAGGCATGCAAATCAAATTTTATTCAGTACCAAAATCTTTGTTCTACAATGAATGTTGGCTCCAAGTGCAATGGAAAAAAGTTTCCTCTATTGAACACGACCCATGTTAATAGCACTCCTCTTTCTCTTTTCCCTCTACTTTGAAAGTAAACATCTGTCCAAGTTTATTTGCTTCAGTGCAGGAGTGTATCTTCAGGGGAACAGCCTGATAAAGGCAAGACAGATTACCCCACAATTATAACTTTCTCTGTCTAAATGTTTAATTAGATCCAACGCTGCAAAGACAGGAAATTAGTTCAGCATCCATCTGTCCTGGGGTTTCGATATGGCAAATGAGATGGGCTGCCTCAGCAAACCGGATTAAAATAGCAATGGTTTAAAAAAAATTGGCACTGTCAGCTTAAACTAGTGCCAAAAAAACCTAGAAAAAAACATCACACAGCACATCTGGTCAATCTCTTCTTTTAAAGGAATGATGAGCAACTGCTGACCATTCCTAACCCATAGAGGACCACTAATTAGTCTGCAGTTGATAGGAATCCACCTTATACTAGTCAGACCATTGGACCATCTAGCGTAATATGGACAACTAACTATCCAATCTTCTGCTAATGACAGGAAATGAACTTGAAATTCCCCACATGTAACAGATATGATCTTCCATGCCACTGCAGTCCTCCTCGGCACACTTTAATTTATTTAGCAGGTTAGCTTTGCCCAGTTCAAGAAAGAAGGGGAAATTGTCACAAAGCAGTTGCAATGCCTTATGTTTCACTCCTCTTGAGTTGTGTTTGAACTAGGAGGAAAATCTAAGATTAATTTTGGAATGAGAGCATCAGGCATTTGCAAATCATATGCAAACTTCAGATCATTTGCTGTCTCCCCATCCTGTGATACTACTGTTATGTGCATATAATATCCCTTAAAACAACTTATAAAACCTTCCAACTTATAAAAAAGATAGAACAAACTGGGGTCTCTTCCAGAGGTGGCTCCAGATGGTTGTAGATCTTGACATCCAGAGCTTTCCAAATTCTAAGGACGCTGATATTCATTAGGTACAGTGCAGATGTTCTGTTCGACACACTGAATCATGTCATAAGTTGCCTGATGAGGCTGAAGACACACATTATTTTTTTAAAAAGAGAGGACATTATGGTATAAAAATGGCTATCTATGGTGTAGCACCCTAAAGCAGGCCTCCGTCAGTCTCGGAAGACTATGGTATCGTGCTTGGTGCTGCATACGCTGCATGTGAAGCACGAAAGCCTGGGTTGGATTGTTATGGAGGATAGGCTGTTACCCAAGCAGCAAATCCCCCTCTCCACGCCACTGAATTAGTCCAATGGAAAGGCAGAGCCAATACAATTGGATCCAGCTGGCGTCGCAGAGCTGGGCTAAGGACAGGAGCTTACCCTGTCTTGTGGGGCCGACCCGGGTCTCGAACCCTAGCCTGCTGGTTAACAGGCACAGTGTCTTAGCCACTTGTGCCACCCATAGCCCCTATATTGATAAAACTCTACAATGAACCAAAGTTTCTTTTTTTTTTTGCAAGAGCACAAATACGCTCTGTAAAACACTGTACAAAATGAATGCTGATGTATGAGCACATCAAAATTAATTTATTGTATATATTGATAAAACTCTACAATAAATTAATTTTGATGTGCTCATACATCAGCATTCATTTTGTACAGTGTTTTACAGAGGGTATTTGTGCTCTCGCAAAAAAGAAACTTTGGTTCAGCCAATCGTACTTTCATATCAAGATTTATTTTCTGTGATATTTTTCTGGTTCATACAATTGCCATGATATATGCTTGTTATAATACATAACATGGAATGTTGCTGCAGCTGTGGGGAATTTTATTTCAACTATTTGGACAATCATAACAAGACTGAGGTTTTGCAGTTCCCCACTTCGTTCCTGGACAGCCTTATGTTAGTTTGTGGCTTTCAGTATCTGGCTCGGAACGGGTTCTTACAACTGTCTGCTTTTCAGTGAATAATTGACATTTTTGCAGTTCCTGAAGTAGATTTCAAAGCACAGCCATCATCATATGTCAGTAGTTGTAATTATGAGGCAGAACTGTCATTTGCAAAGGAGACAAAAGGCTAAATGCCAGTGGAATTACAAAACCACTAGAGGCCTTCAGCGTCAAAAATTTGACTCATTATTTCCAATTAATAGGTGAACTTCAGCCTTCCTCTCCTGTGTGGCCCCTGGCCACGTACACCTCTTCCCTCCAGCCACCGTTCCTCCCACTTTTTATATTCTAATTTTATTTCTATTCTTCTCTTTCTTGCATACCTCTGGAGCAGTGGCATAGCTGGGGGGGTGGAGCAGTCAGTCTTGGAGGGAGGCATGCTAGGGACCCTTCCCCTTCGGAGTATTCCAGTCAGGGGGAGCAAAATGGAGCCATTCACCTCCATTTTGCTCCCCCAAGCCCAGAATGGCTCTGAAGGAGAGAGTGAGAGGCTACTTGCACCTTCAGTGAGGCTCCCTGCAAAAGTTAATGCTTTGCATTCTCATTAACTGTGCCACTTGCATGTGCCTCCGAAGCTCGATTGTATGTTTCAGCTTGACCGGCATAGACTTACCTCCCTGTACCAACACAAAGGATGGATCCGGCTTCCGCAGGCTGGCGCATCTCCATGCATCAGTGCAGCTTTCCCCTGTGATCAGGGTTGCCATAATTCTCTTCCAGGAAACTGGGACAGGGCCCCCTGTTAAACTTTCCAGTATGCGAACACAGTCCCTGAAAAACAGAGCAGTCCTGGTTTTCCAGGACATATGGCAACTCTACCTGAGGAGGCACAAATGTGCTTTATGGTATATTTGTGACTCTCCAAGGCTGGCACACCTGGGATTGTGTCCTTAGATGATTTACCATTTGCAATCAACCATTCAAATAGCTCTGAGAGCTCACAAGTAACTCTCCTTCCCCTTTTTGTTTGACCACCTCTATACCTGGAGGTATATGGAGGTCAATGTGGGTTCCTTGATTTGGAATGGCCAATTTGCAACCATTTTCTATCTTCCATGCAAAGTGAGGTGCTGGACCATTTTACGACTCTGGAAAAAGCCTTAATTTACAAAGCTTGGCCTGCCAAGAACTGTTGGTATAATGCAGTGGTTTCCAAACTGTAGAAAACTGTGCCTGCAAAACTCATCCCTATGGTGAGCAGCACTAATCATTTCACCCTGCTGCATCTTATCTTGCCATCTGATCTCTACAAAAAGTTGCTCCAGGCAGATACTTTCGCTGCACATTACCCCAGCAGGCTTTGGGTCTGGATTTTGGGGCTGTCACATAAGCAAAGATCAACTTTTTATACATATCAGATAGCAAAATAACATGCAATGCAATTGAATTGTAAGCACTGCTCACAATTGGCATGCCGGATCCAGCCCATGGGCCAGGGCTTGGTGTCTGCGACCTAACTGGAAAAAAGTGTCTTGTATATTTCATATGTAGTGAAATATACATATGTAGAGAAATATGTACATATGTAGTGAAATATACATATGTAGAGAAATATTGTTATTTTAAACTCTCCGTCAGTCTCCAGTGATCACTTGTTTATAAATCCCCAGGGGAAGTCAGTCTTTTTATCCCAACAGTCTCAGATGCATCAAGACATCAACTGTCCATTTGTGCCACCATCTTTTTCCAACTATAGTTTTGCGGATACTAACTTTAGCGCAAAATTTTCAAGTGCGTTTGCAGCATCTGAGGTTCAAGAAAGCTGTAGCAGATTTGATTCCATGCCCAATACTTCAGTACTTAACAAGGAGAGAAAAAAACACAAGCCTGGCTTCTCTCCTTGAGGTTCTTGTGGTTCTTTCTACTTATTAAATTCCCATATTTCACTACATATGAAATATACAAGACACTTTTTCTCCACCCAAAACAATGCTAATGTCTAGATTACCATATCACGTGGCTTTCAAACTATTTCTGCTGGACAAGTTGAAATAATATTGGTTTTTCCATATCCACTTACCTGGTCTGTTTGCAATTACTTGTCCTTATTGTTTCCACACATATGGAAGACAACATTCCTTCTCTCATATGATTGTCTGATTTTGTTCCATTTTGACTTCTTTTTCTAATTGTTTTGTAGTGACAACAACATAACATTTTATTACAGTTTTATTATTTTTTGAACAAGAGACACTGGACTTTATGCTTACTGGATTTGTACCCAGAAAAATGTTAGCCTTAAAAAAAGAGAGGCCTGATTATACTGCAAGGCAATATATGTATGACATACTTTAATCTCCATATTTTATGCACAGAACTGCTAACCTTCTGTCTCTAGAAAAAAAGATCTTCTGCATAGTTAAAGAATTCAAGTGAAGAGTAAATAGCAGAGTGAGGAATGAAATGAGCAAGTCTTTGGAAAGCAAATAGCCACCAGGCTGTGAATCACACCTGAGAGTTTGCTGATGGAATTGGACCTGTTTTTTTACTTCTTTGCCCATCACAGTGTCATGTTCACCTCAAGACATGACAGTGTGAGGAAATGGGAATTAAAAGAACTCACATCGAGCTTGATAAGAACAAAACAATAAGGGATCCAAGTGACAAAGCTTCAAGGTGACTATGTAGGCTAGTTAATTATCTCTGAGAAGGTCAGCGCTAGCATTCATTTTATTATTATATACTGGTTCCCTCCCAGTTAGCACTGGGGGATCACAGTAGTTTTCTACACTTCTAGTGTGGGCTGGGGTTTGAGACGGGAACTAATGAGCTTAAGGTGGGCATTAGTTCTCAAGATGGGAAATTGGCAAATTGCACACCCACAACTCTAAGGATCAACTTTGATGAAATGTGTAGGGGGAATAATGAAAACTGGAGAGTCTGCCTTATGAGAGTGAAAAAATTCTCCTTGTAAAACAGTACAGTTGGATCCAAGCCGTTGTATCTCTGATTACCAGATGCTAAAGACCAAAAAGAGGCGATCAATATCATGACCTGCTTATCAATAGCTTTGTGGTATCAGGCTGGCTCCTTTCAGAAGAGAGAATGCACAGCTGAACAGGCCATTGATTTGACTGATATACCATAACAAGGTGAAAGTTGTTATTTATTACCTACTCCTTTGTGATACCAATGTTCCCTCATGACCTATTCCAACTGGATTTTCAACTGGTGTGTCTGCAACACATGGGTTTGCTATGAAAGGTCCACAGGGAGTTTGGTTGGAGGAGCTAGTGAAGGAAGAGGGACAGAACGCTTATTTCTAGTATAGACAGTTGCCCTAGAACAGTGGATCCCAAACTTTTTAGCATCAAACTTTTTAGCATCAATTTTTTTTTATAATTTCGTTGTATATCTATATAATGACAATAAATTAAATTATTATTATTATTATTATTATTATTATTATTATTATTATTATTATTATTATTATTATTATTATTATCAGGACCTCCCTAAGTCTTGGACCTTACCAACCAACCTCAGTGGTTATAAAAGTTATTTGGCCCTCATGCTCCCCACAACTAGCAGATTGTTCAACATCAGCACTTAGGCTACAATCCAGAGCAACTACGGGACCTTTTACACCAATGTAGTTACAGTGCCACCTATGGGAAACCTATGGGAAATGCATAGAGCAATAGAGAGTAAGTGCCTCTTACATCTTCCCATAATTACTCTGGATTGTAGGGATAGGCTAACAAATTGGTCTAGTAAGTCTGGTCCGGGGTGTCCAAAACCCAGTCTGATACCAGATATAGCCCAAGGTGAGCCTTAATGTGGCCCAAAGCAAGCCCCCTCCACCTACCCTTTGGGCAACCCTTATAATCCTCTGAAGATGAAGGACACTTTGGCTGCAATCTTTACCACACTTTCCTGTGAGTAAGTACTACTGAACACAATGGGACTTACTTCTGTGTAGACATGCTTAGGATTGCATTGTTTGTTACCTAAACTTCCAGAGGGTATTCTGAGAGCTGGGTAGGCTTCATGAACCTCCTCTCTTTTTGTATGAAAATACTTATGAACTGGTTTAAAAATCAGCCCCTCTATCAGTGCTAAAAAGTGTTTATGAACTGATTTGAATTCATTCATTAATATGTTCCATAATATATTCATTGATGTAAATTTATGTAAATCCATTCAAATTTGATATGTAAATCTTTTATTTATTTAGATCAGTGTTTCTCAAAGTGGGGGTCAGGACCCCTTTGGGGGTTGCCTAGAGGTTTCCTGGGGGGGTCACCTAAAGACCCCTGGTGGGGGTCCCCACAACATGAGGAACTTATAAAGGGGTCACGGCATTAGGAAGATTGAGAACCACTGATTTAGATGATGTGGCTCTCTTTCCAAAACGTTTGGACACCACAGATCTAATCTGTTTCATAACCCACCAAAAAAGGACCACTGAGTGGTTTTGGAACCACTACCCTGGAAAACTGAACCTGGAAAAGTCTCCTGGAACTCATGAGTGACTTCTCAAGGGATGAGTATGACATGAGAAGAAAAACATGGCCTATTCCCATAGCATCTTAGCAGATTTTTCCTTTCTGTTCCCCATTTACACAGGTGCATCTGAAGAATAAAATTCACTCCAGTCCCAGCTGCTGTCTGAAATCTCTGCAATAGTGTTCCTCCCAGTTCTCATTCTCCCAGTCCTCTAATTGTGTTGTCCATTAGAAAGTATAGAAGCAAAGATGCTTTCTAGACCTTATAACGCTAAGAGATCTTGTATCTCTCCTCTAGAGAAAAGTGAGTTGTCAAATCCTGCCATTTGATGTCTAAGGTCAACCCCCTTTTGACAGCTGGAAAGCACTGACCTGTATCTGATATTTATTGAAGCCCAAAGGGGGATCTTATTGTGTTTCATCATGTTCGGTGAGGCAAGAGGAGTTCTTCTTTTTTGGGGATGAAATACACGCTGCCGTCTGCGGAAATTAAACTAGTGATTAGAAGTGTAATCCACGACTTCAGTTGCAAAATTGAAAAGCACTCAAGCATTAAAACGAGCGTCTTAACAGGTAAAAAAATAACACAGTGTTGGATAATATATAAATTGCAACAACTGTTGCTAGTAGTTTGTCTTAAGTAGTGAAGAAATTGAAGTATAGATTGGGCTTTCAGTCAATGTGATTGAAAAATTTCAAACGGATTGAAAATGTATAATTGATTGAAATGCTGTAATTGATATAACATCAAATGTATGTCTTTGATATAACACTTGGTTTATCTTATTTTTTTTACACACTCTCCATATATGATTTGTATTGGTTCCCAGGGATGGGAACTCAAGTCAGGTGGATCACCTGGATTTTTCCAGCTTCTCAGCATAAGCAAAGGGAGCTGCTCTACCTGTTGTCAGAGGCATATCTAGAGTGGAGTCTGAGGGGCACATGCCCCAGGTGCCTATTCCAAGGGGAGCACATGCATGCCTCCAGGCTCTACCTTGTTGTTTTGAAGATGAGGAGCTGCACGCTTTGCAGCGCCTCCTTCTGACATGTTGATAGCCTTTCCCAATGCCAGGAAGATGCAAGGTAAGCCCTGCTGTTAGGGAGAATATTGTGATGTTCACCCTGTGGGTAGGACACTGAAGGCTGTGCCATGCTGCCTGCCAGCATCAGAGTAGGCTCAGAAGCCCAGAGATGAGTGAAGCCCCCACCAGAGAGAAGCTGGAACAGTGACATAATTATATTGTGTGATGACATTATTTTGTTGCATGACCTTATGATGTCACTGCCCCAGGTCCTGGGGAGATGCATAATGCTTCTGCCTGCCATACCTTAGCTGATACAAATAGATGTCCATGATGTAATGGCAATGAGTCTTGAGAGCTTCTGGGATGGAGGAAAAGCAGGCACCAGTGGGGCACTTCTGTTCTTTACGCTGCCCTCCCTCCAAATTTTGCCAGGTGCAAATAGGCTGAAAACTGTCATGTCAAAAAAATGTAATAGGAAGGCCAAGGAATGAATCCTAGGTCTTCCACCATAAAGCATAATAGTAAGCTACAGTCACATCGCTGAGTCTTTTGCTTTGCATTCCAAAAAATAAAAGTTTAACAAAGGATTAGTTTTTTTTTTAATGCACAGTTTTCAGATGGTCCCCTTTAGCAAAACAGATTTGGTGACAAGAGACAATATGGAGAGACAAACGTAAGGAGTATCATAATTAAATGACACAAGGCTTGTCTCCTGGGGATCGTTAACAGAAGGAGATGGCACAGCATGATCAGGTATTCGGGTAGCCCCTGGTAGGAAAATACATTTACGCTCCTTTCTGACTTCTTTGCATGCAGAGCTGTAGCCAACAGTTTGTGATTAAGGAAACAGCAGAAAGAGCTGCAAATGCATGAATAATAGAGGAAGGGGGAGATGAAAAACTCTGCATTCCCAAGTTAAGTATGCATCATACAAACATAAGAAGAGCCTCTGCTGGATCAGGCCAAAGGCCCATCTAGTCCAGCTTCTTGGATCTCACAGTCAGATGCCTCAGTGGATGCAGAAACCTGCATCCTTCTGCTCTCCCCTACACATGGCATCTAAAAGAAGAGGTTTGTACATACCCATCATGGCTTGTAGCTTGGATGGACATGTCATCCAGAAATTTGTCCAATCTTCTCTTAAAGGCATCCAGGCTAGATTCGTCACCACATATTGCAGCAAGGAGTTCCACAGACTACTTACATGCTGTCGTCTTGGAAGTAGGCAAAAATTGACTTGGGAATAAACTTCATTAACTTCACTTAGGCTGCAATCCTAAAGACACTTTCCTGGGAGTAAGACCCATTGAACACAATGGGGCTTACTTTTGAGTAGACATGGTGAGGATTGTGCTTAGACTTACTTGCAAATAACAGAGTGAGCCAATGCTGTCAGACTGCGAAAAAGTGCATTAGGACAGAAAATGAGATATAACTAGCAATTCCTCTGACCAGTAGAAATGAATATACAAGAATGTATATTTGTATGACCATTAGGAATAAATGTATGACCAGTATAAATAAATATACAAGTATTCCCATTGGAATGAATGAATGAATATAATATACCAGTAATATAATATAATATAATACAATATAATATAATCAGTCAGGCATTATGCATGGTGACTGGGACTGAAGGTTCATTCTTGTTCATGCTGATGTCACACAGATACTGTACAGATTCTCCAGATCCTAAGGCTGCCCAGCAGAAGGAAGGAAGGAGGAGAAACAGCTGAGCCCCAGCCATGTTACACCACTGTGGCCCACACAGTCACAATGCCAGCATCCCTATTTTAACCACATCTCCAGCCAGCCAACTGCTGACATTGCTCTGAGGTTCATGGCAGATGAACCTCTACATAAAGCAGAACAGTCATCAGGCTTGTGTATTTGGAGGTACATTGGCATGGATAGGATTGGACAACTTCCCACACCTAAAAAGCACAAGGTTGCTGCCTAAGAACAACCCCATTTATGCTTATTTGGAAATAAACCCTACTCCACTCTGTGGGATTTACTTCTGTGTACACATGTATACTTTTCACTGCATCCTTCATATTCTGTCCCCTTTTGTAACCCACTTGCTTGCTATTTTTTTAAAACTGTGTGTTTCACCCCGATTTCAGGTAGGTCTCTATTCATTTCAATATATTATTCTTAGTATATTAGACTTGTTGCTATATTAGACTTGATGCTATCTTAGTATTTTAGACTTGATGCTTGATGCTAGCAAGTCGTGTGACTGCATTTGGAGAGAGCTGTACTTTTAACAGGCTGCTATGTGTAGGCTTTTAACAGTGATATTCAGTGAGGCAGACAGTGCAATCCTAACCTAGGCCAGCACAACTCATTGGTCTTCCCATTCCTGTGGTGATGTAGGAAGGCAAGCGTATGTTTGTGCACAGGCCTAACCCACCCCAGGAGTGGAGTAGAAGTGTCATGTCGCACTTTTGTGACACAGCGAGGCCAGCACAGCAAGGTAAGGTTATGCCGGGGCTTAGGCTGGCCTAACTGGAGATTAGGATTGCAGCCTTACTCCTGGGTAAGTATAGATAGGGTTGCAACCTAGGATTGTTCAAAGTCTGCTTGATGGTGTCACTGCCAGGTTAATGATATCACTTCTGGTGAGGTTGTCATTATAAAACATGTGTCCCAGACAAAAAAGTTTGAGAACCACTATGCTACCATCAGGTCAAACTATTTAGAAGTAGTCATCATATACAGTGGTGCCTCACATAAAGACCTTAATTCGTTCCAGAGACCTGCTCTTTAAGTGAAACGCTCTTTAAGTGAAGCGGATTTTCCCATAGGAAACAATGGAAACTCAGACGATGGGTTCCACAACCCCCAAAATATTCATATAAAAATACTAACTGCATGTAAAAATTATGACAGAACACTGTAATTGAATTCAAAACATGCATTCAATGATCCTATGAAGTCTACTTAGGTTGCAATCCTAAAGACACTTTCCTGGGAGTAAGCCCCATTTAACACAATGGGGCTGACTTCTGAGTAGACATAGTTAGGAGACTGCAATCAAAGACACTTTCCTGGGAGGCCTACCTGGGCTGCTGCTGGAGGTTCAAGGTGGTTGGTGGGAGCACTTTGGGGCAGTTAAAGGCAGCAGCGCTGGCTGGCAGCCCTTTTAAAGCGCCTCCATGCAGAGCATCAGGGCTGCATAGCACGCGTGCCCATAGCGTGCTTGCTTGTTAAGTGAAGTGGAATTTGTTATGTGAAGCAAGATTCCTTGGAAATTTTTGCTTGTTATGTGAAACGCTTGTTAAACGAGGCACTGTAATTCCATGAACCCATTGCTGTTCCTCCATTAAAATACAAACTGTCACCAAACACTCCACTTGTCTCCAACATCACATCTAGTTTGGCCTTAAGTAAATAACTTCCTCCATACACAGCTCTGTGTCAAGGAAACTTGGATGTACGGATGCAGTCATTATGGTGTCAACGTGCATTTGGTTCTCAGCTCACCAAACAGCAAAATGCATGCATAGATTCCCCGTCAGAATTATGAAGCAAACAGATAAATCACAGCCTCTCTGCTGAGCACAACAGCCAAAAATGAAGAGAGAAAATTGTATTTGCCTTCCCATTTAATACATCAAAGTAATTTATGTCAGAGCCATCTTGCTTGCTTTAATACATATGCAATTTTAAACAAAATCAATCTTCTCTAACCTCCAAAAAACCTCCAAAAATGTTTACAAAGCTTATGCATTTTGTTTGGGAAAGAAATCACTTTTGCTCTCATCTGGGAAAATATGCCCATTATAAATAAGGCAGCTTATTGAACGTTTTGTGCTCAACTGACCACAGCAATTAAAGGAAGAAGGCTGGGATCACAAGTGTAGTTTGATTAGCATCTTCCTGTATAGAACTGGTCCCATCTGCAAAGTAGCTTAAAATATTTTTAAAAAAATTAAAATATTATCCAGTGGCTTCTTGTGCTGGTCTAATGACCGTAATAAAGGTATACTGCTACTACTCCAGTGGCCAGAATACTACTCCAGTATTCAAATTTATATTCAACTGTTATCACTTGACCACCAAGTGGTTCTAGGGCAGTGATATAGCTAGACAGGGTACAAAGCACTACATTATGTAGGCAACTGTAGGTGCCATGCAAGGATCCCTCCCAGTGATGGGATTCAAAGAAATTAAGAACCGGTTCTCTGCCCATCTGGCAGCCACTTTTAAATGGCTATTTTTAAACTTTATATGTCCTATCTCTTGTTAACAACCGGTTCTATAGAGTAGGTGCAAACCTGCTGGAGCGCACCACTGATCCCTCCCCCTCGGAGTCATGGCACATTGCAGTACCGGCAGTACTTACTATTCATACTGCTCTAACATATTGTTCTTACCTACTCTATTTACTATTCATATTGTTCTTACTCAGTGGCGTAGCTAATGATCATGTAGCCTGGTGCAAAGCTCAAAATCTCGCATGAGAAATGATGTCACAACCAGAAGGGATGTCATCCCCAGGTATTTTTAAAAAGAAAATTGGGAAAAAACCTGCCTCCTCCTCCGCAACAGTTTACCTCCCATTTGCTCAGCTAGTGACATAGCTAAAGCACCGATTTGCTATCTGGACACAAAGAAGATTTTGTTGCTTCCCCCACAACAACAAAATCAAATTTAATTAAGGGGGGAAAATGGAAATTGTGTCCCTGATCAGTTAAGGAAACTGTGCTGGGGCAAAGAAGAAAGGCTATTCTTTCCCTCCTTAATATAAGAGGTGCACCACTTAGAAGTGCTTGTACTCCAAGTTAACATAGTATTGCCATATATGTATATGGAAATGAGAGCTGATTCATATGAACATCTTGTTAGCTCCATACAGAATCAGGATTACATCTCATTGGCTCTCAGAGCAATCAGCATCATGGGAAAGTCTGAGTTAAGAAAATCCACTTTTCGTTCCATAGGTTTTTGTGTTTTCATTTTCTGGTTAATTGGCCATAACTTTTAATCATCATCATCATCATCATCATCATCATCATGATTAAAAGTTATGGTCAATTAACCAGAAAATAAAAACACAAAAACCTATGGAATGAAAAGCGGATTTTCTTAAAATATAGATATTCCAGTGCAGTTTGTTTCATTGCATTCTGCATTATATTACCTTTCTAGCAATATATCATGATGGTATTATAATTCATACTTATCCCATTTTTCACAATTTTAATCACTAGTGTCAAGCTCAGCTTGTTGCTGCCCTGAATTTTGTAGCCTGGTGCAAATGCACCCTCTGTACCCACCCCCCGACACCACTTCTTACTGGACTTACTGTACTGTTACTTACCAGGTAGGCCACTGGAGCTGGAAAGCAAATCTCACTGGTGACATTGGCTTTGGAGGAGATGACATGGCCTAGCTCTGATCTCGGTCCCCATTGATCATGATCTCTGATCAGACTCCACTCAACTACCTCCTCTCTCCTGCTTTGCTATGCATTTTGCCTTGCACTGTGTTGCCTCCTCTTTTGCTCCCATCAAAACTGAGTGCATCAAATATTTCTAATATTTTATTATCTAATATCTCGTTATCTGACTGTCCTCTTCTTCAGACTGATGAAGAAGCAAAGAAAGGGCAGAACAACCCAGAACAAGGCACAATGAATGGGAAAGTAAGGATGAAGAGACAGCCACATACCCTGCAATCAAGAATAACTACGTGACCACGTAAGAGACATTACATGCACCCGTAGTTACGGCACCACCTAGTGAAAACCTATGGGAAATTCATATTGCTATCCAGAGTAAATTGTTCTGACACCGGAGCAAGGACTCCCCATTGTTACTCTGGATTGCGTCCATAGTCATTCACTTGCCCACCCTTTTCATTCATTGAATCTGGGTCAGAAGCCCAATGAGGAATATGAAAAGTCTATTTGTATATCCCCAAAGCAGGATAGGAATCATGAAGTGCTGGGGTCGATGTTGATGAAATCAATACCCTTTGAATACCCATCATGCAGTATTAAAGGACACAAAGCCGCTATCAGGAAAATGTTGGCTGTGGTAAGTTAAGGAGATGCTACTATAATCCAGCCACTTCATGGCCTTCAGGTACTTTTCCCAGCCTTTTCTGCCTGAGACAGTTAGTTCTGCCAAGTGTCAGTGTGACAACACAAATACATGGGGTAATCAATATCTCTAGGATGTCTGTTGGTGTCAATTGCCTTTCACAACATTTAGCTGCTCGAAGCACTGCATAATTTTGCAGGTGGCGCTTTCCAGGCATTGGCGACAGTGACAGATTAAGAGCTCATCGCCGCAGTTTTGATATCAAATGATCCTTGCATATGCATCCTGTTCAACGCACAGTTAAATAGTGAGAAGAACAAGAACAGCAATTGGCATTGTAGACCATAGACTGAAGTCAGTACTGTGCCCTGGAGGGGTATCAGCTATGCCTGGCTCTTTAGTGAGTAGCTTCAGCTGTTATCAATGTGGGAAAACGCTTTTTAATCAATGTTTTTACTTAACCTGCAGGGGACCTGGGCAAAGCTTGTTAGTCACAATTAGTTTTAGGTTCTGGTTGTTGAACAGATGCTGGGAGATATAAGATCTAAGATTTTTCTGGATGCTTTAAAAATATTTAAGATGCTGAGAGACTTCCAGGTTGCTCCCACTGCCCAGAATGGCTCCAAAGGGAAGCCAGAGAGGAGCTTGCATGCCTTAATGAGGCTCCTTGCAAAATATAGTGCTTTGCTCCCCCCTCTACTTCTGTCACTGTGTGAATGCATTGTGCAAAATAAAAGGGGGGCATGCAAGCAAAACTTCGATATGTTGACTTGGCAGTGGGACAGCAAAAGAGTAGAAGGAGTGCACTGAGACAGAGTGCACACATCAGTACGCCAGTATCACGGACCATCACAGGTTACAAGCCTTGAGGGGCGTGTGAAGATGTGGACAACCTCAAAATGCCAGATGGGGGGAGGGCACCTGGATGGAGCTGTCATACGTACTCCCTGAAACATCTGGTGGGCCGCTGTGTGATACAGGAAGCTGGACTAGATGGGACTTTTGCCTGATCCAGTGGAGGCTCTTCTTATGTACCAGGCAGCACTAGACTGATTGCTCAGTTGGTATGCTCAGAGGGCACATCTTCATGTATGGATCTTCACCTAGGAAATCTCCATGGTAAGTGCCTGTTAGCAACAGTCCATTGCACATTGGCTGCACCCAGTCGGTGTCAAATGCATGTTTTGCATGCAGAAGGCTACAGGTTCAAGAAGACCTCTTCTTATGACCCTGGAGAGCTGCTGTAAGTCAGATTCTGGGTATAGGGACCAGTGCTTTAATGCAGTAAAAAACAATTTCATACATTCCCCGGTGACAACTTCAAAATATAACCATAATTCTTAGACGATGAAATCCCTGTAATTAAGGGCAACCCCTTCCTTATCAAGCCGGGCAACCCAATTTTGGAAATTGAACAGCATCTTGCCGGCAGCAGAGAGGAAAGGAATGCTTTCCACTCCCCTGGATGCACCTCTCAATTATTACTCCATGATTAAAAACCAAATTGGGCTCCAAACAATGTGGAGCCTTGAAACCTGCACAACACAGATAACACCACCAGGACGGGGAAAGTGTAGCAGAACATCAACTTTGCTCATTAACCTTTCAGAAAAATGATGCTTACAGTATTAGAACCGCTCGAAGGGGATGAAATCCTTTCGGTTGAAGGATAAAAGACGGGAAGAAGCTGGGCCTGGTTTGCTGGGTACTTACTAGTGTTAATGCAACTGGCAATTGGAAGGATTCCATGGTGAGAACATATAGAAATTAAAATACAGAAATGAAAAGTTTAATTAAAATTAAAATATAGAAATTAAAAGTTCACATTCTTTTAAAACATTGGGAAGAAGAAACCTGAGCATTACACTTGGATCCATAGGGGGACAAATGACACAAAAGGTTACCATTTTTGTTGGTATTCGTATGTCCCATGAGACTGGGGTTGCCATAATTCTCTTTATCAAAACTGAGACAGGACCCTGTCTAACTTGCCAGTATATGAATGGAATCGCCAAAAACCAGGACAGTTTCCTGGGATATATGGTTTTCCAGGACCTATGACAACCCTGCATGTGATTCAGAATTCAAGTGAAAGCTTTGTATGTGGGAACTGGAATGATCCTAGTCTGAACACCTGGAGAGCCACTCAGTTACTGCATACAACATTGAGCTAGATACGTTAGTGATCTGCGTATGTATAAGGTGTGTTAAAACAGCTTGTTCCTCCCTAGTAAACCAGAACAGACTTAGAGGAGCAATCCTAGCAAATTTAGACTGGCACAACTCACTTGCTCCCATTCCCATGGTGGTGTGGAAAAGCCAGCACATCTGTGCACTGGCCTAATTGCCCCTCCCTGGAGTGGCACAGAAGTGTCTTACAGCACTTTTGCAACATCCCCAGGCCAGAATGGGACTTGCACCAGAGCATCAGTTGAGTAATTGGGTCATCTGGCATTTGGGGCCTTCTGGAGCACTTGTTGATTGGGACCATTCTAGTGGCCTTGCATTCCTCTGTGCCTGAACTGAACATGGGCCAAAGCACAGTTGCCAACTTATGAGTAAACACAGCTGTGTTGTAGCTCAGTTCAGCTTTCCATAGGGCTCAATGCAGTTATCAGGGACTTCCTACTGGGTTGATTTGTGGGGACTGCATTCATTCTGGAGGCACTGGGTTCTCCTCTCTCCCATTTAGAATGAATTCAGGCATATCTCCCTACTTACGAGTAAAGGCACAATATTGCTCAGTTTCACTTTCCATAGAGCTCTATTTATTTATTTGTTTGTTTATTATTTGGTCATAACTTTTGATAGGAAGGAGATATTTCAAAGCTTTTTTGCATTGGGTTCTGCTGGAAAATATACCTCCAAACATATTTGACTTGATGGGGTTATTCTGAACAGTTTTAGTGATTTTAGCAATTTAACTAATTTGGTCACCCCCTAGTGTGTCACCTCCTAAGAGTGGTACTCCGGGCCCAGGGCCTCCTCAGCATCCTATCCAAGGAACACCACTGGTTAGAATTGCAGCCCCATTAATGTAATGATGGGAAATGTTCTTTTTAACACGGAAGTTAAGGCAGAATAATAATGCAAGTCTAGTGAAGTGGCCTGCATTACAAATGCATTGGACTGCCCTGTTGTGTTATTATTTAACCCATTTTCTGTGACTAACCCTACAATCCAGAGTAATTATGGGAGCACGTAAGAGACATTACGTGCACCCGTAGTGACTGTATCACCTAGTGAAAACCTATGGGAAATTCATATTGCAATCCAGAGCAAATTGGTCTTACACCGGAGCAAGGACTTCCCATAGTTACTCTGGATTGCGCTCTAATAAATAGAACTGCCTTCATCTGATTTTAAGGCCATATCAGTTTTCAAGTTAAACATTTGAATCAATTCTCGTTCTTATTCAGCATAGCAATAAGAATCCAGGGAAGAGCCCAAGGGCGCAATCCCAAGTAACTACGGGGAGTCCTTGCTCCGGTGTAAGAACAATTTGCTCTGGATTGCAATATGAATTTTCCATAGGTTATCACTAGGTGGTGCAGTAACTACGGGTGCACGTAAAGTCTCTTACGTGCTCCCGTAGTTACTCTGGATTGTAGGGTCAGTCCTGCTATAATGATTCTCTCCCAATAAACCATTAGATGGTCACCGCATTCTCTCTCCAGTGCTTTAGACATGCAGGCTGGAATGGAAAGCGTTCTACTTGGTTGAACATGTTGCAATGCTTGGTACAAGAGCAGATCAATACTTCAATTTCAGAAAACTTTCTTGGGTAAGGGGAGACCTCAGGGTGGATTTGGATCCCCACCATCCAGTACACTGACAGCTGATAATTTCACCTCCCTGTCTATCCGAAGAAAATATGGCCATGGTTCAAAAATGAAAGCATTTAGGGCTTGATACTTAAGTAAAGTTTCTTACTTGCCTCCAGCCCCCAAAAGAGGAACATAGCACCAGTAAATGAGATAGAATATTATAGTTTTAGAAAATAACAGATCTGCAGCCCATGTACCTATTTTGTTTTATTACTCCCTGACAGCTTAATCCTATTCAGTACTAATGCACAGCATGGCCAACATGATATCCAGCACTGAACAGAATAGGCGGGAAGTCTCCTTGGGGTCAGGGAACATTTGTTCCTCTTACTAGGACCTGCACCAACAAAATCAGTGGTGCAAGTCCAAGTAGGCTCATGAGGAGCTTTCAGGCTTAGGAGATGTTGTTGTAATTGTCTTCGTCTTCGTCTTCATCTTCATCTTCTTCGTCTTCTTCTTCTTTGTCTTCTTGTTCTTCTTGTGTCCTTAGCTGGTGGTGCCTCGTAAGCTGATTGTCCTCTCAACCAATATGCTGATGTAGGTTGATGCGACTTTAAATTCATACGGCAGCTACCCCAAAACTGGGAAAGCTGTGAAATAAAGCAGGAAACCAGTTGTAGAATGAGAGGAGAGGAGAGGAGAGGAAGGAAGGAACCCTTTGTAATTTGAATGGTCACAAAAGGCTTAACCTACGTTTGAAAAAAAGTCTCACACTCACAAAAGGCTTAACCTCTGTGAAGCCTTTGAATGATCCATTTGTAACAGTTCAAGCTTTTGGGAACATTTACTCAGAATGCTCATAAAAGCTCAGCTACATTTCAAGCTAAGCTTTGGAGCTCTCAATCATTCCTACTTGCAACTCCCTGGCGAGTAACCCTGGAGACATTGCTTTGGGGAAACCTTCCCCATCTCCATGCATCCTCATTGACCAACGACAAATATGGCCTTTCTCCACCCAGCCCATGGATCATTCTGCTGAGGTCACATAGATTAATCTGACCAGGCCAGATTCTGGCCCCCAGAAGTGCAGAGGTGGAGAAAAACGGTCCCAATCCTCAGGCCAAGCAGGATGTACTGGATAGAAAGGGAAACTGGCCTTCATAAATGTGGTATATTTAGTGAAATCATTTGAGAGAGAGAACAAGCAACGGCTATGGAGACAAGCATTTTTATGAAGAAGGGCTGAAACTGTCAGAACAAGGAGGTGTTTTTCAACGCATTTGAAAATATTGGGGGGGGACGTCTGTTGGCAGTTTCACCTCAGCTCTAGGCATTAATCTATAAAGGTATTCTATTTAATCTGAGTGCAACAGAATTTGAGTTCTGTTGGCAGCGATATTTTCCCCACTTCGCTAGACATTTTTTAATGCGTGCCTGTGTCGTTTAATGATTCATTTAATGAGTTTCTCCTCTGAAGGCAGAATTTTGCTTCAGTGCAAAAAAAATGAGGTAAAAATGAGGTGCTCTTGCTTCTTTTTAAATGATCAGCAGTATCCCAAGTATGCATAATAAGAAAAAAATAGTCAAAATACAAAATCTAATATGAAAATACATGACTTTTAAGTTCCTATAATAATTTGACATGGATAGAACCTTGCTTTTCAGGGACCAGGATTAAATGTGTGAGGAACAGGCTGCTACCTGGTTTCTCTGACATTGCCTGCTCTGAAATGAGGATGCTTAATCACTCTTCTTGCGATTAGGAGAGTGAGCTGAAAATAAAGCCATCTCCAGGGACATAATTTTCTCCTTAGGTTCTCATCAGTCTTTGTGTATCGTTTGTCTATTCCCAATTGCACCTAATAAAAGTTGCTTGACGCATAGGGATGTTTGGAGGATTGATTGGTTCATATCCTTGAAGCGCTGCGAAGATGGAAAACATTAGGCTCTATAAATGCTAAATTTTGTTGTTATGATTCCATAGAGCAAAAAAGTAAGAGAAAAAAATCCTTATGGAAATTAAGCAACAACAAGGTAGAATGTGCCGGAGGTAGGAGTGACCTTCAAATGGGAAATAAATCAGGCATATTAGGATTTTCGCTTCTTCGTAGAGTCATCTAGCAGGCCTCCGTCAGTCTTAAGAGACTATGGTATCGTGCTCTGCGCTGCATACGCTGCATGCGAAGCACGAAAGCCTGGGTGGCGCAAGTGGTTAAGACACTGTGCCTGTTAACCAGCAGGCCAGGGTTCGAGACCCGAGTCAGTTCCCATAAAACAGGGTGAGCTCCTGTCCTTAGCCCAGCTCTGCAACGCAGGTGGAACCGATCGGATTGGTTCTGCCTTTCCATTGGACTATTTCAGTGGTGTGGAGAGGGGGGATTTGCTGCTTGGGTAACAGCATATTCTCAATATCAATCTAACCCAGGCCTTCGTGCTTCGCATGCAGGGTATGTAGTGCCAAGCACAATACCATAGCCTCTCAAGACTGATGGATGCCTGCTTTTAGAGTCATCTATCCATGGCACTGAAATGTTCCTCCAGTTAAATGTTCCAAGAGCAACTCAAAAGTCTCAGAACCTTTCATGAATGTCTCCTCCTGTGCAAAGTCTTCCCCCATTTTATAGACTGAAAACTAGAGCACAGGCACACTCGGAAAGATGTTCAAGGGAAGGCAGTGTGGAACAGGATGCGTACTAACCTCTTCTGGTCCACTGATATTTTTGTTAGTATTAATTTACTCAAATGCAATGCACATAAAAAAAAGCAGACCTCAGTCAGTCTTTGAAGACTATGGTATCGTGCTTGGCGCTGCATACGCTGCATGCGAAGCACAAAAGCCTGGGTTGGATTGTTATGGAGGATAGGCTGTTACCCAAGCAGCAAATCCCCCCTCTCCACGCCACTGAATTAGTCCAATGGAAAGGCAGAGCCAATACAATTGGATCCAGCTGCGTTGCAGAGCTGGGCTAAGGACAGGAGCTCACCCTGTCTTGTGGGGCCGACCCAGGTCTCGAACCTTGGCCTGCTGGTCTTAACCGCTTAACAGCGTCTTAACCGCTTGCGCCACCCACAGCTCTCCAATGCACATATTAATACTATTATTTACTCAAATCTTAGAATGGAGTGGAATATTGCCCTGAAGCTTTTGACCACAAATGGAACAAAAGTGGCTTTCTACTCACTACACAAGTATCAACCTTCAGAAAATAATGTATTTTTTTCTAAAAACACGGTCTTATGACTTATCAGAAATAAGTCCAATTGAATTCAATGAACTTACTCTCAGGTAAGTGTTCAGAGGATTATAGTTTGATAACTCAATCCTATCCAAACTGTCCCATCAGATGAACATGCATCATATCAGTAGAATATAAGCATTCAGGCAGAAGTGTCTGGATCGAGTGAGTACTGTATGATATCAACATGCTTATCCACTCCATTAGTGAGCACAGTGAGACATGGACAGTTAGGCCATCACCTACCAGAGATATAGTACGTGACGGGGGTGAGTGGTGGTGGAAAGTGAAAATTGAGAGGAACAGGACTGTTTCTGCTTGGGGAGAGGTACAGGAATGGGACAGAATGGGCAGGAGGGGGTAGGATCAACAGCATTTGCATGTGGCAATACCCTATGCGTTCCATGCACCTTGGTATATAGTCATGCCAACCACATGAACATTGACAATGCTGGCTTTTTTGCCTTCTATTGGAGATGAGTACAAGTCACTATGAGAATTGGGCAACCTACAGGGGACTATTTTATTCCAATATCCTAAACCTCTTCCTTCTTCCTTACTATCCTTGGTTTTGTGCCTGCAAAATAACTGGTGCAGTATTAAGGAGACCCATGTGGATGCTTCCTTTACCTTGAGGATGCCTCTACTACTGCCACCCCATCTAAGATGCTTCACATGTCTCAGTCACAAATGTGCATCAGAAGGGTGGATTTGGATCAGATTCATTCTATTCAAAAATAAGCTATAGACAGTATTGCAATCTCTGAAAAGAACATGCATCATGCAATAACATACAGAGCGCACTCATCAGCACCCACTTGGACTGATGGGTGGCCCAAGAGTGTTGCAAAAGTGCTGAAATCAACCAACATTATTTATATACGCTTTTCAATAAAAAGTTCACAAAGCGGGAAAGCACTTTCCTGCCATTTTCAGGGAGTTAGGCTGGCACACCGATATGTGTCGGCCTCCCTCACACAGCAGGAATTGGGGAAAGTGTAAGTTGCACTGACAAGCTTGGCCAGTGCAAAGAGTTCAGGGTTGGTTTGGGGGTCCCCTTACACCTCCCTTCCTCTTGGTTTACAAACTGCTCCCTCCCTAGAAACCTTCTTTGGCAAGGCCTGAAACATTTGTTTTTATCTTTTTAAACATTTTGCCTTTTAGCAGGTTAGGACTTTCATAAAATGTTCTTTTTCACTGTATTATTTTATTGCTGTTTCTTATAGTGTTTTAAAGTCTGAAAGGTTTTTATATATGTTTTAATGATGGTTGTCATGTTTATTGCATTGGGAACTGCCTTGGGTCCCTTTGGCAAGAAAATTGGGATAAAAGTTCGTTCGTTGGTTCATTCGTTCATTCCATCCATCCATCCTTCCATCCATCCATCCATCTTCATCTATTGAGATGTCTTACAGAAGATGTACCAACTCCAGTTAGAAGATTATATATACCAACAACCAATTATATGCTGCCATAAGGATGCTGCAACATTGATAACATGCTGTGTTGCCATTTCCATGGATGTTGCAGGTGTTATTGAAAAGGGCTCTGTCTAAACAGGCTTACCATTTGGATCAGTACTCTGTTGGTTTGGCATTGCCAAGACAGATAATACAATATGGGCGCAATCCAGAGTAACTACGGGGAGTCCTTGCTCCGGTATAAGAACAATTTACTCTGGATTGAAATATGAATTTCCCATAGGTTTTCACTAGGTGGTGCAGTAACTACGTGTACACATAATGTCTCTTACGTGCTCCCGTAGTTACTCTGGATTGTAGGGTAAGTCTGTTCGTCAGCTTAATGACCTGCTCCATCTCAGCCTAACCAAGATCAACTGTGATGATAAAACAAAGATACATCATTACCTGCCTTAGATGGAAATTTAAATTAAAAAGTACACTGACACTTCTTGATGGATGGACCAATAAGCCAAGATTGTGTTCAACCATCACTCTTTCCACAAGAGCCCTGAGCAAAGTACAGGGATCCAACATCTGCAGACTTCCCGTATTGGAAAGAGAAGGCTTCAGGCTTTTTGTCTGGCCACTTGGCAGATTTAGACTGGGCAAGGGAGGAGGGCAGGAAAGGCAACTGAACCAGATGATCTGACTTTGTCAATGGAAGTGCTAAAATGTCAGTGATTAATTGTCCACTGGGTTTATATGCCATTCAGTGTTTCTAAGTACTCTATTAATTCAGCCTGATGCATATTTACACTGGACTGAGCTTTCTCTTTGCAACTGTCCATTACAGATGTCACAGTGCTATAAAGGCAAGAACTCACTGTCTTTGCCAGCTCTCAGCAGTAAAAATGTGTGCCATATATCCTCATTTGGGTATCTGCATAATTAAGCCCCATTGATCTCCTCTGTAGCTCATAGCATTCCTATAATCCTGTTGGTCATTGCTGGGGACAGTGGTCCAAAGCCACCTGAGCAAAAAGGGATGCATCTTCTGAACTGTCACATTTTTCAGTCTCTGCTCTCACCACCCCACATCTGTAGATCCTACAATACCATACTTAAGATTTTCATAGTGTGGCTATTCCTCTTCAACAAGGTATTTTCATTTAAATGTCTTGGTCCTTATTGCCCTTCTGCCTAGATTTCTGCCCAGAACACTGTTGTGTTGCTGCTTCTTTATTCTTTGCATACATCCTGACACCTCATCCATGAGTTTTGCATCTGAAGGTCTGAGACCCTTGGAGGTCTGCAGTAATAGAGCCCGATTCCATGCAGAATTCCTCGTTTCGCCCTGGCAATCTCCAGTCCAGCAATTTTCAACCACTGAGCTGTGGCACGTTGATGTGCCATGAAAAGTCTGAAAGTGTGCTGTAGAAGTTTGGAGCACAGCAATGGAAAACTGATGGAAAATCTCAGTTCTGTAGTTCTGCTTGTAGTAGCAAATGGTCTGTACCACTTTCTCTGCTGGTGCTGCCAGAGCCACAGAACCCAGAAGGATCTAGAAGCCAGAAGCAACATCACAAGTTGTGACAACTATAGAGCAGACCATCAAGTTCACTATGCCTTGAGAAGAAAAACATTGAAATTGATTGCTCCAGACTCTTAACTCCTCTGGAGTGCTACTGCTAGTGGACAGTGCTGCTGCTATTAACCTAGATGAATACGGACAGCACAAGGTTGCACAGGAGCCCTGGAGTAAAGATGGTTCAGGAGTCATCCCGGCCAGGTGAGCCTCTGATGGGCCTGGGATCTCAGCCAGTACCTGATCAGGTCAAATCTCTAACCCCACCTGAGGTAGGGTTGCCATAATTCTCTTCCATAAAATTGGGAAAGTACCCTCTGTAATTTACCAATACATGAACACAATCCCCCAAAATCGGGATTGTCCCTGTTTTTCGGGACATATGGCAACCCTAACCTGATCAGTGGTGGGCTTCAGGGGGTTCTCACAGGTTCTCATTTGCTAATGAGTGCCTGGTTCTGAGAACCGGTTACTAAACAGACATAGAACCTGTTGTTAATTTAGGTTATTAGGACATAGATCCTGTTGTTAATTTATTTGAATCCCACCACTGGGCTGATTTCATGTAAAGCAGCTTCGTATACAAACATAAATCATATTAAACCCTTACCTCTTACCTCCTCTCCCTGTTTTTGCCCCTGCTCTATCATGCAAGTACAAGCACTGTGCAAAGGAATCCACTCAGTGTTTTTCTTACTCTTTGAAGCATTCTGTATGCACAACATCATATTTTATTGAGCACCTATCAGATAATGATATTTTTTCCCAATATAACTTCAATCAGAAAATCAAACAGTCTTGGCATTTAAATCAGCTGCGGGCAGGGTTACTGCAGTGTAAATGAAACAATACTGCAAACACAGGGTGTTTGGCATGTATTCTGGCACATCTTGCACAATGCTGTTTGGATCGCATAGTGTTAGAGATTGGACACTAAATGGGAACAAGGCCAGATGAACCCTCTAACTTTTAAGAAATATGGCAGTGTTTGTGACAAGTGCACCATCAGGAAATAAGCAGAGACGGTGACCTACGGTGCAATCCTAACCATGTCTACTCAAAAGTTAACCCCATTGTGTTCAATGGATCTTACTCCCAGGAAAGTGTCTTTAGGATTGCAGCCAAAGTAGCATAACAAGGGTTTGCATCAGCCAGTGCATGTGGCCAGCATGTCACCTCTACAATGAACCTCCTCCAATGCAGTCTGTAGGGCAATGCAGTGGACCATGGCCATGGTGACTGATCATTGTCTTGCCCTGCTGTTTTTTTAATAGGGTTAGAGATATTTCAATGCTGGTTTAATAGAGATATTTCAATTGTTTCATTACATTCTGCATGAAATTATGAATCAATTTATATGTATCATGATGTAATTCAATGTAATTATACTTGGCATGACGTATATATAATTGCTGTATTTACTCAAATCTAATGTGCACACCTATTTTAAAAGACTTGAGGTTAAACAATATATACTGGTGATTGTAAAACGCAGTTGCAAAACAGGTGCAAAATTTAATTGTACTGCACACAGCAGTTAGTAATTTGATAATAATAAATAATATGACAATGAGTTTGTTACAATTTTTACCTAATTGCACAACTTTATACAACAATGGGTTTATGAGCACAATCTTATCTGTGTCTACTCAAAAGTAAGCCCCATTTTGTTCAATGGGTCTTACTCCCAGGAAGGTGTCTTTAGGATTGCAACCTATGGGCACAATCCAGAGTAACTACGGGGAGTCCTTGCTCCGGTGTAAGAACAATTTGCTGTGGATTGCAGTATGAATTTCCCATAGATTTTCATTAGATGGTGCAGTAACTACGGGTACATGTAATGTCTCTCACATGCTCCCGTAGTTACTCTGGATTGTAGGGCAAGTTACATTCTTATTACAATTTAGTAAACTGTTACACGAAATACTGATCTATACTTATAATCAAAATACCATATTTACTCAAATCTAATGCTCCATCAAATCTAAAGCACACCCTGATTTTGGAGACTAACAGTACAATCCTATTCATGTCTACTCAGAATTAAGTTCATTTGAATTCAGTGGGGCAATTTCCCAGAAAAGATCTCTTAGGATTGCAGCCTAAATTTGGCTGGAAGAGGTGAGCATTAGATTCAAATAAATATGATATATATGATGTAATTTTATATATATTTTGGTGGTATTACACACATGCTCATGTACATCAGCTAGTGTGGCCCAAACCCCCTGGCATTCCTAGAAATGCCACGGCACTTTCCTCTAAGCTCATTATCCACCAGCACCAGCACCAAACAGGAAATATTATGTTTGGCCCAATTTTGATAGAGAAAGATTATCACTGTCTGTGACATGTTAAGAGGACAATTTTACACACATCCCTGAGTCCATCTAGAGAAGCCACCTGCAGATTTCCCAAAGACTATGCATTTGACTGTCATCCTCCATTCCTCCTTCCTCCATCCTCGGTAAGGATTCACGCCATAATGAAAGAGGCACACGCAGCCAAATCGTGCTCCAAATAAGAACTTGTTTATTTGGCCACCATCCCAAACATGCCTATTCAGAAAAGCGGCTCAAGCTGTGTACACTCACTTTTCATTACGTCCCACTGAGATTGCCAATTTATCCTGTGTCTTGAGGATCACAGCCATTTTCAGAGCAGGAGAATGAAAGTGATTTCGGTTCTAATGAGTGGCTCTGAACACGCCGTTGTACCTGTGTGCGCTGACAGTCATCAATTCAACATCGAGAGGGAGCTTCTATAGATAGTTTTCTTTTTTAAAAAAATTCAGCAACAGCTGAGCAATCTGAAACTACAGAGGAACAAATGTGACAATGATGATCATAACAAGTGGGATGAAGAATGAACACTAAGTAGTTGGTGATTAGTACTTTATATGGATTTAAGGAGACTGAAAATTAAAAATAAATCCTCCTCTCTCAAGCCCTGTGCCGACATTTCTGCTATTCCTGGAAAGAAAACTTGGAGAGAAGCTTCACAGTTATGACCACACTGGATGACCAGCGGCAGCCATAATGGATGACCAGCGGCAGCCACTGGATGACCAGCGGCAGCGACCACACTGGATGACCAGCAGACACCCTGTCTCTGGATCTCTGAAATGATTTGTGGGCTGGGGTTTCACCCTGATGAAGAAGTGTTTGGAGTTCTTAAGTCAAGAATGAAGAGAACAGGATTGAAAGATAAATTATGCAGATAGAGGAACAGAGGAAAGTACCATATTTACTCAAATCTAATGCACACCTTTTTCAGTCAAATTTATTCTCCAAAATCAGTGTGTGCATTAGATTTGATGGTGCATTAGATTTGAGCAAATATGGTTTTTATTGTAAATATATGTATTAATTTAACAGTTGATTATATTGTAGTAAAAATGTAACAACCCCATTGTTTTATGAAGTAATACCATTAGGTACAAATCCTAACCTAAAACTATTTTCATATTGACATTGTCAGATAACTCATTGTTGTGTGCAGAAAAATTTAATTTTTTTTAACTGCTTTGCACTTAAGCATTATGATCACCAGAAAATCCTTTTTTTTAAATCTCAAGCCTTTTAAAATTGGTGTGCACATTAGATTAGATGGTGCATTACATTTGAGAAAATGCAGAAATTTTCCTCTCCCGCAACATCAGAACCAGGGACATCTACTAAAATTGGCTTTCAGAAGAGTCAGAACAAACAGCCCAACCATGCGGTGATGCGGCTCCACCAATGTGACTCCTGCTGAAACCTGCAGGGGAGTTTCAGCCACTGGAAACCTTGGGCTATGGAAATACTCCCTTCCTCTAGGGCAACCCCATAGCCAGAGTGCTGGATCTACTTGAACCTGAGACAGCTCTATCGCTGCTGCAAGTCCAGGTGGATGATAGCTGACAATACAATCTTCTTTCCTGCCCCATTCTGCCATCTGCCTGCATTTTTGGCAGGTGTCCTCTATCCACTAGTGAGTTGGACCCAGGGTGAGCAGATGCCTGAATCTAAAAAGGAGGACAAGGTCTTGGATTCCTCTCAGCCTGGCCTTTCTGGCGGACAATGGCATGTTTTCCAACTCACGAGTGAAGCCACGATATTGGGCTCTTTCACTTTCCCATAGCGCTCAATGCATATTTTTTATTTTAGTTTTTCCGCCATAACTTTTGATAGGAAGGAGATAATTCAAAACCAATTTTGGGTTTTCTGTTGCAACAAGATATTTCCAATGGGAGGACAAAGTGTTACAATCTTGATCAGGTTAGAATCTCAGTTGTGCCCTCCATAGGCTAGAAGGATAGTTAAATCTAATTTAGATTCAGTATTAATGTCAATGAAGATATTAATTATAAGATGCTAGTAAATTTTAATCATAATAGACAATCATCATCCTATTATTGATGATTGTCATTAATGATTAATAATGATGCATTAATATATGAACATGATTATCCACCTGTGAGTAAAGAAAAACATGATTATTAATTTTGGGGGGGGATATGATTTTTGAGCAGAAGCAGACAACATCAAAAATATCTCATGCTCACTAAAGTGATGCACTAAACTTGATCCTTCTCCGAGATCCCGATAAGAGGATCAGGAGGATGCAAGTGTGTAGGAATCCTGCTAAACACTCATTGCACACGGAGGGAAGCTACATCTATTGGAACTCATCTCTAGTTATGGATTTAAGGTTTATTTTGATTTCATTTTTCTAGTGTGTAATGCAAACGGTGAGGAGGAAACTTTCCAGATCTAACCAAATGCAGGTAGGTTTTGTGGAGTTTGCGGGCTGATTTCATTAGCACTTATGAGAATTGTATAATTTTATTCCAGCAGGAAATTCCTTTCCTCCCTTGCATCCTCGGTGGCGGTACTAAGTAATCTGCAGTGCGTTGATGACGCCAGAAGGAATTGTTCAACAGATTGCACCGCAGATGTCATTGTTTAAAAGGCTTTTTCCAGACACTTTGCTTCAAGGCGAGGAAAGCAAAGTGGCGAACGACATTTATTGCCAGTTATTTTGGGAAACAAGTCTGTGTTGAAGTTTGGGGGTGGGACAGAAATGTGGAAATTAGTTTCTTAACTATAATGTTATTTTAAAAAATCAAAGGCATACTGACTTTGGGCGTACTGTCTAATGGCTTTGAAGTAGGCTGAAATCAGAAAATTATTATAGGGTTTATTTCTGTAATCCTGAAGCCTAATGGTGGTTGTAAACTAATATGGGCAGACTACAACTATGGTCCCATTACAGCAAGGCTATTGTCAGTATAATGTAGGCACCATTCTTTACATACCCAGTAGTGTGACGAGGGAGGCAATATATTATTGCATTCCCATTGGCTATCAGAGCCATCTGGGCAGCAATGGCAAAATGCAGCCCCTACAATAATGAAGTGTGCTGCCCCCATAGCTATGCCACTGTACATAACTGTACTTAACAGTAATCAATAGCAGTAACCGTTTCACAAAGGAAGGAGATGGAAATAGACACAAAGCTCAGAAATATCACAATGTGAATGACTCATGAGCCAATCCTCTTACTATCTGAACCACTCATATTGCCTGACATGTTTATATACTCATGATCATGGTGGAAGGAGCATGTCAAGGGGAGTCTTCTGCAGGTCAGATTCAAGTTGTTCTGCTCGACAAAGGCCAAGAAGCTTCAGGTCCCACAAGTATTTAGAGGGAAAAAAACCTAAGTCTTGGCTCAATAGAGCAAGAAACCCTATCCTCCTGGCTGGCTTGGGAGAAGCCTCACCTAAGGAAAATTTCATGATATCAACACCTTGTTGGGAAAATAAAGTGAAACTTGTGAACAAGGCCACATCCCAGAAGCATCCTAGCTTCCAGATATACAAAACTATGAGCCATTACAAAAAGTACCTTTAATCTTGGTATCCCTCACTGACTTCTATCTATCTACAGTATTTATATACTGCTTTTCAACTGAAAAGTTCACAAAGCGGTTTACAAGAAAATGAAAAAAAAATTAACAGCTAATTAATAGCTAATGGGTTACACTTCATTGCACATAGCTAACTTCATTGCACATTTAATCACAAGTCCTATTTATTTGAGTCACAGGGCCCTAGAGCAATCCAGGAGTCTCCAAAATTTAGGATAACCAAGTGCTACTGAGGATGGACTATCATGGCATCAAATATGGTCCTTAATGAGCTTACGGTATCCTACAATCACTTCCAAGTTGTCTTATGGAGCCTTACTTGGGAAGAAGTTGGATAATCAATATTGTGGGAATGCTGTGATATTGTTTGATATTGAGGCATGACCTTATTCTAATAGGTTCAATGGAGGAGCCAGAAACCAAGAAGTGGCTTTATTTTTCCACTGTTTTTTAAATCCACTGTTTTTTAAAATCTATGGCAGGTTCTGAAATGTGCAGAAACTCACCTTTATTGGAAAAATGCAAAAGCACTATGGACACAATCCAGAGCAAATTCAGCCTGCTCTGACCTAACTGCACTCTCCTAACTATTCTGTATCCAGAGCAGAAAGTTATGCTGAATCCAGAGAGTCAGGAAGCCTGGGCTGCCCTAACTGTTCCAGAGCATGCTAAGTAATTGACACAAGGGGAAGACTTGCTCCTGAGGAGACACCCCTCAGATCACATTGAACAAGGAACAGCTGTGGTGCCTACAGTGGTGACATGACTCTGCACATCACCTGGTGCGGAAGTCTGTGTGTCATCCCTGGGATGCGCCCCCCCCCCCACCTGGACTGCGCAGTCACCAAAGTTGGCACCTGCGCAGTTGTTTCTGAAGCCCACTGGCTTCAGTGGGCCCACTGAAGTTGGCACCTGCGCAGTTGTTTCTGAAGCCCACTGGCTTCAGTGGCCCACTGGCTTCAGAAAGAGTACTGCGCAGGCACCATCTCTGACACCTGCGCAGTACTTTTCTGAAGCCTTTTGGCTTCGGGGGAGACTGTGCAGGCATCAGAGTTGGTGCCTGTGCAGTACTCTTTCTGAAGCCATTCGGCTGCCGCTCCGCCTCCTGAGTGAGGCCGAATGGCTGTGCAGAGGCGCGGACTTTCTCTGCTCTAAGGAAGTCTCCTCTGAAGCTGTTCGGCATGCTCAGTGTGTTTCTGCGCAGTGCACCTCAGATGGCCGTTCAGACCAGCTCCTCAGACAAGTGGCAGCTTCTGGCTGATTCTCCGCCTTGGAGCAGGCCTGAATGGGGGTGCTGACGCCCGGGGCCTGCCAAAGGACAGTCAAACTCCATATGGAGCGCATCACCCAATGCAGCCCACACCAGCCGCACCACTGGATGCCTGCCTTATAAGGAGTCCCTGATGAGATGCCAGTACATTCTACAGTGAATACAAGGGGCTTCTTGGAGTGGCCTGCTGTATCCTGAGGTTTGTGGGCAGCCGTAGTTTGTTCCATATCCTGAGGTTGAGAGGAAGGGGTTGCAGCTAGGCTGGCCAAGAACTCAGATTTTTGGTCAGCACTGCCATTCTTACTCGGGCCTTATCATGGACCCCTATGGGTCTACTCATTACTATACCTGCTCCTGAGGTGGTATAACTCTGAGGGCTGGAAGAGGGCATTTCTGCCTTGGAAACAGGCTCTGGATACAGAGTAACTGCTCTGCCCTTGGCAATGCTCAACATGCCCTCAACTTGCCTCTCCTGAGCTGCTTAGGCTGCCCCAGTTAGGGCAGAGCAGGTCCACCTCTCTTAGGGCACCCTATCTTGCCTTGCTCTGCCCTAAGCCTCTTCCAGAGTAACTGGGCTGGAGCATCTTGCAGTTGCTCCAACCTAGTGTTAGATAGGGCAACCTAAGGGCTCTTATGTGGACAGATTAGTTGCTCTGGATTGGGCTGCCAGCCTTTATGTTTTTAAAATATCAGATCTTTGCTCCCTTTTGGAGTCACCTTTTGAATAATTAATAACAAGTTGTCTTTAATGAATCTCTGTGTGTGTGTGTGTGTGTGTGTGTGTGTGTGTGTGTGTGTGTGTGTGTGTGTGTGTGTTTTACAAGCAGCACTCCATGATCCAATAAATGATTGCTCCATGATTCTTTCACAAATCATGGCTATACCTTGTTTACTTTTAGGTAGGTTGTGTTTTCTAACTGGCACAACGACAGATGACAGCACAGGGCTTCGCACAATGTGTTTTGCTTTTTTCAGCCATCACTTTTTTTTGACAAAGTGCCAGTATAACATTATTCCAGAGCATTCGGGATGGGGGGGGGGGGTAAGTAGCAGTTGTCACTCTGTGCCACTTCCCCCCTCCCCCCCACACACACACAATGCCCCAGAACCAATGCCACATCAGGGTCATTTTTGGAATGAAATTTAATTGCTATTGCATTTGCTTACAAAATAAGGAACAAATACAGCACTTTAAAAAAAAGAAAATTATGCTTTTCTTCGTCTGCTGATAAGTACCCTGAATTTTTGGTTGCCTGCATCCCCCCCCCACCCCGTCTCCATATTAAGCAGAAAATTCTCTCTTAAGAACTTTTGACTTAAAGGCCTTTTCATTCACCCACTTCAAGCAGCAGTAAAAAAAATAAAGCCAAAACTCTACAGCACAAGACTGACATTTACAAATACAGAAGTGCATAAGAACTCACATGGCATATGACAATTCCCCTATCAAATTAATTGAGCAAATAAAGTAGGCTTTTTTACTGCTGCCTAAAGCAATGCAGGAAAGGATTGCCATATGTTATAAAAATTGAAAAAAATCTTGCCTTGAGCATCTTGATCTTTTTTATCCCCTCCATAAATATATCTAATTTCTTTTTTTTTAAAGGCATGGGTGCCAGTTGTCATCATAATGTCCCATGGCAAGGAGTTCCACAGAGTAATTACATGCTGGGCAAAGAAATATTTCAATTCTAAATGGGCCTTGTGCCACCAGACCATTTGTTCTGCTGGTATAAGACCCTTTACAGCAGTTACAAAAGGCAACAAGCCATTTATTGAGGCCAGGCCACTATTGCTCCAACAGTGAGTAGCCTGGTCCAACCAGGGTGACCATATGAACGGATTTTTCTGGACTTGTCCTCTTTTTTAGCCTTCTCTTCAGGTGTCGTCCAAAAAAGCTTCATTTCTCTCCATTTCGGAACTTTGCAATGGTATGCAATATCCCATCATGTCATATGAGGTTGGATTCATATTGAAGAGCAAATTCCAATGCAAAAAAATTGGTTTTGAAATATCTCCTTCGTATCCAAAGTTATGGCCAAAAAACTAAAAATAAAAAATATGCATTGATCTCTATGGGAAAGTGAAAGTGCCAATATCGTGGCTTTACTTGTGAGTAGGCAAACATGCCATTGACCACCAGAAAGGCCAGGCATAGAGGAATCTAAGATCTTGTCCTCCTTTTTAGGTTCAGGCATCTGATCACCCTGCCTGTATCTCACAGTGGACCTTCAAATTCTTCATGGAACATTTGTGAGCTTCCTGAATCACCAAATTCTCCGGGGATCACACAAGAGATGTGCAGCCTGGTACCCTCCAGAAATTTCCTTCAGAAATTTGTCCAATCCCCTCCGTATCTAGGCTAGATGCTATCACCACATCCTGTAGCAAGGAGTTCCATACTCTAATTGCATGCTTGATAAAGAAATATTTTCAGTTGTCTTAACTCTCCCAACAGTCAGTTTTAGTGGAGGTCCTCTGTTTCTGGTGTTGAGTGAGAAGGAAAAGGACATTTCTCTATCCACTCTATCCACCCCTTGAATAAGTTTGTGTGTCTGAATCATGTCTTCCCTCAGGTGCCAGCAATATCACTGCCAAGTATGGCACAAAACTTGTGCCAGCAATACTACTACTGGTCAGGTTCAGGTTGACCCATTGAAACTTCCAGGACATTCCTGAGGCAAGGGTTCAAATATCCCCTTAACCCACTGATTTTCAATCTTTTTCATCTAACACCACAATGATTTAGTGCACCATCGGTTGCCGGTGCACTAAACATGTCAAACTGGTGCACGAAAAACCATCAGGTTTTTGACAATTGATGAGGCACACTATATTGTGAGGAGGAGGCTCACCTCCCCATTGGCATTATAACTGTCCTGCTCCCAAATTCCTGTGGCACACCTGTGGACCACTCATGGCACACCAACATGCCACAACATAGCGGTTGAAACAGAGCAGTTATTCTTTCATCCCCATGTTCATATAGAATACTAATAGCCATGCCTACTTAAAAGAAAGTCTCATTGTATTCAATGGGTCTTACTCTCAGGAAAGTGTCTTTAGGATTGCAGATTTATTCATACCAATATGTAGAGGAACAGCACACACATGCCTCGAAAAAGAATGTGAGAAGAAGAAAAGAACCAGCCTGTCCCCCATTTCACATAAGAATAAATATACGTTATTTCTCCTCATGGGGTCCATATTCTCATGGTAAATGAGCCAGCACGTACTCTGTACAGCCATTGACAGACCCCAGCAAAATAAGAGGGAAGGTTATGAAATGTGACCACTATAATTAAGCCATCAACGCACCCCACAGAAACAAAACCCGAGCCTTTTAATTAGCTCCTTACATTAGAATTAAGGCTTCATTATTCCTTAGCATATCAAGCTGAGAACATTATTAAAGTCTGATGGAATAATGAACATCGTGACAGAAAATGCATGGCGGCGCATGAGGCAGTGTGCAGGCCTATTAGGCAGCCTACATAAATTCGCCTATCACTCCTATCCCGGAGAAAGAGGGGGCAACAAGAGAAACCGTGAGTGTGAAAACAAAATGATAGGCCTTCAGATGTGGGGCTTGCCGCTTCGTAGGCAGAGGAAGGGGGTTCAGCAGAAGCAGGGAAAGCTGTAACAGAAGCACTGCAGATGGGGGCAGAGGCAAGTTTTCAACTGAGCAAATAAAAGTTTAGGTTGAAACTGGAGTTGCCACCAATTCCACCCAAAATGACATTTAAATAAATGTGAAGCGGTTGGGGAGTTGGACCAAGACCTGGAAGATCCAGGTTCGAATCCCTCCTTGGCCATGAACCTTCCTGGGTGAACTTGCATCAGTCACTCATTCTCTACCTCACAGGGTTGTTTTGAGGAAAGCAGAAGGGGGAAAAAAACTAACAGCCCAATCCAGAGCAACTAATCTGTCCACATAAGAGCCCTTAGGTTGCCCTATCTAACACTAGGTTGGAGCAACTGCAAGATGCTCCAGCCCAGTTACTCTGAAGGAGGCTTAGGGCAGAGCAAGGCAAGATAGGGTGCCCTAAGAGAGGTGGACCTGCTCTGCCCTAACTGGGGCAGCCTAAGCAGCTCAGGAGAGGCAAGTTGAGGGCATGTTGAACATTGCCTAGGGCAGAGCAGTTACTCTGTATCCAGAGCCTGTTTCCAAGGCAGAAATGCCCTCTTCCAGCCCTCAGAGTTATACCACCTCAGGAGCAGGTATAGTAATGAGTAGACCCATAGGGGTCCATGATAAGGCCCGAGTAAGAATGGCAGTGCTGACCAAAAATCTGAGTTCTTGGCCATCCTAGCTGCAACCCCTGCCTCTCAACCTCAGGATATGGAACAAACTCCGGCTGCCCACAAACCTCAGGATACAGCAGGCCACTCAAGAAGCCCCTTCTATTCACTGTAGAATGTACTGGCATCTCATCAGGGACTCCTTATAAGGCAGGCACCCAGTGGCGTCACCAGACTGGTGCGGCTGGTGTGGGCTGCATTGGGGATGCGCTCCGTATGGGGTGATGTGCCGGAGGAGTTTGACTGTCCTTTGGCAGGCCCCGGGCGTCAGCACCCCCATTCAGGCCTGCTCCAAGGCGAAGAATCAGCCAGAAGCTGCCACTTGTCTGAGGAGCTGGCCTGAACGGCCAGCTGAGGTGCACTGCGCAGAAACACACTGAGCATGCCGAACAGCTTCAGAGGAGACTTCCTTAGAGCAGAGAAAGTCCGCGCCTCTGCACAGCCATTCGGCCTCACTCAGGAGGCAGAGCAGCAGCCGAATGGCTTCAGAAAGAGTACTGCACAGGCACCAACTCTGACGCCTGCACAGTCTCCCCCGAAGCCAAAAGGCTTCAGAAAAGTACTGCACAGGTGTCAGAGATGGTGCCTGCGCAGTACTCTTTCTGAAGCCAGTTGGCTTCAGAAACAACTGTGCAGGCGCCAGCTTTGGTGACTGTGCAGTCCAGGTGGGGGGGGGTGCATCCCAGGGATGACGCACAGACTTCTGCACCAGGTGATGTGCAGAGTCATGTCACCACTGTAGGCACCACAGCTGTTCCTTGTTCAGTGTGATCTGAGGGGTGTCTCCTCAGGAGCAAGTCTTCCCCTTGTGTCAATTACTTAGCATGCTCTGGAGCAGTTAGGGCAGCCCAGGCTTCCTGACTCTCTGGATTCAGCATAACTTTCTGCTCTGGATACAGAATAGTTAGGAGAGTGCAGTTAGGTCAGAGCAGGCTGAAGTTGCTCTGGATTGCAGCCAAAAGCTCTGTAAGTCACCATGGCATGGGAAAGGTGGGGTATAAATCCCACAAATTAAAATGAATGAATGAATGAATGAATGAATGAATGAATGCATGCATGCATGCATGCATGCATGCCAAGGAAGGGTTGGCAGGTCAATGGTTCAAGACCCGAGAGCTGCATGACAAAGTGAGTTCCTGTCTTTAACCCAGCTCCTGACAACCTAGCAGTTTGAAAGCATGCAAATGCAAGTAGATAAATAGGTACCACCTTGGTAGGAAGGTAACAGTGTTCTGTGCGCATGTGGGGCACACATCAGTGGATATGTCTTCAGACAACACTGGATCACAGCTCTAGAAAGGGGATGAGCTTCATACTCTACAGTTGGTCATAATGAGCCAGGCAACCAGCAGGATAAACTTTTAACTTTATATATCCTAAGTATCTGGTACAGGGCCACATGAACTCCTATTGTAGGATCATGAAGGGTAGGATTTTGGCAAAACTGACGACACTGATCCCATACCCTTCCAGGACCAAACCACTTTGAAAAATACTAGAACAGCCCCTTTGGATCAGGAAAAGGTTCATTAGTCCACCTTCCTGTCACACAGTGTGGCCCACTATATGCCACAGAGAGCACATAAGAGGATGCACAGAGAGCATACTCTTCCCTACTCTATTGCTGCTCTTCCTCACCTGTATAAAACTCCTCCCTTTTGGGTTTGGGTCTCAAACCATTGATCTTCATACTGACAGGCACAGCGCCTTCAATCACTAACCCAACAGCAGCCTAAAGGCCGTAAAAGATTTTGCGATCCATTGCTGATATCAACTTTGTCATCTTAAGTGCAACATAACTTTTTTTAAATCAAAGATTAAAAACAACTCCATGAAGTTTCAACAGTTAAAAAAAGAACTGGAACACACACATACATACACACATTTGCACACACACATTTGTTAATTATACCATTAAGAGAAATGAACTGATGTATCACATTCCACATATTTGAGCCTAAGCATGGTAAGACGGAGATAACGCACTCCTAAACCCAAAATATAAGGCTTTATGTGGGAAAAATGGAAATAATTACATTTGCGGCCATGAATCATGAAGGCTATGGAGATCAAAACCAAACCAGCTGGCACACATGAGTTTTGTCTGAAGACAACAGGAGGATCTGAAAGCAACATGTGCTGAAAGACCGAGTGCTGGTTCACAAATTACACGCACCTGTTAATTCACCATTGGAATATTGTCAGAGATGGCACAGAATATCAAGATGGCACAGACTGTCGAAATATTGTCAAATTGGGCAGGAAAGCTCAGAGAGGAAGCTTTGTAAGGGACTTAGGATGCAATCCTAAGCAATTTAGGGTGGCATAACTCAGCTGCATATCTTCCTGTGGTGGTATGGAGAGGCAAACACACATCTCTGCACTGGCAGAAGTGCCTTACGTGACACCCCCAGATTGGCACAGGACTTGTGCCATGGCTTTTATGCCAGCCTAACTGGAGATTAGAATTGTAGGGCTGCAATTCTAAACACACTTTCCTGGGAGTAAGACCCATTGGACACAATGTGGCTTCCTTTTGAGTAGACATGGTTAGCACTGTGCTCTAGGTTAGTTTCCCAAAGTGGGAGTCGCAATTTCATTTCAGGGGAGTCTTGAAAAGCTGAGTTGTGCCATCTTGGAATCTGGCACTGGGTGCCACCAGTATAGAATGGGGTACTCAGGCTGCAACTGAGGACCACAAACAAGACTTTTGTGAACACTTACAAAAGTGTAAGCTCCCTGCTTTCACAATGGGGTGTCCCTCCTCCATCCTTGCCTGGATTCTTCAGCAGTTGAGATGAGAACCGGGCTGTACTGGGCACCACTGGACAAAGGGCACCACCAGGCATTGGGAACCACTGGACCAGGCAGCAGATACCAGTGGGTGATGGGAAGCAAGCACCTCTGGGAACCAGGCACAAATAGGCACCACTGAACCCCAAACAACCCTGCTGGGCACCAAGGAAGGGGCAATGGGCACCACCACACATCACCAGGACCTAGGTATTCCTATCAGGCACCTGTACAGTGGGCAGTACAGGTATCTGGCAGTGGGAAGCAGGCACCACAGGGCACAAACAGGCACAGGACACCTGTGTCTGGCAATGGGTAACAGACAACACCAGGCACCACACACCGCCAGGTATCACCATGCACCTGTACTGCACCTGGGCAGTAGTGGCCTGTGGGCACCACTGGGCATTGGGAATCCCTACAGGCACCACTGGGCACCCCTGCAAGACACTGGGCACTACCAGGCAATGTCTGGAAAAATATGTCTTATGTTCACCCTACCCATTGAACATGTATGGACCCTTTTCATCAGACCAATATGCTCTGGTACACTTGTTGAAAACTGCCGCTCTGGGGTTATTAAAAAAGTTTGGCAATCCCAGAGCTGGAGAGAGTCAAGTCTGCCAGCAAGTTTATGACAAGAATAGAAATGGAAGGTTGTGTAGAACAATTCTTTCAAGATGCATAAGAGCTCTTATTTTCTCTTCATAAGTGCACACAGGCTGTGATGTAAAAGATTAAAGCCGCAGAAGAAAAGGGGGGGGGGAACCTGAGTGGAAGGTGCAGACTGCAAGATGAAAACATTATTTGCAAACACTTCTGGAATCAGAATTGCACATTAACAATGCGAAAGTGGCCATGCAGTACAGCAGGATGTCTTATCTTTGGAAGAAGGGACTTATCTGTGATTCCTTGAGTCAGCTCTGCATCCACCAGCAATTTTTTTGTATCCATCTTCAGAGCTTTTCCTCCTCCCCCATTTCCCTTAAAACATATAATGAAAAAGCAAGAAGATGAGTTTTTAATGTCTTGGCAAGATCAGGCGGAAAGAAAGAAATGTAATGATTTTGAAATGAATGAATGTTCAGACCGTGAACGCAACAGTTGCCAGATGCTTGGGTTTCCAGAAGAAACAGTAAGGAAAAGAAATGTATAGAAAGCCAGCAATGGCTCCAGGGAACTCAGAACTAACAAAGGCTCTCCAGAGGCTTCCGACATTATGAGATGAAGAAGGCAAAAAAAGGATGAACTGATTCTCCCTGGTTTTTGTAATGCAAAAGTCAGATAATAAACAACTTTTCCCTCCCCATAATGAGATTTATGTGCAATGTAAGGATAGCTTAAATATTTACTTGTGGGAAGATGCAGATATAGGCATCCCATCATATCTGTGAAGGTTCCATGCTGCCCTCCCAATGGAGAGGAAAAATGCAGATATGGGGAAATCATATATAGTGCTCCCCCAAATTCTCATTACCTTTGTTTTTCTTTAGTAGCAACTGAAGCACGTGTCTCTTGGATAGGAACATTCTTGCTTCACTGAAGAATTGATGTGCAAGGCACCAGTCTACAGGCAGGGAGGAGGTGTTCTAGTTGATGGACAGGACTATGGGTGGGTGGGGTGGGAGCGGGGAGGGGGGTGGGACCCATCACCTGGCACTGGCACTAGATCTAAACTTCATTCCTGGGCAAAACAGAGCAGGTCTGGGCCATTATATTCTGCTCAGATCTGCACCACTTTGTAAGGTGACACATCTGAGTAGACCCATTGGGGCTGCTGCTCCGTTACATGGGGTAAGGGGAATGGTTTCCCTTTACTCCAATATAGTGTAGCATCAGCTCCAAGCTTGCACTAGTTGCAGCACAGACATGCCAGCGTGCCTGCCTCAGTGCAAAGTAGGATTACCACTAAATTTAATCACTACACTGATTATTGCCACCCTAGAATAATAATTTTGATTTTTGGAAGTTTGGCTGGTGGAGTTGCAGGACTCATTACTGAAAGGAAAAGGGATGAGCTCTGACAAGAAAGCCATTTTATATCCCAAACAGCTTGGCTAAGATATATTGAAGATTAGGAAATAAATAAGAAGGCGTTACAATTATTTTTTAAAGTTTCACTTGGCGCACACAGTCAAATTTAATTTTTAATTGTTGCAGGTCTCCACCCTCTCTTTTCTCCTTCTATATCCTTGGGAAGAATTCTTCAATTATCTGTTTGCATTGTGTTCTTGCAAACAGGAACTTTGGAAAAGATTTCCAGTCTAACGTATTCTGAATTGATGACCTGCCAGGAGTTCAATAACAGCTGTTTGCACTGCTGATTCAAAATGTTTGTACAGGAAAATGTAAACCCAAGGAATATCAATAATGGTGGTTTTCATGAATCTGAATAAGAATCCTCTATAAAAACTCAATAAGTGATTCTTATCATACTTTATCGGGGCAGAGAAAGAGCAGGTCCCATTTGATGTTCAGTTGTAACTTGTAGGGCTTCCAGGCAGGCTCCATCAATCAGGCGTCCACATCTGGCAATGCCAGCGAGCAGAAAAATGGAATATTGAAGGTGGAGCATGGCGACGCACCTGTGTGCATTTCAAGTATGTTTTGCTCACACTGAGATCAGACCCAATGCTCTTATCACTGTAGTGCAATGAATTTTATCATGCCGGAGGGCAGGGGTTGGATAACATATGCAGGTAGTCGCATGGATCAAATCCATTAATCTGCTGAATAGTCAAAAGGCAGCCTCTGGTTTTGATCTAGAGAGGGGGACATTTTGGTCTTGAGCAGACAAAGGTTCCCCTTACAGTTAAATATAATGTTCCCATGTATTGGTAGCATGCAATTTCCTTATCTTAGGGCGCAATCCAGAGTATCTACGGGGAATCCTTGCTCCAGTGTAAGAATAATTTACTCTGGACTGCAAAATAAATTTCCCATAGGTTTTCACTAGGTGGTGCAGTAACTATGAGTGCACGTAATGTCTCTTATGTGCTCCCGTAATTACTCTGGATTGTAGGGTTATTCTCTTTTTCCCACCATAACTTATTTATTTACATCCAGTGCATTGTGCACTCAGCAACTCTGATAACAATAAAATTCAATTTTATAATAATGTATGTGTGTCTTTGTGTGTGTGTGTGTGTGTGTGTGTGTGTGTGTGTGTGTGTGTGTGAAATTCAGAACAATACAAATTAAAGTAATTAACATAAGAATCACAAGCCATTATAGGAATGATGCAACCTATCTGAAGTAGGATATCTCAGAAGGCCAAGTGAAAGGTATTGGCACCAGGATGTTGATCTTTTATGAGACACTGTAATAAACAGGAAACCAGACTAAATGGGCCTTCGACCTGATCCAGAAGTGTTTTTCTTATGTTCCTGATTAGCATAAAATCCATTAGAAGCCATCAGCAGAACTGCACATGAAAAACCAATTGCAATAAAAATGTTCCACATCAGAAAAGAATGTCTGGACATAATTATCGATGGAGAATACGGAACATGAAGACATAACATCATTTGCATTGTTATATGCTCTCTCTCTCTCTCTCTCTCTCTCTCTCTCTCTCTCTCTCTCTCTCTCTCTCTCTCTCTGCTTGGTAACCACTAGCTGAGATGTGTGCATTTTGATTTGGCTTCCCATTTATTGTATTTTTACCTCTGCCATAAAAAAGTAAGTTGTTGTTCTGTTAAACTTACATCCTTCCTCATCTCATGCTATTCCATTGAACTCTGCCATCAGTTGTCGTGTTTGGCCATCTGCGCACACAGTCCATTTCCCCCATGTGCACATGCTATAGAAAAGAATGTCTGGGTACAATTGATGGAGAACATGGAATGTGAAGTCATAACATGATGGTAAAGGAATTTCTGGATTAAACAATGGCAGTTGCCAGCAGCATCCAGGAGCAAAATTGCTACTACTGCTGACCATTTCTCCTGGGGATTGTTCCCCCCCGTCAAACTATGAAATAACGTGTACAAAGTCACCACTAGCAAATAGATTGAAGGAAACAGAGAAGAGAGGTGGGTCAGCCTTTTAATAAATCCAGAACGGTCTAGGGCCACCTTGCGGATCACCTTTCATGTCAACTTCTCTTTACAGTCAAATGAGTGTCTGAGGTCTTGCTCCATGAGAGTGATGTCTCCTTCACTGTCTGGAAGTGTGGTAACATGAGACAGGGACTTCTTACAAGTCTTACTAAAAAAAACAGTTTGGCCCCATCATGGATTACTTTTCCCCAGCCAGACAGTGATAGTCACAACATTTCCAGAAGGCATTTAATATACTGGCTCTACAGGTATGTGCTCTCATTGCTAATACTGTCATTGTTTACATATTTATTTTCTTTTTTTAGTTTTTAATTCAAAAATAAAGTTTTAAAATCAATTCTGTTCTCTTCTGTGTGTTTTTAATTGCTGTTTGACTCCATAGATTTCCTTGGAATAACAAAGTTGAGATACTTGCAGTGTCATTCTAAACTGTGGGTGGCGCAAGTGGCTAAGACACTGTGCTTGTTAACCAGCAGGCCACGGTTCAAGACCCGGGTCGGCCCCACAAGACAGGGTGAGCTCCTGTCCTTAGCCCAGCTCTGCGACGCCAGCTGGATCCAATTGTATTGGCTCTGCCTTTCCATTGGACTAATTCAGGGGCGTGGAGAGGGGGGATCTGCTGCTTGGGTAACAGCCTATCCTCCATAACAATCCAACCCAGGTTTCATGCTTCGCATGCAGAGTATGCAGCGCCGAGCACGATACCATAGTCTTTCAAGACTGACGGAGGCCTGCATTCTAAACCTACTCAAATGTAAATCCTATTGTATTCAATGGAGCATATTGTATTCAATTGCAGCCTAAAGTTGCAATCCTTATCTCCATTTAGGCCAGCATAAACCCAGTGCTGGCCTGGGAGTGTCATAAAAGTTATGTTCTTCTGTGCCACTCCTGGAGGAGGGTTAGGTTGTGCACAGACATGTGCTTGCCTCCCTACATCCCCATGGGAAAGGGAAGACCAATAAATTGTGCCAGCCTAGGTTAGGATTCATCCTAATTATACAGGTATTTTAATAAATAACATGAATGTGGTGCTGCGTGCTTGAAAAATTCTTTCTCACATCTCAAAACCCTGCTAGAAACTAATGGGTAGGAGTAGGTGAAATAGAAAATGTATGGAAAAAATGATTATTCTTGTTGTTATCGCCATCATCCTTGATAGCAGGGGAACGTAATATCTTGGTAGCCTTTTTCCCTTCCCTGAGACTCAAGATGAAGCTGTTTTTCCTCCCTTTTAGTAATGAGGTACGAAAAAGGAAAGCAAAGAGGATGTAAATTGCAAAAGCACATAAAAAGGACACTGCCGGGGACAATCTTTCAGAAGCCACTGAAATTTGTCTAAACACAAGAAGTGGAAGAATAGAATATTTTTCTGCAGAGTCGTTCCCCATCCTATAAGCTTTCATTGTATTGGAATATCAAAGCAGCACCCCAAGGTAGCGTTAATCAGCTGCTCCATCTTAAAGGCTCAGCGGGATCCTGGTCAGCACAGCTAGACACTTGCTGTCTCTTTCCAGTCATCACATTTTGAAACTGACAATGTCCATTGTCCATCCTTATTCAACCCAAAACGAATTTTGTCCCCCAAAATTTGCTAACTTTAATTTGTTTGCTCAAAGCATAATCTCCCAAATTGTGTCTTTAGAGGTATTCCCATAACAGACACTGGTGAATTAAGTGGATTTAAAAAGATGGTGTAAAGTTCTGCCATGGAAAATGCACAGTTCTGGGTGAATGGGGCTGTATAAAGATGAATCAGAGGCATCACCAAGGCTGATGAGCTGGAGGAATTTGACACTCCTCCAGCAGCCATAGCATCTCTGAGCTCAGTGCGCATGCCCAGAAATCCAGGCATGCATGCTGGGTTCAATTCACACTGCTCCAAGGGGGGGGGAGCCTACCCTGCCTTGGAGCAGAGCGATATGAGTGCTCCAAGCCCTGTGTGCATGCTCAAACTTTTGCTTTGAGAAATTAAAGGCTGCTCTTTTCTCCATCCAGGGTCTGAGGCTTCTCGCCATCAGTACAGCACCAAAATCACTTTATTAGACTTTGTCCACCATGACCATATGACCTGTATTCCAGGACATGTCCTCTTTTTCAGTCTAGTATCATTGAAAAACTTCAATGTCTTCCTTTACATTGTAAGCAGGCAGCATGTAGTCTTATTATTAATAAATTTTACGTAATAAACTACCAACACATACCTGCGTTATGGGAGTAAAATACTTCCCCATGTGCCATCCCCCCATTGCACATCATCCCCCATTGCACATCATCCCCCCATGCACACCATCACCCTCTGTGCACCCTCCCTCCCAGTGCATCAGCTGGATGTTGATCAGTCTTCTAAGTATAGGACAAAAACAAGTTGCACCTCTTTTCAGTCCCTTAAAGGTTACATTTCTCAGCATCGGTTCTTGGTGGATGTTGATGTCACAGAAGGAACACCCTCCCTATCAAGCTTCTAGTTTGGGACAGAGCATCCCTCAATAAGGGATTCTTCAATGCAAAGTATAGGGAGGAAAATGCATTGTGCCCCTTTTCACGCCCTTCCGGTTGGAATTTCTGAAAATCGGTTCTTAGTGACTCCTTCCGTCACGGAAGGAACACCCTCCCCAAATTTCACGCTTCTAGGCCCAGCGGTTTTGGCAGGGTGGTGATGAGTGAGTCAGTCAGTAAGTCAGTGAGTGAGTGAGTGAGTGAGTCAGTGACTTTTCTCTTTTATATATATAGACTAATAAATATTTAATAATAGGATAATATTTTATACTGTTTAATAAAATATTATTCTAATATTTTCATTAGGGCAGAGGAACTAAATGGGTTCTTATCTTACTATTCACTGTTGAAGCCCAGGATGGAGGAGAAAGAAGGGAAGCCCGCCTTTTGCATGGCGGGCTGCTGTGTAATCCATTGAGGGAACACTCATTAAATGATCCGCTGAAGTGGAACTACTTCTGAGTAGAACTGACAAGGAGCTGTATGTCCTTCTAAGCCACACAGATGCTGCTCTTGACCTCCTTCCTCTTGCTGCTTCTATCCCATCCACCCCGTTTACAGATGGATTGGGCAACGGAGGAATGTTTAAAGTGAACTCGCATACACCAGCAGCAGCCCCGTTTCCCTTTTTGCAGGCACAATGAACTTTTTTTCACTCATTTGGCTCAGATTTCCCCCACGTCTTCCCAACACGCTGAGCTAGGATGCACCATCGTTCCCTACCATGACAGTGAAATGAAGGGTTTTCTTTATTGCAGCTGGGGTGGGATTCAGGGTGACCATATGGAATGGAGGACAGAGTACCTCTACCTTTAAGAATTTAGGCAGGCTCCCTTCTATGTTGAGTTAAACTTACCTAAATTTCTCTTCTATACAATAGTTGAAGATGGAGGCACTCTGTCCTTCATTCTATATGGTCACCCTGGTCTTGAGTCAAGCCCCACTGGACCTTTCCCATCACAGATGAAAAGGTTCTTAATGTTTGCTGAGTTGAGTAAGGAGTGAGAGCTATTCCAATGGAATGAAATGCAATCCTTTAGTGCTTTCACCTAATAACTCAAGGCCACTTTACAATGCTCATCATTATCTCTGCTGACAACAAGCCTGGAGATAAAGGAAAATGTTCAAGAAATAATAAGGTGGGTGTTGGACAAAACAAGATAAGGAAATGGGGAAATATTTGCTCATCAGACACAGGCAATCAAGGGTGGTTTACTGTCGCCACAAAGGGATGCATATTTAGTTTACTGATGCATATTCAGTGAGAAAGGCATATTTAAAATTTAAATGAAATCCTGTACATTGTTTGTTAACATTAAGAGTAGACCATTTCAGACACAGTACTAAACTGTTAGAAGCAGGAAACAACACCCCAGGCTTGCATGTGCCTCCAGCCCTTTCTGTACATGGGGATGTAGCTGGGCTCCTGGAAGCAGGCAATTTAGGACAATTTGATTAATTTTTCTAAATGAACCCCACATCTGAAGAGGGCCCAATCCCTGGGGCACTGAATGGAAAACACAGAACCTTGGATGTTCCATCAGCTCCATCACATCCTAAGGAAGTGGGATCCTATGAAATGGTTTTACTGGGCCCTGCCTCCTAACGCCTGCCATTCATGGAAGACATACCTGACCATGGCAATCCACAGAGTCTTCAGAAACCATGGTTCATCTTAAGCTACATACCAACTTGGGAGACAGCCCCGCTGAACATTGTGGGACATACTTATGAGTAAACTTGTATATGAGTATAATTGTGCTGATAGTCATTATAAGCTGTTCTGTGCCTATGTCCAAAATCATGAGAAGACTGTTAAAGACTACGAAGCTCTTGGAAAGAAGATCTGGGAAATACCCAAGTGGTATTCTCATTGATCCTCCCAGTAATAGGCAAAAGTCCTCAGAGAGACAGCAAAATTTTCTGAGACAATATCTGGCTTCGAAAATGGTTACAATTACAGCAGTGCCCTGACGATTCCCATCCAGAGCATTTTCTTGATTCCCAGGTTTCTTTTGGATGTATCCCATCCCCTTCTTATTTAGTTTAAAGCCCTCCTGATCAACTGAGCAAGAGGCGCTCTTTCAAGTGGGTGCTCCTCTTTTATTTAGCAGGGGATGAGAAACTGGCCCTACACACCCCAGCAATGTCTGTTCAAGTGGCTTCTGCTGGTGTTCTTTTTTGCATTTTAGATTGTGATCCCTTTTGGGACAGGGACCCATTAGCTTTTAATTAGCTATTATTATTTTTCCATTTTCTTTGTAAACCGCTTTGTGAACTTTTTAGTTGAAAAGCAGTATAGAAATACTGTAGATAGGTTCTCCATGTTTCATTTGAAGACACCCTTCCCTCACCCTTCCCCCAACTCATAAGATGCAATCCTTCCTCCGCCAGGAGTCATAGAATCATAGAGTTGGAAGGGACCTCGTAGGTCATCTAGTCCAATCCCCTGCCTGCAGCAGGAAAGCCTCCTAGAGCATCTCCGACAGGTGCTCGTCGAGCCTCTGCTCGAATTTCAGTCCATGATCCCAGAAGCCAAATCCTTCTTGAAGACACCAGGGGAGTCAAGGATAACAAAAAGAGCTTCTTTAGATATGCCCAAAGGAACAGGAGAAACCAGGGGGTGGAGCTGCTCCTGGACAAAGATGGAAACCAAGAGAAGACTGAGTTGCTTAACTCCTTCTTTGCATCCATCTGTTCTCGGAAAGAGGGCTGTGCAAATGGGGGTGAGGGATCATTGGCTGATGCGGGGATGTGCTTGCATCCCCAAAGAAGTAATGGAAACATGGATGGTGCAGAACAACAGATTAAGATTGACAGAGAACTGGTTCGAAACCACTTAACTGGCCTAAATGAATTCAAGTCATTTGGACCAGATGAGCTGCATCCTGGCAGATGTCCTTGCAGAGCCTCTGTCGATCATCTTTGAGAAATCCTTGAGGAGTGGAGAAGTGCCTGGACTGGAAGAGGGCAAACGTAGTCCCAATCTTTAAGAAGGGGACAAAAGAAGACCCGGGAAATTATAGACCAGTCAGTTTTGTCAGCTTGTAAGCTGTGCTGGTTGAATTATAGATAATAAGTACTAACAGCTGAGTTCAATTTATTGTTGGGTGTGGCTTATATAAGCAATGGTTAATTTGGATTGGTTAATGTTTTATATAAATATTTGTTCTGTGCTGTTCATCTCATGGTGGGGTTTTGACCTGGCTGTGTTCTTGCTGATGGGTCTCCTGTGCATGTGTAGATGCTGATAACCATGGATTGGATATTTACTGGAAAAAGGCTTTAGCCTTATTCATCTTCCTCTTATGAAGAACTGTTGCTGCTACTGTATGAAGATTATTGCTGTGCTACTCTGTGCTACTAGTATTGTTTATTGGATTCTTTGTTGCTTTGGACCATGGAATGTTTATCTGACAACTCTTAATGGATTATGTTTTTGCACTGGAATGAAAATATATATTTTTCTACATGAATGTCTGCTGTTTGTTGCATTAACAACCAATACTGGGATGACTAGCTTATAAGTATATTGACAAGTTTGACCTCAATCCCGGGGAAGATATTAGGACAAATCATAAAACACAAAATTTGTGCACATCTAGACAAGTACTCGGTGATCAAAACAACCCAGCATGGATTTACCAAGAATAAATCTTGCCAGACAAATCTGATCTCTTTTTTGATCGGGTTATGAGCATACTGGGCAGTGGAAATGCTGTGGATGCCATTTATCTTGACTTCAGCAAAGCATTTGACAAGGTCCCACATGACATTTTAATTGGGAAGTTGGGAAAATATGGGCAAGAAAAGGCAATTGTTAGGTTGATCTGCAACTGGCTCAATGACCACACTCAAGGGGTTTTAATAAAAGGTTCTGCGTCAGCCTGGATGTCAGTTTCGAGTGGGGTGCCCCAGGGCTCTGTCTTTGGCCTGGTTCTCTTTAATATCTTCATCAATGACTTGGAGGAAAGGATGCAGGGGAGCCTGATCAAATTTGTGGACGACACCAAACTGGGAGGAGTAGCAAACACAACAGATGACAGAAAAAACCTACAGGAGGATCTGGACAAACTGGAATCCTGGGCTGTAACAAATAGAATGAATTTCAACAGGGAGAAGTGCAAGGTTCTGCACTTAGGCAATAAAAACCAAAAATATAGGTATAAAATGGGGGATACTTGGCTTGGCAGCACAACATGTGAGCGGGATCTTGGAGTCACCGTGGATCACAAGCTGAACATGAATCAGCATGTGATGTGTCTGCAAAGAAGGCAAATGCCATTTTAGGCTGCATTAAGAGGACTGGAGCTTCCAAGTCACGAGAAGTTCTAGTTCCTCTTTATTCAGCATTGGTGAGACCTCACCTTGAGTCCTGTGTTCAGTTCTGGGCACCTCACTTGAAGAAAGATGCAGCCAAACTGGAGCAAGTCCAGAGGAGAGCAACAGGAATGATCAGTGGGATGGAAGGGAAGCCCTAACTGGAAAGGTTGGGGGAACTTGGGATGTTCAGCCTGGAGAAGAGGAGGCTGAGAGGAGACATGATTGCCCTCTTCAGATACCTGAAGGGCTGTCATAGGGAGGAAGGGGCTCATTTGTTCATAGCTGCCTCTGAAAGCAGGACTAGAACCAATGGGTACAAACTGCAAGAGAGGAGATTCCGGTTGGAAATCCGGAAAAAAATCCTGACGGTTCAGGCGGTTTGGCAGTGGAACAGATTGCCAAGGGAGGTGGTGGACTCTCCCTCACTGGGGGTCTTCAAGCAGAGGCTCGCCGAGCACCTGTTGCAGATGCTTTAGGAGGATTTTCTGCTACAGGCAGGAAGTTGGACTAGATAACCTACTGGGTCCCTTCCAACTCAAGGATTCTGTGATCGCTGATGCTATGATGACTTCAGTGATAAACCAGGATATGGACATAAGTCTTGATAAACAGCAAATAATTCAGAAGTTACTTTTTCTTAAATACCTGTTTGTATTTATTGGAAAAACTGCATTCAAAGGTGTAAAAGTACATGCTCACCAAAGACCTGTATCTGGTATCATCTCAGAGAAAAGGTTAACATTCAGAAGACATCCACATAGCCTCTCCTTGCCTCATAGTAGTAATTAAATTCTCAGGAAAACAGATGGACAATTCTGCCCCCAAAATAGAGATATTTATGTAACTATCACTGAGCTAATTGATGCTTGGCAGCCTCTAAAGGAGGCATACAAGATGCTTTCATTGTATCAACAGTTGTGAACATGATTTAATGCATTAATAACTGCCCTGAGAGAGCCATTATCTTGAGTGAAAAAAGAGAAACAGGAGGAAATTTGAGATCCCAGTTCATGTGCTTGAAGGTGTTGCATACAAAAGGCTTGCCACTCTGTCTTAATAAGTCCATATTAGCAGTACAGGAGTATATATCCCAGTGGCGCTCTTGTTTATTGTACTTAGGAGCACCATTCTGTTTTGTATGTTTTGCAGATGGCTGTGTTTGCAGGCTTTATGGCTGCCACATGGAACAGTGCTTTATAGTCCAGGACAAACACAATGCAATCTCATGTTCTAGCATTGCTTAGAAGATCAGGAGTGACCTTCAGACAAACATGCTTGCTCCTTACTCCTCTACCCTCTAGCACCAGAATTCTCCATCCGTTCTTTTCTCAGGATTAGCCATCATTAATGTTAAGTTTGCAGCAAGCATATTCATTTATTTATTTAAAATATTTGTTTCCTGTCTTTCTCACTGTGATTTGGACATATGAAATCCATTTGGTCCCTGGGGCCCATAAAATAAAACCACCCCCCCCCCCCCCCAGATATGACAAAATGACAATCCTAAGCATGTCTACACAGAAGTAAGTCCCATTCTGTTCTAGGAAAGTGTGTTTAGGATTGTAGCCTTAATATAGGCTGTAAGGCCGGATGGGAACACGGGTGTACCATCCCGGTAAATCTTAGCCACAAGCTCAACCTGGAGTACAGGTCTACCCACTTGGAAGATGCAACTCCAGAGGGCAGTCGAAGTGAGAGCCCAGGTCTACCCTTAAAGTAGATCTGAGTTTTAAGCCTAGGTAAGGATCCCAGGTCTAACCACCCAGCAACCTCAGCCACAAAAGTGTAAGTTCAACTGGGAGCCCAATACTACCTGCCTTGTTCACTTGGATTATGTAGTTAAGACAGTGCTCAACATTGGTTCTGTCCCTGTCACAGTGACATACTGCCCCTGCAACTGGAGTTTCAATGTAGTTATCATGGTTAATAACCACTGGTGGTTAATAATAGTCCATCATCAATGTTTAGAATTCACTTTAATACATCTAAGCCAGAGTACAACACCTAACCTTCCCGACCAACTCTTCCTTCCCAACCGCAGCGCTAAAGATACAATAGGAGCTAATAATGTTAAGGTACTGCACAGAAAGTTTAAGCTACACATGCCTGCTGGCCTCCAGAGGGATGTTGAGCTCGAGCATCTGATTCTAGAAATTTCATGCACAAGCTCAGTACATGTCTGCAAAACTGTAGTGGTCTGGGTGCTTCAGTCCATTTGCCATAACTCACTGTTGATGAAACCAGTCTGAATGTTTTAAAAAAAACACAGCCAAAAAATTTGGTAGGAAGAGATAGGACAGCTTTCTTGTAGTAGGACTGCTTTCAAGTAGGACTTGCGAAGTGCTGGGCGAGGACTAAGGATACAGACCTAGAGAGAAGGCAGAGGATGACTTAAAAGCTTATAGTATAAAAATGATGTTAAGTTTCTCCACCAAAGACTTTATGGAGTGTGAACAACCTGTTTGGTGGACTGATTCAGACTTCTGATGTACAACATTCTCTTCACCGCTACTCTTAGGACTTAGGTTTGTGTGATGGGTTCGGTGGAACCGAAATTCTCGGTGGTTGATGCTCATCACCATCTCGATGCCCATGCCCACTGCTAGGAATGTTCATAAATATTCTGTACATTCAGCAGAGCTGTATGGCTAGGAAACGCTCATTTCAATCCAATGAAATAATAGCTATTGAGGTTTCAAAGACAACTTTCGCAAACCCAAGAGTTTTCTGGTCTGTATGTCTTTCGGCATAAATAGCAACAAGCAATGCTAAAACATCAGCCAAGAAAGGGCTTCCAAAGAGTGAGGCTTATTCTAATTCTCCCCATGGTGAAACAGATGGACAATTACACCCGATAAATAAAGAAATTAGCGCAAATATCACCAAATTAATTGAGGCTTTATCTGAGCCAAAAGGAGAAACAAGATACTTACTTGTTGTTCGCAGCTGTGGGTATAATTTACCACATTAATGCCTTTCTCCTGCTGAATCACTACCATGAGTGCAAAGATTCCAGGATTTAATTTATTTTTTTGATCAGTGGCTCTGAATTTTAAGATGACACGCAATGCCTGTTCTGTAGTAAATCTCACAACCAGTGCAATAAAGAGCAGACACTCTGAATATATGACACTCTTTTTTCCCCCCAGGAAAAGATAGCATCGGGATTTAAATTCCTTGGCTGCTCTTTAGTTATCTAAAGGGATTTTCTATCTCTTTTTAAAGCACTTTCAAAAGGATTTCTCTCTTTAGTTAAAGGAAAAGTTCTGGCTTTTCTTTTATTAACCACTGAACCAAACCACTAGGAAATTGTGTGCAAGCCAAGATATGAAGGAGATGCAAATAAAAGAATGAGCACAACGATGCCCTGCTGCATCTTCCTTCCAGTTCCTGCTCAGTATGGACCAGATCCAAATTACTTCCAGGTATAGATCATGTCCTGAAAAGAACAAAACCCCTAGGCTGACAAAAGGGATTTCTGCTGGCCTAACTGGGGTTAGGATTGTACTATGAAAAGACAGGCTGACCAAGGAGAGTGTGAGCACAATCCTAACCGTGTCTACTCAAAGGTAAGCCCCATTGTGTTCATTGTGTTCAAGCCCCTTACTCCCAGGAAAGTGTCTTTAGGATTGCAGCTGATGAACTGATGCAACTGAATATACAGGAGCTCTTCTAATGGTATATGTTGTTATGATTCCTTTTCCACATATATTTATTTTTCCCATAATAAATTCCCAAAAGGGGCTAGAGGGGGAGTTGCATAGCAAGTATGAGGGAAGATTTATCACGTTATTTACTAAAACATTTATAAAGCAAGTGTGTCACAGGAATTTGGGGACTGACATTAATTAATAGGAAAACTGGGGGATTTGAACAATCTGGTGTGCTTCTTTCAACGGTAAAAACAATTGATGGTGCGACTTGACAATTTCAGTGCCTTGTTAATTTTGCCATGAGATGAAAAAGGTTGAAAATTACTGCTCTATGCATTTCCCATAGGTTTCCCATAGGTGGCACCGTAACTATGTTGGTGTAAAAAGTCCCGTTGTTGATTGTCTTAAATAATATGGAGTAATTATGTAAAACTATATATAGAAATGTTTTGCTATATTTTAATGCTTTTTCATGAGTGTTTGTGTATGAATGCATGTGCATATATACATGGATGTATGAATACATATATTATGCTCACATACTGGTTTAATATTAACATTAATTTTATGCAAGGCTAGGAGAACGATCCTAACTATGTATATGCAAAAGTAAGCCCCATTGTGTTCAGTGGGTCTTATTCCCAGGAAAGTGTCTTGCAGCCGAGGTCTCTCAGGCTCCTTTCCATCACCCTTGTTAAATAGGAGTTAGCCCCATTGACTCTAAAGTGCTTACTTCAGAGTAGACATGTACAGGGCTTGTCGTATAGGCTTGTCTCTCAGGAGAGGCTAAGCAGGAGTGCCAAAACCAGCCATATCCTGGCCATGACTATTTTTTTGCTTGTTTATCAAGATACTTGTATTTCAAGTTAAAAATTAATAGAAATGCTGGCTTGTCTTGCAAAACACTCGCAGTCCAAGGTTTCACTGGGCTGAGAACTTGCTACAGAACTCCTTGCTACAGAACTCCTCAAAAAGCAGGGAACTCCAGCACATTTCAGTCAATTTCTCGAAATACAATCTAAATGATGTTATTTTCATTTCAGCTTTTTTCAAAGGCACAGGAGAAATATTTCTCAACCTTTTTTCCACACAAAAGAGAACCTGCTATTGTTGTGCAACAAAATAAAACAAAGCAAAAAATGACTGGTAAAAACAGCAACTTAGATACAAATGTGGACTGTCATGCTTTCACTAATAAAAGCTAATAAAAGTTATGTTTTGGAGCACTATAAGGGGTTCACTGCCCCCCCAAAGCTAGTAGCTGTCTGGAGCATGCAGAAAAAGAGGATAAGATTCGGATCTATCCCATCTCTCTGCCTCCCCGATCCATTCCTTCCCCTGCCTCCTGTTGGCTTCCTCCTTAGGGCGCAATCGAGAGTAACTATGGGGAGTCCTTGCTCTGGTGTAAGAACAATTTGCTCTGGATTGCAATATGAATTTCCCATAGGTTTTCACTAGGTGGTGCAGTAACTACGGGTACATGTAATGTCTCTTACATGCTCCCATAGTTACTCTGGATTGAAGGCTTAGTGGCATACCTAGAGGGGAGTCCACCATAATGAAAACACATGCTATGGTGAAGGGGCAGTGGGGTAGCTAAAGAGGTGCAGAGGAGTTTGGCTAGTGGCCAAAACTAGTGGCCAAAATTGTGACAAATGGGGAACGTTTCAATAATAATACCATCATGTTATAGATCAATGAAAGGCTAATTTAATGCAGAATACAATGAAATAAACTGTATTGGAATATCTACAAGTATAAAAGTTATGGTCAATTAACCAGAAATTGAAAATACCAACTGCTTATGGAAGAAAAGTAGAATTTCTTAACTCAGAACTGACCTATGAGACTGATTGCCTTGAGAGCCAATGGGATGTAATTATAATACAGCATGGAACGAAGAAGGTGTTAATATGCATCAACTCTTATTTCCATAGATCATACTACAGTTAGTATAGGTCCAACCTTGTTATACATGGATTTTTTTATATGAATTTGACTCAACCCAAATAGCCACTGCAAATCAGTTATAAAAACAGCTTTTCTTCTATTGTACAGTCATGTAGGTAATCATTCCATTCTTCAATCCCAGAATCAAATCCCTGCAGATATAGCCTAACTTTATTCCATTCGGTGGAACAGAGGAGCAAGAAACCTGGAATTGGGTCTTTAAACCTATTTTTCCATTTTTTTCTTATACATAAATTTTTTAATCCACAGAAGGTTGCAGAACGGAACCTAATGAATAATGGGGGACACCTGTATGGTAATATTGGTGAATATATTTCTTTGTTTTAAGAATTTGTATCCCGCCTTTCTTGGGTTGTAGACTGACTCCAGGCAGCTCACATTAAAACATAATTAAAAACATTAGAGTAAAGAGTAAAGTCATTGGTAAAGAGTTACTTCAAAGTGGTGTTCCTTTTATTTATCAGAAAGAGAATAGCCATCATTCTCTGCCCCAGCATATCATCTGTAACTAATAAGTGCCTGTCACTAACATTTATTTACTTAATTAAATTTGATTTTTGTTATGGGAAGGGGGGGGGATATAAAATCTTCTTCAACCCTAGATAGCAGATAGACGCCTTAGCTAAGCCATTAGCTGGGAGTAATACAGTAAAAAAAATGGGTGGTAAGCAAGCGGGGAGAAGATTTTCCCCAATTTTCTTTTTTTTTTAAAGCCCGGGCATGATGTCACCCCCAGTTGTGCATCACTTCCAGGGCAACACTGAGCACAATCCTAACTATGTCTACTCAAATGTAATTCCCATTGTGTGCAATGGATCTTATTTCCAGGAAAGTGACTTCAGGATTGCAGACATTGTGAGCTTTGCACTGATCATAAGTCATGGCCCTGGATCAGGGGACCTATAAGAGGCCATTGAAAACAGCCTTCCCTTATGTCTGCATTGGTCCCCTGATGGCTCATGGGTCTCCTCAAACCTATGTCTCATTTTGCTCCTTGCGGGGAACAGCTCCATGGAACAGAAGCTCCTTACACACTGCAATGAGGCTCCCCGCAGAACTAAGGACCCAATCCAATTCAACTTTACAGCCCCAGTGCAGCCACAATGCAACCTCAGAATATAGAAAGAAACATCCCCATACCTTGAGGAGGCCTCTGTGATAGCCTCCCCACCATAGACATCAATGCACAACCCATTGGTGCAGCTGCTCCTGCACTGGACTATTGTTCAGGATACCTTTGTACCCTCTTTAGATGCTGATCCTGCTGATACTGGCCTCAAACTTTCCTCCTCACCACCCCATCTCCTCTCCTACCCATTCACTGCCTCCCTCCTACCCCTACTGATCTCCCTCCACCCCCACAGTTTGTTCATAAAAGTGGATAGTGGCAACAGATGCAATGGGAGCAGGAGGAGGAGAATGGACCGAATCCTAGTGAACTTTCATTTGTCTTCAGTGAACTTGTTTGGGTTGTAACATGAGCCACCTTGGAGAATAGCGGTATAGGGGCATAAAACGGAGCATTAATAAGGCATAGTAGTGCATAAACAAGGTAGTTAGAGAGATAAATAAATAAATATTTGCTCTCCTTCACCCGCATGTGCTGCACAGTACTTACCTGACTGCTCTTTGTAAGTCTGCATACCTTCTGTGGATATTGCTGCTCCCTCCACTATTCCTACCGCTCTATAGAGAAGCAATCAGTCTGGTTTTGTTCCTGCTGATGGAGAAAGACTTCTCCATCTCGCACAGCCAATTAACACCTTGAGAGACTGAAATGCAATTGATGGACAAGTGTGCGTTCAATTTCACCAAAGGATAAACTGGTCCGAAAATTAGCCATTCTGGACCCGAAAAATTGTTTTCATTCCCTCTGAACCTTTTTTGCCTTCTTTTGCTCCAGATTAAAAAGGTCTCCTGCGTCCTCCTTGAACTCTTACTTTAAATACAAAATTAGTTCTTGATGGGTCCCCCCGTCTTATGGGGTCCCCCCTTCTTTTTATCAGTCTGCCTTCTTGAAATGTAATGTTCATTATCTAAAGGTGAAAAAAACATGTAGGCAGTCATGTAATTTACATTCTCCAAAGAAAGGTAAAGATAACACGAAGGTAGTTTGATTGTGGGGCTGATAGTTCCAGCTTTGGCATCACAATAAGCCTTTTTCTCCTTTCTCCCTTCCCTTTTTTTGTCTTTGTTGATGTTATCTTTGGGCTTTTTCCCCCCAAAGTAATTTAATGTTATGCCAGGATTTGGTAGAAAAATGCAGGCTATCGACTGAGGCAAAAATCAAACAAAGGTCGCAATTGCAATAGCAAAAACAGCCAAAAGCAAGAGCAAAATATATTCATTGCTGTGGTTCTTTTCTCAACAGTTAATAAATTGCCCAACCTGCCATTTGTTTTTAAGTTAGAAAACAGAAGGAAGGGACCTCACTAGATAGCACACTTCTAGCTCGATTCCAAAACAAACAACACCGAAAATGGCTTCAAATTTGAACGTATATGTGGGTGGCGCAAGTGGCTAAGACACTGTGCTTGTTAACCAGCAGGTCAGGGTTCGAGACCCAAGTCGGCCCCACAAGACAGTGTAAGCTCCTGTCCTTAGCCCAGCTCTGCGACGCCAATTGGATCCAATCGTATTGGCTCTGCCTTTCCATTGGACTAATTCAGTGGCATGGAGAGGGGGGATTTGCTGCTTGGGTAACAGCCTATCCTCCATAACAATCCAACCCAGGCTTTCATGCTTCGCATGCAGTGCATGCAGCACCAAGCACAATACCATAGTCTTTCAAGACTGACGGAGGCCTGCATGTGGTTTGTACAGCAAAGAGGCAAGAGGCAGAGCAGTACCATCCATGGACCCCCATACAGAATCATTACAATGGAGGAGTCCATATTTTCTAGCCTCAAGCAAGAAGCAAAGTTCACTAGTATGGTGATCATACTGTACCTGAAAGTAAATGTGACCCAAGCATGCAAGAAAGATATTAATCTGCATCATCTAGCAATAGAGGCTGAAAAAAATGAGCACGGGCAAAAACTCATGGAGCAAAAAATTATTTGAAAAAACTATACTTTGAAAGCACATAGGACTGGCTTGACAACCCTCCCTGGAAATATTTCCCTTCTGACACTGACCAATATTTTATACATTACTAGCGAAAAGCATGCCCGTGTTGCAGGAATAAAATTCCCCGGTACACCTTCCCCCACTGTGCATCAATCCCCCACACGCATCAACCCACCATGCGCATCCACACTCATGTGCAACATCCCCATGTTCATCCACCCCATGCGCATCATCCACCCTATGCACATCAACCTCCCATGCGCAAATCCCCATGTGCAATAATCCCCCATACACAACATTCCCCATGTTCATCCCCCATGTGCAACATTCCCCCATGCGCAACATCCCCCATGTGCATCAAACCCCCATGTGCATCAAACCCCCTTGCGCATCAAACCTTCATGTGTATCAAACCCCTATGCACATCATTCCCCCATGCACAACATCCTGAATGCGCATAAAAACCCCATGCGCATCATCACCCCATGCGCAACATCACCCCCTGTGCATCATCACCCCATGCGTATCACCACCCCATGCGCAACATCACCCCATGCGCAACATCACCCCATGCGCAACATCACCCCATGCGCATCAGTCCCCAATGTGCATCAAACCCCCATGCACATCAACCCCCTCAATGTGCATCAACCTCCATGAGCAACATCTGCCATGCGCAAAATCCAACATGCACATCAACCCCCATGTGCATCCACCCTCCATGCGCATCATCTCCCATCTCCCCAGGCGCATCATCTCCACAGGTACATCATCTCCCCAGGTGCAACATCTCCCCATGTGCATCAACCCCCCATAAGCATCCACCCCCGTGAGCATCAACCCCCAATGTGCATCACCCCCATGAGCATCATGTCCCCATGTGCATCTTCCCATGCACAACCCCCCATGTGCAACATCCTTCCCAGTACAACCTCTTTCTCTGAACAACATCCCCCCCGCAGCGCACCAGGCACCGAGCACTAAATTGGCTGATGTTGGTCAGTCTTCCATGTTAAGTATAGGACAAAAACATGTTGTACCCTTTTTCAGCCCCTTAAGGGTTAAATTTCTCCACATCGGTTCTTGGTGGGTGTTCATGTGACAGAAGGAACTCCCTCCCCGAATTTCATGCTTCTAGGTCCGGGGGTTGGGGCAGAGCATCCCACAGTCACTGATTCTTCAGTGCAAAGTATAGGGAGGAAAACACATCACATTTGACCCCCTTCCGGTTGGAATTTCCGAAAATTGGTTCTTAGTGCTTAGTGGTTCTTAGTTCCTTCTTAGAGGAAGGAACTCCCTCCCTAATTTTCACACTTCTGGGCCCTGTGGTTTTGGCTGGGCGTTGATGCGTGAGTGAGCAAGCAAGCCAGTCAGTCAGTCAGTGACTTTTCTCTTTTATATATATAGATTTCAGTATCACAATTATAACTTTCATGGCTGATTTCAGTATTTAACCATTCAACCATTGACATTTCTGAATATTTGATCAAGATCCCATTGGGATTTGCAGGCAGAAGGCACTGGTTAGTTGACATGGGAGGCATGTTTTGTTTCATGGAGTGATGAATGTTTGTGTTATACTGTTTCACAGTATACAAAAGACGGTACTTGTGTGCGGATGCAGTGACCAGATGTCAGAACAGCAAAGAGGATAAGCCTCCCTCCCCCCCCCCCCAAATGCCGGATACCCAAGAAAAATGTAGGAAATGATAAAAGTTAGAGACTTTTATATATATTGCTTTCATGTGGTCTCTCAATTCCATTCTGCCTGGAGTGAGTTGTGTCTATTAGCCCCACTCTGGCTCATTAGTAGTTTGTGAAATACCATAGGTCAGTTCAATTTAAATGTTATACTGTGTGTTCTTTCCAGGATCTTGTGGGTTAATAAAATGACTATGCAAACTTTGAATTCAGTAATGTATTTTTTAAAATAAAAAATTGGATCATTGCCTTTGTCTCCAGTTCTGAAGGCTAATTTTCAACAGGTAAAAAACTCCAGCAGCAGCATCTGCTAAACAGAAGTTCAGTGTCTTTCACAGCAACATCCAAAAAGTACTTTAGAATTATTTGACAATTCACAGAGCTTCTTTAAAAAAATAACTGAGTCCACTGGGAAAAGTGTTCCTGCGCTGAGAATAAGTTGAGATAAATTTAAAACTTTAATCAGCTGAGCAAACACTCAGAAAACCCTGGGGTGTGGATTGTATTATCATAAGCGCATAGCTCCCCTTACTGGTTGGGATCATATAAGGCTATTCAGGGCAGATCTATACGGTTTACTGTGTGCCTTCTACTTGCCCTGGTCTGCCAGGATGGAAGATTCAGTGTTCACTTACTTAGGAATATTAATGCCCTATACTTCGTAAGAAGCACCTATTTTTCCCATTCAATCTCCAGCACATTCAGTAAGAGGTCAGATAGCTTTTAGACCTTATGGCTGCAATCCTAAAGACATTTTCCTGGGAGTAAGATCTATTGAAGTCAATGGGGCTTACTTTTGAGTAAACAAGGTTAGGATTGTGCTCTAAGACTGATTGTAATCAGTCCTAAACAATCTTAAACACACTTTCCTGGGAGTAAGACCCATTGAACACAATGGGGCTTACGTTTGAGTAGACACGGTTAAGATTGTGCTCTAAGTGTTTATCTTTGCACTTTATTTTTAGTTGGACCCAGCTTCTCTTGTTATTGTTAATTATTTTGCACAGATATTATTCTACAGAATAGGGCTGTGGGTGGTGCAAGTGGTTAAGACACTGTGCCTGTTAACCAGCAGGCCAGGGTTCAAGACCCGGGTTGGCACCACAAGACAGGGTGAGCTCCTGTCCTTAGCCCAGCTCTGCGACGCCAGCTGGATCCAATCGTATTGGCTCTGCCTTTCCATTGGACTAATTCAGTGGTGTGGAGAGGGGGGATTTGCTGCTTGGGTAACAGCCTATCCTCCATAACAATCCAACCCAGGCTTTCGTGCTTCGCATGCAGTGTATGCAGCGCCGAGCACAATACCATAGTCTCTCAAGACTGACGGAGGCCTGCTTATTCTACAGAACCTTTGTGGTTTATTATGTTTTTATTTTTTATTGTTTGTACTATGGTTTTTAATAATATATTGTTAGCTACCATGAATATCTTGATTAGAAGGGGCAAGGTGGAAATGTACTATGTGCGGTATGAATAAATAAAAAACTCCGATTATTTGGAAATGCGTAAATGTGACTTTTCTTATACTAAACTTTCAGCTATACGAGACTTCAATTTTGCTTCCAGTTAATTAACTGGACAATGAATGCAAGCAGGAAAAAAAGTACATCCAAATTTATCCTTCTTCCAGGCATCTTCCTTCTTAACAGAATGAAATGGTGTGAGGTCTTTGGGATATCAGAAGCCTCTTATAATCCTTCCCTCTGAGTTTTCACGTTTCTACCCATTGCAGAAGCATGACAAGAGACTACAATTTTTCAATAGTGAGCGTTACTGATCACCTACATGATCCAATTAAAACAACTTGCCCAGGTGGCTGTGCTGTCTGATCTCACACATACCACTTTTCAAGATTAAAAGAGGAAAATCTTGAAGGGGATAAATGGTAAAATCAAAGCCTCTTGTACGCAGACTTTAAGTCCTGAAAAGACAGAAATACACAATGTATTCCGTTAAAACCAGAGAGCAGGTGGATTGATTTGAATCAGGGGGATTTAGCAATAATCAATTTATTTTGACTTAAATAACATGAAAAAATCCCATTTAATTACAGCTTCAAATCCAACTTCTCATTTTGTCATTTGTACTTTTCCAGAAACAGAATGCTTCTTAATTAGTTGCTAGCACAATTAAAACATATTGGAATGCGACAGTAGCGAAGTAGTGGGGGGTTAGTGCATCAAGTACAGCAGGTGCCACAGCTCCCCATGTAAGCAGCTCCTGTTAGTCATCATCACCACTATTTAAAGCAGTGACAGCAACACCCTCCTCACAACAAACATCCAAAACCATGGATAAAAGTGATCCCTAATCTTACGTTGGACTCACAGGATCCCTAAACTTAACGTTGGACTCACTCGTTGGAATCACACTTCACCGGGTGGCCAGAGGTGGCCTAAGTCTGAGAAGATCTATTGGGGTGGCTGCAGCCCTACACCGAGGAAGCAGACAAGCCTTCCCTTCCCCATGGTAGCACAGAAATAGTCCCTATATTTGTTAGGATTGTGTTGTCATTTCCTAAGCCATGAACAAAACCAGCAAATGTGATAATTTGAGTAAAAAATTTAAAAACATGTCTAGATGTACATCCTCATGGGTAATCTAATCAAAATTAGCAATATCTGGTTTTATGAGAATTCTGAGACCCACAATTTAGTGAACAATTCATTTTATGTTAATGGGTTCAGAGAAATTTAAGCTTTTAAGACTTTCACCTAAACAAATTGGAACAAAAGTAATTAAGGAAGTGGAGATGAACTTCTCAAATTTATGCGTACCCAGTCAGCTCCATCACTCCAGCAGCAAGCAATATAAAAATGAGTAATGGCTTCCCATCAAGGTAGATGCAATTACCAAGGAATAATCACTGGGAACGAATCATACCACCAAAAATTAATTTATTACGAGAAACAAACGCAATTAATTGTTTGTCAAATGAGTGTGGAGTAATAGCATGATCAACAAAAAGAATTCGCTCCTTCCTTTCCTCTATGTATTAATTAAGTATACCAAGATCAAGACATCTTGGGCCACAAACTGTCAGAAAACTTGTACTGTTTGAACTGCTAGGAACAGGTGCCACTTTGGTTGGGATGTAACAGCATCCTGTGCGCTTTGGTGTTTTATCATGCCCGCCACATGACTACGGTGGCATCTTAGGACAACTGTGGCCTTATGACAGCACCACACCCTTCAGTCATGATTAGCTGGACAACCTACTGAGGTGTGATGTTTTGATGCATATCTTAATTCCTATGGCTGTGCTTCGTGCTAAGAGCCTCCTCTAGCCACCGTGTTAACAGTGAGACAGCCTCATGATGCTTGGCTACTAGGATCCCCGCTGCCCTCAGTAATGGGGACTGAGTTCTTATGGGTAATGGCTGTCTGTTCCCCATTTTTGAGGGTATCTTCTCAGCCTTCCTCCCACACAGGAGCATTGCCAGACCCTCCTGCTCTTCCTCCCAACATTCCAGCCATGCGCCAACTGACGGTTGGAAGTGACAGTTGCTCGACCAACTGTCACCTGCTCGACCAACTGTCACCTCCCTATCCAAGACTTGTTGGGGTTTAAAATCTTGTGAGGTCTCTGACCCACTTCTAATCATGGGCTCCTCTCTTGGTCCCTTGGTATTTCTGGTGTGTAATCTCCTTCCCTAAAATAAACCCCTGGGTCACATGGGGACACCTTTACCTAAACCAGCCATGGCACTCTGCTGTGCCGTGAATGGTCCACAGGTGTGCCACAGGAGTTAAGTAGATGTGAAAGATGTGAACCTCTTACCAATAGCATGGTGTGCCGGATGTTGTGACGTGAACATTTTAGAGCTTTGTCAGCTCGCAGTCCTTTTTGGGTGAGGGAAGGAGTCTCCAAACGTTTTGGCAGGGGGGCCACATCATCGCTCTGACACTGTGTCGGGGAGCAGAAAAATGATGTACATGTCAAATCTGAAGAAATTTAAATAAATTTACATATTAAATTGTATTAGAGACATTACAAGACTTGTCCGTGGGCTGCGTGGAACGGGTTTGCTGAGGGCCATACTGAGTCTTACGCAGGGCTGCAGTTGGCCCCAGGGCCAGCATTTGGAGACCCCTAAGCTAGGGTGAAAAAGGGGCCCAGGAGCCAAAGGAGGTGGCCCAAGAATTTCATGTCTCTGCACTTTGCAGTGTCTGTGTTGATACCCGGCCACCCTTGCTCTCTGCAGTTCAGAGTTATTTGTTTGGACTTTTTGCACCACCCCAAAACATAGGACACCCAAGAAAAATGTATAAGTCAAAATTAAAGCTAAAAACGCTCATAGGTATTGCTTCCATGTGGTTAATTTAAACACTGTATTGCTTATTCTTAAACTAGCAAAAGGCGTACCTGCGTTGTGGGAGTAAAATTCCCCCTATGCCATCCCCCCATATGCATCAACCCCCCATGCACAACTTTCCCCATGCACATCAACCCCCATGCGCAACTTCACCAATGCGCATTAATCCCCCATGAACAACTGACCCGATGCACATCAACTCCCATGCGCAACTTCCTCCCCATGCGCATCAAACTCCCATGCACAACTTCCCCAATGTGCATCAACCCCCATGTGCATCAAACCCCATGCGCAACTTCCCCCATATGCATCAACCCCCTATGCGCAACTCCCCCTATGCGCAAATTCCCCTATGCGCATCAACCCCCATGCACAACTTCCCCCCATGCGCATCAACCCCCATGTGCATCAACTTCCCCATGTGTAACTTCCCCCATGTGCATCAACCCCCATACGCAACTTCTCCCATGCGCAACTTCCCTCATGCGCAACTTCCCTCATGTGCATCAACCTCCCATGCGCAACTTCCCCATGCACAACTTCCCCCATGTGCATCAATCCCCCTGAGCAATTTTCCCCATGTGCATCAACTCCCCATGCGCAACTTCCCCATGCACAACAAGCCCCATGTGCAACTTCCCACATGCACATCAACCCCCATGAGCAAATTCCCCCATGCGCATCAACCCCCATGTGCAACTTCCCCCATGCACATCAAACCCCATGCACAATTTCCCCCATGCACATCAACCCATGCGCAAATTCCCCCATGTGCATCAACCCCCTATGCACAACTTCCAGCATGCGCAGCTTCCTCCATGCGCAGCTTCCTCCATGCGCAACTTCCCTCCATGCGCAACTTTCCCCATGTGCATCAACCCCCTATGCACAACTTCCAGCATGCGCAACATCCCCCCATGTGCAACTTCACCCCATGCGCAACTTCCCCATGCGCAACTTTCCTCTATGAGCATCATCCCCCCATGTGCAACTTCTCCCATGCGCATCAACCCCCATGCGCAACTTCCCCCTGCACATCATCCCCCCTGCACATCATCCTCCATGCGCATCTTCCCCATGTGCAATTTCCCACCATGCACAATTTCCCACCATGCGCAATTTCCCCATGTGCAACTTCCCCCATGCGCAACTTCCCCCCATACGCAACTTTCCCCATGCGCATCATCCCCCCAAGCGCAACTCCCCCCCCAGCGCAACTTCCCCCCACGCGCAACTTCCCCTCATGTGCAGCATCCTCCACACTGTTTTCAGAAATTCCAACCGGAAGGGGGTGAAAAGGGGCGCAACACGTTTTCCTCCCTATACTTTGCATTGGAGAATTGCTGACTCAGCAACATTCCTGGTTCTTAGTGCACCCCTCCGTCACGTAAGGAACACCCACCCCAAATTTCACACTTCTAGGCCCAGTGGTTTTGGCAGGGCGGTGATGAGTCAGTCAGTCAGTCAGTGAATCAGTCAGTGAGTGACTTTTCTCTTTTATATATATAGATTTGAACACCAAAAAGAGGTAGTTGGTGTGTGTTTATAACAATATCACACCCTAATATGTGCAATGGGACAGGGCCAGAGGTAGGATTTCCCCACAGACACTGCTCTGGCCCTGAGAGGGAGGAGGAGGCCATATTCCAGGCCTGGAAAGGAGGGACCTGAGGCTGAGCCCAGGAGAGGAGAGGAGAAGAGAGGAAGGCCTGGAAGTGGCAGTGCCTGCAGGAGCCCCAAAGGAAGGGACTGGCAAATCCTGAGGGAGGAAGGGAGATGTGGATCCTCTGCTCCCTACCTAGCAGTAGCGTAGATAGAGGGGGTCAGAGCTGTGTCTATACAGGCTGCACTTGGGGGAAAAAGGGCCTGCTGGACTCTCCATCTTCTCAAAGTGATGCCTGGTCTGGCATGGCCACCCAGATATCTGGTTGAGTCTCTTGTCAGCCACTTTTAGGGATCCTCTTCCAACACCCACCTCAGGAGTACCATAGTTGGAGGGTGTCAGAGCTGTGGCTCTGGGTTGCACATGCTGCATTTTTTGGGGCTTCAGAAAGGAAGGCCTGCTGGATTCTCCTCCGCTCCTCCTTGAAGTGAGGCATGGGTTACACTGTCTGCCCCAGGTACCTTTTTCAGAGCTTATGCAACACAATTTGGGGTCCTGTTCCTCTGCCCCCCACAGCAGTGGAATAGCTCCATCCCCCAGTACAAGTCTTTCCACCTCAGCCTGGACTCTCTGGACTCTCTTCTTTTCCCTCCTACTAACCCCCACTCTCCCCTTTCCCCAAAATCTTCCAGGTTCCTCTGGAGAGCCATCCAGTCCACCCGAATCCTTTCTGCCCCTCCATCCCCCGTCTCCTTCTCTCCTCCTAACAGCTCTCCCTATGACTCTGCTGTGCGTTCATGTTGGTGGTCAGAGTCACCCCATCCCACCTCTTTCTCACATGCAGGAAACACCCAGATTTGCCCCCCTTCTCCCCTTGGACTGTATTTAATTTATGTAATAATTTGTATCCCTCCTTTCTCTGCAAGACGGACTGAAGGCGGCCAAGAACACAGATTAAAAACACATAATCAATAAAAGATGTATCATGTGGTCATGACCTGGGATGACTTCCTAATGGGATGTTTCTCTTTTCTCTTTCAGAGTCCGATTTCATTTGCAGACATTGCGCTGTATTTCAGCAGAGAAGAGTGGGATCTGCTGGATCCACGCCAGAGGGGCCTTTATGAGACCACCATGGCAGAGAATTATGAAAACCTGGTCTTTGTAGGTAAGGAGCCTCCTTTGATCCTTAAGTCATAGATGACCCTGGTAGAAACTACTGCTCTAATGGATATTGCCAAAGGGAGTTGGTGACCAGGTTGCACACCCTCCATTTCTGGCTGCTCCAGATCTGGATCTCTCGACAAGAAGGGTATCCCCTACCTGGGGGCAGCAACCATGCTCAGATCAGGCAGCCTAGCTAGCAGTTCTGTCCATCAGAGCAGAGCTTCCCACCTGGGGCATCTCTCAATTCCACATACTCAGAAATCTGCAACTTTGGTCAGCCTTGTGTAAGGACCAAAACATCCTACATTCTTCTTCATTTGCTATTTATGCCCTGAGAATTGCATTATTGGGGACTTATCCTCTTGCGGCTCTCCTTTCAGAACTTAGATGGTCGCCAAAGTTTGATCTTCTATGTAGTTTTGCTACAGCAGGCGGATTAAGGCAAGGAGAGTAACCTTTACCCAGTAACTTTTAAACACAGTGACCAGCGTGTCAGCAGAAAGACAGGGCCTTCTAACCTGAAACCAGAGATTCTCAGAACTGGGTTACGTCCTCACCGCTATGGTTTCCATAGCCCGGATTTACCTGTATACCTCTCTTTGATTCCCGACATGGGAGACCCAGGTTCAGACTGTTCTCCTTTTGAGTAGACCTGCACAGTGGCTGCTCCACTTCAGGGCTGCTCAGTTACAGAAAGGGCTCCCTTTGAGCAGGCATGGTGCTGGTTAGGAGGGGTTGTCCATTTGGAGAGACGGCCCTGAAGGTGATGGGTTGGGATTACACAGCCGACAGTTCTTTGCACCCCCTTGAGCCATGCCACTGGGCCTAGCCATAAAATATCTAAGAAACTTTGAATTGCTTTAAAAAAACTTTTATTCACCTTCTCTACTTTTGTAACATTAATATTACAATAAAAATTTGTTTGTTGCACCTTCACCCTTCCTTCCTTCCTATCCTTCCTATCTTTCCATACCTGGTAGTCTATATCAGTGTCTGGAGGACAGAAATTGGCTTGTCTGGAACTGACAAATGGAAATTTAATGAAGACAGCGTGCAGGTTGTATTGCTTTTTTGGAAAGCCAAACTTGGAGGAGAATCCATCCTTTTGTAGGTGCGATTGCCCTCTTTCTGAAGGACATGTGCAGAGTTTGGGCATGCTTTTGGGCCCTGTCTGCTCCTAAGAAGTCAGAGTCACCCTTATTCTGGACATGTTTATGGTTGGTTGGTTCATCAGCAGGACCTTTTCTGGAGAACATTTGTCTTGGTAGAAGTCAATCATCCCTAAAGATAAAATTTCATTTTCAATTACAGCTTTTTTGCTTCTACCTTTTCTTAATTCTTTTACCATTTCTCTCAAGATGTGCCCTCTGAGATTTCTTTTCCTCTACTGAAGCAACAAATGGTATTTCTGAGGTCACTGGCAATAAGAGGTTGTTCAGATGAGGTCACTGACAATAAGAGGTTGTTCAGATGAAAGGTGGGTTTGTGACTTAAGAGATATCTGAACATCTGGTTGGATGTAAAACCACTGATGAGATTAAACCACTTCAAGTATCTGCCACCTTTTCAGGATCCTTATCTCAGTGAAGAGAGAGACTTTGGGAATGAACAGAAGTACATATAGACTCCACAGATCCCATTAGGCACCCAGATACCCATGACTCAAATGAGCCAGTAGTCATAGACATGATACTTCCCCATCTAGCTGCACCTTCTGCCTTGACCCTCTTATTCCATTTCTTTTCTTATTTCAACAGAATCAGTTTGGAACCAGATAGGAAGAAAGAGGAAGGAAACTCATTCTGCACACCAAAGAGCTCACCCAGGGGAGAAACTCTATAAATGTCAGGACTGTGGAAAGATCTTTAGTTCGAAAAGTGCACTTAAAATCCACCAGAGAACCCACACAGGGGAGAAACCATATGAGTGCCAGGAATGTGGAAAAACCTTCAATCAGAGTGGGCATCTTACATACCACCAGGGAACCCACACAGGAGAGAAACCCTATGAGTGTCAGGAGTGTGGAAAGACCTTTAGTTGGAATAGTGAACTTAAACTCCACCGGAGAACCCACACAGCAGAGAAACCATATGAGTGCCAGAAGTGTGGAAAGACCTTTAGTTCGAACAGCGCACTTAAACACCACCAGAGAACCCACACAGGGGAGAAACCATATGAGTGCCAGGAGTGTGGAAAAACCTTCAATCAGAGTGGGCATCTTACACACCACCAGATAACCCACACAGGAGAGAAACACTATGAATGTCAGGAGTGTGGAAAGACCTTTACTTGGAATAGTGCACTTAAACTCCACCGGAGAACCCATACAGGAGAGAAACCATATGAGTGCCAGGAGTGTGGAAAAACCTTTAGTTGGAATAGTGAACTTAAACTCCACCGGAGAACCCATACAGGGGAGAAACCATATGAGTGTCAGGAGTGTGGAAAGACCTTTAGTTGGAATAGTGAACTTAAACTCCACCGGAGAACCCATACAGGGGAGAAACCATATGAGTGCCAGGAGTGTGGAAAAACCTTCAATCAGAGTGGGCATCTTACACACCACCAGAGAACCCACACAGGAGAGAAACCCTATGAGTGTCAGGAGTGTGGAAAGACCTTTAGTTGGAATAGTGAACTTAAACTCCACCGGAGAACCCATACAGGGGAGAAACCATATGAGTGCCAGGAGTGTGGAAAAACCTTCAATCAGAGTGGGCATCTTACACACCACCAGATAACCCACACAGGAGAGAAACACTATGAATGTCAGGAGTGTGGAAAGACCTTTACTTGGAATAGTGCACTTAAACTCCACCGGAGAACCCATACAGGAGAGAAACCATATGAGTGCCAGGAGTGTGGAAAAACCTTTAGTTGGAATAGTGAACTTAAACTCCACCGGAGAACCCATACAGGGGAGAAACCATATGAGTGTCAGGAGTGTGGAAAGACCTTTAGTTGGAATAGTGAACTTAAACTCCACTGGAGAACCCATACAGGGGAGAAACCATATGAGTGCCAGGAGTGTGGAAAAACCTTCAATCAGAGTGGGCATCTTACACACCACCAGAAAACCCACACAGGAGAGAAACCCTATGAGTGTCAGGAGTGTGGAAAGACCTTTAGTTGGAATAGTGAACTTAAACTCCACCGGAGAACCCATACAGGGGAGAAACCATATGAGTGCCAGGAGTGTGGAAAAACCTTCAATCAGAGTGGGCATCTTACACACCACCAGATAACCCACACAGGAGAGAAACACTATGAATGTCAGGAGTGTGGAAAGACCTTTACTTGGAATAGTGCACTTAAACTCCACCGGAGAACCCATACAGGAGAGAAACCATATGAGTGCCAGGAGTGTGGAAAAACCTTTAGTTGGAATAGTGAACTTAAACTCCACCGGAGAACCCATACAGGGGAGAAACCATATGAGTGTCAGGAGTGTGGAAAGACCTTTAGTTGGAATAGTGAACTTAAACTCCACTGGAGAACCCATACAGGGGAGAAACCATATGAGTGCCAGGAGTGTGGAAAAACCTTCAATCAGAGTGGGCATCTTACACACCACCAGAAAACCCACACAGGAGAGAAACCCTATGAGTGTCAGGAGTGTGGAAAGACCTTTAGTTGGAATAGTGAACTTAAACTCCACCGGAGAACCCATACAGGGGAGAAACCATATGAGTGCCAGGAGTGTGGAAAAACCTTCAATCAGAGTGGGCATCTTACACACCACCAGATAACCCACACAGGAGAGAAACACTATGAATGTCAGGAGTGTGGAAAGACCTTTACTTGGAATAGTGCACTTAAACTCCACCGGAGAACCCATACAGGAGAGAAACCATATGAGTGCCAGGAGTGTGGAAAAACCTTCAATCAGAGTGGGCATCTTACATACCACCAGAGAACCCACACAGGAGAGAAGCCGTATGAATGCCTTGAGTGTGGAAAAACCTTCAGTCAGAGTGGGCATGTTACACACCACCAGAGAACCCGCACAGGCGAGAAAGCCTATGAGTGCCAGGAGTGTGAAAAAACCTTTGTCATAGTGGGAATCTTACAAACCACCACAGAACCCACACAGGAGAGAAACCCTATAAGTATTAGGACCGTGGAAAGTCCTTTAGTTGGAATAGCGCTCTTAAACTCCACAAGAGGACCCACATGGGAGGATCCCCATGAGCGCCAGTGGTGTTGAAAGACCTCAATATCAGTGGGAAAAGTGCCTGGAGTGTGGAACAACCTTTATTCTGAGTGGGATTCTTATGTGCCACCTGAGAACCCACATAGGGCAGAAATTCCACCAGGAGTGTGGAAAGACATTCAGTTGCAGTGATGTACTTAAATTCCCCCAGACGAAACCTTAAGGGGAAAAATCCTAAAGATGCCAGAAATGTGGAAATACCTTCTATTGGTATACATAAATTCCACCAGAGATCCCACACAGGACAATCTCTGTAATGCCTGGAGTGTGGAAAGACCTTCAACTGCAATAGTGATATATAAATTCCATCCAGTTACCCACAGGGGGTGAATCTGTATAAGCACCAGGAGTATGGAAGCACCTTCAATACTAGCAAGAACTTTATATTCTATTGGAACACCCATGCAGTGGAAAATTCCTACTTTCAGTCAGAGTAGTAGTCTTAGTAGCCACTTAGTAGTCAGAGTAGTAGTCTTAGTAGCCACCAGACCGCCCACTTTGGAACAAAAATGTATACTTCTTAGGAGTGTTAAATTTGGTTTTGCTCTTAGCCAGGCAGCAAAAGTTGAGTTTCTACTTTGCATCAAATAATTGAGGTTTGAAAACTTCCTTCTATTCCTTCAGTTCTCCTTTGAATGAAGTACTTTGCTTGTTTTTGTTTTTTTGGAAAAATAAATATGTTAAAATTTATTTAAAACCCTCTTGTTAAAACCCTGTTACTGTATCTGGTGTCTTTGCTCGGTAATTGTGCAGGTTGGATTCCAGCACCAAATACTGAAAGAGAGAACCTTCAAGGTTTTGAATTGTTTTCTATTATTCTCTTTAATGGTAATTAAAGGAAAATGAGGATCTAAAAACTCATCCTTAAATAAAGCATCTCAATTCCAAAAACACATGTGGTTGGGAGCCACTTATTTGCCATGCCCTGATTAGTAGCTCAGCATCCCACCAGCATCCCATAAATACTGGGCTGAGTCTTTGTGATTCCAGGAGTGAGGCAGAAACCTCTTTTGGCTGCATCCCCCGTATCCAAAGTACAAGAGGCAACTGTGCACCATGGTTTGGTATCCTGTCTTCAGGAAGATAGAAGACAATGTCTTCAATATGTGGTGAGCATGTTTTTGACAGGCAACGTTCCTCAGTGGCCATGAGTCTTTCAAAAGAAGAGAGATCTTGTGACTTCCCTCCTCCTCCCATTCCCTTTTCCTTTCTTATCAGCACACTAAATTCAACTGTACACATGCGTGGCGCTATTTAGGACTGCCATTTTCAACCACTGCACATGCAGCACTAATGTGCTGCAGATCATGTACAGTAGAAATTTGGGGATGATCATTTGTTTCTAGGGCCACTGGGGGATGTGAGCCCCTCCTGGAAGTGCAGTATTGTCAACTGTCAAAAAACTGGTGGTTAGTGCCTTGTAAGTGAGCCGTGAGATTAGAGTTGCCAAATGTGAAAAACAGAGACAATCCTGATTTGGGCGGATTGTGTTCACATACTGGTAAATGGGTCAGAGAATCCTGTCCCAATTTTGTGGCAGAGAATTATGGGAACCCTACTTGACATGAAACACTTGAAAATCTCTGATCCAGGAACATGCAAGTAAAATAATTGCGTTTTATTTTACATTGTTTTACATTATTTTGCATTTTATTTTACTTTATTTTCATGGATAAAATGTAATTTATGTAGTTTATTTTATATTATTTTGCATTTTACCACACCTTTAAATTATGATTTAGTGCCTTACTTTCTTCAACCAGTAGTGAAGCATCTTACTTTTGCTGTTTGTTCTTTTCAAAAAAAAAACCCCATAAGGTCCAATCCTTTTGTGCTGCCAGAACAAGTTCCAGTATCACATCCCACTTTTTGTTAGTTGCAAATGTGACTCACTGGACAGCGCATTCTGGGGTGGCCCACTGGAAGTGCTGAACGGCCAGCTACGTGCATTTACAGATACTGGGTGCTGGCTGCCCTTGTAGGATCACATAGGAGTCTGGAGGGAGATGGGAGAGGATGGAACTAGTGGCGAAACTAGAGGGGGTGCAATGCATTAGGTCTTGCAGGGAGTTTCACTGCAGCTTGCAAATGGTCTTCCCCCTCTTCTTTAGAGCCATTCTAGGTGGTGGGAGCAAAACAAAGGCATATGGAGGAGAGCCACTTGCATGCAGGATCCATGAAAAACTTAGTGCTTTGACCCCCCTCTGGCTACACTACTGGGTGGATTTGGTTGGGTGGAAGAGGCAAGGAAGAGGTTGGGATTTGATTAGAGGACTAGTTTAGCAGCAGAGGTTCTTGCCAAATCCTGGCCCCCTTTCCAGATCCTATCCTGTTCTGTGGGTCCACGTGATCTGGCCTCACTGATATCTCTGGTGCAGGTCTGAAATGACCTATCAATAAAGGGGTTTTTCAAACATAAGAGGAGCAGGAATTGTGTATTGTTGTCATTGTTTAGTCGTTCAGTCGTGTCTGACTCTTTGCAACCCCATGGACTGCAGTCCGCCAGGCTCTCCATCCTCCACCAGTTTCCAAAGTCCATCCATATTCATGTTCATTGCCTAAGTGACTCTATCTAACCACCTTCTCCTCGGCCACTCCCTTTTCCTCTTGCCTTCAGTTTTTCCCAGCATCAGGCTTTTTCCTAAGGAGTCCTCCCTTCTCATGATGCGGCCAAAGAATCTGAGTTTCAGCTTCAGTATCTGCTCCTGGTGACTCTGTCCTTCAGTGTATCGAGATGTGGAAAAAACAAAGAATACTACATTTTGCATTTAAATTCAATTTTTTTAAAAATCATTTTCAAAAACCTGAACACATTCCTTGGAATACAAATAAGAGGATCTCATCTGGCCTTGTAGAATGCAAAAGAAGGAGGCTGGGTTGACTGAGAGGCCAGGTCTACTGGGTTGGGGAGACCAGAGACATTCAGGGCACCCTCTCCTGTAACCACTGCACCCCATCACCCCTTTATCCATCCTGATTCACCCGCTCCCCTTAAGGAAGGGCCCAAAAGAACTGATAAAACTTGACACCTGGATAAAATTCCTCTTGAAGTTTCTGTTTGCTGCGTTCACACATCTGGACACATTTACTCAAATCTAATGTGCCTATTTATAATCTATTTATAATGTATTTATAATCATAAAATTATAAAATTCCTCGTGGAGTCTCTGCTTGCTGCTTTCACACAGATGGTCATATTTACTCAAATCTAATGTGCCTAGTTATAATCTATTTATAATCAAAATACCACATTTACTCAAATCAGTAAGTTAGCATTGAATCTAATGCATACCCTGATTTTGGAGACTAAATTCTGCTGCACTCTCTCCTCATACCCCTGCACCTCATCACCCCCTTATCCATCCTGATTCACCCCTCCCCTTAGAGATGGGGCCCAAAATAACTGATAAAACTTTACATCTTGATAAAATTCCTCTTGGAGTCTCTGCTTGCTGTTTTCACATATCTGGACATATTTACTCAAATCTAATGTGCCATCGAATCTAACGCACACCCTATAATTATAATCAAAATACCACATTTACTTGAAGCTAAGTAAGCATCAAATCTAATGCATACCTAGATTTTGGAGGCTAAATTCGGCTGAAAAAGCTGAGCGTTAGATTTGAGTAAATACAGTATTAGATTTGTACTCTGCCTTTCTCCCCAAAGGGCACCCATAGGTGACTCTTAAACAAGTTTGACCACTCTTGTTCTAAACTCTGTGCTGGTCAATTTCCTTGCAGCATACTTGACATCCTAATAAGGTTGCCATAATTCTCTTCCACAAAATTGACATAATTCTCTTCCTCTGTCCCATTTGCTAGCATGTGAACACAATCCCCCCCAAATTGGGATTGTCCCTTTTTGGGGGGACAATTTACTCGACCTGGCAACCCTACATTCTGATCCTGTCCCTGGTCCTCTAGACCACTAGAACCTGTTTTACACTTGGCCAATAAGCCCCAGAGGGCTTCATCCTAGAATAGCCACTTATTGGCATTATTATTGTGATGCATTATTAAAATGATTGTGATACATTAATGGCCTTAATGTAAAACACACCATTCCTTTGGCAGAAATTCTCTACCTGGAGGCCATTCCTAAGCCAGATGTCCAACCAGATGCTACCAGGAAGCCAAGTTAGCAGTCATGATTTGGATTTGGAAAAGCTGAAAACTAGTGAGATGTTGTCCCAACCTTCATTATGAGTGGTTGGATTTCCCGCTCCGTTTCTGTCTTTTTTAAACTGTCAGTCCTACCTAGGTGTAGATATTATTAATTCATGCATCCTAAATCACTACTGTCTAAGCAGAATACAATTACCACCGCCAAGTGATGGATGCTGCACTCCTTAGCATCCATGCCTGGGGAGATCAATATCCATCATTTCTTCCACCGGAAAATTCAATAGGTAATTGCTCAATTCACTGCTAAACTACAGAAGCCAGCAGACACTTTGTGTGGGCCATCTGCTCAGTGATACCGTTATGCATCTACAATGTGGCCCCGTTTTATTTTTGTTACTGATTATAACTATGCGCTCCTGGAAAGATCCAGCAGTTCTTCTTGTGCCAAAAATTCAGAAATGTTTACTTTTCTCGTGAAAAGGTCTAATGAACAAAGTACAAGGATGATTATAATGGAACGGCTAATAGGAGACTGGTTTGGAGGATGGATGACTGGTTTAGAGAAAATGTTCCAAAGTGGCACCAGAGTCTCAGAAAGAAAACATCTTCTTTCTATTAGAGATTTCCTCATTATTATATTTCCCCATTGCCTGCGCTAACTTGCTGCAGTCAGTGGCATTGCTGGAGGGGGTGCAAAGAAGTAGGTTTTGCAGGGAAACTCTCCGTGGTGTGCAATTGGCCCTTCCCAGGAATTTGGAGCCCTTCATGGGAGTGGGAGCAAAATGGAGGTAAATTCCAGAGAACATGAGCTTTGCATCTGAAGGAGAGAGAAAGGGCTGTTTCCATGCCACAGTGACATTACCTAGGAACCTAGTGCTTTGCACCCCTCTAGCTACACCACTGGCTGCAGTGCTAGGGAACACCTTTGGGCTCTCATCTTCAATCACCTTTCCTTTACACCCCATACTCCCTCCACATTTTGTCTTACATGTTTTGACTCCTTAAGCAGGCAGGAATGTATGGCACCTTCTTTCTTCCAGGATCTGGGAGGAAAACATTTGTATGATGCCAGGGAAAATACTGCACTGTTGTCATTGCTTTACCGACATCACCCATTGCATTTACCGTCATCCTTGCATGAGCTGTAGCTCACAAGGCAGCTCTGAGGAACATTGGTGGACTCATTGCCATCAGGGTTAAGGAAGACCTGGCAAGGGTTCTAGCATGGACATCGTGATCACACTATAGAATCGAAAAAGCTGAAATAGGGCCTTCCATTTGATTACTTTGAAACAGGTAGACAATACACAGACAAAACAAATCTCATCAAAACAACATGAAATAATTAAAATAATACTGTAAATATGTAAATTTCCCTTGGTTCCCTGGGAAAAGTGGAATATAAATAAAGTATATTGTGATTATATTATTAAGTATTATTAGTAGTACCAGACCAGATAGAAAATTTTGATAGCACACCTATTGAACAATTTCTATATATGCCCAATTGCATTTACTGGTAAACATTACCAGTGAAATAGTGGTGACATAGAAATCACATATATTCAGCAGAAACCCATTTTGTAGCACATTCACCCTTCTTCCTTCCTTCCTTCCTTCCTTCCTTCCTTCCTTCCTTCCTTTCTTTCTTTCAAGAATTGAACCAAATGCATAAATTCTGTATAAAACATACCTAGATTGCACTATTTGGCTCTTAAAACAAATCATGCAGTGCACAAGCTGAAAGTGCATCCAGAAGACAAGTAATGTGAGGAATAATGTAGGTCCTTCTGGAAAATTTCAAAGCAAAGAAATTTAGAATTATCCCAATTAAGAAACTTTATACAAATTGTGTTTGACAATGGTGATGGGGCCTTTAATGTGATTTTTTCATTCCAGTCCTAATTGTATCACTAATCTAACGTAAGTATAATGATTTGTATGGCTAGGGGTGCAAAGCACTAGATTTTGCGGGGCATAAAACTCTGCTTTGCTCCCACCTCCTGGGAAACAAAAAGAAGGGAGGTGGAACTGGGCTCTCTTGCCCATCTCTAATAGGAAGGAAGGAGCTATTGATAAAGGATCAGAGTTCTGATATTTTATTAAGAGAAATCAAGAGAGAATCCAAGAATGTTCTTGCCGTACAGTTGGCAGCAGAAACCAAAGGAACAGGAGAAAGGAGAAAGGGAAAGTGGGGAAGGTTCATAGCAAACCCATTTTCCTCTGCATTGCTGCCAGGGATCATTTTTGTCACTTGGTGGAGGAACCCTCATTGAATGACCAGCTGTAATGGGACTTCTACTGAGTAGAGCTGCCAAGGATCTGCTCATCCTGATGAGCATCTCAGCTACTATACATAACCATCCTCCTCCCTTTTGTTGCTTCTCTCCCAGACTCTTGCAGTCCCTTGCACCCCTTCCTCCTTGTTTACAGATAGGTGGTACAGACAGCAGGGGAGTGGTTCAAGAGAGCTCCAACACACACATACACAGAGTTCAGCAACAGCCCTGTTTTTTCCCATGGTGCTGCAACGTGCTTTTTAAAGGGACTCGGGTGATTTGACTTGAGTCTTTTAGTGTCACAAAGGGGTGACTCAATGACACAAAAAGTGCACCCATTATGACTTGTTTTAGAGCGGAGTGGTGAGGATGACTCTAGACTCGACCTGAATCAAGCCCTGTAGGATTTGGCCACCCTGGATTTTTCTGTTTCTCTTCTGCTGTGACAGATGATTTTTCTTAGCTGAGAATCCTTAAAAATTTGTGGAGAGAACCCTGACATTGTGGCTGAAGATTACACCCCTACTTCATAGAAGTCTTGGAAAGCCACTCCTTGGGGGTCCCCTTGCCTACACCTCGTCTGTTGGCATTAAACAAATCTCCCATTAAGTGCTTGAAGGCAGCCCTTGGAGAAAAACACAGCCTTGTAATAGAATTCATTTCTGTTAAAAGCCATATAAGCATCTTCGCCAAAAGAACATTCTGTGGTTGATAAATGCACATTAGTACAGAATTACACTAATGTAGTGGAAAGCTGCTCCAATAACAAAGTGAGCCATCTCTAATATACTCACCTGTAACTTTTCAGGGCTTTTAAGAGTGATTTGCAAGCATGTTAACAGGGCCGACTGGTGAGCATTTTTGAAAGAGAGCTGAGCAGTTATATCCGCTCACATAATCACCTTGTCGGTACAATGGAGCCAGATTGCCTCCATTCCTAGGGAATGCTAATTAACAGCCAGTTATCCAAGAAGAGCCGGAGTGAAATTCAGAAGCACTTCATACAGCGAGAAAAGGACAAAAAAGAACAAAACAAAACAGAAAACCCTTCCCTGCTCTCCAGTAGGTTTTCTAAAGGACTCTCTAACTTGGATTCAATTCAGTGCATATTAATTGTAATTGCAATCCCTGAATGCTGCTGAGAACCAGGTGGGTATGAGTTACACAGCCACGTGATGCCCCCATTTTAAATGTGGTATTGCATTTTTGAATGATGTCCACCAGCAGCGTAGCTCCAGAGTGTACAAAGCACTTAGGGCAAAATCCAGAGTAACTATGGGGAGTCCTTGCTCCGATTAAGAACAATTTACTCTGGATTCCAATATGAATTTCCCATAGGTTTTCACTAGGTGGTGCAGTAACAACGGGTGCACCTAATGTCTCTTACGTGCTCCCGTAGTTACTCTGGATTTGGGGGTACGTTTTGCAAAGATCCCACAATGTTGAAGCAGCCCTTCATAGTCATTCTAGGTGACTGGATTAAAATGGAGACGTATGCATTCATTTGCTTTTTGCATGCTTAGGCACCTGCAAAACTTAGTGCTTTACACCCCCTCTAACTATGCCACTGCCCCTTTGTTTCCTGGCTATTATAGGAATGACATGTTGAAATATAGGAAAGACACTAGTGGGTCGAAGGAATGCCAAAATAGCATTGCAGAGTTCTGCCAACTCCGTATACTGATAACATACATGAGCTGCTGTAAGGTCTGTCCTTGTCAAGATGCTCTGCCACCGTTGCTTTAAGCCAACAATAAATTGCTGCTGTCCTTTTATTAGACGTACAATCTCCTCTAAGCCCTTAGCCCTACAGCAAACAGTGTTCCAAATTCTTTAATTTCCCAGCTACTATGTCTAAGAAACACTCTGTATAATCAATAATGCTATTGATTAATTTTGGATGGTATCTGTAATAAGCTCTTTGCAGAATGTGTTGGCAAAGAGCTTTCCCGCCACGGCTGCCCGCTTATTAAAAATATAGGTCGCTCTAGAAATTGCAGCTTCTTTTCCCTTAGTCCCCAGTCTCTCCTTGAAGAGCAGCAAGTCCTCAGACTTCAAAAGCATAACAATCAAGATAACTCTTTGCTTTCAACAATCAAATATTTGTGAATATAGTCCTAATTCTATATGTCTAGTGAAGGGGTAATACGGGTGCGGGGCCTGATTCACACATGAATGCTTATCTTGCGACACGGAGGAATGATTGGAATGTGTTAATGATCTGTGATAAGTGGGACACCATAGGATATTATTCAGGTAATTGACAGCAAAATCCTAAATTGTTCTGGGCCAGCACAAATACCTTGTAGCTGATATGTATTCATTTATGTAAATTTATATAAATATATTCTAATTTGAAATGTAAATTAATTGTTTTGTGGACCTTGACATGGTGTCAGAGAGATGATGTGGTCCTCCTGCCAAAATGTTTGCCTGCCCCAGAATAGAGCATGCTTAGAGCTTTCTTTCTTTTTCTTTCTTTCTTTCTTTCTTTCTTTCTTTCTTTCTTTCTTTCTTTCTTTCTTTCTTTCTTTCTTTCTTTCTTTATCTCTCTATCTATCTATCTATCTATCTCTCTATCTATCTATCTATCTATCTATCTATTTCCTGCCTTTTCTCTGTTAGCAACAGGTGCTGAAGGTGGCTTACAATAGTTAAATAAAAACATACAATAAGACAATATTAAAACAGAGTAAAACAATATTAAACAGAGTAAAAACTATTCCCCCTCTACTTTGTGTCAGGTCAGTGTGTGATTTGTTATTCTAGAACTTTTCGTCATGACTCATAGGTTAAGGTGATGCCCCGCAGATTAGCCCCGGGGCTAACATGTTTCCCCATCGATTTGGCAAGATTACTCCAAAGAGTAAGGAGAATCACCTTTTCCACTATATATGTACATCATCCAATATGTTCATCTGATCAATTCTGACTTTGAACTCTTTCTGACTTACTCATTCTAGGCAATGGGAAGCATCAACATTTTCAAAACATTTGCACCTCTTTAAATTTGCCAAGGTTAGTCTGACGCCTAGCCCTAAAAAAATCCACATCCAGGATAATTTAAAAGCCATATATATATATTATTCCACAAATATTTTGGTGTCAGGTGTTGCATCAATATTCTCAAGACAGTGCAAAGTTCCCCTTGGAAATCCTTGGGATTTCACCCCAAAATCCCAAATTTCAAGTCTAGATATTTTGCTGCCAACCATTAACTTTTCAACAAATCAGTTTTGAATTGGACATGGAATTCAATCAACAGTATTTACATACCGCTTTTCTACAAAATGTTCACAAAGTGGTCAAAGAAAATAAAATACAGTAACTAATGGCTAAGTAATGGATATGAACATAAGAACAGCCTCTGCTGGATCAGGCCAAAGGCCCTGTCCGGCTTCCTGTATCTCACAGTGGCGCACCATCTGTCTCAGGGAGCACATAAGACACCTGCATTCAGGTGCCCCTCATGCATCTGGCATTTTGAGGTTGTCCATCTTTACCCCCACCCCTCAAGGCTTAAAGATATTACAGCATTTATCATACTATCCCATGGTTCAAATTTGCCTAAAGTTTTAATAATGTCATGGTTGTAGAATCTTTGTTGTGGTTACCCAAAAATTTCCAACCTTCCTCTCCACTGCCATAGGAGGGGAATGTTACCTTGGTCTTAATGAGACATGATAGACTCCCGTCTATAACAAAGCTATGGAGGACCATATCTTGGAGAATCTAATTGCATGATTGGAGTCACTGGCCTGAGACCAAGTTCTGCCAGCTCTGATCATTACTAGTTAATTAGAACTTGGAGTTCAGTGATCCATCACAGAGCAAATAGAACAGAACAGCCTGGGGTCCTTACTTAGTCAACTGCGGGGAATACCTCCTCTTTCTAGGGCTGTTTATTTTGATCCTTTTCAACTTCAGAGTAATAGGCATTTACGGAGGGAATTCCCTCGTGCTGTTAGTCCACTCAAATATTTAAGACATGTAGCATTTATAGCTGCCAGGATTTTGATCTGCAAGTTATCATTTCTTACTGTTTTGAACGGAGAGTCAAAATGGAACAGTGCAATCTTGTGCACGGCTATTCAGAAACCGTTTCTACCGGTTTCCTCCCTGAAGTAGGTAGAGGGGAGGAACGTCACTACGGCACAATCCTAATTAATTTAAGCCAGCACAACTCACCCGTCATCCTGTTCCCGTGGTGGTGTGGGTATAGTGTTGCCATATGTCCTCCAAAATGGACAATCCCGATTTTGGGGGGTTGTGTTCACAGACTGGCAAAGGGACAGAGGGTTCTGTCCTGATTTTGCGGAAGAGAATTATGGCAACCCCATGGGGGGAAATCGGTATATGTCTGCATGCTGGCCTAACACCCCGTAGAAGTTATGGCACTTTTGTGATGCCCCCAGGGCACAGGGGCTTGTGCCAGCCTAACCAGGGATTAGGATTGTGCTGTCAGTGTTTCAGTCTTATCCAACAGCCACACTTGGGAGTGACAAAATTTACCAAAAGTGAGAACCAAGCCAAAAATGGACCTTGACTGCACTATGCTGCCGACTTGGGCGATCTATCTTTTGTCCACACATCTTTGCTGTACAATCAACAAAAAATTCTTTCTTGAAGAATTTGTTGTTAGATCTTATATTATGGAAGAGTTGAAACAAACAACACTGGCCCTATAGATATATCCTTATCATATACCTTGAGCTCAGGATTTTGTATAGGGTGGCCAACATGGACCTCTAATTCTTGAGATGTTCAACGCAGACCTCATGTTCTTGAGACACTCAACAACGATGTAAGCCTTGACATCCATGCTGTGTGGACTTCAGCCAAGCAACAGCACTATCATCTGTTTCAGCAGCAAAGCTCTCAAACACACTCTCGCAGAAGCACCACAATATCATTACTGGGTAGTTCATAAATCCCCCGAGTTGTTGGCATGTATTGATTAGAGCTCCAAGGTAAATTGATCAGTTGCTCTCTTTTGCCAGCAGGTTATTAAAATAATACACTGGGAGGTAATAAACACCATATCAATGTGTCATGGGGGAGTCTAATATTGGAGTTGAAGCTAGGCCAAGGAATGGTGTAAATTTCCCCTTTCACCTTCTACTCTTTCATAAAGTTTCAGAAATGTGCCTTCCAGTCTGGTGATCCACAGATGTCAACCAGGATCATTCAACACATTTACTCAAGGTAAAGTTGTTCCCTGCAGGTTGCCCTACTAGCCATACCGACATGCTGATTGTAAAATATGGGGCAGGAGGAAAAAAGGGGGTGTGATTTCTGAATTTTAGCATAACTACCAGCAGACCAGTTTCTCATCCAGCAAAATCTGGTAGCATCCTTCCCTAGTGCTTTGCATTTCCTCTCGCTATGCCGCTATGGGTCATCTGATATACAGATACAGACTGAAGTGCATGTCTTCATGGTTGCTTGTCCACCAGCCTGTTTGCCACCAGACCACCAACAATGGCAACATTTGCCTGCTGGGCTGCTGGCCAATTCACATATATTCTCTTTAGATATCAGGCACAAAGGGAATCCATAAATCACATCTCAATGAATAATAGCAGCCCACATTGTGCTGCTTGTGTGGCAATTTAATGAACTTCCACTGAAACACAATGCCGTCCTTGCTTCATTTGACTCTCCTTCCTCCCTCCCTTTCCATCCTTAAAGACAGTCTGCAAACAAAAGCGGGTGATTGCATTCTCAGTGGGGATTATCAGCCACCAACTTCCAAGCCATTAGGCATGGTCCTCTTAACAAAGAGAGCATCCCACTGTTAGGATACTGAATTTGGATAATCCATCAAAATAGTCAAAACAGGACTCTGGAAAATCACCTAGTATTGATTCACCCCCTGAATGATCAATGCAGAAAAGCAACTTATATATGAAACTGAGGATCTAATCCTTTTCAACTTTCCGGTGCAGCTGCAATGCAGCCTCAAGAAAAAGGAACAAGTGATCTTTTACCTGGAGGAGTCCTCCATGACTATCCCATTGCCATGGGATGCAACGCATGACCTTGGCATGGCTGCATCATTATGGGAAAGCTAGGTGGAATTAGCCCCTTGGTGTTCATTCATTCAAGGGCACCATTTAAGATTTCAGGGGAAGAGCACCATTTTCAGGTTTCAAGGTCTGCTCAAGGATATATTCAAGGTTGAACTGCAAAATAAGATTATGTTAATCCCTGACTTGCAGTTTTGTGCAACAAAGGAGGTTGATTTGGAATAAATTTGAAGCCCACCTCCTATTTGGAAAATTCACCACTAATCAAGTGGTCAAGTAAAAAATATCCAACAAGCTATAAATCTGGTTCTTACTGAATTCACTTCTAGCTTCCTCTCCCTGCAAACCCCTACCCCAAGCAAAATTACTCTTACAAACTGGTAAGAGGAACTAGTAGTACTGGTGGTAGTAGAGTGGGATCACTGGAGAGAACATCCTGAAAGTTGAACATTCCTCTTTAGTATATTCAGAGATATAATTTCCTATTAGGATCCTGGATGTCAGAGGGCTTTTGAACCCTACCTGTATCTCTTGGTCAATGCCCATCAAGACTGAAGTTAGACTGTAAGTAGGCCAGCTGGAGAGTGAATCAGCAGGAATAAGCATTCACAAGGAAGAACTGATGGGTACAGGAAAGATTAAGTATCTCATCTTCCTACCTCCCACTCTTTTTTCTGCAACCACATTAATCTTAGCTATGGATGGATCAACCTGGACATCCCGACAGGACATTTACCTTGGCATTTGGAAAACTGCCTTGGGCATTAGCCTCAGGCAGGAAAGGTAAGATATCAATCAATCAATCAATCAATCAGTTGTCCCCACCCCACTTTTTCCAATTCAGTGAACTTGTCTGGGAGGCATAGGAAACAATAAGCCGCAATTGGAAATCCCAATAGGAGATTCCGTGAAACAGAGACAATTTCCAGATGACTTCTGGAAGCATTCCTGGAGATTTAAACAGTGTTTCCAGAAATTTCCATCAGGTTTTCAAACCTTGGCTCAGGTTGGAAAAAAATATCCAGGTGTAGCTACATTTTGTTAGAGTTGGCAAACTTACCAGGACACCATCAGTTGTGTTGTCTGTTGAAACTTCATGGTGGAATTAAGACTGTACACACTGAGTGGTGAGTAAAGTAGTTTATTGACACTGTTCTATATACAGATCCTTAACCAGGTTTCTAATCCAGGCCTGTGTCAGAGTGTCTCCTTGGCCAAAGATTGAGGAAAGGAGTTTGGAAACTGAGCTACACTTAAGGTAATCCATTGTGCTGGAACACACCAGTGGACAGGGTGACCAGATTCGCAAAGGGAGGACAAGGTTTTGGATTCCTCTCAGCATGGCCTTTCCAGCAGACAATGGCACATTTGCCTACTCATGAGTAAAGTTGCTATATTCGGCACTTTCACTTTCCAATAGAACTTAATGCATATTTTTTTATTTTTAGTTTTTTGGCTGTAACTTTTGACAGGGAGGAGATATTTCAAAACCAAATTTTGCATTGGATTCTGTTCTTCAATACAAGTCCAAAGACATATGACACATTGGGGTACTGCACATCACTGCAAAGTTTCAAAATGAAGCCAAAATGGAGGATAATGAAGCCCTTTTGGAGGACACCTGGACAGGAGACTAAAAAAGAGGACAAATCCGGAAATTACCAGTCATATGTTCACTCTGAGTGTAGGCTCTTCTTATGTTCTTACATTCCTAACAGGAAAGGATCAAAGGCATTTGTAAACTTAAGTGCTCTAACAGCTTCTATGAACACTGGCGTCAATAAACTGTGCAATCCTAACCATGTCTCCTCAAACGTAAGCCCCATTGTGTTTGGTGGGACGTATTTCCAGGGAAGTGTCTTTAGGATTGCCTAACCACTTGAATTAACCACTTGAATTTTATGTATTTTATATATTTCTCATATCCTACATTTGGGTCTTCTACATTTTGGAGGTGTCATGTCCTCTTTTTATTTTGCCATATAGTTAATCTGCCTATATCCTACTTGGAATTAATAAATTATATGTATTAAATTATATGCAATAATTTTACATATATTATTATATGTAATAATTTTACATAAATTATATGTAATAATTTTAAATGTGATATTCAGTAATAGTGCATGGAATTCAGTAATATTACAGTAAACACATTAAAACCAAATACACAAGGGTTTAGAGCTTTTATGTTGTTATGTTCTACATTTTTCTTGGTGTCCTTCAAAGGGGGAGCACAGGTGGGCAGATGCCGGTTTGGGCCTATTCACCCGAACCGGATCTTCCCACGCAGCGGACACCTACGAACCGGAAAGAGCCGCGGCTGCCAGAACCGCAGGGACCGGTTCGCTAATGGCTGCTGCGTCTCCTGAAGCTTGCACGCTGGGTCTCCTGAGCTTCAGCCGAGCTTCAGGAGATGCACTGCGCATGTGCCAAGCCTGGTGCTTGCGCAGTGCAGCGGGGTTGGGGCCCTGCCCCAGACCCGCCCCCTGACCCCAGCCCAGCCCCTGACCCTGGCCCACCCCCAACTTCAGGTGAACTGGATCTTGGGGTTGGCTGGGCCCACCTCCAGGGGGGCTTCTCCTTTGTCTGATTATGACATACGGTCACCCTGGTCTGGCTGAAATAAGAAAAACTTGCTGGGTTTAAAACTGATTTAATTCCAAATCATATTGAACTGATTTAAATATAGGTAGTGAAACTGAACTGGGTGTTGTGTAGGACTGAAAATCTTATTGAATATTTTTGGGGGGGAGTTTGAGGTTATTTATTTGATTAACTTTAAAGTATTTACAATTATTGGTTTTAATTTGTCTGATGATGTCACTTCCAGCCATGACATCACTTTTAGTGGATCCTGGACAAATTATCTCTCTAAAATGTGGGTGCCAGGCCAAAAGGCCCCCTTTTAGAACCTTTGAGAACCATTGCAATAAGTTGTTTGAAAGGGGGCACCCTTGAGGGGGTGGCACCACTTGTGACCAAAATGGCAAAAAATAATGGTTTTTAGGAATAATCCCATCATGTTATATATTGTTGGATGTGTAATTTGCAGCAGAATGCAGTGAAACAAACCACTTTGAAGTATCATTATTCTATTAGAATGTGTGGCTAAAAAACTGGTAGAGGTGGGACAATGGCACGTAACGTAACCATGCCCACCATCCAGGTTGTTGCCCCATCCACTGCATGGGGGTGACACACTGGCCTCCCATGCCAGGTGACGCAAACCCTAGTGACGCCCCTGTCTATGAATACCATTGTTTTAAATTCCGCATGCTGTTCTCCTGATTTCCTGCCAAAATTATAGTGGTTTTCTTGTGCCCTAACAAGCAGCCACCCTCATTTATTTAATTGTGGGGTCCAGATTTTTGTCTGTGTATGTGGGTGAATTGCAATGAAGCAATTCTAAAGAACACAAAACCTTTGCATCAACTGCTTTCAAGACGGCCAGACCTGCTGCTAATATTGTAATTCATGAGGCAGTAGCTGGCAAAAGGGGGGGGGGGGGAGAAAAAGGCAGAGCATTTGCCTCCCTATCAATCAATCAATCAATCAATCAATCAATCAATCAATCATATTTTCTACAAAGTATTTAACTTTGTAGAAACTTTTCAACAAAAAGTTCACCCTAAACCTGCTCTTTCATCCCTGCGCAACATCCCTGCGCAACATCCCTCGGAACATCTGTCTGGTTCCATCACAGCACAATTTTTGTGTAACATGCAATGCTCATCTTTTGAATAAGGTTTTGGGATGGGTACTGTTAATAAAATAGTCCATGGATTGCTGCTGCCAGTCAGACAAGACAGAACTGGGTCAGATATTCCATTGATCATGAAATGCACTGTTCTTATATCTTCTTATATGTTGTTTAAAGCAGCAGCCGCAGCCTGCAGATAGAGCAGGCACCACTGGATAGTATCTTTTCAGCATCTTCACACCTGACAAACTTGGCTTCTGCTTCAAAGGAAAGTGGACACGGCAATTACCCTCAAGCAAACATTTTAAAACCCATCTTACTCTTTTATTACCTCCCCAAATTAATGGCTGTGACAAAGACCTGTTACTCTACTATAGTAATTGATTCATTTGCCATTTCTTTACACCTCCAGCAATTCTTCTCCTTTTTTCCTTCTGAGCTTCTCTTTCCTTTCCTTAAGAGCAGTCCTGCTGATTTGGGCCTCATCCATCAAGGACCATCTTGCGCCCAGTGGCAAAGCTAGAAGAGATGTGTAGTACTAAGCACTAAGTTTTGCAGGGAGCCTCACTGCATCTGCAGGTGGCACATCCATTTTCCTCCTCCTCCACCCCTTCTTCCTGGAATGACTCCAAAGGAGAGGGGAAACCAGTTTCCAAGGTCCTAAAGAATAAAAGCAAGAAAGTAAGTTACTGCACCACCTAGTGAAAACCTATGGGAAATTCATATTGCAATCCAGAGCAAATTGTTCTTACACCAGAGCAAGGACTCCCCGTAGTTACTCTGGATTGTGCCACTAGTCTTTCTAGGCTTGCGTATGCAAAATAGCCACCAAAAAAAGACATAAATATCACTTGAAAAAACTTAAATAACACATATTTATTAACATATAGCAAAATACAGAACAAATTAAAGTAAAATGAAAAGGCCATGAATACCTTATGTATTTGAATGATGATTATTAAATGAAAAAGTCAAAAGGAGATGCCAAAGTTTGGTCATCATGTCACATGCAAATCAACATTAGGGAGGACAATTTTACCCTTTAGACCCCTGCCAACTGAGCAAGGGGCACTCTTTCAAGTGGGTGCTCCTCTTTTATTTAGCAGGGGGAGAGTAACTGGCCCTACACACCCCAGCAATGTCTGTTCAAGTGGCTTCTGCTGGTGTTGTTTTTTGCATTTCAGATTGTGAGCCCTTTTGGGACAGGGACCCATTAGCTTTTAATTAGCTATTATTATTTTTCCATTTTCTTTGTAAACCGCTTTGTGAACTTGTTAGTTGAAAAGCGGTATATAAATACTGCAGATAGACAGACCAGCAGAAAGAAGTTGAAAGAGTGGAGCATATGCTGAATGAATGAGTTCTGTGTATTGTTGAAAGAGTGGAACCATAAGAAAATGAACCATCAGAAAGCAGGGGATGCCTGTATATTTTTTTCGTTACTTTTTCCCCTTGACTTAGGGCGCAATCCTGAGTAACTATGGGGAGTCCTTGCTCCGGTGTAAGAACAATTTGCTCTGGATTGCAATATGAATTTCCCATAGGTTTTCACTGGGTGGTGCAGTAACTACGGGTGCACTTAAAGTCTCTTATGTGCTCCCGTAGTTACTCTGGATTGTAGGGTAAGTATGAATCATTAGGATGTGGCTACAGTTACAAGTCTTGCAATCTGCTGATCTGGTTGGATTTAGGGCTAGAAGACTTAATATGAAGGGATGAAAATGTTTGATCTACATTGGTCTACATTCAAGCACTGGACTCCATGGATTAATTTAAGGGGGGAAGAGAGATTACCTGGTTGATTTCTTGGCCTGTGGGTCAGTGGGGACATGTGGGCTTCCTAGCCTGTGGATCTGTGACTTCTGGTCTTCTGTCCTACAAATAACCATGTTAGTGGCCTGTTCAGCTACCATCAAATACCTTGTGCTCAGATGTGTGTCTCCTGCACTCCTCGAGTCAAATGAAAATAAAAAGAGGTCTCATATTTCATATGTAATAATGGGCGATGAATAAGAGAGGGTCACAATCCGAAGGAGCAAAAACAATCTGATGTGCCAGAGACTGCATAGCCAAAAGAAAGTGTTGACTTTTGCCCATCCAAGGTTAATTGTCAAAGGTTCATTTTCAAAGACCAATCCAAAGGTTCATCCAAGGTTAATTGTCAAAGACCACGTTTTTATAGTTCCAGTTAGTAACTCCAGTATCTTCCAGTTCAGAAAGTTCATCAAATTCCCAACCTAAATTGTTTGGTATGAATGGCGGTTTGAGGATGGAACTAGAGAATCCCCTCATTTGCCTCTGCCCAACTAGAGGAGAGTACTGTTCTGCTGGGAAGAGGGGAACAGGCAAGGCCCCCAGTTGCCCTTTCAGCCAGCACTAAACCATCACAAGAGATTGACTTGCTACTCATTGTAGCAAATTCTGCCTCTATTGCATAGCAGGATTACAGCAGGTCACAATCAATCGATCAGGCGCTATAAGTGAATTTGGCTGGCACAGGTGCAACTTTGAATTGACAAATAACACACCACCTCATTTTAATAGGTTTTAATTAAAGGAGGAACATTAACATGCAGAAGCTTAATTTACCATATGCCTTGGCAATAATTGAAGGTCAGGAAAAGGGTAAGTGTGCATTAGATTAGAGGAATGAGTCTCCTTATCCCTAATAATATACATTAGTGTCAACCGACTCCTTGGTGAATTTACCATCATGGTCGCAACCAGTCCTGCAGCATCTGGGATTCAATTATAGGCAGCGCAGACAGACTGTTGATGTTTCAAGCTGTCCCGACACAGGATTGGAGCCTTTACAGATTTTACAAGGTGATCTGGATGGAAATGTGGGTACAAACTAAATGGATACTAAAGAAAGAAATGGGGGGGGGAATGGCAGAACGTTTCTAAAGGAATTTGCACAGCAGAAAACCTATTTGTTAACCCATTTTAATTGATGGGCAGAGCTACTGGTGGAACTAGCAGACCAGCCTAAATTCGTTAGGAATGCACCCTTTATTAACTAACCCTACAATCCTGAGTAACTACGGGTGCACGTAAGAGACTTTACGTGCACCCGTAGTTACTGCACCACCTAGTGAAAACCTATGGGAAATTCATATTGCAATCTAGAGCAAATTGTTCTTACACCGGAGCAAGGACTCCCCGTAGTTACTCAGGATTGCACCCTAAGAGTGCAATCCTAACTCAGGCTAGTGCGACTCATTAGTCTTCCCATTCATGTGGGGATATAGGGAGGTAAGCGCATGTCTGTGTACTGGCCTAATACTCCCCCAGGAGTGGCACAAAAGTGTCTTATGGTACTTTTGTGACACCCCCAGACCAGCATGGGACTTATGCTTGGGCTTAGGCCGGTTTAACCGGAGATTAGGATTGCAGCCTCAGTTTATTAACAAGTTTCTCCAAAGAAACTTGTAGATTACTGTCCATTCTCTGCCATAACATCTCATGAACAAGATGCCTTTTAACCCAGTACAAGTTATAATAATCTTTGCTAAAAGTATAAAACAGTAAACATGAAACCATCAAATCAGACACGCGCTGTTGAAATCATGGATCAGCAGCAATTGTGTCACTAGTGTTTGCATCAGCCAGTGTGGAGTTCAGTGCATCATCCCTATAATAGACCCCTTTCCATGCAGTGGACAGGGCAACGTCCTGCTGGTGGACACAGGGTGGACATACATTGCCCCACCATTACTGGTTTTTTTTAGCTATAACATTTGATAGAACAAATATATTTCAAAACGGGTTTTCATTACATTCTGCAAGAAATTACAAATCAATTTGTATATTAATTTAAAAAAAAACAAGATTTAATAAATTTTGGCTAGTGGTAGTGTCACCCCTTCTCCCCATTAACATCACTGCTGTGGTCCGTACCTCCGCAACATCTAGCAATGCCAGTGAGCAGCATTTGAAACTTAAATTATAAAAGCTGTAACACTTCTACCATTTTAGAGGTCAGAGAGGTCACTTTGTAAAACAAAGAGGTCACTAGAGGCCACAGAAGGGTTTTAGAGGTCACTTTGTAAATTAAAAAAAAAATGTTCACCTGATGATGACATGAGATCAACAGCACGGCCAGGCTGACCTCTCTTTGGAGAGTATTTAAATACTCTCCAATATCAATATATTGATTGCTATAATTCCAAGGAAGTCTTTCCAGTCATAAAAGAGCTTGCTCTATACTGTGCACCTGCGTGTGCAACTTGAAGGGGAAGCTGTTAGCAGCACCTGCCTCAACTTTTGGTTATGTTCAAACACAGTTACAGATCTTCCCAAATAATATGCATTTAAGGATAAAGCCCCGAAGGAAAAGAGAATGAATTTATGCTACATTGAGCCTCTTGGTTGTTAATGATTCAATGCCTGAATGAATAATCTTGGCTATATCTCCCTCCAAGATTGATGAGTTGTCGTGCTGGTATTAAAGATATTTAAGAATTACCATCTGTGATATAAATCATCCAGCCACTACCCAGGACACCACCATGCACAACAAAAGTGGGGGTGAAAAAAATGAGGAAGGAGATGGGTGTCATGTTTGGTTACTTTTGACCTTAGTCCAGTGGACGGTTAGCACCTATCCAGACTTGATTTTCCCAAGCAAAATTGCTTTATGGACTGCTTTATAGAACACCCAAATGGCATGTAATGAAAGATTAGATACTGTAAACATTTAAATTAGTCTGTCTACTCACTATGTTCAGAATCAATGCATAAATGTCAGCTATTAGCATCTGAAATGCAATCACCCATCTGATGGGAAGCCTCTGCCTTTTAATTTTGTTGCGCTTTTCTTTTTGGTTTTTCAAATGGTCCCAGTGCTCATTCAGGGCTCTAAATTGTGTGGACAAACATTCAGTTGTCCATATTGCAGTCATGTGCCATACACATAAACCATTAGCTGAGTGGTTCCCAAATTGTGAGCCATCCCCACAAAAATCTCATCATCCTATACAATATATAGGATCCTAGTCCTATACTGTGGGGAGCTGTGGACAATTTCAAGGAAGATCCAGGGGCCAGATCCTGGGCTCCAGAGATTGTGGTTTCCTTGTTGTACAAGGTTAACACTGCATGCAGATAAGATTTTAAATATATAGATTTTATTTTAAGGATTTATACTCCACCTTTCCCATGCTAACACAAATGCCCAAGACAGTTCACATCACGTTTTATCTTTTTTTGTCTCTACAACAACCCTGTGACTTAGGTAATTTTTCTATAGGCAGGTTATATGTTCTGGATGGAATCCTTCCCAATGTATCATCACATCTGGCATCAGGGATTGCCTTCCAAGCTTCCAGCAAGAGCAGTTTTTCAGGTTGGCCAGCTGTAAACTGTCACCACCTGGCTCTGTTGAATCATGACAGCTTTTTTATCAGGTTTCATTCTCCCATCCAAATGTTATCCAGTCTCATTCTCCCATCCAAATGTTATCCAGTCTTTCTCCTGCTTAGCAATCCTGTGCTAATTAATCATCTGGCAGCCCTTCGCTCAACAACAAGACCATCGTCTTGTCTTGCTTCTGATAAACTGGGGTTTCTCTCTTATAAATAATAGCCCATGCAAAAAATTCATGTTGCTCAATACTTTCGTTATGTCTTCTTTAGATCAGCAGTTTTCACCCTTCTTCATCTCATAGCACACTGACAAGGCACTAAAGTTGTCAAGGCTCACCATCAGTTCTTTGATAAGGCACTGCCTGGCCCTGGGGTGGGGGGCAGGATTTGGATTTCTTAATGTCCCAAATGACTATCCCCAAACTCCTGTGGCATACCTGTAGAAAATTTGTGACACATCAATGTGCTGTTGCATAGTGGTTGAAAACCACTGCTTCAGACATATTTAAATAAATAAGTTTCAAATAGATAAAGTAATTTTTTAAATGACTAAAAACACAATCCTAACCATGTCTACTCAAAAGTAAGCCCCATTGTTCAGTGGATCTAAGGCTGCACTCCTAAACACATTTTCCTAGGAGTAAGACCTATTGATCACAATGGGGTTATTTCTGAGTAGACATAGTTAGGATTTCGGACTTACTCCATGGAAAGTATGTTTAAGATTGCAGCCTTAATGCCTAATCCTTACTTGTACTAGAATGTGAAGACTGGCTACCCATAACCAACATGAGGTTGGAGCCAGAAGCAACTTATCCTGGGCAAGGAGACACCTAGTTTGGGTAAAGCCACAGCAGTCCAAATGGTGCTACAAATGTGCCTTATGGCACATATACAACACTCCTAGGGTGGTGTAAGAGAAGCTAGCTCAGTGCAGTCTTAAAATTGCGCTCTTAAGCTCGTTCACTTTCCAGGCTCCAACCTTTTACACAAGGTTGTTCTACTATTTGTTGATGCATCTGGTTTGATGCATCTGCATTCGACAAAGCAGAGAGTCTAGAAGATCAAAGTAAATTTGGAACAAATTTAAAGGATAATATGATGACCTCCCTCTTTTGACTTAGATCTGCCCAGATTTGTAGCTTGAAATAAACTGGGTCATTAAATTATGTGGTCTGCCTAATGAGACGTTTGGTTTAATTACATGAGAAAATAGCTTCTAATCATTGCTTTTTTCATCTCTCTCTCTCTTTCTCTCTCTTTCTCTCTCTTTGTGTGTGTGTGTGTGTGTGTGTGTGTAATAAAATTAAGTAGGAACAGATATTGTTAGCTTTCTCAGCACGGGAAGCGTTCTATTATATTGTTTAACTTTCATCAATTGATGAGATGGGGTCTGTGTGGGCATAATGATATTTTATTTTTAAATAAATATAAAGTGAAGAAATACCATTAGGAAAGCTGAAGACTGTCAGCAGACTTGGGGGTGGTAGGATGGGAGAAATTAAAAAAAACACAAAGGATATGAAAAATAATATTAAAATGCCTCTGAGCATGTGCAGTGTGCAATGCAAGGTAAATACAGCCTATTCCCAAACTCTGATGATTTAAAAAGGGCAGATTTGAGACTAGAACTTTTAAAAATGAGACGAACAAATTAATGACAGCCAAAATTTGGTCATTCATTGGGATTCACCTAGCAATGCTGACTTCCATTGCCTCAACTGGGATCCAAAATTAACATATATTTTAATTTAAATTTATTCAGAGTACAGCTTCCCCTTCTTATTGGATGTTTAAGGACCAGAGCACTGTCCAAAAGTGAAAACTATTGAAAAGTAGAACACAATCTTTTTTCTGTTTATAAATGTTGTTTCCAATTTTTTTTTAGTCAGCAAATTCCAAATGTACATTTATCTTGTAAATTCTGCTGCTACACAAAGATTTCAGTAAATGGATTCTCATTAACTTCTTCAGGAATGGGGTTAGACCAGGAACTATAACGTGGGAGAGGGCAATTTTGGCCTTTGGAACAGCAGAGAGAGTTTGAAAGAGTGGAACATGCGTTGAATGAATTAGTTCTGAGTATAGTTGAAAGGTGTTGAAAGAGTGGATCATCAGGAAACGAAGCGGGGGGGTGGGGGTACCAGTAATCTTTAGGTCAGGTACTTCTCTATTGCCTGTACCCAAGACCCTTCCCTGCTTTCCACATTTTCTAACTTCTCAGAGGGACAGCAAGAAAGCTTTCTGGGAATTGGGGGACAAGGGAAATGTGGTTCCAGGAGTTCCTGGATTATTGAATGGGTTGGAGTAACAAGTATTGTAGAATTTCCCTCCTCCACCTTGTTGATTTTGGAAAAGTAGGAAAGTATGAAGAGCTTTTAGGAACCATTGCAGGCTTCAGATCATTCATACAACTCTGTCGAAGTCTGAACCAGCTCTGAAATGGATATGGGCTGGACAGACTACAGATCTGAGATCCACCACCCCATTTTTTAGAGTATACTCCATCCCTGGGAACATTACAGAAACTTCAGTTTCTTTCCAAGCTTCTGCATTAACCAAAGCATCTTCATTTATGTAAGGATTTGTCTTGGCTAAGCTCCTTTTAATGAGCTCAGGTGCTTCTTGCTCCTTCATCTGGTCTTTCTAGGAATGTAATATAATTAACTGTCTGAGAGGCACAGTGTGTCACGAGAAGCAATGCAACTTTGTTGGTATGACTTGCGCTAAAATGATTGCCTAGATTGGAAAGTCGGATCGGATAGCCTTTTATGTCGGCATTGAGGGCTTAAATGAGATCTGAAACTTTAATGGAAAAAGAAAAGCTTTGTAGATGCACATCTGCACCACTGTAGGTATAAAACTTATTTGGAAATTGATTGCAATGTGCTGGGGCTATTGCAAGACTTTGAGAGGCACGTTGCAAATTGCGTAGTGACGTTTCTGGTTTGCGTCTGCTTTCTGATGGCCTTTGTGTTGCCAGATTGGTGCATAGCACATGAAAGTGGGTCCTTGGTTTATCGAACTTATTTCTGTCGGTACTGATTGGCATTTCAGATGGGGGGGAGAGGCCTATTCCCAGCACTATGTGCCAAGGATTGAATCTTGGACTATGACTTAAGTCCATCTCCTGAATCTATTGGACAGCCCATTCTGTGGAACATCCTATGTGGTGATGAAACTGCACCCACGGGCAGCATGCTGTATCCCATAAGGGATTTGGGGGGAAATCTGAGCAGCCCACGTCTGCCCTAGGCTGCCTGGGGATAGGGTTAGGACCCCCACTTTCCAGGCACTGGAAAATACCATATCCTGGCCCCATCTCCCACTCCTGCCTGCCACCCACCATCCACCGTCCTAGAACTTCATACACACATTGCGTGACTTCTGGTGTTGGTGGTTGTCCGTCGGCTGTTGGTACAGAGCAGCCGAAGGGTTTAAAGTAAAACTTTGGATTGAGAGCATTTTGCAAAACAAGCAAACATTTCTAATAAATTTTGTCTTGCAAAATAAGCAAAAAAAAAAAATAGTCCCAGCCAGGATATGTCCAGTTTCGGCACTCTGTCACCACCTGCTCAGCCTCTCCTGAGAGAGCAACCTATGCATGTCTACTCTGAAGTAAGTGTATTGCAGTCTCACTCCTGTGCAAGGGAGGCAATGGAAAGGAGCCTGAGAAATGTAGCCTTGCATGTCTACTCCAAAGTAAGCCCTATCAGTGGGGCTCACTCATGTGTAAGGGGGGGCAATGGAAAGGAGTCTGAGAGACCTAGCCTTGCATGTCTCATCTGAAGCAATCCTTACTGTAGTCAGAGAGGCTCACTCCTATAGAAGAGTGGCAGATTGCAGCCTGAGAAACCTGAGAGACTAATAGCACAAGCCTAACCATGTCTACTCAAAAGTAAGCCCATTATGTTCAATGGGACTTACTCCCAGGAAAGTGTCTTTAGGATTGCAGCCTATGTGCAGGTTAATTTGTTTTATTTTTCTTTATATTTCATATTTTCTTTTTGATTTTGTATTATATTACAGTATGGTAATAATTTAATATGAATATTTTTGGGTTGTGGAACAAATTGTCTGAGTTTCCAATATATATTACGGGAAAATTCGCTTTGACATACAAGCATTTTGGATTACAAGCATGCTTCTGGAACAAATTATGCTTGTAAACCAAGGTACTACTGTATTTGTATTGCATTTTGCAATGACCGTAAATGGTTATAGGGCACAATCCAGAGTAACTACGGGCAGTCCTTGCTCCGGAGTAAGAATAATTTGCTGTGGATTGCAGTATGAATTTCCCATAGGTTTTCATTAGATGGTGCAGTAACTACGGGTACACGTAATGTCTCTTACGTGCTCCCGTAGTTACTCTGGATTGTAGGGTTAGACCGCCAGGAAGCTCGTTCTGGCAGCATAAGACACTAATAGGATTGGGCTTAATTGATTTGCATGTCTACTCAGAAGTAAGCCCCATTGTGATAACATAGCACTTACTCCCAGGAAAGTGTGGGATAGGGACAATCCCAATTTGGGGGGATTGTGTCCACATACTGGCAAATGTCCCAAATTTGTGGAAGAGAATTATGGCAGCCCTAGTTATATACACGGTGCAGGGCTTGTGTAATAAAGACAGTGGAGAAGCTTCAGATAAAGCCCTTGGATAATTAAGCTTCTGGAGTAAATTCCTGTAGAATCAAGAAGAAAAGTTGCTTTTAAAGACAATAAAATTGAGTCATCTGAATATTCATACTCACAGAGAGAGAATAACTTGAATCATTCAACAAGCCCCTTATTATTTCAAGAGGCTGTTTTGATTAATGTTCCTTATTTAGCCAGGAACTAGCAGTGGCACTCATTTGTTGATGACTGTGGTCTGAAATATGTTCTCAAGGGGAATACAAAAATACATGGATTCTGATTCAATTAGATCTTGGGCACATTCCGGGTCATTCAGAATAAGGAGAATCAAAGGATTAAAAGAACAGATCTGGACATTATATATATACACGGTGGAATGAAGTTGGAGGAGTTGAATGAAGTTGGAGGAGCATTAAATAGGGTAATAGGGTAAATAACAGGGCATTAAAGCAGGCCTCCCTCAGTCTTGAAAGACTATGGTATCGTGCTCGGCGCTGCATACGCTGCATGCGAAGCACGAAAGCCTGGGTTGGATTGTTATGGAGGATAGTCTGTTACCCCAGCAGCAAATCCCCCCCTCCACGCCACTGAATTAGTCCAATGGAAAGGCAGAGCCAATACGATTGGATCCAGCTGGCATCGCAGAGCTGGGCTAAGGACAGAAGCTCACGCTGTCTTGTGGGGCCGACCCGGGTCTCGAACCCTGGCCTGCTGGTTAACAGGCACAGCGACTTAACCGCTTGCACCACCCACAGCCTTAACAGGGCATTAAATAGGGTAATAACAGGGCAAGGATAACAGACCAGTTTGAGTGGTGACAGGATGTCACAAAACCTAAACCTCTTCCTAGGCCTAACCTGCCTATGGCTGCAATCCTAAAGACACTTTCCTGGGAGTAAAACCCCTTGAACACAATGGTGCTTACTTTTGAGTAGATATGGTTAGGATTGTATTCTGTAAATCAACTCAGACTGAGCAGGTACAGGTCTGAGTTAACCTGTAGTAGCTTTGGGGTTTACTGCAGGGTAAGGAACAAATGTACCCCCCATGGTGATCTCTAACAGCCCAAACTCCCATGAGATACAGCAGAGGCTGTATCACTGCATAGACTGAAGCATACACAGTGTGGGATCCCTGCTTCAGGAAGATCACAAAATGAAACCTGAAGGAAGGAATCCCAATGTTTATAGGATAAATACATCTATGGAAATCTGTCCTTTGTTGTGTGACCAGCATGCAAACTGGTCAATGTTTGATAGTGCATGTGTGTGCATCCAGTCTATTGTTCACACCAATCCTGCTGATCCTGATAGTGCAAAGGAAGGGTATCCAGCAGAGAAGAGCCAAATAGTGATGTTTGGAATTTTTATGCTCAAAGCATATCAGTTACAGAAAAGCACAAGTTTCTGACCACAGCCATGGAACGTGAGAACAATCCCACTTTCTGGGTTCATGACAAGGTGAGACTGCATGCTGCAGGCTGAGTTCAATATGGAGTTTTCAGCTGGATTCAGATCTTAGAGGAGGCAATGCCCAGAGTTCATATATATTACCACTTAGAGCCAGATTCCACCAGTTTAGGTGGTGACAGGACGTCACTAAACCTAAACCTATCATATATATTATCACTTAGATCCAAATTCTATCCTGCCGCTATCCTATTCAGTCCAGATGCTTTCCTGATTATTTTAAACCAGTTTGAATTTCTGTTCCATTCTTATGTCCTTTCCTCCCTATTGTACCAATGAGCAGAGAACAGTCCTTAGACATGCATGTTCCAGTCCTTATATGTGCAACAGTCCTTATACGTGCAACAGTCCTTATACGTGCATGTATAAGCTGATACATGTCCCGATGAGAACATTTTATTGGTACCTTCTTGTCCTGTCCACGAATGTCCAAGGAGACTCTGGCTACAATCTTATGACACTTTCCTGGGAGTAAGCCCAACTGGTTTTGCTTTTGCGTAGACCCACTTAGGATTGGACCAACTGTTAAGGAATTGTGGAAACAACATGGTGGACTCCATGAGTCTATGCAGTGAGTCTAATCCAGCAGGGCTCCTCTTAGATGCTGTTGGGGGGGGGGCACAAAAACTCAGCATGAAAAGTGTTGGGCAGTTTGTCACCTGGCTCGACCTCTTCAGGAGAACAGAGCCCTCCAGTGCAATCGTGCTCCATGTGTTGATGTGAACTGGGTCACAGTCAACCCATCACATTCGATTCCGGCGAGTTTGTGCCCACCATGCTCTGACTGGTGTGTGAATAATGCATTGCCCTGGCTTCAGCTGCCATTATCATCACTGCTGTTTTAATTAGAGAAATAGTCTGCTCTGTTTAGGCACCAGCATGAGGTGACATTTGGTAAATTACTAAGCATATTTTAACATGGAAATTGTAGCAATGCTCCCACACCTTGAATGGTGTCTGGAATGGTATCACCAGGCCAGTGATGTAGCCGAAGGGATGCAAAGCACTATGTTTGGCAGAGAACCTCACTGCAGAATGCAAGGTCCCCTTCCTCTGCCCCCCTATCAAACTTGCCCCCCATTCCATCCTATTCCCTCCTCCCACCCCATTCAACCCCTCCTTGACTCCCTCCCAGTGACGTACCTAGATCATTTGGCTTTTGGGGCCTGCAAATTTTTTGAAAATTATGAATCAAAATTATTGATTAATAATTAGATATTTATTAGAGATTAATTAGAGATTATTAGAGATTTATTAGATTTATAAATTTATTAGATTTATTAGATTTATAGATCTATTATAATTTATTAGATTATTAGAGATTTATTAGATTTATTAGATTTATTAGAGATTTATTAGAGATTATTAGATATTTATTACAGATCAATCAACCAACAGTATATACCACTTTTCAACAAAAAGTTCACAAAGCAGTTTACAGAGAAAATGAAATACAGTAACCAATATTCTCATATTTTAAAAATCAACTTACCAAGTAGGCTTCTGTTTTATTCTTTTTGGGGAGACGGTGAGGCTTCCTTCTGGAGCACTTGTTGAGCTTCACCTTCACTGGATTGGGACCATTCTGGTAGCCTTGCATTCCTCAGTGACCTGACCTGAACATAAGCCAAGGTACCTTTGCTTACTCATCATGAGTAAACAGTTGCACTTTCCATAGGGCTCAATGCAATTATCAGGCACTTCCTTCAGAGTGGGGACTGCGTTCATTGAATTGGGACCATTCTGGATTCCTCTCAGTCTGTCCTTTCCAACAGACAAAGCCTATTCATGAGTAAAGGTGTGATGACGTTCAGTTTCACTTTTCCATGCATTTTTAGGGTTTTTTTTACCATAACATTTGATAGGAAGGGGATATTTGTGGGTTCTGTTGCAAAATACATATCTAAGGTTTACATGGCTGGATAGGGTTATTCTGAATAATTTCAGCATTTTTGTGTTTTTTGTCACCCCCAGTGTGTCTCTCCTCCTGAGGGTGGTACCCAGGACTCAGGGCCCCCCAGACCTGCAAATAGGTGCACCACTTCTCACTCCAAACACCTGTGCTGGCTCACCTCTTCCAGAAGATCTCTAGGGTGGCCACCAGTGTAATCCAACAGAACTGAGATTGTTACATTATAATCAATTCAAATCATTAAGCAAATAAGTTTATTTTCTTGTGGATAGGACCCGCCAATCATGAGCATCACTGTATTTAGTGACAGCAAATTCCATAAACAGTGAAGGCCGTTTTACACAGAGAAATGTTATCTTGGGGTCTGTTAGAGGCAGATGACTGAGAGTTGGCTATTCAGTCTATAGGTACATGATTTACGTAAAGATAAGCATGAAAATGTCACTGAGATTGAGGTGAGAGAAGAGAAGGAAATTAAAGTGGCCACTTGGCTCCATCAGCACTATTCAGAGCACTGTCTGCATTTAAAGACTCTTAGGGTGCAATCCACAGCAACTATGGGGAGTCCTTGCTCCAGTGTAAGAACAATTTGCTCTGGATTGCAATATGAATTTCCCATAGGTTTTCACTAGATGGTGCAGTAACGATGGGTGCACGTAATGTCTCTTACGTGCTCCCGTAGTTACTCTGGATTGTAGGGTTAGTGGTTTTCTTCCAAACTAAAGACACATAGTGGTTTTCTTCCAAACTAGTTAGAAGTTCTGAGAACTCCACCAAATTTATTAGACTTTTGATGCCTGCTCATCTTCCCACCTCCAGTGGTGTCAATGGGGTTTGTGTCACCTGGTGCAGGAGGTCCGCAACTCACCCCAGCAATGAGTCTTCATCCATGTGGTAGGTGTGCCATTTCCCCAACCTGCTGGTTTTTTGGCTATAACTTTTGATAGACTAATTTCAACATGGTTTCCTTGCACTCTGTATGAAATTTTGCATCAAATGATAGATAACATGATCTTACATAACAGGATTTAATCATCCTGAATTTTAAATGCCAAGATTTAAAACATTATTCTGTATTTGTTCCTTCCATTATTTCTAGCTAGGGTGTTCCATACAGTACACCTTTCTTCTTAACTTATTTTGACCTGCATTTTCCCACCATCTTCTTATTCAAGCCACAATACCATCTTCAACCATTTCAGATCAACGCTGATAACATCTGTCTTTCCTTTTTTCCCACTTTGATCCTCTGGCTCTGAAAAGTCAATCTTTTCATAAGGTTGATGAATAGGATATTTTTCAGCCATGGACATCAAAGCATTTTATTAGCTTTTATTGATTTAAGCCCAAGATATCCCCTTTGAAGAAAGCAGATTTTGTTACACCTTTTTTTAAAAGATGAAAAACCCATAGTGAAGTTGAAGCCAAAGCTCAGAGACAGCATTTCTTGTGCTTTGAATCTCAAACTCTTGTGGATTCACCTACAACTTCATTTGACACTACTCCTATGTAGACAGATAAATCTTTAACATCTGGAATTGCAGAACAGACATTTGCATTATTTTTTCATATCTTTGGCCAACTGACAATCCTTTTTTCATTTATTTACTAGCAATCCTAAATAAAATTATCTAGGAGTAAGTCCCACTAAATCTGATGTAGATACACATAGGATTGTGCTGTAGATCACATGATCAATGGATCTAAATTAGTTATTCTCAGACTGGGGTGTTCTGATATTCCAGTCTGAAAGCCCTGGAATCTGCACCTTTCAGAGGTGGAGCAGGGATAGGCAGTTACATAATCTCCAGGATTGCACTGTATAGGGGCAGGCAGCTTTTTATAAACACATGTTACCTTGTACCATGGTTCGTAGGGTGCAGGGAGTCCCATGGAGTGCTTATTTTAGTTTATTAATTTATTTTAATTTAGTATTATTTATATTTATTTATATATTTATTTATATATTTATTTATATTAATTTAGGATTAGTCTATTAAGTATTGATAAACATTTCAACAACATTTGACTGGCTATACATTTTGCCATGCATTTCAGTACACCTTATGAGCATGTGCAATACATGGGGTAGCTGGTAATTTTCCACCCTTGGGACCCTTGGTCTGATGTCACATTGTGGTTAAGACCTTGCAAAGTATTAAGTTTCTGTTTTCCGCCCAACTGGCAACTTTGCTATGTTTGCACGGAGGTTAGAGCAATGCGATCAGCTTTAAGCAACTTCAGCGGAATGGACATTTGCTCAATCAGTCTTTGACCTGTATCGGCCTTACACAAACAGCAAACTGTATGATTTTATACAGACTTAGGGTGCAATCCAGAGTAACTACAGGGAGTCCTTGCTCCGGTGTAAGACCAATTTGCTCTGGATTGTAATATGAATTTTCCATAGGTTTTCACTAGGTGGTGCAGTAACTACGGGTACACATAATGTCTCTTATGTGCTCCCGTAGTTACTCTGGATTGTAGGGTTATTCCTTCTGGGCTGTATATCCCGATACAGAGGTCCAGGTGTATAGACACACAAAACTGCATCAAAACCAGGTATCAAATGTGATATAATATAATTTTTAATTCTCTTTTACACCTATATAAGGGAAAGGGGGAGAAAGTCATATGAGTGAAAACCTACAGTGTATTGCACATATTCCCACAGTGGAATTAATTTTAGAAATTGTCCTATCTAAAGTAATTCTTTTTCTAAATTACAGAAGATGGTAATGCAGGAGGGATCCAACTCAAGGAGCATAAATGAAGGAATCAGGGGAATCTGCTCATCCCAGGTTATTATTTTTATGAAATTAGGTAATAGGTTTGAGTCTAAAAATATTAGCTGGTGAACCAATTTCTTAGGTGCAGAATGTGAGCTGATCAACTCTTCTTATATGCTAGAATACTACACCTCCGCATGAATGGCTTTCACTGCTTGGAATGGCTCCGAAGATGTGCAGTCAGGCTCTCAACAAAACTGACAGCATAATCCTAACCTCTGGTTAGGCCGGCTTAAGTCCTGGCATAATCCTGTGCTGCCCTGGGTGTGTCACAAAAGTCCTATTAGGCAGTTCTGCACCACTCCTGGGGGGTTAAGCCAGTTCATGGACATGTGTCAGCCTTCCCACACAGTCACAGATTTGAGGGGGATGAATGTATTGTACTGGTCGAAAGTAGTTAGGATTACACCCTCAGTGTGTCTTTTATGTTTTGCACCCTCTCTAGTTATGCCACTGTTCAGCCCCTCCTCTCACATCCATGAGGCGACATGAATGTGCCCACAGAAAGTGCCGTTATTTGGGATTCATGATGAACTCCAGTGAAAATATATTTAAAGGTCTATCATCATGTTCTATTCCATTTCTACTGAACTATAGGATACTGCCTTGGGTATCCTTTTGAGGTAGTATGTATGTATGTATGTATGTATGTATGTATGTATGTATGTATGTATGTATGTATGTATGAACTCTTCCCATGCAGAGTTGAGAAGAGCTTAAAGAATGGACAGCTATGCCCATCCCCAAGTCTGAAGCTCTCACAATTAAATGTAGTCCTGATTTTCCTCCAAATTCCACCTTGCAATTCTTACAAGAAAAAAAAAACAGCAATGCATGATTCATTTGGGGTTAAAGGGATAATCAGGGAAAGTTTTTGCTATGAAAAATGTTGGCGGGATGGTAAAGAAGTTAAAGATGAAGCTTATATCCAGGGTGGCACATATAGGATTTAAACTTCTTTTGCTGAAATAATGTTTCAGCAATGTTGAAAAAAGCATTGTGTAATTCTTCCAGATATTATACAGTGGCTTGTGTGAAATAAAATGAGGGGAAGAGAGTGATGTGACATTTTTGTCTGCAATAAGCAAGCATCCTACTTTGAACTACCCAGTCTCAATATCCTGGAAAGCAGGTCTAGAATCTGTGTGAGAAGATCTGCCACCTTAGGGTGTGTGGTTTTACCATAAGAGGCCTATGATGGTGCCATCCTAGAGCCAAGATGGTGTAGCAGTTAGGGAGTTGGATTGAGACCTGGAAGATCCAGGTTCGAATTCCTTATTAGACATGAAGCTTCCTGGGTGACTTGGACCAGACACTCACTCTCAGCCGCACCTACTTCACAAGGTTGTTGTGTAAACAGCAGGAGGGGAAGAACTATGGCTTTGTAAGCCACTTTGAGCATTTTGGCATGGGAAAAGTGGCGTATAAATCCATTAAATAAGTTCTGCTGAAGCTTAAACCAATCCTGGGTGTTTTAATAAGTAGATTTTTCCCTTTGTATTCCCTGTGTACTTGAGAGGCCAAATTCCCTATTGATTGGAGGTGATGTAAAGGACACATTTCAATTTACTTGATCGATTACAGCGGCTGAGGGGAGCCACTCGCTTCTAAATTGGACTCTTCAGATGGCTCTTAAATATATCTTTGAGTCATGAACTGCATTTTCTAAAAGGAGAAATCATGCAGCAAATTAATGGATCTGCTTAAGTACAGAAGAGCTTGTTACTACTACTATTACAAAAAAGATGGACAGTTGTATATCTGACTATATTATACAATACAACCTATATAAAACCACAAGAAGAGGCCAAAAGTCCATCTAGTCCAGCTTCCTCTATCTCACAGCAGCCCATCAGATGCCTCAGGGAGCACACAACACACCTGAACCCAGATTTCCTCTCCTACATCTGACAATTGGAGGTTGCCTACATCTAAAATACAGAGATTGCACAAACCCACCATGGCTTGTTATCCATGATGGACTTTTCATCTAGTCTAAAAATCTGTCTAATCCCCATTTAAAGGCATCTTGTAGCAAGGAGTTCCACACACTGCAAAAGAAATATAACATGCAAAAGAAATATATACCATATTTCTTTACCATATACCATACCATACACTGGTAAAGAAATATTTTTTGTCTGTCCTAACTCTCCCAACATTCAATTTTAGTGGATGTCCTCTAGCTGTTGTGTTGTGTGTGAGAGAAGAGAACATCTCTCTATTCACTCTATGATTTGATGTTGAACATTGCCTAGATCAGTGCCATTAGGCTGTATCCAGAGCCAATTTTCAGGAAAGAAATGCTCCTTCCCAGCATCTCAAAGTTAGATCACCTCAGGAGAAGGAATAAATCTGAGTAGACTCCTAGGGGTCCATGATAAGCCAGAGTAAAAATGGCAGTGTTGACCAAAAAAATCTGAATTCTTGGCCAGCCTAAGTGGAACCTCTGCCTCTCAACCTCCAGATACAGCACAGCTATGACAGCCCACCAACTTCTGGATAAAGGACAACTCCAGCAGACCACTCCAACAATCCCCTGCATCCACCTTCCATTAGCGGACCTGCAGTCTCCTGCTGCAGCTGTTACTGGTTTCTCAAGGACTCCTTATAATGCAGGCACCACAGCTGTTCCTTGTTCAGTGTGATCAGAGTGGGGTCTGCCAGGAGCAAGCCCTCCTCCAGGTGCCACTGACTTGGACAATCCCCCAGGTGCCACCTGTGGATTGGCCCATCTTTCTGCTCTGGATATTAGCCTACGTGAGCCAGCCCAACTGGGCCATTCTCACTGGCCCCATTTCAGGATTGCTCCCATAATCAGGACTTTCTTAGTTTTAAGAGCATACAAAGAAACCCCTTTAAAGGGTTTCATCCCTTTAACTCATTTCCTATAATATATACGAGGTATTTTTATTGTGGTTTTAACTTTATTTTTTAATGTGGATGTTTTTATTGAGTTTTTTAAGATTGATGTTTTAATGTTGTTGTTTTTCATGATGTTGATGTTTATAATGATGTTTTTAGTGGATTTTCTGAAAAATGTGAGCCGCTTTGAGTCCTCTGGGGAAAAGGTGGAATATAAATATTCTGTACTGAGGAGCAGAGCATTTGTTGAGCTCCACATTCCTTAGATGGGGACCATTCTTATGGCCTTGCATTTCTCTGAACCTGGCCTTTGATAAGAGTCGTGTAAACATGCACATGTGGCCCAGTTCTGTACTTTCCATAGAGCATGATACATTTTTAGTTTCCTGCATTCATCACATCAGAACGGTTCTGGTGGCATTGTGTTTCCCTTACCCTAAAGGCTACTGCCTGATTTATGAATGCCAAGTAATGTGGCCATAATTGTGTTTATAAATCCCGAAAAGATAGCTGCTTATTTAACCTTTGATGCACCAAGTCTAAACTGCCTTACCCATTTCATGAACCCACAAAAATTATGTCAAAATCCACATTTTGGAAACCACTGACCTAGGAAAAACCATGTTGTTAGCCAGCATTGAAGGATCTGCCAGGGAGGGAGTTGAATATAATCCTGTTTAATAAACTTGAAGTTTTACCAATACCTGGGCATTAGCAATCAACGTCTAGCTGGAGGAATGGAGCGAGATCTATTGTGAAAAGCAATCACAAATTGTTTCCGTAGTCGGAGCTCCTCTCTTCTCATGCGACCTACATTTTAGAGCCATCCTGTGACTTCGCTGCTAGTCTGCTTTCTTTTCAAAGCTTTGTGTCAACATTTCTCCAGACATATTGAATTGTTGGTACAGTCGGCCCAGCAGGAGAAAAGCCGCTGTAAAGCTTATCAGAATCAGGAGTGGGGAAAAAAATTCTGGTTTGTTTCGTACATCTGTAGCTACTGATGGATAATGGAATACAGGCACCTTGCAAGAAATCATTACTGGAGGCTGCCTCAAGCCAAACAACCACAGAGAGATTTTTTTTCCATAGACAAAGATTGAGCAGTGAGATGTTTGGGCAGTTCCTTTGTGCCTTAGTTGCAGGGCCCCCAGAAAGCCGGAATTGGTCGGACAAGTCTGGCTTTTGGCCATTGGACTGGGGTGTCCGGTCCAATAGGCCAGTGTCCAGCCTTCATGGGGGGGGGGTGGGAGGATGCTTGGGGGTACTGAGGGGCTGATATAGCCAGCCATGGCTTGGTGCGGCTAAGTCCAGCCAGCCGCAGCTTAATTTTTTTAAAAAAGGTTTGCGCATGTGCACACAAAGCCTATCAATTCCTAAAGGATTTCTAGAGCGGCGCTTCTGTGTAGGCGGAGACCTCTTCTGACCTCGCCGGCACACGCCTCCAATTAGGAAGTGAGAGTGCCGGTAAGGTCAGAAGAAGTCTCCACTTACACTGAAGCGCCGCTCTATGAATCCTTCAGGAAAGGATATGCAGGAAAGGATGCACATGTGCAGGAGAGGAATCCTTTGAGAAAAGATGCACATGCGCAGACCTTTATTTAAAATTTAAGCCGTGTCTGGCTGGACTTAGCCACTCCTAGCCACGGCTGGTTATATTGGCCTCCCAGTACCCTGAAACACCATTCCACCCCCCCCCCCCCCGAAGGCCAGACCCTAACCTTAACCCCTGGACGTTCCCCAGCCAAAGTAAGCATCCCCTTCCCATATCTACTCAGAAGTAAGCCATTAAGTCAACAGCGCTTACTCCTGATTTTTTTAATGTAAGACAAAATGTAGGACATCCTACATTTTGTGCTACTTTGGGTTTTTATTAAAAGTCTCGATTTTCAAATTGGGTGACCACGTCCTACATTTTGACTTTCGGGTCTGGTCACCCTACTTAGTTGTGGCATTTAGAATGTCAACAATCTTTACAGGTGGGTATATTATTTTATTCTAAAGATTTTTATACCACTTTTGAAAAAAAGAAACCAAACCGAAAGTTCCATGGATGCCAAAAACTGCGGACAATGAAATCCGTAGTTTCAGCCTATGCCATTCAGAAGCATCCATAGCTTTGCTCCAAATCCCTCTGGAAGGCTTTCTGAAGCCCACACACATCACCAGCCTCTGTGGGATTCAGAATGACCATTTTGGCATAAATTTTAAAAATGCAACTTTTGGTTTCCAGTTTCCAAAAAAACTTTTTTTATGCCCTTACCGGGCATTCTGAGATCTGGGAAGCTCTCCTAAAATAGGGTTGCCATATGTCCTGGAAAACCAGGATTGTGCCAGTTTTGATTGATGTAGAAAATGTTCCAACTGGCTGAATACAAATCCTGAATTTCTACTCAGTCAGAGGGCAGATACAAGTGCAGGAGGGGTAGAGAGTGCAAAGCCTGTCTGCCTGCCTTGCGTGCCGCCCAGCCTGGCTTTGCATCCCTGCCGGGCAGGTAGCCTCAATTCCTCTTCTCAGAAGCTCCCCTGCCTCTCCTCATCCTGCCTGGCTACCCAGAGGATCTTGAGCCCCGCAGGTTTACCTTCTGGGAGTGAGTGCTGGGGTGGCGAGATGGGAGGAATTGTGCCCCTCAGGTGGCCTTCCTGCCATCACTGGAAGGGGGCCAGGCAGGAGATAGGTATGTGTGTGTGAGAGAGGAAAAGTCAGGTATGAATGAGGGTCCTCCAGCAGTCCTCTGCAGATCTACTCGGACCACATGCCCAAACTACTGCAGATCTACTCGGACCACATGCCCGAACCTCAAAAGGAGGACAAGGTCTTGGATTCCTCTCAGCCTGGCCTTTCCAGCAGACAGTGGCACATTTGCCTACTCATGAGTAAGCCACAATATTGGGTACTTTCACTTTCCCATAGAGCTCAATGCATATTTTTTTATTTTTAGTTTTCTGGCCATAACTTTTGAAAGGAAGGAGATATTTCAAATCCAATTTTTGCATTGTATTCTGCTCTTCAATACAAATCCAACAACATATGACATGATGCGGTATGGCAAACCATTTCAAAGTTCCAAAATGAAGCCAAAATGGAAGACAATGAAGCCCTTTTGGAGGACACCTAGACAGAAGGGTAAAAAAGAGGACAACATTGGCTCCTGCAGGCTCGCACCTACTCTATAGAACCGGTTGTTAACAAACGATATTACATATAAAGTTTAAAAATAGCAATTTAAAAGTGGCTGTCAGATGGGCATAGAACCGGTTGTTTACTTCTTTGAATCCCATCACTGGGACAAATCCTAAAAAGTCCGGTCATATTGTCACCCAATATAACTCAGATGAAAGTTCTATTATAGTCAATGGATCTTACTCCCAGAAAAGTATGGATAGGATTGCAGCTTCACTTTCCTGGGAGTAAGTCTCATTGAATTTTATGGGACTTACTTCAGAGTAGATATGGAGGTGGCTCTGAAACTGTCAAACTTACTGGTGTGATGTCATTTCCTGCCAATGCATCACTGCCAAGTTGATGACATCACATTCACATCCTGGGAAGTTTCCAAGTTTTGTGAAAGAGAATTATGGCAATCCTATTCTAATAGGGCTATAGTTGGAGTCTTAGATCAATCTAATGATCAATCAGTCAATTAGTTGTATTTATACACAGCCCAGTTAGCAGGGGATCTGATTAAAGTTCCCACAGGTGCTACTGTTCAATGGGAGGGGATGGTGCTTTGTGCGAAGAAGATCCCATTGTGCTGACATCTCCAGGCAAATCTGAGAAATATCTTCTCACCGTCTCAATAGACAATACTGATCTGGCTCAATATAAGACTGTTTCATATGCTCCCCATTGTCTTTGTAAAAGGTCAGCTGAATGGAGGCACTGGAAATGAGATAATTTATACAGCAATATAATATTCTGAAGTTGGCATTTCTAGATTTCTTTTGTTCAGAGCTGATTCGGCTGGCAATATTTGGCCATTAACGTTCTGCATCAATAACCTTTACAACATTTTGCGTCAGTAACCTTTACAGCGAAGGAGCGAGTGTTCTGCAATGTCATCATCACCAAACTTTTGGGTTGCCAAGCTCCAGGATGCCGCCATGCAGAGCTTGGCTTGGCAAAGCTTCCTGCCCCGTGTGCCACTTGCTCATGCTACCAAAGTCCCTGTGCCACACATGAGGTAGGAAGGCAGTTCTGCCACTCTCTACCCAACACATAAAAAATTTGGTGAACGGCTTTGCCTCCCAGGATGAGCTCAACTTGGGTGATGGGTCGGATCTGGCCCATAGACCATAGGTTGCTAACCCTTGCTTTAACAGGTAACATGAACCTGTATTTTTAGATATAAGTGTTCATATATCCCAAAGGGAAAATTACAAGCAATAACTGAATCTCATATCTTTTGAATACCTTTAGCACTTTCTTCAATCTTTCCCCAATTTACTTTCCATTTTACAATTCTAGAAAAAACTGAACAAAAACCAACAACCCTGAGAATCTAATTTCTTTCCAGCATACATCACTAATATTTTCCAACACACATTCCATCATATTGAAGCCATTCCTGCTATTGATCTGTTTATTTTTGTTCAGTTTTTGAATATAAGAATTACATTTAACCAGATAAATATATGTCTTTGGTTAGCATAAACAAATAAATCATCATCACCCTCACATTCCTCCTGGGTGGTATATTAAACTTAAGAAATACACAGGCAACCACTTCCTACCTTTTGGGAAAAGCCAGTGACATTTTAAAAATACAATTTTACAGCTGTTTGTTTAATAATTCATGGCGGATAAAATGACAGGAGAGCGCATACTGGCATGCGTGTGGGCGGACGGCCAGCCACGATTTACTCTGCCTGAGTGACAGCGGTGACTCTGGCAGGCAGCCTGTATCTTTGTCTGTCTGCCCACAAGACACTTTGCTGTCCTTCCTTTGTCATTCAGAGCCTGAGATTGCAGTGACAAGTGTGACACAGCTGTCATCCTTCCCACCTTCCGATAACAAATAGGTGCCACATCCTTGCGTGCGCACAGTGCTCATGTCCCATCCCCCCCAGCAATGCTCTGTACATTAATGAGACTTGATCATCACAGTCTGCTCAGGAAGTATGCGTGGGCTAAATCGCAGCAGCTTCTCTCTGTCCCCTTCTCAAGAGTCCAAGCAGTGGTCACCCTTAGAATTTCATACGCTGACAGCATAATGATGCCCTGAGGGAGGGTGGAATAAATTCTCCCAATTCTTAGTTATAATTAAACATGCAAAATTGAACAGAAATTCAAAAATCTAGCAGCTCCATACTTTTCTCACATTACACAGCGGTAGACCCAGGCTGAGTACTGAGTGTGCACTCAACCAGCACATGCAGCCAGTTCTGGCCCCTTGACTATTTGCATGTAGACTGCCTTAACACATAGCATTTTGGAAATATGCTTAAATAACCTAAGGAATTTCAGAGAATGTTCTCGACCGCTGGAGAGTGTCTGCTGAACATGAGAGCCTAACTGGATCAGATCAGTGATGGGCAACTGTGCTGAGAAAGCTTTGGCTTAATCCATGGCCCCAGATCTATTGCTCTACAGAGTCTTTGGCCAGCCGGGGCAGAAGTAGTGGTGGTCCCGCTATGGGAAATGGAAAGGAGGAAGACACCAAGACAAAAGACTGGTGACTCCTAAGAAACAGTCCCCTAATTTGCTTCAATGGCCTTGCATACTGTTTTATGTCTGCTGCAGTAATGGGTTGGTGGTTGCATTATTTATGCCTTGTTGTTTTATCTTGCTTTTATAAAGTTGTTAATCACATTCAGGGATGGAAAGGTAGGATATAAACATTATGAGCAACAAACCCTCTCCAGTAACAAGGCAGCCATTTTGTCAAGACAAAAGAAGGCACCGTCAGGATCTTGGCATCCATCAGTCTCGAAAGACTATGGTATCGTGCTCGATGCTGCATGCAAAGCACAAAGGCCTGGGTTTGATTGATATGGAGGATAGACTGTTACACAAGATTAATATGGAGATTGATATAGATTGATATGGAGGATAGGCTGTTACCCAAGCAGCAAATCCCCCCTCTCCATGCCACTGAAATAATCCAATGGAAAGGCAGAGCCAATACAATTGGATCCAGCTGCGTTACAGAGCTGGGCTAAGAACAGAAGCTCACCCTGTCTTGTGGGGACCGATCCGGGTCTCGAACCCTGGCCTGCTGGTTAACAGGCATAAATCTGGTTTGTATTTTCTGGATAGGGGCTGTGGGTTGTGCAAGTGTTAACATTTTTGGACATTTTCTCCCCTATCATTTGGCAGCTGAGGAATTTCTGTATGAGAACAAAGTCCGTATTTCTGTCACTTCTGGCCACCGCTATATGTTACACGCTATACTGCTATATATAACAACTGTCACAACCCTGCCTTATGAGGTATTAGAAGGTACTGGAAAATCCCAGAGGGCTTAAGACTGTGCCTGAACTGGGCAGAGACCATTGACAGAGGTCTGCACCTCTGGTAAGCTCAGAAGACCCTCAAAGGTGAGGATAGCAGAGCTCCCCTCACCTTTGGTGGGAATGCATGTGGAGGGCACAAATCAGGCCAGTGGATAACAGAGTCTGGACGTCAAGCCTCCCATACACATTTTGTGGATTTGCATCTCCATTGATCAGTGTGTGTGGATTTCATGGAAACTTCTATAATTCAGTTAAATTAGGGTGTCCACATTTTTGGCAAGAGGGCCACATCCCCCTCCCATATGGATTTCATCTTCTTTAGGCCATTATCCCATTAGACTCCCAAGCAAAGCAAAACTCCCTGCAAAAACTGTGTCCCTTCCCATCCCCAAAGAGGGAAGCCTTTAGCGGGATCTGTGGGAAAGCGAGCTGGAGATACACGCAGTGGAATCGAGTAGGGTCCGTGTCGCCCAGTGCTAGGACCAGCGCATGAGCCCCATGATTGCATCCTCCCATGCGGTGGGCAGGGCATTGCATCACCGTGATGTGGGGACGGTGATGCACCGTCCCCTGCCCCATGGGTTCTGGTTTATAACAGTTGATGGAATAAATGTATCTCACTGTGGTTTGCATCAATCATATATAATGTGATGGAATTGTTCAGAAACAGAAAGATAGATTTAGGCCACACTCCCTTGAACATCATCACACATGTCTCCCTCTCCATCCTCTCCCCACGGCGGAAGCAGGGACTGGGTCAGGGTCTCTCTCAGACATCCATGTTGGGCCAGTGCGCAGAGCATGCTGTACTGGTGCGCTGTGAGGGGTCTGTGGTGTGCTGTGGGGAGGTAGGGGAAGGAGCGTGTCTGAGGAGGGCTGAGGAGGTCTCTCTCTCTCTCTCAGGCATCCATGCTGGGCCAGTGCGCAGAGCATGCTGTACTGGTGCGCTGTGAGGGGTCTGTGGTGTGCTGTGGGGAGGTGGGGGAAGGAGCGTGTCTGAGGAGGGCTGAGGAGGTCTCTCTCTCTTTCTCAGGCATCCATGCTGGGCCAGTGCGCAGAGCATGCTGTACTGGTGCGCTGTGAGGGGTCTGTGGTGTGCTGTGGGGAGGTGGGGGAAGGAGCGTGTCTGAGGAGGGCTGAGGAGGTCTCTCTCTCTTTCTCAGGCATCCATGCTGGGTCAGTGCGCAGAGCATGCTGTACTGGTGCGCTGTGAGGGGTCTGTGGTGTGCTGTGGGGAGGTAGGGGAAGGAGCGTGTCTGAGGAGGGCTGAGGAGGTCTCTCTCTCTCTCTCTTTCTCAGGCATCCATGCTGGGTCAGTGCGCAGAGCATGCTGTACTGGTGTGCTGTGAGGGGTCTGTGGTGTGCTGTGGGGAGGTGGGGGAAGGAGCGTGTCTGAGGAGGGCTGAGGAGGTCTCTCTCTCTCTCAGGCATCCATGCTGGGCCAGTGTGCAGAGCATGCTGTACTGGTGCGCTGTGAGGGGTCTGAGGAGGGCTGAGGAGGTCTGAGGCCTCCATTCTCAGCCTGGAGGGCCTGTCAAGGGGCCAAAACTGACGCTGTCCTTGACCATTTCAGGGCCTTCTCTGAGTCGAAAACTGCTTTAGAACGACGTGATCCACACAAAATGGTGGGAGAGAGAGAGAGGACTACATTTCCCAGCAGGCCCTGCTGTGGCTGGGAAGGGAGAGAGTCAGGAGGCCTGAGCCAGGGAGGGGCAGGTGGGGGAGAAGCCCAGCCTGGGAGGGGTGGAGGTGCCTGAGGGGGCTTGGCTCAGAGGCTGTGCTGAGGAGCCCAGGAAAGAAGGGCCCCCGGACTCCCTGCTGCAGCCGGGAAGGGGGAGGGTTGTACTGGGCGTCCAGGAGCCTGGTTGGGACAAAGGGCCTGATGCAGCCCTTTGGGGTCTCTCCCCCACCAGTGACTGCCAGTGACTCCCTCACAAGAGGGTTTCCAGCACCCCAGGCCTTCCCCATCCTGTGAAGCCATCAGTTCTCCTGAGGCGCATGTCAGGGGGACGGTGCCCCCCTTGTTGGTACTGAGGGCCCAACTCCAGCCAGGACAGCCTCTTGGAAAATCAGTGGCATCCATCAGCGTGAATAGCTGGGAGGACTTGAAAAGGGACAAACCCACGGAAAGTCTCCCGGAAGTGACTGGAACCCCGCGCTTTTGGAAACCTGCAGGGCCCATGCGCAACCCCACAGCCCCTCCGGGCTTCAGAGTGGAGCTCAGGCCACTTTAAAGGGCTTTCACCAAAAGCTCCTTTCGTATCTCTGGCCTTCACTGCTTTCTATGGGCGCAAGCAGGTGCGCATGTCACTGACTCCCTCAGAAGTTTCCTCACCTGACCAGAGCTCAGCTCCGTTTCGTTTGCAGATTATAAAATCCATAAACATCTACAGTTTGGGGTATTTGCAGGGGAACAGAACCCCCTCGGACAGACAACAAGAGCTTCTTGTACAGGGTGGTTCAAAAAGAAAACATACCTGTGGCTTTTTGTCCCATTCATTTTCAGTCACCCTGTACTTTAAAGGTGTGCTACGTAAGGGTTATGGATGATATACTGTCAGCTGGTAAACCCTGCAAAATTAAACACCGACATGTGGTGTTTTGTGATTTTATGGCTGCAATCCTAAAGAAACTTTCCTGGAAGTAAGACCCATTGAACACAATGGGACTTACTTTTGAGTAGACATGGTTAGGATTGTGCTCTAAGTGTTTTTAGCAAAAAGACCACGACATCCCTGTGTGAATCTGCCTCATCTTGCAGCCACCACCTCAAACAGAAGAAAGGAATAGAAGAGCATACATCAGTCTTATAAAATTAAATTTATTAAAAAGCCTGATCCATTCCTCCTTTCTGTTCCTGACAGACAGCAGAGAAGCCGAATCAAAGCCCACCAATCCACGTGTACGATAGAAATGGCTGCTGCGCATCCAGGCCAGGTAAAGGAAGTGGACAGGAACCATTGGGCTTCTTCTGGAACATTCCCAGCTGCAGCTTTTTCACCTTGTTTTGTTGTACCACACCTGATTTTTCCCATTAACCTCCTTCCCCAACCTCTTCCTGTAAAAAAAATCTTTCTTCCGTCACCAGAGTACCCCTGAAAAGCCCAGCTAATCTACCTGCAACTTTTCTCCCCTTGCATTCCCCCATCTTCTCCAGGGGTGGGCCTGGCATGGCCCAAGATCCAGTTCGCCAGAAGCAGGAGGGGCCAGGCCAGGGTCAGGGGGTGGGGCTGTGGTCAGGGGGCAGGGCGGGGGCGAGGGACGGGCCCCAACCCTGCAACACTGCGCATGCGCCCGGCTTTGCAGCCGAGCTTCAGGAGACGCAGTGCGCTTGCATCAAGCTGGATGCAAGCGCATGTCTGGCGGCTGCTGGCAATCCGGTCCCCACAGTTCTTGCCAGCCGCCGTCGCGACCGGCTCGCCAGCGGCCGCCAGGTGGGAAGACCCGGTTCGGGGGAATAGGTCCAAACCGGCATCTGCCCACCAGTGATCTTCTCTCTGCTTCTCCTGCAGGAGTTCTTCCCTTTCCCCCTCTCCTGTTCTTTCATGCTGCTTTCCTTAGGGCTGTACCGCATGGGCCAGTTGGTGATCGCTCAGGCCCCTGAGTTAGTCTTGGACCAGTCAGAAATTCTGACTCAGAAAAGAGAGAAAACCCAGTTTTAGTTCATAATTAAGCAAGTTCACTAAATGTTGGTGCTCCTCTATTCCTGTAGAAGCTTGTAGACTTGTCTGTCATTTTCAGCATGGGATCCCTGCAGACCATTGCTTCCCCCTTGGTGCACAGATGTTTCCTATATCTTTAAAAGCACCACTGGTAACATAGGTCCGGAGCTTGAGTGAAATGGCTCAGTTTTCAGACTATCAACTCTGGCCTTACTATGGCCGAGTACTATAGCCCAGTATGGCTAAATAGTGCACATATGAAAATAGTGGCTGTCCAGCTTAAGTCTACAATGCAGATAATTTCCAGAATCATTAAATTTATTTATTTATTTATTTATTTATTTATTTATTTATTTATTTATTTATATCCCGCCTTTCCTCTCCTACAATAGGGAGCCCAAGGTGGCTAACAAACAGGATAAAACACCATTAAAATTGAATTATAAATATAGATTAAAACATAATTAAAAAAACAATTAAAATACAATTAAATTTAAAAAGCTCAGAACAATTAAAATCAACACGATTCAACAGGCTACTTGGATTATCTGATATGCCACCTCCACATCTTAGAAGACATTTAATTAATTGATTGATTAATTTAAAGGATTTCTACCCTGCCTTTCTCCGCAATGTGGACCCAAGGCAGCTAAAATATAATAAAAACAACATCATAATAAATAATAAAACAAACAAAAATTTAAAAACATTTAAAATATAGAATTAAAACATAAATACTGGTACTTAAAAAAACTACCTGGTATCAACGAAAAGCCCTAGAGCAGTGATTTTCAACCAGTGTGCCATGGCACACTGGTGTACCGTGGATAGTACTCAGGTGTGACCTGAGATGACCTTAGGTGATGGCAGCCCCACATAGAGCACATTGCAGTACTTTAATCTAGATGTCACTGGAGCATGGGTCTCCGTGGCCAGATCAGAGCAACAACTAGCCTTAAGAGAACTCGCCCTAAAAAGGGAGCAGAAGAAATGTGAGGCAAACCAACAATTACCTATACATGGGGACTGCCAATGTTCAGACTTAAATCTTAGAATCAGACTTGGAAATTTGTACTGCAATTAGTCAGAGAAGATTTTGACTATATAGTGCCAGGAATGGGTAACTTCCAATTGTTGTGATGATGCTGCATTTTGCCATACAATAAAAAAATAAAATAAATGGTCTTGAATGTGTTGCTAATAGGGCATTTCTCTATTTCTTTCAGGTTCCAATTTTGTTCCCTGACATAGCTCTTTATTTCAGCACCGTTGAGTGGGCTCTCCTTCGTCCATGCCAAAGGCGCACATATGAGGCCATCATGACTGAGAATTATGAAAATGTCACATTTGCAGGTAAGGAATATTGTATGATTTTTGATTGATTGATTGATTGATGGGTGGGTGGGTGGAGATTCAAGGAGACTGTGTCAGGTTTTCCAGGGCAGGAGTGAACTTTGGGGACATCTCTGTCTCCTTTCCACCTTGATCCCTGGTACCTGGGTGAGAGGAAGTCTTTCAATGGGTGTTCTTCTTTTATTTAGCAGGGGGAAAGTAACTGGCCCTACACATCCCCAGCAATGTCTGTTCTAGTGGCTTCCACTGGTGTTCTTTTACATTTTGGATTGTGAGCCCCTTTGGGACAGGACACATTAGCTGTTAATTAGCTGCTTTTCAGTTTCTTTGTATACCGCTTTATGAACTTTTTAGTTGAAAAGCGGTAGGTAGGTAGATTGTGGGTGTTTTTCTAGGGCCTTGTTCTGCTCAGATAACAAGGGCTTATGGGTAGGGTTGCCATTCCCCTGGGAAAACTGAGTGAGACCCGGGTTCAAGTCTTATCACCCACCCCGGGTCATAACCCAGCCAGGCCCAGCAATGGGGACCTTGTTGGGAGCATGCAACTCATTCCTGCTCCTTCCCACACTATTCCTACTGCTGCCACTGCTAGCCTCTCCAGTTGTGCCCCAGACATCACCAAGTACCTCCCCCACCTTATGCGCATGGTTGCCCATGCAGGCAAGCATGAGGGGCTTTCAGATGCTTCCCCTCTGGCCAGACAGCCCTGGAGCACATCCTGCTCCACCTCTCTTTTCCACTCCCAAAGATTGCCCTTCCTCTTGCCGTTCCAGCTCCTGCTGGTCCTCCAACCATCCTCTGTCTCTTTCCCCCCTCCAGATATTATCCCTTCCTTTTCTTCTTGTGGAGGTTGGAGGATTGCATCTACAGCTGTTTCAGGGTGTCGTTCTGCCCCCTTCCCTCCCTCTCATCCCCTTGGAAGGGACCCTGATGCCCCCTGCTGCGTGGTGGCTCAAGCCTCTGTCACCCTGCACCTCAGCAGGGTTCCCCTGCAGGGCAGCCTGTGCAGGCACGCATTGGAGGTTTCCAGATACTTCCCCTCTGGGAAACATACAGCCTGGGAACACGGTCTCCTCCACCTCTCCCCTCCCAAAGATTGCCCATTTCCCTGTCCCCATCTCATCTACCTGACCTCCCCCAGGAGCACCCCTTCCTCTACCTCCCTCCAAAGTTCGCCCCTCACTCTTCCCCTAGGCTCCCGCTTGGTGCCCCAGAACCTGTGTGTTTGAATGAGCAATTGTTGTGGGGGGCTGTGTCTCTGTGAAAGGTGACTGGGGTGTACGTGTGAAAGGTGTGTGACGGGGGTGTGTGTAACAGGTGTGTGTGACATGTGACTGAGTGTGAAAGATGTGTGACGGTGTGTGTGTGTGACATCTGTGTGAAAGACGGACAGTTGTGTGTAAGAGAAAGTGAGAGGTGTTTATGTGTAAGAGAAAGACAGAGTAGGAAAGAATGTGTATGTGAAAGAGAGAAACGGAAAGAGTGGGGAAAGAGAATGTTTGTGTGTGTGTGTGTGTGTGTGTGAGAGAGAGAGAGAGAGAGAGAGAGAGAGAGAGAGAGAGAGAGAAAGAGAGAGAGAGAGCAAACTTAAAGCCCCATCCTATGCAGGTCTACTCAGAAGTAAGTCCCATTGTAGTCAATAGAGCTTACTTCCAGGAAAGTATGGAAAGGTTCACTTTCCTGATTCACTTTCAGATTCACTTTGCAGATTCACTTTCCTGAGAGTACGTCTCATAGAATACAATGTCATTTACTTCAGAGTAAACATGGAGGTGGCTCTAACACTGTCAGACTCACCAGGATGTGACAGTACCATCACTTCTGGTAACGTGTCACTTCTGATTCTGACGTCACTTCCAGGTTGATGACGTCACATTCACATCCAGGCTAGTTTGAAAGGGGGTCTGCCCGGTTTTGTGGAGGAGAATTATGGCAAACCTACTTATGGGTTCCTCTACAAGCTGGAGTTTGGTTGTTTTTCTCTTGTGCCCTATTTCTTATTTCAACAGCATCGGAGTGGGAGCAGGTTGGGAGAAAGAAGAACCAGACTCAATCTACACAAGAAAGAGCCCAAGTATGGGAAAGACGGTTGATGTGCTTCAGCTGGAAAGAGCTTCAGCTGGAGAAGTTGTCTTATTAGGCACCAGAAAATTCACACAGGGGAGAAACCCTTTAAGTGCCAGAGGTGTGGGATCATAGAATCATAGAATCATAGAATCATAGAATCATAGAGTTGGAAGGGACCTAGTAGGTCATCTAGTCCAACCCCCTGCCTGCAGCAGGAATTCCCCCTAGAGCATCTCCAACAGGTGCTCATCGAGCCTCTGCTTGAAGATCCCCAGTGAGGGAGAGTCCACCACCTCCCTTGGCAATCTGTTCCACTGCCGAACCGCCCTCACAGTCAGGAATTTTTTCCGGATTTCCAGCCGGAATCTCCTCTCTTGCAGTTTGTACCCATTGGTTCTAGTTCTGCTTTCAGAAGCAGCTATGAACAAATTGTCCCCTTCCTCCCTATGACAGCCCTTCAGGTATCTGAAGAGGGCAATCATGTCTCCCCTCAGCCTCCTCTTCTCCAGGCTGAACATCCCAAGTTCCCCCAACCTTTCCTCGTAGGGCTTCCCTTCCATCCCACTGATCATTCTTGTCGCTCTCCTCTGGACTTGCTCCAGTTTGGCTGCATCCTTCTTAAAGTGAGGTGCCCAGAACTGAACACAGTACTCAAGGTGAGGTCTCACCAATGCAGAATAAAGAGGAACTATAACTTCTCGTGACTTGGAAGCTACAGTCCTCTTAATGTAACCTAAAATGGAATTTGCCTTCTTTGCAGACACATCACACTGCTGACTCATGTTCAGCTTGTGATCCACGGCGACTCCAAGATCCCGCTCACATGTTGTGCTGCCAAGCCAAGTATCCCCCATTTTATACCTATGTTTTTGGTTTTTATTGCCTAAGTGCAGAACCTTGCACTTCTCCCTGTTGAAATTCATTCTGTTTGTTACAGCCCAGGATTCCAGTTTATCCAGATCCTCCTGGAGGTTTCTCCTATCTTCTGATGTGTTTGCTACTCCTCCCAGTTTGGTGTCATCTGCAAATTTGATCAGGCTCCCCCGTATCCCTTCCTCCAAGTCATTGATGAAAATGTTAAAGAGAACCGGTCCCAAGACAGAGCCTTGGGGTACCCCACTAGAAACGGACCTCCAGGTTGACACAGAACCATTTACTAAAACCCTTTGAGTGCGGCCATCAAGCCAGTTGCAGATCCACCTAACAATTGCCCTGTCTAGCCCATATTTTTCCAACTTCCTAATTAAAATGTCATGTGGGACTTTGTCAAATGCTTTGCTGAAGTCAAGATAAATGACATCCACAGCATTGCCACTGTCCAGTAAGCTCGTAACCCGATCAAAAAAGGAGATCAGATTTGTCTGGCAAGATTTATTCTTGGTAAATCCATGCTGGGTTGTTTTGATCACGGAGTACTTGTCTAGATGTGCACAAATTGTGTGTTTTATGATTTGCTCTAATATCTTGCCCGGGATTGAAGTCAAACTGACTGGTCTATAATTTCCCGGGTCTTCTTTTTTCCCCTTCTTAAAAATTGGGACTACATTTGCCCTCTTCCAGTCCAGTGGCACTTCTCCACTCCTCAAGGATTTCTCAAAGATGATCGACAGAGGCTCTGCAAGGACATCTGCCAGTTCCTTAAGAACTCGAGGATGCAGCTCATCCGGTCCAAATGACTTGAATTCATTTAGGCCAGTTAAGTGGTTTCGAACCAGTTCTCTGTCAATCTTAATCTGCTGTTCTGCACCATCCATGTTTTCATTACCTCTTAGGGGATGTAAATACATCCCCGAATCAGTCAATGATCCCGCACCCCCATTTGCACAGCCCTCCTTCTGTGAATAGACGGATGCAAAGTAGGAGTTGAGCAGCTCCGCCTTCTGCTGGTTTCCAGACACCTGTTGTCCATCCTTGTCCAAGAGCAGCCCCACCCCCTCGTCTCTCCTCCTGTTCCTTTGGGCATATCTAAAGAAGCTCTTTTTGTTATCTTTGACTCCCCTGGCCAGCCTCAGCTCATACTGAGCTTTAGCATCCCTGACCCCCTCCCTACAGGACCGGGCTACCTGCCTGTACTCCTCTCTGGTGATCTTTCCAGTCTTCCACTCCCTATACTTCTCTTTCTTTAACTTCAGCTGATCCCCAAGTTGCCTGTGGAGCCAACCTGGTTTTTTCAGCATTTTCCCCCCTTTCTTTTTTATTGGAATTGTTTCTGACTGTGCTTGTAGAAGCTGCCTCTTAAGGAGCTCCCACCCATCTTGGGCCCCTTTCCCCATTAGATCATCAACCCATGGGATCCCACCTATGACTCCTCTAAGCCTGTTGAAATCAGCTTTCCTGAAATCCAACATATAAGTTTCACTCTGCACTCTTTTTATTTCCCACATTATTCTAAATTCCAGCAGCTCATGATCGCTTTCCCCTAAAGTTCCCACTATGTTGACCTGATCAACCAGTTCTTCACGATTTGTTAAGATCAGGTCAAGGATGGCCCCTCCCCTTGTCGTTTCCTCCACTTTCTGGACCATGAAGTTATCTTCCAGGCCCATCAGGAATCTACTGGAGCTTCCATGTTTGGCTGAGTTTGTCTCCCAGCAAATGTCTGGGTAGTTAAAGTCCCCCATTACTACTACCTGATGACCTTCAGTCAGAGAAGTCATCTTATTAGTCAACAGAGAACCCACACAGGGGAGAAACCCTTTAAGTGCCAGAGGTGTGGGATGACCTTCAGTCAGAGAAGTCATCTTATTAGTCAACAGAGAACCCACACAGGGGAGAAACCCTTTAAGTGCCAGGAGTGTGGGATGACCTTCAGTCAGAGTAGTACATGTATTACTCACCAGAGAACTCACACAGGGGAGAAACCCTTTAAGTGCCAGGAATGTGGAATGACCTTCAGTCATAATAGTCATCTTATTAGGCACCAAAGAACCCACACAGGGGAGAAACCCTTTAAATGCCAGGAATGTGGAATGACCTTCAGTAGTGGGAGTAGTATTATTGTGCACCAGAGAACCCACACAGGGGAGAAACCCTTTAAGTGCCAGGAATGTGGAATGACCTTCAGTAGTGGGAGTCATCTTATTAAGTCATAAAAGGGAGGAACCCTTTATGTTTCGGAGAATAACTTTAAGCCTGTGTGGCTGTCTTCTTAGCCACATGAGATCCCACTCGGGAGAGAAACCTCTTACATCTTCTGAGTGTGAAAATAGGTTTTGTGCTCAGTTGAGTTACAAAAGTTGAGTTTTGTGTTTGCAACAGATTTTTGATATTTGAAAAACTCCTGCTTTTGAAGGTGTTGAAACAGAAACAGCTTCAGAAACAACTAGAAAGTTATTTCTTTTTCAATGTACGTGAAATCTCTTTCTTGGTCGTGTTTTTGGGAAAATAAAATTTGCCAACATTGCTTTGTTATCCTTTGAGACTGTTGAGTATTGCGGCTTGCTGACTCTGCTGTGGAAGTCAGGGTTCAGCACCAAGTACTTTAATGTGGTGAACCCTCAACAGACTTTGATTCCATAGACTTCAGAAGTCAATTGCATGAACTTCAGAAGTTGAAAGTCTGCTCCACTGAATATTTTTGGAAAGGTAACGCATGCCCCTGTATCCTTGGGGGTTCTCCTCTGGATATTTGAATATATGATCTAGAGGGATGCTCCAGGTGTCCTCTAAGCCTATCAGACTGGCCTGCAGAAGACGGACTTGTAAGTATCAAGGGCCTAAGGATCAGCGTCTCTGACCCAGAAATGGATGGGGAGCAATGAAGCTCCTGCAGGATGGGAGTGCTGTGCTCCTGTGTGTCTCCCAGCAGTAATCTGGCTGCAGCAGCTGAACCCGTTCTAGTTTCCAGATCCTTTTTAGGGGCAGCCCATGTGGAGACACAACCATCTCCCAGTCAGACTCCTGCACAGGCTAGGTGAGTGGCCAGACCTGCTTTCCTGAGGATGGCCTCAGCTGGCCAAGCACTTCTGGTCAGCCTGTATGTGCCGAGGCAAGTGTAGGCTCAGGGCAAACCCAGGAGCCTCCACGGGCCACACTCCTGCTCTTTCAAGGGGAGTAAATAAGACCTACCAAGGACAGCCCGAACTGCTCTTGGATCTGCTGTCCTGCTGAGCACCAGCCCTGCCATCTTGTCTAGACTAAGGTCAACCTCCTGTTCTACATCCTCCCTGTCAGCACCTATGACTACCGACAACATCCACTGGAACAAATCCACATTGAACTGGATTTCATCCACTTACTGGGCACAAAACCTCAGCCGCAACCCCCAACTCCCTCCTCCAGTGGTCTTGTCTGGATGTTGGAAGATGGAGGGACAAGATGGAGCCCCAAAGGCCATGATGGGACTGACTGAGCACTGGTTCTTCCTACCCCTCCCAGGTGGGACTCGGATTTATTGGGTGCAGCAACAGTGCTCCTCCCAGTCCCAACACCCATCCTGACCACAGGCTTAGCGTGGCTGACGGTGTTTCTTGTCACTCAGTCACAAAGTGACCCCCCAAAAGCCAGTCCTCAGCTGTTCTCTCTCTCTCGTCTCTCTACTTAAGAGCCTTGGTCTGTGTGAAGGGAGTCCCCATCTTCTGTTCAGTCATGCAGGGTGAGAGTTCTATTTTCATGCGCTGTAGGCAGAAAAGGCTGAGGAGAGGCAACTGTCAACATTCCATTTCCATTTGAACTGTCATTTCTTACTGTCTGTGGGACAAATGATGACTCTGTAGGGAAGCTCACCTGGACTTGGCTAAAATTCCAGCTGCTATTTTACTTTGCTCTGAAGACCCATCTCTGGTTCAGTCAAGACTTCCCTGGTTTGCCCTCTGAGGTGTGCCTTCTGGGCGCCTGCACCGGATGACATTCCTGCATCCTGTATCCCATTCACCAATGTAGATCGTTTGATGGTGCAGCCTGATTCCCTAATGCACCTTTGTGCCAAAGAGCTTGAATGTGAAGAGCTTGTGTCAAAGAAGGCTGAACATGGCTAGAGAGGGTGCAAAGCACTATGTTTTGCAGGGAGCCTCACTGTGGCATGCAAGTGGCCTTTGGGCATAGCAATGCCACTGCTCCCCTGCATCTCCAGACTAAGGACCACAAAGGTTGGCCAAGAACTCAGCTTGAGAGCCGCTGACAGTCACATTGGGCAATACTGGGTGAAACAGACCAATGGTTTGACTCACTACACAGGAGCTACAAAGTCAAGTTGTATCTTTGTTGGGACAAGACTCAGCAACTAGTCTAGATGGGTTTAAAAGGAGTAATGTCCTTTTACTTTTTTAATGACTTTTTCCCAAATGCTGGAAAGTGCCACATATACAGAATGCTCTGTTTAAGCAAATAAGTGGTACCTTGCTTAGCAAGTGCCTCACTTAACAAGTGATCCACATAACAAGCAAGCAAATGTGGCCGTTTGGAACTTAACATACTGAAATTTGTGCAGGGAAGTGAGTGATTTTGAGATCCACATGGCAGAAAGAAGTGCTGCATGCTTCCTGTACACGTATCGAGACAGATGACAAAAGTTCATGTTCTGTTATGAACAGTCGATGAAAGCCACGGAGGTTCCTGCTGGCTGTCAAAGGCGGGTGCCGCTCGCTCTGCTGGGGACTCACAAGCAGAAAGGTCATCTGGCCTCCAGTGCAGCAAGATGAACCTTGCAGAAGTTATGATTCAACAGAGGTGCAGCATAATTACTTCTGCAAGCTTGCTAACGGATTAAACCGCCTTCATTAAGGGGACTCGAGAACGAGCCAAGCATATCCATTGTTTCAGCATAATGAATATGCAGATTAGAAAACATAGAATAGAGGAAGACTTTTGTGGTCTTCGGCATTAAGGCAAACATTTCCATTCAAAATGTCAGTAGAATTTCATGCCTTATTCGAATTATTATTTATTTATTATTTCATACCTTATTCGAATTATTTCATGCCTTATTCTGTCTGCTAATCATAGTTTCTCACTCCATCTTTTTCCTTTTTCTATCTGTCTGTTTTCCAGCATTTTAACAATTTCCTAAGTAGCTTCTCTTCTGATGCTATTATCTACTAGGGGGAGGATGAGCACAACCTCAATAGGAACTTAGGTACAGGTGTCCCCCGCTTTCTGACAGTTCGGTTTCGAATGTTTCCACTCTTTCAACATCTTTCAATTATACCCAGAACTCATTCATTCAAACATGCTCCACTCTTTCAACCTCTCTCTGCTGGTCTAAATGCTACAATTACCTTCCCTGATGTTGATTTGCATGTGACATGGTGATCAAACTGTTTTGGGCATTTCAGTAAATAACCATCATTCAAATACATAACATATTCAATGCCCATAAATGCCTTTGTTCATTTTACTGTAAATATGTTATTTAGGATTTTGCAAGTGATATTTAGGTCTTTTTGGGTGGCCATTTTGCATTTGCAAGCTGAAAAAGACTGGGTTCCACTTTTCTGTGGTTTTCACTTTTTGACAGTGCTCCTGTACCTAACCGAGCCAATAAGTGGGGGAAGTGGTCAAATGGGGGACATTGCCTTTATAAGCAATACATGGAACTCACTGCCACAAGATGGGCTGGCTGCCTGTTTAGATGGCTTTAAAAAAATAAAAGATCAGACAAATTCATGAAGCAGCAGAGGTCTAATCCAGTATTTCCCCACCAGTGATATGGTTACCATGAGTGATACTTGAGGTGGTATCTGGTGGTACTCTTTTCTAAAAAGCAGGCCTCCGTCCAGGGGTGGGCACAGGCCTACTCACTCCGGTTCGGGAGGGGGGTTCTTCCAATACCCCTGCCACTGGCGAGCCAGCAGCGGCAGGGGCCCTCCAGAACCATGGGGACCGGTTCCTTTCTCCCCCCCCGGCCGGGGGGAGGCAAGCAGGACGCAGCGCACTCCACCATGCTTTCCGTCTTCTTCCCGGCCAGGGGGAGGCAAGCAAGATGCTGCACGCTCCACCGCATTCTTCCTTCCTCCCCCTGGCCAGGGGGAGGCACAGAGCCCCAGCCTATGCAGGTCTACTCTGAAGTAAGTCCCAGTATAGTCAATGGGACTTACTCCCAGGCCAGTGTGGAGAGGACTGCAGCTTCAGAGCCCCATCCTATGCAGGTCTACTCTGAAGTAAGTAATTTTATTTTTATTTTTTAAATTTTTAAATTAAAAATCTCCCCGACCCCACCCCCTGACCCTGGCCCCGCCCACTTCTGGAGAACCGGTTCTTGGGCCAGGCCGGGCCCACCCCCTGCCTCCGTCAGTCTTAAAAGGCTATGGTATCGTGCGTGCTGCATACACTGCATGCAAAGCACGAAAGCCTGGGTTAGATTGTTATGGAGGATAGGCTGTTTCCCAAGCAGCAAATCCCACAAATGTCTTGTGGGGCCGACCCGGGACTTGAACCCTGGCCTGCTGGTTAACAGGCACAGTGTCTTAACCGCTTGCGCCACCCACAGCCCACGGTGGTACTCATAAGATCAGGAATGCAACAATAAAAGAGCAGGAGGAAGCTTCAAAGCATAGCTTTCCATGTTTGAAAAAAGCTCTCCAGTTTACTCTAAGCTCCTTAACTGGTGTTTGTCAAGTTATATATGGCCTCCTAACCCAGAAGTAACTGATGATACTTTGAATAGGTGGAAGTGGTAGAAGGGAGGAAAAACTATGCGAAACACTTGTTTAATCCAGGAGTATACAAACCTTTTGGAAGGAGGGCTGCATTATCTCTCTGACACTGTGTTGGAGGCTGAGAAAATGTACATTTCATGTTTGAATAAATTTCCATAAATGAATATGTGGTGCGCGCACTACTCATAAGGGATGCACAAATGAAATCAAATCAGTTCATAAACACTTTCTAACACACAGAGGGGGTGATCTTCAAACTATTTTCTAAAAACTTTCACACACAGAAAGAGGAGGTGTGTACAGAACAAACTTAGAGGGGGGTTTGAGGAGGAGGAGGAAGAGGAGTAGTAGTGAAAGTTCTCCTCTCTCTTTGCACCAAAAAGGCAGTTTTTCTTCCAAAGAACAACATGGCTCCCTTGTCAATAGGAACATGTCCATCCAGCCTTGGAAAAGAATTTATGGCGTTTGGGGCAAGGTAGTGCAATTTGCGGGAAACAATTTTTCCCTCCATCCTGTATTTTGAGCAAATGGGGATATAAAAGTAACTTTTATGGTGGAATATAAAACCATCATTTATAACTTTGTCCGAAATGTTAGTTTACTGCTGCTCGTAAGTTATTAACACAACTCCGTTGCAGACAGTGCAGAAAGAAATATTCAAGAGCGGGGAGGGAAGAGGAATGGAGGGAAATACAGGCATTGTAACATTTGTGGCCCTGGCTGGAAGAGAAGCAAAAGTAATTAATTGGTTAATCTGGTTAACTGGTTAAGCAAAGGTAATTAATTGGTTAATCTGCCAAATCACCCTCATAGGCCCCTGGATAGTCGGAGAAGCAGATGTGGCAAAAGAGCAGGTGAGGGGGGCAATTGAGGAGAGAGGTGGCAAAAGGGCAACTGAAATGCTGGAAAGAGGAATGGTTTGTTTACTGATGGATATTATTCAGTTGTGCCTCCGCAAGCAACAGCTGTAGGGTGGTACTAGTATGACAATATGCAATATGACAATATGCCAATATGCAACTGTATTTAAATTTAATTGATACATTGCAAAATATAGGAGAAAAATAATAAATCATCAATATGTCCAACTTTCCTAAGAAGGAAGTTAAGCTAAGACAAAGAATGACTGACCTAGCAATCTAAAGGTGCAATCCTAACCTACACCAGCACAACTCATTGGTCTGCCCATTCCGGTTTTGATGTACGGAGGCAAGCATGTCTGTGCACTGGCCAAACCCTTCCCCAGGAGTGGTGCAGAAATATCTTATGGCACTTCTATGACAGCCCCAGGTCAGCACAGGACTTACAATGGGGTTTAGGCCAGCCTAACTGCAGTTTAGGATTGCTGAGAGGTAGATCTCTGCTCTAATTCTTTAATCTCTCTGCTCCAAACCTTGCCACCACATAGTTAAAGTGCTAGACAGGAAATTTTTTAATATAGGGCAATTGGCTGCAATAGTCAAAGGAGGTTTCTTCCCTATAACTAAAACACAACTGTGCATGTGTGCACAGGATGGAAGTAAGTACTTACTCTACAATCCAGAGTAACTATGGGAAGATGTAAGAGGCACTTACTCTGGATAGCTCATTGCATTTCCCTAACCACGTCGGTGTAAAAGGTCCTGCAGTTACTCTGGATTGTAGCCAGAAAGAAGAATTTATTATGGGAATAATAGTGAAATAAAGAGTAAAACAGCGACAGCAATTTTCAATCAGCATGCCACTGGTGTGCCGTGGGAGATTGGGGGAGAGTAATTCATTGCCATTTAGGGATGTGAGCCCCCCACCAGCAGCATAATATGCCTTGTTGGTTTGAAATAAAATACAGTGAGCGTTGACAGTTGTAGCACCGTGAAATGGTGCTGAGATGGGAAAAGTTGCAAACTGCTGCAGTCGAAGGTCCTTCTGCAAAAAAACAGGCCAAATGTTATGACCCCAAAGCAAGCTATTTAAAAAAGTAACATTGGCACACATTTCCCATTTGGCCTTGCTTTTGTAAAATTCATCCCACTTAGTCAGGAAAAGACAATAATTTCCATTCTCAATCAGCAAGTCACACAACTCCGGTTATCAGGCTCCAAACAAGCCAAGCCTTAAATTGCAGGAACTGCGTGTGACAGTGATATATTGGAATTTTTCTTTTAAATTACACCTGTCACAGACAGTGGATGTGCAGAGTCAATCTGAAAATAATTTACTTGAAAATGTGTAAACCATGCATGGCAAATTAGTTTGCCTATTTTCCCCCTGCAGCCAAATATTAACACAAACAATTGCTTAATTGATTCGGAGAGGTTTCCCTGCTAATAGTCTGAATCTTGCTGCCACTGACAATACTATTCCAAATGCGGGTTTTACAGCAAATGGGCCACAGACAGTCGTCGATGTGGGGTTTTTTTTTTTTTAGAGGAAACACATTTTGCAGCTGTTCCTCCTGCTTTCCAATTATGGCAAAGAGTAATCTTTGTAAATGAGCAGTGAAGTTTAATTGGACAGTGCGCACTCATTTGCTGTATTAGATCTGGTTTTCAGTGCTTTGTACACAAATTATAAGATTGATTCTCCTCTACTTTCCTGCCTGCAAAAAGTCACCTCATTTCCTCCATACTTCTGAGAACGACGTTAGTATTTGTAGCAGCAAGCATTATGGTTTCGTGTAAAAAAGACCAAAATTGCCACCTTGGTACTTAGAGAAATGTTAAGTATCACTGGAAGATCCTGCTTAAAGTTAACTCCCAGTAAGTTGTCTCTTGTGCAGGGTCACAAATGGATCAATGGATGGAGAAAGACAAAGAACGACTCTGAAGGGAGAAGGGGCTGCTTGAGGCTACTGCAAAAATAAGTGCTTTGCACCCACTCCAGGTATGCCACCAATAAGGTGTCCATGTAATCCAACAGATCTGGAATTGGGTTTTACTTGGGTTGAGCTCTGCTCAGCTGCTCAGTTAGTTCACTGTGATCTTGAGCCTGCCACTTATTGCCAGTCCCCTCACTTGCATTTTTATTTTAGTGCACAACCACACCAGTGAAGTGCACACTGTGTGCTTTTGGGGAAGGGGCAAATGGGCAGCCTCCAACATGCAAGGAAACATGGATGCACTAACCTCTTGGTTAATCTGCCAAATCACCTATGGATCTCCTCAAGCCTACACAAGCTATACAGGTGGTTCAGATCCAAGGAGAACTGGGGCTGGCAAGGGTAGAAAAATGGGGGATGAGACCTGACATGTGTGACTACTACTGGTAATACTTGGGGCTTTTCATTTTTATCATGGAACTTTCATGAAACCTCCTTGTATCCAGATTTTTCTCTAATTTAACTTCTTTTTGGAGATACAATTTTCAACTATGTGTACATCATTCTTAATTTACCTTAAACTGAACATTAAAAAACCCAAGATCATGGCCTCTGGTCTCTTCAATTCATGGTAAATAGAATGGGAAGAAATGGAAGCTATTACTGGGTTTATTTTTGGGGGCTCTAAGATCACTGCAGACGGTGACTGCAGCCAAGAAATCAAGATGTCTGTTTCTGGGGAGGAAAGCTATGACAGGGCTTGACAAAAGTTGAGACATCTCCTTGCCAACAAAGATACATCTAGCTAAAGCTATGGACCTTATCATGGACCTTTCATGAAACATCCTCACCCCCTGTGGTGATGTATGGCTGTGAGAGCTGGAAGAAGAAGGCTGACTGCCATTGGATAGATGCCTTTGAATTATGGTGCTGGAGAAGACTCTTGAGAGTCCCGTGGACTGCAAGGAGATCCAAGAACTCCAGGAAATCATCCCTGACTGTTCACTGGAAGGACAAACTATGAAGCTGAAGCTCAAATATTTTGCCACATCAAAAGAAGGGAGGCCTGCTTAGAAAGAGCCTGATGCTGGGAAAAACTGAAAGCAAAAGGAGAAGGGAATGACAGAGGATGAGGTGGGTAAATAGTGTCACTGAGGCAAGGAACATGAATTTGGATGGACTTCAGAAGCTGGTGGATAGGGGGGCCTGGCATGCTGCAGTCCATGGAGTCATGAAGGGTTGGACACGATTCACCAACAAACAAAAAATCTCTTATGCAGTAAGATTAACATTTTCCCTTTAATTTCATTTTCTAATATGACCTCCTGATAAATGAATTACTTTGCATTTTAAGCCCACCTTCTAGTGTTTTCATTCTCCCCAAATTGGATATGCATATAAATCACTTACGGTATTTCAACTAGAATCACTGAACAAACAAACTTATGCATTAGTTTGAATGGGAGTGGCTCTCTATGGTTTTATATAAGCCTTTTGCAGACCCACATGGGAATGTCAGGATTAAACCTTTTCCATGCAAAGCAGATGCACCATCAGTGAGCTGCAATTGTTCTCTTTACTACTGGTTTATTCATTGGAAAGCAGTATGCAATTTTTGAAAGCAACTAGATATCCCTTTCTGATCCCATATAAACACATTATTCCACTTTGCATTTTGAGTTATTCCACCATTTCCCCACCTGCTTACGAAACAATCCACATTTTCAAGCTTAAAATTCTTGTGCTCAGACAGGTGATAATCCCACTAAGCTCAGGAGGGTTAGTCCCTGTAGGGAGAGACACCAGCACAGTGAAGGTTTACAAGATCAGGTTTGCATATTTGCAAAGTAACATCTTTCAGGCAACCAAAGACTTGAAAAAAGGATTTATTAGAAGGTTTTATAAGTGGAGAAAACATGTTGAATGCATAGTATCTAATTTAAAACTCACTTTACAAAATATGACACATTCCTGTTATTAGTAATTTTTATACTTGGATTTTTTTTAAAAAAGGATTTTCTCCCAGAAGTAACTGGTGTGTACATGATGTAGCTCTATACACATGGACCACAGTCCATTAGACACTCTTCAGTTGATTGAAGTCACACTCAGCGCTGTGCTGGATTGTGGCCATGAGATTTAATGAGGACATATCTTCCAGTTCATATTCTCTTTCGTACACAGTCATCCAAGCCATCTGATCATTAGAGTTACAAATGAGCATCCATTTTTGTTCATATTAACAAGAATGAGTCCTTGGGGCTGACACGGCTGGTTTCACATCAATGGATGGCATTTAGCAAAGCTTTTAGAAGGCTATGAAGCTCTTCCCCATTTTAACTAAATGAGTTTGAAAACACAATTTAGGTTCTGGCAGGGGCACATCAGGGAACAACAGCATTCATCCTCTTCCGGCAGCATGTGTGCTTCCATCCAGGCACCACTGGTACAGGGAGCACTCTTCTGGTTGATGTGAAGAGACAGTATTTCTTTTGATCCTACAAACACTTAATGACCAATTCAAATGTACCATTTGAAATGTGTGCAGAAAAGATCCTGGATTTATGGCATAAACATATATGCTATGACTGGCACATATGCTGGCATATGAACACACGCAGTGAGAATCATCCTCTCCCATATGTGTTTTGTCCTGTGTACTCCTATCAACTAGAGAGGTCCTTCTCCATGTTCTCCCACCAACAGAAGTGCAGTGGGTGGCCAGAGGGGGCAAGACCTTTTCAACTAAGCCATGAATCCTGTGGAGTGCCTGTTTTTGGGAATCATTCCAGCAATGAGTTGGCTGGGGAGGCCTTTCAGACATCCAAACCACCAGCTATCATTGCTTTCTGCTGACTTTCTGCTCAATCCAGAGTAACGACAGTAGTTCTTGCGTTGACATAAGAAAAATTTACTGTGGATTGCTCTATGAATTTCCCATAGGTTTCCCTTAGGTGATGCCGTAACTGCGTTGATGTAAGAGCTGCCATAGCTACTCTGGATTGTGCTGTTTTTTTGCTGCTATGAAGGACCTAGTAGTCCCTTTTTTGCTGACCACTTTTATTAGTTGCTGCTTTTATTATCTGAAGAGGTGGCCAGTATCAGACCATTCCTGGGTTTTCTCACGTGGTGTACATTCCCACATTTTCAGGTTGCTAATTTTCAGACTCGCTCACTACAAGATTCTTGAGCTCTCTTCAACTGCAATACAGGAAGTAACCCATAGAATGAACTAGCTCAGATGTCCTGTCCATTTCTAGGAACATGCACTTTTATGGGGTTGGCAAGTAGGAGGGGAAAACTTTTCTTGTGAATTACTTGGGATGTGGCCCAGATCACAATTCATCATAACCTTTCCCAAAAAAATAATAATAAGGACAAAATATCAGCATTCCCTTGACACCTTCACACATCCTCTTCATTACTGGTCGCAATTCAGCTCTTTGTAGGGGCCAGCCCTTTAAGAGACTAAAAATTCTTAAGCTCTTGGAAAATTATATTATCTATCCCATTTTTAAATAGTTAGACATTCTCCTGATCATCTTGTTCTGTTCAAGAGAGAACTAAAAGGGGTTAACACAGGTCCAGGATGTAGTGTAAATTGTTTTGGAGGGGGTAGGGGGAAACAGGACCCCTAGATACCACTTTATTACTGTGACTTCCATGTTCTACACACTACTACTCCAGATGTAGAAGATGGAAACCATAATATAAAATAAGACATATAAACCTGTCAACATCAATCTAGAACACTGTGTGCAAGTTTCCCCACTCAAAAACAAACAACAAAACAAGAACCCAAAAACCCAAACCCTTTAAAAAAAACATTTCTGAAGTAATTGCTCTTCTTTGGAAATAGAAAAAGGGAGACAGTGATATAAAGCTTTATGAATAAAAAGGAGGAAAAATTATGATATATCCCGAATATGTGTCCAAAATAAAACACTGTCATTTCAGCAGGAGCTATAGACGGAAGACACATAGTGGCAATGGCTTTTCACTTGTGTGTCACATTCAATCCTGAATGAAAATTTGGTATGGTGGGAAGGCACTTGCCAATTCAGGATCCTGGATTTGAGAGTTAAAGGTACACAATATAAACATATTTTCACAAACATTTTAGAGATAAATAAAAATCTCCCAGAAAGATTACGCGGGAGGGAACCACAAAGAATGGAGCACTGAAGAATGGTTGATCCTGGATGTGCTGATTACTGATCTGCAACTTTTTGAACCACTGGGAAACTGCTTCACAATCAGTTCCAGATGAAGCCTATTGTGAAAGGTTTAGCCATTTGGCCTGCTATATTTGAGCCTTTCAGATGATCAGTGTGTTTTGTAGTATTCAGTCTTCTTAAAGTGCATAAAAGGCACTGACATAGCTGCTGTCAGGTGTTGTCTGATGGCTTCTTGCTGGCGTCTTGACTTGAGAGTTAGCACAAAAGGTTTTTATTCATCCCTGAAAGAAGTGGTTATGACCATTCACATCTCCATACATTTGTAGCTGTAGGGTTTTCCTTTATGCAAAGTGCAGAAATTCTTCCAAACCGCAAAAAGAAAAATGCTTTTTGTTGATTTTTTAAAAGGATGCTGTACACGGCTCAGTAGATACCAAGACATGGTTCAGTCCATGCCAGAATAGCATTGGAGAAGCCTTTGGTCAGGTCTGCCCATGAACTATACACTAGAAATAAAATTCTGACTTGACACTACCAGAAGGCTTACCTCCCTTAGGAAGTTTATTTAGGTTTTCTCTATGGATTGTTCCTGCTCCTCCGCCTGTTCTTCCACTGACTGCATGGCTTCTTGTACGTAAACAATCAGTTCTGAGGCCTCTCCACCCTGGGTGTAAACTGTCACGGTCCCAATCCCTTCCACCTCATCTGATGAAACAACCAAATGATGCTGCTCCGCCAACTCCACTGAAGCTTCCTGCAATGTTTCCTGAATCATGACTGTGTGGTTGGCTGATTGCTCTTCTTCCGTCACCTGTAAGAAATGGCACAGGTTATTAAAGAGCTCATAGCATGACCTTTAATTTTACTGCCGAATTAAAAATATGGAAGACATAATGACAAACGCCCAAGCTCCACATGCTGCAATCTATAGAGCAGACATGCATAGGCAAATTTTTCAGCTGAAAAACTGCAAAACTTGGAGGCAATAAGTGGCCCCTTGAAGGAAACAATAAGTGGCCCCTTGAAGGAAACAATTTTTCCCCTTAGGAAACTGGATAAGAGATTTTCACCTTATGAGGCATTTGGAGGCAATAAGTGGCCCCTTGAAGGATCTCCTTCACCACAAGATGACCATATGGAATGGAGGCTGCTTTTAAACCCTTTCTTATTGAGCTGAACCTGCCTCAATTCCCTCTTCTATACAATGCTTAAAGGTAGAGGCATTCTGTCCTCCATTGTACAGAGTCACCCTGTCTCTGCAGGTCCCAGAAAAGCTTTCTCAGCTTTGTAGGCATCCTTTAGCTTGGGTGTCACTTGATGACCGAGGTGTGGGAACACATCCCCATCATTGGACATCTGAATTTGAAAGACTTCCAATGACCACATGTCTTCTCAGCAGAGTCAGAGCATGCCGTTGGTATGTGTTGGTATGAGTATGTGTTGGTGCAGCAGGTGACAGGGGATGGGCTGTGGTTTTTGTTTTTAAAGTTACTTGTGGACAGGCTTTTTTAGATGTGTCTGTTTCCTTTTTAAAAAATAAGATTTATTTCAGATACAGGAAAGGGTATTAAAGATACAACAATAGGGACAGGTATACACAGGAATACACACAAGGTTCTCAAAAGCACCTATTATTCCACTCTACATACATCTAATTAATCAATTTCTATCATTTTACTATTTAAATCATTATTAACTCAAATTATCTTACCTAACATGACACATTCTTGCAACAACACATTAAATATACTATTAACAACTTTGACCATACATAAAATGCTCCCATAATTTTTTTTTATTTCCTCAACATCTTGCTATTATATGAAGTTCAGTTGGCAGCAACAAGAGGAAAGAGGATGTTCTCTGTAGTGGTGCCTCTGTCACAAAACTTCCCATAGACTTAAGCACAGGGCTCTCCTTGTTAGCCTTCTGACAGTCTCAAGATGATCCATCTTGTTTTGCTGTTATGGTCATCTGATTTGTGGGTTTAGTTCTGCTGGTAATACATTTGTTGCTGTCATTTGTTTTATCTTCGATCATAGACCTGAAGTATTTGGACTTACCAAGTCAATGCAGCCCCACATCCATAGAATCATAGAATCATAGAGTTGGAAGGGACCTAGTAGGTCATCTAGTCCAACCCCCCTGCCTGCAGCAGAAAATCCCCCTAGAGCATCCCCGACATGTGCAAATGTATAACAAATTTGCAATTTTTCAGCTGAAAATGTCATTCCGAGCCTTGGAAGTGAGGAGAGCACATCCCCTTTGGCTTCAGAGGCTTGGGTGGAATGGAACATTGACCAGTGATGGACTGTCACATATGGGGATCGTTGCTGATAAAACGTCATAAAGTGATTTATTTGTCTTTGTGGCATGCTGCTTTGGGGACTGGCAAGGAATATGGCATATGAGTAACAACCCAATCCTATGCAAGACTGGGACTGCTTTGTAACAGCGGGACAGCCAAAAGGTTGCCACAACTGCTCAAGTATTCCTTCAACAGCCATTCAGGGAGGGGATGGTGCTTACACACTGCTGCAAGCCATGCACACTGCTATGGCTGTCAGAGCAGGAAAGGTAGTGGTGGGGAAGGGAACAAAACTGAACATGAAGGGGGCAGAATAGGTCAGGAAGGTTGCAGGAGGAGGTAGATTTGGTAGTGATGGTGCATGATAGACCCTACTTCCTCAGGCTGCAATCCTAACCCCCACTTAGGATGGCACAAATCTTGGCACAAGTCCTATGCCAGCCTGGGGGTGTCACAAAAGTATCCTAAGGCATTTATACACCATACCTTAGAGGTGTAGATAAGCACCAGCCTCCCCACATCCCCTTCTTGGGAAAGGGGGGATGGGTGAGTTGTGCTGCCCTAAATTGGTTAGGATTTCACCCTCATTTTGTGTCCTCCCTGTTCTTTTCTGTCCTTGGTTTTATGCTAGCTAAAGAACAGGCACAGGTTCGATAAGACTCCACTGTGAAGTGTGAGGGTTACAGCAGGGGAAGGAGATTTAAATCTTGTTTCCTTTGCCCCAAAGCATCCCAATTCCCCTTTCCCCACTAATACAGCACAATCTTTTTTGGAATACCAATGGGGGAAGGAAAGGATTCAACAAAAAGCCATAAGAATAGTCAGGCATCAACATTTGTACTGCTGACATGATTTCTCCCTCCACCAAACCCCATGGGGCAGTTGGAGCTGGCTGCCACTAAGGCAAATTACAGCAGCAAATTTCTTGGTATATACATTTAATGCACATAGTGCAAACCCAAAAATACATGTCTGCTGCCGAATTCAACCATTTTTCCTCAATGCATTATTATTTTGGTGAAAAATCAAATAATCTAAAGGTTTCAACCTTGTTCATTGTGGATTTTTATTCACATATCTAATACTGCTAAAACCTTATACTTTTGTGGGGTGGAGGGGAAGATGTCAACTCCCCCAGCAATATGCAACTTCCTAAGCACCACATCAACGTAGCCCATCAGGCCAGTAATTGAAATATGAGATGGCCCAGAGCTCCCATCATTTGCCAAGTTTGCTTTCTGAAATAGTAATAGCAATGAAGCATGAACACAGGGGAAAAGGGAAGAAAAAAAGGCAAGAATAATAGTTTTGCTGAAGAAAAGAAAAATGCAATTGTTTAGTGCCAAAAGGTTTATTATATGACACAGCTGTGCTGAACAGAAGGTCATTTTATGTGTATGTTGATCACTATATGCCAAGCTAGCTGTGCCACTTAATTGATTTAGGTTGGCTTTGGCTTTTTATTTTGCTTAGAAAATATCTTTTATTTAGGTTGGTTTCTATTTAATTTCATCGGAAGAAAGGAGGAAGAAATAGCAAGTTGGAGTTCTGGAAATCTGTAACATGACATGTCACAGTTGACAGCAGGTGACTGATAAGGACACGCCATCCCCTTGCATGCTGACAACAAGCTTTGGATTCCTTGTTGCTACCAACAGCATCAAAGAGGATGTGTAGGAGCTTCACAGGGGGAAAAAAACAAAGGTGTGGCTAACCAAACAGGTACAAATAAAATTGTCTGAAGGCAAAGGAAAATTACTAACATGTATTAAAGACTACCACTTGCATCCACTTTTATTTATTTGAGAAGATAAAGAACAGCCCTATTAGAACAGAAGCCTTGCAAGACAGGACTGGAATTTGGCTGGTGCACCACCCACTTTGCTTTCCAATTAAAATATTAGAGTACATGGTCCTTTCAGTACATCATAGTGGTCTGCTATGGAGACCAATGTGCTAGAAATGCTTTTATTTTAATCACAACACAGAACATTTCAATGCCAGTACATCACATTCAATAGCCAGCAAAAGGAAATAGTGATGGCACTGAAATTCAAAGCCCCCAAATGGTGACAGAATGAATGAAGTGAGGGCAAGAAGCAAATGGTCAATGCTAGTCAGACTCAAGTTGCAATCCTATCCAAACTTAACAGGGAGTAAACTGAATTGACTACAATGGGACTTATTTCTGAGTAGAAATGTACAGGATTTGGGCAGTGCCTTTAATATGACCTACTAGCTGTTCACCAAAGCTCTCCAAGATAAATACAGTGGTACCTCGCTTAACAAGTGCCTCGCATAACAAGTGAACATTTCTCTAGGATTCTGCCTCATATAGCAAGTGTTGCTTCGCGTAACAAGCACACTCGTTGGCATTTGGGGAAGACGCACTAGCACGCCTGCCCATAGCAAAAGCAACCCTTCTGTGCTGTTCCTCCTGTGGCCGGGTGTCAACTGGGCAGAGGGAGAGAACACCAGTGGAGAAGAGGGAAGCAGCTCAGGGCTAGCCAGAAGGGAGCAGGGGAGAGAGGCTCAGGATGGAAAGAAGGAGAAAGTGGAGAGACACTTGGAAAGTGTCTTGGATTGCAGAAGAAAGAGTCTTTGATTGCAGCCTCCTAACCATGTCGACCCAGAAGTAAGCCCCATTGTGTTCATTGGGGCTTACTCCCAGGAAAGTGTCTTTAGTATTGCAGCCTAAGTAGACTTCATAGGATCATGCACATTGAATGCATGTTTTGAATTCAATTCCAGTGTTTTGTCATCATTTTTACATCCAGTTAATCTTTTTATATGAATATTTTTTGGGTTCTGGAACCAATCGTCTTGAGTTTCCATTATTTCCCATGGAAAAATCCACTTTACATAAAGAACATTTCACATAACAAGCAGGCTTTCAGAACGAATTAAACTTGTTATGTGAGGTACCACTGTATTTAGAATTTCACAAATTACCCATATATAGCAATTCACAGTAATGGGTGTAGCAAAATAGCTGAATGAAACCATATAGGATGTAACTGAAATAGGTGCACAAACCCTGTTTGCTTCCTGCTAATTTTGGAGTTGTCATCATCTTTATTCAAGACAGAGGGGGAAGGTGCGATTTAGTCTTAGGCAGGGTATCACAAAACACATTTGCAGTTCATTCTGCAAACACCACTTTCTGGTACATACATAATCCCTAAGGTGATGAACTGCACAGCCCAGGAGAGAGTGATATTGCTAAGGCTGCTGAGACCTGCAAGCAAGTGTAATGTATCCTGAATGGGTGTTGAAATTGGCTTGGTTTAGTTGAAAGCCATAGATAATTTTAAATGCAGTTGAGATGCCCAAATAAATAACAATGAGAGGAAGATAAATAAGAATGCTGTTGACACAAAACAGAAATGAAACCAGAATCTCATTTGGCACAAGGGTGCCAAAAGAAATGCTTATTCAATTTTATATTCTCTTGGAAATGAAAATGGTCAATAAAGAAAGTCAACCATCTCCTACCTGTCTTTATCTGAATGTTTTTATTGGCTTTGTCATTGAGAATAAATGATTAACTGCTTTTACTAGTGGCGCTCCTTGTTCATTCCTTCTACTGGACATCTATCCATAATTCTCTTAACATGACAAATCACTGTGCTTTCCAGGCATGTACTCTTCAGCTCAGCTTTTGACTGATATGATTGTTACTCTTTTTCTTCTGGAGTCATCACTGGCTGCCATCTTCCTGGACTCTTGCTTTTTATATCCCTCCAACCAAAGGTGTGGAAAAACCAAAACAATGGCAGCTGCCAGCAAGACAAACTGAGAAGCGTGGCAATTCTTATTTAACAGCATATAGATTATGGCTACAATCCAGAGTAACTATGGGACCTTTTACACCAAAGTAGTTATTCCCATAGTTTACCTACGGGAAATGCATAGAGCAATCCACAGTAAGTGCTTCTTACGTCTTCCTGTAGTTACTTTGGATTGTAGGGTATTTTCAAAATTAGCATCCATAATCTCCCTCCTGTCTGACAGACATGTAACATCCAGAGTACAATCCAAAGTACTCTAAAATCCAGAGTAACTATGGGAAGATTTAAGAGGCACTTACTCTGGACTGCTCTATGCATTTCCCATATGCACCATAACTACGTCTGTGTAAAAGGTTCCATAGCTACTCTGGATTGTAGCCCAACTCTGACTGATTCTTTGCCTAGACCTGGAAAAGAGGCACAATTCACATTTCATTTTTCTCCTCTCATATCTAGCAGGGAGACAGTAACTCTCATTTTTCACCCCAGTGTAGTATCTTTTCTAGTAGGTTGACACTAGTTTTTTCTGTTTCTTTTGTATTGTTCTGTATTGTTTTAAATCTTTTTTTCATTTTGAGGCACACTGACAAGGCACTGAAAATGTCAATGTCATCAGTTTTTTAATCATTAACAAAACACACTTTGTAGCAGGAAAGGGGCTCCCAAACGGCCCTAATAATGCAAATATCTCTGGAACAGAGAAAAAAACTGCAACAATAAACTCTTAATTTAGGTCCCCTCTGTTAAAGACCACAACTTATGGTGCTCTGATGTCAGAATGTTCTGTGCTTTTCTCTGCCCTCTCCATCCTGTGCCTCCTTCCACTAATGGAGCAGTAAAATGCAGATCATATAATGTGGGCAAATTCTGTTAGGAACGAGAGAGAGGGAGTTATACTTTGTAGTTGTTGTCTTTACAAGTAGTTATATGTTTGGTGTGATGTCCAGTTTGGGCTTTAAAAAATGATCCTGAAATCCAAAACATGCTTTGTTCAAGAGAAAGAGGACAGGAGCAGTTAAGCAAAGACTCCATGAGGCAATCAGAGGAACATGGGTGGAGGTGCAGAGATAGACAACAGTGATAGACTGCAGAGACCTTGACTATATATGTTCTTACAATCCATTAGACTAGCTGAAGGTCACAAGGCTAGAAGTGCAGAATACCATTACATTCTTCAAGGTGAAATTAATATAGATTGTTTTTTTCTCATTTTCTCCCTCCTAATTGACAGGTCTTTCTCTTGCATTTGAAAATTTGAAAAACCATGAGATACGGAAAGCTTAGATAAGAACTTGTAAAAAAAATAAAGGGAGGAAAAACTCAGGTTAGATACAAGATTCTCCATGTCGCTCGGATTGAAGAGGAAATAGCAGGTGGCGAGGCTATGCATACTGACCATAACCCAGAAATTTAAACTGAGGTTAACGGGTTACTTATATACAGGGAAAGACCCAGATGGAATCCTGTCATTCACTGTTAGCAGAGAAACCTTCCCTGTTTAACTTAAGGAATAAACTAGGAACTAATCAAAGCTGCTGTTCCTATCCTGCAATCTTTTGTGGGGTGAAGACACAGCCCTCCTTTTGCTCTGGGGTGAAGACACAGCCCTCCTTTTGCTATTTTAAAGGAAGACCCAGTTCTTCAAAGGAAGGCCTGGAGTTACCCCTTTCAATGAAATCAGTGGGAAAGCTGGTGTTTGCAGAACCATGGCACATGGACTAGTACATACATGGAAATTTGGACACAAACTGATAACTGAATTAGGCCTTTAACAAAGTTCAGTGGAGGCATCTGAGCTAGCAGCTTAAAACCTGGCAAAGGATTCCTCAAACTACTGCCCGTGGGCTGGATACAGCCCCCCAGGGCCCTAAATCTGCCCCACAAGCTCGAGTGGCACCACTGCGCTGCAGCAGCCTCTCCTTGGTTGGCCGGGGGGGGGGGGTCAGGGGCGCCCACACGACACCACCGTGCAGCAGCACCCTCTCCCCGGCCAGGGGGCTCAGGGGCGCCAGCGCGACACCACCATGCAGCAATGGGGCCAGGGGGCTGAGGAACGCGGCTGGTGGGGGGGGCCTGGGGGGGCCAGGATGGAGCAGGACAGGCCATCTGTGTTCTGGAGTGCTCTGCCTGCCTGCCCATCTCGGTGTGCCAAGTGACTTGGAAAACCAGGACTACCCCGATTGGGGGTGGCATTTGTCTCTGGGCAAGTTGGAGCAGGCTCCTGACCCAGTTTGGTGGAAGAGAGTTCTGCAAATCCTCTTCTCATTTCCATAGCCAGTTCTTGGTTTTATTCTCTGGTCTCCAGAGACCCAGAGATTAATAATTAATTAATTAATTAATAATGAATTAAATAGGAATAAATGAATTAAATTAAATAGGAATAAATAGGAAATTAAATAAATTAAATTAAACTAATTAATTAATTTAATTAATTAAACTACAGTCCAGCCCCCCACAGTGTCTGAGGGACAGTGAACCGGCCCCGTTTAAAAAGTTTGAGGACTCCTGCCCTAGCACTTTAATATACTGAACCTGTGACATGGAGGTCTCTGGAGTGAATGAATATGATGAAATACTTCACCAGCTGCTTTCAGTACATTAACAATAAATACTACAAGGATGAGGCAGCTGTGTAAATATGAGCGACTCAGATCTCAATCCTGAGCTCTCTAGAGTACCACGGTGGTCCAAGCATACCATGCTGAGTGTTATACATTTGCTATTAAGCATGTTTACAGCACCCACGGCATAGGTAGTGCTACTCAAAAGTGGGTATAGTTCTGAGGAGACCTCAGTGGCACCATGGCAGTGTTACCTGGGGTAAGGCAGCACATACTCCATTACACCAAAGAGACTCTCTGTGCTAGCCATATGCTGACAGAATGCAGTGGTGGCCATTTGAGCACAGTTGTCCCCTTGGGGAGGATAGGATTGGGCTGTGAGATGCTCTTTGAAGGGACCCAACATGTGTTTTTTGCAGTGAAGTGCATAAGTTCTACATGCATTTGAAACTTACGCACCTCGGCACAGGAGACACGTGCAATGTCACATAAGAAGTAGAAACAAAGGACCCATATGTCACAGATGTCACTTCCGCTTAACACTTTGCAGTTGTTCTAAACTGGGTTCTGTAAGGCATGCCAGGGAACCTGAGTGCCACTGCTTTGCTTTCTCTTACTCATTCCCTCAAAATGCTGGACCAAACGCATCAACTTATATTTCAGCAACAATATTTTAGAAAGCTGAGAATCAAGCAACAAAGAACAGCTTGCACATTTATTTAGCTCAGCTTAATTGAGTTTCTGCAAGGCTAGTCAAGGAATTTTTCAAGTCCTTCTCAACTAATTTGGTTCTCTCAGGCTGCCAATGCAATTCCCTGACTCATCACTTCTGCTGAGCAGAGACACCCTTGGGAATCGGCAGACAAGGAAAGGAGATAGAAAAGTTGATAAATGATAAAGGACAGAGGCCAGATTTGGGCAACCTGAAATTCTACACCACTTCTACATCTCTGAAGCAAGCAAGACTCCCTTCTGTGCAGATATACTGCTGCTGCATAGATCCAGCAGCCACGACAGTGTAAAATCAGTGGTGACAACAGCAAGGAAAAGGGGAAAACCATCCTAATGTATTTAGTATGTAGTGAAAAGAATGCCCTTTTCCTAACATCAGCATAAAGTGCTGAGCCTTGGCGACCCTTGGCATGACTGCTGTTGGGCAGCCACAGCATCTTCCAAGCAGGCAAAGCCCTACTAAGAGTTACAAAGCTACCTACTAAGGGTTGTAACAGCTTCCTTCATTGGGTACAGTATTATTACTGGTTGTTACTCATCAGTCAAGAAACAACTTAACTATGTGGCTGCAATCCTAAAGACACTTTCCTGGGAGTACGACCCACTGAACACAATGGGGCTTACTTTTGAGTGGACATGGTTAGGATTGTGCTCTATGACAACTAAGTCTGGGATTTGCTGAAACTGAAAGGTTGACAACAGCACACTGCCCTGCTGTGTTACAAAGAATTGTAAATCAAGCACTTAAACATTCACTGAATTTTATACCAGTCTGGCTTCCAAACATCTGAAATACTTTGCCATGTTTTGTTTGATGCACACATTTTTATATATCACAAAACTCTACTTCCAGCCAATCTTCCTGTTTAACATAAAAATGTTTTACAGATATTAACATAAAGCAATATATGAAGATTTAAAGTAAAAATCTGTAGAGAAAGCTCTTTGCATTTAATTTAGGACTTTTTCTTCCAGTGTGTCTGCACAGAGGAAAATTCAGCATTTTTAGTAAGCACTTATGAAATGCCTTTTTCTGAATGCTTATAGGTATAAGAAAACATATATTGAAATGTCTTATTATGGAAAACCATAATCATACAACTTCTCTTTATGAATACTGAAAGCTCTTGTTCATTAAACACATACAATCTTTTTCAGCTACTACCTGAAAGGTTGGTTTTCCCACAGTCCAACTAAATCCTATAGATCAAATGTGCCCTCAGTAATATCCCTGCAACCTCATTGCCTGAAATAGCTTGCAGATGGCTACCTCATTACAGCTTGATGCTCAGACACAGAATGAAATGCAGGTCAATTTTATCAGCTGTATTGCCTTACGGCGGATTTAAACAGCCATTTTTTTGACCAACGTACAGCAACCACTATTTGGAAGAAATATATCTGCTATTAATGTGGAGCTTGTTCCAAAAAGGAAGTACACATCATGCGGAATCATGACTCTGTTGTCTCTATAGGGGTGCAGGGGATTGCCTATTTGAAAGTACTCGTATGGTCAAACTCTCTCTGCATATATAATGCCAACATATGAAAAAGACAACAAATTTAAAAATGCAGTGATTGTCAACTAGCATGCCAGGAAAGTTATGCAGGTGTGTGGTGGAACTCTGAATTGAACATAACTGAAAAACTCTTTCAGACCTTGGCTCCATTTCTAGGGGAACTATCAGTAGTAATGAATTGTCTCTTCCATTTTCCCTGCTGGTTCTGATATGGAAGAGTTTCCCAGAAGCTGGAAGTAAAATTGCAAGACCATAAATGTCATTGTGTTCTGAGAAGAAAATCACTGTTCTAATGGATAGGCGCTTTCCAGTTTGATATAAGAAATGTTAAAGACACTCTTCTGTTTAAAAATTGCAAAACAATGTACTCTGAAAAGCAATAAAAGCATCTATGTGTAGGGTCTGAGCTGTGGAGGTACTTTCAAGATAAGTCAGACTTCCATCCCTCTTCCTCCATTTTGAAATGACACTATCCCATGACATACACACACAAACACACACACACACTTCCCTGCACTAGCATAACAGACATATAATAAACATTGGACATCAAATGCTGAAAACATTCCCCTTCCTCACTCTATATAGAAAGCAATCAAGTTGATTATAGACTGATTGTGGCACATAATTCAAATATTTCTAAGTCAGACTCCAAAAGCAATGGTTGACCAGGAGAGTGCTGAATGGATGGCCGACTACTGAGTTGCCTAGATAAACTTATATAAATCCTTGAAAAATACGTTTACTCACAGCTACAAAAGACTTGGCCCTACATACAAGAGGTCTATTTGGTTCAAAAGTTTACATATGTGCACCCACACATTCCATAGGAAAAGAAAGTGTTTTACCTGCTTCACAACAGTAACAGTTCCAGGGGCCATTGCGACCACAGAGGCAACAGCAGCGGCACCATGGGGCTCCGAACCCAGCTCTATGATTTGCTGCAGGATGTTCACAGCTGTGGGGTCTAGCCGTCCTCCTTATCAGAAAGGATCAAGGAGAATCATTATTAGGACCATGTCAGCTTTAACACAAAACAAATTGGCTCATTTTCCTTTGCTCCCTTTTGTCTTTGCAGATTCTGCCATGGTGTCAGTGAAGTTTGAATTCAAGTCAATGAATGTAAAAGATCAAGAGGAAAAACAAATCTTCCAAAACTTCCAGACCTATTTTTTTCACAGGCCAGAACCAATTTGGGTAGCTGTAAAGTGAAGGAGTGAGCAAGACGGAGTGAGCTCCCGTCCTATCCCATCTTCAGCCATCCTAGCAGTTCAAAAGCATAAAGATGCAAGTAGATAAATAGATAAACCTCGGTGGGAAGGTAACAGTGTTTCATGTACATGTGGGGCACATGTCCATGAAGGCAAATTCAGACAACACTGGCTCTATGGCTTAAGAAACGGGGATGAGTTGGTCACGACTAGCAGGGTAACCTGTGGAGGGACAGCTTTACCTAAAGTGCCATTATCTAAAGACACATCGCATATGGGTGCAAAATGCTTGCGAGAATAACCATATAGGGTACTTTCTTCACCATCATTGCCCTTTGTAAAACTATCAAGAATTATTCCCATATAAAGCTATCTTTCATACTTTAACCAGTTTCATAAGCAGTAGTCCTAAGCTGAAATCTAGGGGAGGCAACTTCATGAAAATCATTGTTAGGACTAACAGAAGGTTACCTGTTCAAAGATTGGGGAGATATGGGGGAACACCATGAAACGGCTGAACATCCACTCAAATTCTTATTTTGATCCTGGACCAGCTAGAGTCACCCATGTGACAAGCCCACATTCTAATGGGCTTCATTTACCCCAGTGGCATCAGCGCATAGCTAAATTAGCCAAAAAAACACTTTGACATCACCATACTCTGAACCCTAATAGGCTGAGATCGCTTGAAGGACCAAGCTGAGATCTGAGGAGGAACAAAAGAGAGGAAAAAATGGATGCCAAACAAGCAGCAGAAAAAGAAATCAGTGACTGCAAATAAAACTTGGTTAAATGATATTTTTGGCCAAGTTATTACTTTAGAGATGAAAATCAAATCTAGAGAACATCTGGGTAAGCATGAATATGCAGTTTGAGAGTTGGGATACTGGGAAGCAACAGTTTTGATTCATGCACATCTAAATACCACTCAGTCCAGCAGGTAGCAAAAAGTGGTTTTCAAAAAAGGAAGAAAGAGCAAAAGAGAAAGCCCAAGCAGGTAGACCATCTTCTTACTACACTTCTAATGTAATGTTAAATAAGAAACCTGTGCAGCAAGAATGTGTAAGTCACATCAGGAAGTTGAGCAACCACCAAAGAAAAGGAAAAAGAGCAGAACCAATTTTCAAGGGGCCAGACAAACCTCAGACTTAAAAAAGTTTATTTCTTGCCTTAAGTCTTGTGACTGGCCTTTTCCTCAGATCCTTTTTAAGATCACTTCAGAAGCAACACACACTCTTTTTAGGTGCTTCTTTAAAATGCCTGGAGCCATTACAGGACTTGGAAGGAAGCTGTGTTGGTGGTACCATATGGCAACCAAGAAAGTTTTCTTTTTCAAAGCTGCTTCAGGCATCGTGAAGAAGAAAATGAAGACGATATTAAATCTCTGATGTTGTTGCTTTACAGATGTAGTCTACTGCTGGTGTCATGTTGATACCAGGAGGGTTATTTCAACTCTTATCTCTATATATGAACTCATGTGATAACCTTAGGCAAGCTGCTCTCCCTCTTGCTTTTTCAAGTCTCCCATTTGCAAACTGGGGCTAATAACACTGACCTATTTTACAAGGCTGTTTACAGATAATGTTCATGATGCATTTCTGAAACTCAGGACTGATACATTACTTTTGTGGAGTACTTATTTTCTCCTTGAGGACAAAATTTTACCATTTTCTGACGTATAGCGGAGGTCCTGTAAAGCAGCAACAGCAGCCTGAGTTCCTTGCACATCTTCAGCTTCTGTGATATGGAGATACTGGGTGGATGTTTCTTCAGAAACCTCTGTTGTGGACTGCACAAAAAAGTTAAAAAATTGTGAGGGAAAAGAAGATTGTTATAATTAATAAATATATCACAAAGATTCCAAAATATTTATAACCAGAAAACTGTAAACTGAACACTGAATTTCTTTGGAGCTTGTGCACTATCCTGGAATAAGCCCCATTAAACAGAGTAGGTCTGTTTAAGAGGTCACATTTTAGAGGAAACATGCATAGGATCAAACTGCACAATTGAGGCATAGCAATTTGCTCAAGGCCTTCCAAGGAATTCGGGGTTTACCGAGTATTTGACTCCAAATTGACACACTGTATTATTTTATTATTTATTTATTAGATTTGTACTCTGCCTTTCTCCCTAAAGGGCAGGTGGTGTATACAACATGGGTGCATGTACTATAATACTTTGATATAAATATCAGTTAAATGACACTGGAGCAAGAGCGGGGAGAAGTTAGACAGTGTTCTACTCAGTGATATGTTCTGATCTGCAATTTGTACAGTATTCTAGGTGATTTGCAATATGTAAGAAGGGGTTTCAAACTATTAAAAGCTGGACAGTAGATGAATTCTAAGTTATAGACAAACAACCCTGTGCCATGACAGTAGATGTGCTAATTTAATTTCTAAGAGTGCAGTCCTAACTATGTCCAGTCAAAAGTAAGTCCCATTGTGTTCAGTGGGTCTTCTACCAGGGAAGTGTGTTTAGGATTGCAGCTTAAAGGCACAATCCAGAGTAACTATGGGACAGTGAAGCAGCCCACTGTTTAAAAAGTTTGAGGACCCCTGTTCTACGTAGTTGAAGCAAAACCCAAAGTGGTTCCAAAGGGCAGTGGTAACTTGCATGCTGCAAGGTGCTTTGCACCCCCTCTAGCTATGCCACTGGACGTTGCCTACCTATACATGTTTTTGATTGCTAAACTACTGGGTTTTTAGTTTAAAACACACACATCCCAACAAAAAAGAATATGGATGCAGAAATCTGAAGATTGCCTTCCCTGCTTTAGAGAAAAAAGGGGTTATGGTGCTCATGGCAGTTACCACATAGAAGTGTTGGGCTCCACAGGGATGCTCTGCATGCAAGGCATCTGATCGGCTTTGACAAAAAATAAAGAACCTGCAAATGGGCTTGGAGATGGAAGGGGCATTTAACAACATCAGTATTTATTCGTGCCAAAAATTCCCTGTAAATACAAAATACTTAAATACAAAAACAGCTATTAATTCAGGATGCAGAAGTGTCAAATCATAAATGATAATGAAAACAATGTTCCTGAAGGTGGATAGCTGGGTAAATGAATTAAAAGAAGGCAGAGGTAGTTCAACTTTTGTTCTCACAGAGCAATGCAAGTGGCACTATTTCTTTAGCACTCTAGGGAAAGCCTGAAATTTGATGCAATTTGATTTTACCTCCCACTTTGTCTCCCCTTCATACTCCACTAATTTGAGTCCATGCTTGTTTTTGAAGTGTCTGTTGAATTCCCATTTTGTACCATACACAAAGTTGCAAACCGGGCATTTAATGCCACCTAGGAAAGAAAACAAAAAGTTCTATCAACACAGATTTTGTCACTAATGGGATGTCCAAATCCTCTGGCTGATGGTAAATGAATATGTAACTGTCACAAGCTGCCTAAACCCGGCTTCTTCATCAAGTTTAAGCTGTTTACAGAATTTGCACGCATGAAGTACTGGCGCCCCAAACCTTTACACTTCTATGCACGCTTGGCCATGTTGCTATATAAAACTTCCCAAAGTGAAATGTAGGTTCTGATAAAAAGCATCAAATTGTCAGTTATCATATTTTAATGACGAAGGAAAATAATATTTGAGGGTTTTTTGTTTTGTTTTTTGCATCAGGCAAGGATTGGCACACTGGTAAAATATTGTCAACTGATCATTAAATTATTAACTGTTTGTCTAATATTCCATGAAATGAGTCATGGCAATTAACTTTTTATTTCAAATAAACAACATATATATTAGTGATAAGGACAGGCCAACTTTAATGTTAGAGTGTTCAGAATGATTTGCCTTAAGCCCTTTTGTGTTAAACTCTCCTTGGGGTTTCCTTAAGGTAAACAAGCAAACAATAGTAAGGCACCATAGAGAAGAACAATAGTCTCTCTGCACCACCAGCAATTCAAAGTGGAATAGCAGAGTTGTGGGTACCTGTCATGGGCTTGTCATTTCACATAATAGTGTCTAAAACACAGGTTTCAAATACAAGGCCCATGGGCCAAATGCGGCCGGCCTCGCCATTTCAAGTGGCCCCCAATAACTTCTCCTTCACACTTTCCTGGGAGTAAGCCCCACTGACTATAATGGGACTTACTTTTGAGTAGACATGCATAAGATTGAACTCCAGCCCTCGGGAAACACAATTAATGCTACCTTCAGCCCTCTGTATAAAATGTGTTTGACACCCCTGGTCTATAAGGTCATCATGAAATCAAGGTCTCACACAATAGAATTTCATCAATAAAGTAGTTAGAAAAGCAGAGAGAGAATGAAACTATTTTCTCTATTTTACATGGTAAGACTGAATTCAAGTGAGTCTCTTTTGTTGACATTTATTAATCCTCAAGGATTTCCTACTTTTATTATCTTTATTCGTCTTGTACAGTGCAGGCTGTCTGACTTTATGCTAAATGGGAACTGCTTCTCTGTTAAAGGTCTTAATATGCAGCCGTGAATGACACTTCAAGTATCTTTGGCACAGGATAGGACAAAGATATAATCAGGTACTCAAAATGAAATGAAATATTCATTCCCTATCACCCTCTTAATAAAAACTCAATTAGAAGAAAGACCTTATATTTCTTTTAAATTAAAATTACTGTAACAATAACACCCTGTTAATTAAAATGGCCACCTTTGTCAAAGCTACTTTAATTAAAAAACAACAAATGGAGGTATGCAACTGAGCTGGAAGCATAAAAATGTGTGCCAGTTAATTGACATCACAGCTAGAGAAAATTAATTCTAGCCAATTCATTAAGAACCTTGGCAATACGGAAGGGAAAAAAAGTCATTGAATGCTATACCTTATCTGCTTTTGACACAAATGTACCATAGTAAAATCATTCTGGAATATTTCAGGTTTCTGAAACACCATGTGAAAAAAAAACCAATTCTTTGCCAAAAAAATTTACACTCGGTGCTCATATAATAATAATATGATAATGCTTTGGCGCAAATAGTTGCCCCCAACCACTTCTATCATTTATTTCTATTAATCACTTCTATTGAGGATTTTATTGATTGTCTCATATATTGTATATTTTAGTACTGACTATATAAGAGCCTTGGGCATGTCCCTTGGGATAGGAAACCAGCAATGGAAAAATACAACTGGTTAAGAACCATTGATATATATCTTTCTATTCTGCTTTGTCTGCAAGTCCCATTTTCAGACTTGCATCTGGTAATACAGATCATCACCGATGGTCGTTCAGGCTGCAGTCAGCACATTCCTCTTTAAAGTAGTACAAGGCTGTCTCCTTTGTTATTTCCAAGAGTCAACTCTTGTTTCCCACCCTTCAGTATCTGAATGCCTCTTTGTGTTAGTTTTGTCTCTCCTTCCCACCTGTGTGACAACAAAAGCAGGGACTCAGCATAAATACTTTTGGTTTATGTCACCATTTCAGTGTTGATGATACACAGCCCTTCATTCTGATAGACATGAATTGTATGTGGGAGTAAATAAAAGAGTAATTTGGGAATGATTTTGAATGTCATGCTTGGGAGAATTATGTTTTATTCATTATCTAGAGCTGCAACATTATTCTGGACTCTATTTTACTGTGACAAAAAGGGGAAATTTAAAATCCCTACAATATGTCTTTAAAGAGAGAGAAAAGGTTATCTTTTTGCCATTTAGTATGTGGAGAAAACTAAAAGGACCAAAATAAGAACTCTCTCTCTTAAGCAGATCAACACTTTCAAATTCAACACAATCTAATTTGGTTTCCATTATTTCCTCACTTGCAGGGTTTTAAGGGCTTTCTTTTGCCCTCAATCTGCAAACCATTTCATACGCCACATGCTTCAGACTGTGCTGTCAGACTGTCACAAAGTCACAACATTCCTCAGCAGAGGAGGTAGAAGCACACACATCTCCTTTGGTTGTATCCTGATATTGTGCTTTTTCACAACATAAGAGCCCGAAAGACTAAGGCTGATATCCTAAAGACACTTTCCTAGGAGCAAGACCCATTGAACACAATACGACTTACTTTTGAGTAGACATGATTAGGATTGTGTTCTAAACCAGGGTTGTCCTAAATTTTTGTCAGGAAGGCCACACTGTCCCTTTGACACTTTGTCGGGGGCCAGAAAAATGATTTACATTTTTAATTTCAATAAATTTAAATAAAAGCAGGCCTCCGTCAGTCTTGAAAGACTATGGTATTGTGCTCAGTGCTGCATACGCTGCATGCGAAGCACGAAAGCCTGGGTTGGATTGTTATGGAGGATAGGCTGTTATCCAAGCAGCAAATCCACCCTCTCCATGCCACTGAATTAGTCCAATGGAAAGGCAGAGCCAATACGATTGGATCCAGCTGGTGTCACAGAGCTGGGCTAAGGACAGGAGCTCACCCTGTCTTGTGGGGCCGATCCAGGTCTCGAACCCTGGCCTGTTGGTTAACAGGCGTAGCGCCTTAACCGCTTGCACCACCCACAGCCCCAAATTTAAATAAATTTACATATAAATGTGTAAATCAGTCAAATCAGTCCATCCTGCAGGAAATCAACCTTGACTCTTCACCTGAAGGAAAAATTCTGAAGCTGATGCTCCAATATTTTGGCCACATCAAAAGAAGAGGGGACCCCTTAAAAAGAGCCTGATGCTGGGAAAAACTGAAAGCAAAAGGAGAAGGGAATGACCAAGGATGAGGTGGTTAGATTGTGTCACTGAGGATGAATATGGACAGACTTCAGAAGCTGGTGGAGGATGGGGGGGCTTGGCATGCTGCAGTTCAAAGAGTTAGACACAACGGAACGACTAAACAACAATAACAGAGATAGATACAAACGATTACAAGGCTTGCCCATGGGCCATAAGGAGGGGTCTTGCCATGGGAAACATTGAGGCTTGCCATGAGCCACATCTGACTCAGGCTGGGATTTGGACATGCCTGGACCAGACCAAAGACCCATCTGGTCTAGCATACTGGTCCATGACCTTGCTTCCATCTGGTTATCCAGATGTCCCTGGAGAGCCCACAGTCTGAAGGCAATACCTTTCCCCCAGAAGGATCAAATTAAAGGTTCATTTAGTTGGGCATTTTAAGATCTTCTTCAAAGGTTACAGTATTTGGATCTCTTCAGTCTTGAAGGGGGGACATAAGAAATATGAAGTTATGCATGTGATGGAGAATGGATAACGGGATGTGCTATTTCCTCTTACACAACACCCAAACTAGGGGTCATCCACTAAAATTGACTGGTGAAGGAGTTAGAAATTTCTTTACCCCAGTGGATAATGAATGGGCATGGCATCAACATTGGAATTTTAAAAAGTATTGAAATCTGCACAGATTTTCCAAAAGACATTTACAATAGAATACAAGATTTTTGCCTGCAATAATTCATGTGGATTCTTAGTTCCTATCTAAAATTTTCAACTTGCTTTCATGAAGGGTATTCTCCATGTTGGAAAAAAAATTCCAAGGGCAACCACCATCAGAAAACCACCATCCTCTGTAGTATATGCTTTATAAGGGAAATAAATTGCTTATGAATTCAAAGTGGTGTGTGTGAACAATGCTTTTAAAACAGAGAAGGTTACCTTGCTGGAGAAGGGCATCTACTGCAGGTTCTCCAGAACCTGCATTAACATACTCCTCGTTGGGATGTTTCCTGTTGTAATGCCTCTTCAGGGATCCAGGTATATTGCAGGAATAGTGGCAATGTGCACACCGGAATGGCTAGAGATGAGAAAAGCTCACGATTAACTGTGCCTGTTTCCTCTCTTTAGAACTGTACCCAAGCTCAGCGACTCAGACTTCTGGCTTAGTAATAATGAGATTTAAATCTGTCTTGATAAGTACATTAACAAGCTAATTTGTTCCATAATGTAACCCTTCGAAAACAACACATGAAAACTCATGTCTCTGCAACTCTTATCTCCAATTTCATTACCTTTTTATGCCCTGCAAAGTTTTACTGTATGAGGTGAGAAAACATTGGCAGTGAACATATCAGCCAACTATTTATTTGTCATGGCTGCTAAATTCTGGGCTCCTCCATAAAACGATGAATTTGGAAGCCAGGTAGCATCACTCATTCTGAGGTTGCAAAAACAACTGTGGCATTTTTAGTGACTCTATAAATTACAGAGCAATAAAATTAATGCCCTGTACTAATTTAGTGGCATACTTCTTAGTGCAGATGGGGAGGAAAGTAGAGCTTACGAGTGTCCCATTCAAAACTGGCTATTAAAAGAGATGAATGCAGAAAGGGGCGGAAACACACAACACACAAATGCCGCAATGCTGCTGTGTGAAGCTAGGTGCGTACAATGATTCCTAAGGGGCTTAGTCTTCCAGATGTCACAGAACTTGTATCATAAAATGCCAATACGATATGGAAGCAGTTGCTGAGTGCCTTAAGAAATCAAGGCTGCAATCCTGCAAGTAAATCTTAATGATCTCAATAGTCCTCACTTTCAAATATACAGGAATACTGTGAGATACAATATACAATCTTGTTGGTTGCATCCATTCAACAACGTTTATGAACATTAGTGAGGAGGAGGAGGAGGTTGCATAGATCAGGATAGTGACATTCCCCTATGCAGTCCCTGCAACAGTCGTTGGGTACAGAAAACCCAGAAAAATCACGACTGTTAAGGAGACGTATCACTATCTGCTTGAGCAAAGGAGAAGATGGATATGGAAGCTAACTGAGCAGTTCTGCATGTGCAAAGAGGGTATCTATTCACTATCTGGAAGCTGATTAAGAAAACACAACTTAGCTTTTTGAATTTATTTGAATATAATAGGAAAGTATGCCTTCTATTTTAATCTAGAAAACATAGAATCTAGAAAACTCAGTGTCCCATGTATCAAATGTCATATATCTCCAACAGCCAATGAAACCCTAGCACTAGTCCCACCCCCACCTTTTGCCATCCCAGTATTCCACCTCTATCCACCTACCTCACCAGTGCATGAACACTACTATGGAGGGATCACTGCCAGAATGCATCTCACCATCTTTGTTGTCCTGCTCCAGATGCACCACTTAGATCACAACAACTTCACAAGCAAAGTAGGAGCAGGAAAGCCCTCCCTACGCTCCAAGTCTGTAAGAAATGGTAGGAGCAGGAAAGCCCTCCCTACGCTCCAAGCCTATAAGAGAGATGGAACAGCCTGATAGGCTATGGTGAGCCAACTTGCCCCCTACTCCAGTCCAGTACACAAGGCAAGGGGTTTAACTGTCTCATGTCTGGAATCTAGAAAGAAAATACAGGTGTCCTTTGTTATCCACTGGGGTTCCATTCAGGAATCTCTCATGGATTAAAAAAATCAATATAAAAAAAATGGAAAAATAGGTTTTAAGACCCACTTCCAGGTTTCTTGCTCCTTTATTGTGCCTAATAAAAAAGGTAGTGCCTCAATATCTGCAGGGATTTGATTCTGGGACTGAAAAATGGAATGATTGCTTACATGTCTGCCTCTCTACAATAGTAGAAAAGCAGTTTTTTTAACACTGTGATTTGCTGTGGCCATTTGTATTGAGTAATATCCATGTGTAAAAAATCTGTGTATAACAAGGTTGGACCTGTATCCCACAATAATTTTTTTCTTTAGAAAACACCTCTAGAACAGTGCTACATCTTGATGCAGTGTCACTGTAAGCAAGCTTCTAAGAAGTGTCACTTTCGAAATATGTACTCCTGAGCCACCTTTGGGACAAACTACATGTGATGGAAGCATATGCATTGATGCTAAAGTGTTCATCTTGTTCATGTTTGGGAGAAGGTGTGGTCCGGAGGTTAAGATTGTTGCTTTGCCTGAAAAAGGTAAGCAGAATCTACTGTTGGATGGAAGGCCACTGGTATATCCAGCTGGAGGAGTTGGGCACTCTTTCAAGTGGGTGCTCCCCTTTTATTTAGCAGGGCAAGAGTAACTGGCCCTACTCACCCCAGCAATGTCTGTTCAAGTGGCTTCTGCAGGTGTTCTTTTTGCATTTTAGATTGTGAGCCTTTTTGGGACAGGGTCCCATTGGCTATTAATTGGCTATTAATTTTTTTCCATTTTCTTTGTAAACCGCTTTATGAACTTTTTACTTGAAAAGCAGTATATAAATACAGTATATATTCAGACAGATAGCTGGCAAAAGAATAACACTGTAAAGCTAATCTGAATCATAGTTGTAGATGGCTGAGAGGGGCTTGGAAAAGGCAAGAGTTAGCATCCAAGATGATGACTGCCCTATGAAAGGAAATGTTTGGAGAAATGAAAGTTTCTATGAGATTTCTCATGGAATAATGTCTATAAAAATCTCAGTAAAAAATAGATTTAAGTTAAGCCTACCTGTGTAAATCACCTTGAGTAAAGAGGTATAGACATATTGTGATAAAAATACCTGTTTAAAATTGTGACTGAATTCTAAAATTGTGAAGGGATACAGTGTTTGGAGCTCTTCAGTCTAGAAAAGAGGCAACTGAGGGGAAACTATGATTTATAGTATATAAACACTGTAGATAGATTTACGGCTGACTTGATTGAAACATACAAAATTATGCAAGGCATGGACAGAGTGGATAGAGAGAAGCTCTTCTCCCTTTCACATAACACCAGAACTAGGGGGATCCACTAAAATTGAATGTTGGGAGGCTTAAGACAGCCAAAAGATTTCTTTACCCAGCATGTAGTTGGTCTGTGGAATTCCCTGACACAGGATGCGGTGATGGCATCTATCCTCAATGCCTTTAATAAGGGATTGAACAAATTCCAAGAGGAAAAGGCCATCACAGATTACAAGCCACGAGGAGTATGTGTAGACATGGACAATCTCAAAATGCCAGATTGGGGGGGGGGGGGGCACCAGGATGCAGGTGCCTGCATATGTGCTCCCTGAAGCATCTTGTGGGCTGTTTTGTGATACAGGAAGTAGGACGAGATGGGCCTTTGGCCTGATCCACTGGAGGCTCTTCTTATGTTCTTATGAAAACAATAGGAGTGAGCAACTGTGGAGATCCACAAGCTCCCTTTTTTTTACCACCTTGTTCCATTACTACAGGCATCCTTAGCTGTTGGCAGGCTGGTTCTGATACTGGAAGTGAGTCAAGTAGAAGAGGAAAACAATTCAAGCAAATAAGAGGGAGGAAGGATAGGGAGGGAGCAGGGTTCAAGTCCCTTAGCTGCTGCCTCTTTTAATTTAAAAAGCAAATACAAACCCACTCTCTATTTCAGATATGAACAGCACAGATATATGAACAAACAAACAAGTGTCCCTAGCGTCCTGCCCCTTTTAATTTAAAAAGTAAATACCAACCAACTTTCCATTTCAGACATGAATTGTGCAGACATATGAACAAATAAGCAAGCATGGCTTCCCCTATTACATCCACTTTGGCCTTTACTGGAGCCCTGATTCTTTAGAAATAATGCCCCTTGAGGGAGATGATGTCCTGGGACACTGGGAGTAGAGGACGCGTTTCTTTTTCCAAGGAGAGATTGAAACTGTATTAGCTGCTAGAGATATAAGAGGAAAGATCTTTGCTGAATTCCTGGAGGACCCAAGGTAGTAGAAAACAATAGTGTGCAACACCCTTTTAAAACAGCCTCTCTTGTTTGAAAGCATTCTTACTCTGATGGCTTTGAAAAAACCTGGGAAAGAAAAGTGGCTCTGCAGTCTTTGAAGACATTTCTGTCTGACGTGTTCCAGAAGAGGAAGAGAAAGCAGGCTCACTCAAACATTACTCTGCAGGTGAGAAAGTCAACAGAATTTCCCTTGTTCTCTTTCACCTTATATACAAAATAACATTCAATCTGGGATGTGGATATAAAGGACTACATGAGAGACCGCTATCTCTTTACTTATGTCTCAGTATGCTCTCAATATGCTCCAAGTTACTCTCAATCCAAGGTTTTACTGTACATAGTTTTTAAACATCTCATCCATCTAATACAGGAGGGGCTGGCAGCACTAAAAAATCAGCATTATGGGGAAAGGAAGGAAATATCATGACCTGATTACGTATCAGGTTAGTGCAAACCAAAAGTGCTACACTCTTTTCTAAAGCTAGAAATTTCCTGAGTGAAAACTGGAAAATGAAAGCCATTGTTCCCTTAACACAACAAAGGCACTCAGATTTCAGTGCGTTTCCAACTAAAACTGAATCTCATGCTTTGCAAAAATTAATCATTCTGCAAAAATCAATCAGAACAGATGTCCTACAGAATTCCCCTTAGAGATTTCAAATAAATCCATGAAAGCTTTGCTGACTGGAATATTCAGCATAATCCCTTAACGCTTCTGAAACATGCTTTGGGTACACAACAACTCTGTGAAACAGTTATTCACATTCCCATTTTGCCTGGAAGTGTTTGTTTCCAGTGAGAAAGATAGGATTATAGTCGAAATCTTACTGAACACAACAGACTTGTTTCTGAGTAAAATTAATTATACTGTTTTCAGTAACAGTAGCATATTTACTCAGAAGTAAATACCATAGCATTCAATAGTGCTTACTCCCAGGAAAGTGTGGCTAGGATTGCAGCCTAAGATAGGATTACAGTCAGGCATCACAATACAAAGCTGCCAGGAACACCAGGGCTGCTGCGGTACTGAAAGGGCTGCCATGGTATCCTAAGAACTACAGAGCAAATATCCTCTTGCAGGAAGGGGAATTTGTCCCTTTTCCCTGGGTAAGGGAAGCAGCCAAGCAATGGAGCTACTCAATTCTGTGGCAAGGCTTGTGCTGCTGTAGAATCAAGAGCTATTATCGGAGCCTTCCGTGGAGTTCCCATCCCTAACACGCCTCTTCCTTGCCACCTGCTCCCCACCCTTGCTCAACTTCCACCATCTCAGAATGCCTCCTTTCAATCTCTCAGCTCCCCACAGTTCAGATGCTGAGCTGGATCTTGACAACACATTTGGGACACTCTATGTCAGCAGAGGGCTGGTGTTATGAGCTCAGGATGATCTCAAGTAATGGGCCTACTTCTAAGTAAATAAATAACTTTCAATGGAGGATGAAATATGAATCGGACTGTTATCTTTTGTGGAATGCATTGTAACGTGACCCTTCTCCTGGGAAAGCAGGTTTGGTTCCTTATCTCTGCTTCCTTCCTTGAAATCAGCTACAGCCAAGTTTAGGTTTGTTACAAAGCCCTTCTATCTTTTTGAACCCTGCTTTCAACCTTGGAGATTGTTTGGTCATGGCAAACCTAACCCCACAATTCCTACAATGCAGAACACATAAGTCAGCCAAAAAAGGACAAGTACCCACAGAGCCACAAATCCTCCCTCTACCTTTCTGATCTCAAGTGCAGTGACTGATGAAACATGTAGTGCCTCTATCACTTTCCTCTTGTGAGTGAACGTTGTGGGCATATTTGGCTTCTTTTAAACCCTTTTAGGGGGTGCCTGAGGTCATCCCAGGTCTACTTCTGAGGCAGATTCCATTATTCATCATGGCAAAGGAACTTCATTGGGATTTGAATGGGAATTCATCTGGCAACATCCAGATTTTCAAGTGCTAGTAAGAAGCTGTGTCAATTAAAAACACTCATTTTGTGGGAGAGAACAGCTCTCCTGTCACAAGAGAGTGTACTGATTTCAAGGCCTACTTGCTCCTTCCCTCTGTATTTCAAGTCACCGAGAACTATAATTCAGCCACAGCTTTTTGATATGTTCAGAACCTTGGGACCCTTGCATATCTTTCCTTTCACTCCCTAACTTTTTTTCTCTGCTAGTGTCACATCCTTGTTTCTCTAGCCCCTGTTCCTGCTTGCTCTTTTATCTTGTGGCTCCAAAGCACCATGGAAACTGAGACATAGGAACACATCACAGAAGATTTATTACAACACTCCACAAGAGATAAAAGCACATTAAGAACTTCACAAACTTATATTCTTAACAATGTCCAAATTCCACATGACTGGTGTTTTCAAACCCTCTTTTTATTCCTGACTGGAGGGCTAATTAATAGGTTCATTAGTCCAAATCTCATCTCCAATCATGCTTAGCTCTTACATACTGTACATAACACTTCCTTTCTTGAAGGCATGTACTCTCTAGTCCCTGAAGTTTGTATCTGGGCCCAGAAATGCCCTACTTTCTTGATATCTCCTATGAAAGCTAGTAAACTGTCATGTGGGAACTATATCCAGATTGAAATGCAAGAACATTATGATCCACATAGCTCTTATGTAAGTTTTAAACGCTCTGCTGCTATTTGATCTAGTAAAATCTAGAGGCTGATCCTGCAATCTCCAGCTCAAGTTTGCAACAACCATGCCAGTGCTGCTGCAAGACACTGCACTGAAGTCACCTAGTTTGTGATGAAATCGTTCACAAAATAGGCCAGTGGCAATGCTCTTACCTTGAAGGAAGCATGCTGTTCCATGTGACGCAGGAGTTGTGGCTTTTGGGTAGCAGTATAATCACACACTGTGCACTTGAACTGTTTCCCTGAAACAGAAGTCCAAATTCACATTTAAATAGAGAATAATAGTAAAAATAAAAAAACTGGGTGGGAAAGTGATAAGCTTTGGTTAACAGTTTGTGTTGAGGGTACGCAACAGATGTGATGTGAGAGTTTGATGATCAGAAGGTTTAAAAAGAAAAGTTAAAAGGTGCCAAAGAGGAAGGAAAAGATCATAAATGCTGCAATGAAGCCATTTTTCTTTCTTACCCTTACATCTGATATATTCTCAATGGAAAATAGTAGCTGTAAGTGTCTGGGTTGATTCAAACTGGCAAAATGGCACAAGACAGAAAAGATTTAACATCTTAGTCTACCGACCTTCCCCTACTCCTACTCTGCCCTCTTCCTTGCAGGTTGCTACAAAACCTTTATTTAAAGTAGGCAACCTGAACGTAGATTTCTTAGTGATGTTCACTTTCCTTATTTATGCATACAGAAGTTGTTACCTCACGTTCTCCAGATAAAATCCCCAGGGTAATAGCCTCTAAAATTTGATGGCAAGTGCAACTTTCCTTCCCCTTTAATAACCCCTGAGCACAGTAATAAGCCTTGCAAGAGATTCCCTCCCACGCTGTCACTTTTTAAGTAGTCCCATTTCCATCAATTATTTATTTGCACAATTTTATGCTGCCCAACCTTGCGGACTGCAAAGCAACCTGCAACACTTAAAACATCCATTTTGGCTCCTTCTTGGATGCTAATCTGGCATTCCTTCTCTTTTCACTCTTCAGCTCTTTAAAAAGTGAGCATATGTAAACCTGTACAGAGATCCGTCCTTCTCCTGTTCCTGCATTATAAACAGGACACAACTGGAAAGACGCCACTGGAAATGCATGCAAAAACAGCAGTCAAGCACATAAAAGAGAACACAGCTGCACAAACTGAAAAAGGTAAAGCTCCCCCAACTTGTCACGATAGCATAGTTGGTCCTCTAAATTCTTTGTGAAATCTTGGAGCAATTTATCAAGAAGATGACAGTGTTCATAAAATGTGGTCAAGGTTGTTTAATAAATGTTTGCTGTCTAATTAAACTAAGGGAAAAAAGGAAACTCTTTTAAGCTTTATTAGTTTTCACAAATAGCTGCCATGCCTTTCTGGAAAAGAAGAAGCAATGAAAAGGTTGAGCAATGGCTGGCTGCCAGGGTTTGGAGGAAAAATGCAGGATATGCAAGAAGGGGACATACAATACTCAGTGTTCACCAAGGATGATTTTTTTAGCCTGTGCTTCTGTGCAAACCACATCTGCATAGGAAGGCTTCCCAAAGATGGGAACTCAAGTCTGGTGACTCAATTCGGAGTCAGTTTTTGCTGACTCACTAAGAAAAACTCAACTCAGCACTCATCCTCAAGCAGGGACGCTTGAGTCTACCTGATTCTGGGAGTGCTTGCTTACTGTTTTTGTGACATGAAAACTGTGTGGATCCATCGTTCTGACTAGGTGAGCTGTAGGGAGGATCCAGAAACAGACACAGTCAAAGGTTAATGTTTGTTAACCCTTCCCAGGAGGGGAAGAGAAGACTCTTGCCCATCTGTGATAGGAAAGAAGGAAGGAACCACTGATCACTGGACAGATTGGCATTCTGACATTTTCTTTAGCTGAGGGAGGGCAGGAGAAGCCCACGTGGGTTCTTGCCTTATGATTGGCAGCAGAACCCCAGGGAAGAAAATAAAGAGAAAGGGAAAGTTTGCAATAATCATGTTTTCCAACACTCGGCTATCTGCTGTAAGCTGAGCTCTTATTTTCCTGCAAGGAGACAGCATCCTTGAATGACTGGTTGCAATGGGACTACTTCTGAGTAAGGTCTGCCCAGGATATGGTTGTCCTGATAAGCCTTACAGCAGCTGCCTGTGACGCTCCTCCTTCTTGCCACTTCCTTCCCCATTGTCATGCAGTCTTTCCCACCCAGGGTGACCATATGTCCTTTTTCTAAGACATGTCCTCTTTTTTAGCCTCGTGTCCTGGAAAAAACTTAACTGTCCTCCTTTTCCTTGTGAGCAGGCAGAAGGGAGACTTCTTGGAATTAATAAATTACATGCAATAAATTATATGCATTAGTTTTAAATTTAATAATAAACAATATAATTTTAAAATTAAGCACATGAAAGCAACATAATGTGAATGTTTTTAGCTTTAATTTTGTCTTGTCCTACATTTTCTTGGGTGTCCTACATTTTGAGGGGCCTTGTCTTCTTTTGCAGTTAGGACATCTGGTTACTCTAATCCCACCCCTCCCACCGTTTACGCACATGCAGCCCAGAAAGCTGAGGTTTTTGTTTTCTCCCTCCCCCACATTTTAAAGGGTGAGGGACTCAACTTAAGGCTTTTAGTCACCAAGAGGTGACCTGGAAAGTGCCCCTTTATGCCTTTTTTTATCAAATTGCAGGAAGGTGAGTGCCTCTAGACTCAACTTATGTCAAGCTTCACTTGACTTTCTTGTCCATTAGGCTTCCACACAAGCCAGCCTAACTGCACCAATGTCACTGTGTGATTTGTCAGCAGCTGGTCTGGTGCAGAGATGTTCCACTAGCAAGAATGGCTTAAGATGGCTTTCCCCATAAAAGTGAGCAACACTTAAAAATAACACATTACTTTCATGGAAACTATTTTCAAATCACTTGCAGAGCGAGGTCCAGCCTGGAACTTTAGACCTAATCAAGAGGCACCCACCGTCGGCAGTGTGGAGGAGTTTGTGGCTCTTCAGGGTGCCTTTGGATTTGAACTTTTTCCCACACATATCACACAGGTGGGTTTTCTCAGTGCTGTGGCGGTTCATGTGAGCCTTCAGGTTGCTTTTGCTGCGAGTGGCATATTCACAGAGAGAACATTTGAACGGCTTGACACCTTTAAAAAAGAACAGAAATGGATCAGTGGTTTGTAAGACCCACTCGGAGGGGGGGGGGTCATAAGACAATTTCAGGTGAGTTGCATATCACCTCGCTCATCCACCACTGAAAATACCAAGTACGGAGCTGCTGGATAGGGCGGGCCCCTGGTGGGAGAAAGGCATGTTGATTTTCCCTTAATAGACTGACATTCTGAAAAATAGGCCATGACACTAAAATGTTTAGGTACCACTTACCTAAAATGTTTAGGTAAGATCAGTGGGGTCTTACAGCAGGGACAGTTTCAGGGGCACTCTTGTGCCACACAATTTAGGAGGGACATACCGAGAGGAAGAGTAGCTTTTACTAGTCAGTTCTGAAAACACAATTCCCTCTTCCTTATTTCCCACATACACAGTGCAAAAGAGGAACAGGAGCGCAAAACAAAACTATTGGAAGGACTGGATAACTAAGCATTGCTTAGAAAATTGTAATAATTTAATCTACCGTTATGCAAATAGATATATTTTAGGAAACCACACTTGCTGGTCCAACTGCAATTCATTAATTCAAAAACAAAAGGGATGCATAATATTAATTACGGAATAATTATTGACTTATCTGCTGAGGCAGAAAATACACAGCATGTAATTGAAAGCTAGAACAGTGAAATACGCAAACTTTAATTCCAATATAGGATTTAACAGGGAACTGGAAAAGTGTGCTTTGGTCTGTTTTATGTATTACAATGAAGATGACAAAGGGGAAAAAACCACACTGTATTCCTGACATGAAAATTTACAGACTGTGGGCATAATCCTAACCTCAATGATGGCATAAGAACAGTTACAATTGTTCAATTTTTCTAATAGAAAATATTTGTCTATGATTATCAGCTGCAAAGAAATGGATAATCCATAAAGAAATTGAATACCCATCAAAGAAATGGAGAGAGAGAGATTCAGCCCTGCTCAGTGTGATTCTTGCTACCCTTTCATCCTTTTTATTTCTCTACCCAGTCTGCAAGCCCTTTTGATCAGAGGACGTGCCCTTCCTCTCTCTTTTAGTCTGGAAATTGTGCAAGCTCCCATTAGCAAAAGATAACTGGCCTCTGCCCCATTCGCTCTCTAACTGACTTACAGCACAATGCATGTCTTCTCAGAAGTCCTATTCTGTTCAATGGCGCTTACTTTCAAGAACATGTTGATAGGATTGAAGCCTGACCCTACAATCCAGAATAACCACAGGAAGACATAAGAGGCACTTACTCTGGATTGCTCTATGCATTTCCCATACGTTTCCCATAGGTGGCACCGTAACGTCGGTGTAAAGGTCCAGTAGTTACTCTGGATTGTAGCCTTAGCCAGCTTTCTGTATATTTAGGAATTTGCTAATGAGCCAAAAAAAAAACATACTTATAAAGCCAAGCTTTGAGTTTCATTATCAGCTCTTTTATTTCACTTACCAGGACTGGAAGGGGCTGCTGCCAGAACAACCAAGATGAGCAGCAAGGCCCTTATATAAATCTCACTCACTGTCTTTTAGGTGTGGTTGGCAGGATACAAAAGGGGAACGTTTCTGTGATGTCCCAGGAATAGGGAACTCTATCCCCAGAGGGGACATTGACCCTCCATCTTTGCCACATTCCATTGCCAACTGAAGTCTTTCCACTGTACAGCTTTAATATTGTGTTTTGCTTATATTGTACAGTGACTCTCTACTGTTTTTTATCTGCTGTGCTTTGCATGTTTTAAAAATTAGGTTTTTTAAAAAAAATACTGAACCAAAGTCTTCCCTAAGAATCAGCATTGCAGTGTGAATTACCAGAATAGGAAGCCTCTGACTTGCTTACAATGGTCATACTATGACAACTGCTTTGTGATTAACAGACCTATGAATGTGTCAGCATTTGTTACCTTCATGAGCCCAAATATGGCGCTGAAGGTCCGATCCATTCTTCATGAAATAAAAATTGCAGTATGGGCATTTTACTGCTCGCTTCCCTATCAGGCCTTTCAGCTGAACCCTCCTGCCAACGATCTCGGAGATGGTGTTCATAGAAACTTCTGGAAAAAATAAAATAAAGGAAGAAATCTATAACATGAGAATAGGCTCTAGCTTTTGGAACACGTACTAAGAATAATAAACAGGAAATACTTAGATTGCCCTTTGCCAAATCATCTAAGTTGCTTTCCTGTTACTTGTATTTGCGCCCTCCCAGTGAGATTTTTTGAGTCTAAGGAAGCAGCTTTATTTATTTATGGCATTTCCAGTATTGGTCAATGTTTTTGTGCTCCGTGCACATCCATGACAACTTCCTATTTTAGTGACAAATTACAGTCTGGTTGCGCCACTGGTGCAGAAACCATTTTCAGCAGGAAGCAGTCTCAGGTGGCCAATACCTAACACAGCAGCTTTGCTAACCAAATATTTATGAGCTTCAATACTCTCTGAGATGCAGGTAACATTTGTTTAAGTTTGCAACTGGGATTTTTCAGCAGAGTCAGATTCATCCAAGCACATGGCGTAACAACTGCAAAAGGCCACGGAAGCCAGACTGGAACTTACTCCTTTGTTGCAGGTGTAAAATTTCAGGAATATTTGTGGGCCCCAGGCATGGCTGGACACAATAAGCAAAGTGGTAGGCATCAGGCACCATTAGCCACTTGAGGCTACCAGGGGGCAGTGGCAGGGAGTAGCAAACACCAGGCAGCCCTACTGAGCACCACTGTGCAATGGCCAGTGGGCATCAGCTGTCACCACTGGGCAGCAAGCACCATCAGGCAGCAGGTACTACCAGGTACCATAAGGAAGGAGGGACCACCAGGCACCACTTTGCAGCCAGACATAATGACGTGATCAGTCTGTAATCTTCAGTCCAGCCATATGTAATCATCAGCGCAATAACATACCTTACAAAAGAGATATGTGTCAAATGGATAATGTAGGGGTCTAAAGCATTCAGCACCATGGCAATGGATTTAGACTGGAGACTGTGCCCATGTCTTTGGAATCCTCTTCAGATACAGAAGGAATAAGGGGGTATGCACAGTCCTGGGACTGGCAGATACTACATTCGTGGTACAAATTCTAAGAGAACAATATTTTAATTCTTTTCCATTTCAATGTTCAGTGAATGGCTTTCCCAGTTACAAGCTCAGGTCTCTGACCTCAGGAACCCTGAGTTAAAGCACATAACCCCTCCTGGTTTATTTGTTGTTTTTTAATTAATGTGAAGCCAACTCACACAGAATCAGATCTTTGACCCATATTGGAATAGAATATATATTTTCCAGAGTATCAGGCAGAGATCTTTTTCATACTACCCCTAACTTGGTTAAAAAATTTTTAACCTGATGCCTCCTGCATACAAAATAGATGCTTGCCTATTCACACACCACCAGGCCTATCTGCACCATGATTCAAGTGTGGCCACCCATAATTCTGGCCTTGACAACCACAAATTTGGCAAGTGACATTTCCTCCATTGCTTGTCATCAAGCCACAGAAAATTTCACCTCCCTCATTTCTAAAACTCAGAACACACAGGAGTTGTGTCACAAACAAGTCAGCAACGCTAGTCTTTCACCTCTTTTCTATGTATACTGAACACAATAAAATGTACAGTTACAACACAATAACATTCAATTACTTAGCTACTTCTTCTCCTTCACCACTACACTACATTTAACACAGTTAGCATGGCTTATCTTACCTGGGTGGTTTGTCTTTATGTGTGATTTTATAAGTCGGTCTTCAGAAAATGATTTCTCACAGACAGGGCAGGAATAACTCTTTTTGTCCTTTAAAGGAAAACGAAAAGACTATATTATCAGTTTGCTGATTGCTAAACTCATTACAGGATGAATAATATATGGCTCCCAAGAAGGTGATAACTGGAAGGCTCAGATGCAAATTTCAGCTGTCATTATGAAAAGCAAGAACAGTTTACCATGATGTGATATGCCAAAGGAAATGCAAAAATTAGGCTTTGTTACCATGTTATTGATCTCAGAATGATTCACAGCTTTGGTTTAATAGAACATTGGGGAAAAATTACCGCATTAAAATATACTTATGATGTGGCTCCCTACCCAAAACAGAACAGAGATGTCCTCAAGTTCTCCGTAAAACTGTAACTACATAGATAAGAAGTAAAATGGGAATGAGGGGCAGCATAGATTTTAGATTGCAGGTTGAGACATTGCAGTTTTCCATGTTCCTTGATGTTTCAGCCATACCATACTCCTATGGTACTTCATAAAAGGGTTCAACCTATTAGAGGGAGCAACTCCATGACCCCAAGGTCTTTGGAGATTCTGCTGCAGCCTCCTTCCAGGAAGGAGAGAAGAGATACAAGAATCACGATTAGATTCCTGTAGTGGGCAAGAACATATGGGTTTTTTTCTTTTGAGGGATTCCTGGAACAATTATTGAGAGGATGTCCTGGGTTAGTGGATCTAATTCCCAAGTGTATTCTTTCAACTCACACGCGTGTGTGTGCATGTGCACTGGGACCCAACAGTTTAGAAAATAAATAAGAAGAACATCAAGTATGTAACATTGCCAGAGCTAATAATTTCAAAACCAAATAGATGAATTTGAGACTCTAACTTAATTTTGAACATATGGTGTTAGCTCGATGAAAGCTCTTAGGAGCACTACAGGCTGGAAGAGACGTGCTGCTGCAATTTTGCAAATGCCAAGATTTGCTTTGTGAAAAAAAGCGAAATGCCACAGAGATAAAAATGTGTGGGTCTGGAAAAGAAGCAGCAGAATTTATAGAAAGTCTTTATGCAAAAGGAAAGAAAGAAAGAGAAGCTCACTGCAAAATATGGAGCCTTAAGTATACAAGATGGCACACTACGTATATATGAATTTTAATGCACTTCCTTGGAAAGTCTCATAGGGTGCAATCCAGAGTAACTATGGGGAGTCCTTGCTCCGGTGTAAGAACAATTTACTTTGGATTGCAATATGAATTTCCCATAGGTTTTCACTAGGTGGTGCAGTACCTACGGGTGCATGTAATGTCTCATATGTGCTCCCATAGTTACTCTGGATTGCAGGGATATTAGGGTCGGCCCCACAAAACAGGGTGAGCTCCTGTTCTTAGCCCAGCTCTGTGATGCCAGCTGGATCCAATCGTCTCAGGAGGGCAGGCAGAATCAATAGTGGGACCAAAGGTGGCACAAGCAGTTAAGACGCTGTGCCTGTTAACCAGCAGGCCAGGGTTCGAGACCCGGGTCGGCCCACAAGACAGGGTGAGCTCCTGTCCTTAGCCCAGCTCTGCAGTGCCAGCTGGATCCAATCGTATTGGCTCTGCCTTTCCACTGGACTAATTCAGTGGCATGGAGAGGGGGATTTGCTGCTTGGGTAACAGCCTATCCTCCATAACAATCTAACCCAGGCTTTCGTGCTTCGCATGCAGCATATGCAGCGCCAAGCACGATACAATAGTCTTTCAAGACTGACAGGAGGCCTGCTTTAGTATTATTAATGATAATATTTATCTACAGGTCACAAGCTTATTTCATAAGATGCAATGGAAGAGAAAGAAATGTGGAATTACCAGTAGGTCTTTAAACCTGTTTCCCACTGTGTGTGTTTGTTATACACTGTTTTTTTTTTATCTACAGGAGGTTTCAGAACGTAACCCAGTGGATAAAAAGGGACACCTGTCCTGCTTTTCAACATGTAGGAGACAAACTTAAAAATGGATTAACAGACATTAAAACATCCTGTTTTGCAATTCCTTCTGCAATGAGAGGCTTGAAGTTTGATACTGCCAGTTCCCCCCCACCCTGGTGACATCCTTGCATCAACCCAAACTTATGGATGCACTCATGGACTCAAAAGAAAAAAATCTTGCACAAAAGGTTAGAAAGCTTGCCAAACTGATAAAAATTGCTTGCTTTTACTGAAAAAACTTTAGGCCTATCTGGTCCTAAGAAATTGATATAGGCTGCTATCCTAAAGACACTTTCTTGGGAGTAAGACCCATTGAACACAATGGGGCTTACATCTGAGTAGACATGGTTAGGATTGTGCCCTTAGGCCCAAGTCCTATCCAACTTTCCAGTGCTGATGCAGATACAATGCAGTCCAAATGTAAGGTAACAGACATTCCCTTATCTTTAAGAGGCCTCCATGACTATCTGCCTCCACGGCAGGCTGTAACAGAAACCCTATTGGCATTGTTGTATATCTTAGGCTGCAATCCTAAAGACACTTTCCTGGGAGTAAGACCCATTGAATACAATGGGGCTTACTTTGGAGTAGACATTGTTAGGATTGTGCACTACTCATCAGACATGCTGATTTGCATGATATCTATTTTAAATCACATACCATAATTATTATTTTAAATTTACATGCAACATAATGATTAAGAAAATATACGTCTAAAAGAATCTCCCATGTGGAGATAATTCTAAACTGCTTCCAAAAGTGAATATTGACAATAAAATACAAGAAGAAAAAGGAGATTGGAATATTTTACTGCTAGAACAGTAAACATTACATACTTATGAAGAGATGGAACGTAGAGGAATCACCTACAGCATTTTTAAATGCCATTTTTGCAGAACTGTTAATATTATGACCCTGTTTAACATAAACAGGCTGCAGAAGCATCAAACTACAACTTGTACTTGAATGATCAAACAGGCACAGCTTTCAAATTCCTTCACATCACCTTGAACACAATTTTTTCTTTTAAATGGAGGATATCCATGCATTCAGCTAAGAGCTAACAAGTGAAAGAACCCATGTGATGTTTACACGTGTGAACTGGCATTAAGTTGCACAAACCCACACAGAAGATATTGTCTATATGTAAACAACATTTTTATTCCACAACTGCCAAAAGAAGGAAACACACAGAAAAACAGACATCTGAAATATTGCATTGCTGTCTCCTCGTCCCTTTACAATGTTTAAGAAATAAGAGCGTCCATCTCACGCTATCAACAGAGTAGTGTGCAGTGAGAGCTCTTCTTGGAGGCTTTGGCATAACTAAAGAATTTCCTACCTCTTGGAAATACACTTACCCTAAAATCCAGAGTACCTATGGGAGCACTTAAGAGACATTTACGTCGACAACACCACCGAGTGATGTTACAGCATCACCTAGTGAAATCCTATGGGAAATTCATATTGCAATCCAGAGTAAATTGTTCTTACGTCGGAGCAAGGACTCCTCATACTCTGGATTGCACCCTAAATAAAGCTTGAACCCTCTTTCAACCCTTGTCATCTGCCATGAACAAGTGGTCCCTTAGATCAAGCCAAAGGTCCACTGGCTCCAGCATCCTTTTATCCTTCAGTGGTCTACTACCTGCACACTTCTCCCTTTCCACTACTCCCATGAAACAGGTATTAAGAAGCATATCACCACCTGGAGCATATGGCTGTACATACCAATTCTACTGAACTCCACACCATGCTCCCAACTCCTCTGACAAGGCCATACTAGCCGACATTGTTGCATTGGCAACAGCAGTGATGGTATTTATCCTGCTGGAATGTTTGTTCCGACAGCAGAAACAACCCATGAGGACTGCAAAGAGGTTTACAGCAAACAGTTCATGGTTCTTATGTGGTTCTACATAAGTTCAGTAAAATTCATTCTTGCAAGTTCTGATTTATGTAAATTTATTCAAACAATTAATTTCCTGGCCTCCATGCATTTTCAGGGAGCTAATGTGGCCTATTATTGTGAGAGGGAGAAAAACTTTTGACTCTCCAAATCATACGTAATTGAATAACAGCCCAATTCTGTCTACTCAGAAGCCCCATTATATACAACGGACAGGAAAGTGTGTTTAGAACTGCAAGTGTGTTTAGAACTGTCTCAGTCATGCCCCTTTACATTGCCTGTAAGTTAAAAAGCCCTAAATAACCTTATCTGTATCATTAATCTTTATAATTAATCTGCTTCAGGGATTTTAAAAATTGATTTTAACAGAGTATTTTAAATGGACATCTGATCATTTTTTGCACCATAACCTACATTCAAAATGGGGACAGCCTAAACACAAATATATTATACATATATTTTCAGTAAGGTAAGGTAGTCCCTGGCAGGTTGCCCTGCTAGCTGTGACTGGCTGCAGGTTGTCATACAGGCATCAGCCACAGCTGTTTGGTGTGATGCTCATACCCAATTCAAAGCTGAGAGCCAGCGCAGTTCGAAGACATTTCCATGGTCACGTGGCCATCATGACTGCACAGCATGCTGTTTATCTTCCCACTGTACCTATTTATCTACTTGCACTTGCATGCTTTCAAAGGTTGACAGGAGCTGGGCCAGGGATGGGAGGTCACTCTGTGTTGCAGCACCTAGGACTCAAAGCCCAGCTTGCCAGATAACAGTGTCTTAACCTGCTGAGCCACTACAGCCCTCTATATTTTCAGTAGTGTACTAAAAATTTCATGGAAAAAATGAAAGAAAAAATAAAGAAAAGTCTTGTTCTTGGGCTTTGAAAGTCACCTCTACCAGCTCTACAGTTCGAGATCTTCAAAAGTGATGTCTGTTGTCAGATATACACACATGCTGCTTTTCTTAACACAAAGCCTGCTTGGAATATGCCTGTCAACCTCAAATCTCACACAGAGAATGCCCAGCCGAAGCTGCCTCTTTAACAGTTGTAAATATGGAATATTTTCTCAGTGGCTGCTTTTGTTGTTTAGTGTTCATGCAGAATATTCACACTGTCCCCACAAGAACTTGATACTGTGTGAATTCTTCACAGTAACCTTGTCCCTCTTCCAGGTATCTCCTTGGAATTCGTTGCTTGGAGGTCGTGCATTCCTGAGCCCCTACAGCCCATCAACTGGAAGCCCCAGAGAAACCTCCCATCACAAATTGAGGCTTGTCAGAAAATCCTTGTCATATGCAGCCTCTGTCAAAGAATCAAATGGGTCCCTCTGCAATGCTCCATGTCATGTTCTCAGTGCCTACCTACCTTGTCCCTTACCATCTAAACATACAAATGAGTAACGGCGCATGGAAACCCTGACATTGCCAGCTTCCACTGTGGAGGAATTTTTTTCTCCTTCAGAAGAGCATTGACTCATACCAGGTGACCTTGGTTGGAAAGTCTTTCCTAGTCCAGCATTCTGTTTCCTACTGTAACCAACCAGTCATCTCTGGGAAACCTACGAACAGAGCAGAAAAGCAATGGCAGTAGGTGTTGTTCTCCAGCAACTAGAGCTGCCTGGCATGTTCTTTTTATTCATGGACAATACATTTAAGAACACAAGAAGAGCCTCTGGTAGATCAATCAAAGGCCCATCTAGTCCAGCTTCCTGCTTCTCGCAGTGGCCCACCAGATGCCTCAAGAGCACATAAGCCAAGACATCTTTCATCCAGGTACCCTCCCCTGCATCAGGCATTTTGAGGTTGCCTTCATCCATCCATCCTGTGGCAAATATTGCATCTGTTTGCAAATGTACACAGAACTGTAGATCAAGGCAGGCAGGTCCTGTGGCCTTTGAACTAGACAAGAGGCCTCAGATCCCACAAGCCTCAAGGAAGACTGAAACTTTAGATTGTGTGAGTAAATGCACACAAACACAGACTCCTCTCTAGCTGGCAGCCTTGTGAGAAGCCTTACCTTTCTCTGGTCTCTTTTGAGAAAAGTCCACCACTGGCTGTGCCTTGCTTGCAGAGCAAATCTGAACTGTAATCAAAAGCCACTTCTACGTCTCCAGTTGGGGACTTCCTTAACTGTCACAAAGCAGTCCTCAAATCACTGGATTTCCCTACACCTACACAGTGGTGTAAGAAAACATCTCTGAGCATCTGCAGTGCTGATTAAGTGGAGCCACACGGTGGAAGAGACCAGACCCCCACCCCATCCCACCAGATCCACATAGTGAAGTGCGTCACGGTGCACCAAAGGACTCACTCCTTCCCTGAAGTCTTGGTTCAGCCTATAGACAACCACACTCAAATATGATCTCTGGCCATGGCTACAACCTTGCTATTTCCTGGTTTCTTTTAATTCCCTTCCCTTTCACTTGTAAAACCTCTAGTTTTTAAGTTTTATTCTTCTGGGGAAACCTTCCTGATTTCACTGTAACAGATTTTGTGCACCACTATATACTTCTTTCTCTTTCTCACTTATTTTCTACCTAGAAACTCTTATGATTAGCATAGTTGAGTGAGTGATTACAGTATACAACGACAGAGTAGGATCTGTGGTAATACATTATGGTTCCCTCCCCTCAAACAGTTAGGGAGTAAATCCCCCAAAACGTTTGAGAACCCACTGGAATATAGGTATCGCCTCAGTGAGAACCAGACCAAATTTTTACTGGACTCAGAACCAGATCCTGCTTGAAAACTGGGACTTAAACTGACAAACATGCACAAATCTGCAAGGCTACATTAAGAAGGGAGATATCACATAAAACTTCTTTGAAAAGCTGTCTGGTGTCAGAGCACACTGGCCTGGGAAAAACAATGGTGAGATTCATTTATTCACTTTGGCTGAGAGTCAAATGCTAATCAAGTTCTCCAGCGAGTCAAACGTTCCATCAAAACTCTATTTTCTCCTCTTACATTTTCAACCCCATCTCCCTTTTCATTGCTATATTTATTTCCCTGTTGCCTTAAAAGATTTGATTACCTTTGTACCTTAGAAAAAGAAAAGCCTGTATTAACCTGCTGAAACCAATCTGAGCAGCGGAAATGCTGTACAAAAGTTTTCTACATATTTTGCCAAAACCCAGCCCTGCAAAAGTATTGCTTCAGCATTGGGATGCATCTCTACATGGCAATTCATTATGCCCACTATTGATGCCTTCCTCTCCCTGCATTTTGAGAGACAGAAAAAAGGTAGAAATCCATGTTATGGTGAAGCATATAGATGACAATTCTGCCAGTTTAATTCGGCTTCTTAGGCATTTTCATGCTCAACGGTAAAAAGCATACCATTTTGTGCTTTGTGAGTTCCTTACAAATGTTGTTAATGTGGGAGAGACTGTAACAGAAATAGAATGCATGCTTCAGGTGATGTAGATTTTACATTTGCATTTAAAGCAAAACTGATTTAAGAGTTCTGTAAAAACTGATTTCAGAATTCTCCAAGATTACAAAGGGATTCATCAGCAGCCTTTTTCTACATATCTTTCTGCTCATTATTTCAAAACAAAAACATGAAATGCCAAAAGGAGACCTTAGAGCTGAAACCAGTATAAGGAGAACCACACAGTACTGATGTCTGCGTAATTTCAGATTGCAAGTGTCTCTCAACGTTACCCCATATTAATAAAGAGCAGGAGTGGGCTCTCAGAATGTAGAGAACTGTGGCTGCAATCCTAAAGACACTTTAGGTACTCAAAGGTAAGCCCCATTACCTTGTCGACTCAAAGGTAAGTCCCATTCTGTTCAATGGGACTTACTCCCAGGAAAGTGTGTTTAGGATTACAGCCTTAGACTGACCAGGACATATTTCAGAACAGTTGCAGTTATTAGCAGAAGGAGGCTAGCAGCACTTTAGGGATTCAACATTTTAATGAGGCATCAACTTTTGTAGACAAGAAACTAATCAGGTTTATCAAAAAACTTTATGAAACTCATCCATAAAGCACGCACATTTCATTAGGGCAGGTTATACACATTCAAGTGTTCACAAGCAGTTTACAAATTAAATGTATGTCCCCTTCCAGTTGTTTAAACACAGCTTTTCTTCCTGTTGAAGAGAGGCAGTCAGCAACTAGAAATCCAAAGGATGTCCAGCCTTCTCCTGGCTTAGCTAAAGAATGGAATCATTGCTTGCATGACTGCCTCTCTACAACGGGGAGAAAAGCAGTTTTTAGTGCATTTCTACCCCTTCTCCTGGGATCAAATTTGTTCTTTCTTGATTGTAGTTGCCATTCATGCTGAGTCAAATGCATGTATAACAAGGTTAGACTTGTAGTTTTAAAACCAAATACTGCCACATTATTTTGCCACATTACTTGGCCAGAGTTCCCCAAACTGCACAGAATGAAAGCTGCGATTGCGACCCACTTCTGGTTTGCAAACACAAAACTGGAAGTGGATAGTGATTGAAATTTTCACTTTCCCTGCAAATCGAGGGGGGGGAGGGCTCTGAAGAGACTGCATCCCAAGGGCTCCCTGCACCCCTGAGAAGCTGCTGCAGGCTGTAAGTGCAGGGAAGCCACTGCATCCTTCCAAAGTGGCACAACCCCAGGGAGCATGTTGCTGCATTTCCCCTCTCCTCCCCTTAAGGCAACAGAGCATAGTATTCTCTGGGTATGGCATCATGTCACCCCAGTTTGAAAACCACCAGAATAGCGGTTAGAGAGTTGTACTGAGATCTGGAAAATCCAGGTCCAAATCCCACTGGCTTCATATCCATCATAGTTTCAGCCATGATGCCACCTGGGTAACCTTGGGCCAGTCAACTCACTCACCTACCTCACAAGATTGTTGTGAAGAGAAAAGGTTAAAAACTTGGGCATTTGCTTTGGCATGGGAAAGGCCAGGTATAAATGATTTATATAAATAAACCTCAAAACAATCAGGTTTTCTCTGCAAATCAAATTTAACTAGAATATCAAGTGAAATAATACTAATAAAAATAAGATAAGACGAGGTGTATTTATAGAAGTATCTCTTCCTTTTGCTTTGAGTTTCCTGCTGCTTTCTGAAAAGCCACCCTGCAGCTTCTGAAACCACAGTACTTAGTGTAGGAAGTAAACTACCCTGCTCTTTTCCAATTCTTATAAAGGAATTCTAACTGCTGGAGATATTGGCCAACAGCCTACCTCCTGTCAGCATAAAAAAGATCTGAAAACATTAGATACATCACATTTAACTCATGGTTTTAGGAACTGGAGAAACACTGAGTGGAAGATAAGAAGATTTTTAAAAAATCTTAAAAAAAACTTTAAATCTTTAAAAAAAACTTTCTTCTTTTCCCCCGTTATTTTACTTCAGAGTTGGCCACCCTGTTGTCTTCATCAAACCTTTCCATAAGACCTCCTCAGTTCTGAACTCCTCAGTTTCTCAAATTCAGGTTATTATTTCTTCCATCTCTCATATTATCAACCCTTCTTTTTCCAATGGTTCCTTCCCTATATCATTCAAACAAATCTTTGTTTTTCCTGTTCTTAAACACATACATGCACACATTTGACCAAACCAACTTGTTCAAGCACTACTTAATTTCTCTTTTACCCTTTATTTTCAGAATGGGCTGTTCGCACTTTTTGTCTCCACTTTTTTTCCCCACTCCTGTTTTTGACATTTCCAATTTGACCAAACCTGGAAAGACCACAAACACTATACGTATCCCATCACAACAAAGGTGAAGGTATTAAGTTGGATGAAAGAAATTAGTTGGCAGAAAATATTAGGAATATACACATCCAGCACATGTCTTTTGATAAGAAACCATGAAACTATGCTTTGCCATCTCCCCCACCACCCATAAAAGAATATGTCTGCCAAGGACTCAGACTCACCATTTCAGTGTGCACTTTCAGGTGGGCTTGGAGCTTATATTTATCTGGGGTGGAATAATCACAGTCTTTATTGGGACATTTCAGCAGAATGTTACTGTGTTTCTGGATGACATGTCGTTTAAGGCAGTTTTTGGTGATGGAGGAATAGCTGCATTGAGAGCAATAGTAGAGATGTTCTCGCGTGTGAGTACGGACATGCATGTCATAATGCACCTGGTACCAAAATAATTTGCCTGAAAACAAAACAGGGCAAGTTATACACATTCAAGTGTGTTCTGTATCGTTACTGTGCAGTGGACAGAATGCCAGAAACAGTTTTGGAGGTCAGGACTCAAATCTCTATCTCAAGAGTTAAAATCAGGAAAAATTGTACTCTACCCAGACCTCACTGTGATTGCTGATTGCATATAAATGGCAATACCCATCATGGGTTTTGAGGATAGGACTAGACAAGAAGCTAGTCCCCCAAATTAACCACTAAAACATACAACTGCTGGGAAAAAATCTCAGTTCTCCAACAGGCTACCAGCCTCTTGACCTTCGGTAACATTTCTCTGCTCAACTCTTTGGGAAAATGCTAATTCTTCAGACTTTTAAGATCAACACAGCATAGATTCAAGTCCTGGACTTGTCAGATTCTGAGATAGAATAGCTCCTTGAAACCCTGACTTTCCACTGGACTGAATGAATCTCCAAGGCCCCGACATCTTTGCTGGCTCTGTTCCCCATGATGACACTTCACATCACAATTGGTTTTTGTCTCTTTGTGTTGGTATTTCAACCTACACTTCCTGTAAATTTTTAGTCCGTGCTACAAGCCCTTTTCAGATATGCTGTTTAAAGACCCTATTCACTACCCCTGCTCTTTGCCTGTTCCTGCTTCTCTTCTTCACCCTGCAAAAGCCTCTCTCTAGCTTTTTGGCCTCACCGGTCAGCTGCCTGCTTTCCTTCATATTCAGCTGACCTGCCAAACTTTCTTCACTGCAGTCTGACCATGACCTGCCTCTTGATTTGCAGTCCTTGTTTTTGCTCTCTAGGACCAAATGCCTTGGCGCAATATCAATGGCAGGAGGGAGACCTCCATCAACATAAGTGATGTAAATACAGTGGCGCCTCACGTAAAGAACGCCTCACGTAAAGTATGTTTCATGTAACAAACAAAAATTTCTCTAGGATTCTGCTTCACGTAAAGAACACACTAGTTGGCAGTTGGGGCAGACGTGCTGGCCGGCAGCCTGTTTAAAAAGCGTCAGGGCTGCCTAGCGCACCTGCCCATAATGAAAGCAACACTTCTGCGCTGTTCCTCCTGTGGCTGGGTGTCCGCTGGGCAGAGAGAGAGAAGAGCAGTGGAGAAGAGGGAAGCAGCTCAGGGCTAGCCAGAAGGGAGCAGGGAGAGAGAGGCTCAGGATGGAGAGAAGGAGAAAGTGGGGAGAGACTTTGAAGGTGTCTTGGATTGCAGCCTCCTAACCATGTCTACCCAGAAGTAAGCCCCATTGTGTTCTATGGAGCTTACTCCCAGGAAAGTGTCTTTTGGACTGCATCCTAAGTAGACTTCATAAGATCATGCACATTGAATGCATGTTTTGAATTCAATCTCAGTGTTCTGTCATCATTTTTACATCCAGTTAATATTTTTATATGAATATTTTTGGGGTTGTGGAACCAATCATCTGAGTTGCCATTATTTCCTATGGGAAAATCTGCTTCACATAAAGAATGTTTCACGTAAAGAACATGCCTCCAGAATGAATTAAATTTGTTACGTGAGGCGACACTGTATGAACAATGCATTGAACTTAGGCTTTTTTCTTGATACCGAAAGCAAACAGCCCTAACCAGCTGAATTCTGTGCAATCAAGGACTAGATTTCATGTAGTTTTATTGACCCCCTGGTCATGCCTGTTCCTTACCGCAGTATTCGCATTCCAAGTCTCCGTACACCTTTCTGATCTTCTCGCACAAGGCTGTGTTCATTTGTCTTTTTTGCAAATTGTCCAATATCTGCATAAAGGCTGCAACTCCAGTCCGACTATCAGAGGATGGTGTGCAAGAATCTGAGCTCTCATTAACAGCTACGCTGGAATCTAAAGCAGGAAGTGGAGTGGAGGAATCTACCTTTTCAACTGTTGACTCATCCACTTCCTGCTCGTCAGGACAGATGGTCTGGCTCATTTCTTCAAGGTTAGGGCTGCACTGTGGTCCACAGTGATTCTGATTTATGTTGGAGCTCCCATTCTCTGAAAGCTGAAGTGCTTCACCCTGCACATTTGCTGGAAGGTCAGAAGGGATTTCCTCTTCCTTCTCAGTAAAAGATGACACTTCCTTTGAACCAGAAGAAGAATTTTTCAGCAGAAAACCATCAGAAACATCAGGTGTATGCAACACTGGGGATACCAACTCCGTCAGCAGCTGGCTGGGCGGATCTGTCATACTTGCAACTGGAGGGTTTTCAAATTCTAAAGGAGATGCTGTAGAAGCGTCTAGGTTGCCATTAGAGTTATCACGGAGGCTTCCCTCTGTGGCACTCAGTTCCTCTATGCAAACAGGCTTCTTGAGTATACAAAGTGCCTTAGAGTTTAAGAGGGAGAGTTCAGCTGCAGTCTGAGACAACTGTTCTCCAAGGGCTTCCTGTTGAATATCACCTCCTGGTTCAAGCAGGCAAAAGCTCTGGTTGATGGAACTGTTGAAAACAGAAATTTCTGGAAAGTCCCCATGTTCTTCTTTGATATGCGAGCGGAGTCTGATAGAGCTGACAAATTTCTTGGAGCACTTGGAGCACACATATACAAACGGGTGTTTTCGGACATGAAGCTCAAGCGCTTGGTACTTGGTGGCTCCATGGCCACACAGTTCACACGCAAAGGGCCTCTCGTCCCCATGGACAAGCATATGCCTATCACGATCCAGTTCATTTTTGAACTTGCGCTCACAGATGTGACAGTCGTACAGCAGCTGCCGCTTGCCTTCTCGGGTCATCAAGCGGAGCTCATCAAATACATCTTTCACTTTCTTGTCTTCCAAGTCATGTGCCTCCTTGATGTGCTTGATCAGGTTCTTGACATCTGAGTATTTTTTTTTGCAGAAGCGGCAGTGCTGCTTGATTTTCTTGTGGACTCTCTCCACATGAACCTTCAGGTGACCTTTGCTCAGGCAGGTGAAAGGGCAATAGTCACAAGCAAACTTCTCTCCTGTGTGCTTCCGCAGGTGAACGTTCAGGTTGGCTTTAATGGCACTAGCATAACTGCAGAAGGAGCATTTGTACGGCTTCTCATTGGTGTGGATTCTCAAGTGGGCCTGAAGAGAGTGCTTAAATTTGAAAAGTTTGTTGCAGTATTCACAGGTAAATATTTTTAATTGAGTGGCACCTAACCTAAGGAGAAAAGAAACAAGGCATGAATCAGTTACCAAAGTACACCAAAGCAGGCATGTAAACATCTACCAGTTGGTCGCAACACCATTTCAGTTCCCAACCTTGATCCACATGAATTTTTTACACATGGATTGACTCTACAAATGATCACTGCAATTCAGTTTTTAAAACTGCTTTCCTACTGTTGTAGAGAGGCAGTCGTGCAAGCAGTCATTCAATTCTTCAGCTGGGTCAGGCAAAGACAGGGGGTTCTTTCTATATTTAATTATTACCACTCTACAACAGTAAGAAAAGCTGATTTTAAACAATTCTAAAGGGACATGAATCTTATTAATTGCTCTTAACTCATTTTTTGCATCAGCAGGGAGTCCCAGATTCAAACCCCTGCAGATGCTAGGGCGTTACCCTATAGATAAATATTTTCCTTTTTTCAGTCCTAACTCTTCAGCACTCAATTTTAGTGGATGTTTCCTAGATCCAGTGTTGTTTGAGAAGGAAAAGAGCATAGTTCTACCTGCTTTATCCACTTTATTTATCCCCATACATAATTCCTTCTCAGATGCATACATCCCCTTCTCAGATGGCTCCTTTCTACTCACAGTCATCACAGACAAAAAGGGCCTAAAATAATGGGTACAAGGAGCAATCTTCTACTACTACTACTATTATTCATTTATGATCAACTGCAAATCCTATGCAATCCTTCTTGGATCAGTGAGTCCATTCATGGAATAATGCAACACTGAGTGATGAAGTCTTGTTCATTTCTCCTGCCTTGGACTCCCTTTCACTCTCTCATCACGTCGTCTCTCCCCTTTCTACTCATCCCCTTCTTCTTGTAGAACGCATCCTCACAGATTGACTTCATCCTGCCCCACCACAACAAATTAATCACTCAAACAATCATTTCACATGCATTCACTGAATTCCAGATACCAAACTTACTGATATGTAATTTTTGCCTGGTCTCCATTAGAAAATAACAAAATTTTCCAGAAAAGTGATTGGTGGGGACATGCTCCTATGACACAAAATGTCTAATATTAGATCCTTTGTGTATTTTGGAGTCATCATTTGTGCATATTGGAGTCACCACAACAATCATTTGGAAAAACTATTTTCAGTTGTCTGATTCCCCTCACAATTTTTAGTTGTTTTAACATTCCTGTCTGGATTGAAATAGAATGTATTTTACAAACGGAAGTTACCGGCTTGATTTCATTGGTTGTTCATATGGGGTTTGCTGAATGGCATACTCCTGATACCCTTTTCGCTGCGATGACTCTGAAGCTGTAGTCTCTGGGTTGGTCGGTGGTTCTGTTTCTGAAAAAGCAGCCTCCACTGGAACTATCTTTGTAGCGCCTGAATACACAATCAACATTAAAAAGCAACCCTGTTATGATGAATAACACTCAAGGGCCAGGCAGTAGCATGCTAGAAGCAACAGAAATAATAATTGCTGGATGAAATATATTAGGGAGTGATTGTTGGTTGGTCAATTCATGCATATTTAAAGGCAGGAAAAATCTACAAAGTAGTTTGCTTGCTTCGGCTCTCAAAACTGCAGCACTTGTGAAAAGACACCTGGCTGAGGGCAGAATTACACCTTATGAGAAAAAGAGGAGTTTCATAATGGGAGTTATACCTATATGGAAAATGGGAATATACAGAGAAGCAATAAGATAAGAAATTTATTTGTCATTACACTCACAACTGGGTGTAACGAAATGAGGTACTCTTCCCCAATGTAAAAATAGACAAACACACTAACCATACAACATCCCCATACAAATGTATGGAGAAAATGGGGAGGTTAACAGAGGAGAAAGAACACAACTGAGGGCAATTTGTTCATCACACAAAAGTGTAAGTTTCTTCTCATAATCAGATCTTAATCTCAATGTTAACACATTTAGGCAGAAATCCTAAACACACTTGCCTGGAGATAAGATCCAGTGAACACAATGGGGCTTACTTTTGAGTAGACAGGTTAGGATTGTACCCTAACTTACTCTGAGGCAGACCATTAGTCCATCTTTTCCATAAAAAACATATGCTAACCTACAGAGTACAGGCTCTTTTCTGCTAATGTGCTTGAAGCAGAATCTAAAGCTTCCTCTTTCCTGCAAGTGATCCAGATAGTGCTGTGCACCATTTTCTCATTCATGTGCTCATAAAGCTGTGGCATTTGTCTTTTCTCTTTGTATATTACAGAATATCCATTAAAGTAAATATGCTTGGAGCCTTGCTACGTTGCATTTCAAAAGGAGGAGAATGCCTTGCATGATCAAACTGTTGCACACTTACACAACTCTGGAACTATGTGATTCTGGCACGAATCCTATTCCCATGCTGGATGCTGAAGAGGCTGAACTGGCACTGATGTATTGCAATGCAAAACTTTGGTTAGAAATGGGTGCAAATGCAGTGGAACCTACTTCTGTGTAATATCCAGGGCTTTTTTCAGGGGTTGCAGGCTGTGGATGGCGCAAGTGGTTAAGACACTGTGCCTGTTAACCAGTAGGCCAGGGTTCAAGAGCCGGGTCCCCACAAGGCAGGGTGAGCTCCTGTCCTTAAATCAGCTCTGCAATGCAGCTGGAACCAATCATATCGTCTCTGCCGTTCCACTGGACTATTTCAGTGGTATGGAGAGGTGTGATTTGTTGCTTGGGTAACAGCCTATCCTCCATATTACTCTATCCAGGCCTTCGTGCTTTGCATACAGCATCAAGCACGATACCATAGCCTTTCAAGACTGATGGATGCCAAGTTTGTTTTCTTCAGGGATTACTCAACAGTACTCAGTACTGGCACCTTTTTGCCCACCAGAATACTCCTGGATAAACATGCCTAGGAGTCTTCAAGGTGAGTACCGGCACCTTTTTCCAGAAAAAAAATACTGGTAACTTAAGATAGCATTGCTAGTTGAAGAAAATGGAGATATACTGAACACAATAAAGCTAGGCAAGCATCTCATGCTTTATTTTTTTTTTAACTGAGACATGCTGTGCAGGGCACCACTCAATAACCTGGCAGAAGTCTACTAATACTCCACCTTTTCCCTTTCCATTCCTCCAATTGATAGAAATCTTACACGGCATTTTCTGTGAGGTTTTTATTACAGAAAATCTGAAGAATAAAAGAGCATTTGTGAAGTGCATTCATCTCAGATGAAAGGTTGCCTCTGAGTATTAAAGTGTAATAAAAATCATGCTGCTTATACAATGTGAATTTGCTTTTTTCTCTTGAAGTTCCTGACAAATCTAGGATTGTCAGAAAAAAATGATTCTATTATATATGCCAACAGCAGACCGTATATAATAAGCCTTGTTTTCACCTGATGAAACTCTCTAGTATAGTATTGGCATTCAACAGTCTTGAAAGACGATGGTATTGTGCGCGATGCTGTATACGAAGCACGAAGGCCTGGGTAGATTAATATGGAGGATAGGCTGTTACCCAAGCAGCAAATCCCCCGTCTCTGGCAGAGCTGATATGATTGGTTCCAGCTGTGTCACAGAGCTGGGCTAAGGACAGGAGCTCACCCTGTCTTGTGGGGATCAACCCGGGTCTCAAACCCTGGCATGCTGGTTAACAGGCACAGTGTCTTAACCACTTGCGCCATTGAAACTCTCTAGGGCAAGTAATTTATTTGAGCATTGCCTTTAGGGAGTTGTAAAAAGAAAAGGAAAAGCCTAAAAATCTCTACACAGATCATCAAGGAAGCCAGTGAGGATGAGAAGGACAGACAGGAAATTATCTCTAGGCACCCACTCTGAGATTTATAGATGAAGAATCAGACTCCTATTTCTCACTGGCACAGTGCCCCAACATCAGGACAATAATCAGAAACTTAATATTATATGGAGCAAAGCAGTGGTGGGAGAGGAATACTATATTCTCAGATTTCTCAAAGGCCTATTGATAGCACAAGAAGTTATGGATACCTGGAATAGCTTCATGGGCCGTCAAAACTACGCTTATAATAGGATTTTTCGTTCCTGAGACCTGATCCTCTTCCTTTGATGAAGGATTCTTCTCATTCCTCTGTTGGCGTTGCTTCTTTGGTGCTTTTTCTCGCTCATCTTCCCTCCTGTCAAGGTCAACGTCAGAATCATTACCTAAAGAGTAAACATCAAAAATATTGTAAAAAGAGGATAATGTGTATTCTTCTTCTTTTGTACAGCAGCTTAGATCGTCAATAGGTTGGAAAGTGTTCCGTTCTTTTGCTGAGAAGGGACCCAGCCTTACAAGTTAAAGAGAGGTTTCTATGCCTTGTAGAGGGGGATAGGACCTAATGCCAAAGTCAAGACACAGGAGGGAAAATATTTTGGTATAAATTTTAAATCAAATGCTGCAAACCAAGGAAACAAAGGGCTTCATTTACATGATACCACACGTTAATGTGGTATCATTTACATGATACCACACGTTAATCATTAAGATGATGCTGTTTGCAAAAGATGGGACACACCATGTAAGACTGCATTAAACATAGTGTTGAGCATATAAATAAAAAGGCTATCGTGTGAGATAAAGGAACTGGCAACATGCACAGCTAATGCTAGCTTCCAACAGCCATTTCATATCTGGGTAGCAAGTCCATCCCATTATATGTCACACAGGGCGCAATCCTAATCAGTTTAGGCCAGCACAACTCACCTATCTCCCTGTTCCCATGGTGGTGTGGAGGGAGGGCGGTGCATTCTCACGACTCCCTCAAGCCAGCAAATGACTTGTGCTGGTACTTATGCTGGTCTAACTGGGGTTTGGATTGCAGTCGCACTGGACCAATTCAGACAGAAATCAGTCATTACAGGAAACCAGTTTCCCACTAAAAGAATGAGCTTCAGCAAGCCAAAGACTTGTGCAGTTCCCCTTTCCTTCTCATCAACTTCACAAATAAGTGCAGACTTCTAATTTCAGCTTGAATTAAACCACAACTTCCCATTATATATAAACTTGGAGAACAGTTAGATAAAACAAATCAAGATAAGACCATAATTTCAGGTTGTGTTTTATTATTTAACTGCGGCTTGAATCAAGCTTATAGCAATGAGAAACTGCAATGTAGTTCACATCAGAAGTCTAAGCTTTCACTTTCTTGACTTCCCAAGTTCTCTTCTCTTACAAGGAAATCTGTTACCAGGTCACTGTAAGATACTGTCTATCCTGAATTACTTTCCCTAGAAAGGAATCCTGGGACTTTTACACCCTTTGCAAGCATAGCCGACTGACCAAATACAACAAATACATTGGATAAATTGAGACCAGAACCAACAAAGGCAGTCATGAAATCCAGCCCATTTGGAACTATTATTAACAAAATACACTTTCTTCCGGGCATCATACCAGACACTGATGCTCTTTTTATACATGCTCTGGATTACACTTCTCCACTGATCTGACTCATTGCATATGCAGGTGCAAAGGTAAAACTGGCTTTCTGTCCATCCAGCATACTGGATATTCCTCCAGTTTCCTTGGATATAGCCATCTGAACTACTAGGTTCCAAGGCGGATGATGTCCACAAAGGCTAAACCATATGGACCAAAATCAGATGGTCAATGTCTTTGATAAAATCTTATAATGAGCAATGTGATTTTACACAGTCATACAGAAAGTACAGAAAAGGGAGATATAAAATGATCATGGGCTTGGAATATAATCTGGGGACCTATAGAAAGAGATTAACGGGGGTTGGAAGCATAATAGTCAAGAGAAATCAGGAAAAAAATCCCCTTATCATGAAGAGATCTCCGGTGATGAAACTTGCTAGTGAGATTCATTCAAGGCTATGACAGCACACCTCTGTCGGCACACATGGAGTTATGCTGAACTGAGCTGTTGGTCTTATGCATCTGTAATGCACTAAAGGGATTTGGGAAGGGTGCAGACATTATGTTGATAATCCTATCATTCCTGATTTATTTTGCATTTCTCTGATTTATTCTGCATCTGCATCATTTTTGCTTCTCTGTCCATCATCAGTCGGACTAGATGGAATATATAGTTTTAACGGTGAATGAACTACAGTCATGAATTTTTGAAATCTGAAATGGGTCAGCCAATTACAATGGGTAAAAATGATATTTTTCCTAATTATCTGTCAGTGATTAGTGACACTGATTATCTCTGATAACCCCTCTTTTATATTTGGTCCTTATTCCATCTCTGGTATCTCCAGTTAAATGAAACTCAAGACAACAAATGATGAGAATGTCCTTCCAAAGAACTAGTCAAAGTATCCCAATTTTGAAGAACATAAGAAGTGCTTCCACTGGATCAGGCCAAAGGCCCATCTAGTCCAGCTTCCTTCTCACACAGCAGCCCACCAGCTGCTTCAGGGAACACATAAGACACCTGTATCCAGATGCCCCCCCCCCCCACCCGCTTCTGGCATTTTGAAGTTGTCCACATCTACACACATCCCTCATGGCTTGTACCATATGATGGTCCTTTCCTCTAGGAATTTGTCCAATCCTTTCTTAAAAGCATTGAGGCTAGATGCCATCACCACATCCTGTGGCAGGGAATTCCATAGACCCAACTACATGCTGGGTAAAGAAATATTTCCTTTTGTTGGTCCTAACCCTCCAAACCAATTTTGTGAATGTCTCCTAGTTCAGGTGTTATGTGAAAGGGAAAAGAGCATCTCTCTATCCACACTATCCATCCCTTGCATAATTTTGTATGTCTCAATCATGTCTCCCCCTCAAGTGTTTCTTTTCTACACTGAAGAGCCCCAAACGCTGCATCTTTTCCTCACATGGAAGGTGTCCCAAACCACCAATCAAGGACCAAGGGTCTGACCACAAGGGAGCATCCTACATTCGTATCACAAAGTTCAATACATAGTTAGGTTGCAACTTAACATATCCTATTCTAAGAAGTTGATTTGAGTTTTTCTGAATAACACCACCAGGGATAAAGTAGACAACATTCAGTCAATTTGGAAAAAACCAACAATTTCTTGTATTGATGGGTGTCAGAATGATCAGTTTTTCTCTTTACCCCACCATGAGCCAGCCTGATCTCTGCAATAATTGTGGCTGACACAGCCACTGTCAGCCAGCCTTGTGGAGTGAATACACCTGTATTACTGTCTTGTGGAGTGAATGTCAGGATGCCAACAAATGGAATGACTTGCTTTCTCTACTGTCCTCTTTGCAAGCTGTTTGGAGGGGAACAGCAAACCACTCTCACTTACAATGACTAAAACAAACAGGTTTTTTTTTTTAGAGAGGGGGGATGTGTTTGCCTCCTAACAACGGCCTGATTGAGATGAATAGTCTTTACTCTGCTCTCCCTGGCTAATGCACATTAAGCAATCAGTTTGAACAGCTGGCACTTTGATTTGGCAAACTAATAAAACTGACCTCCAGTATACAGATCTATGCGGTTTAAATCCCAGTGCGGCGTGCACACGGTAATTTGTTGCGATGCTGCATCTGTATTTAGACGGCATTTACAGAATGTTCACATATTTACTGATGAGGAAGGCGGCTGTCAGTGACACGTGAATCAGTATGTTCAACAGGACTGCATGCTAGATTGTTTCCGCTATCAAGATTCTCTATTTGGAATCCCTAATTGGTGCTTCTGCCATGTGCCGTGCATTTTTAATTGGAAGGGCTCCCTGGTGAATCTTCAGCACATTTATTGGTCCTCTAATTGGCAGACTTTGAACTGTTCTTCACCACAGTTTTTTTTTTTAAATGCTATTCTCTTCTCTACTGTACTTCTGAAGAATACTAGTCATTGTTGGAATACAAATAGGGCCTGGGAGAAGGACAAACAATTATACAGGGACCTTTGCACAAGAGTACTTCACATGTGCCAGGACTACAGAAGTAATCAGTGTTTAAGTGGGTCATTTAAAAAATTTTGTTCCTATTTGTTAAGTAGGTCACCATCTCCTTCTGCATCATCCTGCCTATCCACTCCAATTTTAATGGGAGACCTTGTTCTGTGGTCCCGCCACCATCAGCATGTACTGTTGGTAGGGATGGAGTTTGTGGTTGCATCCAGACTCCAGAATTATTTGCTCCTGAAGGTCTTACTAGCCTGGTCTTCAGATGACAGATGTCTTCAGATGTTCACCTGGCTCTTAAATTTTAATGCTGGACACAATGCCAATCTGAATGAGTGATTGTTCTATATCAGAACAAGATAGTTTCATAAGTTCTGCTGATCAGAAGGCAATAAGAGATGTAGCACACGTGTTTTGGAAACAGCAACAGAAGATGGAATGGAAGGGAACAGATTATTCCATTCTGGTTGTGCTTAATACATTTGACAATGACAAAAGTAAAAAAGAAAAAAAATGGTAAAGAGACAATGAAGTTCATCAAAGGCATTAACATGCCTAAAATCAACCTGACAAATGATCAACCTACCCATAACTGTCCAAATCCTTTTTAAATACAAAAGTTTATTTCTGAATTTTGGATTCCATCATTACCGCAGAGGTATGGGGTGACCAGCACATGTCTGTGCATTGCCCTAGTCTTCTCAGGAGAGGTGCAGAAATGCCTTTCAGCACTTTTGCAACACCCCCAGACCAACATGGGACTTATGCTGGCCTAACCTGGGATTAGGATTTCATTATGAGTTGGATCCCGCTTCTTAAATAATGATAATTGAACATATGCACAAAGGCTGCAATCCTCACTTCCATGTTGGCCAGCCTAAGCCCTGGCATAAGTCCTGTGTTGACCTGGGGGCATCACAAAAGTGTTGTAAGACACTTCTGCCCCACTCCTGGGGGAATTGTTTAGGCCAATGCATAGGCATATTCTGACCTCCCCACACCATCATGGAAAGATAGGTCAGGTGAGTTAGGCCAGCCTAAATTTCTTAGGATTGTGCACAAAGACACACAAACTCCATCTCTGTGCTGCTTCAAGCACAGAAAAGATTTTTCAAATCCCAAATCTGAATTTTTAATTTACATAATAAATAAAAATGCAAAGCTAAACTATATATATACTGTATTATATTTTAGTTTAATTTATAGACCTGTTCCTCCCATAGTCTGCTATATTTTTATTAGCAAAAACTGTTTTAGCCTAGCTGCTAAAATAACAAACTGTGTCACCAGGTCACTTCTGTATGCATCCACTTCCTAAGTGTGTTAGGTAGCCAACCACTTAAGCACTCACCAGAAAAATAACAAACAAAAACACAATCAAAGAATTCTTGAAAGAGAGCAGAAAAGGCAAACCGAAAATGCTCTTCAAAAGCTCCTGAGCCACAATACAAACAACACCTGAAAAGAGGGACATTTTATTGTACAGTCTTGGTCTATCATGCCCCTTCTCTGATAGTACTATCTCATGCTGATCCTGCAGATCTCATTCGCACAGGTGTAATGGAGGACTGCACAGAATTGCATGATTTTAGTAGGGGTGGTTTGAGAAAACCAGCAAATTAAGAGCCCTGAAAGAAGCCCCTTGGACACTTGCCCTAAATAACTACTCTGTTCCTTATGCCAGTATTTAAAAGCATACACTGGGTAATGCCAAGAGATGGACTGGCTTATTTTTCCTCAGAAGAAAAGTTTCTGTTCACCTGAAAACAGAGAAGCCCTTTTCTTGTACTGAAGAAGAAAAGTAATTCCAGCTGGAAAAGCCTGCCAGAGATTTACGTATGAAACTGTACCCAGTTCATGATTGGGTGTTTTAATGAGCAGCGGGGCTCAAGGACAATTTATTTTGGTAACAAACTTCATTTTAAAAAGCCATTTATTAAACACTAGTGCAATTTACCAGTCATTGCAGGAGTAAAATTTCAAGAATATGCGTGAGCCCTGGAGGGCACCTGCAGGCACTGCTAGACACCAGGCACCAGAGGTATCAGGGGGCAGTGGTGACTGCACCACACATCCCTAATGGGTACCACCGTGCCCATTACCTAATGGGTACTACTGTGCCCAAACCACTAGGCAGCAGTAGGCAGCACCTGGCATCCCTACCAAGCACTGGACATCCCTGCTGAGCATCAGGACTAGCTGGCAACATTGGGCAGGTAGCACCACTGGGTACTGGGCACCAAATTGGTTGTTAGTGGGTCCTTACATCACAATGTCCCTGAATTTTAGCTTCCAGAGGAACATGTTCAGTTTCGCTCTTAGAATGGGTCAGAGCATTTTAAGAAATATACATTTGTTGATATCTAGTCTTAAGAACTTTCATAGAAGGGGAAAAATATTAGCAGATGTGAAGCTGTCCTGTCCAACAACTGCTTCATCCAGCAAGGGAAGGCATTTAGTAGTGAGTAGAGAAAGGAATGAGGAACACATGCAATTGGTACTGCCATTTGATTGGACAAAATATATCGGTTGGCTGGGTGCAGAGAACCCGGATATATATTAAAGCAGATGACACCTGATCCCAGACCCCCTGTATTTTTTCTAACTGGTCTTAATGACAGCATATCATACCTCTTTCCAATGTGCTCATCACACTCTTAAAATCCAACCATAGTTTATCTATTTGGTAATGGCAGATGTAGATAGCAAATGAAAACTCTACTTCTGCATGCAGTTTCCCCAGCGGACACATATTACTCTTCTCTGCATCACAACCTATATCTTCAAAAGTACTCACCAAGATCGCCATCCTCTTCCATATCTTCATGTTTAACTAAAATGCAGATGTGTTTTCTTAGCTGTCGTGAATTAGAGAACTTCCGGCTGCACTTTCTGCATTCCAATTTGCCTGGGAGAATTTCTGCCAACTCTCCACTTTCCTCGGTTACGACTACAACATCCTCACAGGGAGGGTAGTGACTGTTTTCTTCATTTCTTTCTGCCAGTTCTTCATCAGCATAAAACTTCTTGGTTGATCCTTTCGGCCTGCCTCTTTTCCTCTTTGTTACTATAAGCTCTGTAAAAGAAGCATTAAGAAGGAATGATAAAGTGGCTGCGCATGACTGCTTTTAGAGTTGAATTAGTATCTAGAGCAGTGGCTCCCAAACTGATGGGCTGCAAACCACCTGCCAGAGGAAACCCTGTTGACAGCGGCATAATAAGAACAGAGACACCATCACCAGAATCATGCCATAGTATGCCATAAAAGGGCGGGGGGTTAAACTTTTGACAGTGTTGGTCTCTTTGGGGGATGGGGGTGCCAGAAACTATGAATATCTCCAAGCCTCTGAATGTCTAAAAAGGGAGACTGTAACCCAATTTCAGGAGCAGGAGTTAGTTTATGTGCATCATCTGCAGGATGGAGCAATTTCGGTGGTCATTCACATAGCTACCCTCCAAGCGTAAGTATCTAATGCAGAATTAATCTTTAAAACTTCACAGCTTTTGCAATAATTCAGGGTGCAATCCTATGCAAGTCTACGCAGAACTAAGTTCCATTATATGAAATTGGGCTTAATCCCAGGAGAGTGTGCTTAGGTTTGCAGCCTCAGGCACATTAACAGCTGGTTGCTTGATGTCAAGGGAGGCTTGCCTCAAAAGGTTTCTACTGTAAGTTCCCTTTTAAAACACAGGTGATTATTGGTAACTTGTGTATGTTTTTGTGAGGCTGAATTAATATAAAAATCCCATTAATATAAAAATCCCATTTCCCCAGCATGGCTAAGGATGGGTCTGTAATTACTTTAAGTCTGGATCCTTTTCAGCATTAGAGCCAACATTACTCTTAGAAAAGAAAGGAAGAGCACAATCTTAACCATGTCTACTCAAAAGTAAGTCTTACTGTGTTCATTTCATAAACCTTTATTGACGTTAAACGTAATTAGATACACAGGGTGAGAATTAAAACATTTTAGACATCATTGTGGACTTCAATGGGTCTCTCTCATGAAAGTGTCTTTAGGGGATTGCAGCCTAAGTTACCTTCATTTGCCTGTTTAGGCAGAATAATCATCACCAACTAAATCATTCAACCTTTGATGTAGTTTTTGCTAATAACACTAGTGTTAATTTTCCATTATAAATTACGAATAAGCCCAGTTCTATCTTTGTGCAAATTGAGAGCTATTATCTGAAATGAATCACAGAGAGAAATTTTGGGCAAATACCAAGAAAACATTCAGCCAACCAGTCTGCTGAATGACAGATGGCTTTTTAAAAAATACACTGGCAGCTTTTCATAGAAAAGATCAGCTTCTTATATTCTTGATACTAGTAAATTACAAAACATGATATGGAAAAAAATAAATATATCTCTAATATTATTGGGTATGTAACTTTTTAAGATTCTAGCAACCCCATGAACCAATGAAGAAGATAAAATTTGGCCTGTCTTGGTTAGTGTTTGCATCCCCCAAAAAGAAGCAATCATTCTAAGGCAATTGAGGGAGAAAGTAAGGAAAGGGACAGTTCAGTTGTTCAATAGTATTATTATATGTTAATATTACAAGAAATATCAATGAGCAATGTTTTTAATAATTAGTTTTATGTTTGTTTTTTCATTTCATGCCCAGCCTTTGACTCAACACCAATTGCTATTGAAAATGAGAAGGAATGTGCCCAAATCCCTGGAAAATGGGGAAAAAAGCATCCCTTAAAGCCACTGTTTTAAAAACTGCTTTACTTCCTGTTGTAGAGAGGCGGTCATACCAGCAACCATTCCCTTCTTCAGGTGAGCCAGGCAAAGGCAGGGCATCCTTTGAATTTGTAATGGCTGTCTGTCTCTCTACAACAGGAAGAAAAGAGCTGTATTTCTAAACAAACAAAACACCCCGTCTGTCTGCCTTAGCAACTGCTTGAACCTCTTTAGACCCCATGTTTAAAGATTAAAAATCTTGCAGTTCACAAATGAAAAGTTGTCACCACAGAATATTGTACTTGTAATCTGGCATCTCAGTAAAACTTCTTAATTCATACATGAACCCTTTATCCACAGTTTTTATCCTGTATACTGTATATGTAATGTTCATACAACAAAGATATTCCAGGGTACAGGAAGATGGTGTGCAAAAAAAAAACTAAACATAAATTAAGCCACTATTAACAAGTCAGACAGCAAGGAACAATACATGAACTGAGCACATTTTGAATATGCCAAATTTGTATTCTACAAAGTAGCTCACAGCAGCAGCTAGAGGTACTCATGAACATCAGGGCTGCCTTATGCTACAATCTGGAGTAACTACAGGACTTTTTACACCGACAGTTATGGTGCCACCTATGGGAAACCTATGAGAAATGCATACAGCAATCCAGAGTAAGAGCACAATCCTAACCATGTCTACTCAAAAGTAACCCCCACTGTGTTCTGTGTGTATTATTCCCAAAAAAGTGTCTTTATAATTGCAGCGTAAGTGCCTTTTACGTCTTCTTGTAGTTACTCTGGATTGCAGGGTCGTTCTGAGTCAGATCAGACAACCACCTAGATCACTATCAGCAACACTGGCTGGTTGTTGCTCTTCAGTGTGCCAAACAGAGCTCTTTCTGAGGCCAACCTGGCCAGGGACTGAACCTGGAACTTACTGCATTCAAGGAAGGTGTTGCTACCACTGAGGTGTGGCTTCTCTCTACCACCTCTTTTGGAAGAAGAAAAGCTGAGTTTGCACAGTTTGCTACAGCTTGGATGATGAAGTTGCTTAATATGTACCTTTCATTTTAAAGAATAGCTTGACATGTGAAGTTACATGCATTAACTTAAAATTCATTTTTAAAAAATCGTCTGATAGTGTCATGAAACCATCAAAGACTTTTATGTCCCACATGTAATCACTGATTGGAAAATGTCATGAATTAGGGACATGCCTTTAGTGCTGCCATGAATCGGGCAGAGGACATTGCCGTTCCAAGTCCCAATCAATGTTTTTAAATTAATGAAACACATAGAACAGTAATAACAATAGTTTTCATCCATTTCAACTTCTGCTGGTACCTTCTCCACTATTATTTGGATCAGCAGGCATTGTGAGTGGTTGGAGAGGAATAACGATGTCCGCTACGTTAATCCCTTCCTCTGTGTGCTTCTTGGAAACATGAGACAGCAGTTCAGACTGGCTCGGGGAAAATAAGTTGCAGAGCTTACACATGAAGATGGATCTGTTCCCTAGAAAACACAAAATAAATTAAAGTATCGGCATATTGAGATTGGAAGAGTTCATTTCAAAAGAATATTCAGATTGCAATTTTTTTTTAAATGGCTCGGTCCCGGAGAAGCAACACACAATGTTTGCCATACAAAATATAGAGCAAGCCCACATCATCTGGAATTGGGAAGATTTTAACCACTGCCTGAAGTCAGCAATGGATTGGATGAAGGTAAGCAGCTTGAAATTCAGTCCATACAAGGCAGAATAAGGAGTAAGGAAACTTGCAAAGCAGATAATGGCTGCTTTGGATGAGCTGCGCTCTTCTTGAATGACTAGATTCACAGTCTGGAGATGCTCTTAGACCTTGTGTAGCTCTTGGATGTTCAGGCATCAACTGTGGGCCAGAGCACATTAGTGTAGTGTTCCAATGATGTCCTTCCTGGATCAACCAATAAGACTATGGCAATGGTTCTCAAACTCACATCTGAGTCAAGGTCCTTCCACCAACTGTGCCAGTCGTGAACCATGAAGTGATGATGTACAACGCATCACAATATCATTGACACTTACTTCTAGGTTGCACTTGGGAAAAGACCTCAAAATCAGCTTAACACCAACCAGGGATAGGGGGTGGATGTAACCGATATTGCACGCAGCCCTTAGCTAACAACATCAAGCTTCTACTGTGTATTATTGCACTTATGATACTGAACAGCTTGGCCAGCCCATGATGTCCATGGAGACTTGTGACCCACCAGGATGTTGTGACACACAAGCTGTCCAGACATCTTTTGTATGAAATGGAAATAGTGTGGTACTGGATTGCCTTTGCATATTTTTCTCTCACTTTCTGTCAACTTCAGTTGCCCACATGCAAAATCAGGATGATAATGAGCTGCTTCACAGGTTTGTTGCAAGAATGAAAGGGAACAGAAAAGAAAAATCACACTGATGCTTTATAAATCACCAATAATAATAGGGCTGATTATGAACCCTGTTGCAACTGAACAAATATGCATTGAGTAATTGATAAATAAGTTGATAATTAGGCTGGGAATCAACAGGACAATAATTGAAACAGCCAATTAAGGGTAAAGGATCAAATAAGCAATATTCCAAATTAAGCATTCATGGAATTGATGATGAGGTTGTGGGTAATTAATTAGAAGAAAAGTCAACAGGGCAATTAATTATACAATGAATTAAATATACAGAGAATCAAAGAAGCTGTTAATCAATTAAGTTTGCAAGTATACCAAGAGCAAGTATGTTGATGGGACTGGGAAATAATCAGCTTTCTGCACACAATCTTTTTCTCATGCCCTACCAGTCTAAACCAAATACTATTCTGGTGCTTTCTGATTTGATATGAAAGCATTTTGAAAATAAAACTAATCAACTGCTATTACAGTATCAGTCCAAATTCTGCCTGTATTCACTCCCCCTAGATCTCTGCTGCGGCTGATTGTAATGGTCCAAAGACTATCACCATCCAAGTACGTACATTTCACAAATAGCATGAAATGTGATGAAATAGCAAACCCTGATTTTGCTGGTACTGGGGACTAAATAAGTGAGAGAATTAGATACTTGGGCCCCTGCCCTACAAGCAGCTCATAATCAGTTAGATCCAGAGGACCAGATAAGGCTGGGGAACTAAAGTGACACACCAGGAACTGTAGCAAGCATTGGGATTCTGAAAAGATCCTTGGGATCTTAAATCTTGAAACTGAAAGATTTCCATTTTTCAGTGCCTACAGCAACAGATTAAGGTATATCATTCTGTATCTTCCATCCCAGGTGCAAGAGGGATGTATGCCTGGATGGAGCAGCAACTTCAACCCCCCTTCATCTGTACAAAAATGTCCCCCTTGATATCAGCACCAGTTCCAGCCATTCCCTTTTTCTGTCACAGAACAGGACTCAAACCAGAGTCAAACTCTCAGAAGAGGCTTAAGATATAGGAAGGTGAGAAAGGCTGGGGTCAGGTACTATGCTATGAGTGAGCTTCTGAAATAATCACTTTATCAAAGACTGCCATAGAAGAGAGTCCTGTACACCACCAATATTTTTCTGCCTGAGAACATAGCCATGACCAAAGGCAGTCCCCTCCAAACCCTGACCCATGGGCCACATTCAGGGTCTGGGTGAACTCTTTCTCCCCATTGACTGGCACTTATCCTGGTGCACCACAACTCAACATGTCCCAATAACATGACCTTCCAGGCAGTTGTATCTGCCTGGAAAAATCCAGGTGCAATGCCCACTGCAGCATTGCACCATACATGCAACTGCCCAGAGGACATGTCGATCTGCCATGTGCCAGAACGGTAAATACCAGTTGCACAGGGGAAGCAGCAACATTTCAGCAACCAGCAACATTTGGAGTCTGCAGTGCCAGGTTGGAACCAAACAAAGCCTATCACGATCCTGGGCATCATGTTATTGCCTCTCACCATACCCCACCCCATAAAGTAAACCTTTAAACAAACAAGTGGGTTGTGCCCCCTCCCATTGATTGCAAACCTGATTTTGCCCTCTGCCAGTCTGGGCTTTGTGAGCAACTCAAGTTGGAATCAAACAAAATGGGAGCAATGGGACAGGAGGAAAGAAGTGGTGCATGTGTGAGAAAGAGTATTTCTATTATAGTGATTTTTAGGTTACGATCCTATACACACTTTCCTGGGAGTAAGCCTCACTGAATACAATGGGACTTAGGTCTGAGTTGACATGAATAGGATTGCACTGTTAATATTTCTTTTCTTGGATTAACAGAGCCACACAAAGAATCACATAATCAACTAGCCAAGAGGTGGTTCAGAATAGGTGGGTGAAGGAGAAAAAAATTCACCATATTGAAATTTAACAAGAAACCGAAATTTGTTCAAAGAAGCTTTTCCTTTTGTCCTGCAATGCACAGAGAAAAAGGAAAGAAGTAAAATATGAAGCACCAGAACTTAAGGCTTTAGCAACACCATCCTCACTGCAAGCTTCTAGCAAAAAGAAAAGGAATAATATGTCTTCTAAAAGATTGTTTAAACACAAAAACTTTAATTGGATTAAAATGGTCTTAACTAAAAAGGCCAACTAGCAGAAACCAGTTGGTCAGCCTTCACTTTGGAGTTCAATTTATACTGACACTGATGGACGGCCCAGTATGATCACCATTTACTAAGCCACCCATAAACTATTAGTAACATCCCCTCCAAATATCCAGTCTACAGATTCTAACCAGTAGATCAGGGGTTCCAAATGTTTTGGCAGGAGGTCCACATCATCTCTCTGACACTGTGTTGGGAGCTGAAAAAAATGATTTACATTTCAAATATGAATAAATTTACATTAATTTACATATAAATGCCATGGGCCGCATTGAGGCTTTCCATGGGCTGCATCTGGCCCCTGAGCTGGGGTTTGGACACCCCTGCAACAGATGAAGGCTGCAATCCTGAAGTCACTGTCCTGAGAGCAAGACCCACGGAACACAATGGGGCTTACCTCTGAGTAGACATGGTTAGGACTGTGCTCTAAGTCCTGCATCTCTAGTGCACGTATAGGTGCACCAGAGCAAAGAGGATCATTTTATTCCCCACTGTACGGGCAGCACCAGAGAGAAGTGCGCACTTATTGCTGAAGTTGCTGCCAAAGGAAATGATTGCTGTGTTTGAGCTTCTATCACAGTCTCACAAAGACACCCATCCGGAGGTTGAGTGTTCTGCAAATGTATTTAAAATGCAGGTGATCTCTCTCCTTTCATCTAATCAATCAACTAAAGTTATTGAGTAGGCTGACAGTCCTAACGATCAAGCAAAATGCCTAGTAAGTTAAACGTAGCACTTAGCTATTATCATCGGAGGAGGACGAACCAAACTGGGTGAGCTAACAGCAACTTCTAGTGGTCGTGTGCAGCAGTACAACTACTGAGCTAAAGAAAATATGAATGAGGAATGCTTACTCTATAGTGATCTGGAGAGGGTGCAGGATTTTATAAAAATTTCTGATATACGGTGGCACCTTGATTTACAAGCGTAATTTGTTACAGAAGCATTATTGTATCCAAAACACTTACCGTATTTTCCGGCTTATTACACGCACCGGACCATGAGACGCACCAACGTTTAGAGGAGCAAAACAAGAAAAAAATATTCTGAACCCAATGGTGTACTAATATATTTAATAAAATATAGCAGAATAATATTTCAACCATGTAAAGTCAACAGTGGTATTAAGAACCATTATCACTGTCATTAGCAAATGAGGAAAGACTTTAAGCTTCAAGCACTCTTTTAATTTTCTGGTAACACCAAAAACTCACCATCTCTAGTGTCAGTGATTTGCAACTTTTGCACAAATCTCATTGCAAATGATCAGAAAACAACATTTTGCATAAATCTCATTGCAAATAGTCCAGGAAGGCAGGTAAGTTGGGGGGGGAGTTCTTTGGGGGGTGGATAGGGAAAGGTGAGAGGATCTAGAGAGATAGGGAAGAGTGAGGGAGGCACAGGCATGGAGCAGGAGGGACCAGGTCTTGTGCATGTCTACTTTGGAGCGAGTCTCCAAGCCAGGGAAGGCTGCTTAGGATTGCAACTGTGCCAGGGTGACCAGATGCCAAACCCAAAATTCCTGAACCCCAAGGGCAAAATTCCTAACCCCTAGGGCAAAATACCTACCCGCTTAACAAATTGCCAAAAAATGTATTTTTTGTTTTTATATTTTTGATTTTTACTTTTTTGGCCATAACTTTTGATAGGAAGGAGATATCTCAAAACTGATTGTTGCATTGGATTCTGCTCTTCAATACGAATCCAACAACATATGACATGATGGGGTACAGTGCTCCAGGATTGGCCCTATGACTCTATCTGACACACAGACATTTCCCCCCCCCCTTTGGGAAGAAAAAAAAGTGTGTCTTATAAACCGGGAAATACGGTATATCTCAAAGCAAATTTTGATCCTAGAAAGGGATCAAATGTCCCACGGAGACTCCAGTGGTTTCCCAGTCCCTAACAGAAACTCAGACAATTTGTTCCACAACCCTAAAATACCAGTATAAAATGATTACAACATGGTAACTTACTTCTGAGTAAACACAAATAGAATTGCACTGTTAGTCTTTCAGGCTGCAATCTGCCCCCTTATACAGGAATGAGCCCCATTGATTATAATAGGGTTTACTTTATAGACATGCTGCAATCCTAAAGACTTTCCTGGGAGTAAGACCCATTGAATATAATGTGCCTTACTTTTGAGTAGGCATGGTTAGGATTGCACTCTAGGTCTCTCAGGCTCCTTTCCATTGCCCCCCTTACATAGGAGTGAGGTCCAATAACTGTAATAGGCTTACTTCAGAGGAGACAGGCATAGGCTGGTGTCTCTGGAGAAGCTTAAGAGCTGCTGGCAAGAATACCAAAAACTGGCTGCATCCTGTCTGAGACTATATTTAGTTTGTATTGAAATCTATCTGTCTCTCTATACTATTTATATACTGCTTTTTCAACTAAAAAGTTCACAAAGCGGTTTACAAAGAAAATGAAAAATTAATGGCTAATAGGTCCTTGTCCCAAAACACTCTCAATCCAATCTGTATTCAGTATTGCTACTGTATAAAAGTTCTCCTATTCTCAACACACATGCAGTCTAACCTAACTCTACTATGGTTTCTGGCTCGCATTTATGGGATTTGGATTTTGGCTGGCATTTCAAATTAAGAAGGAATTTCTCTGCAAGAGTCAGGCTGGACTCTCAGGAAAGGCCATGCCAATTAAGTACCATTAAGAGGAAAGTAAACTACAGTACAGTAAAACCTTGGATTGAAAGTAACTTGTATTGAAAGTAACTTGTATTGAGAGTGTTTGGCACCACAAGAAAACATTTCTAATAAATTTTGTCTTGCAATACAAGCAAAAAAAATAGTTCCATTTGGGATATGGTGTTTTCAGTACTACAACAGCACTTCCTTAGCCTCTCCTGAGAGACCAGCCTATGCATGTCTAACTCTGAAGAAAGCCTATTGTAGTCAATAGGCTCACTCTTACATAAGAAAGGGTCAATGGAAAGGAGCCTGAGAGACTAACCATACAATACAGAGTACCTACGGGAGAACGTAAGCGACATTTATGTTGACGTAGTTACTGCACCACCTAGTGAAAACCTATTGAAAATTCATATTGCAATCCAGAGTAAATTGTCCTTACGTCGGAGCAAGGACTCCCCATAGTTACTCTGGATTTGCGCCCTTAGCCATGCTGCTGGGACAAATCATGCTTGTAAACCAAGGTACCACTATATATTACTGTGGGGCATCTGCCTGTCTCTTTCCTGCCAAGGTCTTGCAAAGTTGGCTCCCTGATTCTGACTGACTTTTACTGCAAGAGCAAGTCCTGCTGAACAATAAATTTAGTTCCAGCTGCACAGGGGCCGGACAGCCTGCACAACCAGATGTTTATGCCAACAACGCTTTCCCATCAAGACTGGGCAAATAAATTGTCCTGGATGATTAATACTTTCCAAACAATCAGGAGCTTCCTTCTCTGGTTCTGAACAAGATTACCCTGGGAAACTGCCCAATCCTTCTCTCCCCCCAAAATTGATTTTTATTTATTTTGAGGGAACCTTCCTGCCTGGAAAAAAAGGACAGGGAACCCCAGTTTTTAAAAGGGGTGTCCTTTTAAAAGAAGAATCCTTCTTGCTTTTTTGAAGAGTAGAATATGGGAGAAACACAAGAAAAAACTCCCCTGTGAAATTTGGGTATCACTGAACACTATTATGCCCAAAAGAGAAAGTATCCTGTCCTTCACACACAGAGCAATTCCAGGTCCTTTTCAACAGGTATGTACTGCTGCAATTTCTGAAAACTCAGGAAATGTGCCAAGGATGACTGGCATAGCTTGTGCCACAAAGAATGACCCGATTTCAGTGAACAGCTGGCCACAAATCCCATGTGAATCTAAACCTATGGATGGTTTTCCCCCAGGGAATCAAGTGCGCATTTGGGGCGGCCCTTAAAGAGCTGCCGTAAACATTAGGAGAATATGAAGGGCTTTACCCATTTGTCAAATGAAAATGAAATGTTCCTGTGCAATAAAACCTATGGCAAAATCCAGAGCAGTTACGGGTCCACTCAGTTACGGCACCCTCTAGTGTTATGGAAATATATATGTGTGTGTATGTATATATGTACACACCTTAACTACTCCAACACAAAGGGCTTATTTATATATATTTAATATATATTTAATATATATTAAATATATATTTAATATATATTAAATATATATATTAAATATATATTCACCTTAACTACTCCAACACAAAGGGCTTATTTATATATATTTAATATATATTAAATATATATATTAAATATATATTCACCTTAACTACTCCAACACAAAGGGCTTATTTTGACTTTAGGATATGGGGTTAGGCTGGACAAGAGGAAATATTTCTTTACCAGTGAGTAGTTGGTCTGTGGCACTCCCTGCCACAGGATGCAGTGATGGCAAATAGCCTCAGTGCCATTGAAAAGGGATTGGACTGGTTGGCGGGGGTGCCCTGTGGCTGAGAGCCCCACCACTGAAGGGCCTTCAGAGAGCCCTGCGCAGCCCCTCGCCCTCCTCATCAGCCACACATCAACTGCAGGACAGACGAGAAAGCGCATGCGCACAAGAGGCTCATGCGACACCGCGCGGCAGGCGGAGGAGCTGCAGCACACTGGATGACACCGAGTTCGGTCCTCCAGGATGCGTAGAGCGACACGTTCCTTTGAAGGCGGACCGCTCTGCCCTCTTCAACTCTTTGATACATCTAATCCCTCCCGTGAGGCGTAGGTCCCGCCCTTCAACTCCGCGCACGCGCAGTGACGCTTCTGCCCCTCCTCCACCCGGTTTCGGCGGCTTTCTCCTCGCCCCTCCCCCTTACCTGCGGCGGGAGCCTCCATGGCCGAGGAGGGAAGGGCCTCCCTCGGAGCGCCGCGAGCGGGAGAATACGCGGAGGAGAAACCGGGAGAAGCACTCCGGCGCCGGATGGATTATGGCGAATCTGCGTCGTCCGACACGGCGGCTCCTGCGCCTGCTTGTGACGTCAGAAGGGGCGCGCGCGCGAAGGCTCACGTGATGCGAAGAAGCCGTTGGGAGCGACCGTTGGGTGAGGCCGCGTGACGCTCTTTCCCGACCACGCCCAACACTGCGCATGCGCACTCCGGGAGCAGAGGGTATAAAAGGGATGCGACCAGGCGCTGACGCTCACAGCTGAAGTGCTGCCGAGGGAGGCAGGTCTTTGGTGGGAGTCCTCAGAGCAGGGCTCTGGGTCAGGCCCAGGGGTGTGTGTGTAGGTATATATATATGTATGTATATATGTGTTTATACGCGTGTGTGTATGTATATATATGTATACATGTATGTATACGTGTGTGTGTATATAAACACACACACATATATATACATACACACACACGTATACATACATATATACATACACACACATATATATATACATACACACACGCGTATACATACATATATACATACACACACATATATATACATACACACACACGTATACATACATATATACATACACACACATATATATACATACACACATATATACCTACACACACACGTATACATACATATATACATACACACACATATATACATACACACACGCAGATACATACACACATGCGTATACATATATACATACACACGCGTATACATACATATATACATACACATATATATACATACACACATGCGTATACATATATACATACACATATACATACATACACGCGTATACATACATATATACACACACACACATATATATACATACACACACGCGTATGCATACATATATACACACACACACATATATATACATACACACACGCGTATACATACATATATACATACATACACGCATATATATATATACATACACACACGCGTATACATATATATACATATACACACGCGTACACCTACATATATACATATATAGGGTTCGTTATATATATTGATACGTAAGTGCATATATATACACATACATTAGATTGTATAATGTATATATAAACACACTATATATAGTGTGTATGTATATAAACACACACATTTATATATATATTGTGTGTATATATATATAGAGAGAGAGACATATATAAATATATAATGAACCCTATATGAATGTTTTATTTTGTCACTTTATACAGGATGTCAAATATATACAGGGTGATTGAAAAGTAACTCCCTATTTTAAAATACCTATATAGTACAATATAGAGAGTGTGTGTGTGTATGTATTGTGTGTGCGTATTGCTTCTTATTAATATTGTGTCAATATTATTAATAGGGTGTCAATATTGCTCCTTGTTAAAAAAAATTAAAAACCTCTCTTTATTGGTCTAAAGCTAAAATTGTCTTCCTTAATGATCTGTGTGTGAGATGATGACCAAACCCGATGGCAATTCCTTGTAGCTCTTCAGTGAATAACCACCATTCAAATACATCAGATATTCATTGCCCACTGCTGTCATTTCTTATGTACTTTGGCTAAGTGTTAATAAATATATCTTATTTATTTGCAAATATTTATGTCTTTTGGTGTCCATTTTGCATTTGCAAGCACTTTTCAACAGTTTTCACTATTGGATGGCGCTCCTGTCCCTAACCCATCCAATAAGTGGGAGGTGCCTGAACAAAGACTTGAGTTTTATTTATATTATTACATTTTTGCTACTTTCCCAAGTTAACAGGGATGGTTTGCTGTATTATAAAGCTTACCCCATTGACAAGAGCAGAAAATGTAAGTGGCATTTCTACCCTCCTACCTACTGGCAGATTGTGGCTGCAGTCCTACACTTTCCTGGGAGTAAGACCCACTGAACAAAATAGGGCTTACTTTTGAGTGGACCTGCGTAGGACTGTGACCTCTATGAAAGGTAGGGTTGTGTATAGCTCAGGTCCAACCGCAGATGTTTCTGATGCCTCACAGTGGCTTCCCCAGTCACCCACCTGCCACTGAACAGCATCGTAGGTAAAGTCTCCTGAAAACTTGCACCTGGGTTTTTCTTTTGACACTTGCCTTCTAATATCCATACCAACCTTTCCTTCCTTTCCCCCATTCCTTTTCTGATTGCTCAAGGCCTGGTTTCTATCCCCGATCTTTCCTTCCACTGTTCTGATTCTTCATCTTTTAATAAGCTTCATTTTTGGCTGTTTGGGTGCATTGGATCTTTTCGTGCAAGAGGCAGAGTTTGTCTCATGTATGAAACTACCCATGTTCTGCTACTGTTTGGATTTAAGGACTTGAGAGTTAATTTGAGATTTTTTCCTTAATGCAACGTTTTACAGTCTGGGCTTTACAGCTTTTGATGATAGCAGTGCAAGCTCTTTCCTTAGTCCAAACCAAGTTTATCTCTCCACCCCCCCCCCCCCCCAAAAGGCTGAAATGGGGAGCAGAGGTAGGTGCCATCACTAAGTTCCAGCTACTGCACAAGTTTTTCCCTCCATCTTACATATGCAGAAATTGGAAAACTGCTAAACACGGGGACATTGTTATACACATAAAATATTAATCTAACAAAAGGTTGTGTGTATGTTGTGTATAAAGCCAGCTTTAATAAATATCTTAATTGTTGTTAATATGGTGGCTAAGCATAAACTTCCAGGCCCCCCTTTCAATTTCTTAGCACTGAACATGGTATGTAATGGGACAAACCAAGGGAGCCAAATTATACCCCGACTTTTTTTAACAACCCCAGCCTTTTTAACAACCGTACTTTCCTTGCAATAGGCCCAAATGGTCAACAAGAGTGAAGAAGGTAGCTCTTTGTTCTAACTAAAAAGGGGCACCTGGATGCAGGCGTCATGCAGGCAACATCTGAGGCATCTGGTGGACCTCTATGTGATACAGAAAGCCAGACTATATGGCCTTTTGGCCTCTCCCACTTGAGGCTTTTCTTATGTTCTAAAATGTGAAAGTCTTGTAAAAATAACACAAAACTTTAAGAAAATTGAAAAATTAAAAAGGAAACTGCAATAGAAGAAATGGACAAACAGGTGTCTGCAATTATATAAAAATCAGGTTTTGGTGTAGAGGCAAAACTGAAAACAATCCTAATCCAACTCATTAAATAGCTTTCCTGTTTGGCATGACTTAGGATGCTTCTCCAATGTCTGGTTTATCTTCAGTATCAGGAAGTGGCAAACTCCAACAGTGTCCAGATTAACTTGAGGAGTACTAGAAGCATCCAGATTCAAACTAGTCAACTTCTTATATAAGACTCCTGGCTCCCAATTGCCATTTCTGATTGGCTGATCCAAAGTCACAAAAACGTAGGGTCAGCTACTGGAAACACCCTCATGGTTGTGTTGATGGCCAATAGCCAGATGTTGCAAACCTCAGCCAGGTTATTTCCCACATGGCCCTTTGTTTCACCTAGTTCAAGGCCAAGCTTTCCGGTGTTTCCTAATATAAATTGCTACCTATGTCAAATTATAGGTGTGGCACAAATGGTGTGGCACTGAATTATATTAGCCAGCATCATTTTACACATAAAGAGGGGGATTTTTCTCTTTTAAGATTAAGGATCTCCCATTCACAACCTATAATCACAACCAACACAACAGGCAAAAAGATTATTTCAAAAAAGATACACTGATCTTGTTGAAACAGCTCACAAGACAAGATCTATAAAGATACAGATCTTATAAATACTCCAACAACATATTGCCTAGTGTTGTGTGATGGTATAAAAGACTTGAAACAACATGGTTGTAGCATATGAAAGGGCAGTTTCATTTCTTCTGGATAATAAAAAGAAAAACCACAAGAGACTTATGGTGTTTGGGGATATTTGTTTTATTTCAAGCAATGCAAGGAGAACATAGTAGAGGCAAACAGGCCTCTCCGACAGTTGGTCCCCAAGGAGGTTTCAGCCAACTTCCTCAACTCAAGAACTGTATCTCTTGCTCCAAATTATTGGTTCCTCCAGTTTAGAGGAGGGTTCTCCATCTGAAGTTGAATTACAGGTCATCATGGAAAAAAATGCTCAGCCATTAATAAGACAGGAGCTACCCACTAAGGAATCCCTCAGTTATTAAATTCTGGGCTGCCCACTGAGGAATCAATCAATCCTTCCTCAGCTATCCGCAAGTCTGTCAAGAAAGGGCTGGTCTCCCACGCACTGCACCACCACAAGACATAAGGTCTTCAAATTATATTGGTCACAAGGTCATTTATAGAAAACAAAGAGCCCACCTATTGCAAGATGGGTCATTGCAATCTTTGCTGTAGCCTTAAACATGTCATTATAGCTATGAACATAGAAAGCATAATCATAATTCCACAGCTGAAACAGGATCAGGTATGGTCACTCCAAAATTCCCGTGAGGAATCCTGGATTCAAGGCAGCCAGAAAACCTCCAACCTGCATTGACAAAAAATAAGTCAGTTTCCTACCTGTATCCCCAAACTGCAGAACCATCGTGAAATCCCTGCCAACACAAAATACAACAGGATTTATGAATAAAATACATATTTCACACAATGAATGGAAACTGCAACAAGGTCAAATTTAGCACAAACTGCCTTGAGGCTACCCAAGACAGTATCCTTGATTGTGTTTCCTTGGTGTGTCCAACAACTTGCACACGCTAAGATGTAATGGAATTTTAAAGTACAATATTTATATAGTAATCAATGCAAAAGTACTACTAAATAAAATGTGAACAAACCTGATGCAGCCAACAACTGCCACATTCATGAAGTCTGGTTGCAACAAATTTTGGACTACATTTTCTCTGTTGATGGGAGGTGTCAATGACACTGATCTACAGCCTCTGGCGAGAGCTACTTTTTTAACTTTTCAAAATGTACCCCAGAGTGACCTGGTTTCTGTACTTCACTTTTTACCCCATCCTTTCCCCAAAGAGCTGAGGGCTTCATACCAGACCTACACTTATGTTTGTTGTAGCCAGTGGTGGGCTCCAGCAGGTTCGCACCTACTCTATAGAACCGGTTGTTAACGAGAGATAGGACATATAAAGTTTAAAAATAGCCATTTAAAAGTGGCTGCCAGATGGGCAGAGAACCGGTTCTTAATTTATTTGAAGCCCATCACTGGTTGTAGCAGCAGGTCTCTGACAGCCTTGCCAACAATTCTACCCTGGATCCCCAGCATGCACCATCCTTGTATTCAGTGGGATTTACTCTGAGTGAAGCACATTTAAGATTGCAACCTTAAGACTGATTTGCTTTATCCTAAGATGTTCTACTAAGAGCACTATCCTAACCATGTCTACTCCAAATTACCGCCCATTGTGTTCAATGCATCTTACTCCCAGGACAGTGTCTTTAGGATTGCAGCCTCTCTCTCTCTGTCAACATAATACTTAAAATACGTACCTCATTTCATGTCAGAGAACAGATTTCCAGGATCTTGTTTTAACCTGTTCAGCCAGCTTAATGAACAACGTGCAAAAACATAATTATGATTTCTGCATATGTAAAAAGTTACATAAAGCAGAATGAGGTCATCCCTTCGAAACTGCCTTGCAAAAGTAGAATTGGTTACTTCCCTAAATGGCATGTTGTGCTTGGCTCTGGAAGAGGAAAAAAGGAGGAAACATATTTTGCAGATACAATGAACATAATCACAGGGTTTGAGTCCTGTTTAATTCTGAACTGACAATTTGAACCCTGTATATTTGTTGTGCTCTTAGCATTCAAAGATGTTATTTTCTCTGTGAACAGCTTTGTGAACTTTTTAGCTGAAAAGCAGTATATAAATACTGTTGATAGATTGCTTGATGAAAATCCAAAGACAACCTGAGGAAATGGGGATACACCATGAAAGATGGGCTGTATGAATGTGGAAGACAAATCACTCCACATATGCTCCAGGGCATAAGGTGCTCTTTTATATGCACAGAGGAAGATCTTATGTTGGCAAGGGAAGATGCTTTTGAGTAGCCCAGTTTGGGGCAAATGACATCTAATTAAATCCCTGTTAATGTTCTTTGTGAAATTTTTACCTGTATGCTTCTGACACAAAGAACTACTTTTTGTTGTGAAGTTTGGATCTTCCACTGGACCATCCTGGCCACAGAATTATAAAATAATTTCTCATAACATGAAGTCTACCCTTTTCCCAGCCAGATATCTTATGGCGTTCCTCTTCTAACCTCAGAGAGCTTCCTATTCTCTTTCCTAACTTTAATGCTTGATTTTAATGAATTTTTGGGAATGAATGTTTTTGAATGTACAAAGCATTTCACATATATAGGCTTCATGTGGTATGTTATTACGTCAACTCAGTGAGTTTTATCATTCACATTTTGCATGAAAGGGGGCAAGGCTGAGAGCAAATGGCTTGTCTAGGGCTGCAATCCTAGGGTGCAATTCCAATTCCTTGCTCTGGCATAAGAACAATTTGCTCTGGATTGCAATATGAATTTCCCATAGGTTTTCACTAGGTGGTGCACTAAGTAATGTCTCTTATGTGCTCCTGTAGTTACTCTGGACTGTAGGGCTAAAGACACTTTCCTGGGAGTAAGACCCATTGAACGTAATGGGGCTTACTTTTGAGTAGACATGGTTAGGATTGTGCTGTAAGCCCACTACCCTACCTAGTTCAAGAGGAAGGCAAGATGTGAACTTCGGAAGTCTGGGTTTGCAGCTCAAGCAGGATCCCCTGCAGCTATACAGATATTGAAATTGCCATAAATCCTAAAATGTTCTCTTGTGGATAAAGTGACCCTTCCAATAAAAGGCTCAACTTTGATTCCTCCATTCACCAAGCGCTTACTTGCTCTACCAAGCTGTCTCTAAATCTACACAGCCTTTGTATCTGCCATCACTGCATAAGAGGTCAGGTCTTAACAAAGAATGAAAAGGGGCATTCTTTAAATTACCCACAATACCAATGCCTGTGAAGTGCTCCGAGTCAGCCTGGCAAGGTCATGCAGCAGAATGACTGCTGTTATCTTCTATCTATGCCACTTTTCAAGAAAAGCAAGATCTTAATATTTAAGTTCTTAAGCAAGCTCTTAATTTTATGCTCAAATATCCAGCATTGGAATGCCAGAACTTAGATCAACAAACATGTGGCATACAACGCTAAGAAAATTGGTCAAACGTGGCTGACAAGGATAAAATTAGGCACACGGATCAATAGCTGCAAGGGAAATAATAACTACTGTATTGTGACCAGTTGGGTGCTTTTGGACCTTCCTCTTGCGCTGCGGGTAGCCAAACTTGTTTTGCAAGTTTATGAACCTACTGGGGAAATCACCTTTTACAGCTAGAAGGCAATTTACATTACACCCCTCATTTGTAGTTTGCAGGGATCTAAGAATATAAAAGCATTTATGGCACAAATTTCTTCAGATGAAGAAGACTGTCAGTTTTAAGGGTTGCTTAGACTGCAATCCTTATCTCTAGCTAGGCCAGCATAAGTCCTATGCTGACCTGGGTATGTCACAAAACTGCCATAATGCACTTTTGCCCAACTCCTGGGGTGGTTAGGACAGTACACAGACATATGCCAACCTTTCCACAACACCACAGAAAGATATGCCAGGTGAGTTATGCCAGACTAAACTGTTTAGGATTTAGGATTTTTGTTCAATCCTAACATCTGGTTAGGCTGACCTAATAGGTCCCTTCCAACTCTATGATTTTAAGTCCCAGCTCAAGTCCCATGCTGGCCTGGGGGTGTTGCAAAAGTGCCACATGGCACTGCTGCACCACTCCAGGGCAAGGAGTGTTTAGGCCAGTGCTAACACCATTGCGGGAACAGGGGGATGGATGTGTTGTGCTGGCCTACATTGGTTAGGATTGAATCCTTAAAAGTTATATTTTTGAGGTGCCCCTGCTTAAAAAAAATCTTAAGTGGAAATAACCAAAAATCCAGGGGGTGGACGTCAACTAATCATTTACAATTTTAAAATGTATCAGGTAGTTTAGTTTGTCCTTTCAACACCCCTGCAAGACAACCCCGGAGCAATGTTGATTATGGAAACTGGAGAAGGAACATGGTGTGGGATGATGGAATGACTGCAGCAGTTGTCATCATGACATTATTTACAACATAAAATATTTATATCCCAGGAGAAGGCAAAAGGCAAAGTAGAAGTTAATCAGTTCCAGATTCTCATCACCCATTTTCATAACCTTTCCCATAAAGCGGACCCACTACTTTGTTGTTCTGCTTCCTTTGCCAGACATAATTATAAAAGCTTTTTTCTTTGTCTCTTCATTAACTGAAGTTCATTTTGAACTGTAGCCCCCCATCCTTTCTTAACAACCATAATCTTGCATTCATTTTTGTCCTTGTTATTTGTACCACTTCCTGTGCATGTCCCTCTCATATGACAATTCTTCAAAGCAGCAGAGCAGCCTCTCACCCCAGGAGTAACTTGATTATTCAGGAAGGCTGCCTTTCCAAATCAGTTGAAGTAAACATCCACCTCCCAGCCATTGCAAGTGTTAGAGCTGAGTGTAGGATGTTTACATAAACTAAGAATCAGTGTCAAAAATATGAATACAGCTTTCATACACTCTAAAGATGCCCATATCTCAGTATTGAGATACCAGCCCATGTGAAGGTAAGTACAAAACGTTTTATTTGCCTCTTCTACCTCCCCACCACTCAGCCATGGTGCCATGTGCTATAGACTGGCAGGGGATAGGACTGGGTCCACAGTAAGTTAAGTCAAAACTCATTTGTTGCATTGATAAACTCATACACAAGTGATGGCTAACTTTCTTTGGACACAACCCAATGTACGCAGCAATAAAAAAAGAGGCTGCCATTGTCTGTTATGATGCAAGTAATGTTTCTCTATATCCCACGGACCTTCCCATTACACTCTCTGAAGCTCAGTTTTCCTCTCAGCTGTTTTAAAAACAGAGTCAGGATTAGCCAGGATTCATAAGAGCTACATACTGTATTTCCAAAAGCTTTGGCATACACAATGGGACATTTAACTTTTTCTTATAAATATTAACTTCTTGGGCAAACTTCAGACCAGAAAAGTAGCTCAACTTCTGGGCAGTTTCCATCAAGCAAATTCAAAGATCCCTTGGCTGACTGATCCCATGATGCATAATCCAATGCAGAACTTACTGTGTGGCTTGTTAGGTCCCACCCAGACTAAGGGCAAAATCCAGAGTAACTACGAGGAGTCCTTGCTCCTGTGTAAGAACAACTTATTCTGGATTCCAATATGAATTTCCCATAGGTTTTCACTAGGTGGTGCAGTAACTACGGGTGCACTAAAGTCTCTTACATGCTCCCATAGTTACTCTGGATTTGGGGGTAAGGTTACAACCCAGAATAACTATGGGACCTTTTACACTGGCGTAGTTACGGTGCCACCTATGGGAAATGAATACAGCAATCCAGAGTAAGTGCCTTACGTCTTCCCACAGTTACTCTGGATTGTAGGGCAAGTAGAAATAGTTTCCGACAAAGAAAAAACACTCATATTCTCAAGACCCTAGAACTGAATGCTTAGGAACGCTCCCCACTGGGTGCCTAATGAACTTCTCATGTTGGTCTTGACAATTCCTGCCTGTAGATACTTATGTCTGAGGTCAGCAGAGATTCTCCCTTCCTCCATCCGGAGAACAATCAGCAATTTTTTCCTCAATGTCTTCCCCAAGTCTTTCTTGACGTCATGGACTACTTCAACTGAGGCAGTCTTACTATATCTGCCCCAAGAGCTATAGGTCTCAGGTCATCTCTTGGAACACTAGACTTATTAGCCATGTTCTTTCGGGAATGTTTGATTAGTGCTTAAGTCAGTGTGGGAGAGGTTAACAGAGTGACCTTCAAGTCCCTCTCCCACAATCCTATTATAAATAATGTTTGTTCAGCAAGGAGCAATTATCTATCCTGTCAACTGGCTACTAAACAATTGTTTGTTATTATTAATTACATTTTTATCACATCCAGACACTGATCACTGCATTATGTTTTAATGCCTCATTTGGGGTATATGGTCCACAGTATTGTCTTGTTTTATAGTCCCACCAGCTCCAGTTTTAGACTTACAAACACTTTTAGTGCAGATGGAAAAATCAACAGACACATATCCTAAAACTCCAAATATATCTTGATAATGGATCTTCCATCTTTTGTTGTTTATGAATAGCCGGTGGCAGCAAACATCTGACTGAAAGCTACAGTTTACAGCTTCCAGTCGGGGATGTTTACAACAACAGACTACTGTGCATCTGGAGCAAGAAAGTCACCTTTGAAGGAAAAATAATATAAAAAAACTAATGAAAACACATTTTCACCTCTCATCTGAACCGTTAGGGCACCAATTAGGATAACACTGAAATCCATCATTGTTGATAAAACAGCCTCGTGTGCTACAAAAATAAGCAGATCTCTAAGAGGTACATTATGCAGAAAGGTGCACTCAAAGCATCTGTAAAAGGAAAAGTCTTTTTACAAGGAAGATTCAGCTTCCAACATCTGGTAATGTCTTTTAATGCCAGATGCATAATGCTCTGAAACAGATCATGACAGAAACAACTCAGCCCTCCGTCCAGTGGGAGAGGAAAATTAAGCAAGATTGTGCCAGAGTCCCTGGAAAGACTGAACCATGGCTTTACTGGCCCACATGGCTGAACCATGGCTTTACTGGCCCACATCAAGCCCTACATGCATATGTATGGGCAGTCTTCAATCAGAAAACAAACAAGTTGGAAGCAAGGTAGAAATCACACTTCTTGCCACAACTGCATTTTTTGGTTGATCAGTCAATTAAAAATATGCCCCCAATTAATCAGGCAGCAGACTCTCTAGCTGGAACTAGCCCCAGCGAGCTTTATGATCACAAGACGAGTGCTGCGAAGTGGAAAATTTTCCTGTAATTTTCCATTTCTAAAAACACACTGTTTCATAACATTAATAAGTAACATAATGAACTGATACCCTATCACTTGAATTAGCTAGCTTCAAAGTTACACAACTATTTTCAGGCATTATTCCTTAGAAGTATGCATAGGCGCCTTCTTTTTCCTCTCTCACAAAGTGGTTATTGGTAAACAGTTGGGGGCCAGCAGATTTGAGAAATTGCTTCCTTCCATATAATCCACTTGTTCATTCATTAGAGAAAGCTTTTTGCATGTGCCTCAACTGAGAGAAGTTAGGAGGGCAGCAGCCAAACATCGGTCTATATCCTAAAGTAAAATTAAGCCCCTTGCTCCGGAGCAATTAAGATGACTTTCCATAAAATAACACTAAAGGGTGATGTAACTGCGTGGACCCGTAACTGCTATGGATTTTGCCCATAGGGACTTTTTAGTAGTGGTACGTTTTATGGAATTCTCTCCTTTTTGAGTTGAGAACTGTCAGAAGTCCACTGTAAGACCTGAGGACCTTTCTATTTCCAAAAGGCTTTAGAAGGCAAGAATGCTTTTAAATTCACTTTCACTGGTTGGTTTTTAACATGGTGTATTTTGTTATGAATTTTATAATTATGTGCTGTGAGGTGCCCTCAGGATAAAAGGCAGGATATAAATCAAGCAATAAAGAAATCAGAGGGAAGTGGGAACACAGAGTAAATTTAAGCAAATAAAAACACATCTGAAATCACCTGATTGATCTGAAATTCTGCAAATAATGAAAATTCTGATTTTATCTGATAGAATGAAACTGAAAGCAAAACTGGAATTTAGCCTCATTAAGCATATTTTCCTGATACTCCCTTTTAACTACTGAAAAAACTTAAGGTATTCAACCAGCATGTAAAGTTATGTGTCTCGATAAAGTTTTGTTTATTAAATCAATATGTGCTAAATATTAGCACAGGAATATTATAATATTAGCTATTAGGAATAATATATTAGCTAAATATTAGCAATAGGAATTTGTTTATCTTGAATCTGTGAGCCATTTTGGGACAAATTAGTTATTTCATATTTCTGTAAACTGCTTTGTGAACTTTTATAAATACTGTTCTAAATAAACTGGTATATAAATACTGTTCACTGATTGACTGAATCCCAAAATCAAAATGTAACGTTAACAAAAAACTTTCAGTAGCACAAAAAAGAAAAAGCCAGACTGGGTGGATGACATTTTCAGAGATCAAAATCAGCTGAATCTTGACTGATGGGGTTAGGCTATAATATAAACAAGTCAGCAAGATTCAAGAGAAAAGCATTTGTAAAAGCATCAGGCAAGGACAATCAAGCTTGGCTAAGTCCAGGTGATAGCTAGAAACAGGATCTTCTGGAAGTGCTGTACCCTATCTCCTATTTGAACAAGGCTTCAGTCATTGAAAATGGAACTACTCTAGCTTGCTTTTTAATGGCAGTGTTACTTTAGTAACCTGTAACTTTAAAAAATAGCACTGACTAGTTATAAAAGATTATCTTTCTGTCGAAAAAGGGGGGTAGTGGACATTCACAATGAAATCTTTGATTTTTGAAAGTTACAGAGCAACTCCTCAATGGTTCTTTGGAGTCCTCAGACAGGGATAAAACCAGTCAAAGGGCACAATCCAGAGTAACTACGGGGAGTCCTTGCTCTGGTGTAAGAACAATTTGCTCTGGATAGCAATATGAATTTCCCATAGGTTTTCAATAGGTGGTGCAGTAACTATGGGTGCACGTAATGTTTCTTACGTGCTTCCGTAGTTACTCTGGATTGCAGGGTAAAACAGTCTAACCAGTGATGGGATTCAAAGAAATTAACAACCGGTTCTATGCCCATCTGGCAGCCACTTTTAAATGGCTATTTTTAAACTTTATATGTCCTATCTCTCGTTAACAACCATTTCTATAGAGTAGGTGTGAAAATGCTGTAGCCCGCCATTGAGTCTAACCAGCACCCAGTTTCTTGACCTCTGCTATCCTGAGAGGTATGTAAATAACAGAAGCTTAAGACATTACACATTATCTTTTACATGCCACAACTGTGGCGATCTCATTGCAACTTTGAAACAGAAAGCCTGAGATAGCACACCAGCAAACATAGTATTATGTTTTTGTGTCAAAACATAATTATGTCAAAATCAATTGATGTAACCTGATTGATTTCAAAAAGCATTAGATCATTAGATCAAAATCATTTTGATCATTAGATCAAAAATCATTAGATCATAATGCAGCCCAACAGTGTACCATCTAAGTGTATGCTGCACAGAAGGCTATGTGATCTTTAAAATGGGCTTCAGGAATGAGGAGATAGACTTGGTCCATTCCAAGCCTTTGCTTTATAAGTCCTGCTGAATTATTATTATTTTTGCATTTCCCAGTACATGGAAACGTAGGCAAAAGCTCATTATAACTGGCAAAGGCTGACGTGTTCACCAATGAAATTATGAAGATATCACAGCTTATGAGTCATAGAACAGATGAATCATTTCTTCAATATAACCACGCTAAGAAATTTACAAGCCTTGAATGATTTCTCTTCTGGGGTGGGTGGAGGCTGATAAAGGATTTTTCAGGCAAGTGATACTGGTATAAGGAGCAAGTTCACTAAGAAATAAAGGTCTGCATTGTGTTTGAGAAGAGATACTCAAATTATGAAACTGAACAGCCATTTTCCATTTAAGAAGGCAAACTGTGTGTGGTATTTGTTGCAGTACTGTTATTGTTTGACTGAGGAAACTTCACGCAGTCTCTTTGAACACACTGACCTTTTTCAGGACAAAGAGTTAACAAGCCAGTAGTTATTTGCAACTAGACACTCTGTGGGCAATTCCAGAACTGGAAATAAAATATTGCATGCAGAGGTGAGCATAGGGTATTTGAGTAATTAATCTGCTGAAAATTATGCTAGCGAGAGACTTTACAAAAGCTTTCCCTTTTAATCTGAAGAACCAAGTGAATGCCTAAATCTGATGGAAGAGGTTGCCACCACTGTTTCGGTCTTTTCCTTCTACTAATCCTAGCTGCTGTTTTCTGAAAACAATCCTAACAAACAGAATGGTACACATCCACAGACTTGCAACTGCAGTCTACACTATGCAAGATACACCTCATTACCAGGTCTCTGTATCAGCCACTGCACACATAAAACATTGTTATTAGAATATGCAATTCTTCAGCAACTACAATATCAATTAAAAAATGTTTACAGAGGCTACTGCCAACAGTCCAGAATTTCAATCCTTGGCATACTTATTTCAAAAAGTGTGTCACTGAAGCCAGTGGACTTACTTATAATAACAATGAACAGGTTGAGCTGTCTTCAACTATGCAATCAAGGATAAGTTAGAAGAAAGTCTACTAAACCTTTAGGCAGAACCTCACACAACAATTTCAGCCTTTCTCAGTAATTTCTCAGAAATTCAACATGATTTCAGAATATATACTGAAATGAAATGAAGAAGGATTCAGAAGGTGTTCAAAGAGTAACACTAAAGTTATAGAGGGAATGTGCTACCCCTTTCTACAAAAACAACAGCAATGATCTTTTGCCTGGCGCAAAAAAAGTCATAAAGGAAGTAAAACTTCTTGTTGGCTGAATTTCCTCTTCAGTGACCAAAGAGTGTTCTTGAAGTCCTCTCTTGCTAAGAGTGTTCTTGAAGTCCTCTCTTGCAAAGGATTTTAAAAAGCAGGCCTCTGTCAGTCTTGAAAGACTATGGTATCATGCTCAGCGCTGCATACACTGCATGCGAAGCACGAAAGCCTGGGTTAGATAGTTATGGAGGATATGCTGTTACCCAAGCAGCAAATCCCCCTTCTCCACACCACTGAATTAGTCCAATGGAAAGGCAGAGCCAATACGATTGGATCCAGCTGGCGTTGCAGAGCTGAGCTAAGGACAGGAGCTCACTCTGACTTGTGGGGCCGACCCAGGTCTCGAACCCTGGCCTGCTGGTTAACAGGCACAGTGTCTTAGCCACTTGCGCCACCCACACCCCCTAAGACTTTTACCCTCAAAGAAAGCAAGTGTCTTTCATATGAAAGGATATTTAGAGAACCCTCATACAGATGCTTCACAATAGCAGTGCTTTGGGTAACATTTACACAGCAATGCAAAACTGTAGTAACTTTTTTCAGTGGTTTCTCTTGCAGCACTTTAGATCTCCATGCTTTTTATGGAACAGGGAATTGCATTTTAATTTATGTTGTTGTGTATGTTGTTTTGGGAATATTTTTGTTGACCAGCAGTATACTTTCTAGTAATTATAATGATGAGTGGTGGAATATCATAGATCTCCTCAGGAAAGAAACTACAAAGGACAGGCACTGCTACAGAAACATTGGTGTTCAGTGAAATAGCTCGTTAGGTTGAAATAGACTCTCACACTGTAAAAGTCATATAGGATTCATATTGGTCACACTATAGGATTCATATTGGTCACACTATAGGATTCATATTGGTCACACTAAAAGAGGAAGGCTACAATCCTAAGCTCCAATTAGGCTAGCCTAAGCCCGGCCATAAATCCTATGCTGACCTGGGGGTGTCAACCAAAGTGCTGTAAGACACTCCTAAGGCATTCCTGGGTGGAGAGGGTGTTAAGCCAATGCACAGGTATACACCAACCCGCCGTACCATCATGGAAAGATAGGCCAGGTGAATTTGGCTGGCCTAAATTTCTTAGGATTATGCCGCAAGTTTATGTAAAATAAGAAGCTTTGTGTCAGAGAGATCCAAAGAGATCTTTGGATCAGAGAAATTAATAGAAAGTAATGTTTATATACCACTTTTTCAACAAAAGGTTCATAAAACACTTTAGATGGAAATGTTCACAGACTCTCTTTGGACAAGAGGTTAATGTGTTACATAATTACTGTATGACACCACAGTTTACCTAAACAGCAAGAGTTTTGTTGTTGTTTTCTGCCTAAGCCTTGTTAAGGAATGGTCAACAGGTGGCCATTTTTTAAAAAATAGAATGTTGATTACTGACAAAAAACAAGATAAGGCTATTGGTACCTGCCATGAGCTATGAACGGCTCTCGTGCTGCATGACACTTCACAACCAAGGATACATTCTGAAAGATGGTTTCTTTGTACTATCTGTGCACAACAGTCCATGCATTTTTGCTTTATGACACTAAAAACAGGTCTCTTCAGCACAGTGCATTCAATGTGGTGCATGACCAACTTACCTTTCCCCTTATACGCCAAATAGTTTGCCAAAAAGAAAAAAAAATAGAATTACTGATTTAGCCTCTGCATACTGACACAGCCCAGATGCATATGTAAATAAACTGTTTTAGAAGATAGGTCAACTGAGTTCTGGTTATAGATACTGATCTGAATTGCATCTATGTGAACTCCGTTGTGACAAGCAAGGAAGCAGCCCTTCAGCAGCAGAATTGAAGATGGAGTGCAGAGTTCCGATAATTCAGCATCAAAGTCTGCTTGTATGGAAGTTCTGAAGATATATTCTTCTGTGAGAGACATTAACATGATAAAAAGATGCTAGAAATGTCATTATACCCAAACATACCAATTAAAATCTTGCTGGCTTCAGTTAAGGCAGCTACTTCCAAAGTGGGATGGATGCAAGACATGATCATCTGTTTCTGAGTTTCAATCAAGGCTCTATTATGTCAGTTGTCAGACAAAAATTCAAATGTCTAAAAAGTGTGTAATTCAAAGATATGGGGAAAAATAACATAGGCACTTCTCGCATTTTCTTAAAGGAGCACAAATGATGTTGAAAAAACCTGCTCTGTTAATATTCTAGATTAGTGGCCTTCAACCTTTTTCATGCGATGGCCCTAATGAATCAATCAAGAAGATATGTGACTGGGAACTGATTGCCAATCTCATTATGTGGATAATCATGTAAAAAAACCAAATAAAGCTTGAGCCATTTTTGAGGCTCTGAAATCCCCTAAGTCACAAACCCACAGGTTGAACAACACTGTCCTAGATTATAAGCTGTAATCAGTGCAATTGACGTTCTATTTTCAATATTCAATTTATTCTGATTTTCAATATTGAATTTTGAGGTTTAATATTCATAGTATCATAGAGTTGGAAGGGACCTAGTAGGTCATCTAGTCCAACGCTCTGCCTGCAGCAGGAAATCCTCCTAGAGCATTCCCAACAGGTGCTCATTGAGCCTCTGCTTCAATTTCCTTCTGTAGAGAACATTTTGGTATAAAAGTCTAATTATGGATTAGACATTGGAGGACCACTAATGTCAAACTTAATATTGAAAGAGATTGCCTTAATGCTTTTTTGCCACCTTAACAAACATATGCAAAATCTTTATGTATTATGAAAAGAAAAAAGAATATTGATGAATCGGTTTTAAGAAGTCACTTGACAACTCCTAGTCATCTATTTATTAAATTATATTCATGTTGATCCTGTTTATAAAATCTTGAGATGCAACTACTCTTGAGAGAGACAGACCTCTAGCTACCTGGTTGGCGGCTGTAGGAAACAATAACCTGGACCAGATGGACATAACATCACAGCCCTGAGTTGATCCTGTGAGGTGTTCTTATAGCTACTGTAGGTTCTTAAGGCACTAAACAAAGATAGCTACTTCAACAGACAGCTGAACGTTCAACAATGGAAGAATTTTTTGGAAGAAAAAGGGCATCACTTTGTTTTATTTGTAAGAGGTTCCAAATTTAAATTACAAATTTAGGTTCCAAGTTCCTGGTACCTCCAGTTAAAAAAACCAGGAAAGCAGGGAAAGATCTTCACAGGAGATCCTGCAGAACTACTATCCCTTGGACAGCATAGTATCAGGCTACTGGATTCAGCAAAAGGGAAAGTCTTATGCCCATTAATTCTGGTATTGTTTTCTAGCCTTTATGATACCACTGGAAAGGTTCTCACAAAAAGCTATATATTATCTTGAATTAAGAGATTCTGATCCTATCCAGTAAATTTCAAGGAGTCTCCTTTTGTTGAACTTCTACAACTTTCAGAGTAAAAAACCTAACAACATTGGTCCATTCTGAGCAATTCATCAAAAATTATAACAACACTCTAGACCTACCAATATTCTGGGAGGATTAGCCTCCAGGTTACTTCTTCTTCTGGAAACTGCTATGAGGGACATCCTACAAATAGATAAGAGGAAGAAAAATGTATATTAAGTACTGTTCACCTGCCTTAAGATGTTTCCATGTGAATCCAACTATGGCAAAGCTACAAACAACATTTCCACAATACAGTTTACTCAACAGCTTTGTCTCACAGTTGCATAAGACATCATGCCAAAGTTGCTGATGCCACCACACCGCTGTTGATAATGTCTACTCAACCCAACTGAATCTGAAGGCACTTCATACCTTAAGAATCAGAATGCCATACCATCGACCCAACTCCAGAGAAAATCTCTGTAAAAATATACCACCCCTCTATGCATACACAATCCTTTTATCCAGCAAGAATATTGCGATAGTATTATAATACTCAGAGAACGATACCATAGACTTTCGAGACTAAAATTACAATTAGTGGAAAAGCCATTAAAGAAGTAGGCAGTTTTATCTACTTAGGAGGTATAACTACATCTGATAAATCAATTTGATACATCTGATAATTTCATGCCTTTCAAGATGCATGAAAATTAAAAATGGGCTGTGGTGGCGCAAGTGATTGAACCCAGCTGGCCAGGGTTCAAGATGCACGTGCTACAAGATGGATTGAACTCCCGTCCTGAGCCCTGCTCCTGCCAACCTAACAGTTCGAAAGCATGCAAATGCAATTAGATAAATAGGTACCACTTCGGTGGGAAGGTAAAAGACATTCCATGCGCGTTCAGCAATCGTGCTGGTCCCATGACCATGAAAATGTCTTTGGACAAAGCTGGCTCTAAAGGCTTAGAATCAGGGATGAGCACCGCACCCTACAGTCAGTCACGCCAAACAGTATAACCTGCAGGGGGCACCTTTACCTTTTCAATTATTCATACTTTACTATATGGCCACAAGACCTGGACTCTAAAGAAACATGATAAATAAAAATAGGCAGTTTTACCATCTCCTGTCTACATAAAATAATGAAAGTTAGGAGGGCAGTGACGGAGAAATAAAGATGTATGACTCAAGCAGACGGGAATCCACCTTCAAATTGCACCCGTTTGTCCATATACTGTGTATGAAAATCTCCTGCCTAGTCAAACAAGCAGATGACACTAGATGATCTGAAAAAGACCAATGAAAAGAAGGCTTAACAACATCCTAGAGGACATGAAATATGCAAAATGTGGTTTAGCAACTGCCAGACAACTTTGTCAAGACTGCAAGGATAGCTTAATATAACTAAGAATGCGACTGTGTTGTCTCAACAGGAACTTCACATAGGCTACAATCCAGAATAACAATGGGACCTTTTACACCAATGTAGTTACGGTGCCACCTATGGGAAATGCATAGAGCAATCCAGAGTAAGTGCCTCTTACGTCCTCCTGTAGTTACTTTGGATTGTAGGGTAAGTCACATAAAGCTAACTGCTGATTACCAGTGTGTTGCTTTGTATGTTTAAACTTCCCTTTTAAGGGAGAGTGTGTGTGCACATGTGTAAAATATTAGAATGCTGCATATGATTGGTGAGTTTGGTTGGAGATTTACCCGATTCCTTTTTGAAGCCGGTATTAAGTAGCATATATCTATTTTGGAGGGATTACTAACTAGTATTCTTCAGTTCTGAACAGCATGTCTTATTTGTGCTGGAAAGGGATTGATAATGTTAAGATTCTCCCAGAATACTGTTTCTTGTTGCAGAAGCCTCCCTGCTGTCATCAATGCCATTCCCTCAAGGAAATCAGGGCATTGGGTTGAATGCCTGTATGGTGCCAACATTGTATTCTGTCCACCAAGAAAAGACTAAATTAAAATGTACTGCTCCAATACAGCAGTCACAAAAAGACTTGTACTAGAAGAGCTTTGTGAAATGTGTATTTGTTGTAATTTCCCATGTATATATCAAAGAAAAGCTTACTCTCCAGTCCAGAGTAACTATTTCACTAGATCCTTCGGAGCAAGGTCCATTTGCATTGATGCAGCTACGGCGCCTTCTAGTGGAAACCTATGAGGAAGTTCATTGGAGCAAGGACTGCCGCAATTACTATGGATTGAGCCTTTACCCATCTGTAACAAATAACTGTATGAACGGTATTATGTTTTATTATTTTTTATTTTATTTCAATGTTTATCATAATGTTTATTTCAATGTTTTGCTTCAGAGTCTGTTTTGATGCTGGTTCCTAAGGCAGACTCCGAAAGAATACAAGATGACAGGTGTATTGCAAACAAGGGTAGTTTGTGCTCATATTTTAACATTTCACTGTAATGTAACAAGAGACCTGGGGAAACAACAGGTCAAATAAATGTCAGTTTTTAATGCATTCTTTGGGGGGGATCATTTACTGTGGGTCAGGACCCACTAGTAAGCTGCAACCTAAGTATCTGCCCTCAAGCCCTGAGGCTATTCAAAAATCTGTAATGAATCTTAAAAATCTTCTTCCCCTGTAATGAACTTACCTCTTGAGGTTTGCAAAGAGCTGAGCTTCTGCAAACGTATGTAAATATAGGGACATAATTGCATCATAGTTGATACAACCTGGTAAAGAATAAATTTTTTTAATTTACATCTTCTGGGGAGAGATGTGCAAAAGACAGAAGAAGCGTCATTCAAGTTCATGAGGGCTGCTTCATTATGAAAAATAGATCAAGGTTTTTGCAAATAAATTTGCAAATAAAAATATTACTACTTGTAAATAAATGAATTTTTCTTTCTAGACCACTTTTCTTTCTAGACCTCAAAAGCTTCATAAAGCTTTGAGGCATGGGTCCTCATCTACGGCTAGGGCCCTCAATCTGGCCCGCGAGCATTTTCAGAACCCCCCCCCCGCATCCCCTGTCGGGGGTTGGGGGGAAACCCCAGGGGCCTCGACTCCAGGCACACAAGCAACTGAGCAGGAAGTGCGCATGCCTGTTACCGCTTCTGCGCAGCGCCAGGGGTTCCCTGGCCAGCGCGCGCCCTTCCTGCTCAGTTGCTGCTTCCTGGCTGGCGCACACGCTAGCCAGGGAACCTCTGGCGCTGCAGAGAAGCAGCAACAGGCATGCACGCTTCCCGATCAGTCCCTTGTGCGCCCTTCCCTCAGTCCCTCAGTTGCCGGCTTCCTGCTTCCCGCTTGCTTAATGAGTAAGCCCGTTACTTCTGTGTAGGTATGCTTAGGATGGGGCTGCAAGCCTGCCACACTTTCCTAGGATGGATGGGGCTCTGATGCTTAGGATGGGGGCTCTGATGCTGCAAGCCTGCCACACTTTCCAAGGATGGATGGGGCTCTGAGGCTTAGGATGGGACTCTAATGCTGCAAGCCTGCCACACTTTCCTAGGAGTAAGCCCATTACTTCTGTTTAGGAATGCTTAAGATGGGGCTCTGTTGCTTTAAGCCTGCCACACTTTCCTAGGATGGATGGGGCTCTGATGCTTAGGATGGGGGCTCTGATGCTGCAAGCCTGCCATACTTTCCAAGGATGGATGGGGCTCTGATGCTTAGGATGGGACTCTAATGCTGCAAGCCTGCCACACTTTCCTAGGAGTAAGCCCATTACTTCTGTTTAGGAATGCTTAAGATGGGGCTCTGTTGCTTCAAGCCTGCCACACTTTCCTAGGATGGATGGGGCTCTGATGCTTAGTATGGGGCTCTGAGGCTGCAATCCTAGCCTCACTTTTGGGGGTTTTTTGTGGCATAATTCATAAAATGTTTTCATCTTTCCATCAACTTCAGTATATGTTGTGTTGAGTAGTATTTTTACATGAAAGTAACACACTGTTTGCAAAATAATTTGTTCCTTATTACTTAATTTAATTAACTAAATAATTAACTATAGTCCAGCCCCTGACAGTCTGAGGGACAGTGAACTGGCCCCCTGTTTAAAAAGTCTGAGGACCCCTGCTTTGATGGGTCCTGATGTTTAAAAAAATGTGTCCTGCTGTTAAAAGCTTATTTAGGTAATACATTTGGGCTCTTATATAAAGTCAAAACCAAATTAAATGGTTGTGAAACAATAGGTTGTTTGTTGGCCTGAAGAAGCTTTATTCTGCCATTAAGTTTGCTCCCCCAACTGCAGTGGGTTAGTGTTTGTTTCTGCCCTTGCTGACAAATCACGTCACCATGATATGGAAAAGGGAAAAAGAAAAAGGGAAGTTACATGATACGTAATATGAATAAATACAAAAGAAATTTATATATAGTTGCCAGCCATACATTCAAATGTATGAAGTTAAGAGGTGTTTGTTCTTCCAGTGTTTTAGTACAGCCAGGACACAAGGAGAACATTTCTGCTAGCCAGTAGTTAACTTCCATGAACTATCAGTGATATAAGAAAAAGTTAATACAGCTAATAACTTCTTGCCAAAAGAATTGTAGCATTGCACAAGAGGCCATCACGCGCCCTAATGATGCTTCAGGCAAATTACAACATTAGTACTTGGATTCTTTGGTCAGCCACTTCCTAAAAAGGCACAGTGAAGTCCTGTAAACATTTTTAGAATTATTTCCTCTATTTTTAAAAAATTAATTGCAATTTAAGATATATAGATACTGCAGTTACAGCAACTAGAGCCATTTTCAATTTTGTATAAGGCAATCAACTTTGAGCACAATCCTAACCATGTGTACTCAAAATTAAGCCCCATTGTGTTCAACGGGTTCTTACTCCCAGGAAAGTGTCTTTAGGAATGTAGCCTTTGTACTCTATCTCTGTCCAAGGCTCTGAATAGCATATTCATTGAGTGAATACTTGATGTATTTATTTATCGAGTATCCATTAAAAATTATAGGCTCCTTTTCTCAATATTCAATATTTTTAAAGTATAAGAGATTCAGAACCTAATAAGGATGATGGACCATATTTAAACACTAACAAGTATTGTAATTGTAAGTTCAATAACGTACAATAACGTAAGTACAATATGTAAGTACAATACGTAAGTACAATATTGTACTTAAGTACAATAACGTTTTGTAAGTACAATAGCCTTCATCTTAGACTGACAGACAGGTCAATTGTAATATAAATAGTTAATGCTTACATATTTTTCTTGTACTGTATCTATTTCCTTCATGTTGTGCAGAACAGGGGCATACAGGCATGTACACACATGAGATTTACAGTTCTGGTACATGAAATAAGGAGATGTGAAGCAGTCCAGGCATGAGATCCCTGAAGGTTTAGACTCAAGCCCTTTGATAGACAACAGAGAGGAAGAAGAAACATCTAGGTGAGATGTCAGGATAACTACTTCATTTGGCCTCATCTCACCTTGCACTTCACTGCTATATAGTGTGGGCCCTGAGGGGGTTCCAGCTAGACATAGACCTGTTTACCCATAAACATACACTGACTGAACAGGTCCCAGTTTGAACTCAGCTTTGTTTGCAAGAAAACAAATTTGACTCACCCTATTATTTTGCAATATTATTGGTACTAACCTGTACACCTGGTTCCTGGACTCTTCACTGGTAAAAAAAGAGGCTGCTCTCAAACCAGGTGCTGTCTCCTGCTTCTAATCTTGGTCGACAATTAGAGTTATCAGAATCCTTCCCGATTAACCTTGGGGACCAAACACAGGAGAATTTTAGAAGATGAAGAAGGTTCTGGTTAAAGAGGAAAATGTCTTCATATCCTTTCTATCAAAAGCTATGGGAGTGCATTTAGAAGAAGAAAATGCACTGCACATATTACATTATGTGTGTGTCTGAGCACTATATGAGACTGTGGTTAGTCCTGATCGTGGTTGGCACTATCTGTGGCAGGTGCCCACTACAACAGCATGAAGACAGCAAGCAAAGAAGGTGGTAAACATCTCTACAAAACCAGTAAGCAGCCTTGACTGAGACAGCCTCAGACTGAGCAGCCTTGCCTCTTCTACATCTACCTTAGGGTACAACTTCTGCCCACACAATTTCTCTCATCATTTGAGAGATGGAGTTAGAACTTAACATATTATAAATCAGTCAATAAACTGGAACTTGCCAACTTCTATATAAGGGTTGGCCAAAAGTGATTAGCTCCACCAAGAGCAAAAAAAAATTATAATATGTGTGAACCCAACTATTAGGGGACTCACATGAACTTGAAAGATACTCAAGAAATGAAGTCATCCAATGTGTTGAACCTTTATTGCCCAAATGCTTAATCCAATTTACCTCAAGTAGTCCACAAACATTCTGCTGCGGGGAAAAAATGCTGCAAATGTTTCAAGCAAGAAGTATGTTTGCAGAAAGGAAAAGAGGGAGAGAAGATAACAAGTCCACTTCCTTGTCCCAACAAAATCTGTTGGCTTGTATAGCATTCACACAATCAAGACAAGAGAACTAGGATGTTGGAAGGGTTTCAAGAAAAAAAATTGTTGTTCTGTACCATTTGCAACAATCTGCATTCTTCAGTTATTTCCCAGGAGATTAGTTAAAATAGGGGTTCTCAAACATTGTCACTATGATCTCCCCCAAATTTAGTAGGATTTCTTATCTGCAGTTCAAGATTGTTGGTTTCTCTCGCCCCCCCCCCCCCCCCACCGCCCCATGTGCCTCAGAAGACTAAAAACAAGGGGAAGCCAGCTCTCACTTCCAAAGGGTGGGAGAGCATCCATTCATATCTGAATCTTTGCTTAAACGTGGGGAGTTCTGGAACTGAACGCCCAAGGTTACGGTGTCTCACCTATATATAAAGTTACATGACCTTCCTCACTGTGACCCACACAGAACTGTGAGAACACCTGGAGTAGACAACTGCCCCTTGTAGCTCAATATTACCTACACTTCTAGACAGTGATGTTTCAAGCAAGGGGTGATGCTGAAGTGATGCTTCAGCCCCACTTGACATTCCAGGAAATGAAACCAGTTCTCGACTCCCCTTCCAAAGCTTCATGACCTACACTCCATGTTTATTCACTTGGGAATATCCTACAGTTCGATCATGCTGTTTTTCCACAAATTTTACCAGCCTTCCCAGATTGCACTTATCAAAATTTCAATAACCATCATAAAACAATAATAATTATCAAAATTTCAATAACCATCATAAAACATTGCTCCCTAGAAACAGAAGTGGAGTTTCTCTCCATGGTAGAGATTATGCACAAAACTCTCAGAAGTCACAAATAAGAAAGAGGAAAAGCTTGCCTCTAAAATGAGCACTTCAGTTCTCCCTTCATATTAACTTCCTGTTACCTGATCTGTTACCCCATAGTCTTTCATCTTGATACATGCCAAAAAAGATACATGTGCACATATGTGCATGCTGCTAGGGACCCACTAGGAATGTGTGGCCCATGTCCGTACAATAACATGACTGATGGTAACAAACCTCAGATCTACAAGCCAAGAGAAAGCCACACTTTGATCAGGGCAATCACTCTCCTGCCCCATGGTTTGCTTTGATAGAGTCTTGCCTGTGCGAAAGAAAATTCCATGGATGACTACACTTTGCTTGCACTGCACTTATGACCACCTCCGAGGAGCATCCCATTTTGGGAAAAACACTTTGTTAGCAAAACAAAAGAAGGAGTTCCAAGTCTGGCTGCCTTATCCCATAATAATGTAACAAGTTGGGTTTACAGAACCATTTTTATCTTAATTCCTATCTACTTCAAAGCTTTTTCTGATTTAAACCCCATTAGCACCTAGAAAATGCATCTGAACTTACAAAGCATCTATTCCCCACAGAACCTACAAAGCATCTAGTAGAAATGGACTGGTAGTTCTGTTTCCTGGCACAGCTGAAACATTGACCCATCAGTTCTCTCCGTCTTGTGTGAAGTCAAATTGGTGACTACCTATGACTTTCACTCCGCAGTGAATACACTAGGGCATGCACATACGTGTTGAATTTTGAACTCATCCTTCAGGGTGGTGTTAATCACACACCCATAATTGTCATGATAACCATACAAATTCCAACATCGCTGGAGGTAGCTGCAGGACAAGTCAGGCTAATTTATCTTGAGGTGGACACTACTCACCTGACTGCTAATGGGTGAGAAGATTTTGTAGCCTGCAGAGGGGGTCATCTATAATCCATAATTCAGGCCATAGTTAACCACACTCCAGCCACAGCTTCCAATACAAACTGCAAAAACTTCTCTCCTTTATTTATTTATAAAACTTCTATCCTGCCTTACTCTGCAAGCAAATCCAAGACAGCCAACATAATTAAAAGCACAGACATAATTAACAATAATTTAAATATTTAAAAAATTTAAAGACATTACAAATATTTTAAAAACAACCCAACATTTTAAAAACTCCCTGGAGTTTCCCTCTAGGAAACCCACGTAATTTCTCTACATCCTTTCCCACCCCCATTTCTAGCACTATTACATTCCCTCCCCTTCTCCTCTTTGACTTCTTTCCCAAAATTCATGACACTAAGGCTGCAATCCCAATCACAACTACCTGGCTGCAAATCCCACTGAACTCAGTAGAATTGACTCTTAGACATGGTTGAAAAACTAGCATGCTCAACTTGCCTTCAGACTCCCCCTTTTTCCTTTCTGGGCCAGTGAGGGGTTGCCGCAGAGTGACACACAAACACACACCCCTTGAAAGCCTACTGGAGCGCAAGATCTAATGGTTACAAACTGCAAGAAAGGAGATTCTGTTCAGATATCAGGAAAAAATTCCTGATAGTCAGGGCGTTTTGGCAGTGGAATAGTTGCCAAAGGATATGGTGGACTCTCCTTTACCAGGGATCTACAAACTGTCTTGAAAGCACCTGTTGGAGATGCTGGACTAGATTACCTATTAGGTCCCTTCCAACTCTAATATTCTTAGATACGACTCTGATATTCCTCCACTTCAGCATGTGAGAAGAACCCTTTTTCCCTGCCCCCCTCCTTCCCCAGTCCTGCAGCTCTCACTGCTAGCACTGCCTCCTTCTCCTTCAGGCCAGCCTACCATAAACAATGAGATGACAGCAGCTGCCAGACTTCACAACGATAGCTTCCTCCTCCAGCCTTGCAACCAATTCACAAGCACCACAAAGATGTCTTGGGATGTTCCTTAACAACCCAGAATTTGTGAATTTGGGATTTCTTTCAAGGCGTTTCAGTCCTCCTGCTGATCTTTCAGACTAGTCCGCCTTGCCTTCCAAGTAAGCATCTCACCTTGTCCTGCCTTTCTTACAGCTTAGGAATAAAGTGCCTCAGGTTGGCTTCAAAAGGAGTGTCCATACGCAGGCCAGGTTTGAACTAGATGTACAACAAGCTGCAAGCTAGAACCATCCCACAGTTCCCAAAACACTTTTAGCTCTCCTAAGAAACTGGTTTTACAAAAGCACATTTTTCAGATGCATTTACATGAGAACTTACAGTGGAAAATCTTAATACTTGGAACTTTGCTGTGGAAGTTCTGCAAGCAGTCAAGGATTCCCCAGAACAGCTGGAGTTGCAGGAGAACGTCCCACATGTGACTTTGAAGTGTTCTGAATATTTTACTGTGGAACATGTGCAAACATACTTCTTGCAATTAGCCAGAAGCACCTGAGGGAGCAGGGGAAAAAAAGAGAAAGTTACTTCCCCCTCCCGAGAGAAAATGGTTGTTGGAACAGATCCCCTGCCAACTGTTTGCACTATCCACATGGGAAGGGCAGCCCGCATAGCTACACACTACCCTTTTATTCTATAAGTATACACACTGCCTTCTCCTGGCAACCGCGACAAGCAACAGTGGGCGAGAGTGATTCTAGGTATTCATCCCTCTTCCTGTCTCTCTATAGAAGCACTTTCACTCAAACTAAGATACTGTTCATCTTATGAAATATTTTACTGCACTACAACAGCTTTTTTTAGAGGATGATATATGTAAATGCAATTAAAATAAGCAACACAAATAGAAAACTGCACAAAGTTTACAAGACACACACCACAAACAAATTAACAACATGGGACAACAAAGCTTCCCAAAGACTCCCAAACGTGTTAGTTATATTTCGTTATGCCAATCATCTCAGATGGACTCCCAACTTTGCATGGCCCCAACCTTAGTCATTACAACTTGATTTTATCCCCAGTTTACTCCATCAGCAGTCAGAGAAAAATGTATCCCACTCTAGAGCCTCTGAAGTGCCTTCAAATACTCATACACAAGACAAGCACACAAATTATTCCCAGAGGCACTAACAGAACGAACCTGTGAAGAGGCATTAATATCTATAGTAAAAACCAATAACGCAGAGTGCTGCTGCCATTACTCGGAAGGACCACCCTACCTGCTTAGGCTCAGAAAATTATTTGCAACACTTCATATAAAAAGTACAGGTTCCACAAGGCCAGGCACTACTGTGTGCTAAAGTGACCTCTGAAAATCCACTGAGGTCAGTAAGACCTGAAATGATCTGCTGACAAAGTGCTGCGAGCACACACTCTGCAATGCTATGAAACCTGAACCCTGTTTTTCTGAAACACATTAAAGAACCCTTATGTTTCATTTTCAACCCAATTTGTTAATTGTGGTGTCCCTGTTTTTGCTTTCTGTCCTTTCATGCCTTCATCTTGAGATCTTATCAGAATACTGTTCCTTGGTTCTCAACCGTGGGTCAATCAGTGGCACAGCTAGAGGGGGTGGAGCAGTCAGTCTTGGAGGGAGTCTCACTGCTGCATGCCTTGGGTCCTTCTCCTTCTGAGCCATTCCTGGCAGGGGGAGCAAAACACCTGAAATGGCTCTGAAGGTGGGGGGGGGCCTTCCTCACCGCAGTGAGACTCCTCCAAGACTGACTGTTGACCCCCCTCCAGCTATACCACCAGGATCTGTGGGCCAACAGAGGGTCACAACACAATTTTGGTGGTTTATGAAACTGAGAGGAAGGTTAGGCTATGTGCACAAGGGTGAAAACAACCTGCTATTTAGGTATTGCACTGGTACCCCATCACCATTATAGCCACAGAAAGCTGGGCAGCTGGAAGCATTCTAAAATGTTAAACTTTTTCTGATGGGTCCCAATACTAGAAAGTCTGAGAACCACTATAAAAGCTTTAAGTGTAAATGTATACACTCTGTGCTTATTTCTCCTCACAGACATCCCCCTACCCCGCAAAATACTGCTTGCTAACCCCCAAATCCAGAGCAACTACAGGAGCATGTAAGAGACTTTATGTGCACCTGTAGTTACCACACCACCTAGTGAAAATCTATGAGAAATTCATATTCCAATCCAGAGTATGTTGTTCTTACCAGAGCAAGGACTCTCCGTAGTTACTCTGGATTTTGCCCTAAGAGCTTGAATCAGTTTAACTGCAGAATTGACAGAAACAAAAGACTTTAGGAATAAGCAGTCACACCAGCAAACTAATGAGGTTTTATACAGAAACTGAACTAGCTCATCAAGTGCTGATCCTTATTCAAATCAACAAATTGCACAAGCCTCCTGAGGAAACCCAACTGGGAGGAAGAAGTATCTGCCCTGAAATAAAAATACTAAGACGTTTATTTTTCATTAGTGGGAGTAAACCTTGCTGTCATTGGCATTACTTATTGCTGTCGTGCAAGTGGGGAGTCAGCATCCTTATTATCTCTAGCAGGTACAAATAAGCCTGCACTGCAAGAAGTTATCAGCTGATTACAGAGGGAGGAAAATCCCATTTTTGTCAACTGCAGCTGACTGCTGTTCTCATGGCAGAAGTTTCACACTTTTCAAAACACCCATCAAGTTAGGTCCATCTATGCTTTCTTCTTTAAGCCTGCCAGACTCTCCAAAACAAGAGAAAAGATAAACAAGTTCTAGCAAACAAAGATTAACAATATGGTTTTTTGTTACAAAGCGAGAAATGCACCAAGTATATTGGTGGCATCATTAAATGAATATGTCAATTATACAACGGCTGGGTCCAATGCATTATAATACAGTGGTACCTTGGTTTACGAGCATAATTCTTTCCAGAAGCATGCTTGTAATCCAAAACACTTGTATATCAAAATGAATTTTCCCATGATAATGGAAACTCAGACAATTTGTGCCACAACCCCAAAATATTCATATAAACACTCATGTGAAATATGAAAACATTCGTATTATAATATGGTAATAAAATAAGAAACAAACAAAATAAGAAAATACAAAATATAAAATAAAATAACCTTCATTTAAGTCTCTCAGGTTGCAATCTGTCCCCTTAGACAGGAGTGATTCCCACTGATTGTAATAGGGCTTACTTTAGAATAGACCTGCAAGGCTAGATCTCTCAGGGTGCAATCCTAACCAATTTGTCAGCAATGGCATAAGGGCAATGCAACACTGAGGTGAGGGAATAAACATTGCCTTACCTTGAGGAGGCCTCTGTGCCTGTTCCTCAACTACAGGATGCAGCACATGCCATACTGGCACAGTTATGCCAGTGCTCAAAAGTTGGTTAGGACTGTGTCCTCAGGCTCCTTTCTATTTCCCCCCTTACACAGGAGTGAGCCCCATAGGCTTACTTCAGAGAAGACACGCATAACCTGGTTTCTCAGGAAAGGCTAAAGAGGTACTGGCAGTGTACCGAAACCGGCCGTGTCCCAACTAGAACTATTTTTTCACTTGCTTATCAAGGCATCGCAACTTGTTTATCAAGTTAAAATTTATTAGAAATGTTTGCTGGTCTTGCAAAATATTCTTAATCCAAGTTACTCTCAATCCAAGGTTTTACTGTACACCTATTTATTGCAGATTAGTTATTCTGAGCAGCAAGGCTGCATCAGGACTCAGATTCTGCAAAAGAATTTTGCTGTCAGCAGGAAATTTCTGAAAAGCAGAACCCAAGTTTCCAGCGCAGTTTGCAAAGGTCCTATTGCTATGCATGACAGCCTGAGACTCCTTGTGCCTCACTCTGTCTTTCTAGCATACTAACATTCAATCCAGAAGGGTTTTTAATCCCCCGAGGAAAGGAAGCTGCTGTTTGAGTACTAGTCTCCCTAAGACATCATGGGCTTAAAAAAACTCATCTCATACAATGTCTCCCACGGACTCTCTCCCAGAATCATGACCTTTGCTTTCGACCTAACCAACTACTCTCAGGCAGATTAAGCAGGGAAGGAGAGCAGACAAGAGTGCTATGCAAAACTCCTCTCTGTGATCTGACATACATCATTTCAGTTCTTCTGGGCACTCAGAGGGAAGTGCTTCCTGTGCCCCTCACTCCAAACAGTTTGCCACTTCCTAAAAGGCAAGGTATTAAATCAAATAGGAAAACAATACAATCTGAATGATTGGACAATATTGTACAGGTAGTCCCCGCTTTCCACTCTTTCAACCCCTTTCAATTATACCCAGAACTCATTCATTTGACTCGTGTTCCACTCTTCAAACCTCTCTCTGCTATTCTAAAGGCCAAAATTGTCCTCCCTCATGTTGTAACTCCTGGTCTAATCCCCTTCCCAAAAGAGTTGATGAGAATCCAATTGTAGAAATTGTTGTGTGGCAGCAGGAATAGGAAAGATTAAAGGGGCATTTGCAATTTGCTAGCTAAAAAAGCATTGGGAAGCAACATTTACACAAAAGTCATTGGGAAGCAACATTTACACACAAGTTTGGGATCCACTTTTCAACTGTTTTCACTTTTGGATGGTGCTCCAGTCCCTAACCCATTAGCATTGAAAGCAACATTTATAAATGGAAAAGATTGTGTTCCACTTTTCAACAGTTTTCACTTTTGGACGGTGCTCTGGTCCCTATCCAATCCAATAAGTAGGGGATGTCTGTAATGTATTCTGTCTTCCATCATACCCTATTTGCCCTTAAATACAGAAGAGAATCTGGATGCGATCCTAACCAATTTAGGACGGCACAACTCACCAACTCCCCATTTCCGTGGTGGTGTGGGAGGCTAGTAGGTGTCGGTGCACTGGCCTACCACCATCCCCTCCCCATCACTCCATTGGGCCAGCACAGGACTTGAACTGGGACTTCTACTGGCCTAGCTGGCGGTTAAGATTGCAGCCTCAAATGGTTACCCAGTAATATGAATAAGTCTAAAAGGATCCCCATTCCTTCAACTCATCCCTCAAAGCAATCCCTTAAAAAGAATGAGTGGTAGGTGGGGGAATGAAAGGACAGATTCAGAGAGCATGGAAGAAGAGAAGTCCATGTTGAACTCTACACAAGACATAGTAGTACACATTTCCATACAGGTTCCCTCCAGGAGAATGTTTCCTTGGGCAAAGCAACAAATGCCTCTGCCTCAGATCTCCTCTTTGTTATATGTACAAACCCACAGTCCTTCTGCTGCCACCACTATTACCATTCTGCTACCACTCTTCTCCCCTCCGAAAGGCAAGAGTGATGGCAAAGGACACCTGCCAGTGTTAAGAAGGTGGGACAAGAGTGGACCCTGCTAAGCCCATCGGCAGGCCAGGCTAGAACCAACTCTGGAAGATGACAGCTCAAGGTAGCAAGTTTCAAGCAGGTCAGGGATGATACTCTTGCTGCTACCACTGCCAATCTGCTCCTGCAGCTCTGCTCTCTCCTCCACATCCCAAAAACAGAAGGTGATGGCAAGGTCCTCTTGTTAATTTTAAGCAGCCAGGTGGAGGGTGGGTTGGACAGCAGGCCAACCAGGCATTCAACTCCATAAAGATGACAGTCCAAGGACATGAGCTTTGAACAGGCCACATCCTTCTCCTCACACCATAATCACCCTCTCAGATGAGGCTGCAGTGGCTCAATGGTTAAAGACTCCATGCTTGCCTACCTGAAAGTCTTAAGGTCGGTGGTTTGAGACCCAAATACTGTACAATGGAGTGAGCTCCCATCTCTTGCCCAGCTCCTGCCAACATAGCAAGTAGATAAAGTAGGGACTACTTTGGTGAGAAGGTAACAGCATTCTATGAGCTTTGGCGTTTAGTCTCTGCGACACCACAGCTGGATCCAATTGTATTGGCTCTGCCTTTCCATTGGACTAATTCAGTGGCGTGGAGAGGGGGGATTTGCTGCTTGGGTAACAGCCTATCCTCCATAACAATCCAACCCAGGCTTTCGTGCTTCGCATGCAACGTATGCAGCGCCGAGCACGATACCATAGTTTTTCAAGACTGACGGAGGCCTGCTGCTTTTTTTAAATGCCAGCCATGAAAGTGTATTTAGACAACACTGGATCTTCAGTCATATAAACGGAGATAAGCACCACACCGCATAACCGTGGCAGGTGTCTATAGGTGGCAGGGCAACCTGCAGCCAGTCACAGCTGGAAGGGCAACCCGTCAGAGACGCTTTATCATAATCACCCAATATGACCAGATAAAGGATCTTGCAACACATGCCAAGATCTATGTGTACATGCATATAAAAGACCCTTTTCCAACCACCTTCTTTTTGGGGTGACAATTTCTCCAAGTGAGGGAAGTTCAACAGGCCTCTCCCACCACGTAACAAAAAAGTGAGGGGATCCATGTGGGAGAATAAGAAGCACAGAAAAAGGGGGCAAGTAGAGGCATATTATCCTAGAGGCAAAGGAGGAACTAGAAGCCCCCATTTCTGGGGCAGTGATGTTGTGATCTCACATGACATTGTGATATCAATTCCAAATTCTCCCCATAGGAGGTGGTGCTGTCAGCTTCATGCTCCTATTTCTTCTCCACATAAGCCTCCACATGATAAGGAATGGGGGCATGAAGCCACCAAAGTCTTGCTCTTTGAAAAGACCCCACAAGTCATGTACTGTGCCCCAGTAAATGTGTGGGACAGGTGCCCCTCACACTTCACCCAACACACACTGCCTGGAAGGACACTTGATTAACTCTACACAGAGCAAGAAGAAGTGCTGAAATGCCAGGGAGTACTATGGGGCAGGATACCTACAGTGAGTATTCAGAGGCACATGTGAGGGAGGACCTTTTGGGGAGGGAAAGTATTTGCAGACACCTCACCTTCAAGGGCCAGAAGACTGAGCTGTGGTGTGAAGAAGGGGGTTATATCTACCTCCTCTACTCTGCAGGGGCCAGAAAAAACTGGTGTGTGGAAGAGCGGTTATCACTAGTCACCTCCAGGGGTAGGTGGCATATATGGGTCGCCCCACTATGGAGCACCCAGAAAGACAAATGGGGAGGTTCTTTGGGGGAGTTATGGAGGTATCATTTGCAGACACCCTATCTTACAAGGGCCAGAAGAGTGTGTGTGTGTGTGTGTGTGTGTGTGTGTGTGTGTGTGTGTGTGGTGGAAGCATAAGAAGTGGTTGTGTATGGGGTCACCACTTGTCCCTAAAGAGGCAGGTGGACTTTGTGAGGGGAGCATACGTGGCTCTCCCCATTATGGGGCATCCAGAATGGGGGACTGGGAAACTTTTGGGGTGGAAGAAACTAGTGAGGTATCTGTGGGACTCTCCACTATGGGCATCCCGAAAGAGACATAGGGGAAGGAATTGTTGGGTGTGGAGAAAGCAGATGAAATGGTGTGGGTGGGCATTGTGGATTATCAGTGGACCCCTCAAGGGTCAGGGGGAGTTTGTGGGGGAAGCACAAGTGGGTCTCTTCACAATGGGGAATCCAGGGAGGGAATATGCAGGTGTTTGGGCTGGAAGAACAACAGAGTATGTGAGGACACCACTTGTCCCCTCAAGGGAAGGTTATGGGGGAGCATATGTGGGTCTCCCATCTATGGGGCCCAAGAGGGGGGCACTCAGGAGGAGGGACTTTTGGGGTGGGTGAGTATATGTAGGTCTCCCATCTATGGGGCACCCAAAGGGAGACATGGAGAGGGCATTGTAGGGGGAGGGGAAAACTTATGGGGTGAGTATATGGGGCACCCATAGGGTGTGGGGGAAGCAGATGAGATGTGGGGGATGAGGTCCCTCAAGAGTCAGGGGGAGCTTGTGGGGGAATATGTGGGTCTCCCTCAGTGGGACACCCAGAGATGGGTCCAGGGAGGGACACTTGGGGGTGGGGGCAGAGGCATGAGGGCCCCACTGAGGGAGGAGCTTGGGGGTCTGGACCCCTGGAAAGTGAGGGCCCCAGGGGGGGAGGGTCCCACTGCCCCCCAGGGGAGGACCCAGGCCTGCCCCTCCCCCTCAGAGAGGACGGCTGTCCCTCAGGAGCCCCTCCCCCTACCTGCAGCGAGGGGGTCTCCCTCTCAGCCCCTCCGGCCGCCGCTTTTCCTCCTCGCCTTTAGTTTGACCTTTTCCGTGTCTCCGCTCCCCTCGTCCCAGGCTCTGACGTCACCGCCCTAGCAACCAATCCCCTTCCATCCTCCTCACACCCCCCCTCCTGAGCTCGCACGCCGGATGAGGGATAAAGTGGGCGTGGCCGACTGGCGCGTCGCAGCCAATCAGAAGCGCCCGGCAGCTGCACGCGGAGAAAGCTTAGAGGGGGCGGGGCGAGGAGAGGCCGGGCGAGGAGGGGCGTTCACACCGGCCAGGTGGGGACGAAAGGGCGGGGCTAATTTCCGCAGCCCTGATTGGTGGAGACGCGAAGGTGGAGCGCGGAGAGGGAGGGGCTGTCCTGCTCTGTGCGCGCTCCTTCCAAGAAAGTCCTGCAGGGACTGAAGGGTTCAAAGCCCAGCCTCCCTTACCTGGGAGGAAGCCCCATTGACTATAAAGGGATTTACTTCAGAGTAGACCTGCATAGGAAGGGGCTCCGAGGCTGCTATCCAGTACACACTTTCCCGGGAGGAAGCCCCATTGATTATAATGGGATTTACTTCAGAGTAGACCTGCGTAGGAAGGGGCTCCCAGGCTGCTATCCAGACCACACTTTCCCGGGAGCAAGCCCCATTGATTATAATGGGATTTACTTCAGAGTAGACCTGCGTAGGATGGGGCTCTGAGGCTGCTATCCAGTCCACACTTTCCTGGGAGGAAGCCCCATTGATTATAATGGGATTTACTTCAGAGTAGACCTGCGTAGGAAGGGGCTCCCAGGCTGCTATCCAGTCCACACTTTCCCGGGAGCAAGCCCCATTGATTATAATGGGATTTACTTCAGAGTAGACCTGCGTAGGATAGGGCTCCGAGGCTGCTATCCAGTCCACACTTTCCTGGGAGGAAGCCCCATTGATTATAATGGGATTTACTTCAGAGTAGACCTGCATAGGATGGGGCTCTGAGACTGCTATCCAGTCCACACTTTCCTGGGAGGAAGCCCCATTGATTATAATGGGATTTACTTCAGAGTAGACCTGCATAGGATGGGGCTCCGAGACTGCTATCCAGTCTACACTTTACTGGGAGGAAGCCCCATTGATTATAGTGGGATTTACTTCAGAGTAGACCTGCATATTATTGTGCTCAAAGGCTGTCAAAAAGTGGTACAGAAGTTTGTGTCTGAAAGAGCCCTCCATGAGCAACCTCCCCATGAACGACCCCCATATATAAAAGCTGGTGATTTTGGCTTCTGCTGGATAGAGTGGATACAGAGATGCTCTTTTCCCTCTCACATCACATCCACTAACACTGAATACTGGGAATGTTAGGATGGAGAAAATATTTCTTTACCCAGAGTTCTTTACAACAGCGATCAGGGAACTTGTTTACCTTTTACGCCAAAATAGATTTAGATATGCCTAAATTATTTGAAATGAAGGATATATTATTAACATGTTATTTTTAAAAATGTAGAAAAAGATGTAGGATGTCCTTCATTTTTAGAAAATCAAGCATAAGGTCCGTTGAATTAATGGGCTCTCTCCTGAGTAGACTCCTGGGTGCTTACCTTGGCTGGGGAGGCTGCTGGGGAGGGTCAGGCTGCAGGAGGGGGCAGCTAAGACCGAGTTCAGCCGTCCAGTCAGGCTGGCACTGCTGGCATCCATCTTGAAAAGAACGACTGCACATGCGCACGCAGTCTTTCCCTGCCTCCCTGCCTAAAGGTTCCCGTGGAGAGGCTTCTCCATGTGCAGAGTGTCCTCTCCTGACCTCGCCGGCACATGCCGCCAATTAGGAAAGGGAAAGTGCCGGTGAGGTCAAGAGAGGACACTCCGCCCACGGAGAAGCCTCTTCATGGCAACCTTTAGGCAGGGAGGCAGGGAAAGGCTGTGCACGCATGCACAGTCATTTTTTCAAGATGGATGACCACATTGCTCGGCCTTGGCCACGCAAAGCCGCAGCTGGCTCAAACTGCTCCTGTTCCCCCAAGCACCTTCCTACCCACCCCCCAGAATCCTGGACGGGCCCAGGGGTTTCCTGGGGATAATGAACAGTTGCACTGCCAAGACACAGCTGGGCATGCATATCGATGCCCGCCTGTGTCTTGGCAGCATGACCATTACCCCCCAGGAATTTCACTTTACCCCATTTGGGGTAATTTATCTGTTCCCTGACCACTGGCCTACAAGATGTGGTGATGACCTCTAGCCCAGTGGTTCTCAATCTTCCTAATGCTGTGACCCCTTTATAAGTTCCTCATGTTGTGGGGACCCCCAACCATAAAATTATTTCCGTTCCTACTTTATAACTGTAATTTTGCTACTGTTATGAATCGTAATGTAAATATCCGATATGCAGGATGTATTTTCATGGTTACAAATGAAATGTATGTTATTTGCACACACTGAACACAATGGGATTTATTTCAGAGTAGGCATGCAGAGGATTGGGCCCTGTGGTGAGGCCCCTCATTCCCTTGAAGGTTGCACCAGTGAAAGTGTTAAGGGAGGAGATGCCTGGGAGGAGGTCCTGGAGGGAACCGGATGTGGCCTCTTCAAGTCACAAGGAAGGGTTTGGACCTGCCCTGGAAGGGGAGGAGGGAGAAGAGATATAAAGGAGGAAAAAGAGCAGGAAAGGCAGTTCAGGAGGAGCTACCCTGGAGAGAGGGTGGGGAGAGCCAAGCTGGAAGGAAGGCAAGCCAGAGCTGGTTGGAGAAGGAGGAACCTGGGGATCCAGGCCTGATACACACACACACCTGAAAGATAAAAGAAGGACAAAACAGCTAGTTATTACAGGTTGTTGATGTTTATACTTACCTGTATGCCTTACCCTGGGTGAAGTAACCTGAGAGAAGGTTGAAGAGTTGGAGCCTGTTATTTACCTGTAACAAAAGAGAGAACAATCTTGCAACCGTTAAGCGTATGTACCCTTAAGTGAGACTAAGTAAACTTCAGCTGTGTTACTCTACTCACCTGTCTGGAGTCTTTCGTTGATCTGAAGTAACCAGGCAAGCAACAGAAAACATGCCTGAGACCATATGAGATCGAGGTAGAGCTGACCAGCGAGACAGGTAGTGGAGAACATGACAGGCCCTGAGGCTACAATCCTATCCACATTTACATAAATCCCCTGACTATAATGGGATTTATTTCAGAATAGGCATGCATAGGATTGGGCCCTGAGGCTGTCAGTCAGCCCCAGTGCGCGCGCAGCTACAGCTGGAGGTCTGGCAAGCCTGACCTGGCCCCCTGCACTAGAGGTCTTTAGGTGACCCCCAGGAAAGCTCTAGGCGACCCCAAAAGAGGTCTCGACCCCCACTTTGAGAAATGCTGCTCTAGCCCATCATCATGGGTTACAAGACCTGAGGGGTGTGTGTAGAGGTGTGTAGACGTTGCCAGCCTCCAAATGCCAGATGCAGGGGGGGCATCTGGATGCAGGTGTCTTATGTGTGCTCCCTGTACCATCTGGTGGACAGCTGTGTGATATAGGAAGCTGGTCTAGACAGGCCTGTGGCCTGATCCAGCAGAGGCTCTTACGTTCTTATGTTCATCTCTTTACATCTCCAACACAAAGCTGAATTAGGCTGCAATCCTAATGGCACTTTCCTGGGAGTAAGACCCATTGAACACAATGAGGCTTACTTTTGAGTAGACTTGGTTAGGACAGTGCTCTTGGTTGAGTTGATTCTATTTAATTTTACAGGGATCTTATACCACCTCCATGTAACTTTTAAGTAATTTTCTTTTTCTCTAATTGATATCGTTTTTATTATTCTTTTATTCCACAACTTTTGCCACTCTTCATCTTCTATTTCCTCATTTAAAGTTAACATGTGCCCCACATTGGCAGGGGAATGGGGAGTGGGTGAGTTGTGCTGGCCTAAACTGTTTGTGTAGTAATAAGCCCTGTTAAACCAATAAAGGAGTTTTAATTTCATTGCACACTGTGGCTATCTCTGGAGTAAGGGAGAGTATTAATTGACCAAAAGTGGGTATTAAAAGGGATGAACAGGACAAATTAGTACCAGAAGTGAGATTCGCTGCCTGGCACCAGGGGAAAGGGAAATTTGGACAGGACAGCGATGCAGAGGATCAAGTTGATCCATTCCACCCTCCCCACAAGAACTTACAGTGGGGTTCAAATTCCCAGAGAACCACTGCTTTAAGCAACCAATGTATTTGATAAGGGCGGTCTGGCAGTCTGGTTAGCACCACCATCTTGCACAGAGTTCACTGTATTATAGTTATTGGTACTGGAAACCAACTTGGGAGGACAAGGAGAAATGTTGTGTGGGAGGCCGGTGCATGTCTGTTCACTGACCCACAGAAGTGCCTTACAGCACATTTGCAACACCACCATGCCAGCATGGGACTTATGCCAGCCTATCTGGAAGTAAGGATGGTAGCCTTGGCTGCAATATCCAGCAGTTTCAGATATACAATTTGTGCCCTAGCGTGCAATCCTGTGCAATCTCACGTGTCCTTCGACTGGTGCAAATTCCTTGCACTGGTCCAGGGGCATTGCAAACAGGATTGTAGGCAGGAAATGGGATGTGGGGCCAGAACTCATCAGTTATGCTAGATCCTTCCTACCGTGTTTCTGCTTAGCCTGTGGCAGCTGCAGGCTGCTTGGATTTGCGCCATCTAATTCAGTGGTGCTGAATGAAAGTGCTGCAATGTTACGCAGTGTAAAGGTCCCCCTTATACAATTCCTCTTGTCTTAGTCTGATCCACAAACTGAAGGAAATTTGTACTGGATAGGATTGCGCTGCAGGAGGAAATAGCAGAGAACCGAAGTGCGCTACTGTTGTGGCCAGGGTTGGCACAAGGAATTTCTGCACATTTGAAAATGCAGATTTGTGCGTGTCCTGAAGAAAACCATGCTGGTGCACAGAGGTGTGCCAGCTTGCAAAGGCTTGATCCAGCCTCCATAGCTGCAGAAGTAAATATGTCCCCACCAGCTGAGCTTAGCCAAGCTAGACAGTTGCCTTGGGGGGCAGTTGTGGGGAGGAAATGGGAGGCTGCTCTGTTCTGCTTTATCTGTGCCATCTGCAGATGTGGTGCACATTTTAGCAGACCCATTGGGGCTGATGTTGCATTACGTGGGGAAAGTGGAAACATTTCCCATTGCTTAGCCGTAGTGCAGCATCAGCTTGAAACTTGCGCTGGATGCAATGCAAGCACATCAGCCTACCTACTCCAGCGCAAGTTAGGAATGCGCTGCACATCTTTCTCATTCAGGTGGGAAAGTAGACCAAGAAGCCACCCTCGTCCCATTCAAAGAGCTGAGGAGTCAAGGCTCTGTTAGGCCGCTGAGTGAAAACCCTTTGCAATGCAGGAGGACTTCCAATCAGGGAAAGTAGGAGCCAGACCCAGTCCATGGACTCCAGAAAATGATGATGGGAAAATTTGACAAAATGTTATTTTAAAAAAAATTAACAAGAAAGGTAATTTACATTTGAAATGAACACTGCAAAAATATCAGGAATTTTTCAACCATCAATTATTTGAAGCCAATATCTGGTGCCTGACATGGCAGAAAAATCTTCTAACATTTCTACAATACTTAATGCTTCTCACTTGAGTGCTTTCTGTGATGCCTCATAGGGTTATTACTCTGACCGAAGCTCTTTCCACACGCCTGGCATTGATAAGGTTTCTTTCCTGTGTGGGTTCTGTGATGGTGGTTAAGCGTGCTGTGGTAAGTGAAGCTCTTTCCACACTCCTGGCACTGTTAGGGTTTCTCCCTTGTGGGTTCTCTGGTGGACTTTAAGAGCATTACTCCAATTGAAGGTCTTTCCACACTCCTGGCATTGATAGGGTTTCTCCCCTGTGTGGGTTCTGCAATGGGCTATGAAGTTGCTACATTGATTGAAGGTCTTTCCACACTCATGGCACTGATAGGGTTTCTCCCTTGTGGGTTCTCTGGTGGACTTTAAGAGCATTACTCCAATTGAAGGTCTTTCCACACTCCTGGCATTGATAGGGTTTCTCCCCTGTGTGGGTTCTGCAATGGGCTATGAAGTTGCTACATTGATTGAAGGTCTTTCCACACTCATGGCACTGATAGGGTTTCTCCCTTGTGGGTTCTCTGGTGGACTTTAAGAGCATTACTCCAATTGAAGGTCTTTCCACACTCATGGCACTGATAGGGTTTCTCCCTTGTGGGTTCTCTGGTGGACTTTAAGAGCATTACTCCAATTGAAGGTCTTTCCACACTCCTGGCACTGATAGGGTTTCTCCCCTGTGTGGGTTCTGCAATGGGCTATGAAGCTGCTACGTTTATTGAAGGTCTTTCCACACTCCTGGCATTAATAGGGTTTCTCCCCTGTGTGGGTTCTGCAATGGGCTATGAAGTTGCTACATTGATTGAAGGTCTTTCCACACTCATGGCACAGATAGGGTTTCTCCCTTGTGGGTTCTCTGGTGGACTTTAAGAGCATTACTCCAATTGAAGGTCTTTCCACACTCCTGGCATTGATAGGGTTTCTCCCCTGTGTGGGTTCTGCAATGGGCTATGAAGTTGCTACATTGATTGAAGGTCTTTCCACACTCATGGCACTGATAGGGTTTCTCCCCTGTGTGGGTTCTGCAATGGACTATGAAGTTGCTACTTTGATTGAAGGTTTTTCCACACTCATGGCACTGATAGGGTTTCTCCTCTGTGTGGTTTTTCTGGTGGACTTTAAGAGCATTACTCCAGTTGAAGGTCTTTCCACACTCCTGGCACTGATAGGGTTTCTCCCCTGGGTTCTGCAATGGGCTATGAAGTTGCTACGTTGATTGAAGGTCTTTCCACACTCCTGGCACTGATAGGGTTTCTCTCCTTTGTGGGTTCTGTGATGGAGGTTAAGTGTGCTGCAGTGAGTGAAGCTCTTTCCACACTCATGGCACTGATACAGTTTCTCCCCTGTGTGGGTTCTCTGGTGGACTTTAAGAGCATTACTCCAATTGAAGGTCTTTCTACACTCCTGGCACTGATAGGGTTTCTCCCCTGTGTGGGTTCTGCAATGGGCTATGAAGCTGCTATGTTTATTGAAGGTCTTTCCACACTCCTGGCACTGATAGGGTTTATCCCCTGTGTGGGTTCTGCAATGGGCTATGAAGCTGCTATGTTCATTGAAGGTCTTTCCACACTCCTGGCACTGATAGGGTTTCTCTCCTGTGTGGGTTCTGCGATGACATTTAAGTCCATAACTCCGACTGAAGGTCTTTCCGCACTCCTGACACTGACAGGCTTCCTTCCCAGTGTGGGCTCTTTGCTCTGCAGAATCAAACTGTTTCCTCTTTCTTCCAGTTTGCTTCCATACCAATGCTGTTGAAAGAATAGAAATGAAGTATGAGACCGAAGGAACACATTGCATCTAGTGGGGCAGTAGAAGTGTCTAAAACCCCCAACCCCCTTGCCAGGGGGGAGTGTGACATCTAACAAGGATCTGTGTTGTGTGGCTGTGCCTTCTGCAGATCTGACTTGCCGCTTTGATAAAATCCAGACAAGATGGCAGATATTCAAATCTCATAGTAGTTTTATATTCATTTTGAAGGCTATCTTACATCTAAAGGGAAATAAAGGCCTGAACCTAAGAATAAGAATAAAAAATACTAAAGAACAATGAAAAGTTACAGGGAGGAAATTCTGTATAGAATGAAATTTTGTATTTAGGGATAATAGACTTCTGCCAAGGCAAATATTCTTGTTTGTACCAAGCCATAAGAGGTATGTGCAACCTCTGTATTTTGATGAAGGCAACTTCAGAATGCCAGATGCAGGAAACGGAACCAGGATGCAGGTTTCCTGTTGTCTTGTTTGCATCCTGAGGCATCTGGTGGGCCTTTGTGAGATACAATAAGCTGGATTGTATGAGCCTTTGGCCTCATCCAACAGGGGCTCTTCTTGTGTTCTCCAGAAAAGGTGCTGCTCATGAACTATCCCTGTGTCCAGAATATGGGTGACTCGTGGCTTTTGGGAGCACACTGGACCGAAAAGCACACCTAAACTTACTGGTTCCTTCAGAGGGAGGTTAATCCCTTCTACTAAAGGATGTCTTCCGAGTTGGGCTTTCCTACAGAACAAAACAACCTGTGCATTGTCTCCTATGAGTTTCCATTTATTTGTTCCAGTCAGGCCCATTACTGTGTCCAGGAAATGGAAATGGAGAAGGTTCAGAGGAGAACGACCAAAATGACTGATGGTCTGGGACACCTTCTATATGAGGAAAGGCTACAGAGTTTGGGTCTCTTCAGTCTCAAAAAGAGACGATTGAAGGGAGATATAATTCAGATCTAAAATTTTGCATGGGATGGAGAGAGATGCACTCTTCCCTTTCCCATAACACCAAAACTTGGGGACATCCACTAAAATTGAATGTTGGGAGAGTTACAATGGACAAGAGAAACTACTTCTTTACCCAGTGTGTAATTGGCCAGTGGAACTCCCTGCAGGATGTGGTGATGGCATCTAGCCTTAATGCTTTTAAGAACAGATTGGACAAACTCCTGGAGGAAAGGACCATCTCTGGTTACAAGCCATGAGGGGTGAGTAGAGGTGGATAACCTCAAAAGGGGCACCTGGATGTAGATGTCATATGTGCTACCTGAAGCATCTAGTGGGCCACTGTGTGATACAGGAAGCTGGAATAGATGGGCCTTTGGGTTGATCCAGTGGAGGTTCTTATGTTCTTATGTCCTTGTGGCTCCAGTCCAAGCTTTTCAGGTGTGCATCTCAGGCACAAACACGCACAAAGCATTCACAAGGGCCCTGTGCTTCCTGCAGTCCTCTTTGTAGTAGAGTCCTGTGCATTTCTACCACTGGGTAAACCCTAAACACAAGTGCTGGATATCTATGGAAGAGGTGGCAGAGATGAGGATACCCTTGAAACAGAAAAATGGAATATACTGACACAAGCATAGTTTATTGGGAAAAGTGGAAAGAGAAGGATGTAAAAAAATTAAGGTTTCCCAAGGAGAACTATGGCTAAGAAAGTAGAGCAGTTGGGAGGATAAGAAAAGAACAGAGGGGGAGAGAAAGTAAGTGCAGAAGACTCCTGAAATTCCAGCTCTGGAAAAAGATGGTGACTGGATTATGAGTCTTGATGGCCTGAACCAAGTACTACAAGCAATGAGTGAGCTTCTCTGTCAGCTGTCAGTGTGCAGTCTGTTTATTTCCCTGCCTTTCCCTCCAAATGGATGAACCCTCCTCACCATCACTGGAGCTGCCCAAAGAGAGCCCATTCTGGAACTGAGCAGCCCTACGGTGGAACAGTTTTTGTGCTGGTTAAGATAACCTGTGCAAAAGTAAGCCTGGGCTGAACATGGACCTCCTTAAAACACTTGCTACAATTGAGTGAAAATAACCTAAACAAAGGAAGAAGAGATAAAGGTATGAAGGCTATTGGAGGGGATAGGATCCAGCATTTGTCATTTCTCCTGGGCGCTACACCTTCCCTTGGCAATATCCATTAGAGCAGAGTCTCTCTATGGGGCATCTCTCAATTAAAGGCCAAGGATGCTCCTTACCTACAGAGACCACGTTTTCATAGTTCTCAGTCATGATGCTCTCGTAAAGGCGCCTTTCACGTGGGTTCAGCAGAGCCCACTCTTCTCTGCTGAAATAGAGAGCGATGTCTGCAAAGGAAATTGGGCTCTGAAAGAGAAAAGAGGAATGTCCTATTAGGAAGCCATCCAAGGTCATGTTGAAGGGGAGAAGTGAGGACACTCTGGGTGTTTCAAGCACATGAGAAAGATGTGAGAAATGTCACCCTTTAACATACATAGGGGGACTCTGACGACCAACAAGCACAACATGGTGGAAACTTAAGAAGAGCTGCTAGAAGGTGAAAAGGAGAAGAGGGGAAAATACTAAGTCAGAAAAGATGCAGGTAGATTAGCTGGGCTTTCTGGAGAAACACTGGAGAAGGGAAGATTATGGGGTGGAGGGAAGGGGAGTCAGGGGTTACTTGGAGGGAACACAGTAGAGTCCAGAAAGCCCAGACGGAGGTGGGAAGGCTCTGCCTGGGAAGATTACAGGAGAAGAAGCCAAGCTATTCCCTGCAAATCCCCCTTACCCGGCCTCGATGAATGGCTGCCATTTCCATTGCTTGAGAAGGTTTTCTTGCTTTTGACTCTGTTCCTCTCGTATCTTTCAGGGAGAAAAAGGAGACCTGGATGAGGATTTTCCTTGTCTACCTGCTTCATGTACTCCTTTGAGTTCCTCTCCACTACTTCTGATGATGGCTGCGGAGAAGGCTGGGCAGACTCATGGAGGGGTCTCCAAGCTGACATCCCATGCAGAGGCTGTCTTCTCTGGAAGGAGGTCTTGGGGGGAGGCTGCAATCATTGGGGTGGGGAAGCAGCATCGCTTGAGAAGGTACAGATTGTAGGACTAAGTTCTGCATGGAGTCTCACCAGGGCTTGCAAGCAGGTCCCCCTTTGGAGCACATAAGAGGCAATGCCTGCAAAGTGGGAGGCCTTGCACTGTGTGGTGACTCTTCCTGCTAAACCTACTGCTTGGACCTGCTTTAGAGAGGAACAGGATCCCAAAAGGGGCTGCAGAAGGGCCTTCACCTGTGGCCTCCATTCCCAGGAACACACGCAGCGTCCAGCAGGCCCTTCCTTGGCAGGAACCCCCACGTGCAGCCATAGCTCTGACCCTCCAGCGATGCTTCTGCTGAGGGGCAGAAGAACAAGACCCCAAAGGGGGCCACAACAGGGCCTCAACCAGACACCTGGGGCTGCCTGTCCAGCCCACAAGCAGGAGGACTCTCCAGCAGGCCCTACTCCCTGGGCTCCCCAAGTGCAGCCTCTGAAACCCCACAACTCTGCCTAGCTATGCTGCTGCTGGTTGGCAGAGGAATAGGATCCCCCTGTGCAGCCCCAGAGCCACCCCCCCCATCCTACCTCCACAGCCAGAACCTGCCAGGCCCTTCCTTTGGGGCTCCTGCAGGCACTGCTGCTGCCAGGCCTTCCTCTCCTCTCCTCTGCTGGGCCCAGCCTCAGTTCCCTCCTTGCCAGGCCTGCAGCAAGGCCTCCTCCCTCTCAGGGCAGAGCAGGGTCTGTGGGGAGACCCACCATCTCTGCCCACCATCAATGGAGGTGGACCTGCCTCCATCCCTCCTCTCCTGCACAGTCCCAGTGCTGGGCTCAGAGCCCCTTTCCCGGCACTCCTTCCTTCCCCCTCTTGCAAGGGGATCTCCTGCCAGGCCCCACCCGGGTGCTCTTCCAGTTGCATCTCCACCTGCAAGTCTTTCCCTGCAAAGGGCTGCAGAGTTCAGTGCAAGGAAGCTGCAGTCAGTCCTGGCCCCATCCAGCCCCTCCTTCCCCCAGAAACCCTGCAAGGAAGGGAAAGGGGTCAGGATCGTCAGCAAGGCTCCCCCACCAGGGTGACCAGATGTCCAAACCTCAAAAGAAGGACAAGGTCTTGGAATCCTCTCAGCCTGGCTTTTCAGAAGACAATGGCATGTTTGTCTACTCATGAGTAAAGCCATGATATTTAACAGTTTCACTTTCCCATAGCGTTCAATGCATATTTTTGATTTTTAGTTTTTTGGCCAAAACTTTTAATAGGAAGGAGATATTTCAAAACTGATTTTTGCATAGGATTCTGCTGTTTAATACAAATCCAACGACGTATGACATGATGGGGTACTGCACACCATTGCAAAGTTCCAAAATGGAGCCCTTTTGGAGTACATGTGGACAGAATGCTTAAAAAAAGGACAAATCTGGAATAATCCGGTCATATGGTCATCCTGTCCCCCACCCCATTGATCCTTTCAATCCTTTCTCTTCTCTGCAAAAGGGAACGGAGACATTCTGCTTTCTCTGCTAAATAAACTAGCTTCCCATTGAATCCAAATGGGGAAACTTTGGGAAACTGGGTTCTTCTCATGAAACCATCAAGAATCTGAAGTCACAGCTGGATTCTAGATTGTTTGAACTTGTTGTGGTTTAAAAACGAAAGGTTTCAGTCTCATCAAATGGGTCGGAGACCAGGGAGAGCAGCACAGGCGGGACCTTAATAGGCAAATGCCAAGGAAGGCAGGCCCCAATCCGAGCCCTGCTGTTTCTGCCTTATCCCTGGAGGCACTTGGTCCACAATTGCTCTTCACTGCTGTCTTGTAGGCTGCAGCTCATGAGACGGTGCTTACTGGGCGATGATGGCAAAGCAGTGGCAGCCGTGCAGTCTTTTCCCTGGCATCCTATAGACATTTTGGGATGCTTCCCAGTTGCTGGAAGAGAGAAGGTGCCATAAATCCCTGCCTGCAAGCTTCCAACTGAAAGAGACAAGCATGGAAGACAAAACGTGTTGGAGGGGTGGTGGTAAAAGGGGGTTTGAAGGACAGGTGATGAAAGAAGAGATTCCAAAGATGTTTCCTGAAACTGCAGGCCAGTGGCATTCCCAGGGGGGATCTAGCCGGCCATGGGCCCCATGTACCTCCTTCGGGGGTGGGTGGTGACCAGTGATGGGCTTCAAAAAATTTAAGAACCGGTTCTCTGGCCATCTGGCAGCCACTTTTAAATGGCTATTTTTAAACTTTATATGTCCTATCTCTTGTTAAGAACTGGTTCTATAGAGTAGGTGTGAACCTGCTAGAGCCCACCACTGGTGGTGACACACTGAAGGTGAGAAAAATCACAAAAAGCATTAAAATTGCAAAAATCCTTTGCATTAACCCCTTCGTGTTATATACCATTGGATGCGTATATACCAGCTAAATCCAATCAAAAAAAAAACAAAAAACAGCTTTGACATAACCCCTTCCTATCAATGGTCATGGCCAAAAAATGCCTGGAGGATATGGAAAGTGAAACAGACATGTAGCACCCTTACCCTTATTAGGAAAATGTGCCTTCATCTGTTGGGAAGGGCAGACTGAGAATAATCCAATTGCCCCAGAATGGTCCTGATCCAGTGAATGCAGCCCCCCACATGCCAACCCAGATCATGTGCTGCAGTTCCCTGTGGTTCTTTGGAGAGTCACAAAAGCCCAGTATTTATGGGATGTAAGGGGAATGCTGCGGTGGTGGTCTGGCAAGACAAGAAGGTTGATTCTAACCAGCTGTGGTTCTGCTATTTGGGGATGAGGTAAAGAATGTTCTTTTATGCTTGTTTTATGTTTAATGATTTAATGATTGTTTTAATGATTATTAAAGAAACTAGTGAAAACGTACCCATGTTGCGGGAGTTAAATTCCTCCATACATCACCCCCCCACTGCACATCAACCCCCCATGTGCATCCACCCCCTGCTCAACTTCTCCAAGGAGCACCAACCCCCATGCGCAACATCCCTCATGCGCATCAACCCCACATGCCCATCATCCCCCGATGCGCATGAGTCCCCCATGCACATGAATCCTCCATATGCATCAACCCCCCATGTGCAACATCCCCCATGTGCAACAACCACCCATGCGCATCAAACCCCCATGCGCAGCATCCTCCCTGGCATCCTATAGACATGTCCCTCTGAACATTATCCCCACTCTGCACCAGGCACTGAGCACCCAACTGGATGGATGTTGGTCAGTCTTCAATGTTAATTATAGGACAAAAATACATTGCACCACTTTTCAGCCCCTCAAGGGTTAAATTTCTCCACATCAGTTCTTGGTGGGTGTTCATGTCACAAAAGGAACACCCTCCCCTATAGAAAGGTTATAGAACACCTTTCTATAACCTGCAAATATGCTTCTAGGGGTTGGGTCAGAGCATCCCTGTCATTGATTCTTCAATGCAATGGTACCTTGAGTAAAGAGCGACTTGAATAGTGTTTTGTATAAAGAGCAAAATTTTCTCAGAAATTTTGACTTGCTTAAGGAGCACTGTCTTGAGTAAAGAGCACTTCTGAGGAAGTTTGGAACAGGCTTCCATGGCCAGGGGTCATGGGGGCCTGGAGGGAGCAGCCTGAGCCAGGTTTGTACATGGGATCTGTGTGGGGCAGCGTGGAAGGTGTGCCTTATCAATGTTCTAGTGCTGCTACCCATCAGCAGCTTGGGAATGTTCAAGTTGCACATAAAGACAAAGATTCCACTAAGCCAACGGATAGCAGTTATTCCATTAGTGATTGTGATAGAGTTTAACCATGTCTACTCAGAGGTATGTCCCATTGTGTCTAATGGGTCTTACTCCCAGGAAAGTGTATTTAGGATTGCAGCCAAAGTCATCCCCCTCTCTGTAACCCTCACACCAGCCATGAAGGTTTTCAAAGGTACAGTACAGTTCAGTACTGTACAGTATGTTCTTTATTGCAGTGTTGTGTGTTACTGTATGTTACAGAATTTTGTACTGTGTTATATTACAGTGTTTTTTATCATTTTTATAAACAGTTAATATTTTTATATAAATATTTTTTGGGCTGTGGAACCAATTGTCTGAGTTTCCATTATTTCCTATGGGAAAATCCACTTCACATAAAAGGCTGTATCACGTAACAAGCATGCCTCTGGAATGAATTAAACTTGTTACCTGAGGCATATCTGTATAGGGAAGAAAACATGTTGTGCTCCATTTCACCCCCTTCGGGTTGGAATTTCCAAAAACTGGTTCTTAGTGACTCGGTCATGGAAGGAACACTCTCCCCAAATTTCACGCTTTTAGGCCCAGCGGTTTTGACTGGGCGTTGATGTGTGAGTGAGTGAGTAAGTGAGTGAATGAGTGACTTTTCATTTTTATATATAGGTAGAGGAAAATAATAATAATAATAATATAAAAAAACAATTCAAACAGTGGAGGGTTCAATGTTTTACTGTTTGGTGCTGGAATCCAACTTGGGCAATGACGGAGCAAAGGCCAGTCCAGACGCTAACATAAAGTAAAAGGGCAAATTTAACAAATTTATTTTTCAAGTGGAAAAAAACCATAGAACTAGCAAGGTTCTTTGTGTACACTTAAAACAAGCAGTGCAAAAATCTCATATTTTTTTTTCCAAATGGCTATTATTATTCAACTTTAATTGCCTGACTGAGCACAAAACCAAGTTTAACACAAATCAACTCTATATGTTTTCCATCCTGAGTGGGATTTCTGGTGGCTAATAAGACTACAACTCAGACTGAAGTTCTTCCCGCACTCCTGGCTCTCATAAGGTTTCTCCCCCTGTATGGATTCTCTGGTGTTGATTAAAATTACCACTTTTTTTTGAAAGTCTTCCCACACACCTGGCACTCATAAGGTTTCTCCCCAGTATGGGTACTCTGGTGGCATGTATGCTGAAATCTCAGACTGAACCTCTTTCTACACTCCAGGCACTCATAGGGTTCTTCCCCATGTGGGTTCTCTGGTGGTGTGTAAGATTCCCACTTTTATTGAAGGTTTTTCCACACTCCTGGCACTCATAGGGTTTCTCCCCTGTGTGGGTTCTGCGATGGAGACTTAAACTGCTACTTTGATTGAAACTCTTTCCACACTCCTGGCACAGATATGGTTTCTCTCCTGTGTGGGTTCTCTGATGGAGTTTAAGTGCGCTATTCCAACTAAAGGTTTTTCCACACTCCTGGCACTCATAGGGTTTCTCCCCTGTGCGGGTTCTCTGATGGTGTGTAACATGCCCACTCTGACTGAAGGTTTTTCCACACTCAAGGCATTCATACGGCTTCTCTCCTGTGTGGGTTCTCTGGTGGTATGTAAGATTCCCAATGTGACTGAAGGTTTTTCCACACTCCTGGCACTCATAAGGTTTCTCCCCTGTGTGTGTTCTCTGGTGGTATGTAAGATGCCCACTCTGTCTGAAGGTTTTTCCACACTCCTGGCACTCATAGGATTTCTCCCCTGTGTGGGTTCTCTGGTGGTATGTATGCCCACTCTGACTGAAGATGCCCACTCTGACTGAAGGTCTTTCCACACTCCTGGCACTCATAGGGTTTCTCCCCCATGTGGGTTCTCTGGTGGAGTTTAAGTACACGATTCCAACTAAAGGTCTTTCCACAGTCCTGACACTTATAGTGCTTCTCCTCTGAATGAGCTCTTTGGTGTGCAGAATGAGTTTGCTTCCTCTTTCTTCCTATCTGGTCCCAAACCGATTCTGTTGAAATAACAAAAGAAATGCAATAAGAGAGACAAGGCAGAAAGTGCAGCTAGATGGGGAAGTATCATGTCTATGTACTGGCTCCTCTGAGTCATGGGTATCCGGGTGCATAATGGGATCTGTGAAGTCTATACGTACTTCCATACATTCTCAAGGTCTCTCTCTTCACAGGAAGGCAGATACTTTAATCCCATCAGTAGTTTTACACCCATCCAGATGGTCAGATATCTCGTAAGTCACAAATCCACCTTTCATCTGAACAGGACTTGCTTGTCTCAGCAAGCTCTTATTGCCAGTGACCTCAGAAATATCATCTGTTGCTTCATTAGAGGAAAAGGAGTCTCAGAGGGCACCTCTTGAGAACAAGAATAAGGAATAGTAAAAGAATAAAGAAAAGGTAGAGGAAAGAAGGCTGTAGTTGAAAATGAAATTTCATATTTAGGGATGATTGACTTCTACACAGTCAAATGTTCTTCAGAAAAGGTCCCGCTGATGAACCAACCATCCATAAGCGTGTCCAGAATAAGGGTGACTCTGACTTCTTAGGAGCAAACAGGGCCCAAAAGCATGCCCAAACTCTGCACATGTCCTTCAGAAAGAGGACAATTGCACCTACAAAAGGATGGATTCTCCTCCAAGTTTGGCTTTCTGAAAGAGCAATACAACCTGCACACTCTCTCCATTAAATTTCCATTTGTCAGTTCCAGACAAGCCAATTTCTGTCCTCCAGACACTGATAGAGATTGTTACTAGGTGTGGAAGGAAGGAAGCTACCATCCCTAAAGCTATACCACTAGCTAGGCAATAAACACAAGTGCTGGCTATCTACAGAGGAGAAAACAAGGGAGGAAAGCATAGTTTGACTGAAAAGAAGGGAGAGGAAAGGAGGGAAAAAAGATGAAGATGGTTCCCCAGGGGGACTTGTGGCTAAGAAACTGGAGTAGTGGATAGGATAAGAACAGATGGGGGAGAAAAAGGAAGAAGTGCAAAGGGCTCCTCAGGTCAATCAGTTGGTGACCAGATGACAGTTCTCAATAGCCAAGAACCAAGTGCTCTTGTATATAGGAATCAAGCGCTGTAAGGAGTGAGCCTCTCTGTTGGCTGTGTAATCCTGACCCATCACCTTCAGGCCAGTCTCTCCAAATGGACAACCCCTCCTAACCAGCACTGTGCCTGCTCAAAGGGAGCCCTTTCTGTAACTGAGCAGCCCTGAAGTGGAGCAGCCACTGTGCAGGTCAAGGAAATCTACTCAAAAGGAGAACAGTCTGAACCTGGGTCTCCCATGTCGGGAATCAAAGAGAGGTATACAGGTAAATCCGGGCTATGGAAACCATAGCGGTGAGGACGTAACCCAGTTCTGAGAATCTCTGGTTTCAGGTTAGAAGGCCCTGTCTTTCTGCTGACACGCTGGTCACTGTGTTTAAAAGTTACTGGGTAAAGGTTACTCTCCTTGCCTTAATCCGCCTGCTGTAGCAAAACTACGTATAAGATCAAACTTTGGTGACCTAGAATCTAAGTTCTGAAAGGAGAGCCACAAGAGGACAAGCAAGTCCCCAATAAGGCGTTTTCAGGATGTAAATAAGCAAATGAAGAAAAATGTAGGATGTTTTGGTCCTTACACAAGGCTGACCAAAGTTGCAGATTTCTGAGTATGTGGAATTGAGAGATGCCCCAGATGGGAAGCTCTGCTCTGATGGACAGAACTGCTAGCTAGACTGCCTGATCTGAGCATGGTTGCTGCCCCCAGGTAGGGGATACCCTTCTTGTCGAGAGATCCAGATCTGGAGCAGCCAGAAATGGTGGATGTGCAACCTGGTCACCAACTCCCTTTGGCAATATCCATTAGAGCAGTAGTTTCTACCAGGGTCATCTATGACTTAAGGATCAAAGGAGGCTCCTTACCTACAAAGACCAGGTTTTCATAATTCTCTGCCATGGTGGTCTCATAAAGGCCCCTCTGGCGTGGATCCAGCAGATCCCACTCTTCTCTGCTGAAATACAGCGCAATGTCTGCAAATGAAATCGGACTCTGAAAGAGAAAAGAAACATCCCATTAGGAAGTCATCCCAGGTCATGACCCATGATACATCCTTTACTGATTATGTGTTTTTAATCTGTGTTCTTAGCCGCCTTCAGTCCATCTTGCAGAGAAAGGAGGGATACAAATTATTAAATAAATGAAATAAATACAGTCCAAGGGGAGAAGGGGGGCAAATCTGGGTGTTTCCTGCATGTGAGAAAGAGGTGGGATGGGGTGACCCTGACCACCAATGTGCACACACAGCAGAGTCATAGGGAGAGCTGTTAGGAGGAGAGAAGGAGTCGGGGGATGGAGGGGCAGAAAGGATTCGGGTGGACTGGATGGCTCTCCAGAGGAACCTGGAAGATTTTGGGGAAAGGGGAGAGTGGGGGTTAGCAGGAGGGAAAAGAAGAGAGTCCAGAGAGTCCAGGCTGAGGTGGAAAGACTCGTACTGGGGGATGAAACCCAAACTGTCCCCTGCAAACCTCCCTGACCTGCCCTGGATGAGTGCCAGCCATTTCAGTCCCTCCAAAAGGTCTGCCAGCTTTCGATTTGGTTCCTCCACAACCTGTAGGGAGAGAAAGAGACCAAGAGCAAAGCGAAGGGGATGTCTCTGAAGGGGACGTGTTGCAGTGAGGCTCCCTGCAAAACTTAGTGCTTGGACCCCCTTTAGCTATTCCACTGCTGTGGGGGGCAGAGGAACAGGACCCCAAATTGTGTTGCATAAGCTCTGAAAAAGGCACCTGGGGCAGTCACTTCAAGGAATGGAGAAGAATCCAGGAGGACCTTCTTTCCAGGCTCTCCTCCCAAGTGTAGCCTGTACACCTCCAGAGCCACAACTCTGCCCCCGCTAGCTATGCTACTGCTGGGGGAGGGGGGGGGTCAGAATAGGAACCCCAAAGGGGCTGCCAGTCCAACCAGGCCTTGCTTCACAGGTGAAGGAGAGTCCCACCTGCCCTTATTTCCAGTCCCCCAAAGTACAGCCTGTGGTACACCAGAGCCACAACCCCCACCATCCTCTCCCTGCGCTTAGAACCTGCCAGTCCCAGTCCCTACTGGCCTCCTCAAAGCTGCTGCTGCTGCCAGGCCTTCCTCTCCTCTCCTCTGCTGGGCCCAGCCTCAGTTCCCTCCTTGCCAGGCCTGCAGCAAGGCCTCCTCCCTCTCAGGGCAGAGCAGGGTCTGTGGGGAGACGCAGTCTCTGCCCACCATCAGTGGAGGTGGACCTGCCTCCGTCCCGTCTCTCCTGCACAGTCCCAGTGCTGGGCTCAGAGCCCCTTTCCCGGCACTCCTTCCTTCCCCCTCTTGCAAGGGGATCTCCTGCCAGGCCCCACCAGGGTGCTCTTCCAGTTGCATCTCCACCTGCAAGTCTTTCCCTGCAAAGGGCTGCAGAGTTCAGTGCAAGGAAGCTGCAGCTCAGTCCTGGCCCCATCCAGCCCCTCTTTCCCCCCAGAAACCCTGCAAGGAAGGGAAAGGGGGCAGGATAGTCAGCAAGGCTTCCCCACCCCATTGATCCCTTGAACTATTGCAAACCGCCTTTATGGGATTGGTGAGTCTCTGCACAAGCACTCCCTGTTTCACAGTCATCCAACCCCAGACCTCTTGCTTTTCTCTCTGGGCTTCTCTCTTGCCACACTGGGTCAGCAACATGGACAGAGCACATGACAATCAGGTGTTTAACTGAAGAAAACCTTTGGGAAATTAGCATCACTCGGCTGAAGCCAAAGAGAAATAATCATCAAAATGATTTCTATCACAACTTACACAGCAGCACCTAACCTATGGTTAGATGATCATGAATCCTAAACCTGGGACTCACCAGCTCTCCTTCCTCTCTTCTCCTCTCTGCAAAAGGGAATGGAGACATTCTGCTTTCTCTGCTAAATAAACTAGTTTCCCATTGCATCCCAAATGGGGAAACTTGGGAAACTGGGTTCTTCTCATGAAACCATCAAGAATCTGAAGTCACAGCTGGATTCTAGGTTGTTGGAACTTGTGGTTTAAAAACGAAAGGTTTCAGTCTCATTAAATGAGGAAGGGACCAGGGAGAGCAGCACAGGTGGGACTTAATAGCCACAGGCCATGGAAGGCAGGCCCCAATCCAAGTCCCTCCAAGGCCCACCATTGCTCCTCACTGCTGCCTTGTAGGCTGCAGCTCATGAGATGATGCTGCAGTGCCTTCCCTGGCATCCTATAGGGGATAGGTGTTTGGGAGAAAGGGGTTTTGAAGGACAGATGGTGAAAGAAGAGAGCCCAAAGATGTTTACTGAAACTGCAGGCCAGTTGCGTTCTCGGGGAATCTGGTGGGCCGTGGCCCCATGTCCTTTGGGGGTGGTGACACACTGTAGGTGAGAAAAATCACAAAAAGCATTAAAATTGCTATAATCCTTTGCAATAACGCTTTCATGTTATATATCATTGGATGCGTATTTTCCAATCCCAAAAAACAAGCAGCTTTGACATATCTCATTCCTATCAAAGGTCATGGCCAAAAAATGCATGGAGCCCTATGGAAAGTGAAACTGAGATATATCGCACCTTTACTTGAGAGTAGGCAAATGTGCCTTCATCTGTTGGGAAGGGCAGAGTGAGAGGAATCCAACGGCTCCAGAATTGCCCTGATCCAATGAAGGCAGTCCCACATGTCAACCCAGATGGGAGTCCTTGAGTGCATTGAGCCCTATGAAAGCAGAATTGAGCTGCACAGCTATGTTTACTCGTGAGTAATCAAAGGTGCCTCAGCTTATCTTCAGGTTAGGCAAAAAGGAATGCAAGGCCATCAAAATGGTCCCATTCCACTGAAGTGGAGCTCAACAAGTGCTCCAGAAGGTAACGCCCCGTCCATCAGTCCCCCCAAAATAGGAAATTTCCAGGTTCCCTCCTTTGACTCCTGGGCCCCCTCATTCACTCGGGGCTTGCAGAATTCATTGCAGGTCCACACCAGCAATCATCTCTTTTCCGTGGGGAAAAAAGAGTGGAAAGCTGGGGGTTGATATCTGGCAATCCTTGGCATTGAGTCAGTGCCCTAATGCAGCACTTCCCAAACTTTCCAGTGGCATGACCCACCTTGTCCCGCCCGTTGGAGTGCATTGCACTTCTCTTTCTTGCAACACCCCTGAAGACCAGCCATTAATGTTTTCTTTGTAAACCACTCTGAACTTTTTGGTTGAAAAGTGGTATATAAATACTATAGATGGATAGACTTTCCAGACCAGTCACCCTCTCTATTGGCCTCAATGGTTCTGAGAATGGATCCCGGAAGCACCCAGAAAATACCTTTTTTCCAGAAAAGAGACTGAACACTTCTGCGCACCATACTGTGAATGCGGATATAGTGAGCTGCTGGCTTGGAAGAGGCAGGCCTGCAGGGTCCCGTTTCCGGAATGGCTCTGTTTAGGAGCTGCCATCTGAAATGGACTCATGACCCACTGGTGACATGCATCCCACACTTTGGGAAACCCTGTCTTAGAGAGTATTCAGGGAAGTTGGACTGAGGATCTCTTTAATAAATGTTCCATGGAGGAGAATACAGGGAATTTTGGCACTTTTGTGACACCCCCAGGTCAGGACAGGAGACTTAGGCTGAGCCTAACCGCAGGTTAGGATTGTAGCCCATGTAAGTAAAACTTTGAACTTGTGTGGGCAGCAAGGACTTGCTTATCTTGCAAAGCACTATGCAAGTAGTCCACCCCTTTATAGATATGGTTATCTATATCTAAGTTTAAAATATTGAAGGAGAAGCCACAAGGAGCTCTACTCAGCTCTACTCAAATCTACTCAGAAATAAGTTCCATCATTGCTAATGGCTCTTACTTTCAAGTAAGCATGGATTAAAATGCAGCCTGGATTTGAAAAGTGGTGATGCTAATAGTGTCCGCAGTAATACCAAAAATGGAGAGTTTCCCTATCAGTGTCTACGGAAAAACAAAAGAAATAACATGTGAGTCTGATGGGATGTACCCTTTGAATGCTGTGTTGGTTTTGATAATGCATACATTGATCGGTTAAGATCAATCATTAGATATATCAAGCTTCCCCCTTTCCTACACCCTGCAACTCCAGAACAAACATAGAAAATTCCTTCTTGCCTTATAAATTATGCACAGTTTATGATTTTTCTCATGTAGTTGCCCATTCTCAAATCAAAGGCATCCAAATGCAAATGCAATGTCTCTTTCACTGCCTGCAAAAAGCACAGGGCTTGCATTCATTAATAATACAGTGAACAAGCATGCTGACATGTGCAATGCAAATCTTCCATTGGCTGGACAGGCTGCTGTGCTGGCCAGTGTACATATACCACAACTGTAGACAGTGGAGGTGATGAATCCTTCATTGAAGGAGAAGCAGGTTCCAGCCACTCTACAGATGCAGTTCGATCTGGGCCTTCTCTGGACCACTCTAATACAGGCATCCCCCACTTATTGGATGGCTTAGGGACTGGAGCACCATCCAAAAGGGAAAAAAAGTTAAAAAGTGGGTCCCAAACCTGTATATAAATGTTGCTTCCAATGCTTTTTAGCTAGTAAATTGCAAATGCCCCTTTTATCTTGCCAATTCCTTCTGCAAATAGATTCTCATTAACTCCTTTGGGAATGGGATAAGACCAGGTGCTACAACTTGGGGGAGGGCAATTTAGGCATTTAGAACAGTAGAGAGAGGTTGAAAGAGCAGAAGATGTGTTGAATGAAGGAGTGGGTATAATTGAAAGGTGTTGAAAGAGTGAATCATAAGAAAACAAATGGTCAGAAAGCTAAAGATACTTGTAGTGGAAAGTTCCACCCAGTCGCTAATATATGTGTCTGTCTGTCCCGGGCTGTGGGTGGCGCAAGCGGTTAAGTCGCTGTGCCTGTTAACCAGCAGGCCACGGTTCAAGACCCAGGTCGGCCCCACAAGACAGTGTGAGCTCCTGTCCTTAGCCCAGCTCTGTGACGCCAGCTGGATCCAATCGTATTGATTCTGCCTTTCCATTGGACTAATTCAGTGGCGTGGAGAGGGGGGATTTGCTGCTTGGGTAACAGCCTATCCTCCATAACAATCCAACCCAGGCTTTCGTGCTTCGCATGCAGCATATGCAGCACTGAGCCCGATACCATAGTCTTTCAAGACTGACGGAGGCCTGCTTTTTTTTGTCTGTCTGTCTATTGCTTTTCAACAGGGCACAAGCCTTATAAATTCAGGCCAGCAGAATCTCGTTATGGTGGGGGGAGGCCAGTACATGACTGTGCACTGGCCTTAGCCCCCTCCCAGAAATGTTGCAGAAGTATCTTACAGCACTTTTGTGACACCCTATGTGAGACTTGTACTGGGATTTGTGCCCACCTAATTGGGGATTAAGGGATTAGGATTGCGTTGTCAGTTATTAACTGATCTTGAGGAGTGGCCCCCTTTACAGTACAGTACACCCGCCTTATCGGTGGGTTCAGGATCTGCAAATTTAATTCAAAGCAAATCCCACTCACATCAGGAGAGCATCACTCTACTTCCTGGATACAACTGGATACACTTGGAAGAGTCACAAAAACTGGAAGTGCCTTTCGAAGGCATTTTTATTTGTGTTGTTAGCAACCTGCAGGGGAAATCCAAAAAACAAACAAACAAACAAATAAATAAAAGACTCCAAGTGTCTGATACTTTCACTCAGGCCTCAAAACATCTTCTTGATATGCATGGCAGTCCCAATGCACTGGTTTAATCTCCCATGGTTTTCACTTTCTTCTGCAAATACTTGGCATCCATCAGTCTTGAAAGACTATGGTATCGTTTTCTGTGCTGCATACGCTGCATTTGAAGCACGAAGTCCTGGTTAGATTGATATGGAGGATAGGCTGTTACCCAAGCAGCAGATCCCCCCTCTCCACGCCACTGAAATAGTCCAATCCAGATCCAGGAGGATCTGTTTAAACTGGAATACTGGGCTGTAACAAATAGAATGAACTTCAACAGGAAGAAGTGCAAGGTTCTGCACTTGGGCAATAAAAACTAAAAACACAGGTATAAAATGGGGGATACTTGGCTTGGCAGCACAACATGTGAGCGGGATCTTGGAGTGGCCGTGGATCACAAGCTGAACATGAGTCAGCATGTGATGTGTCTGCAAAGAAGGCAAATGCCATTTTAGGCTGCATTAAGAGGACTGGAGCTTCCAAGTCACACGAAGTTCTAGTTCCTTTTTATTCAGCATTGGTTAGACCTCAGGCAGTTAAGATGCTGTGCCTATTAACCAGCAGGCCAGGGTTCGAGATCTGGGTCGGCCCCACAAGACAGGGTGAGCTCCTGTCCTTAGCCCAGCTCTGCGACGTCAGCTGGATCCGATCGTATTGGTTCTGTCTTTCCATTGGACTATTTCAGTGGTGTGGAGAGGGGGGATTTGCTGCTTGGGTAACAGCCTATCCTCCATATTAATCTAACCCAGGCCTTCGTGCTTTGCATGCAGTGTATGCAACACAGAGCATGTTTGGCAGTGTTGACCAAAAATTTGAGTTCTTGGCCAGCCAAGCTGCAACCCCTGCCTCTCAACCTCAGGATATGTAACAAATACAGCAGCCACTAACCTGTGGATACAGCAGGGCACTCCAAGCATCCACCCTCCACTAGAGGTACTGCTGTATTGCATTCTCATGCTGCAGCTGTTATTGGTTGTTAGGAACTTCTGGGGTTCCTTCTAAGGCAGGCACCACAGCTGTTCCTTGTTCAGTGTGACCTGAGGGGGTCTCCTCGGGAGCAAGCCCTCCCCAGGTGTCACTTACATGATGCTTACTGAGCATGCGCTGGAGCTGTCGGGGCTGCCCAGGGTTCCTGATTCTCTGGATGAAGCATACCTCTCTGCTCTGGCTACAGAATAGTTGGGGCAATCCAGCTAGGGCTCTCCTCACTGCCCTTACTCTGGATTATGCCCAGAGCCTCCTTTGAAATCAGGGTCCTGCCTCACTCATTCCTAACCTTTGTTATGACTCACAACATGAGTTTCTAATGTTCACTTAATGTCATCACACAAGGCATACTTTTGCTTCACAAGGCTATGCTTGCGCTCTCTCTCTCTCTCTCTCTCTCTCTCTCTCTCTCTCTCTCTCTCTCTCTGCGAGAGAATCTGAGCCCGAGAAAGCAAAGTTATGGTCTGCCTCCATTCTGTTACTAGAGCTGTAAAAATGATATTTAAATTGTACTTTTTGGAGTGACAGGCCAGGAAAAATATAAAAATTAGAAACTTGTAGATAAAAGCTGCTGCCGTTTTTAGGCAGGATGAAAGGAAAGAAAAAGAAAAATAGGATTCTTGGTCCATTGATGTTACACTAAAAAGGAGAGTAAATGCAGAGATTTTCCCTGTTCACTTTGGTACCCCTTTCTGTCATTTTTGTGGGGCTCTACATTACTAAAGTGCTCTGTTCATGCAGTTTAGAGATAACCATCTATCAGCATGGCCATTAGACATTCCATTTTTATATCGAGGATAAAAAGAAATACCTGCTCGCACTCAACTTGTCTTTTAAAAAGGTGTTTTGTGCTTCTTTGAAAATTGGGATGGGATATTTGGGGGATGTACTCAGAAACTGCTGGGTCCAGAACTTGGAACTCTGGGACTCCTCTCTACCCTCTGTGGCAAGTTATCAGGCACAGTACAGGGGATTTCATTTTAATTAATTATAATTTTAACAGTTTTAATGCGATCCATTTTGTTTTGTTTCATTTTTATTGTCTTAACTGTTTTTAATATTTTTTATTATTTTGCTTTAATGTTGTAAGCCACCTTGATTGTCCTTAATGGGAGAAAGAAAGATATAAATTATATGAATGAATGAATGAATGAATGAATGAATGAATGAAATGGATGGATGGATGGATGGATGGATGGATGGATGGATGGATGGATGAATGAAATGGATGGATGGATGGATGGATGGATGGATTTTTCCTGGACTCTAATGAATTTTTGGTTCCAAGGTGACAATGCCTACCCAAACAGCCCATTGGCTTCTACCTGACATTGAAGTAACAACAATCTGACAACATGGCACAGCTCAAACCCAGATCTGCTGCTGTTGCTGGTTCATTGATGATCAGGGCAGGGCAGTGCAACCTTCTTTTCTAAGGGGGTCAGTATTTCTGAATGAGGCTTGAGACTGAAACGCAAACATTATGAGAACTTTGATTGCAAAAGGCATATAATTCTGTTAGCTTTACCATTTTTTCCATATTTGCCCCCCTCTGATAAAATTCCGCTCATCAGCTCTGGCAGAGCCCATGTAATAACTTGAAGTTAAGGTGCTTTTCACATTATCCATCCATCCATATAGATAGATGAATGGATGGATAGGTGTAGGCAAACTCAAGTGCCAGATGCAGGAGAGGGCACATGGATGCAGGTGTCTTGTCTCGTGTGCTCCCTGAGGCATCTGGTGGGCCACTGTGAGATACAGGAAGCTGGAGTAGAAGGTCCTTTGCCCTGACCAGTGGAGTCTCTTCTTATGTTCATTCATTCATCCATCGCAGGCAAAAGTTCTCAGCACTGCACCTGCATGTTGGTGCAATGGAAACAAAACACAACACTGTTAACCAGTAGCATAACTAGAGGGGGTGCAAAGCAGGGTGCAGCAGGCAAGCAGCCTCTCTGTTTTCCTTTTGGAGCCATTTCAGGTGATGCCTGGAATGGCTCTGAAAGAGAGTGGGGGCTACTTGCATACTGCAATGAGGCTCCCTGCAAATGCGGCTTTGCACCCCCTCTTGCTATGCCACCTCAGTTGCCACTGCATCTCTTGATGAAAATTGCTTCCAAAAGAAGAGGAGCAACTTTGCCTAACCCTGCAAAAATGAGGGCAGGTTATGAAATGGGTGGATGTCAAGCACTCTGGCATGTCAGGTGGATGACCTGTCAGGTTGTAGCATCTGCATTCACAGTTAAGTTCGATAAGGCTGCAATCCTAAAGACACTTTCCTGGGAGTAAGACCCACTGAACACGATGGGGTGTACTTTTGAGTAGACATGCTTAGGATTGTGCTCTATGTTCTGTATGCCCTCGTTAGGCTTATACGCTATTGTTATCCTAGCCCATTTCATGAATTGTGTCCCGTCCCCCATGACAGCTTTGTTTGACCAGCTTTGGGGATTTATGCATTCAATTTGCCACTGGGCTGTGCTATTACTCCATGCATTCCATGTGCTTATTGCTCAGAGACCATAGAATGATACATTATTCAGTGGAATGAACATGGCTCAGATGAAGTGTAGTTGTACATTGTCATTAAAAAATGCTCAATAATTAACACCAAGGTAACTATCTGAGTTTCATTTCAGGGGCAACTTTATTTTTCTTTATCAGGAAGCTTGAAAACCACACACATTGGGGGGGGGGGGGCTGGAGAGGCTACAAATATTCACAAAAGGTGGCCAATTTTCACTCCAGACTCACAGTTTTATCTTTTGTTTCCAGTATATAATCCTGGAGATCTATTTAAATCACCATAACCTCTCAGACTGAAAAAGACTAGCTATAAATAAATCTAGCTTTCTTTATTTAGTCTATTTACATCCTGCCTGTCAACTCCCATGGTCCCAAGGTAGATAAATACATCAGTTCAGCTCAATTTTAATTTATTTCTACCAGGTATAGAGATGTGGTCTGAAAGATGTGGTTTGGAATGAGAACATTTACCACCTGTAGTTCTGACCTTAAGTTGAGCATTGCAGCTTCTTAAGTTCGACTCCATCTCAAGCTTTAATCCAATTTGGAAGAGTTCACTCTTGCTCACAGTTGTAGGAGCCACTTCTGCATGGGTTCAACCTACTGTTATAATATTGAAGATCTGTTGCCATTGAGCCAGGACCAGTGACGAAGGTCTGTGCAATGCAGTTGGCACCTAACTGAGAGCGATGGCTTGATGGTTATTATAATTATCAACTTGTAGCATGGTGAGCATAGTATAGTTACAGCAGCACTGTGGGATGAAACCCTCAAGGAAAGTCCCCTGCTGCTGAAATTGTACCCAATTCTCCAATAGTGGCTTGAGAAGAAAACTGGTTCTGCTTGAACTACAGCAGAACTCTTGGAAAGACCTTGCAAGAACTTGGCTAAACTTGGAAAGCAAGCTCAGACCTAAAGACTTCATAACAACAAGCTCATTCTTATATACTGTGTTTACTTAAATATTACAATCACCTTTTCCAGCCTAATTCAGGGCAAAATCCATAGCAGTTACGGGTCCACGCAGTTACATCACCCTCCAGTGTTATCTTATGGAAAGTCATAACTGCTTTGGAGCAAGGGGCTTCTTTTCACTTTAGGATATAGGCTTCAGTCTCCAAAATCAGGGTGTGCATTTGATGCTACGGTTAATTAGATTTGAGTAAATACAGTATTATGATTATAAGTAAAGGGTGCACATTAGATTTGATGGTGCATTAGATTGGAGTAAATAAAGTGTATATGTGAGAAAGATAAGGGGTTTGAGATACTCTTGCCCTGACTTCACACACACTCACACAAATGAGCCTCACTGGAGATGGAGGGAAAGCAGAAAGTCCTGTAATTAAAAAATATGCCTACATTAGAAAAGTACTAGTTTTAAGTGCTTAAACTTAACTGTTATGGTCTTCCTCCAGGAAATTCTGAGAATTGCAAATACCTGATAAGCTAGATCAGGGGTTTCTAAAGTTTTTGACCAAAGGACAACATTAAAACTCTGATAAAATAATCTGTATATACAAAATTGAAAAGTCACTAACTTCACTCACTGACTCACTCATCAATGGCCAGCCAAAGTAGCTGGACCTAGAAGCGTGAAATTTGGGGACAGTGTACCTTCTGTAATGGAGGCATCCACTAAGAACTGGTTTTCGGAAATTCCCACCAGAAGGGGGTGAAATGGGGCACAACGCATTTTCCTCCCTATACTTTACATTGAAGAATCCCTGACTGATCAAGGCCCTACTCCAATGTTGCACAATGGAGGGTGATGCACAATGGGGGAATGGCATATGGTGTGTATTTTACTCCCACAATGTGAGTATAATTTCATTAGTTAATAAATAAAATAACATAAATTCTTATCATCCTCACAAATTACAGTTCCCAGGTTTGTTAGATTAGGGCAAAATCCAGAGTAACAACGGGAAGTCCTTGCTCCGGTGTAAGAACAACTAACTCTGGATTCCAATATGAATTTCCCATAGGTTTTCACTAGGTGGTGCAGTAACTACGGGTGCACGTAAAGTCTCTTACGTGCTCCCGTAGTTACTCTGGATTTGGTGGTTAATCACTGGAACTACATGTGTAGTTTTATGGTTGTTGTAGCATAGCTATAAGCAGCATTAATGCCCCACCTCCTCAATAACCTTTAGAGGAGCACCTGTTTGTGTGCATGCAGCTTTCGAAATTAAAATATCATGTTGGTATACTGTAGAATAATTATATATAGAAGAGTCATCTGTTTCATACATGATTTTAATCTCTTTCCCTCCTGCTTAAGCAACTGATATTATTTGATTTAGAAGTTGCTTTTATTTCCCTTGCAAATTGGCTGCCTGCCAATTTTAAAAATAGATAGCATTTTATATATTACAGGCTTTTAAATTAATTACTTGGATGTTTCTTAACCAGCTTATGCATTGTAATACATGCATAAAGGATGCTATGAGAATCCTCCCAGAAAGGATCCTCCCAGCTGTGTGAGAAATCCAGCGCCAGCCCCCCAGAGGGGTACAGGCTTGCCTAGACTTCCCACTTTGCTGGGAGGTTGCTGCAGGCTATAGGAAGCCCAGGCAAGCCCTGCGCACTTCTGAGGGGCTGGTGCTGGACTTTCCACATAGCTGGGAGGGGTGAGAGGACTGCCCTGGAGTCTCCATAGCTTGCAGCAGCAGGCAGCTCCCAATTGTGCAGGCTTCCCAAGGTGTACCCAGAAGTGGCTGCACAGAGCTTGGCTTGTAAGGCAAAGCAGCAGGCCCCTGTCAGTCTTGAGAGACTATGGTATCGTACTCAGCGCTGCAAATGCTGCATGCGAAGCACGAAAGCCTGGGTTGGATTGTTATGGAGGATAGGCTGTTACCCAAGCAGCAAATCCCCCCTCTCCAAGCCACTGAATTACTCCAATGGAAAGGCAGAGCCAATACGATTGGATCCAGCTGGCGTCGCAGAGCTGGGCTAAGGACAGGAGCTCACCCTGTCTTGTGGGGCCGACCTGGGTCTCGAACCCTGGCCTGCTGGTTAACAGGCACAGCATCTTAACCGCTTGCGCCACCCAGGCAAAGATGCCTACACAATTTGCCATGTGCGGGATGAGGAATGGTAGAGCTGTGAACCTAGACTTTCTGACTCCCGGTGTTATGCATTAAAAGATATATATCCAGTCTTGTGGGCACTCAGAGAACCTGTGAGATGGCTCACAAATATCAAAAGTTAAATGATCTGCAGTCCATCAGATAGTAACATTAAATAGGAGTTAAACTAGAATCCCAATCTAGTTAAACTAGAAACCCTATCTTAGTAGGGCAGAAAGAAATTAAAAGAAACTCATGCCGAAACAAAAAGGCTTTGGCAAGACATGAGAATGCCAACTGAAAGGGAGTCCAATAAAATCTTTCCATACCTGGCATCAGAGTTCCACAACCTGGCATCATAACTAAAAAGGCCATACATGATCTTTAGCGGCAATTGGACATGAAGTAGGATCTCTGATGATTAGCCCAATAAATCTTCCTGCCTCGAGCCCGTCACATTAGCTTTGTGAACTTTTTTGTTGAAAAATAAATATAGTTGATTGTTTAACGGAGGTACATAGACTCACCTAGGGCTGTTCCTCACCCCTGTAGTACACTACTCTATGACAAACGGCAGCTACCATCTTACCTGGTGGCACACACAGCCCTTAATTTTCCACTTCATCTTATAGTAAAGGAGCAGACCAACTTCAAACATGAGTTCAAACATAAATTAACTTCAAAAGTAAGTTAACTTCAAACATAATTTTTTCCAAAAACTAACATCTCCCGAGCCATGTTAAATACCACGAGGTGTTTCTTCACAGTCAATGCATTAACTGATAGGTGACCCAGTGCATGCACACCTGAATGCTTAGTCCAGCTTCCTATAAGAATCCTAGCAATCAGCAGACAAATGTTTTACTGGAAATTGACCAGTTACTTACTAAAGGTCAAGATCTTGACCGCCGGCAGCCGGCGTGTGCAAATTTTTTTATACCCCCATATGTAAAAATTAATTCAATTAATTAGATATTAATTAATATTTTCATATTTTAAAAATTATCTGCTGTACTGTGGTGTCCTCTGCTTCTTAGCCTTAGTTGTACACTCATTGCTCAAGTAACCATTACTTCCCTGGTTGCTCTTCTTCTTTCCTACTGCCAACGCTGATCAATGTGTTGCATGGGGCAACTTGGAAGTATGGAATGTGCCTTTGGTTGCAATCCTAAGAGCACTTTCCTGGGAGTAAGACCCATTGAATTCAATGGAACCTACTACTGAGCAGACATGAATAGGATTGCAATGTTTGACATGTTTGTCTAGACAAGTGGTTAAGACACTGTGCCTGTTAACCAGTAGACCAGGGTTCGAGACCTGGGTCCCCACAAGACAGGGTGAGCTCCTGTCCTTAGACCAGCTCAGTGACACAGCTGGAACAAGTCGTATTGGCTCTTCCGTTCCATTCGACTATTTCAGTGGCGTGGAGAGAGGGGATTTGCTGCTTGGGGAACAGCCTATCCTCCATATCAATCTACCCAGACCTTAGTGCTTCTCATGCAGCGTTGAGCACGATACCATAGTCTTTTGAGACTGATGGATGCCAAGTTAATCAGCTCTTTTAATTATAGTATGTAAAACAATTATCACTCAGTGTGTACAGCTGGCAACGTGGCCAGGATTACCTATGAGTCTTCAAAGCCCTTTCCTATGGTCAGACTTTTTGCTTTGGCTACACAACGAGACCATGCTGTGTGAGAGTTTTGTTTACAGGCAGGTTTTGCCTTTGGGCTTTTAGCCTCTAGCACAATATTACTGCATTTAGGAAGCCAAATCTAAACAGCTGTTTTGAATTTCAATCCCCCGCCCCCCAAAAATGCATAAAAAGCATTTCTACCCATTTTTAGTATAGTACTTTGCATATCCTGGTCTTAACTCCCAAAGGCTGCAATCCTAATCACACTTTCCTGGGGTATCTTCAATTTAACACCTTACTTCTGAGTAGATGTACTTTGGATTGCACTGTTTGGGAAGCATTTGAAAATAAATGATTCAGCAATCAAATGATAATTGTCCAGTTAGTTCTCTTTGGGATATCCCAAGCAATGGCACTTCCCAAAGGATAGGGAAGAGAACAGGCATTTAAACAGCATCCATAGACTTGATGTGTGTGAATGAACAGGGATTGGCTCTTGGATGTCAGTTGCAGTACCAGCTCAAACAAGCTGATATTGCAGCCTAAACGTCATCCTAGGGTTGCCATATGTCCTGAAAAACAGGGACAATCCCAGTTTGGGGGGGACTGTGTTCACATACTGGCAAGTGGGACAAAGGATCCTGTCCCGATTTTGTGGACGAGAATTATGGCAACCCTATGCCATCCACAAAGTTCAGTCTGCTGGTTGGTGGTGGTGGTACAGGTTTGAGGACTCTTTGCACCTAGCCCAGCCACATGCATAAATTAGAGCCGAAAACATCGTGTCGGTTTAAACACAAGCCATGACATACGAATTAACTGTAACGAAGACTTGCAGCATAATAATCCAACCATTGCTCAGTTCCAGTGTTGGTATATACAATACTGTATGTACAATTTCACCTCTGTGAAGACCTGCCCCTCAAATGAGGTACCCAGGCACAATCACTTCCACCTCCTCTAAGGAGGTGAAGTTTCCCTGTCATTCCAATAGCACATTCCAATATGTACCAATGGTATTCTAAACGTGTCTTCTAGTATTCCTCCCTACCTGCATTCAGATGCTGTTATGATAAGGGACTATACTCATTACACTGTTTTTGTATAGTTTAATTGTATTTTAATTGTATTTATTGTTATCTAGTTTTAATGGCATTTTATTGTTGTTTTTAAATGTTGTTAGCTGCCTTGGGTTTCCTTTGTTAAGGAAGAAAGGCAGGATATAAAGGTGGAAAATAAATAATAATAATAAATAATTAAAGCACCATTCATGCCAAAACAAATTCATGGACAGTACTTTTTGTGGTGGAAGGATTATGTGCTCCAGTGACACAAAGGGCAAGCTACTGGCAGGGATTCCCATGCCAGAAAGGCCTTTGCTGAGGAGCCCGACCAAACCTGTCCAAATCCCACCACCGTAGGTTGGCATTTTGCCAAAATTCTATCAAATTAGGGAAGAACCTGATATACAAAAGTCAAAACTGCAGCTTACTGGCACCAAAGCTTTTCCCATCCATGTGACTGCTGCTGGAAAATAATAATAATAATAATTCACAGCAAATAACTGCCTAGTCAAGTATCAGTATGGAGCAGGCCAAGCTTCATCCTCTAATGCAGTGGTTCTTAACCCGGGTTCGATCAAACCCCAGGGGTTCGGTGAGTCTGTCTCAGGGGTTCAGCAGAGGTCTGTGTCCATTCTGTTTGCCAACTCATCCTGATTAATACACTTTTGTTATGACAGACAAAACATTTTATTTTTCCAACTACAGTGAATGCACGTATGAAAGTTGCGGGGTTCAGTACCTCCAACAAGGTTAAGAACCACTGCTCTAATGTCTAGGAAAAATTGCTATTTGGATCGAAAGCTGATCTCATATTGAAATAGGGCAGAAGAATGGGTGCTGAACAGTGATGGGCTTCAAAGAAATTAAGAACCGGTTCTCTGTCCATCTGGCAGCCACTTTTAAATGGCTATTTTTAAACTTTACATGTACTATCTCTTGTTAAGAACCGGTTCTATAGAGTAGGTGCGAACCTGCTGGTGCCCACCACTGGTGCTGAATGGGATCAAAAGACGATCAGCAACAGGGACAGAACCACCTAAAAAAATTAGTGCTGCCACTTGTGACTGGTCCATGGCACGTGTTGGCTCATTGAGGCAGCGATTGATTTCATGGCCCTGCCAGATTTAACTCTATCCCCAAACCATTCATCCTGTTATCAACAGCATTCTTTGGGTCTGTCTGTCTGTCTGTCGTTTTTCAACTAAAAAGTTCACAAAGTGGTTTACAAAGAAAATAAAAATGGCTAATGGGTAAAGACTTTGGACTCACTAGTTTCCAATTATTATTTATCAAATGTACAGAAATAGATGTCTCTTGGCAAATGGTTTGGGAATTATTGGCTTAAACCAGTGGTTCTCAAACTTCCTAATGCCGTGACCCCTTAATACAGTTCCTCATGTTGTGGGGACCCCAAACCATAAAATTATTTTTGTTGCTACTTCATAACTGTAATTTTGCTACTGTTATGAATAGTAATGCAAATATCTGATATGCAGGGTGTATTTTCATTGTTACAGATTGAACATAATTAAAGCATAGTGATTAATCATAAAAACAATACGTAATGATAGATAGATAGATAGATAGATAGATAGATAGATAGATAGATAGATAGATAGATGTGGCATAGCTAAGAGGGGGTGACTGGGAAAGAAAGAAAGAAAGAAAGAAAGAAAGAAAGAAAGAAAGAAAGAAAGAAAGAAAGAAAGAAAGAAAGAAAGAAAGAAAGGGGAGGGAGGGAGGAAGGAAGGAAGGAAGGGTACCTGGGTGAGAGGAGATCTCCATAGGATTGGGATCTCAGGCAGCAGAGCCAGCCACTGTTTCCTGGGAGTAAGTCCCATTCACTATCATGGGACTGACTTCTGAGTAGACATGCATAGAACGGGGCTCTAAGGCTGCAATCCTCCCCGCCCCCAAGGCTCCACATCGTCTCACAGCTGCTCAGAGGCTCCTTCTGAGCTGCTTCTCAGTGGCTTCTTCCAGCCACAGCGGCTCCAGCATTTCTGCCAGGTCTTCCCACCTGGCCCCCTGCACCAGGAGTCTTTAGGCAACCCCCAGGAAAGCTCCAGGCAACCCCCAAAGGGGTCCTGACCCCCACTTTGAGAAACGCTGGCTTAAACATATAAGTCCCGCTTTAACAAAAAATGGATACAAATGCATGAATAAATCTTGTCCCTAATTGGTGATGGACAGATAGAGCTTCCAAAATTATGCTGAAAAGGCTTCAAAAATATGAACAATGCATAACAGTGATGGACAGGAAGTGAGCTGCCCTAGGAGTGATTCAGAACACTCTCTACATGGCTTTTATAAGTTCCGATGTATTTTACACGCCATGTAGCAGAGTAAAAATAGGGCCATTGTACACACAATGCACCTTATAATGATATTGGCGCATGCTATTTTGGTTCGACTGAAGACTGTTTTAGCCTTCTCCTACCTGCAGAAGGAAGCTTAGAGCCACAGCAACTTGCAATTAACAGGACCGTGAATGCATTTCACATGATGGAATGAATGAGTCCATTATGACTCGGTGTGACTCCATTTACAAAGGCCAACAGTGCAAAAGCGAGCTAGTAGCAATTAACACTAATGGAGTTGCTGGTGTGCTTTCGTACTCCACTTAAAATAGTGCTCTTTTACAGCTCATTGTCTACATGCGTTCAAAAGGTTGACATGGCTCCAGCCAGTGAAAGGCCATTCCTTATAAGCCTATGTTGAAAGTTTTAAATAGATAGAACAGGTTGCTGGGGGTGTGATCCTTGGGGTTGGCGCTGGAGCAGGTAACCTAATCTCCAGTTAGGCCAGCTTAAGCCCCGGCATAAGTCCTATGCTGCAGTGATGGGCCCAGCCTAGCCCAAGAACCGGTTCCCTGGAAGTGGGCGGGGCCAGGTCAGGTCAGGGTGTGTGGCCAAGGTAAGGGGGCATGGCCGGGGAGAATTTAAAGGGGAAATTTTTTTAAATCTAAAAATTAAATTTAAAAAAAAAAAATCTAAGTTTTTGTTAGTGCCCCCCAGCAACCTTAACCACACTTTCCTAGGAGTAAGCCCCATTGACTTGGGACTTACTTCTGAGTAGACCTGCATAGGATGGGGCTCTGAGGCTGCAGTCCTCTCCACACTGGCCTGGAAGTAAGTCTCATTGGCACTTCTGAGTAGACATGCTAGGAAGCTCCCAGGCCACAGTGCCAGCTTCCCATCCACACTTTCCCTGGAGTAAGCCCCATTGACGATCATGGTGCTTACTTCAGAGTAGACATGCTAGGATGCTCCCAGGCCGCAGTGCCAGCCTCCCATCCACACTTTCCCTGGAGTAAGCCCCATTGACAATCATGGTGCTCACGTCAGAGTAGACATGTTAGGATGCTCCCAGGTTAATCATAAAAACAATATGTAATGACAGATAGATAGATAGATAGATAGATAGATAGATAGATAGATAGATAGATAGATAGATAGATAGATAGATAGATATGGCATAGGTAAGAGGGGGTGACTGGAAAGAAAGAAAGAAAGAAAGAAAGAAAGAAAGAAAGAAAGAAAGAAAGAAAGAAAGAAAGAAAGAAAGAAAGAAAGAAAGAAAGAGAGGGAGGGAGGGAGGGAGGGAGGAATGGGAAGGTAAGTACCTGGGTGACAGGAGGCCTCCATAGGATTGGGATCTCAGGCAGCAGAGCCAGCCACTGTTTCCTGGGAGTAAGTCCCATTCACTATCATGGGCAGTGGTGGGCAGCAGCAGGTTCGCTCCTACTCTATAGAACTGGTTCTTAACAAGAGATAGTACATATAAAGTTTAAAAATAGCCATTTAAAAGTGGCTGCCAGATGGACAGAGAACCGGTTCTTAATTTCTTTGAAGCCCATCACTGATCATGGGGCTGACTTCTGAGTAGACATGCATAGAACTGGGCTCTAAGGCTGCAATCCTCCCTGCCCCCAAGGCTCCACATTGTCTCACAGCTGCTCAGAGGCTCCTTCTACCAGCCTCCCATCCACACTTTCCTTGGAGTAAGCCCCATTGACGATCATGGTGCTTAGTTCTGAGTAGACACGCATAGGATTGGAAGACAAAGATGTTTGGGGGGAAAGGGGGTTTGAAGGACAGGTGATGAGAGAAGAACCCAAAGAGGTTTCCTAAAACTGCAGCCAGAGACATAGCTAGAGGGTTGCAAAGAACAAAGTTTTGGCTTGATGGGTATGGTGTGGAAGTGACAGGACAGGAGTTTCCAGAATGGCCCCAATCAGGAGCTGACACTGGACATGGATTCATGACCCACACTTTGGGAAACCCTGTCTGACGGGGAAGTTGGACTGAGGATCTCTTTAATAAAGGTTCCCTGGAGGAGAATACAGATGGCCAGTCTAACCCCTCCAAAGGAGAATGATTCAGGCAGACTGAGGTATCTCCATGATAAAGAAGCCCTACTCGGGGTGTCAAACTCTTTTCATACCTGAAGCATTCATGGTGCCTGCGGAGAACTGGAAATGACACCATGAAGCAGAAAGTGACATCATTAACCAGGTGATATAAGAACTTAGTACTTGCAGATACTCATTAGCTGCAGATGACAGGAGAGAAAATGGGTAAATCTTGTTCCTATTTTAGAGATATGGGAGAGGCCAGTTATCCCCCTGAGAACCCCAAAATGACAAGGGCCTGATAATTCCATATTTGGCTTGAGAGCCTTATTTATGTTGCTTTGATGGACAGCAGTCAGATGAGAGAGAGAGAGAGACTTTTAAAAAATAAATTTTAGCCATGTGGCATCTTCTACATCTTCAGAGAGGTTTCCGGCAGGTCCATCCATCCCTCACTCACTAGTGATCTTCCCCCCAACTTCCCGTCAACAGGGCTATCAGGGGAGCAGGAGGTGGTGGTACAGAGGACCTTGTCCCCCTGGGGTGTTGGTGGCGACAGGGACTCACAGGGGGTCAGCGGTGCAATGGGTCCAGGGCAGGAGTACGGTGTGGTGCTGGAAGAAGAGGGAGAGGAGATAGAGCGAGGAGGATGGGAGGGTCAGAGCAGACTCATCCAGGGAGGCTAGAAGGGAGGGTAGCCACGAAGAGGCAAAGCCATGCCAGTGAGAATTGTTGGAGTACCAGGTGGAGCTGCTCTCCAGGAGGAAATGGAGTACATGAACCCCATCACCAGGGACAGTCCAAGGCCCTTCCTCCTCTATGGCTGACCATCCCTTGACCCTTCTTCCCTCCTCTGCTCCTTACACGCCAACCTTATCTCTCTCCTCATCTGCCCTGCTGACCCACACCCTTTCCCGTCCTTCCTTCCCCCTTTCCCTCTCTGAGCCCTCCCTGTCCATTCCCGGACTTCTCCATCTTACTGTTCTTGCTACCCCAAGGGTCGCTGGGGTGACAGGCATCATCCCACCTGCTGAGAAGAAAGGAAAGGGGAATGACTGGGGAGGAGGGAGGTGAGGAATGCTCTCCTCCTTCATGCCCACAAAGAAGGGAGGGCGGATGGAAAGAGGGAAGCTGCAATCAAAAAAGGGCTCTCACCACACAATGAAGTGAGTGTCTTCTACCTTCCCACAGACAGCGTGCCAAGCTGTGGTCCTTTGGATACGGAGAATGAAGGAAAAGGAGGTCTCTGGCTGACTCCTGGAGTCACAAAGACCCTGCCCTGTATTGATGGGATGTTTGGGGAAAGCTTAGGCACTGGTCAGACCAGCCAAGCAAGTGGATCCGATCTAGCTGTGTTGATGGGGTTGGGATTTCTTATTTGGGAACGAGGTAAAGAATGTTCTTTTATGCTCGTTTGCCTTAAATGACTATTAAAGGAATAACAGAAAAAAACAATTCAAACAATGGAGGGTTCAGTGTTTTATTGTTTGGTGCTGGAACCCAACTTCGGCAACAACTGAGCAAAGGAAAGTCCAGACTCTAAGACACAGTAAGAGGGACTGTTTAACAAATTTATTTTTCAAGAGAAAAAAATAGTAGAACTAGCAAAGTACTTTGTGTACATTTAAAACAAACACCCCAAGAATATCAGAATTTTTTAAAAATGAGTATTATTTGATGAAAACTAGGAACTCAAAGTTCATTGCCTGAGTGAGCGCAAAACCAATTTGAACACAAATCAAGGGTATATTTTTTCAATCCCGAGTGGGATTTCTGGTGGCTAATAACACAACAACTCAGAGAGAAGGTCTTCCCACACTCCTGGCACTTATAGGGTTTCTCCCCTGTGTGGGTTCTCTGGTGGCGATTAAGATTCCCACTCTGATTGAAGGTCTTTCCACATTCCTGGCACTTATAGAGTTTCTCCCCTGTATGGGTTCTCTGGTGTTGATTAAGATTCCCACTGTGATTGAAGGTCTTCTCACACACTTGGCACTCATAAGGTTTCTCCCCTGTATGGGTTCTCTGGTGTTGATTAAGATTCCCACTGTGATTGAAGGTCTTCTCACATACTTGGCACTCATAAGGTTTCTTCCCTGTATGGGTTCTCTGGTGTTCTACAAAATGGCTTCTGTGATTGAATGTCTTCCCACATTCCTGGCACTTATAGGGTTTCTCCTCTGAATGGTTTCTCAGGTGGTATGTAAGCTGATATCTCACAATGAACCTCTTACCACACTCATGGCACAAATAAGGTTTCTCCCCTGTGTGGGTTCTGTGATGGAGTATAAGAGATTTCCTCCTACTGAAGCTCTTTCCACACTCTAAACATTTTAAAGGGTTTCTCTCCAGTGTGGGTTCTCTGGTGGTCCTTTAGCTTCCTACTTTGATTGTATGTCATTCCACACTCCTGGCATTTATAGGGCTTCCGGATTGTGTGGGCTTTTAGCTGTGAGGAATGAGTGAGGTTCCTCTTTCTTCCAATATGATTCCAAAGCGATGCTGTTGAAATAAGAAATGAAGTAAGAGACCAGAGGAATTTCAGGGCACAATCCTAACCACGTTATGCCAGCAAGACTCAACCATCTCCCTATTCCCACATTGGCATGGGAAGGATGGTGCTTGCCTGTGCCTGTCTGTAAGGTCCCGCAAACCTTACCCAGCCTCAGGAGTGGGGCAAAAGTGCCTTCTGGCACATTTGCTACTCCCCAAGGCCAGCACAGACTTACGCCTGGACGTGCTGGTCTAGCTAGTGGTTAGGGTTGCACTGTCTGAGAAATAGAGTTCGCAATGAGAGAAAGAAAGAGAGAAAGAAAGAGAACATTTATTGTGATGTTAATGTTACAAAATTAGAGAGAGTGACGCAAAATCAAAGAGCATTTTGGTGTTTCATTGATGTTCTTATGGCCGGGCCCAAGACGTAAGCGTTTGGTATCTAGACAGTCATGTGCAGATGGTGTAGTCATAACTCTCTTCCACAACACTGGGACAAAAGGGCCCTGATCCAGTGAGTGGCTGGATCTAAATCATGAACTTTAGACTAAAACATGAACTTTAGACCAAAACAATACAGGGTGATTCAACATGAATGGGACAAAAAGGGACAAAAATGTTTTGGTTTTGTCCCATTCATTTTGAATCACTCTGTACAATTTTTAGTTTATATAATACTTTTATTTATGATTTTTATTGTTATTCACATGTTAAATAAACATTTTCATTAGCTATCCCTGGTCTAGGGATGGAAGTTTCTCCTATCATGGATCGTGTGCCCCAGAATCTGGGGTGATTTTGTTCTGAAGCCCTCTCCCCGCTGGTTAAATGAAACAAGAGGTTCCTGGGGACAACCCCCAGCCCTTCAAACCAGAGGAATTCAAACCCCCAGCCCTTCACCAGTGGAATCTGGTGGCTTTTCTGAGTCCTTCAGAGTCTTTGTGGGCTTCACAATGGACTTTTGGACCAAAAGTAGCAAACTGCAGTTTCCTTGGGAAACTGGAAGTGATGTTTTTGTACTTTTAAGGCTTTCCGAGACTGAAATCCCAGTCTCAGATCCTATAAGGACAGTCATCATAGCAGTACTCTATATAGTATAAGTGAAACATTGCTCCCTTCTCTGGTCTGCAGTCCAATCTCTCACTGAAGGAAAGAGCTTTTCATCCCTGAAAGTTCTATGTGAGGAAGCCCCAAATTACTCCCCACTTTCTCTCCCATTTGAACTCTCAGTGCCACTTCGCTATTTGTGTAGAAAACAACTTATGTGTATTTCTGTCAGGTGAGCCATGCCCGGATGTAGAGAGCCCAAACACAGCAGGACGTGCCCTCCTAAATATGCCCACCACCTCCTCAGGGCTCACAGGGACCTGCAGCTAACGTGGCCGTGTCCACAGGTAATGGTTACCCTCCACATCAAGAGACCTAGATCTTGGCTGACCAGAGGGGGAGGATGTGGGCAACCGGCGTAGCAGCAGACATGCTCATGCAATGTGGCCACCAACATCCATTAGAGCAGAAGTTCCTACTTGGGTCACCCATCAGCCAAAGGACCCTCGTTACCTACGAAGAGCACGTTTTCATAATTCTCTGTCATGGTGGTCTCATAAATGTGCCTTTGGTGTTCATCCAGCAGTTTCCACTCTTCTCCACTGAAATAGAGAGCTATGTCTGCGAAGGAAATGGGGCTCTGAAAGAGGAAAGAGAAATATCCTATTAAACATCCCATCCTAGGTCAGGTCTGCAGTCCAAGGGAGAAGTAACCAAAATCTGGGTGTTTTCAGCATGGGAGAAAGAGGTGGACAATGTCATCCTTGAACTACTTAGGGGACTCTGGCCACCTACATGCACACCCAATGGAACCCTAAGAAAGGCTGTGAGAGGAGGTGGAAGGGGGGGACAAGATAAGAGGGGAAAATGAAGGGGAAGAAGGAATGCAGGTGGATTAGAGGGACACTGGAGAAGGGAAAATTAGGGGGTACAGGGGCAGGGAGAGTCAGGGGTTTGTAGGAGGAAAGGGGTTGAGTCCAGATAGTTCAGACTCAGGTGGAAAGACTCTGCCTGGGAATATCAGGGGAGGAGAAGCCCAAGCTGTCCCCTCCAAATACCTTTACCTGCCCTGGAGGAGTAGCAGCCATTTCCGTTGCTTGAGAAGGTCTTCCTTGCTTTAGATTCTGTTTCTGGAAGGGAGAGAAAGGAGACCTGCATGAGGTTCTTGACCTGGCATAGCTGCTTCGTGTCTAGTTGTGACCAGTGGTGGGCTCCAGCAGGTTCGCACCTACTCTACAGAACCGGTTGTTAACAAGAGATAGGACATAAAAAGTTTAAAAATAGCCATTTAAAACTGGCTGCCAGATGGGCAGAGAACCGGTTCTTAATTTCTTTGGTGCCCATCACTGGTTGTGACTCACTTTCCTCTTCTAGTTCCAGAGGAGAAAGGGCAGTCCTGGAGGAACCTATTCAGGGTCCTCCATCTGATGGCTACAAGCACATCTCCAGGGTAGTCCTGGCTGGGGGGAAACTTGGGAGAGGAACCTGCCCTCTCTGCACTGGGGTTGGGAGTCCAGCATTGACCCTGATAACAGCCCCCTGAGAGTGGATGGATGACAGGATGGGGGGAGGCTGGCAGTCACTGGGGGGCAGCAGCAGAGCTTGATGGGGTGCAAAGCACCAGGTTTTGCAGGAAGCCTCCCCAGGGCGTCCCTCCGCACGGGAGCCATTCTGGGCCAGTGCAGCAAAATGAAGGCCTCTGAAGGGTTGCAGGTTGTGGGGAGGCACCCTGTGAAACTTCACACTTTGACCCCCTTTAGATATTCCACTGCTGTGGGGGGCACAGCAACAGGAACCCAAAGGGCAAGGCTTCATGGTCTTCACCAGGCACCTGGGGCTGCCAGTCCAGCCCACGTTCAGTTCCAGGCAGAGGAGAAGCCAGCAGGCCTTCCTTTCTGGATGCCCCCAAAATGCGCCCTGTGCAACCCAGAGCCACAGCCCTGACCCCCTCCAGCTATGCTACCCCTGAGGTGGGTGTCGGAAGAGGACCCCTAAAAGTGGCTGACAAGAGACTCAGCCAGATATCTGGGGGGCCATGCCAGACCAGGCATCACTTTGAGAAGACAGAGTCCAGCAGGCCCTTCTTCCCCCAAGAGCAGCCTGTATAGACACAGTTCTGACCCCCTCTAGCTACGCTACTGCTGGGTGGGGAGCAGAGGAACCACAACTCCCTTCCTCCCTCTGGACCTGCCAGGCCCTTCCTTTGGGGCTCCTGCGGGCACTGCTGCTGCCAGGCCTTCCTCTCCTCTGCTGGGCTCAGCCTCAGGTCCCTCCTTGCCAGGCCTGCAGCAAGGCCTCCCCCTCCCCTTTTAGGGCCAGAGTCCGGCTAGAGCATCGCTGGGGTGTGACTTCATGGTTACAAACGCACACAAAGCCCCATCTGTGGTGTTAATGTCTCTCCACAGAAAGGGAGATGTCCTGACTTGGAGTGCTGTCCTGTGCACACTTTCCTGGGAGTAAGCCCCATTGACAGTAGTGTGGCTTCCCTTTGAGTAGACCTGGATGGGACGGGGCCATTAGTCACCATCAACAGGCAACCCAAACCCCAGACCTGGAAGCCTGACATTCCTGGAGTGTCACCTGCACCACCTCTGCACCCACCAGGAAGGGAGTGCTCTGAATTCGCTCCTCAGCATCAAAGGGGTCAAATTATTCCCCAAATTATTGATCAGGCCAACACAAATGCCAAATAAAGCTTTAGTTGCTCCCCTCCTGCTGTCCCCACAACAACCCTGTGCGGTCGGCGAGGCTGATAGTGAGTGACTGGCCCAGCATCACCCCAGAAGTGTCATGGCCATCAAGATATTTGAACCTGGATCAAGTTCCACGTCAGTCCAACCTGCTAACCAGTCCATCATCCCACTTCCCAGTTGTTGGGTGAGGACCCACTAGTGGGTTGTGAGCTGATTTTTGTCACTACAGGGGGAAGGTGGCCAAGGGGTGGTGGGAAGAACAGAGAACTAATTGCCCCAAACCCTGAGGCTGTTCAAAAACCAGATCTCCCAATGACCCTCCATAGAGGCTGCCAATGACCCTGAGCTCAGCCCCTTTAAGTAGAGGGAGGTACGTGTTTAGGGGTCTTTTCTGGTTGTTATTGCTCATAAATAAAGGCATAAATGAAATATTTCTTTCGAGGTCTTTTTTAGAAAGTCTGGTAAACCTGCTGAGTCCTGATAGAGAGTCCTTTGAACAAATAGGTCTTGCTGTTAAAACGTTTTGAGAACCACCAGATTCAAAATAAAAGACACACTGAAATGAATAGGGAGCCCACCAGAAACTGGCTCACAACCCACGAATTGGGTCCTGTATGAGCATACTCATCTGGGTCTCTTTCCCATCTATAAATAGATGCCCCCTCCTTTGGCTCATGAGCCCTCGTTGACTCTGGGCCCGGGTAAACTCTACCCACTCAGCCCTGCCATACCAATGTCCCCTTCCTAACTTAGACTAACCCTAAACCCCAGTTAGGCCAGCATAAGTCCTGGAACAAGCCCCATACTGGCATGGGGGGCACAGAAGTGTTGTAAGGTACTTTTGTACCATTCCTGGGGAGTTAGGCTGGCCTAAACGGATTAGAATTACACCCTCAGGCTGCAATCGTAACCGCTGGTTCATCCAGCACAAGTCATAAGAACATAAGAAGAGTCTCCACTGGATCAGGCCAAAGACCCATCTAGTCCAGCTTCCTGTATCACACAGTGGCCCTCCAGATACTTCAGGGAGCATATATGACACCTGCATCCAGGTGCCCCTGCTGCATCTGGCATTTGGATGTTGTCTACCTCTACGCACCCCGCATGGTTTGTAACCTGTGATTGAAGTCCTGGTATAAGTCCTATGGTGGCCCAGGAGTGTCACAAAAATGCCATAATGGGCACTTGTGTGTCACTCCTTGTGTGGTGAGGCCAATTCAAACATGTGCTGGCCTCTCCACACGAGATCAGATCATGGAGACAAATGAATTATGCTGGCTTAAATTTGGATTGCACCCTGAGCATCCGGATAACACTGAACATAGGAAGAATATGGCGACTATACATGGATTTCCCACAATGAGAACCTTCAAACAATAAGATTAGTTTGTATCCTGAGGTTAGCTGATTGTATAAAAGGGACTTATGACAGGTCCCAGAAGTATTCAGTTTCAAGTGATGGATACAGCCCCTTTGAGGGAGGATTGCAGTCAGCCCCAAAGACCTTGCTGTTTTGGATTGTATCTGCAAACTGTAGCTCGTGTGATCCCCTTCATGGGATGTCATGGGATGTGGACAGTGAGTGGCTGGGGAGTGTCACTGAGAAAGTGTGTCAGTGTCCCCAGTGAGACCAGGGGAGGAGTGTGGAGATCTCTTCAAGAAAAGTTCTCTGGAGTAGAAAGAACACAGCATGGCCAGACCTGCCGGTCCAAAAGGGAAAGTGTAAAAGGCAATGAAAGAGCTTCTTGCAAAGGAACCTGTCACCACATTGAAGTCAGTGTAGCAATAGAGGCAACAAGGTGGCACTAGCTGCACCTTTGCAAGAGCACATTTCTGCATCTCCTAAAGGAAACCACGCGGGTGCATGGAGGTGTGCCAGCTTGCAGAGGCTTGATCCAGCCTCCACAGCTGCAGAGGTAAGTATGTCCGCATCAGCTGAGGTCAGCAGATTCCTGGGGGAGCAGTGGTGGGACAGGTGGGGAGAAAATGGGAGAGAGGCTGCTCTCTTCTGCTTGATCTGTGTCATCTCCTGATGTGGGGCAGATTTTAATTGACCCAGTGGGGCTGTTGGTGCATTACCTGGGGAAAGAGGAAATGTTTCCCACTGCTCAGTGTTAGTGCAGCACCAGCCTGAAGCTTGCGCTGGTGCCAGGTAGGCATGCCAGCTTGCCTGCTCTAGTACCAGTTCAGATTGTGCTGCAGAACTTTCTCATTTAGGTGGGAAAGTAGACCAAGAAGCCACCCTCCTCCCATTCAAAGAGCTGAAGAGTCAAGGCTCCTGTTAGGCCCCTGAGTGAAATCCCTTTGCAATGCAGGAGAACTTCCAGTCAGGGAATGTAGGAGCCAGACCCAGTCCATGGACTCTAAAAAATGACAACAGGAAAATTTTGACAATTTTTTAAAACAAGAACAAGCAAGGAAATTTACACTTGAAACAAACACTACAAGAAAATAAGAAATTTCTCAACTATCAACTATTTGAGGCCAAAAAAGGTTTGTTTAGTGCCTGATTTGGCAAAAAAATCTTAGAACACTGTGATGATACACAACGCTCCTCACTTGGGTGCTTTCTCTGATGCCCCATAAGATTATTACTCTGACTGAAGCTTATTTCACACTCATGGCATTGATAAGAGGTTCTCATGTGTGGATTTCTGATGGATAATAAGCCTACTATTTCTGATGAAACTTTTTCCACATTCCTGGCACTGATAGGGTTTCTTCCTGTGTGTGGGATCTGTTATGGCATTTAAGACTGCTGTGGTTTGTGAAGCTCTTTCCACACTCCTGACACGGGTTTCTCTCCTGTGTGGTTTCTCTGGTGGACTTTAAGTACATTACTCCGATTGAAGGACTTTCCACATTCCTGGCACTGATAAGGTTTCTCCCCTGTGTGGATTCTGTGATGGCGTATGAAACTGCTCCTTTGATTGAAGGTCTTTCCACATTCCTGGCACTGATAAGGTTTCTCCCCTGTGTGGGTTCTGTGATGGATCGTAAGATGACTACTCTCTCTGAAGCTCTTTCCACATTCCTGGCACTGATAGGGCTTTTCCCCTGTGTGGGTTCTGTGATGGAGTCTGAAACTACTATTATGACTGAAGGTCTTTCCACACTCCTGGCACTGATCTGGCTTCTCCCCTGTGTGGGTTCTGTGATGAGATAAGAAGGTGCTGCTTTGATTGAAGGTCTTTCCACACTCCTGCCACTGATAGGGTTTCTCCCCTGTGTGGGTTCTGCGATGGAGTCTGAAACTACTATTATGACTGGAAGTCTTTCCACACTCCTGGCACTGATAGGGTTTCTCTCCTCTGTGGGTTCTCTGATGGAGTCTGAAACTACTATTATGACTGAAGGTCTTTCCACATTCCTGGCACTGATAGGGTTTCTCTCCTGTGTGGGTTCTGCGATGGCGTATGAAGTTGCTATGTTCATTGAAGGTTTTTCCACACTCCTGGCACTGATAGGGTTTCTCTCCTCTGTGGGTTCTCTGATGGAGTCTGAAACTACTATTATGACTGAAGGTCTTTCCACATTCCTGGCACTGATAGGGTTTCTCTCCTGTGTGGGTTCTGCGATGGCGTATGAAGTTGCTATGTTCACTGAAGGTCTTTCCACACTCCTGGCACTGATAGGGTTTCTCTCCTATGTGGGTTCTGTGATGGCGTATGAAGTTGCTATGTTCACTGAAGGTCTTTCCACACTCCTGGCACTGATAGGGTTTCTCTCCTGTGTGGGTTCTGCGATGGCGTATGAAGTTGCTATGTTCACTGAAGGTCTTTCCACACTCCTGGCACTGATAGGGTTTCTCCCCGTGTGAGTTCTGCGATGACATTTGAGTCCAAAACTCCGACTAAAGGTCTTTCCGCATTCCTGACACTGACAGGCTTCCTTCCCAGTGTGGGCTCTTTGCTCTGCAGAATCAGACCGTTTCCTCTTTCTTCCAGTTTGACTCCATAGCAATGCTGTTGAAAGAATAAAAATGGAGTAAGAGACCGAAGGAACTCATTGCATCTAATGGGGAAATGGAGTGTCTAAAATCCCAGCTCTCTTGCTGGGTGGAGTGTGATCTCCAGCAGGGATCTGTGTTGTGCAGCTGTGCCTGCTCCGAATACGCCTGGCTAAGATCCCGGCAAGGAGGCAAATATTCAAAGCCAGTGTAATCTCATAGTAGTCTTTCATTCTGAAGGCCACCTTACATCTGAGCAGGAATTACACAGTCTTCAGCAACCTTTTATTGTAAGGAATAATAACAATATTCTATGTTACTTCATTAGAGGAGAAGGAGTCAAAAGGGAAATAAGGGCCAGAATATGAGAAGAAGAAATAGTAAAGGAAAAATAGCAAAGGTGGAGGGAGGAAAGCCTCTAGTTGAGAATGAAATTTTAAATTTAGGGATCATAGGTTTCTATTAATATTCTTGTTTGTACCAAGCCATGATAGGTATCTGGAACCTCTGTAGTTTAGATGAAGGCAACTTCAGAATGCCAGATGCAGGGAATGGCACCAGGATGTAGGTTTCCTGTTGTCTTGAATGCAACCTGAGGCATCTGGTGGGCCTCTGTGAGGTACAGGAAGCTGGACTGGATGGGCCTTTGGCCTGATCCAACAGGGGCTCTTCTGATGTTCTCCAGAAAAAGTACCGCCCATGATCTATCTCTACGTTTGTCCAGCTTATGGGTGACTCCTGGTTTTGGGAGCAAACTGGACCCAAAAGCATGCCTATACTGATTGGCTCCTTCAGAGGCAGGTTAACCCCACCTACGAAAGTATAGACTTCTCTTCCCTGTCGCGTTGTCCTCTAGAGCGAACTAACCTGTCCACTGACTCCATTAAGTTTCTATTTGTTTGTTCCACCCAAGCCCATTACTTGGCACCAGTCCAGGCTCTTACCAGGTATGCTTCTCAGGCACAAACAAGCATGCACAAGGGCCCTGTGCATCTTGGGGTCCTGTGTAGTGGGTAGGGTCCTGTTCATCCCTACCACTAAGTAGACAGAAGTAGGGGATATCCACTAAAATTGAATGTTGGGAGGGTCAGGATAGACAAGAGAAAGTATTCTTTACCCCACATGTGGTTGGCCAGTGGATCTCCCTGCCATAGGGAGGTGATGGGGTAAGAAGATCACCTTCACCTTCTACCGCATTCCAGTGAAGCATTTGCAAAATGGCTTGAAATAGGGCATGGAGAAGAGGGCATGGTGGCTGCTTCAGGGGGTAGGATCCAGCACCTCTCACCTTCATCATGCCTTCAGCCATCCTACCATTCTGCCCTCTCCCAACAACCTACCATCACTGACAGGCTCTCTATCCCACCACCACCCACTGGGCTGTTCCATCACCATCTGCCCTAAAAGGATGCTGGTACTGTGTAGCAGAGGCTTACAAAGGATGCAGAAGCTAACTAAATAGGCCAGTTCTGGCATCTAGAAGCTTAGTTAACATCTAGAAGCATCTAGTTAGCTAACTCTAGGAGGCTTAGTTAGCATCTAGAAGCTAACTTAGGAGGCCAGTTCTCAGCATGGAGCTGAGCTCTCAGGCCATTTCTCTCTGAATGCAGGAGAATTCTGGTGTTTCTCTGCGGTGGGTCCTGTCCAGAGATAGAGAACCCAAACACCCAAAGGGCCCCCCAAAACATGCCCACCTCTTCCAAAAGGCTGCCAAAGGACATCTAGCTAGCTTATGGCACCATTTCCCCAGGTTGGATCTATCATCCCCATCAAGACCCAGATCTGGGTGGTCAGAAGAGGAAGATGTGGGTTATCAGGCATAGCAGCAGCCATGCCCATGCAGTCTGGATACCAACTCCCCTTGGCAATATCCATTAGAGCAGAGTGACCTACATGGGGCATTTCTCAATTTAAGGCCAAGGATGCTCCTTACCTACAGAGACCACGTTTTCATAGTTCTCGGTCATGATGCTCTCGTAAAGGCGCCTTTCACGTGGGTTCAGCAGAGCCCACTCTTCTCTGCTGAAATAGAGAGCGATGTCTGCAAAGGAAACGGGACTCTGAGAGAGAAAAGAGGAACGTCCTATTAGGAAGCCATCCGAGGTCAGGACTGCAGTCCATGGGGAGAAGTGGAGACTATCTGGGTGTTTCCAGCAGTTGGGGAAGAGATAGGCGATGTCACCCTTGAATAGGGAGACTCCGTCCACCAACAAGCACAACATGGTGGAACCCTATGAAGAGCTACTAGAAGGTGAAAATGAGAGGGGAGAAAAGGGGGAAATGTGGAGTCAAAAGAGATGCAAGTAGATTAGCTGGGCTTTCTGGAGGAACACTGGAGAAGGGAAGGTTCTGGGGTGCAGGGAAGGGGAGTCAGGGGTTACTTGGAAGGAACACAGTAGAGTCCAGAAGGTCCAGATGGAGGTGGGAAGGCTCTGCCTAGGAATATTTAGGAGGAGAAAATCCCCCTTACCCGGCCTCGATGAATGGCTGCCATTTCCGTTGCTTGAGCAGGTTTTCTTGCTTTTGACTCTGTTCCTCTCGTATCTTTCAGGGAGAAATAGGACTCCCTGTGGAGTCACCACTCCCTCCATCCTCCCTCTGGACCTGCCAGGCCCTTCCTTTGGGGCTCCTGCAGGCACTGCTGCTGCCAGGCCTTCCTCTCCTCTCCTCTCCTCTGCTGGGCCCAGCCTCAGTTCCCTCCTTGCCAGGCCTGCAGCAAGGCCTCCTCCCTCTCAGGGCACAGCAGGGTCTGTGGGGAGACACAGTCTTTGCCCACCATCAGTGGACCTGCCTCCGTCCCGTCTCTCCTGCACAGTCCCAGTGCTGGGCTCAGAGCCCCTTTCCCAGCTTGCTTCCTTCCCCCTCTTGCAAGGGGATCTCCTGCCAGGCCCCACCAGGGTGCTCTTCCAGTTGCATCTCCACCTGTAAGTCTTTCCTTGCAAAGGACTGCAGAGTTCAGTGCAAGGAAGCTGCAGCTCAGTCCTGGCCCCATCCAGCCCCTCCTTCCCCCAGAAACCCTGCAAGGAAGGGAAAGGGGGCAGGATAGTCAGCAAGGCTCCCCCGCCACACTGATACTTTGAATTATTACATGCTGCCTTTATGGGATTCTTTATGCCTTTATGATTTTTCGGGTTTTGTCTTTCCACGTGCACCACCTGTTTCACAGTCATCGAACAACTGGCCCCATTTCAGCTATTTGGGGTCTTCTGACAATTGCAGGATCCTTCCTGGATGTAAATTTTTACATAAAACAAAAGCAATGAAAAGACTTGGGAACTCTAATCATGCATGGACATTTTTTATGCAACACTTGTATTCATCATATGATGCATTATGACCCCTTCTGGACCCCGACATACAGAAGGTCAGATTCTGGCACTGCAGCATCTTCTCTCCAGGCATATTCTTGTAGGCATATTTTGAGATCACACTGTGGATTTGGTTCACTTTTGGGATGGCCAATTGAGGCCCCTACTACATATTGTTAAGGAATATTGAATCCTATGTTTTAGTGAGCCTGCAAAGCTCATTTTTTATAATCTCGTTACTAAATGTGTACCTAAAATATTAACCTGAGTTGGCAAAAGCTGCTGGGACATTCCTTCCACAAACTAGAGTTTCTTGCATGCCTAAAAAGTTCTGAGAACAGAGATAAGAATGAAAACCAGCTTTATCCAGCGGATTAGCACCCCTCCCTTAAGAATGTGAACTACCGTATTTCCCGGCTCATTACATGCATCGGACCATGAGTTTAGAGGAGCGAAACAAGAAAAAAATATTCTGAACCCAATGGTGTACTAATATATTTACTAAAATATAGCAGAATAATATTACAAACATGTAAATTCAACAGTGGTATTAAGAACCATTATCACTGTCATTAACAAATGAGGAAAGACTTTACGCTTCAAGCACTCTTCTAATTTTCTGGTAACCCCAAAATCTCATCATCTCTAGTGTAAGTGATTTGTGACTTTTGCAGAAATCTCATTGCAAATGATCAGACAACATTTTGCACAAATCTCATTGCAAATGGTCCAGGAAGGCAGGTAAGATGGGGGGATCTTTTGGGGGTGGGGGGATCCAGGTAGGTAGGGAAAGGTGAGGGGATCTAGATAGATAGGGAAGAGTGAGGGAAGCACAGGCATGCAGCAGCAGGGACCAAATCTTATGCATATCTACTTTGGAGCAAGTCTCCAAGCCAGGGAAGGCTGCTTAGGATTGCAACTGTGCCAGGGTGACCAGATGCCAAACCCAAAATTCCTGATCGCCAAGGCTTTTGATTTTTTATTTTTTACTTTATTGGCCATATCTTTTGATAGGAAGGAGATAACCCAAAACTGATTGCTGCACTGGATTCTGCTCTTCAGTACGAATCCAACGACATATGACATGATGGGGTAAGGTGCTCCAGGATTGGCCCTATCACTCTATAAGACGCACAGACATTTTCCCCGCCTTTGGGGAGAAAAAAGTGTGTCTTATAAGCCGGGAAATACAGTAAGTGCCCCCAGAAGATATAGGTCCAATCTTGTTATATATGGATTTCTTATACATGGATTTGACTCAATGCAAATGGCTATTGCACATCACGTATCAAAAACTGCTTTTCTACTATTGTAGATGTTAGTATTTGAATTTAATAATAAAACATATTTGTTCAGGCAAGTTGATTCCAGGCTGATGCAATACTGAAGAAGGCTGATGGAATCTAGCTGATGCAATCTGAAACTGCTCTTACAGCATGAGTCAGCAGAATTGGAAGTGCTGAGTCATTGGTCACCTGACTGTAATATCTATAACTGATTGGTGTTCCACTAAATATAAGTGTGTATGAGATTATTGCAATGTGTGAGTTACTGAGGAGGAGTATTCCTGGAGAAATTCCAGTGTCCGGGTCATAAAATGGAGTCAAGTCTGCTATCACTGGGTGGATTCCCTCTTACCCGTCTAAATGGGAATAACTACGCCACTTGGGCGCAAAAGGTGCGCTTACTCCTAAGAAAGGAGGGGCTCTGGCACGTCGTGTCCAACCCACCTAAATTGGAGGACTTAGATGAGGAAGACGATGCTGACGAAATATCTAAGTACCACCATGACAATGAGAGGGCATTGTGTTTCATTGGCTTAACATTGGAAGATCACCAATTGGTCCACATCAGAGGGTTTGAGTCTGCAAAAGAGTGCTGGGACATTCTAAAAACTATCTATGTTCGTGATAGTGCAGGTGCTCAAATACACCTGACACGCAAGCTATTCCGAGCACGGCTCGCTCCCGGAGGGGACATGCTTGCTCATCTTGAGTTTATGAAGCACACCCTCTATGAGCTGCAGGAGCAGGAGCTGATATTTACTGAACTCCAGCAGGCGTACATTGTGCTTTCATCGCTGGACGAAAGCTATGACAACTTCATCGCCAACATGGAGGTATTGCCACGCACTGAGATAACGATGGCAGGTATTACCAGCAGGCTGCTAGACGAAGCCAGACGGCGCAAGGACTGCACTGCTTCGTGATTCTCGCCAGACCTCCACTATTCGACGTGACAGAGAACAGCCAACTGAGGACTGCACAGGACAAGCGGCAAGAGCCTTCACTGTCAAGAAATGCTTTAAATGTGGTGCCACTGGGCATATTACACGCCACTGCAAATCGAAAAAAGGAAAGAAGTTTGGTGTTGCTGAAACCCATACTGGGGCTCATCTGGCTCTGACAGGCACAGATGGTCTGGGTTCCGATGTCTGGGTCATAGACAGTGGTGCCTCTCACTCCATTGCAAAGCGCAAGGAAATCTTTGCATCATTTGAGCCTGTAAGTACTCAAAAAGTATCTTCGGCTGATGGGCTATGTGTAAATGTGACTGGGGAAGGAACTGTATATCTCCCTTGTTTAGCTAAATCCTTAAATATGATTTGTGTGCCTACACTAAAATACAATCTCCTGTCTGTGGGTGCTCTGGTAAAAGAAGGATTCAAAGTATCTTTTGAAGAGGACCAATGCCTTATCCAAGGAAGGGATGGTAATTCTACTATTGCTATACTGCAAAATGGGCTATTTGTACTGAACCATGTAACTGCTCAGTCTGTATATGACAACAAGGTGCCCCATGATAACTGTATTCATTTACTGCACAGGTGCCTTGGTCATGCTAATTTCAAAACTGTAAAAAAGACTGTAGAATTGTCAAAAAGAATAAAACTGAAACCTTGCAGCAAATATCTGGACTGTGAGGCTTGCAAGGAAGAGAAAACAAAAGCTGCTCCAGCCAAAAGTGGCAGTGAATTTAAAACTACTGACGTGCTCCAAATCGTGTTCGCCGATTTACTTGGTCCTTTTAAACCCAGTTTGGGAGGAGCTAAATATGTCCTAGAAATAGAGGACCATTATTCCAGATATGGTTTCTGTTATCTGCTAAAATCAAAAGATGAAACTTTTCAGCAGATTGCCAACTGGATTAAATTTGCAGAGCGAAAAACCAGTAAAAAGGTAAAATGCCTAATTACTGACCATGGTCTAGAATTTTGCAATCAAAAATTGCAGAATATTTTGGCAAAGGCAGGCATCTCCCACAAACGTTCTGCCCCATATCGGCCTCAGCACAACTCATTTGTTGAGAGAAGGGGTCAGACTCTGCAAGCAATGGCAAGAACAATGCTGAATGACAGTGGTCTCCCTAATAATTTTTGGGGTGAAAGTTTTATGTGCGCTAACCATTTACTGAATGTACTTGCACACTCTTCCACAATGGAAATACCTTTTACGCGCTGGCATTGTAAACAACCAAACTTAGATTATTTGCATACTTTTGGTTGTCCTGCTTGGGTTCATATTCCAGCCCAAAATAGGAAAAAAGGGGGACATAGAGCCAGAAAGCTTTATTTCTTGGGTTATGAATCAAATCATAAATCCTATCGATTTGGTACTCCTGGTTCAACTCAGATTTGGAATAGTGCTAGTGCAAAATTCCTAGAGCAAAGTGGATGGGAAAGGCTACAACATGAATTTGTGCCTCATTATTCCTTAGACTTTGACATTTCTGGGAAAAGAAATTCTGAATCTCCCATCTCATTGCCTACCAACAAATTGGCTACAAAAACCAAAACTGAAAGTTCTGCTTTACCTCACTCTCCGGTCTTGGGAGAGGAGGAGCAAGAAACAAAAGAGGGGCTAAGTCCAATAGACTCTGTACAACAGGAGCCTATACCACTGAGACGCTCCACCAGAGAACAAAAAGATCCAGATCGCTATAGTCCTGGTGTAATAGTAGATATGGCTCAGTAGAGCCAAGATCTTATAATGATCTGCAATCCATGTCACCAGAAGACAAAAATGCTTGGGAAACAGCTATTAACAATGAGCTTGATTCTTTAAAGAAACTACAAGTCTATGAGGATGCTGTACTGCCTCCTGGTGAGCATGCTATTGGCTGCAGATGGGTGTTTAAACTGAAAAAAGGAGTAAATGGTGTAACTAAATGCAAGGCTAGACTTGTTGCTCAAGGGTTTGCACAAACCTCTACTTGCTATGATGAGACATTTTCACCATGTTTACGCTCTGAATCACTAAGGGTTGCACTTCTATGGGCTGCAAAACACAAATATATTGTAACTCATTGTGATATAGAAACTGCTTACTTGAATGCTCCTTTAAGGCATGTAATTTATATGCAAAAACCCCCAGGTGTGACTGCAAATACTGGAAAAGATTGCTGGCTACTGAAAAAATCTCTGTATGGTTTAAAACAATCTGGCTATGAATGGAATACTTGTATTACTGATGCTTTAATACAGCTGGGTTTTAAAGCTGGCCTAGCAGAGCCATGTCTATTTACAAAAGATAATGAACAAAACAGACAGATCATTCTTTTGTTCACAGATGATTTGGCCATAATAACCAAAACTGACTCTGAAGCTAATGAAATAATTCAGAAGCTAGAAAAGAAATTTTCACTGAGAAATCTTGGTAGAATCAAAAGGTACTTAGGAGTTGATATATCTGAAACAAAACAGGGATACAAACTATCTCAAACTCAGAAAATAATGCAACTTCTGCAAAAGTATAACATGGAACAATGTAATCCAGCAAAAACCCCTATGGGACTGGAATACCACAATGATGATTTTCCAAGTCCACTGGAAGTTTATCTTACATTGGAAACTGGACAAGACCTGATATCTGCTATAGTGTGAAAAATGGGTTAATATGTTTAGAATGCTGTGCAACAGAAAATAATCTTGCTGACCATTTTACCAAGGCACAAAACATTGCTAAGCACAATGAGCATTGTGAACTGTATGGAATATGTATATGAAAACTGTATAAACTATGCATATTATCTTAAACTGTAAAGGAACAACTTACCTATCCAAAGGAGGAGAATGTTAGTATTTGAATTTAATAATAAAACATATTTGTTCAGGCAAGTTGATTCCAGGCTGATGCAATACTGAAGAAGGCTGATGCAATCTAGCTGATGCAATCTGAAACTGCTCTTACAGCATGATTCAGCAGAATTGGAAGTGCTGAGTCATTGGTCACCTGACTGTAATATCTATAACTGATTGGTGTTCCACTAAATATAAGTGTGTATGAGATTATTGCAATGTGTGGGTTACTGAGGAGGAGTATTTTGCTGTGTTGATACTCTGAAAGACTGAACTGTATCTGTGGACTGACTTGTGGACTGTTTAACTGGATTTACTGAGACTGGAAAACCCCTGCATTTTGATGTATGTATATGACTGATCTACTGCTCTGACCTTGGACTGTGTTACTGGACTTATCTTCTGCCTTTTGTATAAACAATGTAGTTATCTTTAACTATAAACAGCTGTCGTGTTTTCTCTGTGCTGCTGCCCGTTTGCCTCTGCACAGCTACTCTGCTAAGCCCTGCACATCAGCAGGGTCTTACACCCCAAAAGTAGATAGTCATGCAAGCAATTGTTCATTCTTCAGCTGAGCCATGCAAATGTGGGGATCCTTTGCATTTCTAACTGCTGACTAAGGGTGCAATCCTAACAAATTTAGGCCAGCACAACTCACATGTCACCTGGTTCCCATGGTGGTTTGTGGAGGCTGACCCATGTCTTTTGTTATGCACATTCCTGCATAAGATTGCAACTTAAGCTGCAATCCTAAAGATACTTTCCTGGAAGTATGACCCTTTGAACTTGGGTCTTGTAAGTGGGGCTTACTTTTGAGTAGACATGGTTAGGATTGTGCTCTTAATCTTCCTTTTGTGGCACAGTACGCAAATATCAGACATATCTCCCTTTGTGCTGTTGCATGGTTCCTTCTTCTATGTGACCTGCGTATCCAGCATACACACCTGCCTCTTAAGGAGACGTTTCCTCCCAAACACTCCAGACTGAATTAGCATTACCAAATTAACAGAATAACAAGGAGGATTGGAGGCATCTGCTATTGTGTGATGGAGAGATTCCCAAAGGGAATGACACGCACATGAGCATACATCTGAGCAAACAGGCGGTATCTGATGAGACCGACTGTTCAGGTCTCAGAAATCTGGAGCTGGTTAAATTAATCACCCAGATTTGTAAAATCTAACTAATTTCCTTTCACAGTTGTCTCATTGGTTTGTTTAAAATGTGCATTTGTACCTTGCTTTCTCCTCGAGTAAATCAAAGTTGCAAACAATTAAAAAATAAATAGTAACAACAAAAGACATAAAAGACTGTGGGCATAAAACGGACATAAAACAACAGACATAAAACGGTGTGATCTGCTGGGTGAGTGAGGGGCTGCCGAAGAAATCTAAGCAGGACCTGGATAACTCTTGGATGGGAGACCTGTCATCAACAGAGCCAGGGGTGTCACTGTTTGTAGCTTGACTGACCTGAACACTGCTGGGAGCTTAGAAGGCACTCTCTTATCCAGATATGATGATGACCATGCTGTGAAGGATTCCACCTGGAAGAGTTCTACGAGCGGCATGTAGAACAATTGCCTACCCTACAGGGTTGTTGTGAGGACAATTACCTACCTACTTTTAACCAACTGTGACAAGCCAGCCAGTTTTCTCAATGTTGCATCAATTTTTTAAAAATTACAGACACTGCCAGAGCAACTTTTGCCAAATGTTAGCTTCCATTATTTTGACTATTACCGTTGAATTATGACACCACCTGACATTTATTAACAGTATTTAAATATCGCTGTTTCAATAGATTAAAGGTGCTTACATTGGCAGGCTGAGCATCAATTAATTCTTAACAAACATTATTCCATGAGAAGTCACAGAGAAAACCTCTCTGTATGGGTGTGTGTAATTGTATGTGCAATTCCAGTATCTAGAACTCGTGTAAGTCAATGAAAGTTTTTTTCATCAGGTCTGTAGGATCAGATTTTGATAGTAAAACAATTAATTAACATTCATTAGATAAAATATTACTTTAAAAAATTGCATGCATTAATTGCTGGTATTAATCATACTGGTGCCATTAAGAATGGTTATAACTAAGTACCTTTATTGCATCCAGGATATTAATTAAATTAAAAATGATAAGAGATCATGCTAGCTCTTTCAGAACCATAAAGAATTATCAGCTCTGCGACTAAAAATAAAGTGCATGGGGAAGATCCAGCTACAATTTCCTTTAAGTCCTATTGATTTTAATGGACAGATTTAAGAACAAGCAGCCGTTCTCCCCCAAATAAGTGTGATTTAAAATGGATTTTGGCTTTATTGTACCCACTTTATTTTAGGAGAAAGGTATATTGATGAAATGTGAACTCAGACATTTGTGAAGATATTGTAGCTGGATTTAAAATCAGATTTAAAGTTAGGATTTGAAGCTTAAAAGGGGGCTTTGGTAACATAAAACATAGTCAATGTGATCTCCTCCTGAGAAGGGTTATCAGCCTTGGGCTCAGCTAGTAAAACTGTGTCAGATCATGACTGGTGTCAGCAATCGGCATGTTTGGTTGCCAGCCCCAGCATCATAGCTAGAGAGGAGTCACAAGTGCTAGGATTTATAGGTGCTGAATGTGCCATGCAAGTGGCCACCTTGTCTTTGGAACCTTTGGTGACTAGAGCAAAATGAGGCATCTTTTCTGTTTTGCTTTAGGTACCAGAAATGGCTCTGAAGTGGAGAGGGAGGACCTGCTTGCACAGCATGTTCAGGCTCCTGAAAAACTTAGTGCCGTGACCCCCCTCCAGCTATACTGTTGGCATACAGGGGGATGCTAGTGCCAAGTGCTCTGGCTCTCATGTCTATCTGGTGCTTCTCAGTCATGCTTCTCACTATGGTGCAGGACCCCTGATATGGATTGGAGTGCTTAGGATGGAACAAATGGGAAAACGCATTCCTTAAGATCATTCTGGAGAACCTGCAAATAGGGGCACACACACAACTTAGAGTCCATTTTGATTAGATGTTGCTAAACGAAATGTTAAACATATTAACTTTAAACCAGCATTCAGTTAAACACATTGTTCAGTGCTGCATGCTGGTTTGTTATTAGCAGCCAATCCAGACCTGGACCATAGCTTGAGGAAGGACACACTTCAGGCAGGGGTGGGCCCGGCCTGGCCCAACAACCTGTCCCCCGGAAGTGGGCAGGGCCAGGCCAGGGTCAGGGGTGGGGTGGGGTCAAGGGAGGGGCCAGGATAAGGGGCGAGGCTGGTGCTGATCAGGGGCGGGGCTGGGGAGGGCACGCCACCCACCCCAGTGTGCTATGGGTGCAGGTGGGTGGGGTGAGGGGCGGGCCGAGGGGCGGCCCCCAACCCTGGTGCACTGCGCTTGTGCCGACCCTGGCACATGTGCAGTGCGTCTCCTGGAGGAGACCTCAGCGCGTGTGCAGTGCGTCTTCCCCAGCTGGAGGAGACGCACTGCGCGCGCCAAGGTCGCGCAGTGCGTCTCCTCCCCGGTGTGCCGAACCGGCACACTGGGTTTTCTGGCCCCAGTAGCAGGGGGCCAAGGGAACAAGTGGTTCAGGTGATCCAGCCCGAACCTGCTTGGGCCCACCACTGACTTCAGGAAACCAACAAACATGCACTTAGGCTAAAGGATGTTTGAAGTCAGGACTAGTTTGGCTCCCAGTCAACAGCATGAATGCTAAGTTGAAAATTCATTTGGAAGTAGTGATGTTTGAGATTTTATTTTCTCCGATGTGCTTCCCAAGTCACTTTTGCAGAGTTTTTCCCTTTTCTGTAGAGGTGGAGAAAAGCTCACCATGTCACACTCCTTTTCTTGCACATTCCTTCTAGTTAGCTCATCGTTCCAGGTGCTGGTGAGGTTTTAATAAGCAGGAAGAGTAGTTCTTGATTTCCAGGTAACAGGCTGAGCTTACAGCCCTGGTACTTAAAATAAAAACACCAAGATAGACTTGAAGACTTGAGAGCAAATTTGGAATGGAAATTGCGGAGGCAGAATAAATACAGCAGACTGGGATGTCAGCGCTCCACATCCCTTAATGATAATGAGTATTTAAAGCAAAGAATTCTTAGCAATTGCATCTGTTTCCAAGCAGCCAAGCTCTCTCTGAAGTAACCGATAAACTTCAGCCTGCAAGCATTTACGGGTATGTCGATTTCATCTGAGTATTGCAAGAGGACATTGGGGAAAAAGTGGCTTTTGGGGCCAATCGAGTTGATCCTATTCAGGATATCATAAAGTGTGTGAAACAATGTGCCCAGGAGGGATTCCACTTGGAAATCCATTATCCTATAAAGGAAATCTTTCTGCAAGAGATCTCTGCAGTTTGCATTTTACCCAATCATATTCAAACATGCAGACAAGGTAAAGAAATACTATAATAACACCCTAATATAGTGTTCTAGTCTAGATGAAACTTTGGACACATAATTAGATCTACCATCTATTATTTTACCAAAAGTCTGCTTTGGGAGTGATGGATTAGATATGGTATTTCAGCTTTGTCATTCTCATAATCTAGTTCTCCCCATTCCAGCAAAGATTGCCTGTACTGTTTGCTGTGTGTGGGTAACTGCCAGGGCCTTGCTAGGATTGTCCCACCCATACATTCTCTGTACCCAGAATGACTTGGAGAATCATGGAGAGAAAGACAAGGAACATGTGTAATTCAATCCATTTTTGTAGCTACTAACAATTTAGAAGTATCAGACCTGCAAAAAAGATCTAAATGGCTGCAAAAACTTGGACGAAGAGCCCTGCTAGATCAGAACAGTGCTCTATTTATCATCAGTTCCACAGTTGCCAACCAGATGCCCTAAAGCAAGGCATGGAGGCAGTGGGCATCTCCATCTGTTGTCTGCTATGCAAGTCCAACTGTAGGAAGGACAAAGCCTCAAAGAGTGCGAAGAACAAAGAGCAGGATGTGACAGCATTTTTATCTTAGTAATGAGGAAGAGGGGGGTCCCAATGAAAAACTGGACACTGTGATAAGGGAAAAATAAAAAATAAAACAGAGCACAGAGTACCGATGGAACTGGCAGAAACAGAAAGGATGTCAGTCCTACCATCTTGGCCTATTAGCGGTGCATTTCACTGGAGGAGGAAACATCAGTCCCAGATGTATTGTTCTCATTTATTCAGCAGTTCCATTTTCTGTAGAGAAAGAAAGAGAAGCCTAAGAAAACCTATAGTGCAAAGTGAAATCTACTGAAAGAATTGTTTTGAAAAACCTGAAAATACTGAGCACAAATACCGTAATGTGTTCCCTGAGAGGGGAAGTGTCAGTATCCACCTCTGCACGATCAAAAGCCATGTCAGAGATGATATCAAAGTTGAAATCTTCTTGTGTACTGAGCAGGAAAAGAAACAAGAGCAGAAGCAGCGGCTCCAGCATCATCCATAGAAGTCTTCCAACAAAGCCAGATGATTGCCTGACAAACCACTGATGGATCAAGAAACGGTCCAGCCTTTCATGGAATTGCTTCGATTGGAGCCGTCATAGCCTGCTGTCAGTTTCAAGTTACAGTTAAAGTAACTTCAGGAAGAATAATCATCATTTTAAAAAACAGTTCAGTTCAATACTGAAAATGTAGGGTTGCTGATGAGTTGTGTGCTACATGCTATGGGTTGGGAGAAGACCATATCCACCAGGTCACTAATGGATCTCCTTTTGACCTCGCTCCTTTGCTAGTACATCAGTACCGAGGACCACCTTTCAAACTTAAAAATCTGTCCGGGATCCCCTTTCAAACTTACCGGGATGTGACATCACTGTGATGCCACAGCTCCTCTATATCTATTCATTAGGAAGTCCCATTGTGTTCAATGAGACTCCCAGGAAAGCCCAGTGCCAGTTTCCAAAATGGCAGATCCCACCCTCTTCCAACCACCCTGAGCCAACATCGTGACCCCCCCAGGGGTCCAAAACCCTCAGTTTGAGTACCTCTGTGCTAGTATAGGTCCGAGGAGACTCATGGGGTGGGTCCAGGCTAGGATAAGAGTATAGGATATCAGCATTCTCAGCTGCCACTGAGTTCCTCTCTCTTTCCCACCCTTAGACCACTCTGACGCAGCCCCCTTGATGTTCCAGTCCACTCCTGATATTCCAAAAGATTCGTATTGGTTATTAGAAAAAAATTCCTGATAGCCAGGCAGTTTGGCAGTGGAATAGATTGCCAAGGGTGGTAGTGGAGTCTTCTTCTCTGGGGATCTTCAAGCAGAGGCTTGACAACAGTGGAGTAGCTAATGATCATGTAGCCTGGTGCAAAGTTCAAAACGTTGCCCCAGAAGTGATGTCATTCCTGGGCATTTTAAAGAAAATTGGGGAAAACCTGCCTCTTCCTCCTCAGCAGCTATGCCATTCCTGGACAAGCACCTGTGATGATGCTCTCAGTGGATTTCCTGCTGCAGACAGGGAGGTGGACTAAATGACCGCTTATACCTTCCAATGCTATGATTCTATCTTCCCCGATCTTCTCCTGCTGTCGACCTACCTGCACCAGTGGTGGACAACAGAGATTCAGCAGACTGTTGCCACATCTGGTCATGGTGTTGATGACTCTAGCCTGCCAAAGAGCAGAACCCGGGATGTACATTGGCAGATTGTGAGGTCAGAGCCATAAGCCCTTGACATAGGCTACAATCCAGAGTAAATACGGGACCTTTTACACCAACATAGTTACAGTGCCACCTATGGGAAATGCATAGAGCAATCCAGAGTAAGTGCCTCATACGTCTTCCCATAGTTTCTCTGGATTGAAGGAGATATTCAACTTCAAGAACTACCCACTTGTCAGTTTGAGTTCAGAGCCCTGAACCCAGGGTTATAAACTGGAACTCTTGGGTATGGCTATGTAGATGAAGGGATGTTGCTATTTAAATATGACTGGTTTTGTTCTTCATAGCAATGCCTGATCAGGAAACAATGAAGAAGAGCTACCAACTCACTTCAAAACTGGAGCCACTTGTTATAGGTTTGACCCAGATGTTAGTGGAGGAATCCCGTCTCAAATACAGTGCCAGTATATATTTGAATACAAGATGCTGTTGGTGGGTGGGGGGCAGGCTGACCATATCTTTTTCCAGGACATATCCTCTTTTTTAGTCTTGTATCCTGGAAAAAAATATTCATTGTCATCTGTTCTTTGTGAGCAAGCAGCATGTAAAATTCTTGTATTAATAAAGAAGATAAAATAAATTCTAAATATAATAATAAGTAATATTGTGTTTAACACCATGAAAACAATATATATGTGTGGTTTTATCTTTTATTTTGTTCTGTATTCTTCTTGGGTGTCCTACATTGTCCAGTTTGTCCTCTTGTCGCAGTTATGACTTATGTGCCCCTGGAGGGACAGGCAACTTAACGCTGGGCTTAACACAGGCAACTTCAAGATGGTCCCTTGACCTGATCCAGCCAGGCTTTACTTTTGATCTTATGGATTAACATAACTCAGATCTCCCAAACCATGTCTGCCAACATGTAAACCACTGGAAAACAAAATGACTGAGAAACTGATGGCTAAACTGAAAGCCTGTGGTGGTCCGATGTGAGATACAAGAAGCTGGACTAGATGAGCCTTTGGCCTGATCCAGTGGAGGCTCAACTTATGTTCTTCCCACATGGTGCAGATGATTTCCATCTCTGTCTGAGGTTGCTTATTTCCTTAAATAATGACTTTTATCCCTTTACCTTAGTGCCAGAAGAGGAGGTATTTACCCATCTCTGCTTACTCACCTCTTTTCAGGGTGTTCTTTGGCATTGTTCTAGCCAGGGCAAATGCCAGCAGTTTATTTTCCAGTCTCCAACAAATGTTTGAAAGGTGACCTGCAAAGTGGAAAAGTATTTTATTGGTGTTTTCATCTTTTTTATTTTTTACAAAGGAGGCCTCCAAAGGTTTTCCAGTTAAAAGAAGAAAAAATAAAATAGAAATGTCAGGCTTTATCTGGGCACAGATACTGTGACCAGTCCTAGGAAAAGCACACTCCTTCCTAGAAAAAGGAAGGAGTAAGTTGGCCTAAATGCTGCTGTTAAATGTATTTTAAACACTCAAGTTCTATTGTATCAATGCAATAGGATGCTTATAGACCTCTACATTATATGCAAATGTTGAATCAAAGGAGGTTCAGACTTATGGCAGATTTCTGTGGCAGCGCATGTACATCAGCACTCCAATGATCGGTTTACCCTACAATCCAGAGTAACTACAGGAGCACATAAGAGACATTATGTGTTCCCGTAGTTGCTGCACCACCTAGTGAAAACCTATGGGAAATTCATATTGCAATCCAGAGCAAATTGTTCTTACACCAGAGCAAGGACTCCCCGTCGTTACTCTGGATTGTGCCCTTAGTCTGTATCCTGTTATTGCACTCCGAATTTCCTTGTATATTAGGATACAATGACAGTAAAATTTCTTTTAAAAAATTAGATTGGGACAATGGCAGGACCCAATGTGATCAGATACCTGAAATAAAAAGGAGGAGAAGGTCTTGGATTCCTCTCAGCCTGGCCTTTCTGGTGGACAATGGCACGTTTGCATACTCATGAGTAAAGCCGCGATATCGGACACTTTCACTTTTCCATAGAGCTCAAAGCATATTTTTAGTTTTAATTTTTTGGCCATAATTTTTGATAGGAAGGAGATATTTCAAAATTGATTTTTGCATTGGATTCTGCTCTTCAAAATGAATCCAACAACACATGACATGATGAGGTACTGCACACCACTTCAAAGTTCCAAAATGAAGCCAGAATGGAGGACAATGAAGCTCTATTGGAGGATACCTGGACAGAAGGGTAAAAAAGAAGACAAATCCAGAAAAATCCGATGATATGAGCACCCTGGCAGGAGATATCACTGTTAAAGCTGCCCTTCATCCATCACTGTCCTAAGCCACAGGGTTTCCCAATCCAGTTGCTATTTACCATTTTAAATATGGTAATATAGATATAAGCTAATATAGAAATAAGGTCAAACCTTGTTATACACAGATTTTTTTATACACGGATTTGACTCAACATGAATGGCCACTGCAAATCAGTTTAAAAAACTCTTTTTCTACTGTTGTAGATAGATGCAAGCAGTGATGGGCCCAGCCTAGCCCAACAACCAGTTCCCTGGAAGTGGGTGGAGCTAGGCCAGGTCAGGGGTGGGGCCAGGGTCAGGGGCGGGGTCAGGGGGGAGGGTGGGGAGAATTTAAAGGGGAAATTTTTTTAAAAAATCTAAAAATTTAATTGTTTTAAAAAAATTAAAAAATCTAAGTTTTTGTTAGTGCCCCCACCCCAGCAACCTTAACCACACTTTACTGGGAGTAAGCCCCACTGACTGTCATGGGACTTACTTCAGAGTAGTCAGCATAGGATTGAACTCTCAGGCTGCAGTGCCAGCCAGAGTTTCTTGGGAGTAAGTCCCATTGACTGTCATGGGACTTACTTCTGAGTAGACCTGCATAGGATGGGGCTCTGAGGCTGCAGTCTTCTCCAGACTGGCCTGGGAGTAAGTCTCATTTACTGTCATGGGACTTACTTCTGAGTAGATCTGCATAGGATGGGACGTGCGCGGGTGTCTCTCAGCCCCCCTGGCCTGCAGATATTGAGGCACTACTTTGTTGCATTAGATTCAGTAGAGGAGCAAAAAACTTGGAAGTGCGTCTTAAAAACCCATTTTTCAATTGTTTTCTTTATACATTGATTTTTTAATCCATGGGAGGTTCCAGAATGGAGCCCTAGTGCATAACAAGGGACAACTATATGCACTTCCCTTCAGTGGCATAGCTAGCCTATTTGCAGTGTGCAAGTACCTTCCCACTTGCATGCCATTTTGAAGCCATTTGTGGGGGGGAGCAAAACGTCTGGATCTGGAGAAGGGGCTGTTTGCATACTACAATGAGGCTCTTTGCAAAACCTAACGCTTTGCACCCCCTCTAGCTATGCCACTGCTTCCTGCTGTTCCTGTTGCTGGAATCCCATGTTGAATAAGGTCATTGCAGACCTATCACTGAGACAAGCAGTGATAGGTAGAAGGTTAGGTAGAAGAAGGTTAGGTAGAAGAAGTCTGGGACAAAACCAGAATATTTAATAGTCAGTCCATGTGCCAGCTTTTGTTTCATAACCTTCCACTCACCTGAGTGAAGCTGTTCAGAGTTTTCAGATAGTTTTTTTCTTCTTCAAATAGGGTTTTTAAATACCTCTTCAACAAGAGATATCCTGCTGTCTCTCAGAGACATTCCCCAGGAGAACAAAATAAAACTTGAAGTTCCACCATGGTGTGCAAAAATAAAATTAATAAAAAAATTTTTTTAAACCCAAATGGAAAAGCCTACCGATTGCATGCACTCCAGGTGCTTCCATTCTATTGGCCTTCACTGGGTTTTCAGGAGAACTGCCTGTCCTCTTAGAAAACAGCAAGCCCAGAGTTGACCTAACAATTCATGGCAGATAAGAAAGGATCCAGCAGTAATTTTGGTTTGCTAGTCAGATACAGTCACGCCAGAAACGTGTACAGCTTATGAAACCAGGCACAGAACTGGGAGGGACGTGGTGAGTCAAGCTGTCTGTTGACCTTAGGTTTCCTGACAGCAAGATGAAAATGGGAGGCCAGCGCTGTTCAGCACTAGCCAGGTGGGCCCATTGGGAGTGAATTACCCTCCGACATGCCGAGTGCGTTGAAAGACATTACCATACAGGTGTGCGGCCCTGCAGACTGACAGGCCAGAAACCCACAAAGGTAGAGGGAACCTTTCCTTTGAAGTGTACTATTGATCGACAAGACTTTTTGGGAGGTTGTGACCTTTTCATTTGCAGGGAGATATTATGCTGACACCTTGGGGATCCTTGCCTATACATTATCCTGAATATGTAAAGCAATGTTCTAGGAGATGTTAGCAAAGAGCAAAGAACAGACAGGAATCCCCGATGAGCAGTCCTCTGACTGCAGAAGTTGAAGCTTTGCTGTAAAGCACTTCTGCACCACTCTTAGGCAGGGTGACCATATAGCCGGATTTGTTGATATATGTAAATTTGTGGATTTGTCCTCTTTTTTAGTCTCCTGTCCGGGTGTCTTCCAAAACGGCTTTATTGTCCCCTGTTTTGGCTTCATCTTGGAACTTTGCAAGGGTGTGCAGTACCCCATCATGTCATATGTTGTTGGATTTGTATTGAAGAGCAGAATCCAATGCAAAAATCAGTTTTGTAATTTCTCCTTCCTTTTAAAAGTTATGGCCAAAAAACTAAAACTAAAAAATACGCATTGAGCTCTATGGGAAAGTGAAAGTAGCAACTTTACTTCCGAGCAGGCAAACATGCCATTGGCTGCTACAAAGTCCAGGCTGAGAGGAATCCAAGACTTTGGGCACAATCCAGAGTAACTATGGGGAGTCCTTGCTCTGGTGTAAGAACAATTTGCTCTGGATTGCAATATGAATTTCCCATAGGTTTTCACTAGGTGGTGCAGTAACTACGTGTACACGTAATGACTCTTACGTGCTCCCGTAGTTACTCTGGATTGTAGGATTGTCTTCTTTTTGAGGTTTGGGCATCTGGTCACCCTGCTCTTGGGGGGTTGGTTGGTTAGGTCACTGCATAGAATGCACAAGTGTCCCCATGCCACTCTGGGGTAAATGGGTGAGTTGTGCTAGACTAAAATGGTTAGGATTGTACCAATTTAGTCCTTACCTGGTATGCACCTGGCCTGGAACACTCCTTATATGTGGCAAAGTTGTGTGAGAAGACCCATGAGCTTGGGCAGAAAACAGTATGAGATGATGCATAGGCAGACTTTGAATGCATGAGGTTCACGGGGGGGGGGGGGGGGTAAGTCTTCAATCCTAACCTCTATTTAGGTTTGCATACGTCTTATGCTGACTTTGGGATGTCACAATAGTGCTGTAAGACACTTTTGCACCACTCCAGGTAAGGCTTAGGCCAGTGCACAGACATGAACTTGCCTCCATACATCACTGCGGGAATGGGAAGAGTGATGAGTTGTTAGGATTGGACCATTAGACTTATATTGACTGATGTAGTCCATGCCAGGGTGTCCACCCAGATGTATCCATGAAGCCTACATGCAAGACATGAAGATAATAAATTTTATTGCATCATGGTTTCATAACCATCAAGGGGGTGTTACATCTTCATGGGTGCCTATACCATCGCAGTGTTTCGACACAGAACCTCAGATGAAAATTGCTAAAACTGTTGCCAGGCAGGGCCAGAAACTTTATTCATGTAATTTTTATATCCCTTTTAACCACTCTCCACCCCTCCCCAACGGCAGTCGCTGCTAGGAGTCTCCTGCCGAAAGTGCTAATGAATTTTGCATCGAATTCTGACTCTTGGCATTTAGAGCTTAATAAAAAAAGCCTGCTTTGCCTTTATCTGGGGAATTTTGTTTCCTGCTAATTGGTGTCAACATCAATCAGGATCACAGGCACCAGCACCACTCTTTTCAAGGCTCTTTTGCTAATCTCTCTTACTCCCCCTCCCACCCTGAAATGCGCCATGATGCTCAGGGCAGCTTACACAGGAAAGCATCGATGTGTCCCTCCCACCCTAAACCACACAAATCTAATTGAGGAAGTTAACGTGCTGGTAAACATTAAGCTGAACCCAGAACATTTCCTTTAGATCATTTGCTCCTGCAGGGTAAGTCATCCTTTTTCAGCTTCACACTTCCCCAAGACAACTACTGCCAAACCTATGCGATGAGTAAGCACCAGAAAGATCTGTGATGTTTTCACTGTTAATGTTGATTTACCACAATAAACATATCTATATAGTAAAAGGGAACAGATAACACATTTACCCCTGCCAGTACTAATATTTCAAACAGCCTCAATGCCTTCCCCCCGTAACAGATAAGTATTATTAATCTCTAATAATCTATAGTATTGATCCTCAATACTAACACCACTAACTAAAGAGAGCAATACTTTAAAGCAGTGTTTCTCAAAGTGGGGGTTGGGACCCCTTTGGGGGTCGCCTGGAGCTTTCCTGGGGGTCACCTAAAGACTCCTGGTGCAGGGGACCAGGTGGGAAGACCTGGCAGAAACGCTGGAGCCGCTGCGGCTGGAAGAAGCCGCTGAGAAGCAGCTCAGAAGGAGCCTCTGAGCAGCTGTGAGATGATGTGGAGCCTTGGGGGCAGGGAGGATTGCAGCCTTACAGCCCAGTCCTATGCATGTCTACTCAGAAGTCAGTCCCATGATAGTGAATGGGACTTACTCCCAGGAAACAGTGGCTGGCTCTGCTGCCTGAGATCCCAATCCTATGGAGATCTCCTCTCACCCAGGTACTTACCTTCCTATTCCTCCCTTCCTATTCCTCCCTATCCTCCCTTCCTATTCCTCTTTCTTTCTTTCTTTCTTTCTTTCTTTCTTTCTTTCTTTCTTTCTTTCTTTCTTTCTTTCTTTCTTTCTTTCCCAGTCACCCCCCTTAGCTATGCCACATCTATCTATCTATCTATCTATCTATCTATCTATCTATCTATCTATCTATCTATCTATCTATCTATCATTATGTATTGTTTTTATGATTAATCGCTATGCTTTAATTATGTTCAATTTGTAACAATGAAAATACACCCTGCATATCAGATATTTGCATTACTATATATTTGCACTACTATATTTGCACTACTACATAACAGTAGCAAAATTAGTTATGAAGTAGCAACAAAAATAATTTTATGGTTGGGGTCCCCACAACATGAGGAACTGTCTTAAGGGGTCACAGCATTAGGAAGTTTGAGAACCACTGCTTTAAAGCGACACTCAGGCTAGGCCTCCAGTTCCAAGTTATAAAGCATTATGGGTAAAGTATGAGTCTAAAAGAATTGCAAGTAAGCAGAATAAGTAGAAGCACATAAAAATGTGGCAACATGGTAAATGTTCTAGTCCTTGACTAACAATGGAACAGTGTAAAGTATGATATACAGCATGCTGTGGGTTGCAACAATTGTATGATACATGCATCAAATGGTGTGGACTATCCCTACAATCCAGAGTAACTACGGGAGCACGTAAGAGACATTACGTGTACCCATAGTTACTGCACCACTTAGTGAAAACCTATGGAAAATTCATATTGCAAGCCAGAGCAAATTGTTCTTACACCAGAGCAAGGTGTCCTCGTAGTTACTCTGGATTGTGCCCTAAGTTAGCAAATCAAAGTTGTTCCTTAAAATGAAGTAATGCAGTATGTGATTGAAGAGATACTTATGAGTTACTATTGGTAAGAATTGGTTTGATAGACAATGTCAAGTGCAAATCAAAATATATGATTTACTAAATCTTGGTTATGTAAATTTGAGTATTTAAGACCCAGCACATCCAGTGCTCAGGGTTCTGAGCCATTTTCATGAAGGATTCCATAAGGATAAGGCCTAGATCCTATTGTATCTACAATAAAGACATTTGCTACTCTTCAATCCCTGGACTCTGGACTTAGTTATTTCTTGGGAGTTTGAAAGTGTTCCTAAGGATGGAGGTGTAGGAAACCCACTTAGCGACCCGTGTCAGGAATTCTGTAACACCCCTAAAAATAAGTTGCTTCCCCTACAACAGGGGTTTCCAAACTTTTTGGCAGGAGGGTCACATCATCTCCTTTAGAATGTGTCAGGGGCCAAAAAACTAATTTACATTTCAAATATCAATAAATTTGCATAAATTAAAATATAAGAATGTATTGGAGTGGATTACAAGGCTTGAGGGGTCTGGCTGGGGGCCACATCTGACCCACAGGCCTGGCTTTGGAGACCCCTCCCCTACAAACACTATCTTAAAGTACATTCTTACCAACTGAGGATTACCTTGGTTATTTTTCCTAGGAAGAAAGTTGGTATATAAACTGAATATATAGATTGAATAAATAAATGTCAGACTCATATTTCATTCAATGGCTCAATTCAAAGATCCAAGATGTTTCTCAATACAAGAAACTAGAGCAGTGCTTCTCAAACTGTGGGTCACAAGCCAATTTCAGATGGGTCCTATTTCAATATTTTAATATTTTATTTTTAATATATTAAAAATGCTACCATAGTATGTGACTGCATTTGGAGAAATGTTATAGATTTGTACTTTCAACATAGGCTTCAATCCTAAAGACACTTTCTTGGGAGTAAGACCCATTAAACACAATGGGGCTTACTTTTGAGTAGGCATGGTTAGGATTGTGCTCATACTAAGTAAGTTTTAAGCAATGATAGTGGATGAGAATATTACTTCTAGAATAAGGTCTATATCCTAAAGTGAAATTAAGCCCCTTGCTCCAGAGCAGTTAAGATGTCTTTCCATAAGATAAGACTAAAGGGTAATGTAACTGTGTGGACCTGTAACTGCTATGGATTTTGCCCTAATATTGGGTAATATTGCGGTCTAGGATTATTACAGATTTTTCCTGCTAGATGTCACTTCTGGTCATGACATTATTTCTGGTAGGCCCTAAAAGATTATCATTCCAAAAAGTGGGTCCTAGTGCTAAACGTTTGAGAACAACTCAAGTAAAGTGCACAGCTTGTAGCTATCAACCATCAAAGGTTATCAATACCAACATCAGAATTCATGGGGAGGAAGTTTTACAGACTACTCTTTTTGCATGCCATTCTTACACCTTTTCCCATCTCAATGGCAACTGCCATATCTTGTAGGGCTGGAGAGGAAGCTGGCAACTGTGTGGATCCCTTACCCCTTACTCCATGTCAAGTCCCAGTAGTTCCTATTGGATCTTCTTGAAGCTGTGCCAACTATTAATGGGCAGGCAAAGGTCTGTGACTCCCCGTTTAGTCAAAGTGCGCAAAAAGACCCCTGTTAGAAAACTGTCATACCACCTAATTAACTCAATTGTAACACTCTTAAAAGTGTTCATTAGGATGTACAAAGAGATAATAATCGAAATCTGATTCAAAAATCCTCATTTATTAATCATACAGCAACTAAAACCAAAATCACTGAAAATTAATACCCGCCTCCACATTGCCTTATGTTTTCATGAAAAAGAAAGACATATGAGCATTAATTACGTATGAGCTGAATTGGAAATATAGGCACAGTAGAGTTTGTCTCACTCTGAGTCACTGTTGGGAAGTTCAGCAGTAGAGATGCTTTGGCACACTGAGGTGCAGGTTTGGCAGATCATATTCACATATGCATCAACAGGGTCAGGACAGGGTCAGGAACCCCATGTACCCCATAAACAATGGGAGAGTCCTACCTCAAGGAAAAGAGGACTTGTTCATAATGTGTGTGTATGCCTAGCAATCAAGGTGTGAAGACAACATGAGCAAATGATCAGTAAAATGCAGGCTAAAATGTCTTTTTTCAAAGACAAGAGAAAAAGCGAACAGGAGTACATGCTTGCTTGAAGTATACCTGGATAACTTGAAGTATACCTGGATAACTCTTGGATGGGAAACCTGTCATCAACAGAGCCAGGGGTGTCACTGTTTATAGCTTGACTGACCTGAACACTGCCGGGAGCTTAGAAGGCACTCTCTTATCCAGATATGATGATGACCATGCTGTGAAGGATTCCACCTGGAAGAGTGGCAACCCTAGGCAAAACCCTAATTGGCAACCCTAGGCAAAAATACATACATATTTCTGCAAAATATCAACAATCTTTGTAATTTCCATTCCTAAAAAGAGCTAAATAAACAGTTATGATGAATATAAAAGGAAATAAGAAACTTCCAAAAGTCAGCTTAGGAGGGGTGAAGGTGGCCAAACTGGCCAAGGGGTCACTACTGCTCTCCACACAAGAAGCTGGAAAAATGACTAGAGGGGTTGCAGACAGCACCTAGAAATAGGAAGGTACCAGGAGGGGCAGGCCTCTTGGTCATCATAGTGCAGAGAGGGAGCAAAAACAAAATCTCATGGGAAAAATTTTGCAGCTACGCCTATCCTAGAATTAAGCTGGCACAGAACCAAAGAGATCCGTGTTGAGCTCTGAAACCTGAAAAGGGGATTAGGATTTAATGGCAACCAAGGATGCCATCCTTGTCCGCTAGATCTATAGTGCTTGTGGCCTGCCCTCCCCTTGCCCAATTCCACCCCCTTCTTGCTATCCTCCTACCACCCAGGAAGATCTCCCCATGGTTCAGAGGGAAACTTACTGCTTTTGGGTGTGGTTGGGCTGCCGACTAGTGCAAAGGCCCAGTGCTAACTGGTGCTGATCTTCCCAGTAATGCCATTCCCCCCCCCCCGGCTTCTGCGATGTGCAGTGTGTTTGTGATGGATGTTGTTGCGCTGGTAGCATGCAGGCTGCTGTTGTTACCTGGCAATAGGACTGAGGTGCCATTGCTATTATTCTTCTCAATGTGTCCTGCTTTGACATTATATTTCTGACACTGGTTGGGTGGCCGGCCTTGGCTGAGCCCCATCCATTAAAAGATCAAGTGGGATGATGCAGCAGGTCACAGGATCAATGGTAGATTATTTGACCCTGCTGAAACCTCTTACGTACATATTGAATCAGGTCAAACTGGTTTTTATTGAAGATTGATGCATTAAAATGCTTTGATGAAATGTTACAGATCCACTGGTATGAACCAGTTGTGTAGCTAGAGGGGGTGCAACACACCAAGTTTTCAATGGAGTTTCACTGCAGTGTGCACGGGACCCCATTTCTCCCCATTGTTGCCATTCTAGACTGGGCAAGTATTGCTCCCACTGCCTGAATGGGGAAAGAGAGAACTGCCTGCATGCTGTAGTGAAGCTCTCTGCAAGACTGAGGGCCCAATCCTCTGCATGTCTACTCAGAAGTAAATCCTACTGAGTTCAATGGGGCTCACTCCCTGGAAAATGTGCATAGGATTGCAGCCTTAATGCTTTGTACTGTTCTAGCTATGCCACTGGTATGAACAAGAGGTGGGTAGTCTACATGGAAGAGTTGATGAGGCCACATGGCCACAATAATTAAGAAGCGTTTAAATTCTTAAACATATTTACTCACCATGAAAATTAAACTTGGGTTGTAATTCAGTTGACTCTGTATATGCCTGGTAATTAATTATAAAGCTTGACAGTGTCTTATATTAATTGTGATGCACAAGGGCGCTCAGCCAACAATTCTGAGAACTACACATTCTATATATCAAATAGCTGTGTGTGGTTTTTGAGCCGCAGTTTGGCCACCCCAAGAGAGAAGGTGGGAGCCAGCACTTTGAACGGAGCATGGATACAATTATGCGCTGATGCTGTGCATTGGATTTCCTGGGTTCTATCCATTTGACAGTTAAATTGGATGATGTAGGTGATTGCAGGACCAATAACAGCTTATGTGATGTTGTATTTGGCCTATTACCGGTACTTAGTATGCTGCTGTGAATTTGGACATGCCTACCCCAGCGAACAAGTGCCTGCCTATATGGTACTGCTTACCATATAACAAATATAAATAGCCTTGGAGTGAAAAGGCTGTTTTAAAAATGATAGCACATCAATAAGTTAGGGCATCTTGTGTTTCTGACATGATTTACCTTGGCCAAGATGCCTCACGACAATCAGAAACTTCTATTGCCAGTGGCAAGGCTGGGGCAAAACTGACCTTCAGTAGCACAGCAGCGGGCTTGTTTAGGGACTCAAAAGGCCACCAGAGATAGAGACAGTCACTCCCAGCACCAACAATATGCTTGTCATCAGTGTGACATGTTGCCTCCGGGCAGCATACCTGGATATGAAAGATGTGACGCAAGGCCAAGAGAACCTTTTAGAATTGCTGCTTAGGGGATACTGGAAAAAATACTTTCCTCCAACCAGCTCTCCTTGCAGTCCAATTTCTCCTCTTCACTTTTGAACTTTCTTTGAAACAAAGCACTGTTTACTGGCAAGTTTTGTTCTAAGAGCACAGTTTACATCGTGGCGCCTCACGTAACAAATTTAATTTGTTCCAGAGGCATGTTTGTTACATGAAACGTTCTTTACGTGAAGCAGATTTTTCCATAGGACATAATGAAAACTCAGGTGATTGGTGCCACAACTCAAAAAATATTCATATAAAAATATTAACTGGATGTAAAAATGACAACAAAATACTGGAACTGAATTTAAAACATGCATTCAGTGTGCATGATCCTATGAAGTCTACATACACTGCAATCCTAAAGACACTTTCCTGGGAGGAAGCCCCATTTAACACAATGGGGCTTACTTCTGGAAGACATGTTTAGGAGACTGCAATCAAAGACACTTTCAAAGTGTCTCCCCACTTTCTCCTTCTCTTCATCCTGAGCCTCTCTCCCCTGCTCCCTTCTGGCTAGCCCTGAGCTGCTTCTCTCTTCTCCACTGCTTTTCTCTCCCTCTGCCCAGCGGCTGCACTGCCACAGGAGGAACAGCGCAGAAGTGTTGCTTTCGCTAGGCAGCCCTGATGCTTTTTAAAAGTGCTGCCAGCCAGCGGGTCTGCCCCAACTGCCAACGAGTTTGTTTGTTACGTGAAGCACAGTTTTGAATCCTGTTTGTTACGTGAAGCAGAATCCTAGAGAAATTTTTGTTTGTTACATGAAACATACTTTACGTGAGGTGTTTGTTACATGAGGCAGCACTGTATTTATATACTGATTTTCAACTAAAAAGTTCGCATAGCGGTTTGCAAGGGAATGAAAAATAGCTAATTAATAACTAATAGGTCTCTGTCCCAAAAGGGCTCACAATCTAAAATGCAAAAAGAACACCAGCAGAAGCCACTTGGACAGATATTGTTGGGGTGTGTAGGGCCAGTTACTCTCCCATTGCTAAATAAAGAAGGAACACCCACTTGAAAGAGTGCCTTTTGCACAGTTCGCAGGAGACAATCCTAACCATGTCTACTCAAAAGTAAGCCCCATCATGTTCAATGAGTCTTACTCCCAAGAAAGTGTTGTTAGGATTGCAGCCATAGTCATTCATGCCAACAAATGTCCCATTGTGGGAGGCCGGGGTGATGCCCCAGTCCCACAGACCTGAAATGGTGGGTCTAGAATCCATGCTGTACCCTCCAGATCTGGAAGGTTTGCCAAATTTCCTTTCCAAACTTAGTCTAGAGATCCTATGCCCACTATAAGATAATCAGGTCTTAAGTTCCACAATTTCTGGTAAAGGCTTCAGCTTTGATTTATCTATCTCTACTCCTGGCCTTCTGGTGTTGATGGTGAGGGGTTTGAAGCTGGGCACATCTGCAGGTGAAGGGCAATGGAAAGTCCCTCAACTGTAAACTTCCTAGACACAGCACCTTCTAGTGTGGCAGCACCACATCTAGAAAGTCTATAGTATTACAGTATTACTACAGCAGGGTATTCATCAGAGTATGTGAACCCTCCTGCTATAGCTGATGATCCATGAGACTGAGGATAGCTGATGATCCATGAGACTGTGTATGATCTGTGCACATGGCGTAGCTAATGATATTGTAACTTGGTTCAAACCTTAAAATGTTGCTCTCAAAGTGATGTCACAACACAGCACACATTACTCCTATGCAGTGATGGGCTTCAGGGGGTTCTCACAGGTTCTGTAGAACCCTTTGCTAATGAGTGCCTGGTTCTGAGAACTGGTTACTAATGGGACATAGAATTTGTTGTTCCATGGATATAGAACCTGTTGTTAATTTAGGTTATTAGGACATAGAACCTGTTAATTTATTTGACTCACACCACTGCTCTTATGACATTATTGTCCCCCACTGCATTTCTTTGTGTTTTCCCATTGTTTGCAAGCAAATAGCAACTGTTCAGTAACTTATACGGGAAAGATGAAAAGGGGTTATCCAAGAATACCATGGATGTGTGACCTAAATCTGTTGTCTGTTAATGGTGACAAAGTGAGAATGAAGTTTGTTCTCATTTCAATCCTTGAACTTGGACAGAATTGTGGAAACAAATGTCTATAAGTGGTGTTGTGCCCACCATCCTTTCGTATCAGGATATGGTACTTAATGGCGTACCTAGAGGGGTGTATTCACGCTGTATTGCTCTCACCTTCTGGGGAGGGGGAGGGTGGTATGGGCTGCTTGCACATCATGCTGAGGTTGCACTGGATCCTGTTATCCTTCTTGTACTAACACAAAGCTTCTTTAGTCTGAACCAGAGATATAGTTGGTGCAGGCTGGAAAAGACCCATTGCAGCCTCTGTGCCCCTTAAGTCAGGGGACAAAAGTTGCCTTCTCATAACAAGACCTCTGGTGGCTTTGTTAGTTGTGTTTGATGCTGTGGTAGACATTTTGGTGTGGAAGCACCCAGTGGATCTGCAGCTTTAGCATTAAGCTTCTTGTTACCTGGTCCTCAAGTTCCTTGCAGTCTTCATATCTGACCAACCCACTGATACACTGTGGAGTATTTAACAAAGGTAAAGGTCTCCCCTGCAAGTTGCCCTTCTGGTTGTGACCGACTCTAGGGTGCAGTGCTCATCTCCTGTTTCTCGGGTCATAAAGCCAGCTACCTCCGTGGACATGTGGCACATGCACACAGAATGCAGTTACCTTCCCACTGAGGTGGTACCTATTTATATACTTGAGGGTGACCATATAGAGTGGAGGACAGAGTGCCTCTACCTTTAAGAGTGCCTCTACCTGTACAGAAGAGGGAATTTAGGCAGGCTTCATTCTATGTTGAGCTAAACTTGCCTAAATTCCCTCTTCTATACAGTAGTTAAAGGTAGAGGCACTCTGTCCTCCATTCTATATGGTCATCCTATCTTCTTGCATTTGCAATGCTTTTGAACTGCTAGGTTGGCAGGAGCTGGGCAATTGATGGGAGCTCACTCCATCTTGGTGTCTCAAGCCGCTGACCTGCCAATCTTCAGATGGCCAGGACAGCACCTTTAACCACTAAGCCAAATGCAGCCAAGGTGCACTACTTAGGACTTTCCAATCTGCCATAAAGGGATAGATAGTCAAAGCTGGCTTTCCAAGGTTGTTCAAAGGATTACTGAAATAATGTATGTGAGCTTTGAACATTAAGAGTTGAAATGCTATAGAACTATTCCATACCATTAACAGCTGTTTCAGCATAGGGTCTCAGAGGATCAAACTGTATGGGGGTGAATTTGCTTTATGGTAAGAATATAATGTTTTTATGTCGCATGTTCTTATGTTCTCTAGTGTTTTCACATCCACTCTTGGCATTGGGAGGGGGGGGGGTTGATAGGGCAAATTGTATCTGGGTCCAGAGTGAAAAGGGGGTCCAAGGTGCCAAAGGAAGGGGACTGGGATTTTACATTTTCCAGTCTCAAAAGGAGTGTGTGCATGTCTCTCTCTCTCTCTCTCTCTCTCTCTCTCTCTCTCTGTAAGGTACATTATATATGAGTCTGGAGTAAAAAAGGGGCTCTGGAATGCAAAGCTGGACATTTTTATCAGATCTCATAAAATCTTGGCATATATTGTGTGGAGACTAGCACTCACCTTTTGGATAATTGTATTTTATATATTGTAATTTGATTCAATGATTTATGATATAACTCAGTGGAGAATGGAAGGTGGCCCCAAGCAGGATGCCTGCATGTCCTCTTTTTCCAGGACACACCTGTCCTATTTTTTAGCCTTGTGCCCTGGAAAAAATTTCATTGACCTCCTTTTTGTGAACAAGCAGCATGTAGCCTTGTTGTAATTCATAACTTACAGGCGTCTCCCACTTTCTGACAGTTTGTTCTCTGACAGTTCCACTCTTTCATCACCTTTCAATTAGACCCAGAACTAATTCATTCAACGCATGCTTCACTCTTTCAACCTTTCCCTGCCAGTCCAAAGGCTAAAATTGTCTTCCCTGATGTTGATTTGTATGTGTCTATGGCTGCAATTCTACAGACAATTTCCTGAGAGTAAGAACTATTGAACACAATGAGCTTACTTTTGAGTAGACATGGTTAGGATTGTGCTCATAGGCTGCAATCCTAGCCATATTTTCCTGTGAGTAAGCACCATTAAATAGAATAGGATTTACTTCTGAGTAGACATGCATAGGATTGTGCCCATAGTCATCAAACTGTTTTTGGTGTTTCCTTATGACTTTCTTCAGTAAACAATCATTCAAATACGTAAGATATTCATTGTCCACACATGCCTTTGTTCATTTTACTGCAATTTCTGATGCATTTTGGCTGCGTGTTAACAAATGTGTTATTTAGGCTTTTGCAACTGATATTTATGTCTTTTTTGGTGGTCATTTCAAACTGAAAAAGAGTGGGTTCCACTTTTGAACAGTGTTCACTTTTGAACGGTGAAAACTCTGGTCCCTAACCCGTATGATAAATTAAATAATCTACATTTTTAAGAAAAAAAAACCAAAATTCTGTTTCTTTGTTTATGTTTGTTTTGACTGCTGTGGTTTGTAACTGTGGAGGGTCACTTGAGGAAAAGTGGAACGGCAGTTAAAAACAGTTAGAAGAGGCAGTTGGGGTGTGGCAGTGAGAGCAGTGACAGTTGGAGGCAGTTGGGGGTTGGTGCTCCAGTGTGAATCAGGTTGGGGGATTTGTGTCCATCCCCAGCAGTGCCCTAAGCTGTTTTAAATATAATTTAAGGACGGCCATTTTTGTTGCTTGGTCCTGAGGAAAATACCTCCTGGGCTTTCTCCCCCAGGAACCCCAATGCATCATGAGTACCACCCACATATTTTGTTCTTCAGAAGAGCAAGAAAGCAGTGACAGGAGTCCCCTCATTTGAGGGACTTTCTTCCTCACCCCCATAACCACCTGAGGTGATCTGAGTTGTTCCTGAGGAGACTAATTTCCACCTAATTTGTGTCCTAGGGAGGGCAAGATGAGGAAAGCAGTGACAGGATTTCCTTTATCTGAGGGACTTTATTCTCCCCCACCCCATGGCCACCTGAGGTGATCAGAGGGGGCCCCTCACATGGTTCATCAAGAATGGAGGTTTCTCCTCCCCTGGAACTCCTTATGAATGAAATTAAGGTGAAACAGGAGTGAATAGGAAGGGAAATAGCTGATGATCCATGAGGCAGGTGCAGGGGAGCTGCTGACTAGTGAAATGTAGGGGAAACTGAGGGAAGTTCAAAATGAGGGTTCAGTGAATGGGAAGAGAAGGGGAAATAGAAGAATCAACATGCTCTCGATCCCTTGCACTCAAACTGGAGATGCACGCAGGCAAAGCCACGTGTAAACCTCTAGTAAATAATATAGTGTTTAAATTAACCACATGGAAACAATCCAACCTTGTTATACACATATTTTTAAACATAGATTTGACTCAACACAAGTGGCCACTGCAAATCGCAGTTTTAAAAACTGCTTTTCTACTGTTGTAGAGGGGAAGTCATTCCATTTTTCAGTCCCTGATTGAAACCCCTGCAGATACTGAGGCACTAGGTGTGATAGAGGAACAAAAAACCTAGAAGTGGATCTTTAAACCTAGTTTTCCGTTGTTTTCTTTATACACTGATTTATTTTTTATCCACAGGAGATGCCGGAATAGAACCATCGTAGATAATGAGGGACACTTTTATATGAGTGTTTTTAGCTTTTTTATTAATGTGCTACATTTTTCTTGAGTGTCCAGCATTGGGGGGTTGGGGCTTGTCACTCTTCTTTTTGGTCATGGCATGTGGTCACCCTGATGAAGGCAAGGTGCAGCTTTGGAAGGATGTGGAATGGGTTTGCAGGGTCAAGGAGTGCATCTCCTACCAGTCCTGCTGGGACTGAAGACTATGACCTTAGAAAGGTGAGGAGACCTTGTTAGAGGGCTGGGAGGAGAAGGGAGTCATAAGAACTGAGCCCAGATTGAGGGGAGAGGTCTGGGAACAGGTGTGGGAAGGAGGCCCAGCTAGGGAAGGGAGGGTAGGTTCTGGATGGGGGGAGACAGGGAGCTGAGTCTCTGGGTATGCACAGTCTGCTAGAAAGGGGGGTCACAGCTGTAGGATAGGGGTCAAATATATGGCTTTGGGTCTGCACCAGGGAAGGCCTGCTGGATCTTGTTCTTGTGAAGTGAGGCCCATGTTGGACTTGCAGCTGCAGGAACCTGGTTCAGGACCTTCTGCAACCCCTTTTTGAGAATCTTTATCTTATTCCTATGCCCCCCATGCCTTGCCTGTCCTGTCCAACCATTTGTTCTCATGAGCCAGCTATCAGGGCATTGCTAATCCCCCCAAGTCAGTGCACAGAAGCAAAGCTTCCCATCTCCTCTCCCAGCTTTGCATGATAGTTCACTTCTAACCATCAGTACTAAGGAAGGGTGAACATATGTCATAACTAAATACAAGGACAAGCCCCCCAAAGGTAGGACACCCAAGAAAAATCTTGGACATGGGAAAAATAAGAGCTAAAAACTCATATATTGCTTTCATGTGCTTAATTTAACACTAAATTACTTATTGGCTGCAATCCCAAAGACACTTTCCTGGAAGTAAGACCCACTGAACACAATGGGGTTTACCTTTGAATAGATATGGTTAGGGTTGTGCTCATTATTACATATACAGTACTTTATTACATATAACTGATTAACTACAAGAAGGCTACAAGATACATAGAAAGGAGCGTAATGAATTTTTTCCCAGGACACAAAGCTAAAATTCAGGACATGTTCTGGAAAATGAAGACATATTGTAACCCTGGTACTGAGAGCCATCAAAACGCTCCTCTGTGAATCTGCCCTGTGTCCTTCTGTAGGCATCACCTCCACTAGTGGAAAGGAATTCAGACATACACACGAATCAGGCATACAATATGAAAAGAATCTCATATGTTCTCCACTTTCTCCTTGACAGGTAGCCAAGAAAGAAAATCTAAAGCAAACCTCTGAAGGAAAGAAATGGCTGCCAGTCTGGGCCAGGTGAGGGAGGTTTGCAGGGGACAGCTGGGCATCCTGTGATATTCTCAGCTGCAGCCTTTTCATCGCAGTCTTGACTGTTTCCTTCCTATTCCTCCCACTAGTTTACTTCCTATTAATAATCCTATGATTTTATCCATTTCCACTACCCCCAAATCTTCCCCTTCTTCTCCAAGTGTCCCCTGGAAAGCCCAGCTAATCACCTTGTAGTGTGTGCGCACCCCCCCCCCCCCGTTGCTCTGTGTTTCTCCTTCAGGGGAGTTCTTCTCTCCTCCTCCACTTCTCATTCTAACTGCCTTCCAAGGGCTCCACTGTGTGTTTATGTCGGTGGTAAGGGTTCCCTGGAAAGATTCAGAGTAGTAAATGGTAAGGGTTCCCTGGAAAGATTGGTGGTAAGGGTTCCCTGGAAAGGGAAAGGGTTGGTGGTAAGGGTTCCTTGGAAAGATTCAGACTAATCTGAATTCTATCCTACTTTCCATCTGCAGTGCAGCCCCGGGGCAAGAGAACACATGTTTCCATCTCTTAAGAAGGTCCCAGTGACTGCCCCTCCACCACACAATGCAGTTTGCATCCACTGGTACAACTGAAACAGCACTGGAAATTTGGAGAGGATCAGGCCAAGTGTGTCACAATAGTGGATCCAAGCTGAAACCCTATTTTAGTTCTTATTCCCTTTGAGTTAACTTTGGTGCACTTTAATTTAATTTTGGTGTATATGAGTGTTTTTAGCTTTTTTATTAATGTGCTACATTTTTCTTGAGTGTCCTGCATTGTGTGCAACAGGGGGGGGGGGCCACACACACAGTGGTATCTCTACATGCTACTGCTTTCCCCCCTTGTGTGCACATGGTACATGTGTTTTTTTAAAAAGCACTACTGATAACATATTGAGGAGACTCACGTGTGTGGAAACCCACCCAGACAAGAGTCTACTGCAACCAGAACAATGTGGATTATAATGTGTGAAGGGAAACTACGCAATGCACAAGGTTCTCAGTCTGCGTATGTTTTCCTGGGAATATTTTGGAAGCAGTAGGGCTTCTTTGGGGCTTGTGTGCATAGGACTGTGGTGTCAGTTTGGTAACTGGAGTAGAGGGAAATGTTCCTTTGAGCTTCCTTTCAGGAAATTTGGAAATCTTCATTGGAGTTGGAAGCCTAAAAATGGACATCCAAAGAGAGAGGGCATGTGTCTGAAAATGTGTTTACAACTTTAAGAGGGTTCTGAAACTGAAATGTTCTTCTCCCTTTGGGCTGAAGTCTTGGTATAAGCTGACTTGTAAATACACTTTCTCCATTCTCTTTCAGAGTCTGATTTCATTTTCAGAGGTAGCCCTGCATTTTAGTAGTCAAGAATGGGCTATGCTTACTCCATATCAAAAGCAGCTCTACGAAGCAGTGATGATTGAGAATAATGAAAACATGCTCTTTGTAGGATCATTTGGGTCACAATTGATCAATGTCCCTCACAGAAATACCTGCTCCTTTGGATGTTGTCAGGTGGAGTTGAGGACCAGGCTGCATGACCTGTGTATGGCTTGTGACACTTGAAGGCCCTACATGTTTCTTTTCTGGCTAGCCCAGATGTGGGTGTATTGAGGAGGGTTGCCCCAACCTGACGACATGGTGACATAAATTAGTTGGCAGACCTTTGAATGACCTTTGGAGTAGGTGGACATGTTTTAAGAGCACTTTCCCCTGTGTTTTGGCTCTCCAGCGCACAGAAGTATGCAGGACCTATCAGAGAGAATAGGCAGAAATGAGTGCCCTGTTAGAGAGAAAGGTGATTAGATAGATAGTTAGTTAGTTTAGTTAGGGCATAATCCAGAGTAAGAGCAGTGAAGAACCTGATCCTGAGGTGGTATAACCTCTTGCAGTTGCTCCACCCTAGTGATAGATAGGGCAATCCAAGTGCTACTCTGGTTTGGGCTGTTAGTTAGAGCACAATCCTAATAATATCTACTTGGAAGTAAGCTCCATTGTGTTCAATGGGTCTTTATCCCAGGAAAGTGTCTTCAGGATTGCAGCTTTTGTTAATGAAGGGACATTGAGAGTTCAGATAGTAGAGCAGGTAATTTGGAACTTCCATATGTAAAGAATGCAGGGATGAAAAATAAACACTTTAAGACTTTCACAACCTGTCTCCATGTTAAGACAATGAAAGATTTTCGGTCCAAGTGTAAGATGTGTAAAAAGCAACATCTTCAGTGTTTGTCCTGTGTGGCATGCTCCGCTTGTTCTGGATTGGAGTCATCCAAACCACGGCTGATGTGACATTGGGAAAACCTGGCCGGCCTGTTGCATGGGAGGTTGCCTTCCTAAGTGAAGGCAATGCTTTGCATGCTTTGTAAAACATTGTCTTCAGGCAAACCATTTGCTAGGTTTGCATGCTTGCGGCTCCTGTTCAGCTTGCAGGAGCTGGGACAAGTGACGGGTTCACTCCATTGTGCAATACTTGGGTCTCAACCTTTAACCACTGAGCCACTGCAGTCCCCAAGTGCTGTGGTCTAAGTCATAATATTCAGAGGACTACTGAGTCCATAGATACCATGTCAGTAACCTGTGAATCAAGTCAATAGGGCTCCAAATCCTCTGGATGCAGTGAGAGCTTTTCTCCCCTCAGCTCCAGAGGGTTCCTTTGCACTCAGCAGAGGCTGCAGATATCTGTCTTGGGCTGCAATCCAGAAGTGCAACATAAGCTGCCCCAAAACAGATGGACCTGGGCTTGCCTAGCTGTTGCAGCCTAGGCAGCTCAAGAGAGACATGTTCAGCATTGCCTAGGGAAGAGCAGTTACTCTGTATCCAGAGACTGTTTCCAGGACAGAAATCCCTTTTCCAGCTCCTCAGAGTTATACCACCTCAGGAGCAGGTATAGTAATGAATAGACCCAGAGGAGTCCCTGATAAGGCTGAGTAAGAATGGCAGTGTTGACCAAAAATCTTGGCCAGCCTAGCTGCAGTCCCTGCCTCTCAACTTCAGGATATGGCACACCTACGGCAGCCACTAACCTGGGGATATAGCAGGCCACTCCAAGAAGCCCCTTGTATTCACAGTCGACTGTATTCCTTCATGGATTCCTTCTAAGGCAGGCACCACAGCTGTTCCTTGTTCGGTGTGATCTGAGGAAGGTCTCCTCAGGAGCAATATCTCCCTAGGTGTCACTAACTTGGTGCCTGCTTAGCATGCTCTGGAGCAGGTAGGGCAACCCAGACTTCCAGACTCTCTGGATGTAGCATAACTTTCTGCTCTGGATTCAGAATTGTTGGGGCAGCCCAGCTAGGGCACTCCTCAGTGTCCTAACTCTGGATTGCAGCCTGAGTGGGCATCTCAGTGTATGCTAAGCTTAGACTGAACTCAGAGGCTAACTTCCTGTTTCAGAGAAACCAGAAATAAATTTTCAGTGCCTTATGAAGTATTGGCCTTGATTACCGTGATCTGGATGTGGCTGCATTTAGGTCTGTTCTCAAACATGATTGCTGTTTATCTTCAGCACTTTCTTGGCTTTCTTTGAAGGCCTTGTACCATCAGAACACTTGAACAGATAATAGTACAGCTTCTCCATAAGCTGCTGTTGTGCTTGTGGCTGTTGCCCGGCAGATGAAATTGTTTACCACATAATTTGCTTAGAAACTTGGAAGGTTCTGAAGTGGTTTGATTGTCTAGGAAACCCTGAGTAAATACAATGCTGCAGGTTGAGAGAGTATATAAGCCTGTTGCTAAGAAGACCAAATGGAGTGGTATATGTCAGTGGTCCTCAACCTTGTAGAGAATCATCACACTGATCAAAAAATTTCCCATGGCCTGGGCAGGATACGCAGGCTTCTAGTTCCTCCTGGAACTGCGTAAGCGCAGTTTGCCCTGGCCCCAGGACAAACTGCGCAGGTGCAGCCCAGCACTGGGCAGGCACAGCTCAGCAGCTGGGCCGCGCTTCCACAGTTCTCCCTGGCTGCGAGGTGAGCTGGGCAGGCGCAGCCTGGCTCACAGAAAGGGAAAACTGCACAGGTGCAGTTCAGCAGCCAGGCTGTGTTTGTGCAGTTTGCCCCACCTGTTAGGCGACTGGGCCAGGCCAGGGCTGAGTGCCCCAAGGCTCCTGCCTCTGGTCCGGGGCCCAGTGCCATCGCGGCCTTGTGGGCAATGCACAGATGGCCCTGACATTGCGCTGCGGACCCCTGGTATATATTACATATCTGACTGTAAGCTGGTGTGTATAAGGGTTGTGTAATTATTTGAGAGATATATATGAACTGGATTGATCATATAAATTTGGATTGTTAACTGACATTGTTTACATGTTATATTCTGGAATACAAGCATGTTTGTTTTAGCACTTAAATCTCTGTGTTCTCCTCAGTCATTGATCTGCACTAGATGTTGCTAAGCTTTTGTCCGCAGCACCCATCACACTGATCAAGCTGGAATCTGCCATCATCTGTGGGTTGCTCTGCTGTCGTCCTAGATTTTCTAATCTGGACACACATGCACTGCAACAGATATTCTCACAATTTCCAAAGCTACTAACGCACATTTACCCATTTTAACACAAAATGTTTTTGTGTACACTGTTTCAACCTTGCTTGCATTTTTCTTAATATAAGGCACATGAAGACAGCATCGCAAAGAAGTATGTCTGGACTCTAAACAGGCCTGGAATGCAATACAGCAGAGTATACCTGACACCCCACCTTTTTCAAGCATAGGAACTTCAATTTCATTACTTTCTGGAGACACCTTGATTTTTTATTCCTCATCTTTAGTTGTGATCTTGATTTATCTGAGATGCCTTCTCTAAAGACACATAGAGTGAAATCCAGAATATCTACGGGGAGTCCTTGCTCCAGAGTAAGAACAAGTTACTCTGGATTGCAATATGAATTTCCCATTGATTTTCACTAGATGGTGCCGTAACTACGTTGACGTAAATGTCTCTTATGTGCTCCTGTAGTTACTCTGGATTGTAGGGATAATATCATATTGAAAGGCATAAAGCAGTATTATGTACAACTTTTTTATTCCGTTCTCATTTTTATTAATGTAAAGCACTTTAAAAGTGTACTATATAGATGATGGTGATAGAAGCTGCAGCAACAGTATTGTTTCTAACTTGAAAAGTAATCTATTTTAACTTCTAGAAAATATCTTAAGTACCAATATATGGTGCTTTGTGTTTGTATTATGATTAATTCAGCTACTAGTGATTTACTTGTGACTTCACCCTTGTGCATCTCTGGCTTGAGTGCAAGCAGAAGAACAGAGCACATGGATCACTGGACACCAGAACCACAGGCATCATGAGCACCTGGTTCCAAGCATTGCAGATTGTGGGCACTTGCTGCTGAGCACAGGTCACCAGGCACCATGAGTACCAGACACTGTAGGCAGTGAACCACACTAGTGGATGGCAGGCACCAGGAGCATTTGGCATCAGTGGCACTGAGATGGTGGGAATCAGGCAGTGCGGGCACAACTGGACCACACCAGGCACTACTGGTTTCAGGTATTAGGAACCACTGGGTTTTGGGCATCAGGCACTGAACAACACCAGTAGGTGGTGCACATTGGGCACCAGGCACTGTAGGCAGAGGGCATTGGAAATGGGGACCATAGGCATAGTAGCTTAGGCTACCAGTCACTGGGCAGCAGGACTTCTAGAGTTGATATGATAAGCTTTCCAAATGATAAGCTTTCCCATTAATTGTGCATCCATCAACCAGTAGGTGGCAGGCAAGAGCCTGTTCAAACAAATACACATACATAATTTCAATTTTATATTTATAGAAACTATTCAAATTCAAAATATTCAAAATAATTCAAAATAACCTGGCACCTGATACTGGGGGCAACAAACAAAAAACTCTATCGAAAAGTTACTTGCAAGTAAAAGTAACTGGTTTCTTTGGCCTAATTTCTGGCCAGACAAAAAAAACATATTGAGATTTCTTCAACTAGATGCACTTTCATCTATGAGTCATTTAAATATGAATTTTCTTTTCCCAACAGCATCGGTTTGGATACAGTTTGGAGGAAAGAAGAAGCAGACTCATTTTTCACAGCAAAATGCCCACAAACTGAAGAAATCTCATAAGAGACCGCAGTACAGAAGGATTTTCAGTCAAAGTAGTGTACTTAAGATTCCTCAAACAACCCATATAGGGAAGAAACCCCACAGGTGCCAGGACTGTGGAAATAGCTTCAGTCAGTTTAATGAACTTAAGATGCTCCAGAGAATCCACACAAAGGAGAAGCCTTATATGTGCCAAGTATGTGGCAAGAATTTTAGTTATTGCAGCTTGCTTGTATGCCATCACAGAACCCACATAGAAGAGAAAGCCTATAAATGCCAGGAGTGTGGAAAAAGCTTCAGTCAGAGTGGTGTATTTAAGATGCACCAGATAACACACACAGGGGAGAAACCATATAAGTGCCAGAAGTGTGGAAAGGGGTTCAGTCAACCTAGTAATCTTAGGAGGCACCAGAGAACCCACACAGGGGAGAAACACTATAAGTGTCAGGAATGTAGACAGAGCTTCAGTCGGCCTAATGATCTTACGAAGTACCAGAGAACCCACACAAGGGAGAAACCCTATAAGTGCCAGGAGTGTCAAAAGTGCTTCAGTCAGCCTAGTGATCTTAGACAGCACCAGAGAACCCACACAGGGGAGAAACCCTATAAGTGGCAAGAGTGTGGACAGAGCTTCAGTTGGAGTAGTGCATTTAATATGCACCAAAGAACCCACACAGGAGAGAAACCCTATAAGTGCCAAGAGTGTGGACAGAGCTTCAGTTGGAGTAGTGCATTTAATGTGCACCAAAGAACCCACACAGGAGAGAAACCGTATAAGTGCCAGGAGTGTGGACAGAGCTTCAGTCAGCCTAGTAATCTCTGGAGGTACCAGAGAACCCACACCGGGGAGAAACCCTATAAATGCCAGGAGTGTCGAAAGTGTTTTAGTCAGCCTAGTTATCTTAGGAAGCACCTGAGAACCCACACAGGGGAGAAACCGTATAAGTGCCAGGAGTGTGGAAAGTGCTTCAGTCAGCCTAGTGATCTTAGGAGTCATCGGAGAACCCACACAGGGGAAAAACCCTATAAGTGCCAGGAGTGTGGAAAGAGGTTCAGTCAGCCTAGTAGTTTTAGGAATCACCTGAGAACCCACAAAGGGGAGAAACCATATAAGTGTCAGGAGTGTGGACAGAGCTTCAGTCAGCCTAGTAATCTTAGGAAGCACCAGAGAACCCACACAAGGGAGAAACCCTATAAGTGCCTGGAGTGTCAAAAGTGCTTCAGTCAGCCTAGTAATCTTAGGAAGCACCAGAGAACCCACACGGGAGAAACCCTGTAAGTGCCAGGAGTGTGGACAGAGCTTCAGTCAGCCTAGTAATCTTAGGAAGCACCAGAGAACCCACACGGGAGAAACCCTATAAGTGCCAGGAGTGTGGACAGAGCTTCAGTTGGAGTAGTGCATTTAAGATGCACCAAGGAACCCACACAGGAGAGAAACCCTAAGTGCCAGGAGTGTGGAAAGAGGTTCAGTCAGCCTAGAAATTTTAGGAAGCACCAGACGGAATCACCACACAGGGAAGAAACCCTATAAGTGCCTATAATACACCTATAAGGAGAGTGGAAAATGCTTCAGTCAGCCTTGTGATCTTAGGAAGCACCAGAGAACTCACACAGGGAGAAACCCTGTACGTACTAGGTTTGTGGACAGCTTCAGATGGAGTAGTGCATTTAAGATGCACCAAAAAACCCACACAGAAGAGAAACCCTAAGTGCCAAGAGTGTGGGAAGAGCTTTGTTCAGAGTGGTCATCTTATGTGCCATCAGAGAATGCACCTTTGCCTAAAATGTAGATAAAATGTCTTGCTTGTTCTTGGTTTTGTTTTGTTTTTAAATATGCGTGGCCAAAATTTCCCTGTCATTTTCTAGAGTTCAAGTTTTGGTCTTACTTTCACTGACTGGAAGGTCTTCTGCAGGTCTAGGGGATTTCACTCACGGACATGGACTTGTTGGGGAAGGGACTGTATTCTTAGTCCAGGTTTCCAACGGAATGAGAATGACTTAGACCAAATCCTAACCAACTTTCCAGCACTGATGCAGCTGTGCCAAAGGGGCATGTGCTGCATTCTTTGGTTGGATGGCAGTCACACAAGCCTCCTAAAGATAAATGAATGTTAAGAACATAAGAAGAGCTCCAGTGGATCAGGTCAAAGGCCCAGCTTCTTTTATCCAGTGCTTCAGGGTCTAAAAATGCCATCTTTACCTTGTGACTTGTTCCAACCCATTGGCATTTTGAGACATGCTTCCTCTCTTCAAAGCATATCTGTTTAGCTGTTATGGCTATTCACATCGCTGGATCAGATGCCCATGAATTAGGGCCCACTCCTATCAGCTTTCCAATGCCAGTGCATGCCAATGAGCAGCTTATTGTGGCAGGCATCCTCAAGGTAAGGGAGCGATAGGGAAGGGACAAGGTAAGGGTACTTTGGGGCTGCACTGTGCCTTCTTCACTGCTGGAAAATTGGACAGGAAAGTGCCCTGTGTTTAAAGTCTGGAGGTGGCCTAAATCTGAGGAGATAGGAGAAGCCAGAGGTTGTTCCAGCTGGCCAGGGATGGAGGTTTGGATCTGCCAAAACAGCTGGGAATGGCCAAGCAACTCACCCTTAGCTCCATTCCAGTGGTGGTGGATTGAGGTTAGTACACCATATTGTGCCTTTTCTGATTTTTTCTATAGCACAGAAGTATCTTATGACACTTTTGCAATACTTTGGGACTGGCGCAAGAGACTTGTGCTGACCCAAGAGTGTGCTGGGACTGCACTCTCACTGCGAAATCCTGAGTTGGAGGTTCATGAAAACAGAGAAGCATCGTTCTCTCTCCCCTACTTTTGCAATGTGCATAGAGTTCTAAACCCCATGCATATCTTGTGTGCCAGATTTGTGTTCCTTTTCCTTTTCTAGTTCTGTAAACCCAGGAGCAAGTCAGGTTTCCATGTGGCCTGGCTTGAAAGGACAGTGCTGATCTGGGCAGCCACTTCTCGACCTCTCATCCCCTGGCTTCATGTTGTGACCTTGGGCTGGAAGCAATGTGAAGCCATGACAGGAGCCTAGAGACTTAGTTCAGTAACTTTCAAGCCAGCTTCGAGTGTGAATTCAGAATCTAATGTATGCTATAATCCTTTGGGCCATGACTGCCAGAGGGAGCCTATTAACACAAAAAGTTGCCGACCTATTTTTAGGAGGCGGGCTCAGATTTGGGACTGTCAAACAACTGACAAAAGATACAGGGGAAAAGAATCCTGACAGCTGCTGCATGCAACAGTAAGGAGAAGGCAATTTAGGGGGCTGTGTGCCACCCTCCACAAGAATTTAGAAGGCTTGCTTGATAAGAAGGAAGAGAGAAAACCTTGATCCCAGTGCCAGTGCCCAGTGGGGTATCTAGAGAGGGTGCAAAGCATTTTGCAAAGAGCCCTTGGCAGGCATTGCATTTCCAGGAATGCTACCATTTTGCTCCCACTGCCTGGAATGGCTCCAAAGAGTGGCAGAGCTGCTTGCAGACAGGCTCCCTTCAAAACCTAGCAATGTGCACCCCGTTTAGCTGTGCCACTGCCAGGACCTGCAACCTTCTGACCCATGATAAATGTATGAAGAACAGTGCTGGATCTGCACGTTAGAATTCTGCATTAAACACAAACAATTTAGGGTGTAATCCTTTCCCTGTTCACTCAGAAGTAAACTCCATTGTGTTCAATGGGTCTTACTCCCAGGAAAGTGTGCTTAGGATTGCAGCCTTAGTATACTTTATCTAGGCTGTTTGACATCTATTTTTGGTTTGTAATGTAGGCAATAAGACCATGTGGTGTGACATTCAGGTTTAGAAGCATAAAGCCATCATGTAGACATTCTGACTAATGACATTAGGGAGAACTTATTTTAAAGGAACAGTCCTGTCCTTCGCTCTATTTCCACAAGCTGTATTTAAAGTTATAGGTTGAACTCCCCATTTGTGATATTTGGATGCAGGAACCTCTTTGAATAACCATTTTTGTTATATAAGGCAATTACTTATGGTAATAAGGCAGGTAATGAATCAAAACAAATCAAGTTCCCTTTCAAGCGGCTGCTAACTGCCCTGCAAGGAGCTGAGCTCCTGCAATTTGCAAACAGTTTCAGCTGAGAGCAATTCACAAGTGATTATTACTTGTGGGAAGGGAGCTGCTCTGCCTCCCAGCTGAACTAAACGTTCATGAAATTTCCTAAAACAAGGTTAATTTCCTGCCATATTCAAATGAGCCAGCCTCATTTGCTTTGAGACAAAATCACATATAAATAATGGCATATAAATAAATAAATTAGGCCACATCTGTATAATAACACACGGACATTATTATGGTCTATCCATGATGTTCCACAGTACCTGACTTACGAGTTCAATTGAATCCCAAATGGCAGAATTGACTACATCACTCTGGATTGCAGGAAAGTTTTCACTTTCCTTTTCCTTGTACATCTATGAAAATTCCCTGCATACAGAAAACCAGCACAGCAGGTAATGAGGGAGAATCATGAGCTTCCTACCAGCAGGGATCTTCTTATCTTCTTCAATCAATCTGCTAATGGAGCAATAGGATTCTTGTTCCCTTCCTTACGCCACTCACCATCATGTTCTTTTTGTAATGGCGAAACCTGCAAATTTCAGAAGCAGGATGCCCAAACTGGAGAAAGTCACACTGATCACAGTGTCTGGGTCACCCCATTCAGGATCTGAAAAAGGACATTAGTGTGCTCCAGTAAAGTAGCCTAATGCTAAAAGAATATCTTGTGCAGAATTACATTATACATTTATGCAGTGGCCTGAAGGTAACCCTATCATTTGTATTAGAGAACTGCTTATAAAACAGTTTTGATTTGTACTGTCAGATTTTGAAGTCCAGCTAAGCCGCTTTAGTCCAGATGAACTGTGAATACGAGGCATCCTTTTAACAGAAACAGAAGCACAAGGGGACTATTCGGTCTTTGTTGAAATGCACCAGCCTAAGAAGAATGGACAGGCAAAACAAAGGAAAGTTTACTAGGAAGTAAATAATTGAAAATATCTTCTCCTTGGAGGAAGCATTTAATGGAATTGTCCAAGGCACTGTTACCACTTTGAGGTTTATGGTAAGAACAAAGCACACTATCTTAAGACTAGGGGGGCAGTGTGATCAGATTTCTTTAAATGAAAGCTGAGGGTTTTGGAGATTTTTTTTTCTTTTTGGACAATCTCATATGTTTCCTTGTTTTGGGATTTCAGGTTATGATGACAAAGCCTCCCGAATTAACTGGTAGAGATCCCATAGGCTTGCAGGACTAGGGCAAGCAACTGGGATGTATGTGACGTGGGCAAGATGGAGAATTTCTGATTCAAGTGGAAAGATGGCTATGGTGGAGTCCAAACTGTGACTCAATAACAACAACCTCAGTTGTTTTGTACTGTCCCTGCCTTCCAACTGTCAACCAGGTTGTTTGACTTCTAATTTAGTACTCAAGAGATGGACAGAAACAGATTATGTGCAAGAGATAGAAAGAAATAGGCCTGCCAGTGCTGCTTAGCATTGTCTTTGGGATCAAGACGATGGGCAATTTGGGAATGCCAAGAAGTCCAGGCACTTCTGTCACCCCAAAATATGCCCACTTCCTGGACATACTAACTCCCTGCTATGTTGTGCTTTTGAACATAAGAAAAACCAGGACAAGTACAGGGCAAGTTTTGAAGACTTTCTGACTTGTACCCTGCTTTGTCTTGCCTCTTCTGTCCTTTCAGGCTTCTTGCCTTCCTTGTTTCGTCCCCTTCCCTGTTCTGTTCCCATCACTGCATTGGTCAGTCTCGCCCTGCTTTCAGATCTGATCCTTCCTGCTGCCAGCTGACACCCTTACATAGTGTCACTCACACACACTCATGCTCAAACCAGTGGGCTGGGTAGCTGTAGATAGTCAGGAGCTTTATTTTCCACCTTTCCCTTGTCAACACAAAGGCTTACAAAAGCTGCTTTTGTCCCCACAATTACCCTGTAATGTGAGTGAGGCTGAGAATAACTGTCCAAGATCCAGCTTCATGGCTGAAGCAGGATTTGAACGCAGATCTTCCAGGTTGCAGTCTAACTCCTTAACCACTACACCATCCTGACTCTCAGGACTGCTATGTGCACTGACGGGAAGAAAGAAAAAGTTTTTTAAATTTTCTTTCCCCTCCTCCAGCTAATGAATTAACCAGCTTGACAGAATGTCTTAAAGAATCTTATTATTCAAAACTAGATTCTTGCTACAAGAAGAAAAGCAGAGAAAATGTGTTCATATTTTTTTGCTAAGCCTGACAACTGGGGGGAAGGGGAGCTCAAGTGTTACAAGTGAGACATCTCACAATGATATTTCAAAAGTGGAACCCAAGAAATTCGTGTCTGAATATTCAGTATATCACTTTTGATGAAAATATTCAATGAAATTATATATTGCCTCCAAGGGATACCTAGCTGGAGGTTGGTGATGGTAGAACATCCTGACTTTACTGCAGTGGTGTACCTGGGGAACATAGGTACAAGTGATCCTGTAGGCACAACTGGGGGTAGGGTTGCCATAATTCTCTTCCACAAAATTGGGACAGGACCCTGTCAAACTTGCCAGTATGTAAATGCAGATCCTGAAAATGAAACAGTCCCAGTTTTCCAGGACATATGACAACCCTTGCTGGGTGTGGGGCAATGTCACCACCTCAGCCATGCCATTTCAAAGGTCACTTATGGCCACTGCCTCTACCCAGAAGTGTTCAATGGGCCACAGATGGGGTGCATTGTTCAGAAATCTTCTAGAGGGCCTTTAAACATCGCTTCCAGTTTTTGTCTTTGTTGTGGGGCACATCCAATTACTACCATTGCTTCCTATGGAAATTATAATATAGACAGTTGCCCTAATATCACTCATCCTACGCTCTATGTTGACATATTTATTACATTTGCTACTATTTAAATGCAAATATGTACCCTTGCTCTTCTATCTAGCCATTGTTTGTTTGAACCGCCATGACTTTTGTTGCAGTCTCTCAGTACTTGAGTTTCCATATGGGAATCAAGTGCCTTTAAAAATAATAAAAAATAGAACTGGAGCCTCAGAAACCAGCCTTTGTAATGGGGCTCTGCAGTTCTTAAAATGAATTTCCTTTAGGCTGATGACTTTGCAGAGTGACACACAACTGTGGGATCACAGGTTTCAGATGAAGCAGGTAATGCGAGAAGCATGAATGAGACGATCTCTGGAATATTAAGTGCCTTCACTGATGCAAGAATCTGCATTCTGAACAGATGTTTCAAAGAGGTGTTTCTTATTAAAAGTTCAGCAGAGAGCACATTGGAACCTATTCATCCTCATGAAATCTTTTTGAATAGCCAATATGCACTAGAACAATTTTGATCTCTGGGATATTCAGCTCCGTTGCACTAAAATGTACTGGAATTCTAATACAGTGATGCCTCACGTAACAAATTTAATTCGTTCTGGAGGCATGTTTGTTACATGAAACGTTCTTTACGTGAAGCGGATTTTCCCATAGGAAATAATGGAAACTCAGACGATTGGTTTCACAATCCCAAAAATATTCATATAAAAATATTAACTGGATATAAAAATGATGACAGAACACTGGGATTGAATTCAAAACATGCATTCAATGTTCATGATCTTATGAAGTCTATTTAGGCTGCAGTCCTAAGGACACTTTCCTGGGAGTAAGCCCCATTTAACACAATGGGGCTTACTTCTGGGTAGACATGGTTAGGAGGCTGCAATCCAAGACACCTTCAAAGTGTCTCCCCACTTTCTCCTTCTCTCCATCCTGAGCCTCTCTCTCCCCTGCTCCCTTCTGGCTAGCCCTGAGCTGCTTCCCTCTTCTCCACTGCTCTTCTCTCCCTCTGCCCAGTGGACACCCAACCACAGGAGGAACAGCATGGAAGTGTTGCTTTCACTATGGGCAGGTGTGCTAGGCAGCCCTGACGCTTTTTAAATAGGCTGCTGGCCAGCGCGTCTGCCCCAACTGCCAACGAATGTGCTTGTTAAGTGAAGCAACACTTGTTACGTGAAGCAGAATCCTAGAGAAATTTTTGTTTGTTACGTGAAACATACTTTATGTGAGGCATTCTTTATGTGAGGCACCACTGTACTGTGTTGCATTTTGCAAAGCAATGAACTATTTCTGTTGTGTTTCTGTCAATCCTGCAAAGCAGATTGCTTATACTACAGTTTGGCCAGTGACAAATGCAGACTGAACACCATAGTGACTTGCCCTGGATCAGTGGTCCCCAAACTTTTTAGCACCGTGACATACTTTTAAAAATGACACTCTTTTGAGACGCAAGTAGCATTCCTCATCTGAAAAAGTTTCAATGTACCAGTCGTTCAAGCCTCTATTTTACTATGGGGGGAATGAAACACATTCTGGTGCAATTGGTGAACTCCACATTGGTAGGATTGGGACCATTCTGGTGTGATTGTGTTCCCCTCGGCCTACCCACTGCACTTTGAGGTAGACCAAGACATGTGCACAAGAAAATGTGCATGACCCACGTTTTTCCATATCAGGTTTGTGTGTTTAAACATTTTTTATTCCACTTTTCAGATTAAAGGGTGCCCAAGGCATGTTTTTCCACCAAAAGGGAAAAAATAAAAATAAACAAACATAATAAAACATGAGGGCCTACAATAAATATTTGGATACACTAGTAGGAACAGTGGTGAAGGCTGGACTGAAATATTAGGAAATGTCCATTCCCCACACTTCAGATGTTACTGTTGCTTCTCTGGCTCATTTTAGTATGCAAAAGGATATGAGGACTCATGTGAATGAGGACATACTGCAAGGAGAAGTGATTAGAAAATAATAATAGCTCTCAATTAGTCCTGTCCAGCACGAGAGAGAGAGAGAGAGAGAGAGAGAGAGATGCCACATTAACCAACTTGAATCTCTTTTCGATGGACTACCAGGCAGTCTTCCAGTTTGCTAATATACTCCTTGCATGGGTCTGGGGTAGCTGTCCTGATGCCTATTTCTGTCTCAGTCCTTCTTTCTGACTCCTTGCAGCATTAGCAGAAATATCAGATACAGATCATTAATCACAACGCCTGTACTGTCCTTGAATTATTTAATGCAATATTTGAGGAACTGTGAATTATTTAAGGCCGTATGCGAAAGGTCCTCTCCGATAGACATGCAGCGATTATTAAGAGCCACGGCTAAGGCTGATTTATTTTGCCACAACTCCATACTAGTGCTGAATGTTTTATAAACAGAATCTGCCCCTTTAGTTTGCTAAGCCAAAAGTAGAAAAGGAGAAGACCTGTCATAGGAAGTTTCCCAGGTCTGGAGTTGTGGGGTTGCGGAAAATATGAACAGCAAGTTTGAAGTGTGAATGGGAAATATTTGGGATGATAATGAACAAGAAACAGATGTTTCCCCAGATGCACCAGGAACAAGCTGTTTCAAGAAAGGTCTGATAGGACCTATCTTTTGAAATTTAGTTTGCTCTGATCTTAAGGTTGCCATCTGGCTGCCACCGAGGGAGAACTGCAAACCAACAAGCAATTTGATCTTCTCCAGCCAGGAATGTCTTCATCAGAAGCTCTTCTATCTGCCTGCCTCTGTGCTTTTTAAAAATACCTGTACTTGTACTTAAACCTTGCTAATTTCATCTCCCCTCCCTGTTCCCCTTTTGTGTCGTGGCTGTTAGATTGTAGGTTATTTTAAACTGGGAACTGCCGTGAACACATTGGCAGAGGGGGAGTGTTGATTAATAAGAAACCAGCCAGCATTTTATAAGTACAACCAGTAAAACCATCTGGCAGATTAAATTGTCATGTGGTCCTGCCTGATCAAGAACTGTCTCCATCAACAGGACACCACCATTCCCAGCTCCTCCCTTTCAACAACATATGAAGAAAACAACGATGGCTTTATGAACGGATCCATTGCAAACTTCCCTTGGCTTCAGGAGATGCAACACATTGAGTCATGGGCCAAACCCAGCCAAAGCAAGTGCCAAAATGGCTGTTACTGCTTCCTTCTGTGGGGACAGTTGTACAGATGTCCTTTGGATAAGGGGATAATCATTCTGCCACCTGGAGGTTACCCTCTGTGACATGGAGGGGTTTAAGCAGACCTCAGATCTAGCTTATGCAGATCTCCATGGATCCATGCCACAGGTCTGGGAAGAGGTTTAGGATTCATCAGTGATCACTGCCTCCAAAACCACTCTTGATCTGATCCATCCTCCCCTTGATCTGTTGCCTCCCCATTTTGGCCTCCCGATCCTGTTTCCCCTTCCATAACCAGTTCACCTGGCCTGCCATCTTACATAGATTGACAGGCAACTCCTGATTTGCCGGTGTCAGTGGGGATATTCCTGCCTTCCCAGCAGCATGTAATGTAGTGTGCTGCCAGAGCACCTTTTATGTGCATTGGAGAGGGAATTGTGTTTAGGTTTGTTCCAATTTAAGCACCATTGCATTGAAAAGCTGTCTTTTAAAGAGTTTCCTCAGAATATTTTCCTTTTGTAAGCCATGGATTGGACTACGTAGCCTCACAGGCCCCTTCCAGGATTATCTGAGGCTGCAATCCTAAACTCCAGTTAGGCCGGCATAAGTCCTGTGTAAGTCCTGTGCTGACATTGGGGTGTCACAAAACTGCCATCAGGCACTTTTGCCACACACCTAAGGGTGTTAGGCCAGTGCACAGATACATGCCGACCTTCCCACATCACCTCGGGAAGATATGTCAGCCTAATGAGGCTGGCCTAACTTGATTAGGATTGCACCCTGAGTCTATGAACAGGAACAGTGCAGCTGTTTTCCAAAGAATCTCTGCCCCCTCCTAGCAGCCTATTTGTATGCACCCCATGTAATCGGTTCCAGAAGAGCAGTTGCATTAATCTGTAGCAGCAAGAAGGACAAAGAGACCTGAGGCACTTAATGGCTGACTAATTTGTTGTCCCACAAGATGCTCCAATGTCTGACCTATGCTGCACAAACACCTTAAGACCACATGCAAGCTAACTGCAAGTACCTCAATCATACTCCTCAATCCCAGCTCCCAGCTTTATCTCTTGTTCTGGCAATTGACCCAGACGACACCATTCCAGTCAAGCTAGTAAAGTCCTGACCAGTTGACAAAGCCAGCAGTGAGCATGTGGTTTTTTGGGGGAGGTGGTGGTGGTGGAAAGAGTATTGGCAATTCCACTCTTGGCTACTCCAGTCCCTAAACTGTGAGAGTATGGGGGAACATTTATATGTAGCCTAATGATTCTAGCTGGGAGTCCACTTAGGCTGCAATCCTAACCTCTAATTAGGCTGGACTAAGCCCCAGCAGAAATCTTGTGCTGACCTGGAGGTGTCACAAAACTTTATCTTGTCCAGAGTTTTTCTGGTAGCGGAATTGAGCCACTGGTATTGTTTCCAGTGTTGCCCGGGGTATGCCTGACTCCTGGGAATGTAATTTCCACGGTAGTCTTTTGAAGCTTCTTCCATGTACCCTCTTTTTGTGTCTTCACAACAACCCTGTGAGGTAGGTACCATAATTCTTTTACGGACAGCTCGCAAAAATCTCTTTGCAGGTGGAATCTATCACAGTGTGCTCATCACAAAGTGTCCTGTTCCAATTTTGTGGAAGAGAATTATGGCAATCCTACCTCTAGCTATGCCACTGCCAAAGACTTATATTAAGGATTTGTAGTACTTGTATTAGTCTGATATTCCACCTTCACCAGAAAGGCCTCAGAGTCTGGGCCTTGGGACTCCCAGCTGTCAAGTGGAAAATTGATGCTCAGTGATGGTGGTATTCCAAAACGACGCACTGATTTTCTAGGCCACATGCAAATATGTCACCTTCAAGGTGTGCCCACAGGAGCATCTCCTTCTGCACAAGTGGCACAAAATGCATAAGTAGTGGCATGTAATCCAATAAGTTACATTATAAAAGGAACATGCAACTTTTAACACAGAGGCAGCATGAAAAGTGTCCGTCTCCTTTACCCAATTAAATGCCAACCTCTGCTCCTCCCGTTGCCCTGCGTTTAGCTCAGTGAGTAGGGTGATGATTGCAGCCAAAAATGCCAACAGAAAATGACTGCAGCCCCCCATTCCCTCCCCCCTTTTCCTGCTTCAGTTGGCAACATGGGTGGCCAGACCTGACTGTGTCCCAAAAGTCAATATATTTTCTTTGCAGTTTCATCTATCTATATATAAAAGGCATCTTCATCATCATCCCTGACTCATCAACACCCAGCCAAAACCGCTGGGCCTATAAGCATGAAATTTGATGAGGGTGTTCCTTCCATGATGGAGGATCCACTAAGAAACAGTTTTCAGAAATTCCAACCAGAAGTGGGTGAAAAGGGGCGCAATGCGTTTTATAAAACTAATCTTCATCGTCATTACTGACTCATCAACGCCCTGTCAAAACCACCAAGCCTAGAAGCGTGAAATTTGGGGAGGGTGTTCCTTCTGTGATGGAGGAAGTCACTAAGAACCAATTTTGGGAAATTCCAACCGGAAGGGGGTGCAATGGGGTGCAACGTGTTTTCTTCCCTATACTTTGCATTGAACACTCAGTCACTGATGGATGCTCTGCCCCAACCCCTGGACCTAGAAGTGTGAAATTTGGGGAGGGTGTTATTTATGTCACATCAACACCCACCAAGAACGGATATGGAGAAATTTAACCCTTAAGGGGATGAAAAGGGGTGTAACGTATTTTTGTCCTACACTTAACATGGAAGACTGTCCAACATCCATCTGATTTGGTGCTCAGTGCCTGGTGCACTGGGGAGATGTTGTTCGGAGGGAGGGGTTGCACTGGGGAGGATGATGCGCATGGGGGCTGTTGTGCATGTGGAGGTGATGCACATGGAGAGGTGATGTGCATGTGCTGATGCTGTGCATGGGCAGATGATGCACATGGGGGACTGATGCGCATGGCCCATGGGGATGGATGCGCATGAGGAGATGTTGCACATGAGAGGTTTTGCGCATGGGGGATGATGCGCTTGCGGGGTGATGCACTTGCATAGATGTTGCACATGGGGATGTTGCGCATGGGGTTTTTTTGAGCATGGTGGGTTGATGTGCATCAGCCATGGGGGACAGATGTGCATGAGGGGTGGATGCACATGAGGGAATGTTGCGCATGAGGGGTGATGCACCTTGGGGAGGTGATGTGCATGGGGGATGATGTGCATGGTGGGATATTGTGCATGGGGGGTTGATGCACATGTGGAGATGTTGCGCATGTAAGCTCATGCGCATGGGGGAATGTTGCTCACAGGGGTGTGATGTGCATGGGGGAGGGATGAGCATGAGGGATGGATGCACATGGTTGGATGATGCGCATGGGGTGGATGAACATGGGGAATGTTGTGCATCGGGGATGTTGTGCATGGGACGTTGTTGCACATGGGTGGTTTATAAGCATGGGGGGTTGATGTGCATGGGGGGTTGATGTTTGTAGGGGGCTGATGTGCATGGGGGGTTGATACTCAGTGGGGGGATGGCATATGGGGAAATTTTACTCCTGCAACATGGGTACATTTTTGCTAGTATAGTGAATAAATGAATTTATTCTAATGCAGTATTACTGTCTTCTACCAGTTCTTTATTCTATTGTTACATTCTTCCACGTGCCCTAAAAGTTGTTGGAAGTGGTGGTTCATTTTTTTTTACATCATTTAAAAACCAAACAACAGGTTCAAACCTCTTCTCTTGATGTCTCCTGACTTTTGGAGGAGATGAAAATGCATGTTCTTTTGACATCTTTTCTTATCTTCACAATTCTATCTTCACAGTTCTTTGAAACGCTTGATCAGGATTTTTAAGTTTAAGGCTACAGCTTTCAAGTTTGGAAAATGAAAAAAGAAGAAGAAATGGTTTCAATCAGCCATGTATATTAATCCAGAATCTGCAGTATCCACCATAAAATTATCTTTTGGATGTCAGAGATATCCATATCAAAACAAAGAGATGAGATTTTCTTAATAAAGAAAAGAGTGTTTTGTTCAGGTTTTGGTTTATTTTCTCAATTGTTTTCTATAAAATCTGATTTGGTTTAATAACTCAGGATTGAGGTTTTTTTCTGTTGCTGCTCCAGGTCCTTTGAGGTATACAAAGCTTTAAAAACTTTCATAGGGCAAAATCCGGAGTAACTACGGGGAGTCCTTGCTCCGGTGTAAGAACAAGTTACTCTGGATTCCAATATGAATTTCCCATAGGTTTTCACTAGGTGGTGCAGTAACTACAGGTGCATGTAAAGTCTCTAACGTGCTCCCGTAGTTACTCTGGATTTGGGGGAGAGTGGCTTTTAACAAGTTGTTGCTCAATCATACATAGCGGTGATTTTAACCACTGTGCCATGGCACACTGATGTGCCGCAGGTGTGCTGCAGGAAGGGTCTTTATTATTTTGGGGGATCTGAGCCTCCTACCGGCAGAATGATGTGCCTTGTCAATGGTCAATAAATGGATGACAATTTGATTGCCTTATCAGTGTGCCATGAGCTGAAAATGGTTGAAAATCACTGGTATATAGGACTTGGTTGCACTGTCGTAAAATGGCCTCCAATAGTGTGCAGAGCTCTCAGTTGCCATTTTGGGAGTGCGCTTCCGATCTATCTCTGTATCACAGTGATTGAAAATCACTGAATCAATTCAGAACAAGTCTCCAGTGTTCAAGGCACCATAAAGCCTACCTCGAGGTGATGCTGGGGATGAAACCAGGGACTTTCTGTTTTCAAAAGGCTCCAAACTTTCCTAATGGGTGCTGACATCTCTTATGTTCAGATATGTCATTGTGCTATTGTCTCATTTTCATTACTGTCTTGTTTGCATTTCTCAACCAGTTCAACAAGTTTGGTAAAGGACAGCAACCGGTGTCCCTCAATGTCCCCAAAACTGTCCCTGCACCCACTCTCAGCCTGTTACTTTTAATCCATGTAAGGCTTTAGATTGCAATCCTGTCCACACTAAGCCCCATTGAGTATAATGGAACTTGTTCCAAGAAGTTATGCATAGGATTGGTCTCATGGCTGCAATCCTAATCTCCGGTTAGGCTAGCATAAATCCCAACATGACTCCGGTGCTATCCTAGGGGGTGTTGCAAAAGTCCTGTAAGTCACTTCTGCACCACTCCTTGGGAGGTTAGACCAGTGCATGTGGCAGCCTCTCCACACCATCATGGGAATGGGGCACAGGTGAGTTGTGCCAACCTAAATGTTAGTACTGCACCTTTCATCATTTTAATTGTGAATCTAATTTGAAGTACAAACTAGATTTTCAGTCTTTTTTATATAGTGTTCTCTAGATAAATATTGCATATGCTGGATTTTCCTAAAAGTACCCTTGGATTTAGACCAGTAATGTAGAAAGGGGGAACTGGAGTGGCACAGTTCCCTTTGCGGGTGCTGACATCAGCTTTCAGGTGTTTCCCTTTTCAGGTGTTTCTTGGGCAATATGTGAAGGATATGGGCAGCTCATCCACTAGCTCTTGGCTCTGGCTGTGAAATAGAGCCAGAACTGGAGTGGGGAGAGTGACAGGGTGTCAGTGTCACAGGGGCGACATTTTTCCTGCACCACCCTGCCTGGGATGCCACTGGTTTTGACAAAACCAGGCACAAAGCATTCTAAGGAGCATCTTTTCTAGAGTACCACTACAGGGAGTTGTTGCGGCATGGCGCTCCACATTGCAGTGCCCCTGAACTAGCCTGGAAGAAAGCTAATACAGAACTTTACACCCCATGTTTTCCAACAGTTTTGGAGGAAACAATTTTAAATTTGAAAAGAGACTAGTGCTGAAGCAAGAAGAAAAGAAAAAGGAAGAAAACAAAGAACCAAACTGTGAAGCAGCACTTATGGCATCACTAATTTGATTATCAGAAATCTCTGAAACTCACAGGAGGCAATTATGCTGCTTAAAAAGAAAGAGCTGGAATTAATATTACAGTAATTTCCATCCTGCCTTTCAAAATGAAGTCTGAAATGAAGAGAAGAGGCTTCAGCTTTCATGAGCATATCAATGCATGCTGTATAAACTTCCATGCAAATAAACCAACTAAGCTCTTTCCTGGCAAATCCTGCGGTTTTGCATGTCTCAGTGGCAGAGCAGGGTGACCATATGACCATAAATTTCTGGATTTGTCCTCTTTTTAAGCCTCCTGGACAGATGTCCTCCAATTTGGCTTCATTTTGTAACTTTGCAATGGTGTGCAGTATGCAATCATGTCAGATGTTGTTGGATTTGTATTAAAGAGCAGAATCCAATGCAAAAATTGGTTTTGAAATATCTACTTCCTATCAAATGTTATGGCCAAAAAAACTAAAAACTAAGCATTGAGCTCTATGGGAAGGTGAAAGTGCCCAATATCTTGGCTTTACTCTTGAGAAGGCAAATGTGCCATTATCCACCGGAAAGGCCAGGCTGAGAGGAATTCAAGACCTTCTCCTCCTTTTGAGGTTTGGGTATCTGGTCACCCTGTGGCAGAGGAGCTCCTGGATTGCTAATGTTAGTTCTTCTCCTACTTTGGACCTTAGAGGGGTCACCCGAGCTGCAGAGTTTGAGTGTTCACAGATCAGCTCTAGTCTCAAGGTGGCTCCTGAAAGCAACTGCAGAGATGTTAACAGAGCCACTGGGATTGTCCAACAGGCTGGAGGGAAATATCCAGGAATAATTTCAGTTTGAGTCTGCAACCATAATACTTGTCTGAGCTAGCTGTAATGCTCAAACTAGGCCTTTGCTGGTGCTTCCATACAGGTGCAATAGTGCTGACCCAGCACAAACCAGCTGTTCTGATCAGAATCTAACCTCATTAGTAGGAGACTAACAACTCAATCCTACTGAAACCACCATACGGTGATGCAGAAGTGCCAGGAATTTGGATATTGAAGGTCCCTTTGGGGTAATGCGACAACAGCCCCTTGTTCCAAGTCAAACTCCAGTAGCCATGATGGGTCAGTTCAGACTCGCACCAGCTGGTGGTGCAAATCCACGTCGTTCTATGCAGCCAGTTCAAGCACGGAAAGTTGGTTTGGATAAGGTAAGCACCACTGCCAAACCTATCCTCCTAGGCCTGATCTCCCACCACCTTCTCCACCACTTTCTGCCTCACTGTCCCACCCTTTTCCAACCACTACACAAGGCTTACCAGCTCTGTCAGGACCCTCAACATCTGAAGGCATGTGCGGGAAGCCTGCGTTCTTTACCGCCACTGTGCTGGCTTTGTAGCACTTTGTAATAGCCTGCATTAGAGGAACCCATGTTCTTCCAGCACTAGTTTTCAGTTGGACTTTGCTGTTCGTGTAATAGTATTTATTCAGGAATGTCTTTATATTTATTGTTCATTGCCCTATAAAAAGTGAAGTAGCTAGAAGGTGTGTGAAAACTATGTTTTACAAGGAACCTAACTGTGATGTGCAAGCAGCCCGTCTTCCTCTCCTTCAGAGTCAGGTGCTTGCCACCATTCTGCACCCAGTGCATGCAACGACTTATAAGAGGGGTAGGATATGCTTGCATGTCATGGTAAAACTCCCTGCAAAACCTAATGCTTTGGACCCCTCTAGCTAAGCCATTGCACACTGGTTCAAAATTGCCAACCTAGTTAGAGGCGGTTTGAGGTAGCTCATTCCATTAACCAGTCAATGACCCTCTGGATATCCAGAAAAAATTCCTGCTGGTGGGTGGTTCGGCAGTGGAACAGATTGCCAAGGGAGGAGGTGGACTCTCCCTCACTGGAGATCTTCAAGCAGAGGCTTGACAAGCACCTGTCGGGGATGCTCTAGGGGGATTTCCTGTTGCAGGCAGAGGGTTGGACTAGATGTCCTACTGGGTCCCTTCCAACTCAAGGATTCTATGATTCAAACAGCCATTATTTATCCTGGCCTGTCTGGTTATTGAATGTAAATTTCTGCAATTTGATTTTAATTCTGGACTAGACATGAGACTGTTGTTTGTACATGCAGTGGTAGATCTCTCTCTCTCTCTCTCTCTCTCTCTCTCTCTCTCTCTCTCTGTGTGTGTGTAGGGGACTTGAGACTTTCAGACTATGGGCACAATCCAGAGCAAGTTCAGCCTGCTCTGCCCTAACTGCTCTCTCCTAACTATTCTGTATCCAGAGCAGAAAGTTATGCTGCATCCAGAGAGTCAGGAAGCCTGGGCTGCCCTAACTGCTCCATAGCATGCTAAGTAAATGACACATGGGGAGGACTTGCTCCTGAGGAGACACCCCTCAGATCACACTGAACAAGGAACAGCTGTGGTGCCTACAGTGGTGACACAACTCTGCACATCACCTAGCATGGAAGTCTGTGTGACATCCCTGGGATGCGCGCACCCCCCTACCTGGACTGCGCAGTCGCCAAAGTTGGCACCTACGCAGTTGTTTCTGAAGCCAACTGGCTTCAGAAAGAGTACTGCGCAGGCACCATCTCTGACACTTGCGCAGTACTTTTCTGAAGTCTTTCGGCTTCAGAGGAGACTGTGCAGGCGTCAGAGTTGGTGCCTGTGCAGTACTCTTTCTGAAGCTGTTCAGCGTGCTCAGTGTGTTTCTGCGCAGTGCACCTCAGCTGGCCATTCGGGCCAGCTCCGAGGACAAGTGGCAGCTTCTGGCTCCTGCTCCGCCTTGGAGCAGGCCTGAATGGGCGCGCTGATGCCCGGGGCCTGCCAAAGGACAGTCAAACTCCTCCAGCGCATCACCCCATACGGAGTGCATCACCCAATGCGGCCCACACCAGCCGCACCAGTCTGGTGATGCCACTGGGTGTCTGCCTTTTAAGGAGTCCCTGATGAGATGCCAGTACATTCTCCAGTGAATACAAGGGGCTTCTTGGAGTGGCCTGCTGTATCCTGAGGTTTGTGGGCAGCTGTAGTTTGTTCCATATCCTGAGGTTGAGAGGCAGGGGTTGCAGCTAGGATGGCCAAGAACTCAGATTTTTGGTCAACACTGCCATTCTTACTCAAAGGGGTCCTTATCATGGAGCCCTATGGGTCTACTCATTACTATACCTGCTCCTGAGGTGGTATAACTCTGAGGGCTGGAAGAGGGCATTTCTGCCTTGGAAACAGGCTCTGAATACAGAGTAACTGCTCTGCCCTAAGCAATGCTAAACTTGCCCTCAACTTACCTCTCCTGAGCTGCTTAGGCTGTCCCAGTTAGGGCAGAGCAGGTCCACCTCTCTTAGGGCACCCTAATGCTGAAATCCTAAAGACACTTTCATGGGAGTAAGACCCATTGAACACAATGGGGCTTACTTTTGAGTAGACATGGTTAGGATTGTGCTCTATGTTGCCTTGCTCTGCCCTAAGCCTCTTCCGGAGTAACTGGGGTGGAGCATCTTGTAGTTGCTCCACCCTAGTGATAGATAGGGCAACCCAAGGGCTCTTATGTGGACAGATTAGTTGCTCTGGATTGTGCTGTTGGTTTCTCTAATTGATTCTCTCACCCCTAATGTCAGCCTGATTTTCAGCGACTGATATTGTTCCATGAAATAAAAACCCAAAAATGGTTGAATATATTTAATGCCCATTTTTGAATATAGTCCAACTCTTAGGATTAAAAACACATTTAAAAATTAATAGAAACAAACCAGCCAAAACACATTTTGGAACTGAATTTCACAACAGAAGGGATGAGGAAAAAATGTTAAGAGTCACTCTAAGAATAGCAAGATGAACCATTTCAGGCTTCCCAAAAGTATTTCTAGAAAACAATGCCTTACAAAAAGATGTAACTGAAGATATTATAGAGCGTCCCATCAGCCTTAATTAGAAACAAAATTAATTAATCAATATTCAACTACAGAAATTAAGCTTGCAAGAAACTTGTTACTTAAAGTTCAGTGACAACCTCCGTATCAAAGTAAGGCATTAATTAAGAAAAGTACAAAATAGTCTCATGATGAAATGAGATACTTACAGACTAGAGTGACGAGAAAGCCCAGACTGATTGATTGATTGATTGATTGATTGATTGATCGATCGATCGATCGATCGATCTATCTATCTATCTATCTATCTATCTATCTATCTATCTATCTATCTATCTATCTATCTATCTATCTATCTATCTATCTATCTATCTATCTATCTATCTATCTATCTATCATTAACAATAGCAACTGGAGGGGGATTGCCTATACTGTATACTACTTTTTGACAACTGAGTGGCAGGAGAGTTAGAGCAAACAAAAGAAATCACTGTATTTACTTGAATCTAATGAACACCCCATACTTATAATAAAAATATTGTACTTAATTCTAATTAACGTCAAATCTAATGCACACCCTGATTTTGGAGTCTGAATTTGGTTGAAAAAGGTGAGTGTTATATTTGAGTAAATACAGTATATCTTTACACACTTAGGGCGCAATCCAGAGTAACTACGGGGAGTCTTTGCTCTGCTGTAAGAACAATTTACTCTGGATTGCAATAAGAATTTCCCATAGGTTTTCACTAGCTGGTGCCGTAACAATGGGTGCACATAACGTCTGTTACGTGCTCCCGTAGTTACTCTGGATTGTAGAGTTAGTCATTGATCCAGAGAACTCCTTACCATTGGGACACTGTGTTGTCAAATGCCTTTGAAAGGGGATTGGACAGATTTACAGAGGAAAAGTCCATCACAGATTACAAGCCATGATGGGTAAATGCAAGCTCCTGGTTCTAGGAGCAGCTAACCCTTAAAACCAGATACAAGGGTGTACAGCATAAGGGTATCTTGTTGTCTTGCAAACTTCCTGAGGCACCTGGTGGGCTACTGTGAGATACATGAAGCTGGACCAGATGGGTCTTTGGTCTGATCCAGCAGGGCTCTTCTTATATTCTTAAAGAGGTTTGGTTTCTGAAAAATGTATTAATTATGTTTTTATATACAGAGTCTCTAATGATGTCTTAGCAATAGTGGTCAATACAACAAATGAGAGGCTTCAATATTAGAACGATGCTTGAACTTTGTCTGAACTATGCTTGAACTTAGAAAATTAGGTGATGCACTTATGACCCTGGGACCCTAGGAAAGTTAGACAAAAATATCTATTAAAGGCATTATAGACTACATGCGTAGGAGATGTTTGCAGGTACAAGCGGAACCCACACATGTGTGCCCGAGAGTTGTGGGTAAGCTTCAAAGGCATTTGACCTCACTAGCTGGATTTTGTGGTAAAGACTTCTATGCTACACAACTGTCGTAAAATTTCTGTGACACCTTCATTTGGAAACTCAAATGTCAAGATGTGAGTATAAATCCTTGTAATTTGGTGTAACAATTTGGATCGCTCCTCTGACCATTGGGCAAGGAGATTTTCCCTACAGAATAAACTGTTGCTTTGAACCACACAGACAAATCTGCGTTTCAATCTTGTGGCTTCTTCGACCACAGTTTCAAAGTGGGTTTGAAACAACAACCAAACAACAACAACCAAACAACAAAGTGGGTTTGAAACAACAACCAAAAGAAAAAAATGTTTCCAAAGAGCTCAAATTCCAAAAAGGATCTCAAGAGAAGCATCAACAACGGTCACTGTGCATTAGGTGACACGACACCAGTAGGATGCATACGGCCAGCTGTTGTATTGCTTCTAAATATAATAATTGCACGCCATCAATAGGGAACTCTGCCCAGTTGGCAGGGACGCCGTCACCTATAACCTGGGAAGCCTTGCACAGACTGCTTTTGACAGGTTATATGTATTCTTTTTCAGAGCATGGGTTCTTCAAGGACTGTACTGTCTACACTAACAGCAAATCTCCAACACTAATAGCAAAGGTCACAGACAAAGGTCTTTCACAGCTTTGCCGAGGAATGAAACTCAGATCTCCAACCTGTGCTGTAATGCATAGTTTCCAAGATCTCTGGGGAGAGAACTAAATCACAGACAGTGACCTTCAAGTAATTCACACCAACTAAATGTACACAGGGCATCCCCAACAGTCAAAAGTAGGGAGAGTGATATATCAAGGTCAGAGACTTGAAAGTGGGGAATTCCCCAGGAAATAGGCACAGTTGGAACGAACAATTTGAACATCATTTCAGGCTTTGGTAAAACACATACTGTGATGGATGTACAATGGATGTTCTATTTAATATTTTTAATTATGTTTTAATGTGAGCCAGCTTGAGTTGGTCTACGACCCGAGAAAGGCGGGATACACGTTTTTAAAATAAATAAATAAAGATCTATAGCAAGATCAGAAAGGCTTGCTTTTTGGTATGCTGTACATTTGAGATTACAAAGCAAAACAAGAGCGTATGTTAAGACAATTTGATTTGGATGAAATATAACTAACACAAGACAACACACATTTTGCGGTCTTGAAATTTAGACTTATTCCTGGGTATATTCGGAGTGCTGATTACAAAAATAGCCCCAGTTTTGCCCTATCACACCTAGTTTTGGAGATACAGTGGTAACTCGCTTAACAAGTCCCTTGCTTAACAATTGATCCACATAACAAGCAAAAATTTCTCTAGGATTCTGCCTCACATAACAAATGTTGCCTCACTCAACAAGCACATTCGTTGGCAGTTTGGGCAGATGTGCTGGCCATCAACCCTTTTAAAAAGCATCAGGGCTGCCTAGCGCACCTGCCCATAGTGAAAGCAACACTTCTGCGCTGTTCCTCCTGTGGCCGGGCGTCCGCTGGGCAGAGGGAGAGAAGAGCAGTGGAGAAGAGGGAAGCAGCTCAGGACTAGCCAGAAGGGAGCAGGAGAGGGAGAGGCTCAGGATGAAGAGAAGGAGAAAGTGGGGACACACTTGGAAAGTGTCTTTGATTGCAGTCTCCTAACCATGTCTACCCAGAAGTAAGCCCTCTTGTGTTAAATGGGAAAGTGTCTTTAGGATTGCAGGAAAGTGTCTTTAGGATTGCAGCCTAAGTTGACTTCATAGGATCATGCATATTGAATGGATGTTTTGAATTCAATTCCAGTGTTTTGTCATCATTTTTACATAGTTAATATTTTTATATGAATATTTTTTGGGTTCTAGAACCAATTGTCTGAGTTTCCATTATTTCCTATGGGAAAATCTGTTTCACATAAAGAACATTTCACATAAAAAGCATGCTTCACATAAAAGGCATGCTTTCACATAAAAAGCATGCTTCTGGAACGAATTAAACTTGTTATGTGAGGCACCACTGTACAGCATAAGCAAATGGTTCAAGTAGCTTCCTTAAGAGGAAACCTATGCCATCCCACCTTTTTACCTGGACAGACAAGTTTAGCTACCCAGTTGGTAGGTGCGTTCCAGTCTTAGTCGTAGACTTGGCTACTCCAGATGTAAAAAAAGTTTGTAAAAATACAAACACACACACACACAAACAGAAGCGGGGAGAGAATGTCATTCAAAAAGGATGAAAGTCTTCTACAAGAGTAGTAGAGATACCTGTGACAGGCAGGGGTGTGCAGATCAGCACTCATTCACGTTCATTGACTTTCTGTTATAATTTGTTACCCTTATTATAGCATAACATCCTCATATGAGGACAGGTTTTGTCCAATATATGTTATAATATCTGTCCTCATATGAGGATGTTATGCTATAATAGGAAATTTAGGCAGGTTTAGCTGAACATAACAAGGATTTTAAAAGGGTTTAAAAAGAAGCACCTGCAGGTCTTTCATTCTTTATGGTCAACCTGGTGAAATCTGGCTCCTGATTAATTGAATGTTCATGTATATGGACGAATATTATAACATATATTGGACAATTATTTTTTTTAAATGACTGTGCTCAGTGTCTAAAATGAAGACTAAAGGATAATTATTCATTTTTGAAAAAAATCTTCATTATAAAATTTATGCTCCATTGGGTTAAATTGTTTTTGAGGGTATTCCCAGGAGTTTTTAAACAATTGAACTAACAGTTTCCAGGGTATCTAAAATTAAGGTAAATCAGGCAAATAATAGGAGAAAAGAACGGGGTGTCTCATGAAAAACAATTGCCGTTTGTTGTTTGTTTTGAAATTTGCTCCAAACAGGGTGACTATATGTCATAACCGCAAAAGAGGACAGGGCTAAATATGTAGGACACACAAGAAAAATGTAGGACATGACAAAATAAAAGCTGAAAACAGTCATATATATTGCTTTCATTTGATTAATTTAAATACTGAGCTACTACTATTAAATTACAAGAAGGCTGTATGCTACCTGATCACATGGAAAAGGAGAACTGAAGTTTTTTCCAGGACGCAAGGCTAAAAAAGAGAACATGTCCTGAAAAAGGAAGGAAATATGGTCACCCTGGCTCCGAACTTTGGTCAAGGCCGAATGGCTCATTCAAAAGATATGGATCAATGCAGTTTCTTTTCAAATGCAGGTCCTTTCCTGTGAACAGGACTTTTGCTGGCTCTCTAAACATGGAGAAAATGTAGCTGTCGGCCTCTGCTGATCTTTCAGGAACAATCTTTCCAGATCTGAAGCAGCTCAGCCTGGTAACAGGTTTTCCTCCGCCTGCCCCATGCGCGTCTTTCAGGACAAGGAGCCTCTTTCATTTTGATCCCCTTTGCATTTGTAAATGGGAAGGCAGTGGAAACCTTACCCTGGTTCAGGCTAATTGAAATAAATCAGCTTGTTCTAATTTTACCAGACTGGATTTTAAAGCATTCTGCACCACCAAGGGAGGCTCCATGCATCGGCTTAGAAAAAAGGATGCTTCCTTGTTATCCACATCAAAGCCCCGTTTACAAAAACAGCAGAGGAGTGGATCTCACGCTGGCATCGCTCCTGCTTCTTGAACAGTAAAAGAAAGGGAAAAAAGATGCATAAAGCCAAAACAAGTTAATGACACTTTTTTTCTATTTATTTCCACAGGGGGAAGATTATCTGGCTGGCAATCTTGGACTGAATGGGGTTGCTAATCATGTATCTTTTTGTCGCTTGTAGGATGTATGTGGCATAGCCAGCGGACATGCAAAGGATCTTCAAGCAGAGGCTCGACGAACACCTGTCGGGGATGCTCTAGGGGGAATTCCTGCTGCAGGCAGGGGGTTGGACTAGATGACCTACTAGGTCCCTTCCAACTCTATGATTCTATGATTCTATGAAAGCTCTACGTTCTGCAGGGAGCATCTTGGTGCATGAAAATGGATCATACCCGTGGGCTTTTAGAAATCTGTGGAAGCAATTGAGGAGCAAAATGGAGAGGCCAGATGCAAACTGTGGCGAGCCTCTAACCAGCCAGCAGCCAGCCTCTGGTTGCATAAGAGCATCTGACTTACTTGACCAAACACAATCGGAGCTGTGATGGTGGGGTGGGGGAATAGGGGTCCATTTAATTGGGGGACTATTTCTGTGTTGCGTGTTGGTTGTTGCAGGAAAAACTGGAAATTTGAGCCCATTTATTCAAGAATAGCCCATTTATTTGAGCCCATTTATTCACAATCTACACTATGTAGATTGATGAAATGATATTTGGAAGACTGACCCTACAATCCAGGGTAACTACAAGACCATGTACGAGTCATTACGGGCACCTGTAGTTACTGCACCACCTAGTGAAAACCTATGGGAAATTCATCTTGCAATCCAGAGTCAATTGCTCTTACACCGGAGCAAGGATTCCCCGTAATTACTCTGGATTGCACCCTGAACTTATGGTGAAACTTAAATATTGCAAAAACAAACAAAAAAACCAAGATGGAAATAACACCATAATAATTTTGTTCGTAGATGACTTATTTTTTCCCTATACCAGAACAGCGGTGTTCACGGGAGTGCTAATCCACAGACATTGTTTTCAATAATTAAAGGATTGCAGCTAAATATTAAGGAGGTATTTATAGTATGGTTTCTACATGAAAATTATATTTTATGTTTAGTGTTTTTGTGAGCATTTGTACTTGTTTTCCCCTTAAGCAGTTATTAAAACAAGAATCAGCAATAAGGAGCCGTCTGCTCTCTTCCCATTCTTCTTTGCAGGATCTTTCTCTTTGCGTATATAAACTGAAAATAATGTTTTTACATTTTCAGGAACTTTACACACACTTTTATTTTCCTATTTGTATAAGTTTGGATGATCTTGAGAGATGAGATGGAGATATTCAAAAGCAGCATTAGGACAGGTAACATCAGTGGCAATGCCACAGGGAGTGTTAAGGTAAGTATTGCAGGTGCCATAACATTAGTGGTATGCTATTGAAGCAATTTAGGGCTGCAATGGCAACTTGCAGAGTGGGAGGGTGTCTTATATGGAATATTTTGGTGCACTTACTGTGCTACCACCACCCCATAGGTACACCACACATTGAATGGGGAACTGCCAGCGCAGGCCTTCCCCTAGATTAAATGGAGAAAGAGGGAGATAAATGGACAACGCCTTTACCGGGAATCATAGCACTTGTGATTAGAGATGATGGGCAAAATCCAGGGAGTCCTTGCTCCGGTGTAAGAACAACTTACTTTTGATTGCAATATGGATTTCTCATCGGTTTTCACTAGATGGTGCAGTACCTACGGGTGCACGTAAGTTACGTGCTCTTACATGCTCACTCTGGATTTGGGGGTAAGGCCACAATCCAGAGTAGCTACTGCAGTCCTTGCGTTGATGCAACAGGCATTTACGTCGACAACGTTATGGTGCCACCTAGTGGAAACCTATGGGAAATTCATATTGCAATCCAGACTAAACTTTACGTGCATCGACGCAAGTACTGCCATAGCTACTCTGGATTGAGGGGTAGGAGAAGTGTACCTTTGCATGCTGTGACATTCTCTGTCAAAGAAAGGAAGTTCCAGAATTCCTTCATGCTCGTCTTTGCCAGCGTGGCACATAATGCTCAGGCTGCCTTCTCCTGAGAGCTTCTCTTCCCTGATAGAATCAGAAACTGAATGAGAAAGAGGCTTTGTAGTTTCTATCTCATGCCACTACTTCTGGCTTTGGAGATCAGGCAATGAAGAACTATTCCAGGCATGTTTCCTCCTTCTGGAGGGATTAGCATCTGGCACAAGTCACCCATACGAGGAGCATCCTCCTCCTGCTTCCGACATACTACTAGCCCTCCTCCACATACTACTACTAGCCTACTACTACTAAAAAAAAAGCAGGCCTCCGTCAGTCTTTAGAGACTATGGTATCGTGCTTGGCGCTGCATACGCTGCATGCGAAGCACAAAAGCCTGGGTCGGATTGTTATGGAGGATAGGCTGTTACCCAAGCAGCAAATCCCCCCTCTCCACGCCACTGAATTAGTCCAATGGAAAGGCAGAGCCAATACAATTGGATCCAGCTGCGTCGCAGAGCTGGGTAAGGACAGGAGCTCACCCTGTCTTGTGGGGCTGACCCGGGTCTCAAACCCTGGCCTGCTGGTTAACAGGCACAGTGTCTTAACTGCTTGCACCACCCACAGCCCTACTACTACTACTACCACACCTCCTCCTACTACTATCACACCTATTACTACTACTACTACTACTACTACTACAGACATACTACTAGCCCTCCTCCCTCCTCCTCCTGATACTCCCAGTCCGCTGACTTAATGATCACCTCTTGGTCTCTTCCTTGCACACAGACCTTCCTGCAGTCTGTTGCTTCAAGAAAATGTTTTGTAACAGTAGGTCCAGCAGCAGTACAGCCCTATATTAATAAATAATAATAAATAATATTTATTATTATTGTGCCGTAAATATTATTACAGCCCTATAGATTGGGCCGTAAATATTATTTCCATCTGTAATATGCTGGAAGACATGACGTGATTGTTTTCACATGCAGGTATTTATTTGTGTAGTTATTGATCAGCATCTGTCCACCTACATGAACCCCCACCTGCAATCTGAAATGATGCAGATCCAATACAGGGTGAATAGTACCGTGAGAATGAGGTGCAAAAGATGGGTATGCAAACATCTCCACATGTGGGTACGCAAACAAACAATAGCTAATTCTAATATGTTATATATACAACCTTTCTTCAATGACTCTACCTGTAACACACAATTTTGCAGTACCTACCTGGCAGATGACATGGCCATACATAGGGGTGATCCCTCTCTTTTTATTACCCATCATAAACTGGGTGAGGCCTCTCATATTTTTGTCTAGTTAGATGGCCCATACCAAGCTGGATGAGTTTGTAATTAAGCCATTTACTCATATGCCAATAAATCTTCCCAACAATAAATATCTAATCACCTTTTGCCTTTTACTTTTCTCGTTAAGTACTGATTCAGAATGCCTGCACATGGTTTAACGTGCATAATTTGGTAACATATAATTATTTGCCTTCGCCACCTCTGTGACAGTAGAATTGATCTCCCCCCCCCCCCCCTCCAAATCTTCATTTCCTTTTAATAGCCCACCACATCCGTCTATGACGGCTGCCTCCATTAAAGCAAAATTAAATGCTTATCTGTGATTCTTAATTTTTATGTGTTTCCAAACAGGAGGAGGTTAGATTCCAGTCCAAATCAGCCCACTGATGTCCTCGGGGACTCATTGCTCATGTTGTAATCTAAAGAGCTGTTTCTAGAAAGAGGCTGGAAAGAAATTTTTGAAGTTCTTTTTTAATGGCGATAATAAGTCTTTCAGTGATGCCTTAATGTGATTTATTTTGGGAAGGAGGATATGGTGATGGAACTCATGAAACTTCTGTGAGCATGTTTTGCCTTGAGATCCATTTCAAATTTTACTTTGTGTGCAAGTTCACAATCTTATGAATGTGCAGAAATCTCTTTGAGAATGTTGAGTTGTCTTAGGGCGCAATCCAGAGTCACTATGGGGAGTCCTTGCTCCGGTGTAAGAACAACTTACTCTGGAATGCAATATTAATTTCCCATAGGTTTTCACTGGGTGGTGCTGTAACTATGGGTGCACATAATGTCTCTTACGTGCTCCTGTAGTTACTCTGGATTGTAGGGAAAGTGAAAGTGGCATGGCCAGCATACCATAGTGGCAGTGACTCCTACTTGACTCTCCCCTTTGGTGTGGGAGAAAGGTGGGATATAGAAACAATGAACAATAAATAATAATAGCTCATAATAATTTTACAGGGAGGCTCACCACAGCATAGTGTTCCTTCCCATTTGGAGCCAGGTTTACTCCTCTGTTTTGATTCTGCTGCCTGAAATAGGGAGACGGAGGGGCTCCTTTGCTTGAATGCTGCAGTCAGGCTTCCTGGAAGACATTGTGCTTTGCACCCCCTCCACCTACACTTTTGGGTATAGGTATGAGGAGACTCATTGATTGGGCTTGTCCCATCATTGATAAGAAGCCGGTCTTACCCTGTGCCACAATCCTGTGGCTGCCAGATGTCATAAAACAAAATACAGTGGTACCTCTCATTACAAGCGTTTCACATAACAAGTATAAATTTCCAAGAAATCTTGCTTCACATATCACGTTCCGCTTCACTTAACAAGCATGCATGCTATGGGCATGCGTTCTATGCAGCACTTATGCACCGTGTGGAGGCTATTTTAAAAGGGCTGCCATCCAGAGCTGCTGCCTCTAACTGGCCCCAACTTGGGGGCAGTTGCCTGTGGATGCCAGAGGCAGCTGCCCTTAACTGCCCCCAAGTGCCCCCACCAGCCACCTTGAACCTCCAGCAGCAGCCCAGGCAAGCATCATAGGAAAGTGTCTTTGATTGCAGCCTTCTAACCATGTCTACCCAGAAGTAAGCCCCATTGTGTTAAATGGGTCTTACTCCCAGGAAATTTTCTTTGATTGCATCCTCCTAACTATGTCAACTCAGAAGTAAGTACCATTGTGTTAAATGGGGCTTACTCCCAGGAAAGTGTCTTTAGGATTGCAGCCTAAGTAGTCTTCATAAGAACATGTACGTTGAATGCATGTTTATAATTCAGTTCCAGTGTTTTGTCATCATTTTTACATACAGTTAATATTTTTATATGAATATTTTGCGGGTTGTGGAACCAACAATGGAGTCTGAATTTCCATTGTTACCTATGGGAAAATCCGCTTCACTTAAAGAGTGTTTCAGTTAAAGAGCATGCCAATGGAACAAATTAAGCTCTTTATGTGAGGCGCCACTGTATTTGCTTGCAAAATGTTGTCCGATATGCCATGCATGAACATGCATGTGTGAATACAAGTTGAGTACATGTGTAGCATGTTTCTGCTAGCTTTGCAACCCGAAGGTGAAACCCAAAACTGTTCCAGAGTGTATGTGCTCTCTCAATAGGCCATTCATATGCACACTATGGAACAATCTTTGAATGGTGACAACATCCAGGAAGATAATGTGATGGTAGAATTTACTCCTTGAGAAGTCAGTCCAAGATATTCATAAGAGATACAGAAATCAAAGAGAGCTGCAAATCCGTTCAGGATTTGCCTTATCTCTGTAATGGTAATAAGTTATTTTATTTCCTTTTTTCCTTCCTCTCCCAGTACATCGGACTTTTCACCAAAAGATATGGGTGGTCTTATATAATTATATAATTATAATATGGGTGGTCTTAATTATAATTATATAATATGGGATGAAGCTGGTTTTGAAGGACACAGGAGGGAAGGAATTGCATGGTGAACAAGTTGAAAAATATAATTATTTAAGCAAAACTGGCTATTGGGCCATTGGATTTTTGTACTCATTCATTCTGCCATGAAGCAGGAGCACCACTCCAGGTGCATCACTCATTGGCACAGCAGTTCACAGTGAGATATTGGCCCCGAAGCCGTACAGGAAAATGTCAATCTCTTCCTTTTTTGTCAAAGCTCTTGTTGAAAGCACTGCCTAAGCCTGCCCTCTGTTTACCGAAATGGCTTCGGAAATCTCTAAATCCATTCATCCCAAGGATTATCATCATCAGGTTTCCAGACAACAGTCTTATTCTCCCTAGTGAGGGCTCTCTCTCTCCCTCTCTTCCTCCCCACCCTCAGGCCATTAGCTGCTGTATTGATCTTGGCCTTATACGTGACACATCCTACAGCAAAGGCAGCCTTGGGCGGATAAAGGGAGAGCAGTTTAATGGGAATGGCTACGGGATCATGATTGGCAGGAGAATTCAGTGCAGGGCTACTCTCTGTTCCTTGTTCCCTTCCACCAAGTCTTGCCGGCAATCTAGATGAGATGATCAGGGTTCGAGACCCAGGTCCCTACAAGACGAGGATTTCCTGCTACAGGCAGGGGATTGGACTAGATGATCCACTGAGTCCCTTCCAACCCTATGACTCTATGATCATCATTGGGAGCAGTGATGGGATTCAAAAGAAATTAAGAACCGGTTCTATGCCCATCTGGCAGCCACTTTTAAATGGCTATTTTTAAACATTATTTGTCCTGTCTCTCATTATCAACCAGTTCTATGGAGTAGGTGCGAACCTGCTAGAGCCCACCACTGATTGGGAGATGCGCACCCAAATATCTCCAAAAGGCTGTTCTGATCCTCCTGCCCATATGTGCAAAATAAAGTGAGGAGGGTGAAGCAGATCTATTCCTACTTGGCTTTGGCCCCATCCCCAACACCTTGTATTTGGTGCAGTGTCATAAAGGGATGCCCACAGACATCAGAGGCTCTTTGCAAACATGGGGATCCTGCTTAACTAGAGTTTACAAACCGGAGCCTGTGCACATGCAGCTCTAATGGCATAGATAGGGTTATAGCATCACCTCCATTTTGCTCTGACTGCCTGGAATGATTCTGAAGGGGAAGGGTGGCTTGCATGTCAAACTTAGCGCTTTGCACCTTCTCTAGCTATGTCAGTGGGCATAATTATCACTTTCTGGCATTCTACTAATGCATAGAGTTTGGAATTGGTAGTTTCAAGATGCCCTTTTCTCCATTATTAAAGAATCTAACCCTGACTCACCTATTTATCTATCTACAGTATTTATATTCCACTTTTCAACTACAAACTTCACAAAGTGGTTAACAAAGATAATGAAAAAATAATAGCTAATTAATAGCTAATGGGTGTCTGTCCCAAAAGGGCTCACCATCTAAAATTCAAAACAGAACACCATCAGAAGCCACTTGAAGAGACATTGCTGGGTTGTGTAGGGTCAATTACCGGTACTTTCCCCCTGCTAAATTAAAGGAACACCCACTTGAAGACTGCCTTTTACCCAGTTAGCAGGGTTTGGGAGGCACCTGGACTTGGGAGGGACCAGGACATGCTCACATCCTCCTGGATTACACAGTTTTCAACATGTGCTTTTGGTTGTGTACCCATGCAAACCAGCCATTTTATTCAATAAATAAAATAATTAAGACCTGATATGAAAAAGTAGGTGCCCAGTGAATCACGGTGCTGTCAAACCTCTTCTCCAGGTAGCCACCACCCAACTGTTAAAGATGAAGGCATTTTGATCAGGACAAGTGTTAATGACTAATGGATGGGCTTGCTCACAATGGAGAAGGTGCAATCCTAACTAATTTAGTATGGTATTGGCATCCATCAGTCTTGAAAGACCATGGTATTGTGCTCGACACTGTATGCGAAGCACAAAGACCTGGGTAGATTTATATGGAGGATAGGCTGTTACCCAAGCAGCAAATCCCCCCTCTCCACGCCACTGAAGTAGTCCAATGAAACGGCAGAGCCATTTAATTGATAGATTTAGATTGATACAGTTAATCTGCACCACGTTCCCATGCCTACCTCACTGGGTTGTTGGAAGGATTACAAAGTGAGAAGTATGGGTGAAACTATTTTTATTCTCTTGCTTAACTTGGAGGAAGGTAGGATCAAATGAAAAGTAAAAAAAATGTCCTGATTTAGTAAGCCGGTGATGGAACCTGATGCTCCAGGGGGCAGTTCATACACATACTATGCCATGCTGATAGATCTGTATCCTTTGTATGATCGTATTCTACAGTTTTTTTCAAATTCACTTGAACATATTATACAATTGATCATATTCTACAGTTTTTGACAAAGAAGCTCCATATTTTTAGAAACGAGCACCATAGGAATGGGGAAAGATGCTGCCTTGCTCATGCTCTCACAAAGCTGCGCTCAAAAAATGCTAAGGAGAGACAGCTGGGAAGTTCTTCAGGTCTCTGCGAGGAATTTTGGTGATTCATTGAGCTGCTATTGAAGTCGGTGAGCAGCCTGGTCAAAGTTCTCTTTCTGGAGCTAACCTGGTAACCTTCCATTGAAAAACCAATCATTTATTGGGACGACATGAATGCCACCACACTTCTGAACGGACAACAAGGAACCGCACACATTGAAAGTTTAATGGAGGGCCTATGGAGTTCAGACTGGAGGATGAACCGGTTTCAAGTTCTGAAAATACAAAGAAAACAGCATTCAAGCGGCCTCATTTTACACATCATACATTCCAATGTGTAGGTTTCTTTTTTCTTCCCCTCCTGGAAATAGGAATGGGGCTTCAGGATAAATCATGAGATGCATCATCGCTCTGACATTATGGATTCGTTCAGGAAAGAAGCCAAATTACTAGAAATGAAAATTGCTTGACTTTCTTTCTTTCTTTCTTTCTTTCTTTCTTTCTTTCTTTCTTTCTTTCTTTCTTTCTTTCTTTCTTTCTTTCTTTCTTTCTTTCTTTCTTTCTTTCTTTCTTTCTTTACTGACTGAATCCAGCCATTCAGTTGATGGTTGGACTACTAGTTGCTCTCTACCTATAATGTGTTTCACACCAAGATACATACAAAGCTGTTCCTCCAAGGTCGACGTCTAGATCGACTCTGTAGAAAGTGCCACTGTACTTTTTCTGCCCAAGTGAAGTTTGAATATGATAAGCCATGATATTTATGCAGCTGAAATGGTAGATTATTCAAAATTAAGGGCAGGGAGGATGGGGCGTCACACTGGCATCTATCCTGGGAGACTGTGATGATTTGGGTGAGAAGGAGGAAAAGGAACAGCAAATTGGGACATCTTAAATTAGTCACTTGTGCCTGCAAAAGTAGAACAACACTCCAGACACATAGCAATGCATGGAAGGAAAGGGGGAAATAATCTCCCTAAGGCAGTGGAAGAATATGCAGAAGTAAATGGAAGCTTTGCTTGGTGATGTTCATGTAAAACATTTGTGTTGGACTCAGGACTCCTGTTGCACACTAATGCTGCCACTGAAGCTGTGACTAGTGGATATGTTCTCTGAGATCCCTTCTGTTTGCCCTCTGTTCAATATAATAAGTTTTCATATTCCATGTTGTTCATTCCATGCTCTTTGCGCATTTGGCTCATTAACTATGTATTACATGCAGCCTTACTCACTTCCTATGATGCCAGTGGCATAGCTAGAGGGGGTGCAATGCACTAGGTTTTACTGAAGCCTGACTGCAGTGCGAAGGGGCTCCTTCCCCTGCCTGGAATGGCTCTGAAGTAGAGGAGCTGCTTGTGGTCAAACTCACCCACATCTCCCAAGCTTTGCACCACCTCTAGTATGCCACTACATGACTCTTTTCCTCTTTTTTAATTAGGTTTCCAAATGGTTTTCGGAAACACACACACACACAGAGTCAATGCCCTTATCTTTCCTGCTTCTGAATAGCCAAAAGGGATCTTGACAAAGAATTGTCCTTAATTTCCAGATCATGATTTGCTTAATTATCATAACATGTGCTATATTGAAAAGAAACACACACACACACACACACACACACACACACAATTGAGTTTGTATCTGCTTTTGATCTGGCTTGCTAGAGAAAAAAGGAGCAAATGCACTCATTTCAAAAAGGGATTTCCAATTTTCAAACCATGGGAAACATTCTCCCTGACCATCGTCCAAGATATGTGAAAGGTTGCAAATGAATGAATGAATGAATGAATGAATAACTAAATAAATAAATAAATAAATAGGACTGAGCACAGCAGATGGCACCCTGGGTGCAGCACTACTCTGAGCTATACTCCAGAGAAAATGCAGTAACTGAAGAAGCATTAAACAACACTGAGTGCCTGCCTGTCTTGGAGGAGCTCGACAGTGAACCAACTTTAGAAGAACTAAACGAAGCCCTGGATTCCCTTGCTTTTGGCAAGGCACCCGGGAAAGATCACATCCCTGCTGAAGTTCTGAGGGGCTGTAGAGGGACCATTTCCACTGAACTGTACAAGATATTCTGCCTCTGTTGGAGGGAAGGTGGAGTACCACAGGACATGAAGGATGCTAATATCGTCACACTGTACAAGAACAAAGGCGACAGGGGTGACTGCAACAACTACCGTGGCATCTCTCTTCTTAGTGTTGTAGGGAAGCTGCTTGCCCGTGTCATACTGAAGAGGCTTCAGGTGCTTGCAGAGAGAATCTATCCTGAATCACAGTGTGGATTTCGAGCCAACAGGTTCACCACTGATATGGTATTTTCCCTTCGACAGTTGCAAGAGAAATGTAGGGAACAAAGACAGCCACTCTTTGTAGCCTTCATAGACCTTACAAAGGCTTTTGATTTGGTTAGTAGGGATGGCCTTTTTTAAATCCTCCCCAAGATTGGATGCCCACCTCAGCTCCTCAACATCATCAGGTCCTTTCACGAGGACATGAAGGGCACTGTAGTTTTTGATGGCTTAACATCAGACTCCTTTCACATCCGAAGTGGAGTGAAGCAGGGCTGCGTCCTCACACCAACTTTATTTGGGATCTTTTTTGCAGTCATGCTGAAGCATGCTTTTGGAAACGCAACAGAGGGAATCTATCTCCGGACCAGATCAGACGGAAAACTCTACAATCCTTCCAGACTAAGAGCAAAGTCCACAGTCCAGCTGAAATGCTTGCGTGAGTTCCTCTTCGCCGATGACGCTGCTGTTACTGCTCACTCTGCCGAAGACCTTCAACGACTTATGGACCGTTTTAGCAAAGCCTGCCAAGACTTTGGACTAACAATCAGCCTGAAGAAAACACAAGTCATGGGTCAGGGTGTGGATTCACCTCCCTGTATCACAATCTCTGAACATGAACTGGAGGTTGTCCATGACTTTGTGTACCTTGGCTCAACTATCTCTGACACTCTCTCCTTTGAGCTGAACAAACACATTGGTAAAGCGGCTACTACATTCTCCAGGCTTACAAAGAGAGTATGGCTTAATAAGAAGCTGACGGAACATACAAAGATCCAGGTCTATAGAGCTTGCGTCCTGAGCACACTCTTGTACTGCAGTGAGTCTTGGACCCTTTATGCATGGCAGGAGAGGAAGCTGAACACCTTCCATATGCGCTGTCTCCAACGTATTCTTGGCATCACCTGGTGTGACAAAGTTTCAAACAACGCAGTCTTGGAACGAGCTGGAATCTCTAGCATGTTCACACTTCTGAAACAGCGGCGTCTACGCTGGCTTGGGCATGTCATGAGAATGGCTGATGGTTGGATTCCAAAAGATCTCCTATATGGAGAATTAGTGCAGGGAAAGCGCCCTAGAGGGAGACCACAGCTGCGATACAAGGACATCTGCAAGAGGGATCTAAAGGCCTTGGGAATGGACATCAACAGCTGGGAAATCTTGACCTCCGATCGTTCAGCGTGGAGGCAAAAGACCCAGCATGGCCTTCTCCAACTGGAAGAGACACTTGTTCGGCAGGCTGAAGCAAAGAGACAGACCCGGAAGCAGCGAAACCTGGGCCTGGGCAGGGGACGGAATTTATTTGTCCTCAGTGTGGAAGGGATGGACACTCTCCAATTGGCCTCTTTAGTCACACTAGATGTTGTTTCAGGACCTCCAATCAGAGCACGATACCAGAGTCTTTCGAGACTGAAGGATGCCAATGAGGAAATAAATAAATCTAAAATGCATGTTATCGTATGAAGCAGTTTGGCTCTAATACTCTTGTGCATATGTTGCTGTTCCATGACAACTTTTTTTTTAAAAAAAAATCAGAGTGTGATGCACTTGTATACACCTGTACATAATGCTTGGTGCTGCCAGGAGAACATGATCCAGGCCAAAGGGTGACTTTTTGATTAGTTTAATAGCACAAGATCTCAGATTGCACAACATCAAGGAAAGTCACCATTTGCTGGCTTGGGTGAAGCCTTGCCTTGCTTTCTTTTCTGAGGAAATTCCTTGAACAGCTACACGTCGCTTGCTCAGTCCCATGCACAACTCTTCATGGGAGCCTCCAAAAGATAAGAACACGAAACCACCAGTACTCCCTTTCATGGAGTGTCTCTCCATCTCCATACACAAAAGATACATCCCTGGATATTAAAACTGAACCTGGGACATTCTCATGCAAAACAAGTGCTCCTCAACCAAGCCACTGTACTTAGCTTGGTGAGTCATATGTTGTTTCGATCTGCCTTAGAGCCTGTGCAAAGCACTGACTTAGAATGTTTGAGAATATTTTCTTCTCTGAAGGCCAGAGGGGACCTTTGGTGGGAAGTGGAGTAGTGAGAGAATAATTAAGGAAAGTTGGGGAATATCCACCCACTCCCTGTCTGTGTGCTGCAGATGGCTCAGTGACGCCGTTGGAGCGGCCTGCTGAGGAAGACACAGGACAGAGATGCGGCTGACAAGGCCTGACTCAGCTCCCCGCAGAGAGCAGTTCTGCCTGCTCTTCATCTCAAACTTCAGAAGTGCATGTATTGAAAAGAAAAGGAGTTTGTTCTTGCTTCTCATGACATCTCAGTAGTGAACTGCTGGAGAAAAGTCCAATGGCTGTTTCACAGAGAAGATGGGAGGGACCCCAAGTTACTAACGACTTTGAGAACCATGATGATTGTGACCTTAAATTAAAAAAAGCAGGCCTCTGTCAGTCTTGGTAGACTATGGTATCGTGCTCGGCGCTGCATACGCTGCATGTGAAGCATGAAAGCCTGGGTTGGATTATTATGGAGGATAGGCTGTTACCCAAGCAGCAAATCCCCCCTCTCCACGCCACTGAATTAGTCCAATGGAAAGGCAGAGCCAATACGATTGGATCCAGCTGGCGTCACAGAGCTGGGCTAAGGACAGGAGCTCACCCTGTCTTGTGGGGCCGACCCGGGTCTCAAACCCTGGCCTGCTGGTTAACAGGCACAGCATCTTAACTGCTTGCACTATCTTTTTTGGGATCAGGATATCTTGCCTGCTTCCCAATGAGCTGGCCTATACACTCAGGACAATCTGGGATGTCCTGACAGTGACTTGGAAGGTGAGCCATTAAATGGGATTTGCTTAGTTGGGGTGCTTAATCTCTTCCTTTGGCATGTCCCTTTTGGCTTAGCCTCTTTTTTGGGAAGTGGCAAAGACTTGGTGCTGTCAAATTGCCATTGGATTTAATTTTGTGGTTTCTGCCATTTTGAGGTGCGGACAGCTCAGTTTAGTTGGAAACAGGAGGCAAAATGTTAAATGCTGCCCCATCACCTGCAGGCTTTAAAAGGAAAGAGGGGAACATCAGCTTACAAGAACCAGATCCAATCCCTTTGAAAAGGAAGTGGGTGGGGGTGGGGAAGGGCTGGCAACACCACCAGTGGTGGGCAGCAGCAGGTTCGCACCTACTCTATAGAACCGGTTCTTAACAAGAGATAATACATATAAAGTTTAAAAATAGCCATTTAAAAGTGGCTGCCAGATGGACAGAGAACCAGTTCTTAATTTCTTTGAAGCCCATCACTGAACACCACCCCTGTGACTGCTGGCTACCACCATCCTCTTCCTCATTCTGGAAGAGGAAATGGGAAAGACGGGTATGGTGGCCATTCACTTGACTTTCTTCCTCTTTTGGAAGCAAAGAGGGAAGCCTGGATTGGAGAGAAAGGTGAGGAGTGACCATCATGGCAAGCAAGCAGACACAGTGGTGTTCATGGTGGATTGCATCATGTCACCCACTTCCTTCCCCCACTTGCAAAGTATTTGATCGAGTATGACCTCTTCCTCTTTCCTATGGCCTCTAGCTCTTCTATTTAACTGAAAATAGGGTAGAAGTATATTTATAAACAGTTTTAAAAAATCCTTTAGAAAGACATATAAGAAGCAAGATTATTGGAAATTACATCCAACATTTCCTTGGATTAATGAATGTAGTTGGAAATATTGGAAATATAATTGTAATCCAACTAATGTATGGATATATAATCCAACTAATGAGTGGAGATGATTGAAAGGGAAGGTAGAAAACCACCTGGTCCATAATTATGTAAAGATTGCTAGTTCGGAAACCTTGACGTTCCACTTGTCACCCCTTCTAGCTTTGCTACTGCCCTCCCTTGTGCCAAGACGTACACTAAATCCTACAAGGGAAAGCAACAATCTGTGGATTTGCTACACAGCAGAATTTGATATGCCTTAAAAGCACCAAAAGTGGCATCCTCACTATGGGGAGGGATTATTCTTTTCCTGACTAATTAAAGCATAAATCTGATAGAGTTATTCAGAAACAAAAAACCCCACACACTACAAAACAGATCAATTGAGCCCTCCCACCCCGTCCCTGTTCTCCCTGATAAACATCTCCATTGCCCTCATGTTGCAGTTCACCACGTCACACGGTAGATCAAAGCGCAACGTCTGAATCGGGCACGGGAGCCTCTGCCTCTCACCGATAAACAAAATACAATTTGCAGATAACATCAGCGGTGTCGATCAAAACAGTCGCTTTCCCAATTAGATTTCAAAGAATTCTTAATTGTTATAGATCTCATCGGTCATGCACAGACAGGGTTGGGTTTATTTCCCCCCTCCTGCTTCCATTTCTCAGCATTGGGCCTGTTAGGGCATTTATTTCCCCAGAGAGTTTCAATAATGGACAGCTTTAAACAAGCAGCAGCTGCAGCCTCAGTGACAGGTAGAGGCCAATACTAGCAAGAATCGTTCTGGGCAACAAGCATTTAGAGCATTTAAATGCTCACACATCTGGAACTGCCAGGAAAGCACCAATCAGGATAAAGAACTGAGTGCATGTCCAGGGGATGATTGGGGCCAAGACACTTTGGTGTCAATCAGTGGCATAGCTATAGGGGTCAGTCCTTAGGTGTCCTGCAGGTACACCATGTAGGCATCCCTTCCCAATCACCCTTTGAGCCATTCTGAGCATTGACAGCATTGTGCAGGAGATGCCATTTGGTTTGAAGAGCACCTGAGCATTGCCACTGCTGCGAAGACTGCTTCCACTGTTGCCTGTGGAAGCATGTATGATGTATGTTGGGCTGTGGGTGGCGCAAGTGGTTAAGACACTGTGCCTGTTAACCAGCAGGCCAGGGTTCGAGACCCAGGTCCCCACAAGACTGGGTGAGCTCCTGTCCTTAGCCCAGCTCTGCAACACAGCTGGAACCCATCCAGTGATGGGCCCAGCCTCCCTGAAGATCCGGTTCGCCGGAAGTTCGGGGGCGGGCTGGGGTCAGGGGTCAGGGTGGGGGATGTTCCCTAACCAGACTGCACTGCGCATGCTCATGCGCAGTGCATCTCCTGAAGCCGAGCTTGCGCACTAAGTCTCCTAGGGCCAAGAAACTCAGTGCGCGTGCGTCCAACTGGACGCACGCGCACTAAGCTTCCTGGCACCAAGCCCCAGGAGACGCGGTGCTGGCGGATGCTGGTGAACCGGTCCCCATAGCTCTTGCAGCCGCGGCTCTGACTGGATCGCCAGCGTCAGCAGAGGGGGAAGATCCGGTTCGGGTGAGTAGGCCCGAACCGGCATCTGCCCACCTCTGAACCCATCATATCGGCGGTGCTGTTCCATTGGATTATTTCAGTGGCGTGGAGAGGGGGGATTTGCTGCTTGGGTCAGCCTATCCTTCATATTAATCTACCCAGGCCTTCATGCTTTGCATACAGCATCAAACATGATACCATAGTCTTTCAAGATTGATGGATGCCAAGTACTATGTATGTAACAACATAGTATGTTGTGGCACCTGCATACTTACCATTTTCTCCCACCAGCTACACTACTGGTGTCAGGTTTTCCTGACATGCACCCAGCACCATGTACATGTGTATTCACTCGTTTTATTTGCACGCTTTGTACACATTCTCCTTGCCTTGTATACAAAAACCACTGCTTTTCCATTGGAGTTTCACGTTTAGTATAGATTTCAGTTTGACCTTTACTAGGCTGCATGGTCACCTCCTGATTTTCTTATTTATTTATTAGATTTATATCCCACCTTTTTTCCTTAACAAAAGGAAACTTCTTGGTGATGTTGTATTTGTAGTTGTGTTCAATTGGTTTTCAATTGTTTTAATTTTGATGGTTTTATTATAATTGTTGTAAGATACCTTGGGATCCCATTTCACTTTTAGAAATTAAGTTTTAAATAACGATAAACATCTTTTTTCATTTTCACCTGATATTCTACTTTTGAAAAGAAAAACTGACAGTAAAGATGTTTCTAAAATATTGAGATTTTGCTTTGTCACTGCGAGAGGGTGACGTATTGTGTGAATCAGGATCTGTAGTATTTTAAAGGTAAATTGTGGTTCAGTGAGTGAAGCAGGAAAATGGATCCAGCCCAAATGACAGTACAGTGGCGCCTCACTTAAAGAGCTTAATTCGTTCCGGAGGCATGCTCTTTAAGTGAAACAGATTTTTCCATAGGAAATATGGACAATTGGTTCACAACCCCAAAAAATCCATATAAAAATATTAACTGTTTATAAAAATGATTACAAAACACTGCAGTATAACACTGTACAAAGCACTGTAATATACAGTAACGCACAACACTGCAATAAAGAAAATACTGTACAGTACTGAACTGTACTGTACCTTTGAAAACCTTCATGGCTGGTGTGAGGGTTACAGAGAGGGGATGACTTTGGCTGCAATCCTAAAAACACAGTGGGGCTTACATCTGAGTAGACATGGTTAGGATTGTGCTCTTTCACAATCACTAATGGAGTCACTGCTATCCATTGGCTCAATGGAATCTGTTGTCTTTTTGTGCAACTTTAACATTCCCAAGCTGCTTACGGGGAGCAGCACTGGAACATTGATAAGGCACACCTTCCACGCTGCCACACACAGATCCCACATACAGACCTGACTCAGGCTGCTCCCCCCGGACATCCCATGAGTTCCCTGGCAATGGAAGCCTATTCCAAACTTTGCCCAGGGCCCCACTGGAGCTCAAGCTAGTCTCCTCGTCCCGCCTGTGAGTTCCCTTGCCATGGAAGCCTGTTCCAAACTTCCTCAGAAGTGCTCTTTATTCAAGACAGTGCTCTTTAAGCAAGTCAAAATTTCTGAGAAAATTTTGCTCTTTATACAAAACGCTCTTTATTCAAGACGCTCTTTATTCAAGGTACCACTGTATAAATAAATGCTTAAATGAACAAACTTTGAAGAAGGTGCTAATTGGAAACGGATAACTCATCCTATCCTGCCCGTTCTGGGAACACTTTGTGAAAAAGCTTTCCTTGCAGTGCTATCGGGCTGTAAAGCAGATCTAACATAGAGCGATTGTCTTCCTTGTTTAGAAGCTGTTCTCATCAACAGGCAGAGCAGACAAATTTTCCTACAATCCAGAGTAACTACGGGAAGACATAAGAGGCACTTACCGGTACTCTGGATTGCTCTATGTATTTCCCTTAGGTTTCCCATAGGTGGCACCTTTACTACGCTGGTGTAAAAGGTCTCGTAGTTACTCTGGATTGTAGCCAAAATTAAGCCACCATGTTGTGTGCTTGTTAGTGTTGGTGTTCCTATATTGCAGCACACATCACTTAGTCCACTTGGGGGTAATTGTAATGAAGGGTACAGAAAGTTGCAAATTTAGGTTTTCATTGTTCAAATATCCCCTTCCAAACATGGTACACATGATTACAGTACTACTGCCTCTAAATAAAGGCTGTATATCTAATGCAATAGATTATATCAACTATATATTATTTCAACTATATCTGTTGAAATTGATGCAATAGACAGCCTAATACAATAAAGCAGTGATTTTCAACCAGTATGCCATGGCGCACTGGTGTGTCGTGGATAGTCCTCAGGTGTGCTGCAGGAGTTTGGGGAAAGTCGTTTATTAATAGGAAAATTAGGGGATTTGAACAGCCTGGTGTGCCTTGTCAATGGTGTGCCTTGACAATTTCAGTGCCTTGTTAGTGATGTGCCATGAGATTTAAAAGGTTGAAAACCAGTGCTATAGAGGATTCAGCTGCAACAGTGGAAGTGACTCTGCTGGGCATGCCAGGCTCAGTGGGGGCAGGAGATGGGTGGAGATGGTGAGGAATGGGGGAAAACTGAAGAGGGAGGGAGGAAGGACCAGCTGTGGAGAGGAGGTGGAAGGAAATGGATCCCATTTAACCAAATTGCTTGTGGTTAAAACTAAAAAGCTGTATGCTTGGCCAGCTCTCTTGGTTCTGCAGCAATCAGCTTCCATGTTAACAGAACCTCAAAAACTGGATTAACTCCCCAAAGGAACCCAACATAATTTGCTTCTTCCTAAGCACCCCACAAGCACCATGTTGTAGGAGGATCCCCTGCTACAGATAGGGGATGGACTAGATAACCTTTTAGGTCACTTCCAACTCTGTTTCTATGAGCAGCCATTGCGTTTTCACCAGATCATTCACCTGACATTCGAGAGAGTTACCCTACAATCCACAGTAACTACGGGAGCACGTAAGAGACATTACGTGTACCTGTAGTTACTGTACCATCTAATGAAAACCTATGGGAAATTCATACTGCAATCCACAGCAAATTGTTCTTACACCGGAGCAAGGACTCCCCGTAGTTACTCTGGATTGTGCCCTTAGGCAGCCAGGAATAGGACTGGAATAAGGGAGTGCGGAAGATCATCCAGTGTAGGGTTGCCATATAACTCTCTTCCACAAAATGGGGACAGGACCCTCTGTCCCATTTGCCAGTATGTGAACACAATCCCCCAAAATCGGGCTTGTCCCTGTTTTTGGGGACATATGAAACCCTAAACCAGTGTATTTTAGGAAATCTACAAATTCTAAATTGAAAATGATAGGGAGGATGTGTAGTCTAGGGAGTAGAAGACAGAACGTAATTGGAATTGGCAGCTAGTTTTCTAAAAAGCCTGGATAATTCAAAGAAGCCCCTATGCCTTAGATAAGTTCTCCCAGCCCAATCAGTGGCCTCAAGCAATGGCCCCAAAGTGCCCGTCATCAGCAACGATCTCTCTGGTGGAATGTGCACCATTAGTCAATATGTGATGAATTCACAGGTGGATGTTTGCTTGAGACTCTGATGTCTTTGGGTGGGAGTTTTCTTCTACGGCAAAACTGAATCTCTGCATCAGCAGATGCAGTCCTAACCAACTCTCCAGCACTGGCATAGGTGTGCCAGTGGGGCATGATCTGCAATTGCTGAGTAGTTACGGAGACCTCCTCAGGGTGAGCCAGTGTAAGAGATAGGTAACTCCCTTACCTCGGAGTTGGATTGTCCTTACCCTGGAGCTGGAAAATTGGTTATGACTGCTGCCTGCATCTCTTAAATGCCAGTAAATATCAAGAGTGGTCAGAGAAGTTACTCAGTTACTCAGTCACTCAGTTACTAAGAGGTTCAGGGGGAAACCATGGTGTACAAATGGAATATTCTGAGCCGTTGTATTTGTCACATCCACAATTAATTATATAGCAAAGTGGCATAGTGGGGTGCACCGCAGCATGCAAGCGCCCCCCCCCCCCCCACTGTCCTTCAGAGCCGTTCTGGGAAGGTGAACACTAGAAATGTTCCAGAGAAGAGGGAGGTGCCGCTTGCTTTCCCCACCTGAGGTAGCACCTAAGGGAAGGGGGAGAGGTCGCTTGCATTCATCATTGAGGCTCTATGCAAGACCTAGAGCTTTACACCCCTCTAAGCTATGCCACTGGTGCAGCAAATATACATTTCTCAGCCTAATTCACAGAGTTACTATGAGGATCATGCATATAATGCATGAAGAATCGTTCATATAATCAACACAGTCCTTGAAGGAAGTGTGTGAGATAATATAGTCCATGGAATAAATAAATACAATTTTACCAGATGCATACAGTGGCGCCTCTGTATTTAATTTGTTCAAATTTGATTCAAATGCCTCAAATTTAATTCGTTCCAGAGGCATATTTGTTATGTGAAACATTCTTTACCTGAAGCAGATTTTCCCATAGCAAATAATGGAAACTCAGATGATTGGTTCCACAACCCCCAAAATATTCATATAAAAATATTGACTGGATGTAACAATGATGACAAAGCACTGGAATTGAATTCAAACCATGCATTCAATGTGCATGATCCTGTGAAGTCTACTTAGGCTGCAATCCTAAAGACACTTTCCTGGGAGTAAGCCCCATTTAACACAATGGGTCTTACTTCTGGGTAGACATGGTTAGGAGGCTGCAATCAAAGACACTTTCCTGGGAGTAAGCCCCATTTAACACAATGGGTCTTACTTCTGGGTAGACATGGTTAGGACGCTGCAATCAAAGACACTTTCCTGGGAGTAAGCCCCATTTAACACAATGGGTCTTACTTCTGGGTAGACATGGTTAGGAGGCTGCAATCAAAGACACTTTCCTGGGAGTAAGCCCCATTTAACACAATAGGGCTTACTTCTGGATAGAGATGATTAGGAGGCTGCAATCTAAGACACTTTCTTCTGTAATCCAAGACTCTTTCCAAGTGTCTCCCCACTTTCTCCTTCCCTTCATCCTGAGCCTCTCTCCCCTGCTCCCTTCTGGCTAGCCCTGAGCTGCTTCCCTCTTCTCCACTGCTCTTCTCTCCCTCTGCCCAGCAGATGCACTGCCATAGAAGGAACAGCGCGGAAGTGTTGCTTTCGCTATGGGCAAGTGCAGTAGGCAGCCCAGATACTTTTTAAAAGGACTGTCGGCCAGCATGTCTGCTCCAACTGCCAATGAGTGTGTTTGTTATGTGAAGCACAGTTTGTTATGTGAAGCAGAATCCTAGAGAAATTTTTGTTTGTTACGTGAAACATACTTTATGTGAGGCGTTTGTTACGTGAGGCGCCACTGTAATTAGCTTTCTGTGGATCCTAATTTTCATTTATGAACAGGAAACAAGTTTTTTTAAAACTTTGATGCTGTGAATGGGGATGTGGGGTGGGGGGCGGGGAGGAGATGCAAGACTTGTCCTGCAGCAGGACTGGTGATATCAGCAGAAGCACTCAGGTGCTGCCTTGGAAACTTTTTCCAAATGACCTGATAGGAGAAGAAGCATCAGTGCAGTAGAAGGTAAAGTTGCCTAGAGGCATATGTTAATGTCCAGGCCATCATCTTTCCCAAGGGCTGTCTGAGAGACAGCATGGAGCTCATGTTATATTAAGGCTTGAAATTTTGTGCTTGTTCATCTGGGACTTGCTTCCAAAATAACCATGCCAAGATTAGCACTCCAATACAGCTTTCCCATTTATTCAGGATATTTCTTAATCCAATTTTTTTTTAATACTGGTGCTTTCAAATAATTGAAACCCACTGCATGAATTTCAGGTGAAATGAGCTGGGTTTTAAAATAAATATAAGACTTTTTGAAGTGGAAAGAAGCCCCCCTTGTACCGGCTAGGAATGCCCACTGCTGCGCTTCAAAGTTCAATTGATTCCGAACCTCACCTAACCTTTGATTCCATTCAGACTGATGAAAATTAGTGGATAGGAGTTGCATAGAAATCAATCAATTGCTGGACTTCGAAGAACAGTCTGCCAGTAAAGGCTGTGCTTCTTTAACATGCATGCTTGTAAATAAAAAGAGTAAGGTTTGCAGGATGGGGATAAGCCTTAGGTCAATTCATACTGATGAAAACACTTCCTTATTATGCATTGTAATTAAGTTCTTTCTTGACCTTACAATGACAGGCTTAACCCTGCCTGAAACAAGAAGAACAATCTCTAAGTGAGACCCAAGTTGGACAGCTGAATTTACAGAGATTGGAGGCTTAGGCTGCAATCCTAACCTCCACTTAAGCCAGCCTAAGCTTCAGCATAAGTCTTGGGCTGACATGGGGGGTGCCACAAAAGTATCATAAAAGGGAAGATTTGGCCAGTGCACAGACATGCGCTTCAGTGATGGGATTCAAAGAAATTAACAACCTGTTCTCTGCCCATCTGGCACCCACTTTTAAATGACTATTTTTAAACTTTATATGTTCTATCTCTCTTTAACAACCGGTTCTATAGAGTAGGTGCAAACCTGCTGGAGCCCACCACTGAATTGCGCTTGCCTTCTTACATCACCACAGGAACAGGAAGACCAATGAGTTTAGGCCAGCCTAGGTTAGGATTCCACCCATATACAGTTTATTGGCTCTGTGGATCTAACTGACCCATAACTGAGCAAAAATAGGCATTCAGACTCTGGTTTTGCTTCTTCTGTTACATTTTCATAGAAACATGAAAACCAGAATATATTCTCTCAGAGAAAAGAGAATTCAGAGAGATCTGAGAGTGCCCTGTTCATATGGAGAAGGATGCTTCACCGGAGGACAGAAAGAGATTATTTCCATTTGCATGTGGAACATTTGAGACCTGCACTTCCATTCATCTATTCATCCATCTATTCATAGAATCATAGAATCCTAGAGTTGGAAGGGACCTAGTAGGTCATCTAGTCCAACCGTCTGCCTGTAGTAGGAAATCCTCCTAGAGCATCTCCAACAGGTGCTTGTTGAGCCTCTTCTTGAAGATCCCCAGTGAGGGAGAGTCCACCACCTCCCTTGGCAATCTGTTCCACTGCCGAACAGCCCTCACCACCAGGAATTTCTTCCTGATGACCTGAATCTCCTTTCTTGCAGTTTGTACCCATTGGTTCTAGTTCTGCTTTCAGAAGCAGCTATGAACAAATTGGCCCCTTCTTCCCTATGACAGCCCTTCAGGTATCTGAAGAGGGCAATCAGGTCTCCCCTCAGCCTCCTCTTCTCCAGGCTGAACATCCCAAGTTCCCCCAACCTTTCCTGGTAGGGCTTCCCTTCCATCCCACTGATCCTTCTTGTCGCTCTCCTCTGGACTTGCTCCAGCTTGGCTGCATCTTTCTTAAAGTGAGGTGCCCAGAACTGAACACAGTACTCAAGGTGAGGTCTCACCAATGCAGAATAAAGAGGATTCATATTCAACATCCAATATCCGTCCATACATACGTACGTAGGTATTTATACATACATACGAGTACATATATCATACATACATATATCAGACTTCAGATCTGCTTTGACCTAAGGAAGGAGATTACATACATACATACATAAAAAAGCAGGCCTCCGTCAGACTTGAAAGACTATGGCATCGTGCTCGGCGCTGCATACGCTGCATGCGAAGCACGTAAGCCTGGGTAAGATTGTTATGGAGGATAGGCTCTTATCCAAGCAGCAAATCCCCCCTCTCCACGCCATTGAATTAGTCCAGAAAGGCAGAGGCAATACAGTTGGATCCAGCTGGCGTCCCAGAGCTGGGCTAAGGACAGGAGCTCACCCTGTCTTGTGGGGCTGACCTGGGTCTTGAACCCTGGCCTGCTGATTAACAGGCACAGTGTCTTAACCTCTTGCGCCACTCACAGGCTGTACATACATACATACATACATACATACATACATACATTAGACTTCAGACTTCAGATCTGCTTTGACCTAATGAAGGAGATCTGCAGCCGCATGAGCCATGATACCATGGCTAGGTACCATGGTTGGTAGGAACGCAAACTGAATAGAGAAGAGAGGCATAGCTAGAGGGGGTGCAAAGCACTACATTTTGTAGAGAGCCCCGTTGTGGTATGTAAGCAGCCCTTTCCTATCCCCTTGGAGTCATTCTTGTTGGAGGAGCCAAACAGGCATTTGCCTCATCTTTGGATCTTCATTCACCTCCGTTTTGCTCTTCCTGCTTCAGTGAGGGCAGTTTGGAAGTGAAATAGATTGCCAAAGGAGGTGGTGTACTCTCCTTTACTGGGGATCTTTAAGCAGGCGTTTGACAAACTTATGTCGGAGATACTATAGGAGCATTTCCTGCAGTAGGACGAATTGGACTAGATGACCTATCAGATCCCTTCCAAATCCATGATTCTATGAAGAGGGTGCACTCCTTCTAGCTATGCCACTCCTCTCTCTTAAGTCTACGGTCCTAGTAACAAAGATGTTTAATCCATTTGACAGGCAAAAGTCAGCAATAGCTTAAACCTCTTTCCTGCACTGCTGGCATCTTTTCAAGACTTTCTCCTCAATGAAATGAACTCAAGATGGAGGCATTTATAAATGAAGGGTTATGCAGATCCCCTGCCTGTTCTTAGAAGGTGTCAACGTGCCAAATTCTGTTTGTGTGGATGCACAAAACTGCTGGCCCTCAGGGCACCCAGATACAAAGAACAAATGTAGCCACCTGCCTTGCCAGAGGAGGTGAGGCAACAGCTGCCTACTCAGTCCAGCTAAGCATTCTGGTGTCATTTTATAAGGGGGGAAGCATCTCTTTGGCAGGTGCTTTTTATCTGGGTTTGAGTACGAAGGGGAGAAAATGCCTCGCTGTACAGTCCAGAGAAGCTGTGCTGAACTAACAGAAAGACATACGCAAACCAAGGTGAAAAAGGAACCATGTCAGGTGATGCCCAAACACATTGTAATCTGTGTTTTCCCTTTTTCTCTGACTGTAAAAGTGGTGCCCTTGGTGAGTCCAGGAATGTTTTAATTGAACCAATAAATGTTGGGAAGAAGAAGCCACACACACAAAAATCTTCCTGGTATATGGACCACAAACAAAATATGATTTAGAGTAGGGGGTCTCCAAATTTTTTGGCCAAAGAGCCACATCAAATATATGGCAGAGTATTGAGGGTCACATAAAATATTTTCAGTATAAAATTGCTATACAAAAGAGATAGATTTATGAATAAATGGATTCAACTTTCCCAGATTTGTGCAAGCTCCAACACATAGCACAAAATAAAGCATACACTTAATAGGACTGCCATTTCCCACCACGCCTTCTCAGCTCCAATTGTGGTTGTTCAACTGGATCAAAGGCTCTTTGGGAACAGAAACTGGCCAATGGGCCAGTTAGAGACTTGCCATGGGCTGCATCTAGCTCCTAGGCCAGAGTTTGGAGATCCCTGATTAAGAGGAAGGGTTGGCAACTGCTAGCCCAGGATACCAAACCTGGCCTCCAAACCCTTGAACACTCCCCTTGGCCAATTTTGTCCTCTGCCACACAGACAGCCAAAGGTCCTCCCTTCATAGATTGCTACTCCATACTATGAACCCAAATGTAGGGTGAATATAAGCAGGTGGCTAGACTGTGTAAGGCAGTGGTTCTCAAATTGTAACTTTATCAAAGAGGACATGAAAATCTGGTGTCACCATCTTGGAATCTGGTATTAGCACCCCTGGAATGGCACCATTGGAATGGGGCACTCGGTCTGCAATCCATACTTTCCTTTATGCAATTGGTCTGCAATCCTTTATGCAACTCAGTCTGCAATCCATACTTTATGTTCAAGTCTCATTGAACATAATGGGATTTTATTCCGCAGGGACATGGAGAAGCTCTGGCATCACAGTGATGCCACGTCCTGTTTGAATGCACTTGAGAACATCTTAAGATGTTAAGAACTTCTGGCCATGACTTCACTTCTAGGTTGTTGACGTCACTTTCGGGGGATCCCAGGCAGATTGTCTAGAAAATAATGCCGGTGCGGAAAATAGGAGTTGCCAAGAGAGAAGGATTGCAAATGGCACCAGATTGTGTCGTTTAAACTTGGTGATTTGCATCCCCTCTAGCTATGCTACTGGTTTCATCCTCAATGTATTCCAAGAGCATTAAAAATAATAATCTTCACTGTTTTCCAGGGTGATTTGGGCTGGTGGATGCTGGCATTGACTTACATAGATGGATAAAAGGATCAGGATCTTTGAAGACTGTCTGCTTCCAAATGACTCTGCTTGTTTTCTGACATCTGTTCTGGAGACCCTCCAGAGGTTTCCTCCTCTACGTACCTCTTCCAGCTCCTTGTATTTACATTTTAGAAAGGACTGTAGGTAGTCCCCTCTGCTGTAGAATGAATGCATTTCCCAGGCAGATTAATGATCTACCCAAGGCTTTTACTGGGTGATCGGCAGTTCTGCTGCTTTCATCTTAAATTTATTTGCTTTTTATTTGATTTTTTTACTGGCTGCACTGCTCCTCATGTCAATATGAGCTATGCAAATCTATTGTTTTCTCTTTAAAAAAATATTTAAATTGTTTTGACTATTTCTGTTAGGAAAGCAGCATAGCGGCGTTGCAGATAAGCGATTAAAACATATCTGCGGCTGTATATGGCACCTAATCTTCTTGCCAAAAAAGGAAGATGATTGTGTTAAATGTGGAGGGCTCCAGAGGTATACAAAACATCCTTTAAAGATGCCACTCTTACAGCACAATCCTAAGCATCTCTACTCAAAAGTAAGCCCCATTGTGTTCAAATGGGTCTTACTCCCAGGAAAGTGTCTTTAGGATTGCAGCCCTTGGCAAACATCTTCGCCCTAAAAATGCTTGTCCTCTATTTCCTGTTCAAGTTAGGGATCCATAGTGTCCCTTACCTTGGAGTTGCATTGCCCATACTCCAGAGTTCAAAAATTGGTTAGGATCGGGGTGACCAGATTGGAAAAACGCGGGTTTGTCCGGATTTTTAGCCTCCTGTCCGGGTGTCCTACATTTTGGCATCATTGTCCTACATTTTGGCTTCATTTTGAAACTTCGTGATAGTGCACAGTACCCCATCATGCCATATGTTGTTGGATTCGTATTGAAGAGCAGAATCCAATGCAAAAATCAGTTTGGAGATATCTCCTTCTTATCAAAAGTTATGGTCAAAAAACTGAAAAACAAAAAGAAAAAATACATTTTTTGGCAACCTTTTCCAGCGGGTAGGAATTTTGGCCTGGGATTAGGAATTTTGGCCTTGGGGTTCAGGAATTTTGAGTTTGGCATCTGGTCACCCTGGTTAGGATTGTTCCCTAAGTGATAGAGGCTGCAATCCTAATCTTCAGTTAGGCCGGCTGAAGCTCCAGCATAAGTCCTGTGCTGACCTGGGGATGTAACAAGAGTGCCATAAGACTCTTTTGCACCACGTTAGGCCAGTGCACAAACATGCTCTTGTCTCCCTACATCACCATGTATAGGAAGACTAATGGGTTGAGAACAGGAAGACTAATGGGTTGTGCCGGCATAGGTTAGGATTGCACCCAGCAGATCCGTTACACTGATTCTTTATACTTAGCGCTTCTGATATCCTTAGCCGTTCATCCTTGGCTCCTTGGGGGATTAGCCAGCTTGGTTTGGATTTTTAACAGGTGGTTTCTCTCAAGTGAATCGGTGGAGATTTTTTTCAAAAAGTGCCCTTTACAAACAAATTCCAAGCAGAACACTACCTAATGAAATCAGTTCATCCAGGCATGTTCCCATCTGTAGCACTTGTCTGATGTTCAACATCTTTCCCATCCTTCCCCTTGGAACAGTGTGAGACCAGAGGGAACGATGACATTATTTCCAATAATTTTTCAGTAACTTGAGTGTAATGAGTGTGATTACTTTGCCCCCTTTTTTGAAAAATAAATTTCCTCCCAGCTGTTCAAGTATTTTCAAACGCAACAGTTGCCATCAGTCATGCGCGTAGGCCTGGGCCAAGGCACACTGCACACCTGGACAGCAGGACTCCAAGAGTCTGATTATTTTTCTTACACTAATCTAATGATACTGAACATGTGGCTATAGCTAAGCCTGATCTTTTAGTCAGCCCAGTCGCTGCCCCACAAAGCAGAGAATCAAAGATTCATAGCTCAATGTGCATCACATATGGAGGCAAAGCATATCTGTGCACCGCAGCCTGGCCTCTCCAGCTGTCATGCAAATGATATGCAAATAATGTTAATGATGCATTCATAAAAACACACACTTTAGCTCCTCTCCTCTGGCTCACAGCCATCGTCATCCTCTTGGTGATTGGAGTGTGATTGGGTTCGGTCCCATGTTATGGGAAGCACAGACTGTAAAACCAGGGCATGGATGTGGAACCTTCTTGCTTTGTGTAAAGCAGATCAGCTATACTAAAAGTGGCGTGTGAGGTGTGTAAGTGATCCAAGGAACCTCCGTGTCAAGCATCAGCCATATGTTACCACCCTGAGATTCTCATCTGGTCGGCTCCTTTTTGATTGGAGTTTTCTGAGTGCATTCATTCTTTAAAAGGATGCAGCACTTCAGCTTTGCAGGTTCCTGCCATTGTATTCCCCCAACTGAAGCCATGGCTCTTCCACCATTACTAACAACAGGTAGTATTCATCCACTCTGCGAGTAGATTTACGTGGATTTCAATGTCTTTGTGAGACATTTTGGCAGATGCCCCTCAAGCTTCCATAGCAGGATGCACAGGTTGGTGTCATCTGAGTACCCAGCAAAGGTGTCTTCTGTTGTGTGTGTGAAACAGCATCCACTGTGCAGAAAATTTATCACTAAAATAGCAGGTGGGACTGGAGTGGTTACTGATTAATTCCAAATGCAACATTTCAAGGTTGTCTAAAGTAGTGGTGTAGCGAAGGGGATACAGGAAGTGGCAATATGCTTTAGGGGGACCAAAATGATCTTGTTATATATACCATCTTGTTATTATACCATCATGCAATGTACCATTTGGTTCAGAATTTAAAGAATGCAGTGAAACAAACCATGTGAAACAAACTATTTCATCAAAAGTTATAGTTATCAAAAGCTATAGCCAAATAACCAGAAAATTACAACTGTATTATGTAACAAAAACAGAATTTTCTTAACTGATTGTTCCAAGAGCCAACTAGGTGTTGTTGTCATACAGCAGGGAACAAGTAAGGTGCTGATATAGGTGTAGGGTTGCCATAATCCTCTTCCGCAAAATCAGGACAGGAGTCTCTGTCTCATTTGTCAGTATGTGAACACAATACCCCAAAATCGGGGTTGTCCCTGTTTTTCGGCACATATGGCAACCATATATACAGTAGGTGGCAAACTGGGGGGGGGGGCAAGGAGATGGATATTTTTTCCCATTTTAGAAGGTGTGACATCACTTCATGGGCATAATTTTGAGTTCAGCACCAGGCTTCGTGATCATTATTCTAAATGTTCTAAATACAGTGGTGCCTTGTAAGACAAATTTAATTCATTCCGGAAGCATGTTTGTCTTACAAAGTGGATTTTCCCATAGGAAATAATGGGAACTCAGACGACTGGTTCCACAACTCAAAAATATTCATATATAAATATTAACTGTATGCAAAAATGATGTCAAAACACTGTAATTAAATTCAAAACACTGTAATTAAATTCAAAACATGGTTACTGTAATAGAACACTGTAATATTTTGTACAGTAAACCAGAAAAGAAAACGCTTTATGGCCAAGGATGACATAATTTTCACGTGAAGAGTCACTGGTGTCTTTTGGAGCATCTTTAACAAGAAACCCACCTATCTGTGAGTGAGATCTGTCTATGCAAACCAGAAGAGCAGGACCAACAGCAATGGCTTCTCCCTTGAAGTTAAAGGGGCCAAATCCTATGGTTTCCGCAGAATCAAGGCCCATTAAATCCACTGGGGCTTACTCACAGGAAAGTGCATAGACTGCCAGCCTGACTCTTTCCAAGTTTGCAGCAGCAGGAGCTGGATGCAGGAGTAGGGTGCAGGCAGGGAAAGGGCTGGGGTGAAGAGGGGAAGTTGTAGTGGGGTCCAGGCAGGGAGGGGGTTTCTATTGAGGGGGTTCCAGACCAGAGGGAGGTCCAGGAGGGGTTTCCCTTCTAAATGAATGTGGCTGCTCTGCTCTAAGGGCTGGGCTGGATTGAGACCACATACTTGATAGAGAGTGCAGGAGGCTGGGCAGGGAATCTCCGACATGCATGAGGAAGCTTCTGCTGCTCCCTCTGCTGGCCTGTTTATTGGTACTGCAGGCAGAAGGAGAAGTCCCACCTCAGCCACCCAGCCCAGCCAACAAGGGTTTGTCTTGCAAAGCACATTCTTTTTACAAGGCAGTTGTCCTACAGAGCATACGTTCGTCTTGCAAGATACCACCGTAATTCTTAAAATTATTTTTTTGAAATCCATATTTTCAGTTAAATATTTATTTTCAAACCAATAATAAATAATTTTGAAATAATTAGTTTCAAATAAATGTTCTAAATAATTCTGAGTAAAGCCCAAAGAGCTACAATAAAATTATTTATTTGAGGGTGAAGTTCTCTACTCCTATTCGATAACCCCAGTTTTAAACTGGGAGGACATTTATGTGATCTGGTGGGATGAGTCAATTTTTCAGAGATGGGTTGAACTTAATGGTATTTTTTATTCTAAAACTACCTTTCCATTATAGCCTAATGATTGAAAAAGGTACTTGTACAACAGCAAAAGGCCATTTTACAATACCTCCAGGCTGGCACAAGGGACTTGCGCTGGCCTACCTTGCAAGTAGGATTGGGTAGTGAGGGCTCAATCCTATCCAACTTTCCAGACTTGATACAGCTAGAGGCATCCACTACAACCAGTGGTGTGCTTCAGGGGGATCTCACAAGTTCTAGAGAACCCTTTGCTAATGAGTGCCTGGTTCCGAGAACCGGTTACTAATGGGACATAGAACCTGTTGTTAATTTAGGTTATTAGGACATAGAACCTATTGTCAGTTTATTTGAATCCCATAACTGACTACAACATATGATGGGGCAGCAGTCAGGGAGGCTTCTTCACATTCCCTTACTTTGGAGCTGAATTGTGGCTTCATTGGTGTTGGAAAGTTTGATAGGATTGTTCCCTAAATTTTAAGAATTTTTTTTTTATGGCTGCCCCACAGCTAAAGGACAATATGGTATTCCCAAACAGGAACAACAGGCAGGCAAAATCTGATGATTTGTTATATTTTAGTACACTGGAGGAATAAATTAATACAGGGAAAAAGATATTATTTGTTCTGTGCCTGTGGGCAGCTCAGGTAATTATAATTAATGCAATATTTTTATATGTAATTACAGCTAGAGAGTATGGCAACAAGAGTGGAAAATTACTCTCTCCTCTGCATTTGGAGATCCAGGTCACACAATTGCTGGATAGAAATTTTGTCACGTCTCTTGGCAGCATGTATGGAACACGTAATGTGCTAGACGGGGTGCAAAGCACTAAGGTTCGCAGGTGTCTGAACACTCCATGCCAGGAGCCCCTCCCCTTTCCTTTAGATCTATTCCTGGTGGTGTTACCAAATGGAGGTACAGGCGTCCCCCACTTTCTGGTGGTTTATTTTCTGACAGTTCAGCTCTTTCAGCACCTTTCAATTATAACCAGAAATCATTCATTCAACACATGCTTCACTCTTTCAACCTCTCTCTGCTGGTATTAAAGGCTAAAATTGTTTTCCCTGATGTTGATTTGCATGTGATATGGTGATCACACTTGTTTGGCATTTCCTTATGACTTTCTTCAGTAAATAATCATCATTCAAATACATGGATATTCATTGCCCACACATGCCTTTTTCATTTTACTGTAATTTGTTATGTGTTTGGGCTTTGAGTTAGGCTTTTGCAAGTGATGTTTATGGCCTTTTTGGTGTCAATTTTGCATTTGCAAGATAAGAAAGACTGCTTTCCACTTTTCAATGATTTTCATTTTTGGATGGTACCCCATGAACTCATCCAATAAGTGGGGGAATGCCTGCATTTGCTTCTGTTTTGCTCTCACAGCCAGCAACAGCTTTGAAAGGGAGGGGCCTTTTGCACATTACATTCAGGTGTTTGCAAAAGTTAATGCTGTGCACTCCATCTATTTATGCTAGTGCATGCAAGGTATACATTTTCATAGCTATAGTCCATAAAAATGGTCATAGGCCATAAAAGAGAGGTGGGTTTAAATGATTGGAAGAAATATCACATATTCAGTCATAAGTATACAGATGCTTCTTGTCCCATGAAATACAAGGTACAAACCCGATGCCAATATCCAGTTCATGTGCAGGATTTATGGCACATGTTGTGAGCTACATAGCTAAACACTGGCTCCATGTTCCTGGGACGGGCCATAGTAGTGGATGTCCCCTGGTTCTTCAGCTATGGGCGCAATCCAGAGTAACTACGTGGAGTCCTTGCTCCGGTGTAAGAACAATTTGCTCTGGATTGCAATATGAATTTCCCATAGGTTTTCACTAGGTAGTGCAGTAACTAAGGGTACACGTAATGTCTCTTACATGCTCCCGTAGTTACTCTGGATTGTAGGGAATGTGAGAAAAGAAAAGAACTTCCTTCTGTCCACAATATCCTATTCATCATTTTATATGGCTTTATCATGACACTGCCTCAGGCACCTTCATTCTTAAACAGTGGTTTCCAAACTTTTAAACATCAGGATCCGCTTTTTAAAACAACACTCTACCAGACCCATCTAGGTTTACCAGACTTTTAAAGAAGATCTAGATAGAAATATTTTACTGTATTTGTTTACTTACAAGCAATAATGGCCAAATGAAAGATCCTCACACTTTATCCCTCTATATTTGCACAAGCAGGAGTTTTGGACAGTTAGCAACTATCTTGCAAGAGCTAAGCTCTTTATAGTCTAATTAGCAGCTACAGGATTTGATTTTTCATAACCTTAAAGCTTGAGACAGTTATCTGATCTTTCCATCACCTTTTGGTGACTTACCAAAAATCAGATCGCAAGAAGAGCCTCCAACGCTGTTGCCTTTTTTAAAAGGGAAGTGCCCCAGCCCATGAATCAATTTGCTCTCACTCGGTTTTCCAGTTGTAAAGAAAATAGAATAACCATTGGAAAGAACTCATGCAGACATAAAATTATAGATTTGGAAGGGAGCTAATAGGTCAAGTAGTCCACCCCCCTGCCTGTAGCAGAAATCCTACTAGAGCAGCTCCGACAGGATACATATACTCAAAATACTCAGACTCAAATACTCAAATACTGGGTTATATCCCAGTACCTCTCTCTCCTTTATTCTGACTAGGGTATAGACACTCGCTGCTTGATGCACTCATTCGGCTGATGGGTCTCCATCCACTTCCAGCTTACAAACATAGCTATGCAAAGACATTGTTTGGACACATGAATAAAATCCCATATGTGCACACCACAATTATACAGTTCATTTGCCATATAAATGGAATAAGTGGAACGTTGGCCTATGTAGGATGAATTTTTATTTGTCTATTTAGTTTAGTATTGAATGCTTTATAGCAGGGGTAGGCAGCCTCTGGCACCACTGCCGAGCTTGGCACTCGGAATGGTGCTTGGTGGCACACCAAGGAATCCTGGCACAAACAGCTAGGAGGTGTTGCCTCTGCTGCTGTCCCAATTGCCCACAGGAAGCTGCCCATGACCATCGCTGGTGTCTACAATGGCACCATCTCTCCCCACCCTCAGCCTGCCCTGCCACAATCAGAATGGAAGGGGTGGAGAAGAGTGAAAAAGAATTGCTTACATTGAAGAATCCCTGACTGATCAAGGCCCTACCCCAACCCCTGGACCTAGAAGCATGAAATTTTTTTTGGGGGGGGGGTGTTTCTTATGTCATGTGAGCACCACCAAGTACAGATGTTGAGAAATGTAACCCTTGAAGGGGTGCAATGTGTTTTTTGTCCTATACTTAACATTGAAGACAGGCTGATTTAGTCAATTTGGTGCCCAGCGCTTGATACACTGGGAGGGATGGTGCATGTGGGGGTGTAACTGTGTGCATGAGGGGGTGAGAGTGCACATGGGGGAGGGGAAGATGTGCATGGCGGTATTTTATTCCTGCAACGTGAGTACCTTTCGTTAGTATAAATATAATTAATAAAAATATATTATTTATGTATAATGTATTTTTATAATCATGTTGGCACCCGGAATAACATTGTAGCATACGTTTGGCCCTCACTGCTGAAAGGTTGCTGACCCTGCTATATAGTATTGAATGCTATATCTGTGTACAGCATGTGCATGCATATGAGATGTGCGGCTGATATACCAGGGAGATGTGTTGGATGTTCTTTTTCCTTGTCTGTGTGTTGGGTCAATTCAGAAGAGAGGTGTTGTTTCATTTGGGCCTTTGACATATGGAATAAAAAAATGGTAAATCTTTGCAGCATCATCCCTACTAATGCGTTCATAGGGAAGAACATGCAGAATGCAGATGGTTAGAGAACTCTTGCGGCGTCAGGAGAATGTCTGTTTCAAGTCATGCTGACATGTACCCTACAATATTCACTGTTAAGCTTGAGGACTTTCTAAGAAGTGATGGTCTTTGAAAAGTCAGAACTTTTGTAGCAGAGGCAAGTGTGTACAAGTGGAAGAAAACATGGCTGTTTCTTCTTAAAAGACTCACATAATGTTTGCAGGATTAGCTACGCTGACTGATTATCAGCAAACCAGATAAAGTAGTGGGGGAGTGAAAAAAGAAAAAAAAATCCAAACAAAAACAGGAATAATTCCAAATACAAAGTCATATAGGGTGGGGGAGCCAAGCGGTGGAAAGGGAGAAAGTCAATTTAGCCCTAAGGAATGGATTAGATGAAATAAACAATTGATAGTAAAGCTTGTATTTTGTTCAGAGGAATCTTTCAAATAAAAATGCCATCAAAAAACTTGGTTTTTCTACAGCTGTTTATTATTCCCCTTCTCTCCGGACATGACTTTCAAAGTATGATTAAAGGCAAAGTGAACTACATTTCCTTGCGGAGAGTGCAAGAGCTGCAGTGCTCCGTGTCCCCGATGTCAGCATTACATCATTGCTTTTCATGTGCCTTCCCGTCCAGTTTGGCAAAGCCCACCTGGCCTTTGGTCTGTGGGGTCCAATGCGAAGCAATTTTGTGGGACCCCATTAAGGTTGCCATAATTCTCTTCCACAAAATTGGGACATTTGCCAGTATGTGAACACAAACCCTGAAAATCAGGATTGTCCCTGTTTGTCGGGATATATGGCAACCCGAAATCCCATCCTACACATTATAATGAGTATCAGCAGTGAGCTTAATGCAGCACAAGAAAGTAAGTGGCAATGCCATAAAATAAACCAAATGCCATCTCTTATGTGTTGCTGTCACTCCACTAAATGGCCATGATGAAGGGGAAGCCTTGCTTATATGGTGAATTGTGATGCCTGCAGTATTGACCATTTTCCCCTCCCCCCAGCTATGATACTCAGTGTAGGAAAGAGTGGGAAAGAGGAATAGGATGGTTAGTGGGTTTATTGAGGTTGGGCACCCATTAACTCTACTGTATGACACAACCACTGTAGTCTGCGAGGAATTTTATCAGGTGGTACAAAGCGTCCCAAAAGGGGTTGGGGATCAAAAAGAGTGGGGGAAAGTGGGTGTCTAGGATGGACCAGAAAAATCTTTGTAACAAAGATTTAAGAAGTGTCTTGTAGGAAAGCCATTCCTTCACCGTCAGGAAACATACATCTTTGCAATATGGGAATAATAATACTGAGGATAATTTTCTCGCTACCCCAGTAAGAAAATGTGAGTGATGTGCTTTGAACTCACCTAGCAGCACCACATAATGGGAAGTCTCCCCCCTTCACCGTGTGCTGCAATCTATGCAGAAAGCAGGTAGGTAGACATTGCATTTTATACAGAGGGTGCCAGAAGAGCTCTCAGCATTTGGTCCCATTATTTCCAGAATGAGCCGTGCCAGGGTTCCCTCTATGGAGACCAATCTTGATGACTACCATCAGAGAGCAAAAAAACCTTGAATTGCTTTGATTGCCTTGCAGCAAATATTGCTGCTTTTCAAGCACTGCTGTTCTTTCCCCCTCTTCTTCACCAAACTTGGCACTTGGCATCCATCAGACTTGAAAGACTATGGAATTGTGCTTGACACTATGCAAAGCATGAAGGCCTAGGTAGATTAATATGGAGGATAGGCTGTTACCCAAGCAGCAAATCCCCCCTCTCCACGCCACTGAAATAGTCCAATGGAAAGGCAGAGCCAATACGATGGGTTCCAGCTGCGTCGCAGAGCTGGGCTAAGGAAGGAGCTCATCCTGTCTTGTGGGGACCTGGGTCTCGAACCCTGGCCTTCTGGTTTACAAGCACAATGTCTTAAACACTTGCACCACCCACAGCCAAACATATATATCATATTTACTCAAATCTAACACTCACCTTTTTCAGTTGAATTTAGTCTCCAAAATTGGGGTGTGCATTAGATTTGATGGTGCATGAGATTTGAGGAAATACAGTATTTTGATAGTAAGCATAGTTCAGTATTTAATTTACCAGTTTACTCTATTATAATAAAAATGCAACATAATCCCATTATTGTATAAAGTAGTGCAATTAGGTAAAAATCACAACACAAACCCATTGTTATATTATTATTGTCATATAACTCACTCACTTAATTTTAATGCAGTAAAAAAATTAAATTTTGCACCTGATTTGCAGCTGTTCATGTACCCTACAATATGCCAGTAAACATTTTTTATCTCAATTCTTTTAAAATCAGGCTGTGCATTTGATTCAATGATTTAAAATCAGGGTGTGCATTAGATTTGAGTAAATGCAGATTTTTTTCCTTCGCTGTACATACCCAAATATGGCTTCTGAAAGCAGCAGAATCAGCTGCTGCTGTGGCTTGGAGTGTAATGAGATCTTGGTTGACAGAGACAAGCTGATATCAGAGAGAAAGGCAGCAAATGTGATTATGGTAGAGCCTTGAGCAGTGGCATAGCTAAAGGAGATGGAGCAGTCAGCCTTGGAGGGAGTCTCACCTGTTTGAGGTCATTCCAGGTGGAGGGACCAAAATACAGACCATCCATGGAGACCATCCATGGCACACTGGTTGAAAATTACTACTCCATATGGATGGCAGTGTTTTTCTGCATCTGAGGTAGTTTTGCTCTCCTGGGTCTTTTCCTCTGGTTGCACATTTCCTGATGGTTGCCCCTACCTGTGCCCTGAGAAGTTCACAACTGCAGAAGACTTCACTGGGTAAACCTTGATGGCACAGAGGGGATCTCCTTGGACCTGTGATAGCTAAATAGCTGGTGCAGGTTTGCATGAACCTGCACTGCAGGATTAGATCAGTAGGCATAAGATACTGGTGGTGCTAGTGGCACGGACCTCACCCCTATCTCACCCAATCTGCCCACTCCTGCAGGTCATCACTCTATTATGCCCTATTCCACCATCTCCGTCCTGCTCTCCCCAGCCCCTCCCGTCTTTCCTGCGGACCTCCCTGATCCAGCAAGCAGTGTGTGCTGCCTCCATTTTGCTTTAGTGGTCCAGAATGTTCCCAAAGGAGAGGGCGAGTGGCTGCTTGCAGGGTGCAGTGAGGTCCCCTGCAAAACGTAGTGCTTTGCACCCCTTATAGCTATGCTACTGGCTTCACCTCTGCACTGTGGAAGCTCCTTTTGTGATTTTGCTTTGAATAAGATGAGGTCTATTTCTGCCACACTGTTCTGCCGAGACTCCCATGCAACAATAAACTGACTTTCTTCAATCTGAACTGAAAGGAAATATTTATAGCTTTGTCTTTGTTTTCTCCCCCCCCCCAATCTTTCGCCCCACCCCAGAAGATGCAGTCGCTGGAGTTTAATGGAGCCGTTTTTCAATCACTTACATCTCAACAGGTCATAAAGGAGAAAAACAACAGCATTAAGACCCAACATGGCTCCTTTCTATTTCAGCAACCCCCACATTCTATATCTTTATAAAGCAACCACCGTCAGATAGAGGCTCTGGCAAAGAATCCATCTTGGCACGCATGGCATATTTCTCTTGTTTATTTTTCTTGGCTTCTGGAAATAGCCAGTTGTTTGCTATTATTAACACAAATGAGCGCCTACGGAGAGGACTGGAAGGTCTTCCTAATGGCCAATGCAGAACAAGGTGGGGTGAATCAATCTGCCCCAATGATGGCAACCTCTCCGCTTGGTCTCTTTCTCAGTCGGAAGCCCTGCAGAGTTTATTATATCAGCCGCACTTTGATTCACTTTGAAATATTATGACTGCTTAATAGCACTGGGTGCGGTGGACGCAATGGGCCAGATGGCCTCTCATGAACTACCTGCCTGATGTTCATTAGGGGATGTTTGCAAAGCACACTTTGAGCGGAGATAAAGAATGACCTGTAAGTTTACACAGCCCAGCAACTCAACACACGTTTCTTATACTGCTGCACTGATATCCAGAAGCCTCTGGGAAGCAATAGCATTCCCAGATGGGTAAATCCAGTACTAGGTTTAGCAGGGCATCACAAAGCAATCTGCTCCTACCCCTTGCCATGGGTGCCGTTCCAGAGCAACCCAGAGGGCAGAGCTGTGCTCTGTTAGTTGAGATGCTACACTGCCCCAGTGACCTCCACCTCAAGATGGAGCGCCAGCATTGAAAAATTGAATAGGATTGAATCCTCTGAGTTTTGTGAGATTTGTTTTTCATATTGTAAATCCTCCATTGAAAACCATCTATGTATACTACCTTTAATTAGGGTTTCCATATGTCCCCAAAAACAGGGACATTCCCAATTTGGGGGGATTGTGTTCACATGCTGGCAAATGGGACAGAGGGTCCTGTCCCAATTTTGTGGAAGTGAAGTATGGCAGTATCACCTTTAATGATATGTAAAAACAGAGAAAGGTGGAATTTAAATACCTATTTATTTATGTATATATATATAATATACAGTACATATTCCAACCTGTCCTTCTCACAGGATCACTTTAATCTAGGTATTGAGTTTTAATCTGGGGTTTTAATCTAGTGGGTTTAATCTCGGTATGACAACCCCCTTATTCTTTTTTTCCTGATTACTATGTGCAGGGCCCAAACATGAATGTTGGCAAGGGGATGTTTGGGAAAAGGACATCTTAGGTTTCCCTAAAACCTGAAAGGAGCCTAGCCTGAGCCTTAAGTCCATAGACATTGGGGAACATGAGGCTGATGTAGCATCAGAGATCAGGTTGACCTCCAGCTAGCCTGACCCCCTGAATTCTAATACTCTCTATTGGTCAACCTTACAGTTTCTCCCCAATTTACTGATTGGGAGGGTGAGAAGAACCATCACTTACTGCAATCACTGCCCTTCATCGCCACCACTAAGCCAGTGGATTCCCAGTGATGAGCTTTTCCCCAAAGCAACCTGGCTCTGGCCTTATGTGGGTTGGTTGATCTTGGTGGAGTATCAACTGCTTTTTGTTTCCATTTCTGCTCTGCTTGTATGCTTGTGAATGTGGCAAAGCAGACAACAAGTATTGTATTCTCTCATCCAAAAGGAAGCAGGTTGTACAGTCCTAGGAGAAACTTCTCACTGCCTGGGCTTTTTGGTGAGTGTGCAACCCTACATATAACCAGCCAAATGGCAACTCTGCAGAAGGTTTTAAAGCAATCCAAGAATTCAGATGAGTTGTACAGATTTATAGCATGCCATCTTTGTGTGTGTGTGTGTGTGTGTGTGTGTGTGTGTGTGTGTGCATGCACACAGATGCACACATTAATATCATCATTTAGGGCAGTGGTTTTCAACCTTTTTCACCTTATGGCACACTGATCAGGTACCAAAGTTGTCAAGGCACACCAGCAGTTTTTTTGGCTATTGACAAGGCATACCATGCTGCAGTAAGGGGGCTCTAATGCCCAACTGCACACTTGTGGACTCCCAGGGCAAGGGTGTCCAAACCTCAGAGCTAGATGTGGCATTTGGTGAGCCCCTTGGTAAGCCCCACGGATAAATCCTGTAATCCTCCGGAGGTAAAGGAAGCTCTGATTCCCAAACTTCCAGAGGGGATTATGAGGGCTGGAAAGACCTCTGTGGATGAAGGTGCTTATGGTTTGAAGATCATTCCCCCTCTCTGTGTTAGAAAATGTTTATGAATGGCTTTGAATTAATTAATTATTCATTCATTCATTCATTCATTCATTCATTCATTCATTCATTCATTCATTCTGCAATCCTAACCTCCACTAAGGCTGGCATAAGTCCTGTGCTGACCATAACTGTAAGGCACTTGCCCAACTCCTGGGGATGTTAGGCCAGTGCATAGGTATCCACCAACCTCCCCATACCAGCACGGGAAGATATGTCACGTCTGTTAAACCAGCCTAAATTGGTTAGGATTGCACCCTTTGTCTCTAATATATTCATTTATATAAATTCATGTAAATTTATACAAGTTTGAAATGCAAATAAGTTTTTTTTTTTCCTTCTGGCTCCCACCCTCCGGCAAAAATTTTGGACATCCCCGTGTTAGGTAGGGGAAGCCCTATAGAGAAAATGTGCTACAAATCACAATCTGCAAATTGTCCTCCTGTATCATGTATTCTTTGCAGGGCATGTTGTGATATGGAACCATTCAGGCACAAAACCCAAATACATTGGGAGTCAGATGCCTGGCAATTAAAGCATCTTAGATGTCAGGAAAGACGAAAATGTCTGTGCAGAAGTATGCATAGCATCATAACCCTGTTGATGGAGAGCTGGAAAAGGAAGACTGTACAAGTACTAAATCCTGAAATAGTTTACCGCTCTGCTGTATCCCACCACCACTGACAATGTTGCCTGCCGTTTTCAGCTGGGCAGTGAGATATAATTTAAGCCTCCGAATCAAAGCTGTCAACTTTTCATGGCCCAGGAGATGGCAGAAAGAAGGCAATTGCTAAAATAGTTTTCACCTCCTCCTTCTCCCCCTGCTTTGGGGAGAAAGGAATTTTGCTAAAAACTTGTACTTGCACTTGTTTTAACTAAAAAAAAAAACAAGACCAGAGATGAAAACTTAAGCATAGCTTAAAAGTGGAACATGTCATTCATGTACAAAGTGGTACATGTCATTCATGTACTTGCACTTTTGCTGGTTGCAAATGATTCATAATGCATAATGCAGTGTTATGTTCAACCAAGGGATTCACGGGAACGATCCGCCATAGAATGAGATGCTTTGTCGTGACTAGCAGCTATCAGTGCACACACAGGGAGTCACTCCCAGGGAGCTTCTTTCAGGCCACTATCACTGCTACTGATGCCCCCAACCTACACACTCCATTTCCATTTGGTGCTTTAAACTGAACTGTAAGAACTGATCTTTCCATGTGTGCCTTTGCTTTGCATGTGTGCTTTTAAATATATTAACATGCCTTTATATATGCATTAGGTGATCACTTCTGGACCAATTACAGAAAACTGTGGATGCACTAGGAAGGTTGCAAGCCAATTAAAGGTGGGTCCTCATTCGTTCCAATTTTTTTAAATATATTAGACATGATGCAACCATTGAAAGGGACTGCATTTGGGGGGGGGGCGGTGTTACAGATCTATACTTTTAACAAGCTACAATGACAATGACAGTAAGGCTGCAATCCTAAATACCATTTCCTGGGAGTGAGACCCATTGGGGGCTTACTTTTGAGTAGACAAGATTAGGATTGTGCCCTATATGAGACTTAATCCTGGGTGTGGGTAAATTGCAGCCTATCCCTACAATCCAGAGTAACTACAGGAGCACGCAAGAGACTTTATGTGTACCCATAGTTGCTGCACTACCTAGTGAAAACCTATGGGAAATTCATATTGCAATCCAGAGCAAATTGTTCTTACACCGGAGCAAGGACTCCACGTAGTTACTCTGGATTGCGCCCTAAGATACCGTAGTTAAAAAATTTTCTGCTTGATGATATCATTTCCAATTATGGCATCACTTCCAGTGGGTCCTGACAGATTTTCATTCTGAAAAGTTGCCTTAAGTGTCCTTCCTTTTAGGAAGAAAGGAAGGATATAAGAAAGAAAGAAAAAGCCTCCATCAATCTTGAAAGACTATGGTATCATGCTCGGCACTGCATACGCTGCATGCGAAGCACGAAAGCCTGGGTTGGATTGTTATGGAGGATAGGCTGTTACCCAAGCAGCAAATCCCCACTCTCCATGCCACTGAATTAGTCCAGTGGAAAGGCAGAGCCAATACAATTGGATCCAGCTGGCGTTGCAGAGCTGGGCTAAGGACAGGAGCTCACCCTGTCTTGTGGGGCCAACCTGGGTCTCAAACCCTGGCCTGCTGGTTAACACGCACAGCTTCTTAACTGCTTGCGCCACCCACAGCCACCCACAGCAGGATATAAACTGAATAAATAAGTGCTAAATGTTTGAGAACCATAGATGTCCCCCACTTTCTGCGACCCCATTTGTGGTTGTTTCACTCTGTCATCACTCTCAAAATATACCTAGAAATCTGCTTTTCATCGGGGAGACTCACTGATTCATCAGTTTTTTTAAAAGTGTAATTTTCCACATATGCCTTTTAGTATAATTTGGTATGTATTTTGACTATATGTTAATACATAATGTTATTTAGGATTTTGCAAGTGATATTTATGTCTTTTTTGATCACCGTTTTGCATTTGCAAGCTGAGAAAGACTGGGTTCCACTTTTCATAAGTTTTCATTTTTGGTTGGTGCTCCGGTCCCTAACCCATCCAATAAGTGCGGGATGCCTGTACTGAATTACAGAATATATATATTTATTTATATATTTGGTTTATATATTTTTATATATAAATATAATATATATTTTCAGTTTCTAGCTGCTACCATGAAAAGATTGTACAGTCTTAGCAGCCTCTTTTGAGTTAGTTTTAGTGGGCAGTGCTTAGATGGCAACATTTGAAACCTCTTGTTGAAGTAAGTGCCATGTTGAGTATGAACGCAAGTAGGTGAGCATATACTATATATAACCAGTTCTTTGGAGAGTGTTTGCAAGTGTTATATCATGCATTTAGCACATTCTCTGGGCAGTTTGACAACATTTATTTACAGTTGTGTGTGTGTACACATAACCAGCTTCCTTTATATCATCCCTGAAATGTCATCCTGACAGTGTTTGTGCCTCGGCACAAAATGCCTTTCATGTTTGGCAGACTACTGGAAATTAGACAACCCGACGGAGAACCCACAAAAATACAAAGAGGATGGTGGAGACCTGCCAGCAGCTTTCTTCCAATGTGACCTTGGCTGCTTCCCTGTCGTCACTGTCTAGCTGATGGATAGGATGCTATTGACAGAGACTTAAGTACATGGTCACCAAAGGAAAGCCAGGAATTGCCAAGGAAAAGCATCTAGTGTCTAAGCATGTCTCCCAAGTAAAGCCACCTTTGCAAGGATACCAGGCCATGATCCGGGGCTGGGGTGAATTATGGAGGGAACTGGCAAGAACTGGAATTGGGGAGACCCACAAAAGAAGTCAAACAAAGGAAGTGGTTGGAAGGAAGTGAATGAATATGGAGAAGGCACAAAAGGATAAGCCAAACAAGCCAGGGAAAGCCATACTCCAGAGGGTCAGATCATTTGGGATGGGCAGTCCCTGTGGTGGGGGCCAAGTAAAGGAAACCCACTTGGAAAGGGAGCACCAGCAGGCGTTACTGTCAAGAAGGAAGACTGCTCCTGGAATCCATCTGACTCAGTAGAACCTGAGATTTATTTACAACTTCCCTTGGTGCAGATATAGGCGGCAAATGTGATGGATGAGCGGTGGATGGAGGGCTGCCAGAAAACTGCTAAGCAGGAACGGACTGGGTTGAATTTTGGATGGGAGGCCAAAAAGCTCATAAAGCTGTTATGAGTAAACAGAGCCAGAAGATGTTGCTGTACACAGCTTGGCCAAACTGAAGCTGTTCCTGCTGGAAGCTTGGAAGGTATTGCCTGATGCCAGATGTGATGACATATGATGACATGTGATTCCAGCATTTCAGCCTGGGACCTGTCTGCCCCACTCCCCCCAAAAAAGTGAGGACATGGCTTGAAGTATCATTAAAGGTGCCGAGTGCTGGATTCCAAGGTGGCTGCTTCCACCTTGGAAGTTGCTTTTCACGACTCCACTAAAATGATGTCATGACCCTCCAAGGGGGTCCTGACCCCCACTTTGAGGACCACTGCTGTAAAGGATTCCATTGACTTGATACTACAGGCAAGCCCATGTTTGGAGGACTCTGCATGCACAAAGCACATGCACAAGTTCTCATCCCCTGATGTGTCCCTGAACCCAGCATAAGCTGATGCAACCCTTTGTAATGGTGTAGTTGATATTTGACATGTTTCATCTCATCTCATCTCATCTCATCTCATCTCATCTCATCTATCTATCTATCTATCTATCTATCTATCTATCTATCTATCTATCTATCTATCTATCTATCTATCTATCTATCTATCTATCGATCTATCGCTTTTCAGCTACAAAGTTCATAAAGCAATTTACAAAGAAAATGAAAAATAAATGCCAAATGCTTATTTATTTGTTTGTTTGTTTGTACTCCACCTTTCTCCCCAAAAGGGCACCCAAGGCACTTTTCTCCTTTAAGTATTTCTTTGTGAGAGCTATTGCATTAGCACAGCACTGAAACACCATTTCTTTTTTCATCTCTGGAACAAATTCACTCTTCCAGTTTTCTAGCACAGCAGTTGTAAATGCAAACGCATCATGTGCACCAATCGGATAGTTTCTGTGACTTCATCATCATCATCACCAAGGAATGTCACTGTTTGCTGCTGCGATTATCTTACTGATGAATGATGGTCCCATCGTTCTCTGCCCTTTCCATCTGTTAGGGAATGACAGCTGCATCAAAGGTAACAAAGGAGGAACAATCTGGTCAGCAGTTCCTTCTTGCCCGTGACATGGAGGTGCTTCCGTTGAAAGTACGCAGCAGGGACTCTCTAGCGTCTAAGACTGCAAGATAGGAAGGGCAAAGAAGGACTTCAATCAAGTAGGGACAGATCTTCACTAACCAGTAGGGACAGATCTGTACTTGTTATAGCTGACTGTGATATTGATGCTGCAATGACTTTTTGTCCTTAGGTGTTCACAACACGAACAATAAAAACTGTCATAAGACAAAAATTTAATAAGCAAGTGCCTAAACAACTTTATCCCGCAGTTTGAAATCCATTTGAGCTCAGCACATACCCACAAATTACCATTTGTTAATATGTTCATCTCATATGGAAATAAAAACTATCACTGCCCTTGTGTTTTGTTTATGAGTAAATCACTTGAACTGGATTTCAGTCAAAACCAACTGTGTGAGCAAAGTGGATCTACCCCCAGATCCACAATTAGACACCTTTGAAATTTTCCAGGCAGTTTACTGATTACAAGATTACTGTGATGAATCTTTGTTCTTGAAGCACTTTGGAAAAATCATTACAAAATTCAGTTTCAAACCTGAGTTCATATCATATTATTCTGACTTTATAGTATCTTCCCTACAGTAACCTTTTTAAAATAGATTCAATTCAAGATGCTGGTTCTGACTGAAGTCCTAAGGGTACAATCCTAACTTAGGCTGGCACAACTCATCCATCTTCCCGTTCCCATGGTGTTTTAGCGAGGCAAGTGCATATCTGTGCACTGACTTATCCTTCCCCTAGGAGTGGCACTGAAGTGTCTTATGGCACTTTTGTGACAGCCCCAGGTCAGCACAGGATTTATGCTGGGTAATATGCCGGCCTAACTGGAGTTTAGGATTGCACCCTGAGTGTCATAGGACCAGAGAAGCTCCAGAATTGTCTCCTTCCATGCAAGGTACCATGCATCTGTCCTCTTTCTCCAGGTCATGTCTTGTACAGACTTTCATCCTGGAAAAAATTTTCATTTTGCTCCTTTTCCTGTGAGCAGGCAGCACATAGCCTTCTTGTAATTCATTATATGGAAAGAATTATATGTCATAGTTTAAATTTAATAAATAGTATAATGCTTAAATTAACCACATGAAAGCAATATGGATGACTGTTTTTAGTTTTAATTTTGTCATTTTTCTTGGATATCCTACATTTGGGAGCAGATGTCCTCTTTTTTGATTATGATATATGGTCACTCTGCCTTCCATGTGAACCTAATCCAAGTACTGGGATCAACTTCTATGGGCAAAATCCAGAGTAACTATGGGGATTCCTTGCTCCGGAGTAAGAACAAGTTACTCTGGATTCCAATATGAATTTCCCATAGGTTTTCACTAGGTGGTGCAGTAACTATGGGTGCATGCAAAGTCTCTTACGCGCTCCTGTAGTTACTCTGGATTTGGGGGTAAGTCACTATCACATGGATGGCAGTGGGCTGAAGAGGCAGGGCCTTTTTTGGGTAGCACCTAGAATGTAAGACAATGTAGATGTTGTCTAAACATCTAACCAGTAGAATAGGGTGACTTCTCGGCAGAAGAATGGCCACACTTTCCATGCATAAGGATCCAAGTTCAATCCCTGACATATGTGCAAAAGACCGTACATGAAATACTGGAACTGCTATCAATACTATTATTGTATTGTATTATTGTATTGGAACTACTATTGTATACTACTGGAACTACTACTACTACGACGACGACGACGACGACTACTATTGTATACTACTGGAACTACTACTACTATTACTGAAATACTGGAACTACTATATCAATAGTATGCTACTATTGTATACTACTAAATACAATAGTGAACTACTGTCAGCCAATGTAGACAATCTTGAGCTACATGGATACAAAAATTTGGTCATACTCAAGAGAAGGCAGATTCTTATGCTCATGAAATGAGCTACATAATTTTATTTTATTTTATTTATACCCCGCCTTTCTACCTAGAAAAAGATACCCAAGGCGGGTATAATGAGAGTGGTTACTGATCATTACACCATGTTTATGACTTCAGTTTATTGAATGCCACATTTTGTGTGTTGAATAATAATGATTTATTTTTTATATTTTATACTTTTGTTGTTATGCTGCTTTGAGAATTTGATAAAGGCCAGATCTTAATGCTAGCAATAAATAAATAAGTGCAGAAAACCTCTTTCCGATATTTTTCCTCCTTGGTTTTAGACTTACATTCTTTTATTGCTTGCTCTGCCTTCAGGGACTTGATCTGAAGCCCCACATTAATGAGACTCCCAAAACTCTCTCCTAGTAGGATTCCTAATTTCTTCCCCTATTTTTTGGTTTCATTGAATGTGTAGGTCATTTTACCCTCACAGCCTCTCTTGTGCATCCCTTTCCTCTTTGAAGCCAGTGGGAGCTTCATCGTCAAAGGATCCTTGTCAAATTAACTCACCTTGGGTCAAATAGGAAGTCATTGGAATAGCAGAGAATCAAAACCCCAGGGTGTTGATGTGCAGTTCTTTCCAACCACAACCGAAGAACATGTCCATTGCGTACCTTATTATGCAAGCCAGATACTCCAGCTTGCTGAGGGTCAGTGTTGAAAAGAAACTGGAGAGCGACACAAAAAAACCACAAGCTTGTGAGCAGACATTCAACAACCTGATTGCACAGCGTGATAGAATTTAAGCATTCCTTGAAAAAAAGAAATAAAAAGAAACACAAATTTGCAGGGTTCCAATTAAAAAAAAACAAAAATTAAAAGACTATCAACTTTTAAAAGGGGGACTGTTGGTATACAAGTAAAGTTTCAAGCAGGTGGAAGAATGGATGCCTTGAGGATTTGTTGGAACCTTAATAGGAATGCACTCCCGTCTCCTTCCTGCCTCAAAAATGAAGAAAACTTTCCCGACTAGAGGACAAAAAGAGCTGCACAGCTCTGAAGATCTGAAAATGTGCTTACCTACTGGGAAGGGGAGAAACAGGAGGAGATGGGAAGAGTGTGCAAAGCATTTGTAAGCAAAGAGTTTTCGGAGCTGCAAAGCCGTCCAGCGTTTTCCTGGTCTCGTGGAACAAATTGTTCTACTAATCTGGAGGTTGTTTCCATGTGTCCAGCTTTCCCCAAAAGGATCCTCTGGGAGACCCCAGAAAGAACACTACATAAGCTGTGGCCAAATTGGAGGCAAATCTCCAATGAGGGAAGAAGACGGAGAGGGAAAACATATTTGTAGGACTGAAATGTCAATGACTGCTCCATTCCATGGAGGCTTGTTCCAGGTACACGATGGAAGGGTCTGGCAAACAGATGGACATGGCGCTGAAAACATTGGTCTGCAGAGCCTGATTACCCTTGTCAAGTTCTTTACATACATGGGGTTTTGTTACTCATGGGTGCTTTAACATGAACAGTGGTAGCTTTTCCAGGTGGGCTCCTTTTCCACCCATCACAGTTAGCCAGCAAGAGTCCACATCACAGGCTTTTTGAGGCTGCAGGTAGAGGTCATGGTAGCCAATCATGGTCCCTGATATAATATGCAGGATCTCCTGAAGGATCTCTGCAGGATCTCCTGCAGGATCTCCTGAATATCAAACAACGCCCTCTGCAAGGACCCAGAACACTTCTGGAGTCACTGTTTATATGTTGTATGTTCCACTGTCTCCTTTGGAAGCCATAGATCTTTCCAAAAAATGCCCACAAAATCCTCAATGCAGATGTTATGACCTCATAATCTCCAGTGCCCAGCAGTTTATATGCAAAGTGCTGAGGAACAGTCAGGAGAATCTCAGGTGCAGCTTTCGCAGCATGTCAGACTGCAGGTGGCAGTGATGGAACAAGGTATGCTTTGAATCATACTAAAAATAGAAAATCCTCTCCTTGAACATCACTTCCTCATGGTGACCGCATTTCCTACTTCTCTTCCCTCCTTCACAGGTCTGTTCCATTCTTCTATATATATAAAAGAGAAAAGTCACTGACTCACTGACTCACTGACTGACTCACTGACTCACTCACCACCGCCCTGCCAAAACCGCTGGGCCTAGAAGTGTGGAATTTGGGGTGGGTGTTCCTTCCGTGACAGAGGGGTGCACTAAGAACTGGTTTTCGGAAATTCCAACCGGAAGGGGGTGAAAAGGGGGCAACGTGTTTCTGTCCTACACTTAACGTGGGAGACTGAACAACATCAGCCAATTTGGTGCTCAGTGCCTGGTGCACTGGGGGATGTTTTCCGGAGGAAGAGGTTGCACTGGAGAGGATGCTGTGCATGGGGGGAAGCTGAGCTTGGGGGGAAGTTGAGCATTGAGGGGAAGTTGAGCATTGAGGGAAAGTTGCGCATGGGGGGAAGTTGCGCATGGGAAAAGTTGCGCATGAGGGGAAGTTGCACATGAGGGGAAGTTGCGCATGGGGGGAAGTTGCGCTTGGGGGAAGTTGCGCATGAGGGGAAGTTGCGCATGAGGGGAAGTTGCGCATGGGAAAAATTGCGCATGAGGGAAAGTTTCACATGAGGGGAAGTTGCACATGAGGAGAAGTTGCCCATGGGGGAAGTTGCGCTTGGGGGAAGTTGCGCATGAGGGGAAGTTGAGCATTGAGGGGAAGTTGAGCATTGAGGGAAAGTTGCGCATGGGGGAAGTTGCGCATGAGGGGAAGTTGCACATGAGGAGAAGTTGTGCATGGGGGAAGTTGCGCTTGGGGGATGTTGCACATGAGGGGAAGTTGCGCATTGAGGGGAAGTTGAGCATTGAGGGGAAGTTGCGCATGGGGGAAGTTGCGCATGAGGGGAAGTTGAGCATTGAGGGGAAGTTGAGCATTGAGGGAAAGTTGCACATGAGGGGAAGTTGTGCATGGGGGGAAGTTGCGCATGAGGGGAAGTTGCGCATGGGAAAAGTTGCGCATGGGGGAAGTTGCGCATGAGGGGAAGTTGAGCATTGAGGGGAAGTTGAGCATTGAGGGAAAGTTGCGCATGGGGGGAAGTTGTGCATGGGAAAAGTTGCACATGAGGGGAAGTTGCGCATTGAGGGGAAGTTGCGCATGAGGAGAAGTTGCACATGGGGGGAAGTTGCGCTTGGGGGAAGTTGCGCTTGGGGGGAAGTTGCACATGGGGAAGTTGCGTATGGGGGGTTGATGCACATGGGGGAAGTTGCGCATGGGGGTTGATGCACCTGGGGGGAAGTTGCGCATGAGGAGAAGTTGTGCATGGGGGACATTGCGCATGGGGGGTTGATGCACATGGGGAAGTTGCGCATGGAGGGTTGATGTGCATGGAGGGTTGATGCGCATGGGGGGTTGATGCACATGAGGGTACGTTGTGCATGGGGGGTTGATGTGCATGGGGGGTTGATGCATATGGGGGGAATGGCATACAGGGGAATTTTTCTCCCGCAATGCGGGTACGCTTTTTGCTAGTTTCTTAATAAGAGAATGAAAGGAGGTATGACCACAGCAACTAATCTGAGTCCTAGATGACTGTGTCCTTGGCAAATGTACCCCAGTTTTTGATATCCCTGGACATTTGCATCTGGTTTTCATTTATATCCCACTATAACTGGGCAACAAATCCCATCTACATAAAAGCCTTGTGTGTGAGGCACCTGCATTGTCTGTGTCAATCAAGCAAGCTGAGGGTTCTGTCCTCATGATCCTCTGGGGTAGAGAATGCTGAGGGTTCTAAAGTCTACCCATTCATGGAAAAGAAGATTTTTTTTTCCTGTTGAATGTTGAGAACTGCTCCCTCCTTACAGAGTTTTCCTCTGGGCCTGACGACAATTTTTATGTACTATGGCTGCAATCCTATCCACACTTTCCTGGGAATAAGCTACAATGGAACTACAATGGAACTTACTTTTGAGTAGATAGGCATTGGACTGTTTATGTGATTTTACTTATGTTGTTAGCTGCCTTGAGTCCACTTTTGTGGAGAAAGACAGGATTAAAAACCCCGCAGATAAATAAATAATATTGTATCTCCTCAAGTGTAAAGCTGTTGGATGTTACTAGAAGGTACTAAGCCCTTTATCCCTTCCCAAACCCTAACTCTAACCCTACCTTTGCATTTTAAGAATTAAAAAACATATCTAATATATATAGTAAATTCATAAACTAAATACCATCCTATACTTATACCGTATTTACTTGAATCGAATGCATCATCCAATCTGATGTGCACCCCAATTTTGGAGACTAACCCTACAATCCAGAGTAACTACGGGAGCACGTAAGAGACTTTACGTGCACCTATAGTTACTGCACCACCTTGTGAAAACCAATGGGAAATTCATATTGTAATCCAGAGCAAATTGTTCTTACACCGGAGCAAGGACTTCCTTTAGTTACTCTGGATTGCACCCTAAATTTGGCTGAAAAGGGTGCACGTTAGATTCAAGTAAAGACGATACACACATACATACATACACAGTATTTTTATACTGCTTTTCGTCTAAAAAGTTCACAAAGCGGTTTACAAAGAAATGAAAAAATTAATGGCAATTGGGTCATATATATATTATATCAAGTCGAGGGTGAGAGCTTAGTAAAGATGAGTTTCTTTCTTTGAAGTGAAGTGAAAACCCTGGTTGGCAATTAATTTAACCTTGAAAGAAAGAATATTTTATGGAAGTTACAGCCGGCAGCTGGGGATCAGGTTGAAGGTCCACAACTGCCTATCCTACACCAACCATTTCCAGACGGTTAACTGTTTTAAGTTATGCTTGACCATGGACCGCTACTTCGATGCACATCTAATCGGCACGGAAAGACTACATAAATATTATTCTTCAGGAGAATACTGTCAGCCTAGTAGCTTCCTAATCACACCCCAGAGAATGAACTCCATTCCTGAAATCCTTAAGCATTTTTAAACATTCATAAGTTTTGCTTATTCACTGGTTAATTAGACAGCCTGGTTTTCCTTGCAGGGCAAACCGTATGACTATTCATTGTTTGCCTTCAGGAAACAGTGAACTGAGACCCCAGGATAGTTTCTGTAGACACACAGAGCAAGATGGGACCTTTCGCAAACAATTGAGGATCAATTCAGCCCTGACTGATCCTGACAGTCACCGGGTGAGGGACGCACGTAATGCACAAAGGAAAGTCAATAAGGATTCTTCACCCACCTATCTGCAGTCTGATGAACAGCAAGATACAGATGAGCCCAAGGATGCAAACCACATCAGTACACTAATGACAATAATGAGACTTCAGACAAACATAGATTTGGAGATACAGAGGAAGGAAATACATATTATTGCTACAATCCTAAGCACACTTTCCTTGGAGTAACACTTTGAACACAATGGGGCCATTGAACACAATGGGGCTTATTTCTGAGTAGACATGGTTAGGATTGTGCTCATAGTCCTTCAGACAGACATAGGATTGGTGTTCTAAAGGTGGTCCAACTGCTGAAACTTTCTACTCCCATGCTACTCCCTATCCCACTATGGGTCCACCATAGGGGTCATGCAATGGCTTCTCGAGTGTTGCAAAAATGAGTGTTGCAAATCCTAGAGACTTCCACTCCTGATAGTTTGGCCCTACTTCTTTTTGGTCTTTAAATCTATTTTGTAAATTTTTAACATTTTTTTGTTTTGTTTGTTAAAAAAAACTTAGCAAAACAGCTTCAACATTTGCCTCCATTTTGCTCCCACCTCCCAGAATGGATCCAAAGGAAAGGAGCTGCGTGGAAGTCACATTCAGGGGCCTGCAAAATGTAGTTTTTTCCTCCTCCTCTCACTACATCTCTGGTTAGTGACAGCACAGAAGCACTGCCCAGCCATTCTCCTTTCGCTCTCTCCATCTCATAGCCTGCAATCCTAAAGACACTTTCCTGGGAGTAATACCCACTGAACATAATGGGGCTTACTTTTGAGTAGACATGGTTAGGATTGTGCCCATAGTGAAATACCCGTATTTCCTTGAATATAATGCGCCATCAAATCTAATGCACACACAACTATTTTAAAATGCTTGAGAAAAAAGTTTAGTGGCAATTGTAGTGTGCAGCTGCAAAGCAGGTGCAAAATTAAATTTTCTGTATACAACGAGTTATATGATGATGATGATGATGATATGATAATGGGCTTATTTAATGATTTGTACCTAATTGCACTACTTTATACAACAGTAGGTTTATGTTACATTTTTTATTACAATATAGTAAACTGTTTAAACTAAATATTGACCTGTACTTATAATCAAAGTACTGAATTTATTCAAATATAATGCACTATGATATCTAATGTCCCTGATTTTGAAGACTAAATTCGGCTGAAAAAGGTGAACTGTTAGATTTGAGTAAATACAGTATTGAACTTAAAACAAGATGATGTGTCTGAGTACACCTGGAAAGATACAAGAATGGCATGCCATTGCTGTTACTTGCTAAGGACATGATGCCCTTAGCTTACCATGTCCTGTTAGCAGTTGTGCCACTAGAAGTGTGCAGCCTGCACCAGATGATGCACACAGAGAATTGATACTACTTCTGGCCAAAATATTTAATTTTTTTGAACAATACTATCATTTTATATCTGATTTGAATTGATGTATAATCCCATGCAGAATGCAAGGACACAAACTGCATTGAAACATCTCCGTTCTAGAAAAAAAACATAGTGGGGAGGGTAATGGTAACTCACTGCCTACAGTATTGACCTGTTGATTGCATGGGTGGGTCCACCATAGAGATGATGCACTGGCCTCTCACACGGGTGATGCAAACTCTGGAGACTTCCACTCTTGATAAATTAATGCTGAACACCCACCCAGCTACCCACCTAGATCTTTAGTTTAAAAAAATCCAGAATGAGAATTTAAAAAAAAGTGTAATTGAAGGGTGGTGCTTTGATTGTCCATTAGCAAAGAATGAGAAGAATCTTTACTCACAGTCCTTCCTACAGTAACATTTGTGGGAATCCCAAGCCAAGGCTCTGAACCACTTGCGCCACCCACACACCCAACAGTAAATAACAGGAGAGGGGAGTAAATAACAGTAAATAACAGTTCCTCAAAAACAGTTGTTAGTGATGCTGTTGCTGAGTGACTTGCCAGTGCATCCCTCCTGGGATTGGCCCGAAGGAAGTGCTGCTTCTTCATCAGAGCTGCGCACGCCTGCACAACCATCACTATTCTAACAAGTGGCTCCTGGTCGGCCATTGCTAAGCCTTGTTGACTGGGGCACCCCCTGACCCCGCAGATCGCCCTCCCGCCACTCCATTTTCCGGAGGAGCAGGAGGCCCTTTCCCTGCCCCTTGGACCAGGGGCCCAATTTCAGGAGGCCTCCAGGGTAATCCAGTGGTGTGGGAACCCTGCTCCCTTTTGAGCCATTCCAGAGCTATCGCCTCCATTTGGTTCCCACTGTTTGGAATGGCTCTGAATTGGAAGGGCTTCTTGTGCTGGGCATTTAGACACCTGCAAAACATACTGCTTGACCTGCTTTTGCTATACCCCTGCAAAATGAATTAAAAGGAAGATAAAAAAATATTGGGTTGGTGGCAAGGGATTTGGACTGCCCATCTCTACCCATCCTTCTTCAGCCTTCAAACCTGGTGGGTTTTAGCTATTGGCCAACCTGAAGGTTGGAAAGTCAGCAGTTCAAGCCCCGAGTACTGCAAGACAGAGTGAGCTCCCATCTTTAGCCCAGCTCATGCCCAGCCTAGCAATTCGAAAACATGGAAATGCAAGTAGATGAACAGGTAGCACTTCAGTGGGAAGGTTACAGAGGTCCATGTGCCTTGGTGTTTAGTCATGCAGGACACATGAACATGGAGGTGTCTCTGAACAGTGCTGGCTCTTCAGCTTTGATGAGCACCGTACACGTACATGACTATCAGGGCAACCTGTGGGGGACACCTATAGGTCTATAGGACTTTTAAAGGTCCTATACAGAGAAGGTTTAGGAACTGGACCGTATCGCTTTGGCATCCCCCTAAACCACTGCTCCTCTTTTGCATGCTTTCAACCAAAATGGGACTTATACACCCTCTGGCAGGGTTATATGGCAGCAGCTTTAAGTCAAGGTGAAAATGCCATTGGTGTTTCTTTCATTAACCCTCCCAGGCCTATCATTAAATATGGCAGGCCTTAGCATTTTCCACTTCAAATGAGAGAGCATCGCTGAGTCTCAGAAGACCTGGAGAGCTGTTTCTTTTTTTCTTTTGCTTTCCCCCACTCACTCCTTTTCCAGCGCCTACATTGACGAACAAGACAAGGTCAGCAATTTTCAGCTTATTGACAGAACTCTATTTCTTTTTAGAAGTATTAAAATAGTATTTTGAGATTGCCTAGAGCAGAAAAGTAGATCAAACTAGAAATAACTTATAGAGAGGGGGGAGGGAAGGGGCTTTTGGAACAAAACTTTGCAATGCTGCCAAAAATGATTTGTTTTTGGAAAAAAGAGGCATGCAGGGGCGTGAGATATTTTGGGTGACTAGAGAGGTTCTCATCAAGAAAAGAGAAAAAGGAGATTTAAGAAATGCAATGGAGCAACATAGTGAAGCAAAAGTCAAATGTGGCTGGACACTCAGTGATCAAAAGCAGAGACATAGCAAGCATCGGACTCACTGTGTGTTCCCTTTGAGCCCAATCCTAAGCCTGTCTGTTTAGAAGTAAGTCCCATTAGAGTGACTTGGGCTTACTCCCAGGAATGTGTAGTTAGGATTGTAGCCTTTGATGTTAAAATTAGACAAGCACTAGAGATGGAGTACATATGCAGAGAAGGAAGCTCAAAGGTATACTAATCCACCTTATTTAAATTAAGCCCAATACCAGATGGATCCATACTCCTTTGTAAGAACATAAGACCCCACTAGATCAGGCTGCAGGCCCATCTAGTCCAACTTTGTGTATCTCCCAGTGGTCCACAAGATGCCAGAAGGAGCACAGAAGACTAAAAAGAGACATCCATCCCAGCACCCTTTCTTGCATCTTTCTCTAAAACCAGGAGGTTGCACCTACCCTTCTAACCTGTGATGGATTTTTCATCTAGAAATTTGTTTAATCCCTCTTAAATGCATATAGGTCTGATGCCATCATCACATTCTGTGGCAAGGAGTTCCACAGATCAATTACATACTGGGTAAAGAAATGCTTTCTTTTTTTCTGTTCTAGCCTAATTATCTCAAACTGGAACTTGCACCTGATCCTCCACCCTGCCCTTTGCTGCCTGTTACACATTCCCTAGTCAAACAGTTGTATTTCAGGAGCCATTGTCTTGATATCTTCAAGTGGTTTCTTTGCAAGACTGCTTTGATGTCAGTTTGTTTCAATTTGATATTGTGAGATTGACCTTCCCGCATTTGCTCTGACAGTTTATGTTGGGATTGACATCACACCCCTCTCCACAGACCTGAGCTGGCACCCATCATGAAGCTGGCTGATTTAAATTATAAGTGATGCTGCTATCCTGTAAATGACATTGAGTCACAAGCTTTGCTCAGCTCATGTCTTTCATATTTCAGCTCTTTAGGTTTTTTTAATTGTACCATTAAAGCCCCCTTCTCCTGTCTTGTCCTCCTCAAATACAATCACGCTTGAAAACAGGAGCGATTCAACACCAGTCTGGGCACACAGAAGCAACAGTGAAATAATATAGTAGTTCACCTTCATTATAAATTTAAAACAAATACCCATATTAGTAGAACCAAAAGTAAGGGACCTGCAATCCAATTACTAGGGGAAAAAGTTCCACTAATGTTGCATTGAACATGAGACTCCCTTCCAAGTAAATATGCTTAAGACTGCACCGTATTAAAAACACACAGAGCACAATCCTAACCATGTCTACTCAAAAGTAAGCCCCATTATGTTCAATGGGTCCTACTCCCAAGAAAGTGTCTCTAAGATTGCAGCCCCAGTTGATTTCATTCTTCCTTTCTTAAAATTTGAGCTTTTTTGGGTTCTGCAGCTCTGTTTCAAGGGCAGCTGTCTGTAGTAATGAATTGTCTGTCCCTCTTCCTCCACCGGCTGATTATTTATTACATTATTCATTAATACAAACAGTTGTCTTGAAACAGAGTTGTTAAACCCAGAAGAGTTTTTTCCAGCAATTTTCAACCCTTGTGATCCAAACTCCTGTGGCACACCTGTAGACATTTCATGGCACACCAATGTGGGCTGTGGGAGGCGCAAGCGGTTAAGACGCTGTGCCTGTTAACCAGCAGGCCAGGGTTCGAGACCCGGATCAGCCCCACAAGACAGGGTGAGCTCCTGTCCTTAGCCCAGCTCTGCGATGCCAGCTGGATCCAATCGTATTGGGTCTGCCTTTCCACTGGACTAATTCAGTGGCTTGGAGAGGGGGGATTTGCTGCTTGGGTAACAGCCTATCCTCCATAACAATCCAACCCAGGCTTTCGTGCCTCGCATGCAGGGTATGCAGCGCCGAGCACAATACTGTAGTCTTTCAAGACTGACGGAGGCCTGCTTTAATGTGCCATGACACACCAATTGAAAATTAGATACAACTGCGTGAACCAAATTATTGATAGAGATGTTTGTATCTATGTGTAAGATAGGATTACAGCCAAAAGATGCAAAACGAACATAGGACAGCATATCAGTACAATCCTAAGCCTGTCTGCTCAGAAATAAGTCTTATGTATTCAGTAGGGCAGTGGTTCTCAATCTTCCTAATGCTGTGACCCCTTTATAAGTTCCTCATGTTGTGGGGACCCCCAACCATAAAATTTTTTCGTTGCTACTTTATAACTGTAATTTTGCTACTGTTATGAATTGTAATGTAAATATCCGATATGTAGGATGTATTTTCATTTTTACAAATGAAATGTGTGTTATATGCACACATTGAACACAATGGGATTTATTTCAGAGTAGGTATGCATAGGATGGGCCCTGAGGCTGTAAGTAAGCCCCAGTGTGTGCGCAGCTACAGCTGGAGGTCTGGCAAGCCTGACCTGGCCCCCTGCACCAGGGGTCTTTAGGCGACCCCCAGGAAAACTCTAGGCGACCCCCAAAGGGGTCCCGACCCCCACTTTGAGAAATGCTGCAGTAGGGCTTCCTCCCATGAAAGTGTGTTTAGGATGGCAGCCTAAATCTTTGGTCTTCCCATTCCCATGGTGGGAAGGAAAGCACATGTCTGTGCACTGGCCTAACCCTCCCCCAGAAGTGTGCAGAAGTGTCTTACGTCTTACAGTGATGGGCTTCAAGGGGTTCTCACAGTTTCTATAGAACCCTTTGCTAATGAGCGCCTAGTTCTGAGAACTGGTTACTAATGGGATATAGTTCTGAGAACTGGTTACTAATGGGACATAGAACCTGTTGTTAATTTAGGTTATTAGGACATAGGACCTGTTGTTAATTTATTTGAATCCCTCCACTGGTGACACCCTTAGGTCAGTACAGTTCTTACTGTTTGCTGGGGGTTAGGCCAGCTTAACTGGAGGTTAGGATTGCAGCCTGATTCTTATTTGACACAATGGGATTACTTCTGAGTAAAAACAGTTTTCATATGTAAGCCTCCGAAATGCTTCCGCATTCTGAATTTCCTTTTATGTTAGTAGCCGGTGTGAGAAATCATGTACTCCTCCCCGACGCATCTGAAATGAACCAATATCAGCTCGTGCCCAGCTGTGATTAAAAGGCAGCCGTCCATCCGACACCTCCAGGCGAGCTGTGTTTGTGTCAAACCGCCCTTCCAGTTTTTCCAACCTCCAGTGACTCATTAACTCTGGAGGGGCACTTGGCACCGCAAAGTTCTTCCAGATTGAATGGTGGAGTTTCTGTTTTGCAGCCAGGCCTGCTGCTGGTCCCTGATTAAGAGAAAATTAAGCAGATCATCTGAATGAAAACCTAGCAGCGAGCGCCAGGGACAAGCGCCTAGTCTGTCCACCTGGCTCTGCTGGACCTTCATTGCATCAGGCACACACACCTGCTCTTCCCTATGGAGCTGTTTAAGGCCCACAAGAGTATATATGAGAAAAAGTGAAAAGAGCTCCAGGAACTACATTCATTCAGGTCCCATCTGTCAAGCAAAGGTCTTTATCCAGCATGAGCTAAAAGCTCACAGTTCGAGCCAAACCATATTTCCTCAGCAATAAATTGCACTGTATTCCAAGATTGCAGGTTTTGAGATCAAGCAGGTGATTTGAACCCAAAGGATAGGGCTGGTTGGATCGATGCTCCTAGCTGACATAAGAGGACCCCATCCTAGATTAAAAAAACATATTTTACTACTTCATTATACAGTCACTATTGTCACTATTTACTTTTCAAAAATTATCTACAGTTTTTAAAGAAAACCTACACATTTTGTTTGCTTAAGAAACAAAATTTGTTGGGGGCTTGCAGTTTTATAAATGTGCTATCCATGTGGTCCATCTACTCACATTGGGTGCAGAGGCATACCTAGGCAAAATTTTCAGTACCTAGGACTGAAATTTTGCCCCATCTAAACAGTTAGAAGGGAACTCAGGAGGTCATCTAGTCCAACCCCCTGCTTGTAGCAGGAGAGATGCGGCCCTGTTGCCCGTGGCAGATCACATCCCATGATGTGCCTCTGATTGGGTGCTATCCTAACTCATCAATCTTCCCATTCCCACGGTGGTGTAGGAAGGCAAGCACATGTCTGTGCACTGTCCTTATCCTCCCACATGTGCTTACGGTACTTTTGTGACACTTCCAGGCCAATGTGGGACTTAGGATTGCCGCCATCAATGTTTTAATAACACAACTTGATTGCTCTCCATTCTACCATTGAGCTATAAAAACTATAATAATTTTTTTCAACAAATGTTTTCAGCACGTGTCCAAAATTGTTTTCTAGCTTGACTCAGGAGAACTTTGTTAGCATCTCTGATCCTAAACAGGATAGATCCACAAATGAAATTTGTGCTCCATTTTCCTATCCAGGAAATGGAAAAAAAAATGTGCATCACTGGACTGAGCAAAACGAAGCCAACCATTATTCATGGAGTGCTTGAATTATGTGGAGGTTGTTTTTTTTTTTCATCCTACCAACATTATAGGAAATTAATTTCTATTCACAATGCAGATCTGATAAAGAAGATGGAAGGGAAATATATTAATTTGGCTGATTATATTCTGAGGTCTAATTCAAACATTAATCTCTTTTGTAATGGAATGTACTGGAGTTAGTCTCAGGATTCAACATTAATGCACAGGAAATTGAAGTTTTGCCAGATCAACATTTACATGGAAGCACATGTGTAAGTGCATATATGCGCCCACACACACAGTTTCAGAAGAAATGTGTTTTCACTTTGTCAGTAACTGAAATGTAACTTCAAATCATGCTTTAGTCTTTCAGGTCACATCCAAGGGCTCAGCAAGCAGGCCTCCATCAGTCTTGGAAGACTATGGTATTGTGCTCTGCATATGCTGGATGTGAAGCACGAAAGCCTGGGTTGGATTGTTATGGAGGATAGGCTGTTACCCACGCAGCAAATCCCCCCTCTCCACGCCACTGAATTAGTCCAATGGAAAGGCAGAGCCAATATGATTGGATTCAGCTGGTGTCGCAGAGCTGGGCTAAGGACAGGAGCTCACCCTGTCTTGTGGGGCCGACCTGGGTCTCAAACCCTGGCCTGCTGGTTAACAGGCACAGCGTTTTAACTGCTTGCACCACCCACAGCCTATCCAAGGGCTGGTAATGATCAAAATGTCTAAGATCCTGCTTGTATTCCACAAATGTGCCTTGTGTTGGTACATGGGACAGTCAGTGTCCAACCACCCCAGCAGGTCCCACCTGGCCAGTGGTGTCATTAGGGTTTGCATCTTCTGGTGCAGAAGACCAGTTTGACACACCATGATGTTGGAACACATCCTTCCCCCTGCTGGGAACACATCCTTCCCCCTGCTGGTTTCTTGGGTATAACTTTTAATAGACTAAACTGTGGTTTGTTTCACTGAATCCTGCATGAAATACACATCAACTTATATAAAACATTATGGTATTAGTCAACAATTAATCAATAACCAACAATTTTACAAATTTTGGTCTGTAGGGAAGGTACCTCTCCCACATTCTGTGCCACCTGGTGTGGCCCACACCCCCTAGTGTACCTCTCTTTGCCACCTCTGAAGCCTCAGCAGTCACATTTCACCTGGCAACTTGCAATAGGCCTAACATTTGAAGATATTTCAGTTGTATTATTAGGGTCCCTGAGGAACCAACCTTGCAATGCACATGATCCTTGAGGTTATCCTTGTTTTCAGCCTCCTCTTTCCACGTTTTGCAGGAATTTCTAATGGAGTTGCATTTTTTCCCTTGTGGGACAACCCAGAAAGAGACATTCCCTTGTATTATAACTATTTTAACCCCAAATGGCTTGGTTCACATAAGATCACATTAGAAAATTAGATGGGGCAATACAATACCTTAGCCAGTTTAAGCTGATGCACACTGTCAAAGAGATTGCTAACTGTTGGTTTGTAACAAATATATGGACTATATTTTTGTTACATATATTTTGTAACAAATATATGGACTATATTTATGTAAATTAGAATTTTAGAAGAAAAATTGTAATCTGTCGAGTGTCGGAATCGGGATACAACACTGGCAGCAGGATGTTGGAGGGCAGTGTACTGTCTGGTAACCTAAGGTCACCTGTGGTTCTTTCAGGTGATGTGGTCTTAAATCTATTCCTTCTTCCCTCCTTCTCATGCTCTATTTTATCTGCAGACATCTCAGAAGAACAATGTGTCCTGCTGGAGCTCCTTCATGGGTCCAGCCTCACTGCAATGCACACAAAAGAAACAGCTCTAGGGTTTCCTGTTCTCATGCTCTGATCCTATACATATGCAACTATGAACTGAATTTTTTAATGAAACTTAAACCTCCTCTCTATGTGTTTTTCATTGGTAACAACTAGCCTGGATGGTGGAACATCCTCTTACCATAGGAAGGGGGTTTTATGCTACTTCTCTTTCTCACCCCAAAACCCACAAAATAGTGAGACCAGGAGAAGAGGATTACTTATTCTAAGTATAGCTGCGTCTCACATACCTGTAGTCACACCACTGGGCTCTAGGATTCCTTACAGAACTGGAAACAGCAGGTCTGATGGATGAGAAAAGTGGTGTGTGGGCATGTTTGAGCATGAAATTCTGTTGGCTGGTAATATAAATGAAGTTTTAAAGAATGTATTTTACTCCGCCACTTCATACAACCCAGAGTTAAGTGATCATCAGTATCTTTTATTATGGCGATTATTATTATCACACGTTGGATAATTTTTTCCCTTTCCATTTGACAAAATAAAGCTCTAATGACTTCCCTTTTATTGACTCAAGAGTAGCCACAGATGACGGAGAGGATTCATTATCATGAAAAATTGCTCTGAAGCACAGCTGTTTAGGGCCGAGCCTTAAATTATGAAAGCAATTCTCCAAAACCAAATTCATAAGTCAGAAATACGCTGCTAATGGAAAACAAAAAGGAAAGGAAGGAGCAGGAGAACGGAAACAGGAGGAAAAAAATCCAGATTTCTATAGGCACAGTGGGGAAAGATTGCAGACCGTTGATGCTAACAGACCTTGGGAACTTCTGGATTTATTGGTTTGCTGCTTGGCCATTTTGAACTGAAAGATTTGGTTACATTGAGAAGGGGGAGAAGGAAGGATAACCCACATAAAAAACAGGGAACCTATATTGTGAGAAGGTGTAAGACAGTAGCATAGCTAACGGGGGTGAAAGCACTAGGTTGTGCAGGGAGTCTACCTGCAGCATGTAAGCAGCCCCTCATACTCCCCATAGAGTTGTTCATACTGTCCATATAGAGCCTCCCTTTTGCAGGTGGGACCAAAAGGGAAGTGTACAAAATGGAGGGGAGACTTCCTGCAAAATGTACTGGTTTGCACCCCCTCCAGCTACCCTTGTGTCCTCCTTTGTGGAGTTGTCCTTTTGCTTCCAACATATGAAGATGCCTCATGTGGAGTTTATGAATGCTGCAATCTTAAACATACTTTCTTGGAAGTAAGACCCGTTGAACACAACGGGTCTTAATTCTGAGAAGACATGGTTAGGATTGTGTTCAAAGCCCACTATTGTGTATCCTGAACTCAAGGGGTTTTTTAAAGCCCCTGCTATTTAAGATCCTTTCAACTTGAGATGGTGGGACCAATCCTGGAGCTTTTGCATGCAAAAGATCTTGTCCATCTCTAAAGTGTGCCTCTTACTCAGCCATAGTATACAAATGCTTTTGGAGTAGGGGCGTCTACATTCATCTTCCTCTTCATTCATCAGTGACCCAGCAGTGAGATTAGTGCTGGTCCATCTTACCCGACTGGATTACCTTTACTCTTCTGTTTTCTTGGACTTGATTTCAGATTCCAGCCCTTATTAGATTCTCAAAGGGATGCCAATAAATGTTGGTGTCAGTGGTGGCACCAGCAGGTTCGCACCTACTCTATAGAACTGGTTCTTAACAAGAGATAGTACATATAAAGTTTAAAAATAGCCATTTAAAAATGGCTACCAGATGGACAGAGAACCGGTTCTTAATTTCTTTGAAGCCCATCACTGGTTGGTGTGGGACATAAAATAGATTTCCTCGCTTTTCCCCCCCCCCCCGACTCATTTTTGTTTTTCTCTTCTGTTCTCCAGCTGCAGATTCTGGGGAACCCCAAAATATTATGGATGATAACTTTGGGGGTTCTAATGTCCACCTCAAACAAAAGAAGATTATTTGAAGGCTCCTGAACTTATCACCAACTCAGATAAAAATCTTATCTGTAGAATTACTCACCAAGCACCCAGATTTTTCACTCCAACCTTCATGTACAATCCTCAGATCTCAGATCTCTTCACTTCCCTTTAAAAAGCAATTTTTGCTCCCATTTTCTGTTGATAAGCATAAAATGAAGAAAATTGATAGAAAATTTTGTGACTCTCCCATAACACCAGAACCTCTTGTGATCCAATGAAACTAAAGAGTAGCCCATTCTGTACATTTACGAGAGATAAACCTATGAAATTCTCCATCCAAATAGGCCTCTAACTAGCAAGTGCTGGATTTAAGAGAGCTACAGAAAATTCTTCTTTTTTCTGGTTGGCCACAATGGGAAACAGGATGCTGACCGTGCCGCGGGGAGGGGGTCTTCTTTATCATTAGTGGTCCTGCTGCATTTCGAGGACTTGCCACCATGACTGTCCTTTGCACTGAGCAGATCCTTACATTCTTCCAAGTAATATCAAAGTTATCCAGGACACAATCTGAGATCATCCTTTGATGCTGAGGTTTGTCATATAAAGGCTTGAAATGCTACTTTGACGTTATATTCTTGTGTGATCTGTTGGGCCATTTCTGGATGGGAAACATTTTTTTTATCATCAGTTTTTCCTTGGTAAATTGGGAATAGGAGCACTTCACTACCTCTCAGAAGTGTTTTGAGCCTGACAAGTATGTCCAAATAGTGCTCTAATGGAGGCGATGCCTTTGTCGGAATTTAGGCAGTAATTGACATTTCCTGCCAGAGTTGTTTGGGAAATGAAAACAGCAGCACTCTGCAAAATTTGGTACTTTTCTCTGGGTACCTTTAATGACTTGATCGGGGGGAGGGAACATTTTGGGTAGAGATAAGTTTCACTCAAAGTAATCATACTTTGATGTCCAGATGGAGAGTCTATATTTTAGTGTTTGAGCACCGACATTGCATGCAGGTCAGATTCAATTCCTGTCTCACACCCCAGAGCACTGCTACAAGTCAGTGTTGGCACTTCTGAGGTTGGCGGATCAATCGTTGGACTCTGCAGAGGGCAGGATCATATATTCAAAATAGACATTAGAAAGGCCATAAATGGTGTTTGGCTAGGGAAGGACATGGCTTGACCACCTCCTTGCTGTCAGAAGCTCTGAGACCGACAAAGAATTTAGCATCTTAAATTGAGTCTTAACTAGGTGAGCCAGTGGCGTAGCTCCTGCACATTGCCATGACTGCCTGGAATGGCTCAGATGGCAAGTGAGAATGGCTGCTTATCCATGCATAGAGGCACCTGTGGTACTTACCGTGCTACACCCCCTTGTAGCTATGCCACTGAAGTGAGCCACTATATGGGTTCAGTGTTAGAAACAGAACACAAAATGTGATGGGCCTTCCCCCAACCCAGCTATGATCTTCTTGTGTGTTTATTAATTTTGCAGGAAGCAGAAAAAGTTTTTAGATTTTGCTAGTTCCAACACTTCTGGATTCACCCACCCTGGAGTGTAAATGTTAAAGAATGAACCCTGGAATCAACTGGTATCTGAAACCATGAGGCTACTTTTGCCAAAGGGAAACATTTTAATTCCCATTGATTTCAGAGAGAGAGATTTGAGAAGGTGCTTGACTTGCACATCAAAATCAATGGGACTTAACAGGATCATGGATCACCAAGCCTGATGCTCAATACCTCTGATCACATAAATAAGTTCTCCAAGCATGGCCAGAAGGCAGAACTAACCACACACACACACACACACACACACACACACACACACACACACACACACACACACACACTTTTCTGAATTACTTTGATTGGCATGCCAATTGGAGGGTCCCTGCAAAATGTAGTACTTTTACCCCCCTTCTAGTTATACCAATGTCCTGAGGACTCATTCACCTCCATTTTGCTTCCACTGCCTGGCATGGTTACGAAGGGGAGAGGGAATGGCTGCTTGTAGGGTATGTTTAGACTGCTGCAAAACTTTGCAGCCCCTCAACCTATGCCAGGGTTTCTCAACCCCTGGGCCGGGGACCACCGAAGGTCCTTGGCAGCTGACTGACTGGTCTGCGAGAATACTCCACTAAGTGCATCTTCCCCTCTAATTGCATAAACCCTTAGAATCCCACGGTTTTTTTTTACACGTATGAGTGTACAGTTCCATTCGACCTGTACAACAATTATTAGACGTATTATTATTGTAGATGTAGTAGTACAGTTATTTTATATTAAATATTGTGAAGTTATGAATTTTAATTATAATTTTAGCTAGCAAAATATTGAAATATTGAATGGGTCTAATGGACACGTCCTGGAACTTGAATTCAAATTCGAATTTCACAATACAGTAAAATTTCAAATACAGAAAACCTGTAAATTCAAAAGTTTCATGCTTTTGGATTTGTAACTATCTAATAAGCAGTAAAAAAGTCAGAAAGTCTTGTCAAGTAAAAATAATAAATTCCAGTAAAAAACACAGCACAAATGTCCAAATCGGGTCCAATGGACCCGGTTGGGATCCTAAGGGTTTACAGCAGGATGGCTCTGCCGGAGGATTGCGGCTTCAGAGCCCAATCCTATGCCTGTCTACTCAGTGGTATGTCCCATTGTAGTAAGTGGAGTTTACTCTCAGGAAAGCGTGCATAAGATTGTAGCCTCAGAATCCACTCCAATGCATGTCTACTCAGAAATTAGTCCCATTGTAGTCAATGATGCTTACTCTACAGTAAGAGAGAATAGGATGTTCATTTTCAGTGCAGACAGGGTGAGCTCCTATCCTTAGCCCAGCTCTGCGATGCCAGCTGGATCCAATCGTATTGGCTCTGCCTTTCCATTGGACTAATTCAGTGGCGTGGAGAGGGGGGATTTGCTGCTTGGGTAACAGCCTATCCTCCATAACAATCCAACCCAGGCTTTCGTGCTTCGCATGCAGCGTATGCAGCGCCAAGCACGATACCATAGTCTTTCAAGACTGACGGAGGCCTGCATTGAAGAAGGTTGAAAATCCCTGCTCTGAGCAGACATGCATTGAGACACTGAGCTCTCACCTGCAATCCTATCCACAGTAACCTAGCAAGAACTCTATTTATTAATTTGTTATAATGGGATCTACAGCTGGAGGCAGCTGTGCTGAGCTCTAGGTGGGGAAGCGTCCCTCCAGGTCGCCAGAAGCAGGACTCTTCCCCCACCCTCCCAAGCTGGTCCCTGGAAAAAAATTTTCCCAGCAGAACCAGTCCCTGGGGGCGAAAAGGTTGAGGACCACTGACCTATGCCACTATCTATAAATTTTTCATTTGAATTATTATTCAGGATTGATGGCAGTAGCTCAGATAAGTATAGTTCAAAAATCCATTTCAGGATTGCTTCCTCTGAGACTTTTCAATGAAAGACAAAACAGGCTAGCAAGTAGTCTCAGTGAATTTTGGAAATTCTGAATTATTATATAATCCATACATGTCCACTCAAAGGTCCAACAGTGTTCAATGTGACTGACTCTTAGGAAAGTGAACATAAGATTGGAGCTGTAGTTATACTTTGGGCCCAATCCTATCCAAGTTTTCAGCACTGAAAATAGCCATAATGGAGACCCAAGATAAGGGAACAAATATCCTATATCCCAAGTATTATCCCAGCCTCCATGATGCTTCCTTCTGCCACCCCCCTCCAAAGAATACAACTTATGCCTCATTGGCATGGCTGCATGAGCACTGGAATGGGCTGAACTGGATAGGATTCGGCCCATGACAGGTAATTAGATCAGATCCAGGTTGATCCCATTAGTGCTCAGATTGGTACACTGTCATGAAAACCCTAAAACAACACTGGATTCACACCATTCCAATTTGGGTTGCTTGAAATACACTTGGCCTGTATTCCAGTCCAAAACATGTGCCTTGCAATAACCCAGATGCTGTCACTTTAAGAATGGTTTTGAGGATATGATTAGCATTGTGCTCCATTATGTACACAGCCTGTGGAGTAACGCAGTACCCAGTCAAAGTGGTCTCTAGTGATGGGATCCGAGACCATTTGTATAGCCTCCCAATTATAGGAGTGATGTTCAATCCCGATAATGCATGAAATAAAGGTAAAGGGAATTTTGCTGAAATCATAATTAGGTGCAGAGACATTACATGGGGTTAATGGCCTGGAGTTATATTTAGCTTGCAGGATAATAAATTGACCGTCCTTATCTGGATCTTTTAAAAAGAAACTTAATTGGAAATTTACTTCTCTGGCAATTAAGACTGAAACCTTTTGCTGTCCCTGGGAGCGAAGTACTAAGAAGCTGGACAACACAAGACAGCACATTTTCTATTCTCATTCCCCCCCCCCCCCCAATTTAATGCTGCTACTTCTCTGCAATTGTAATGCTTTCTGGTGGATGAAGACTTCAGAGAAGCCCAGTGGCATCGCCAGCACGGGCACTGTCCAGAGAGGAAATATACATAAAGAGCTTAATTCGTTCCGGAAGAATGCTCTTTAAGTGAAACACTCTTTAAGTGAAGCGGATTTTCCCATAGGAAATAATGGAAACTCAGACGATTGGTTCCACAACCCCTAAAATATTCGTATAAAAATATTAACTGGATGTAAAAATGATGACAAAACATTATAAATGAATTCAAAACATGCATTCAATATGCATGATCCTATGAAGTCTATCTAGCCTGCAATCCTAAAGACACTTTCTTGTGAGTAACCCCATTTAACACAATGGGGCCTACTTCTGAGTAGACATGGTTAGGAGGCTGCATCAAAGACACTTTCCTGGGAGGCTTACCTGGGCTGCTGCTGGAGGTTCAAGGTGGCTGGTGGGGGCACCTGGGGGCAGTTAGGGGCAGCTGCCTCTGGCACCCCTAGGCAACTGCCCCCAAGTTGGGGGCAGTTAGAGGCAACAGCGCTGGCTGGCAGCCCTTTTAAAGAGCCTCCGTGCGGAGCGTCAGGGCTGCACAGCATGTGTGCCCATAATGCTCTTGCTTGTTAAGTGAAACTTAGGTTAAGTGAAGTGGAACTTGTTATGTGGAGCAAGATTTCTTGGAAATTTATACTTGTTATGTGAAATGCTTGTTATGTGAAGTGCTTGTTATGAGAGGTACCACTGTATATGTCATACACGGCATGTACAGGTGTTTCCAAAACTCAGTGCTTTGCTCCCCTTTAGCTATGCTTCTGGGGGGCCACTGCAGAGAGCTTGGGAATAACCCGGAGCACTGTGGGGGGTGCTGTAGGTTTGTATAGTGCTTTAAATGACAAGAGCAAGACAAAAGAATTAAGTGAGCAAGAAGGCTATACTGCACCAGCATCAACTCTCCTAAACTCAATCATTTGTCTCCCAACATGGTCAGGAAAGCCCTTTTTCAGCTGAAAATTTCCTATTCTTTTCTAAGCCTCCAGACAAACCTAACCCCCTGGACCATTTCTGAGCTCGTAATTTTATTTATTAATTTCCATTAACACCCCTTCCCGCCCTCCCGCCCTCCCTTCAGTCATCAAAATGCTTTTTAGACATGACAGGTCTACTTTTCTTCCCCCCAAGCCTATCAATCTCCATTTTAGACAATGTTGCAGGGGAAAGAGATTTATGCTTCCTCTCCAACGATATTTCAAAGGGGAATTACTAAATCATAACCACTCTTGTCTCCCTGCACACTGACATGCTTACAGTTTCCCAGTTAAATCAAGTAAATGGGTTTCTTCTTCTAGGGTTGGGGATGCTGTTGGAGATTAAAGGGACTGCTTTGAATTTTCTTGTTAAAGTGGCGCAGGAGGCCAGGTTTGCTGAACCATTGATTTGACCAAGAGTTGCATGACACATTAGAAGCTGGGGAAATTAAAATTGGATTATTCGGCTCCCCTCTCTGGAGTTGGCAATTTCGGTGTCTGGAGGATTGTTAATATTTCATTTGTGGTGTGCCTTTCGCAGTCAGTGTAATGCTGAATTGTCACCCCCTTCCCCCCAAATACGTCTACCTTGAATTTGGAGTTGGGGTGGTGACTTGATAGGAACTAATTATTTTTGTGCATTTTCAAAATGGATTTCCTGCCTTTCTAAAGATGATTTGGACAAAAATACAAAATTTTAAGTAGTAAGAATATTCCAACATTTATAAACAATACAGCTAAAACAATATAAGTCAAGCATTTAAAACTAAGGCTGCAATCCTAAACAAACGTTCCTAAAAACCTATTGAACACAATGGGGCTTACATTCGAGAAGACGTGGTTTTGATTACAGTCTAAGGGCAAAATCCAGAGTAACTATGAGGAGACCTTGCTCCGGTGTAAGAACAGCTTACTCTGGATTCCAATATGAATTTCCCATAGGTTTTCACTACATGGTGCAGTAACTACGGGTGCACGTAAAGTCTCTTATGTGCTCCCATAGTTATTCTGGATTTGGGGGTAAGTCTAATTTATAAACTATTTGTAAACTAATTTATAAACTATAAACTATTTTATAAATTTATAAAATTTATAGTCTAAGGCTGCAATCCTAAAGACATTTTCCTGGGAGGAAGACCCACTGAACACAACGGGGCTTACTTTTGAGTAGACAGGATTGTGCTCTAATAAAACTAAGACTTGGGCTGCAATCCTAACCACATTTTCCTGGGAGTAAGTATTATTGAACAGAATCGGGCTTACTCTTGAGTAGACATGCTTAGGATTGCACCACTAATTTAAAATTTATTCTAATTTAAAACATTTAAAACTGAAACATTCATTCAAAGCAGTCAAGAAGCAGCATCAGAAGGATGTAGGGAGCAAGCTACATGAAGATGGGAAAGTGGGACCAGGAGAGGATGGATTCCCTAAAAAGACCTAAAGAAGCACTACCGTTTTCAGAACTGGTGGAGTAGCTATAGGGGGTGCGGAGGGAGCCTCATCCCTTCTGATCCATTTTTTGTCCCCTGTAATGGCTGTAATGGCTCCAAAAGGGTGTGTCTCCCTCCAAGTCTGACTGCTCTGCCCCCTATAGCTATACTACTGTTCTGAATTAGTGTTCTGACAGCATGTGGCCTTCTCTGGTGGCATGAAAGCAGGCATCACCTGCTCCTGGCAAGCATGACTCCAACTTTCTCACTCTTGCTTTCTCAAGCATGATGTCTTCTCAGACTCCTGACTCTTCTCAGATTCTGAGAAGAAGAAACCCAGAGGTAACCCAGAGAAGAGGAAAGCCAGAGGACATCACGGGACATCCCATGATCAGCCTCTTTTAGAATCACAGAATCATAGAACCCTAGAGTTGAAAGGGACCTAGTAGGTCATCTAGTCCAACCCTCTGCCTGCAGCAGGAAATCCTCCAGGATCATCCCCGACAGGTGCTCGACAAGCCTCTGCTTGAAGATCCCCAGTGAGGGAGAGTCCGCCACCTCCCTCGGCAATCTGTTCCACTGCCGAACCACCCTCACCGCCAGGAATTTTTTCCGGATATCCAACTGGAATCTCCTTTCTTGCACTTTGTACGCATTGGTTCTAGTTCTGCTTTCAACTATGAACAAATGAGCCCCTTCCTCCCTATGACAGCCCTTCAAGTATCTGAAGACAATCATGTCTCCTCTCAGCCTCCTCTTCTCCAGGCTGAACATCCCAAGTTCCCTCAACCTTTCCTCTTAAGACTTCCCTTCCATCCCACCGATCATTCTTGTCGCTCTTTCCCCATAGTCTGTAACACGTACCTCCATGGTGTGCCACATGTATAGTCTGGTGGGGGATAAGATTGGGCTGTAAGCAAACAGCATAGAGATTATCAGCAACTTTTCCAGGTTTCTGCAGAATTGATGGTGTCAGATGGAAACACTGGTTTTGGTTTTCCAAGTTAACACTCCAGAAAGGCCGGACATAAGGAAATGTCCTGCTGGTCTCCAACTGGAGTTGTGCATTAATACATCCATTGTATTTTACTTTTGTATGCACGCATGTGCTGTCTCTCACACCCACAAATAATCTACCTGACATTTCAATAAAAGATTGGAGGAGACTAAAGTTTCTACATACCTACCTGGTACTCAGTTGATAGAAAGCTGATATTTAAAAATTAATTGAGTGGAATGTATTTGTTCTGTTTGTTTTCAGTAAAAGAACATTTTACAATGCGCGATGGTAATCGTTTGCCTTATGTTTCTCTCCTTTCTTGATGGAGCCTTTGCAGTGGCTGCTGGGGTGCTCACAAGAGGGGGGGATTTAATTTTTTGAGATTTAAGACTTTCAGAACTGCACCAAAGGTGGCCATTAGGATAAAGTCTATTATGGTCCCTGCAATGAATGCATTCTGATAAGGCCACCGCATGCGGCCATCATGTGCAAGCAGGGCACAATGAGTGTCAGGACTAGATAACATAGTTTAAACAAATTCTGATTGCTTTTGAAAACTGGGCAACCAGAAAGGTTGCAGGAGCATTTCTAATAAAGGGGTGTTGGACGTGATGATGGGAACAGAGTTTTCATTTCAATCCTATGAGTGGAAACTTGCATGGCTTCATGGGTGGGTTTCCATTTTACCTTAAACTTATGTGGGGATATATTTCTAGAACTTTCTTCCCATTCCATCTGCAGTAGCATAGCTAGGAGATAGTGGCGTAGCAAGAGGGGGGTGCAAAGCACCAAGTTTTGCAGACAGCCTTACAGCGGTGTGCAAGGGAGCCTCTCCTAGGGAGAAGAGGATATGGTTTAGGTAGCAAGTGAACCACTCTGATTGCCCTCCCTCTGCCCATAAACAGCCCCTTCTCATCCCATTCTACCCTTTCCCCACCTATTCACTTCTAGGTGCTGCACATATGCAGTACTGTGGATGCTCCTTCTCAGCACCATTGGCTACAAATGCTGGACCATCATGAAATGCTTTACCAATGGCCATTGGTATGCTTTACCATTGAAATGCTTTACCAATGGCCATTACCAATGGTTAGTGTGTGCTAGAGTGGCACTGTCCAGGCATAGGACTGTGCTATCAGACACATTCACAGTGAAACCCAATGCAATCAACAGTATTTCTATACAGTGGTACCTTGTAAGACAAACACTTTGTAAGAAGTACACTTTGTAAGACAAACTAAAAATTTCTAAGGAATTCTGCTTTATAAGACAAACAGTGCCTTATAAGACAAACAGTTTTGGCAGAGTTTGACAAAGAAAATTTGATGTAAAACAAATAAATTGATGGATCTGCATTAAGAGCAACAGTAAGAGGTTATGGAGGAGATCTCATCTGCAGAGGAGGAAGAGGAGAACAGGAGGAGGAATCTCTCGCATCAAATGAGATTAAGGACCTTTGTAAACTTTGGGAAATTGTGCAAAATTTTGTAAAAAAGCACCCCCCAAATAAGGCTGTAGCAGCGCGAGTGATTATTCTGTTTAATGACAATGAATGTCACATTTCCATGAAATCCTCAAAAGAAGACAAAAGCAAGTGTCATTAGACGGTTCCTTGTTAAAGCTGCTCAAAAAGACACCAGAGACTCTATTAGTGGAAATTAGGCCTGTATCCTAAAACGAAATTAAGCCCTTGCTCCGGAGCAGTTAAGATGACTTTCCATAAGATAACACTAGAGGGTGACGTAACTGTGTGGTCCCTTAACTGCTATGGATCCTTACCCTACAATCCAGAGTAACTACGGGAGCACGTAAGAGACATTACGTGTACCCGTAGTTACTGCACCATCTAATGAAAATCTATGGGAAATTCATACTGCAATCCACAGCAAATTGTTCTTCCACTGGAGCAAGGACTCCCCGTAGTTACTCTGGATTGTGCCCTTAGTCATCCTTGGCCATAAAGGTTTTGCTTTTCTGTTTTACTGTACAGTATATTACAGTGTTTTTTAAATTAATATTACAGTAATTGTGTTACGTATTATACTACAGTATTTTAAATTCAATTATTGTTTTCTCATCATTTTTACATACAGTTAATATTTGTATATGAATTTTTTGGGTTGTAGAACCAATTGTCTGAGTTTCCATTATTTCCTATGGGAAAATCCGCTTTGTAAGAAGAACACTTTGTAATACAAACATGCTTCCAGAATGAATTATGTTCTTACAAGGCATAACTGTACTTCTTTTTAACAAAAAGTTCACAAAGTGGTTTACAGAGAAAATAAATATCTAATAGCTACTGTAATTCTTCACCATGTTTTTCCCCAGTTGCTATTGCTAGTGACTGTGACTAGTAAGGCTGTGGGTGGCGCAAGTGGTTAAGACATTGTCCCTGTTAACCAGCAGGCCAGGGTTCGAGACCAGGGTCGGTCCCCACAAGACAGGGTGAGCTCCTGTCTTTAGCCCAGCTCTGTGACGCAGCTGGAACCAATTGTATTGGCTCTGCCTTTCCACTGGACTATTTCAGTGGCATGGAGAGGGGAGATTTGCTGCTTGGGTAACAGCCTATCCTCCATATCATTCTACCCAGGCCTTCGTGCTTCGCATGCAGCATATGCAGCGAGCATGATACCATAGTCTCTCAAGATTGATGGTTGCCTGCATTGCTAGTGACTCCTTTTAAGAGTTTTGTATCCCGTTAGCTGGATTTGCAATCCCAGTATAATGTTTCCCGCAATCGTTCCATTATTGGAAAATTCCAAAAGTGCCTTCACCGAGGCAGACTTCATGTTGAATTTAGCTCTGGGGAAAAAGAAGATGATGAGTAAATTCAGGTGAAATCCTCCAGTGCCTACTAACCGCTGAATTACGCTGCTTGTTCCTTTTGTATTTCATTTTTAATTTCCTATGGCCTAATGAATGAGGAATAAATGATTGCATCCGGCTAATCACAAAGCATCCATACAACTCCGTTCAAACTGTTTGGCGGCCCATGAAGCCGAGGAACACAAAGAAATACGTTTCTCAAAAGCAGCAGCATGGGTAATATGTCTTGCGGGGCCAGCACTGTTAACTGCACAGTAAGTAAGGTCAAATTATGTGTGAAGCAAAGACATTTAGCATAAAAACAGTATTAATAATTCAGCGGGTGAGCGGGTGTGGGGAATGAAGAGATACTGAGATAGCGAAACGTGGCAGGCAGAGGGAAATGAAAATAAGGGGATACAAGCAGGGGTGGGGGTGCCAGGTGGAAGAGCAATTGGGAATTTTCTGGTCACGTGGACATGCAGTGTGGGGCTCAGTCATCTGCAATGTTGCATCTTCTAATGGGGTTGTCTAACTGATGTAGCACACCATGCATCAACTTATGTGGGTTGTAGCAGTGTTGGACAGCATGGGTCTGAGGGGGTAGTGGATTTGGAGTCCCCTCACTCTGACTGTTTCTGTTGCCTCCTTCCATCAGTACAAACCACAGTTCCTGTTCACTGGAACAAAAAGCAAGTCTTTCTCCTCTCTTGTGATGCTGCCTTGAAAGCTGGAAGCCTGGAGACCTGTCAAGATTATGATTTTGGTTTCTTGTGCATGGAGGTGGAGGATCAGACAACATCATGCCATTCCTGCATGTGTCATGCCATTCCTGCATGCACACGTTATCTTGTCAGCCAGCAGGGCTGTGCCAATATTTTAAAAATCTGATAATAATTTCAAAAATAGTTTCAGTGCAGAGAGTGAGAGTTACTATTACTTCTCATGCCATAAATGCAACCTGATAGGGAGGTTGGTGAGCCACAGGGGAGTGACAGCAAAAGACTGAGGTTTCTACTGGGCCAGAATCACTTTCCAGGAAACGTAAGAAGAGCTGCATTGGCAAGGAGTTCCACAGAATAATTACATGCTGGGTAAAGAAATACCATGTTTACTCAACTCTAACCATATTTATTCACCTTTTTCAGCTAGTCTTGAAAATTGGGGTGTGCATTAGATTCTATGGTGCATTCCATTCAAGTAAATACGGTATTTTGATCATAAGTTTAGGTCAGTATTTAGTTTAACGCTTTCTTGTAATTAAAAAAGAAACATCAACCCATCTATAGAAGTGCAAGGTTCTGCACTTAGGAAATAAAAACCAAAAATATAGGTATAAAATGGGGGATACTTGGCTTGGCAGCACAACATGTGAGCGGGATCTTGGAGTCGCCGTGGATCACAAGCTGAACATGAGTCAGCAGTGTGATGTGTCTGCAAAGAAGGCAAATGCCATTTTAGGCTGCATAAAGAGGACTGTAGCGTCCAAGTCGCGAGAAGTTTTAGTTCCTCTTTATTCAGCATTGGTCAGACCTCACCTTGAGTAGAATCATAGAATCACAGAATCATAGAGTTGGAAGGGACCTAGTAGGTCATCTAGTCCAACCCCCTGCCTGCAGCAGGAATTCCCCCTAGAGCATCTCCAACAGGTGCTCATCGAGCCTCTGCTTGAAGATCCCCAGTGAGGGAGAGTCCACCACCTCCCTTGGCAATCTGTTCCACTGCCGAACTGCCCTCACCGTCAGGAATTTTTTCTGGATTTCCAGCCGGAATCTCCTCTCTTGCAGTTTGTACCCATTGGTTCTAGTTCTGCTTTCAGAAGCAGCTATGAACAAATTCAGTTCTGGCCACTCACTTTAAGAAAGATGCAGCCAAGCTGGAGCAAGTCAAGAGCAGAGTGACAAGAATGATCAGTGGGATCTTCAAGCAGAGGCTCGACGAGCACCTGTCAGGGATGCTCTAGGGGGATTTCCTGCTGCAGGCAGGGGGTTGGACTAGATGACCTACTAGGTCCCTTCCAACTCTATGATTCTATATATATACTAGCAAAAAGTGAATCCGAGTTGCGGGTATAACATTTCCCCCTATGCCATCCCCCCATGGCGCAGAAACACCCCATGTGCCACTTCCCCCATGCACATCATCCCCCATGCACATCATCCCCCCATGCACATCAATACCCCATGTGCAATGTCCCCTCAAGCACAACTTTCCCCCATGCGCAACTTTCCCCATGCGCAACTTTCCCCCATGAGCAACTTTCCCGATATGCATCATCCCCATGCGCATCATCCCCCATGCGCAACTTTTCCCCATGTGCAACTTTCCCCCATGTGCATCAACCTCAATGCGCAACTTTTCCCCCATGCGCAACTTTTCCCCATGCGCAACTTCCCCCATGCGCAACTTCCCCCATGCGCATCATGACCCCATGTGCATCATGTCCCCATGCGCATCATTTCCCCATATGCAACTTTCCCCCATGTGCAACTTCCTCCTGTGCGCATTACCCCCCGTGCGCATCATCCCCCCATACGCATATCCCCTATGCGCAACTTCCACCCATGTGCAACTTCCACCCATGCGCAACTTCCCCTCATGGGCAACTTTCCCCAAGCACATCATCTGCCAATGCGCAACTTCCCCCATGCGCAACTTTCCCCCATGCACAACTTCCCCCATGAACAACTTCCCCCATACGCATCACCCCCCCCATGTGCAACTTCCACCCATGCGCAACTTTCCCCCATGCGCATCATCCGCGGATGCGCAACTTCTCCCCATGCGCAACTTCCCCCGTGCACAACTTCCCCCCATGCGCAACTTCCCCTCATGCGCAACTTTTCTCTTTTATATATATAGATATTTATAAAAGTCACTCACTGACTGACTCATCACCGCCCTGCCAAAACCGCTGGGTCTAGAAGTGTGAAATTTGGGGTGGGTGTTCCTTCCGTGACTGAGGGGTGCACTAAGAACCAGTTTTCGAAAATTTCAACGGGAAGGGGGTGAAAAGGGGCGCAACGCGTTTTCCTCCCTATACTTTGCATTGAGAATTGCTGACTCAGCAACATTCCGCCCCAACTGCTGGGCCTGAAGCATGGAATTCTGGGAGTTCCTTCTGTCACCTGAACTCCCACCAAGAACCATCTGGAGAAATTTAACCCTTCAGGGGCTGAAAAGGGGGCAACCTGTTTCTGTCCTATACTTAACATGGGAGACTGAACAACTGTCACCAACATCAGCCAGTTTGGTGCTCAGTGCCTGGTGCACAGGGGGGGGGGGGGATGTTGTGAGGAGGAAGAGGTTGCACTGGGGAGGATGCTGTGCATGGCAAGATGATCATGGTTGGTTGATGCGCATGGTGGGTTAGTGCACATGGGGTGATGTTGCACATGGGGGGATGATGTGTATGGGGGGATGATGCCAAGGGGAGAAGATGTGCATGGGGAGAAGAGGTGCATGGGAGAAGATGTGCATGGGGGGATTTTGCACATCGGGGACTGATGCGCATGGGGGATGTTGAGTATGGGCGTTGATGTGCTTGGGGGAAAGTTGCGCATGGTGGGAAGTTGCGCATGGTGGGAAGTTGGCATAGGGGTTTGATGCTCATGGGGGTTGATGCGCATGGGCAAAGTTGCACATGGAGGAAGTTGTGCATGGGGGTTTGATGTGCATAGGGGGATGTTGCACATGGGGAGATGATCCGCACGAGGAGATGATGCGCATGGAGGACTGATGTGCATGGGGGATGTTGAGTATGGGGGTTGATGCGCATGGGGGAAAGTTGTGCATGGGGGAAGTTGTGCATGGTGGGAAGTTGGCGTAGGGGTTTGATGCGCATGGGGGTTTGATGCGCATGGGGTTGATGCGCATGGGCAAGTTGCGCATGGGAGTTTGATGCGCATGGGGGGATGTGGTGCATGGGGAGACAATGAGCATGGGGAGATGGTGCGCATGGGGGACTGATGCACTTGGGGGGAAGGTGCACATGGGTGTTTGATGTGCATGGGTGTTGATGCACATGGGGGGATTGATGAGCATGGGGGATGTTGCACATGGGGATGGATGCCCATGGGGGGTTCATGTAGGTGGAGGATTGATGCGCAGTGGGGGATGCCATACGGTGGAATTTTACTTCAGCAACGCAGGTACACTTTTCGCTAGTTGTTTTATAAAATAGCGCAGTTAGGTAAAAAAAATTCAAAATATATACATTGCCATACTATTATTATCATATAACACATTGTTGTATGCAGTAAAATTAAATTTGGCACCTGCTTTGCAGCAGCACATTACCATCGCCAGTAAACATTTTTTAATCTCAAGCCTTTTAAAATCAGTGTATGCATTAGATTTGATGGTGTATTAGATTCAAATAAATATTCTTTTGTCTGTCCAACTATCCCAACATTCAATTTGCAAATCCTTGGGTTGCAGTCTTCTGCCCCAATGCTTGGGGCAACTTCTGCTGCTGTTTTCATCCACAATGCTTGTTTTGCATGTGCTGTAAAACCCTTTGCTTTCTGCCCACATTTCTATGAATCAAAAGTGACAAAGAACATTCTGCCTCTCTCCAATTAACACCAGCTTCTCCTCCTGACATGGCGCAATTAATGTCACTGTGTTTGATGGAGAAAATGCAATATTTATTAATGCTGGAAAGCAGCCTTGTGGCACTGAGCATGGGTGGACTGAAGCCTGCCAATATGCTGAGGACGTGAGGCTCTGAAAGTGTCAGGCATTGCTGGCTTATGGCAATTCCATAAATTTCCAGCCCATTTTTTGAAGAAAAGTTCTCAGAGGAAGCTACATTTGCAAGAGAGATAAAGACAATCACAGTAAAGTCACAATAATCATAATGAAATACTGATACCATGTTTACTCAAATCAAATGCACACCTTTTTTCAGCTGAATTGAGTCTCCAAAATCAGGATGCACATTAGATTCAATGGTGCATTAGATTCAAGTAAATAAAAAAGCAGGCCTCCGTCAGTCTTGAAAGACTATGGTATCGTGCTCGGTGCTGCATACGCTGCATGCGAAGCACGAAAGCCTGGGTTGGATTGTTATGGAGGATAGGCTGTTACCCAAGCAGCAAATCCCCCCTCTCCACGCCACTGAATTAGTCCAGTGGAAAGGCAGAGCCAATACGATTGGATCCAGCTGGCGTCGCAGAGCTGGGCTAAGGACAAGAGCTCACCCTGTCTTGTGGGGCCGACCCGGGTCTCAAACCCTGGCCTGCTGGTTAACAAGCACAGCGTCTTAATCGCTTGCACCACCCACAGCCCTTTATAATGATAATGGCAGCAATCCTATATAAACTTTCCTGAGAGTAAGTTCATTGAACAGAATGGGATTTACTTCTGAGTAGACATGCTTAAGACTACACCTGATATATGCAACTGAACCAGAGCTGGAAATGTCAAATGAACACTATCCATGCAACAGCAGCTGACAAAGATTTCCCAATGCTGTGAAACTGGCATAGGAAGTGAGTGGGTGGTGCAGAACAGGGTCAGGATGAACGCATTTGGGATCAGGACAGGTATGGGGGTATACTCAGGACAGAAAGGGGCAATTTATTGGTGGCAGGAGCATGAGTAGAAACACATTAGGGTCCAAGTCTGGAGAAAGCCTCTTGGTTGAAGTCTTTTGTATAGGCAATGTACCCTGCAATCCAGAGTAACTACAGGAGCACGTAAGAGACATTTATGTTGATGTAGTTATGGCACCACCTTGTGAAAACCTATGGGAAATTCATATTGCAATCCAGAGTAAATTGTTCTTACGTCAGAGCAAGGACTCCCCATAGTTTCTTGGGATTGCACCCCAAGTCCTCCTTTTGCATTCTATATATATATATATATATATATATATATATATATATATATATATATATATATATATGGCTGCAGGCAAAGAAAAGGGGATTATTTCAATTAGGGCATAGAAGAATAGACAGCTGATGAACTGCCTGGTCAGGAGGAAGAGGGAACAGGAGCAGATTCAGCCCCATCCCATGATATAGTGAAATAGTCAATACTCAGCTAGGCCTTCTAGATGTTAGTTTATGATGGCTTTATGATGGCCACTACAAACAGGTTATCCTCTGGAGTTGAAGACTGAATGGGTTGCAGGAGGGAAGGAAGGAGAAGTACAGTCAGAAATGTTACAATTCAGTGTTTTTCAACCTTGGGATCAAGGCTCTGACAGTTGTGGGACTGTGACAAATTTTGGGACTGAAAAAGGTTGAAAATCACTGAACAAGACCATCACCAGGTAAAGGTGTACCTGTACCAGGTATCTGGTGTACCCCTTTAAAAATCAGGAGGTTGCATCCCAGTGTTGCTCAAGTTCTTAGCAATTATGCTAAAATAGTTTTCACTAGTTTAATAGTTTTCACTTGATGGTAAATTTGTTTGCTCTTTAGGAAAAAAATTTGACTGTGGTGAACAGTGCTGGGGGGCATAACATGTAGAGGGAGCATGTGGTGATGGGGGTATCAGTGATGTCTATGGTGTCATCTATATATATGTAAAAGAGAAAGTCACTCACTGACTCACTGACTCACTGACTGACTCATCACTGCCCTGCCAAAACCGCTGGGCCTAGGAGCGTGAAAATTGGGGTGGGTGTTCCTTCCGTGATGGAGGGGTGCATTAAGAACCGGTTTTCGGAAATTCCAACCGGAAGGGGGTGAAAAGGGGCGCAACGCATTTTCCTCCCTATACTTTGCATTGAGAATCGCTGACTCATCAACATTCCGCTCCAACTGCTGGGCCTGAAGCATGGAATTCTGGGAGTTCCTTCTGTCACCTGAACACCCACCAAGAACCATCTGGAGATATTTAACCCTTCAGGGGCTGAAAAGGGGGGAATGTATTTTTGTCCTATACTTAACGTGGGGGACAGACCAACATCCAGCCAATTTGGTGCTCAGTGCCTGGTGCACTGGGGGACGTTGTTAGGAGGAATAGGTTGCACTGTGGAGGATGCTGCACATGGGGGATTGGAGCCAGGGGTGGGCCTGGCCCGGCCTAACAACCGGTTCGCCAGAAGTAGGTGGGCCAGGCAGGGGTCAGGGGGCAGAGAGAGGGGCAGGGCGAGGGGCGGCCCCAACCCTGGCATACTGCACGTGCGCCAAGGTTGACGCAGGCGCAGTTGCGTCCTCTTCAGGATGCCACTGTTCAGGACGCCACCTCGCCTGCGCTGACCTCTTCAGGACGTGACTCCGTCTGTGTCAAGATTGACGCAAGTGCAGTGGTGGGCTCCCCGGGCAAACCGGTTCACCCAGGTTTTGACCCGCTGCTAGCAACCAGATTGCTAGCGGCGGGCCAAAATTAACAACCGGTTCGGGTGATCCGGCCTGAACTGGCCTGGGTCCACTTGTGATTGGAGCACATGAGGGGTTGGTGCGCATGGGGGAAGTTGTGCATGGGGAAGTTGCGCATGGGGGTTGATGCGCATGGGAGAAGTTACGCATGCGGGGTTGATGTGCATGGGGGAAGTTGTGCATATGGGATTGATGCGCATGGGGGAAGTTGCGCATGGGGGGAATGCGCATGGGGGTTGATGTGCATGGATGTTGATGCATATGGGGGATGGCATACGGGGGAAATTTACTTCCACAATGCAGGTATGCTTTTCGCTAGTTATTTATATATTGGTATTAGTGCTTTTTTCTGGGGGTACTCATGGGTACTCAGTACCAGAGCCTTTTTCCACCTCCTCCAGCAGCTATTAGTCATGCACCTTTTCCCCCAGAATAAAACAAAACACTTATTGGGGTTACGACTCAGAAAGGTTGAAGACCACTGCTATAATTAAGTCTAAATCAGGACCAAATATCTCTGATGCAAAGCCCAATTCAGGTGGACTTGCACCTGCTCATCTGCTCTGCCTTTTTCCTAGTAAGAGAAACATAGAAGGAAAAAAGGGAGGTAGGTTGTGATCATAACAGCTGTATAAGATCTTTTCCTTTTATCTAGTTAGTTCCATGTATTAATCGTGGGTCTTTCCACCTGTGCATTCCTGTGTGTTTATTTTGAGCATACCTGTCCAAACATCAAAGAGTGATGACCCCAATCACGAGAAAGTGGCAACCTTTACAAATGAATGAAATGCGGCGTCATCCAAGTGGAACAAACCTGAAGCTTCGGTGACAAGCGTTCCTAGTGTCTGCTTTTCAAACTATCCACAAGACGATGGGAGTCAAGCAATCAGTCAGTCAGGAAGACAATCAGAGTTAAGCAGTCCGTCAATCACAAAGGCAATTGGGAAACCAAGGTCCGTGGGCACTGAAACATATATTTTTTAAAAAATGCAAAGTTTGGGTTCAAAGCTGGGTATTTGAGGGTAGCATCAATGCAGTTATAAAGAAAGAAGTTGGTGCACCCCACTAGGGAACATGAATGAGAATTCCACAACTTTGCTTGACAGTCACCACACTTGTCATATTTAGTGGTGCATCACCCTCTGTAAAGCCTGGTTGGACTGAATTGGCACAACTGGCCTAAAACTGGCCCTGATTTTTTTGGGGGTGGAGGGAGAGTTGGAAAGTTTACACAATGCAGAGCTTTGTCCAGGGTCACCCCATTTGTTATGAACCAGATTTTGTTTAGAAGTGCTTTATTTTTCCTACATATATTTTTTTGTGGAAGAAAGGGCTGGAATCTATTTTTTGGAACTCTGTAGGTTCCTGTTGGATCTTTGACTGTATCAACTGTGAGAAAGAAATCCTCACTTCTGTCACTTTCCAGGAGGAAGAGTATCAAAATAATCCTAATTCAGGAAAATCCGATGACAGAAACACAACCCCTGACTTAGGCTGCAATCCTACCTCCAGTTACAGCCAAATCCAGAGTAACTATGTGAGCACATAAGAGCCATTATGTGCACCCGTAGTTACTGTACCACCTTCTGAAAACCTATTGGAAATTCATATTGCAATCCAGAGTAAATTATTCTTACACCGGACCAAGAACTCCCTGTAGTTACGTAGGCTGGCATAAGCATTGCCATAAGTCCTGTGCTGACCTGGGGATGTCAGAAAAGTGCCATAAGGGGGAGAGGGGTTAGGCCAGTGCATAGGTATATGCCATCCTCCATACACCACCATGGGAAGATATGCCATGTGAGTTAGGCTGGTCTAAATTGGTTAGGAGTGTGCCCAAAGTGCTTTGTCTCGACTCTGACTAGTGAATAGTTTTCCGTGTCTCAGCCGGGATGGAAATGGCAGTACGTAATAAATCAGCCAGAGTGAGGATCTTTCTCTACCTCCTCTCTTTCTTCTCTCCACTACATTAATATTGATTATTTTAAAGTAAGCCCATCCCAGGGTGTGTGAATGGCTACACCTCACTGGTTCCTACAATCCTTTTGGGACAGTTCAGGGCACATTCTACTGTATGCACACACAGACACCAGATAATGTTCCTTCGCTTACTCGTGGTGGAACGAAATAACCGGAGTAACGCCAGCTTTTCAAAGACAAAATGTTCATGTTACAGGGTTGCCTGAATTTATATAGCCAGCAGCCTGTTGGAACATCTGTACTCTGGGAGGCCCACTCGTTTTGTTAATGGAATTTCATAAATGGGAATTGACTCCCTTCCTTTATGATCCAGCCTCTGTGCAGCCTTTCTGCAAGTGGTGTCCCTTCTGGATCACGTTGGTATGAAAATGCCTCTTTTGTCAGCCAGGATATACAGCGCAATGAGTCCCCCAATGATCTTTTGGCTTCAGGAAGAGTTGTCTGCAAATAAGAGTGTCTTTGAAAAAGTTGAAGAAGGTCAAATAGCTTTGAACAGAAAAAAAGGCCCAAAATTGGTTCATGCCATAGAAAACGATGTGCAAGTCTATGGCCATATACACTATAGAGACTCCGGCCATTGACTCGCTGCCAAAGATTTTTGGAACATGGTTTATATACTCAAGCAATGAGCTACTCAGAATTAAACGCTGGCCAACAGCATGCTGAGCATAGCCAAATAAATACCTTTCACTGCATATATTAAAAAAAACTCGCAATTAATGTCTTTTTAAATTTAACATGTACTCATTGACACTGATGCTGATTAAATTAATATGCTTCTTCTAGTAGTACCTAAGGGCTGTGGGTGGCACAAGTGGCTAAGACACTGTGCCTGTTAACCAGCAGGCCAGGGTTTGAGACCCGGGTCGGCCCCACAAGATAGGGTGAGCTCCTGTCCTTAGCCCAGCTCTGCGATGCAGCTGGATGCAATCGTATCGGCTCTGCCTTTCCATTGGACTAATTCAGTGGCGTGGAGAGGGGGGATTTGCTGCTTGGGTAACAGCCTATCCTCCATAACAATCCAACCCAGGCTTTTGTGCTTCGCATGCAGCGTATGCAGCGCCAAGCACGATACCATAGTCTTCCAAGACTGACGGAGTAGTACCTACTTTCTAAATGAAATATTCAATATTCTTCTCTTGCTATAGCCTATTTATTCTGAGCTGATTAATTAAGTTTTTTTTTCTCCAAAAGATGAAAGGTTGGGGCTGGATGAGTGGTAATATTCTGGCAAGACCTGTTGTGTAAAGTGAGAGAGAATTTTGTACAGACCACTGGGAAACTAGAACTCAAATTGACATTAAATTCATGCTCATGGCCTCCTACACAAGGTCATAACTCTTTCACAAACTGGTAAGGACATGATCTCTATGTGGTGGGAGGAGCAGAATAATTTAAACCCGTTTAAGTAGGAACGACGTTTGGTTATCAGCTATCTGGAAAATCCAAGGCATGTGAAGTCTGGTGCATTTGAAAGAACAACTGGCTGATGCAGCAATTTTCAACCATCTTTCTTCTGATGGCGCACTGACCTCTATGGACGCTTGCACGCTGCGGTGAAGCTCCCTGCAAAATTCAATTGTATATCTATGCTCCTGATTGTCGGCACGAGCCACTGTAGGAGAAAAGCTTCTCTGAGCTTGAAAAATTCATTGGGCCACCAGATAATCCATAAAACTGTTTTATATTCATTTACGTTACTTATTAAGCAGTTGCTACCTTGCCTCTCCCTCCTCCAAGCACTCACACAATGGGGTACCCAAGGCGGCTTCCAATGCATAAAAAATCACAACAAATAAAATAACACAATATAAAATCATAAAAGAGATACAATAAAAGCAGGAGGTAACAAAATCAAGCAGCGACATAAAATGCAAACAAAATGCAGTAAACACAGCATTAAAAAAGATACAGCGTAGATAGTAAAATATCAAACCATAAATATTAAAACCATAAAACTATATGAACACTTAAAACAGCCACAGTTCAAATAGCAGCATAAATCCCGCCGCAGAAAACGCATGTAGGTATATTATGACCAAAAAAACAGTCAAACAAAATGTATCCCACCTTTCTTCAATCATCAAACTCAGGTTGATGTACACAGCATTCCCAGGAGGTCCCCAAACCTGGAATCAACTATATGGAGTCCTATGCACCACCCATTCCTAACCTATGTTAGAACAGGCAGACCACTACGTTTTGCACTGTTACCAGCAGAGATTTGATGCAATCTGTAGGTCACTTTGGGCTACAATGATATTTTCCACTTTGCCCCATGTTGAGCCCCCCTATTTCAGAGCCTCCACTAGTTCAGGACAAAGGCCCATCTAGTCCATCTTCCTGTATCACACAATGACCCACCAGATGGCTCGAGGAGCGCATATGACATCTGCATGTAGGTGCCCCCCATGCACCTGGCATTTTGAGGTTGTCCACATCTATGCACATCTTTCTCGGCTTGTAGCCCATGATGGTCCTTTCCTCTAGGAATTTGTCCAATCTCTTCTTAAAGGCATTGAGGCTAGATGCTATCACCACATCCTGTGGCAGGGAGTTCCACAGACCAACCACACAATGGGTATAGAAATATTTTGTCTTGTCTGTCCTAAACCTCCTGACATTTAGTGGATGTCCCCTAGTTCTGGTGTTACGTGAAAGAGAAAAGAGCATCTCTCTCTCCACTCTATCCATCCCTTGCATACTTTTGTACTTCTCGAGTATGTCCGCCCCAGCGCCTCTTTTCTAGACGGAGGAGCTCAAAATGCTGCAGCCTTTCCTCATACGGGTGTCCCAAACCAGCAATCATTTTGGTTGCTCTCCTCTGAACCTTCTCCATTTCCTCTACATCCTTTTTGTTCAACTTGAATCTCATCAATCATCATTTTGGTTGCTCCCCTCCCTCCTTTCTCACCCCAAACCAGCACCTGGTCACCCCCCCCACCCCTAGTTCGCCACCGTTTTTTGTTTTTGTTTTCTTTTTGGCTGATTACTGATTTGTTGGGTGAAATAAAGTCTTCTATATTAAATAAAATGAAAGGCGTGACGCCGACCCTAGTGTTGACATTGCATTTAGGCTGTGCAGATGGTATTATAATTTGTTCTGTATGGTATGGCACAGGAGGATGACCATCATTGGGGTGGTGCAATGAGCTCTTGCACCAGGTGACAAAAGCCCTAGTGATGTCTCTGTCTCTGATGGCACAGGCATCTGATGTCAGTTTGAGAGGGACGCAGAGCATGGCCTGCCGAGACAAGGTTCTCTCATTATAGGAGTTAATTGGCTCCTGTCTGCAACCTTTTAAAAGGGTGAAGCTTTTTAAAAAATGCTTTTTCTGCCGTTTTCCAAATGTTACTTAAGTTATTAGGAAAATTAGTGTTTATCTTAAAGCATTTTGTGTGCACAGCTCATAGGGTTTTCTTTCAGTGGGAATATGTAGGGCCCTTTCATACCAGTACTGATATGATGCCAGCATGTGGGGCTGCAGGTGCATTGGTGCCAGCATCTGCTCTAGTATCAACAGCTGCACAACCAATATATGTGTATATAGAAACAGCGCTGCTGAACTCTTCTTTCTTTCAGTTCTTAATATCAGTCCCCAGCTGAATATGTACCATACATTTTATTATATGTTTCCACTCTGTCTGTGCCATTGACTATTCTCAAACTAATAACAGCAATTTCATTACACATTCATGGAGTGGGGGGGGGGGAGGAGGAAGCCAAGCTTTTGTCGGGAGTTAATAATTCCCACTGATTAATCAAAGGTAATTACATTATGAGAAGTTATGTCTTCACGTATCCCAAATCATAAAATGAAATTCTCATTAAAATTATATTGCATTCATTACCTGCATATACTCAGATTCCCAGAGATATACATTAAAAAAGAATCTCCACTCCAATATTGTTCAGAAAAGCTCATTACAATGATTCAAGGCTCTTGTTAGGAGATGTCCATGTGGAACCACGTTGGTGGAGCCACTTCCAATTCTATGCTTCCAGATGCTGTGAAGTTCACGTGATCCACAGGTCAACCTGCTGTTGATTCCTGTCAAGGGAAAATCCTTTAATTTAGAGACAATTGGTGTGTTGAATCACCCCTTTTCCACCGTTGAATCTGATGCGCATCCCAATTTTAAAAGACTTGAGATAAAAACAAGTTTACCGGTGATTGCAGTGCTCAGCGGCAAAGCAGTGGTAAAATTCAGAGCAATATTTTGCCTGGAACCAAAATATACTATATTTTTCAATGAGACATAAAAACTGAAAGAATGAATTTGTGGCCATTACAATTAGATCATGAATCAGAACATTCTGATATAATGCACCACTCCAGTCCTTTGCTGCTACACACCTGTAATGTCACAGCTGATAGCATAAGATGCTATGTGAGCCTGTTGGCGCTTTTAAAATATAATTGCCAGGGTGGCATGTTACAACATTTCTTTTGCAATTGCCTGCCCTTAATTCTGCCCAAGTACCTTTGATGAAAGAGACACAATTCCTCACCTTCTGCTTCCTGCCTTTGGGAAAGCCACAAGCTCGAGGCTCATCATTACTGGATGGCACCTGTGACAAAGACATCAACAAGGACCAGGGAAATTGCTTTGGGGTCAAATCTGGCTCCTGGAAAAAATTGGCCATTCAATTCTCCCTTTAAATTTTATTTTCTGATGTTTTTAACCATTTCGATGGCAGACTTAAATTTCCCTGAATGAATATATACCGCTTAATTCTCTGGGACGGAAAAAAAGATGTTTTGAGATGATACCGCTGGATGTGGATAACAAATGAATGCATGAAGTTGATGGAAGAATCCCAAGAGGATGACTAATTATATTTCACATAAAGTAGTTCTTTCTTCACTGTGCTCTTCTGTTATAGCTAGAATCATGGCCAGTCCTACCCAATTCCCGCTGCCGGCTATTCTACAGAACTATGTAAAGGCAACAGAAAGGGAGTGTTATATGTTCAACTTCATGCTTGTGTCTTCTTAACCACTCTTAACATCCCTTGTTCTACCTCCCTCTCTGTCCCTTCACTTCCAGAAACTCCCTACTTTTCCCATATTTAGGTGCAATGTAATCCAGAGATACCCTACAATCCAGAGTAACTACGGGAGTACATAAGAGACATTGGCTGCAATCCTAAAGACACTTTCCTGGGAGTAAGACCCATTGGACACAATGGGGCTTACATCTGAGTAGACATGGTTAGGATTGTGCTCATTATGTGTACCCATAGTTACTGCACCACCAAGTGAAAACCTATGGGAAATTCATATTGCAATCCAGAGCAAATTGTTCTTACACCGGAGCAAGGACTCCCTGTAGTTACTCTGGATTGCGCCCTTAAGGCAGTAAGAAAGGCCCAGCTGGGCGACCCCAAGTAGGCTGTATCCAGAGCAGAAAGTTGGGCTGAATCCAGAGAGTCAGGAAGTCTGGGCTGCCCTAACTACTCCAGAGTATGCTGAGTGACACCTGCAGAGAGTTTGCTCCCAAGGAGACCCCCTCAGATCACACTGTACAAGGAACTGCTGTAGTGCCTGCATTATAAGGAGTCCCTGACAACCCGTAACAGCTGCAGCAGGAGACTCCAGTACAGCAGTATGTGTAGGGAAAGGTGGATGCAAGGGAAATGTTGGAGTGTCCTGCTGTATCCTGAGGTTGGTGGACTGTCATAGTTATGCCATATCCTGAGGTTGAGAGGCAGGGGTTGCAGTCAGGTTGTCCAAGAACTGAGATCTTTTTCTCAACACTGCCATTTTTACTCAGCCTAGTCATGGACCCCTATGGGTCCACTCAGTTTTATTCCTGCTCCTGAGGTGGTATAACTCTGAGGAGCTGGCAGATGGCATGTCTGCCCTGGAAACAGGCTCTGGATACCGCCTACCTGCACTGTTCTAGGCCATGCCGAACATGCCCTCGATGTTCCTCTCCTGCAGTGGTGTAGCTAGGTAGTGCAGGGGGTGCAGTTGCACCAGGCTACAAACTTTAGGGGGGGGGGCGGCTAAAAGCTGAGCTTGACACTAGTGGCTAAAATTGTGCAAAACAGGGTATGTATGAAAGATAATCCATCATAATCCATTTTATGGATTATGGATTAACCCATAATCCAGGTTATGTATGAAACATAATACCATCATGTTATATATATTTTTGGAAAGGATATTTTATGCAGAATGCAGTGAAACAAACTGCATTAGAATATCCATATTCTATCAAAAGTTATGGCCAATTAACCAGAAAATAAAAATACAAAAGCCCGTGGAACAAAAAGTGGATTTTTAAAATCAAACTTTCCCATGATACTGATTGCTCTGAGAGCAACTAGTCCAGCCCATGTCCATTTGTCTTAGGCCACCTTATGTTGACTTACACCAGTCCAAGCCTTCCTGGTGTAAATGGGCTGCCCCTTCTTAGAATTGGGCCAGCCCAGTGATAGACAGGGTAGCCCAAGTGCAGTTTAGGATTGCAGCCTTAGTTCTGCCTAAGCAGGACCAGTCTTGCGGAAACTCAGATGGCCCAAGTGCAGCATTGTACCCCTGAGAACTGTCTGAAATGTGCAAGATAAGCTTCCATTAAGGAGCACTTAATGGCTTAAAGGCAGCCTGCTTACCATGCCAAAGAGGCAGGCAATGAAGATTTTAAAGTTCATGAACTTTCAGTTTTGTTTCTGTTCATTTGGGAGGAAGTGTCCATACCTTCCCCAAAGTGATAGTCATTTGTGAATTGCTCTGAGCTGAAACAGCTTGCAGATTCCAGGAATTCAGCTCCTTGTAGGGCATTCAGCAGCCACTTAATTTCCTTTGTATAATACAAAAATAGTTAATCATGCAGATTCTTGGAAACCAAATGTTGCAAATGGGGAGTCTCAACCTGCTTTTGGGCAGAAATAATTCCAATTCTGTTGAACTTTCAAATATTTACACAGTAGGAATGTACCCTTAATGTGTTTTCTGTCTTGGGAAAGATGGCTTGGATACTGACATAGGATCCAAGGCAAATTTCTTAGTCAGAGCCTGAAATTCTTTACTTAGAGCACAATCCAGAGTAACTACGGGAGCACGTAAGAGACTTTACGTGCACCCATAGTTACTGCACCACATAATGAAAACCTATGGTGAAATATTAGATTGGAATCCAGAGTAAGTTGTTCTTACACTGGAGCAAGGACTCTCCGTAGTTACTCTGGATTTTGCCCTAAGTTGCTTTGAAAAAAAGTCTCAAAGGCAGCATGCCTTCTAATATTGCAACCACTCATGTTGCAGTATAGGAGAAATCTCAGTGCTCCACTCACCTCAGCCAACGTATCTGATTGCATCAACGTATCTGGTTTCTCCGTGAAATAATGTCATAAAGGCAGGCTTCACACTGAAAAATGTGCCTCGCTCGGCGGAGAACTGGACCTCAACAATAGAAGTTCCTGGAGGTGTTCCCTGGCAGAAGATTCCTCTGGGAATCTTGGATTTGCTGTTTAGGTTGAACTTGTATAGCCAATAAAGAGAAGTCTCCAGGCTCCTAGGTTGTTAATCTGGGAACTCGGCACAAAAGTCTAGCATTTTTACAGTGCACAGATTTTCCGTCTTCTTTAAGAGCATGTTCAAGTTGCTTGGAGGTTTTTTTTTAATGTGTCCCTTGGCTTTGTAATAGGGAAACCTAATGAGAGGGAAGCAGCCAGAAGCCTTTTATGGCTGCATGTGCATGCTGAGAGACTTGCTGTGTACTAGGCGCAGTATGAATCACTGATGAATAGGTGTTGTGTGGCCTGGCGGCATCAAACGGGGACTCCCAGTGGTCCTGCTCCTGCACTATACCTACTACACCGTGTGCGGCATATCTGCTGATGGCTGAACTGTGCTATGTAGGGGCATAGTTAAGCAGTGTGACTCGCTGTTCTAGCTGACTCAAGTGCTTGTCAGGTGGCTCAAGGGACCCATGAAATTCACTGCAACAAGAAGTGATGGCGGCCTTTGGCTAAGATGTGCCTCCACTGTGATTCAAAAGTTCCCAATTCCTGCAATGTGGTAGCTATTCTTACAATTTGATTGCAGATTGTAAACCTGGAAGACGTAGAGTGCAATCCAAAGTAACTACGGGAAGTCCTTACTCCGACGTAAGAACAATTTACTCTGGATTGCAATATGAATTTCCCATAGGTTTTCACTAGGTGGTGCGGTAACTACGTCGACGTAAATGTCTCTTACGTGCTCCCATAGTTAGTCTGGATTGTAGGGTAAATAACAACCAGGTTAGTTTGAGGTGCTATGGGCAAGAGATGAAATTATTAGCAGTGGCAGCGGTAACTTGGTCATCCCAGCAATTTTATGGAAGGGCAGTCGCATGTGAGCTGGATCTGTGCAGTAACAGTGGGCAAGAGGATATGTGTTTAACCCCACCAGAAGAGGTATCTGAAGTCTACAGTAAAACCTTAGATTGAGAATAACTTTGATTGAGAGTGTTTTGTATTTCTAATAAATTTTAACTTGTTATACAAGTGATGTCTTGATAAACAAACAAAAAAATAGTCCCGGTTAGGATACAGCCAGCACTTGCTCAGCCTCTCCTGAGAGACCAATCTTTGCATGTCTACTCTAAAGGAAGCTCTATTATAATCAGTGGGGCTCACTCCTGTGTAAGGAGGCAGATTGCAACCTGAGAGTCTGATAGCACAATCCTAACCATTTCTACTCAGAAGTAAGCCCCATTATGTTCAATGGATCTTACTCCCAGGAAAGTGTCTTAAAGGATTGCAGCCTTATAACTGCAGATTAATTAGTTTTTATTTTCCTTTATTTTTGTATTTTCTTTATTATTTTGTGTTCTATTACACAACATTGAAATCATTTTTCTGTGATTATTTTTGGGTTGCGGAATGAATCATCTGAGTTTCCAATATTTGTCATAGGAAAATTCACTTTGATATGAAAGTGTTCTGGATTGCAAGCATGCTTCCGGAACAAATTATGCTCATAAACCAAGGTACCACTATATTTGGTTCCTCATTTTAAATTTGTATGCACTCGTCTCTCCATGTACCATTACCTTATTTTCTCATCTTCTTGTTTTATGTCTCCCTGCCATGACCTGTTGCTTCGTTTGCTTTTATTTTGCAGGATGTCTATAAAATTTGTGTAACGTGTAAATTTTGTGCAACTGTATAACTATGTTCTGCTTTGAACAAATAGATTTTCCCCCCACAGATATGCCAACCGGTGGCGTAGCTAAAGAGGGTGCAAAGCACTATGTTTTTCAGGGAGCCTCACTGCAATGCGCAAGCCACCTGTACACCATCTCTTTGGAGCCAGGCGTATGTCTCCATTTTGCTACCCTTACCCAGAATGCCTCTACAGGGGAAGGAGAAGCAACACTTTCATGTCATGGTGAGTCCTCCTGCAAAATGTAGAGCTTTGCACCCCCTCTAGCTACGTCAGTGTTGCTACCATAGCCTGCTTCCTCTTAAGTTTGGAGAACCTGGCTAAACCATCTGCTTAGATCCAGAGACTGCAGCAGGCTCATAAAGTGTAAGGGAAAAGTGGTTCACACAGGTGATCTTGAAAACTTTGTCCATCCATTTTGTTAGGATGCGTTTAAAAATAGGCATGGCCTGATTGATCGATCCGACACCACTGCCTCATCCATCAATTGTCTGTTGACTTAGAAGGAAACACAACAGGGACTGTCATTTATCACTGGAGAGGATCTTTGGCCAAAATGAAGGTCAAAGAGTAGGAAAATGTATTTATATGGATTCCTATAAATGAGTTTTGATCAGCCCTGGGAACTTGCTGGAAGAAGAGTTAATACAGGTGTTCCTTCCTGCCTAACCTGCTCTCTCACTGAACCTGGCTTGGTCCTATTGTCTCACTGGGGATCTTCAAGGAGAGGCTCGACGAGCACCTGTCGGAGATGTTCTAAGAGGCAGGGGTTGGACTAGATGACCTACTGGGTCCCTTCCAAATCAAGGATTCTATGATTCCTCGCCCTTCTCCCCATTGTAATGTCAAGTAGCTATGAGTATGACCAGTCAGTGAGGTCTCTTCCACCTGATCACTGACCAAGCAATGACTGACTACCAAAACTGACCCCATTCTTGTGGTTACAACATTCACAAACACTAGCAGTATGGGATTGTATCATGGGATGTGGCTGTCCCTTTCGAGTATCCTTTTCCATCATTTGTTTTGACACAGTTGGCGATGTCCATATTGCTTTAGGACTTAAAAGTGTTAACTTGATCCTGCCTTGGATCAATAAGAGGTCTTCAGCAGAGGGCAGTCAAGATCTTTCACTGGGAGGAAGACTGAGTACTTTGAACATAAGTAGAGCCATGTGGATCTGGCCAAATACAAATACCCATCTGGTTCAGGTTTATATATCTTGCAGTGGCCTACCAGATGCATCAGGGAGCACACAATACAACATATGCATCCTAATGCCCGCCCCTGAATCTGGCTTTCTATTTCTAATACCAAAAGGTTACACATACTCCCAAATCCAGAGTAACTATGGGAGCACATAAGAGACCTCACGTGCACCTGCAGTTACTGCACTACCTAGTGAAAACCTATGGGAAATTCATATTGGAATCCGGAGTAAGTTGTTCTTACACCGGAGCAAGGACTCCCCGTAGTTACTCTGGTATTTGCCCATACTCGTCACGGCTTTTAACCTTTGATGGACTTTTCCCCCAGAAATTTGTCCAGTCCCCCTTTTAAAGATATCTAAGCCAAACACCATCACCACATCCTGTGGCAAGGAGTTCCACAGACTAATGATGGTAAATAAATATTTTCTTTTGTCTGTCCTAACTTTCCCAATACTCAATTTTAGGGGATGTCCCCTGGTAATGGTGTTGTGTTAGGGGGAAAGTGTATCTAATTGTAAGGAAGGGCACCGGCCTAGAGAGAGTCTCTGGCTCCAGGAACCCGGGTCACAGTCAGAAATGGATATCTCTTCCCCAGTGTTAACACTGAAAATTGGGCAGCTCTGGAGGCTCACATTTGGTTACGAGGAGAGGGCAGAACAGAGGAATTGGTCAGATTTAAACCTCAAAAATAATTTGGTTCAGCACTAGCTGGAAGGAGGATTTTGGTACATCCCGATTAATGGATGATAAATGATTCAGAATCCACTGCAAACGTAGCTGCAGGCAATCTCAAATTCTCCAGAGAGGATTATCCAACAAAGATATTTCACTTGCTGTTTCTCTTCCTTTCTTTTTTAAAATTCTGTACGTGACTGGGAATGAATTCTGAGCAGGCCATGGGAAGGTACAGTGCACTGCTCATGTCCCTCATCCAGAAACTTCAGCTGGTCCAGAATTCAGCAGGCAGATTGTTAACGAAAGATGCAATCCTAAATTCCAGTTAGGCCAGCCTAAGCCCCGACATAAGTCCTGACCTGACTTGGGGTGAAACAAAAGTACCGTAAGGCTCTTCTGCCTCATTCCTTGGGGGGTTAGGCTAGTGCACAAGCATACACTGACCTCTCCATACCACCATGGCAAGATATGCCAGATGAGTTAGGCCGACCTAAGTTGGTTAGGATTGTGTCCTACGTCCTACTGTGCATGGGCACTGGAGTGAAGCTCAGAGAGAGAACATGTGCTTTGCAGGCAGGGCTGGGAAAGATCTCTGTTGGCTGGGAAGGGCTGGGAAAGATTAGTGCACTGATCTGACTCGCCTCCAGGAATAGTGCAGAAGTGTCTTATAGCACTTTGGTGACATCCCTAATTCAGCACAGGACTTATGCCGGAACTTAAGCCAGCCTAAGTGGAGGTTAGGGTTGCAGCTGCAGGAAGGTGGACTAGACGGACTTTTGACCTGATCCAGTGGGGCACTTCTTATGTTCTTATATTACCCATCATTGCCCCAATAGCTCTGATAACAAGTGGCTGCTTACACAATGCATTGTGGCACCTGTCATAGTTGCTGCACCCTTCCCCCTCTGGCTACAGTTTGCATCCTCATGCTTTATTATCCAGCTCTGTAGCACTGTCCCATAGTCCATAGAGCCATCCCAAGTGCATGTCTATACAAGCCTTATCGCCAGTGCGCCAGCGCCTTTCGCTGTGGCAATGCACTTTATGATGCTTTTGCGACAGGATGCACCAGCAAAACACACATTAAACCAGTGCAGGCCCTCAGTAGGATTGGACCATTAATGTATTATGTTTTCCTCTACTCAAAATTTTATATATATATAAAAAAACATTACCTAGGGGAGCACTAATTTCATGCACAGGAGTATTAAAAACACACTCACAAACATTATGAGTGGAATTAATGCTTTCTTGAGAATTTGCTGCCATATATTATTTAGGTAGATATCTCCTATAATGGCAGGCGGTGCTTTATGAATATCACAGAACACTTAATTCTTGAAGACAATTTAAACATTAAAAATAAATGGCAAAACCCCCAGTGGGTTCCAGCATGTTGACACATTTTAAATTAAGGACAGTAATGGGAATGACTGTTCACTTTTTAAATGAGAAAAGAGCCATCATTAGTGAGATCTGTTTTCGGCAACATGAGACAAAAAACATATTTGTAAAAGCACAAAAAGCCCCGATACACCTTTGTCCTTGCAACATGCAGTCTGAGTGCTGTCAACAAACCTCTCCCCTGTGCTCCTGTCAGCCCTTGCTAACAAAACAAGTTACCTTCCTTGGAGGTAAATCTTCTATCCCCGTCTCCTGAGTTTTAAGGTAAAGGTGCCCCCTAACTAACAGGTTGTCCTGCTAGTTGTGTCTATGGTTGCCATGTCCCAAAAACCAAGGACAGTCCCGATTTGGGGGGATTGTGTTCCTATACTGGCAAGTGTGACAGAAGGTTTTGTCCCAATTTTGTGGAAGAGAATTATGGCAACCCCAGTGGTGACCAACTCTAGAGGCAGTGCTCATCCCTGTTGCAAGGGATGAGCAAAAAACCACGTTGCAAAACCACCATTGTCCAAAAAATTTCTGTTTTGTTGCCAGCATCACTAAATGCCAAAGACATATGAAATGCTATTATTATTATTATTATTATTATTATTATTATTATTATTATTATTATTATGGACTTTCCATGTGGTATCTATTATACCCTCTTTGCTCAAATCGAGCACTTGCTTTTCTCAGACAAATCCAGTCCCCAAAATCGAGGTGCATATTAGATATGATGGCATATTAGATTCCAGTAAATACAGCATTTTGATTAGAAGTAAAGGTCAGGATTATTGTAATAAAAATGGAACATAAACCCATTGTTTTATGGGTTTTATTACCTAATGCAATTAGGTAAAAATCATAACATTAACCCATTGTCATAATATTGTTATCAAATAACTTATTGTTATATGCAGTAAAATTAATATTTTGCACCTGCTTTATAGTTATACGCAGCTGCGCGTTACAATCACAAGTTTTTTTTAATCTCAAGATTTTTAAAATTGGGGTGCGCATTAGGGGTGCAAATTGGGGTGCGCATAAAATTGGGGATGGTGCATTAGATTTGAGCAATTAAGGTGTTGGCACAACTCACCCATCTTCTTGTTTCTGTGGCGGTGCGGGAGGCTGTTGTTTTTCTGTGCAATGGTCTAACCCCCCTGAGGAGTGATGTAGCACTTTGGCTTCACCCCCAGGCCAGCACAGAACTTGTGCCAAGAGTTGTGCTGACCTAACCAGGAGTTATGATTGCAATATTAGTGTCATGTGTGGTTTGACATATGGGATCAAGAAGCTGATTGCCACCAGGCTCAAAGCAAAAATTCATCTGAACGCAAAATGCGACGTATGGAACTCACTGCCACATGATGCACTGATAGTACAAGTGGATTTGGAAGCTTTCAAGGGAGATCAGCCAAATTCAGCTGTGGCTATCAGCCAAGGTGACAACATGCAACAGAGGTAATATACTCTGCGCACCATGTGCTGATAATAAGCAACAGAGGAGTGCCATCACCTTGGTGAATACTATGGCACCTGTATGGACTTAGTGGTCTGATGTGACAAGATCATTTATCCCAGAACAACCTTTAATCCAGTGTATTGCCTTTTGCATTTACTCCACAGCCTCTGTGGTTCATGACATGATGCTCTCTTTGTCATGCTTATGCTCATGTACTTTGAGGCCTCTTGAATCACAGATTCATACAATCCTAGTCAGTGAAGTGCAGCAAAGTTGGGCATTAACCGCAACACTCACATCCCCAGGATCTAAAACCAAGCGAAAGCACACAAAAATATCTCAGTACAACTGGGAAAAAGGTTTTGTTTTCTGTTTGTTTTTTTTACTCTCTAGCATGCTTTTAAGTAATCAGATTTTGGTATGGGAAAATCCGCTGGGGCTTTTATTTGTCAAACTGGATGTAAAATCTATACCAGATGGATCCAGGCAGCATCCCCTTGTGAATTCAGCTGCTTGAAGTCAGCAAACACCCTTTCCAACTTACTTGGTGGGCAAATCTCTTGCTTTGTGTAATTTGATTGGGATCTTCTTCTGGGCCTAATAGGAATCTTTTAGTGCAAACACTGGGGGTCACTCTGCTTTATAGGGTTGTTTTCAAAAGCTAATTCCAGGCCTTTGCTACATTATTTTTTTTTCTCTTTCCTGCTGTCAGACAAAATACCTGTTCTGTCCCCTGAATCGTGTTATTTTGTGTTTAACTACTGTTCCCCAATGGTAAAAGCACTTGCTCCGCATGTCGTCTCTCAGATTGTTGGACAGGCTGCAGGACCCAGAAATTCCAGTATTGTCATCTCATCTATTCATCACCATCGTCCTTCATCAACCACTGCACAAGATACCATAAGGCTTCTCTCCACCCCATAGCGCAAGGCTGGTTTGGCTTCATATGGGCTGCATGTTGATTTACGTCTGCAGAAATATAATACTTCTCTCCTTGGGTTTCTGAGTGAGTCGTAACTATACCTGATTGACTGAATAACTTTTGCGTGGGCTCCTACAGGGCCTCTCCCTATAATGTAATGGAATTTTTTTTTCTAGTCTGTCACACTGCCAGAAGCTTATAACCATGGTATATTTTATTCTTGATTCTTGCCTTCCCCCAGCAATCCTGGCTGCACCAGAATTATTATTTTTTGTTATTTTTGTCTCACAATTTATATTTTCACAGGCATGTAATTTTTGTGAAATCAGCTGCTGTTGGGTATCATGACATGTCCTCCATCCATAGTCTAGCCATTGGGCAGCAGACTCTGGGCAGAATCCAGAGTAACTACGGGAGCACATAAGAGACTTTACAAGTACCCTTAGTTACTGCACCACCTACTGAAAACCTATGGGAAATTCATATTGCAATCCAGAGTAACTTGTTCTTACTCCAGAGCAAGGAATCCCCGTAGTTACTCTGGATTTCACCCTCTGTCACTTTTCTCCATCCAGGTCTCAGGCTGCTGTCTCCAGTTTCTTCCTAGTCTCAAGCTGCAATCCTAATCTCCAGTTAGGCCGGCCTAAGCCCCGGCATAAGTCCTGTGCTGACCTGGGGGAATCACAAATGTGCTGTGCCACTTCTGTGCCACTCCTCGGGGTGGGCGAGGCCAGTGCACAGACATGCGCTTGCCTCCCTACATCATCATTGGAATCTTTATCAAAGACTAAATTATTCCAAGTTATGGGAGAGGGGATCATTTTACAACTTTGCTGGCCTACCTTAATTAATGGGGAATCTCTATATTAACAGATTAGAAAGGATTAGACCAGCAATTTTCAGTGGGTGTGCTGCAGCACATTATAGTGCCATGAAAGGTCCACAGAGCCACCCGAAAGAGGGCAGACATTCTATTACTACAGTCACTTACCCTACAACAGTGGTACTCAAACTTTCAGGGTGCTTTATTCCTTAGATAAGTCCCTTACAGAGAAGGGGCTATAGCAGTGATGTGATTCCCTAAGATTGCTCCCCTGTAGGGAAAGGGAGGACTATTTTCAAATTTATCACTGATCCTGCCATGGTCTTGGGGGTATGGCCCTGGGGAACCCCTCAGAGTACATGTGGGGTTTCCTAATAGCTTGGAAATTGTGAAAGTAGCAATCACACAAAACAGAAATCTGATTTTCAATTTAGTCATTGGAAGCAACTTTTACTATTTTCAAGCTGTGGGGAACCCTGCGAGTGCTTTGCCTGTCTCCCCCCAGCCCCCAGATCCTGGCAAACTCTTGAATAAGTTTGAAAATAGCTTGGTGCTTTATTCCTTAGGTAAGTCCCTTACACTAAGCAGGACTTGATCCTGGCCATCATGCTGATGTTTTATCAGGGGACCTTTACAAGGACAGCCACAACCTCCCAGTTTTAGTATCACTTCCCTAGAACGAGAACCACAGAGCCAGAAATGGCATCAGAGGAGGCAAAGACCACACTGGAGATCGCAGATGTCAGTGTGCAATGAGAAGAAAAAGACTGAAAATTACTGGGTGAGACAAAATTGTATTCCAGGGATGGAGTGCATACTGCAGCCCCCTCTTTTGTTCCGCTGTGGGGAATGATTGTGAAGGGTCTGGATCAGTGGTGGGCTCCAGCAGGTTCGCACCTGCTCTACATGTTGTTAAGGAGAGACAGGACATATAAAGTTTAAAAATAGCCATTTAAAAGTGGCTGCCAGATGGGCATAGAACCGATTGTTAATTTCTTTGAATCCCATCACTGGTCTGGATGCTTTGGATGCACGTAAAACCTTTTTCACAACCTGATCCATGGTCCATATTCCTGATTCATAGTCCATATTCCTGATCCATGGTCCATATTCCTGATGTTTGTACATCTGTTTTGCTCCCTTTGCCTGGAAAGGCTATAAAAGGGAAGGAAAGGGCCTTGCTTGATGTCCTGAGTCTCCCTGCAAGACTTTGCACCCCTAATTGTTGCTACACCTTCAGTTCTACCTACACTACCAGCCTCACATTTGTATTTTGGGAAAGGAGACCTGTGCACACGCCAGTGTCCTTGGTCCCAGCAGCTGCGAGGAGTTTAAAGAGATGGAAATGAATGCAAGAACCAGTATGCTGCGCAGAAGTTGCTTGTTTGCAACACCCCCTTAAAATATGTATCCTCAGCAGACGAAGCAACGCAGAAGAGATGTCAGCCATGACCCAAATAAGCTGTGCTTTGTCGAGATGAAAATGAAATCTGAATGCAAAGTGGAGGCTCCATGTTTGTAGCCCTGAGCTCCTCCGAGCCACAAATGGAGGTCGTCACTTTGAATTGCCAAATCAAAGTTGCTCCTTCAAGAGAGCACAGCAACAACAGGAGCCAGAGCACTTGTGCCTCTCTTTATGGGGCCTTCCTCAGAGCAAAATGCTGGGGAACGAGGCAGGAATCATTAGCACAAAGTGAGAGAAGAAAGGCAGAAACAAACTTTGGAATCTGCAGTTTTCCATTCCCCTTGCTGTGCATCAGAAAGGAGAGACAATGGAAACATGTGGGTCAAGGGACATTTTGTTTTTGGCGCATGATTGGATTTATTCAGTGAATAGCAGCCGGATTGGGACTCTGGTGTGGTGGCGGTAGTGGTAAGGGGTTCATCCTCTAACCCCACCACCATTCAACTTTGGATTCCCCCTCCTCTGCACCTGCTATTTGTCTACTCTCTGTTCTCCAATCCCTTCAGCCTACATTGCTGACAAAGGAAAAGTGGCATATAATGCCTAGGGCATGAGATAACTTGTGCCCAGGTGCATATGTAGCCAGGGGTACGAGCACAAGTTCATCTGTCTGCCCCTCTTCCCCGCACCCTTCACTATCAGTCCCCAACTGACTGCAAAGTGTGCAGGTATGGCTCCACTGAAGCCACACCTGCGCATTTCGGCTGCGTGCGCAGGTGCAACTTGGGAGCATAGTCACATGTGACATCATGATATCGTGGCATTATGACATCACACATTACATGGGGTGCCCTCAGTACACCCTTGGAAAGGAAGGTCCCCTTCTCCTTGTTTCTAACAAATTCTCCATCCAAAATCTAAACAATCACTGTCACAAACCACAAAAGGTGAGATTTCCAGGCAACACAAGACCAAGAAAACAAGGGGTCTCCTATTTTCTTGGCCATATTTCCAAGATAAGGATCTCCAGGCATCCTAAGACCAGGAAAGCAGGGATAGCATTCTACTAACACCAGGACCACCCACATCCACCTGTGAAATGCACCTCTGGCCATTTCCACCACTGGCTCCAGTATTCAGGACAGTGGGGCAAAACAGCTTTGCTGCAACTCATAACAGCAGCAGATCATCAAGGTCTGCCTTTGATAACTGCCCATTGGGTTTGGGCAGTGAGGCTGCAATCTTGTCCTTGGTTGCTTGGAAATAAATCTCATTTACCTTAGCTTGACTCATCAGTTGTGGGCTCTCCCTAACTGGAGAGGCTGGAGGGCCATCTGCTGGGGATGAGCAAGGGGTTGGACTAGATGACCTCCAAGTTTCCCTCCAAGCCACTGTTTCCTCCAACACTTCACTCTATATGATTCTCTTTGTTTCCATTGGATATAAGGACTAACAGGTTAGATGTGATCAAATTCTCTCTGGGGAAGCAACAGTGGGCATTGAACTAGCCCTATACATTCCTACTGCTGAAGTGCTGATAACAAAGAAGGGATGGGGTGAGAAGGAGAGGAGCCTTAGAGAAGGAATCTCGTTGCTCGTGACACTCTTATCATCTCCCTCCCTCTGGACCAGAGTTATGCCACCTGAAGCACTTCTTCCCTTTGGTCTTTGATTTCTGCTGCCCTCCTATTTCTCCTGCTGCGCCACTGCAGGCACAACTGATCTCATGCTGGGTTGAGCACCATTCTGCCAGTAGCAGATATTGCAGTGAAGGCCAGTTTTCCCAGAGGGGAACCATTTCCACCTCTCTTTAGTTAGGAGCTTGACTCTGACTTAGGAGTCTCTGAAGAGTCCCTCTCCCCACAAGGCACAATAAATCCTTTGATATTTTTTTAATTAATAGCAGATGAGCTGCAGAGAGCTATAATGTCTCGCCCTGAAGTTCTCTGTATATTCATAGTGAACTGCCAGTTCCTGGCATGAGAAAGTGCATGAGAAGGATCACATCAAATGGCTTTATGGCCTAAATAAGTTCCTTTTGGTTCTATGGGACTATGGGCACAATCTTAACCAGTTTAGGCTGGCCTAACTCGCATGGCCTATCTTCCTGTGATGGTGTGGGAATGTCGGCATATGTCTGTGCATTGGCCTATTCCCCATGACACTATTCTTATGACACTTTCGTGGCACGCCCAGATCAGGACAGGATTTATTCTGGGGCTAAGTGGAGGTTAGGATTGCAGCCTTACTCTCAGAAAAGTGTGTATAAGATTGCAGTCTTACAGCACAATCCTAACCCATGCAGCTTTAGGCACACAAAGTTTGTCTTTCACCAGCAAGTCCTTAAATTGAAGGGTGGGGGAGAATTGCATTGACCCCTTAGTTTTTGGAAAGGCCTTTTAGGCTATTAGAAGTCCTCAGGAGACATAATTTGACTTAACCTGGAGGTCTTGTTAATCCATCTACAAGTTGGGACTTGCAGATTTCATTAAGGAGTCCCATTTCACCCCATAATTTGTGTATATCTTGTCATTGCACATTATGATAACTTGACATAAATGCCCCTATTTTCCCAGCATCCTGTTTCTGGGCTGTGATTTGGATCATAAATTATATAGGGCTGGCTTAAAGAGAACTGTGTAAGCTTTAGCTGGGAAGTCCTTGTAATCCACAAACACCAGAGGTAGTTCCTTTTTAGCAAATAAGGCTGCATTCCTAAACATACTTTCCTGGAAGATCCATTGAACACAATGGGACTTACTTTTGAGTAGACATGGATGCCCAGAATGTCTGGCAGCTGCAGCTTCTCATTGATCCAGTCAGTGCACGTGAGTTTTGAGCATGTGGCAGGAAGCAAACCTTGCAGAGCCAATGGCAAAAGACAAATGTCATGGGTCTCTGTGTGACATATACATTTCAATCCAGTTATAACAGTGGATTTCAACCTGTGGGTTATGAAAGGTCCACAGGTGTACCATGGGGAGTTTAGGGCACAGCGGATGAAAATCTCTTCTGGGCTTTGAAACCCAATCTGATCCTCCCTTCCGCTAATGTGGTCATGCTTTTAATAGCTCATGCTGCATTTAATGTGGGGGCAGTTACAGAGATCTCCTCTGGAAAAGGAAATGTTTACCCAGGTGTAACCTCCATAGTGCAGCGTCTCAGACCTGTGCTAGTGGAATTACTGGCTCATAGATCCATGTGGATCTGGGCCAGGATCAGGTCCAATAAGGGCTTTCCAGTTTTCTGGACTCAATCTGCCCTACTCCTGCCCATCTCACTTTCCCCCTCCTATCCAACCTGGGTTGGACACCTAGGTTATTCTGGAACCGGCCAGAATAAGACCAGTTCCTACACCATAGCAGCCTCTGAATTCCTTTCCTCTCCTGGCCATTCTGCTGACTTGCACATCTGCATCCAAATGGCCAGTAATGTAAGTTATAAGTAGAATTACCAAGTGCCTCTTTCCTTAATGACAGCGAGACATTTCCTCTACCTGTTCTCGATTCCGCTTGCTTGTAAATCTGCAAAACATCCTCTAATGCGGTCGTTGAAGTGGCCCCTGCCAAGCTTCTGCCGAAGGGCGGCAGCTAAAGATGGTTTCAGCTAACTGTTTTGGCCAGCTCAGCAGGTAGTAATGAAGAACTCTCTCTCCTGCGCATGTTATTAACATACATTGCAACAACTTTCTCAGAGGGTTGTTAACCTGTAAACAAGACCTCATGGTGTCACGGTAAAAAGGAAGCTTCTCTTCTGTAGACTTAGAGATAGCACATCTGGCAGTATAATCTCAGAGATACGTGGTTTTCAACATTTTTTTTCACAGCACAATGGCCTTTATGGTCTTCTATATGGTCTTTGCCTTCTGTGCCGTCACAGGGGTGGTGGAGGAAGGACAGACAATTTATTCTGACCCAGAAACAGCTGTAGAACTTTTCCCCAGCAATTTTCAATCACTATGCTCCAAACACCTATGGCACATGTGCAGACTGCATGACACACTGATGTGCTGTCACACACTGCTTGAAAATTAATGCCATAGAATAACACTTATAAGGTCCTCTCATTTTTTGGTCCTCTCAGTCCCCTTCTTAGAGCAGGGGTCAGGGAACTTTTTTACCTTTTACCCCAAAATATATTTAGATACACTAACGTTACCCCCTTGATTTGAAAGGAAGAAAATCATATAGTATTAATTATTTGAATTCAAAATTTTATCGAATCTATTCAAAAAAATCTGGACACTTTTTTTAAAAATGTAGGACAAAATGTAGGATTTTTTTAAAAATCAGGAGTAAGCTCCATTGAATTAATGAGCTTACTCCTGAGTAGACACCTAGGAATGGGTGCTTACCTTGGCTGGGGAGGCTCAGGCTCAGGTAGGCACTGCAGGCATCCATCTTGAAAAGAATGACTGTGTATGCGCACGCAGGCTTTCCCTGCCTCCCTGCCTCAGGGTTCCCATGGAGAGGCATTACCCCCAGGAATTTCATTTTTACCCCATTTGGGGTAATTTACCCCTGTTCCCTGACCACTTCTTAGAGCATCATGGATGAATTCACTCTCTTGCTTGCCATCCTAATCTAGAGCAGTGGTTCTCAATCTTCCTAATGCCGTGACCCCTTTATAAGTTCCTCATGTTGTGGGGACCCCCAACCATAAAATTATTTCCGTTCCTACTTTATAACTGTAAATTTGCTACTGTTATGAATCGTAATGTTAATACCTGATATGCAGGATGTATTTTCATGGTTACAAACGAAATGTGTGTTCTATGCACATGTTGAACACAATGGGATTTATTTCAGAGTAGGTATGCATAGGATTGGGCCCTGAGGCTGCAATCCTATCAACATTTACATGGGAGTAAAGGCCCCCTGACTATAATGGGATTTATTTCAAGTAGGCATGCATAGGATTGGGCCCTGAGGCTGCAATCCTATCAACATTTACATGGGAATAAAGGCCCCCTGACTATAATGGGATTTATTTCAAGTAGGCATGCATAGGATTGGGCCCTGAGGCTCTCAGTCAGCCCCAGTGTGCATGCAACTACAGCCGGAGGTCTGGCAAGCCTGACCTGGCCCCCTGCACCAGGGGTCTTTAGGCGACCCCCAGGAAAGCTCTAGGTGACCCCCAAAGGGGTCCTGACCCCCACTTTGAGAAACACTGATCTAGAGGAACCTGTGGTGGGATGCCATATAAGGCGGATATAAGGTGTAATTTAAGGGAAGTTGCACATGGGGGAATTTCATATCTAATGAGAATTACTGAGAAGGTTTGTTCCCCACCCCCAGTGATGTCAATAAATCTCTCTTTGGGGCTAATGGGATGACTGTCTGCTTTTCCCCATTCCTGTTGCCAGGAAACCAGGCCATTAAAGACCCAGGAGGAGTTTGGATGATGCACCGAATAGGTAATGCTGCTTATTGCCTTCTCTCTCGGAAACCCTCCTGATTTCCAGGTCCAGATCGCTGTGATTTAAATCGAAACCGACATACATGCGCCATAACATTTACATAAATAAAGCTGACCTAGGATGACATCGGTGGGCTTATGCCCCATTTTAAGTCACTAGGAGCACATGCACACACACACACACACACACCAGCATGCAACACACATAGGGGCTCTACACCCTGAGTTAGCCTATCTGCAAGCAGCTGGTCAGAACAAGAATTATGATTTATGATTGCCTTTATGTCTATATTGCTTTATGATTGCCTAGGAAGGACATGCTTTTCAACTGAACTGGACCGGAGAAATTGGCTGAACTGGTTCAACACAGGAGGAAGGCGGAGGAAAACATGCACTTCTTTGCATATCACTTGCAGAAGGATCACAGGAAAGGAAGGCTGTTACCATCCTGCCCCAACTGTGGACGGCCCTGAGGGATCCGCCTGGATACTGTGGGAAGGAAATAGGATATGGATTTGATTAACCTTTGGCCTGATCTGGCAGACTTCTCCATATGTTCTCAGCCCTGAAAACCAGCCGGACAAGTTTGCTCTTGCAAAGAGCTCTGAAAGTTATTTTGTTTGTTTGTTTGTTTCTGCATTTTTTGCATCTCGTCATCCTGAGCCACAGTTTCTAAATGGGATTGTCACCCGCTTAATGGTTCTGCCCTTGTGCCTGTCAGGCAGAAATCAAGCAGGTATACAGTATTTTCCTGAAGCTGTTGGAAACACTTCCAAGATCTGCATGGCAGGCTGCTGTTTGAATAGCACCCGGAGCTGATCCCAGAACAAAACAGGCAATCGTACCTTTCAACGGGAACAAAACTAGTTTCGAGATTGTGCCGATGCACGTTGCTGTCGTACATGATCCCCAGCCAGATTTGTCTACAGGGATTTAGTAGCAGAAGCAGGAATAACAACTCAAGTATCAGAGCTAACACATTTCTTTTGCTTTCGTGCACTTATCTTTCTCCCGACTCCCAATATTTATCTTGTAGCTTTTTTTCCCAGAGGCATATTTTTTCTGTCTTTAAGAGCAATAACACTGTATTAGTATGTTCTGTTACAAAACAGAAAAAAAGAAAAACCTTCATAAATATTGAGAACTGTTTTAATCTGCAGTCTTTGCACAGGGCAATGAATCATGCTTGACGGTTTGCTACAGACCACAAAATAAACAGCCCCTCTGTCTACAGCACAAGATGTCTTCTTTTCAACCTGGCCTTGGCATTAGAAATACCAGACAAAAGTGGTACACCAGAAGGGAAAAGGCGCTGGAATGAATGGGCACCCGGCTGCAAGCACTCCTTTGTATGCATCATCTTTTCAAATGATTTGGTTCTTTTGTAAAGCGTCTGGATGCTTCGATGCCTCATTGCCTCTGCTAAATTCAGGAATACTGTCGGTGCGCACAAAGGAGTGTGCATGTGTATATGTGAGTGTGTTGAAAATCACTCCGGCATGAAAAGGAAGTATTATGTTCCAGCTAAATCCAAACACACCAAATGGTGAAGCTTGACTGTGCCTTCATGTTTGAGAATCAGTGCGCAAGACATTCCATTAAAATGCTTTTAAAAATACAGACCCATATGCAAGGCGCTAGCTAGAAACGATATAAAAATAGTCTCAGCTGTTGGCTGATTTCCTCCAAGTCTCCATTACATTTTTATCCACTGACAAATTTATTTTAGAATACAGTAGTCCCCCTGTAGAGCAGTGGTGGTTAAGATACTGTGCCTGTTATGCCAGCCTAACTGAAGATTAGGATTGCAGCCTAAGGAAAATTAGTAAGTAAGGCTGCAATCCCAACCATAAGCCCTGGCACCTGGCATAAGTCCTGTGCTGATGTGGGGGTGTCACAAAAGTGCCATAAGGCACTTCTGCCCACTCCTGGCATATTCCAGCCTCCCCATATAAGATATGCCAGGTGAGTTAGGCTGGCCTAAATTGTTTAGGACTCTGCCCTAAGGAAGGAAGGAAGGAAGGGTACAATCCTAATCAATTTAGGGTGGCACAACTCACCCATTTCCTCATTCCTGCAGTGGTGTGGGAAGGCCAGCACATATATCTATCTACAGTATCTATCTACAGTATATAGGAGGGGGTCCCAAGACAAGACATTTTCAGACTCTGGAAATCATTCCTAGTGGAGACTCTGCCCTCCTAATGTTCCATCATGCCAGCTTAAATCAGATTTATTCTGTGGCTGAACGGCTCCCTGACTGTCCTGTTGTATCCTGGTGCTAAGTGCTTGTGTTCTATTTAAATTGACTTGTTTCCATTTCATTTTGATTGTTAAGTAGTCTGCACAGTTTATATATTGTTTTCTAACTTTGGTCTTGTTAGTTGCTTTGAAGGTCTTGGCTAAAGATGTGGGAAAGAAATATTTTACATCAGTAAATGCATAAGTGAAATAAAATTGCTCAAAGTGGCATTAAAATATAATTCCCCTGAGTCAGCAGGAGAGATCTGGGCACATCAGAAGCCTCCTACATGCATACCGGAAGCAAAACCCATCCATATTGTGATGCTCATTTTGGTCCTGTTGAACCTTCTAGTTCTGATTCAAATGAGTATGGACATCTGTGTTTGGGGCCACCAGTCATCCTGCATAACTCATTTATCTGAGTCTAGTCAGTACAGAACTACAACTTTAAAAAGGTAAAGTGTTCCCGCAGGTTATACGGCTAGTCATGACTGACTGAAGAGTGCGGTGCTCATCCCCAGTTCTAGAGCCATAGAACCAGCATGTCCGACATGTGGCTCACATGCATACAGAACTCTGTTTCCTTCCCACCGAAGTGGTACCAATTTATCTACTTGCATTTGCATGCTTTCAAACTGGCCTTGGCATCCAAATGGAGTTGGACTAGGGATGGGACCTCACCCTGTCTTATAGGACCCAGGTGTTGAACCCTGGCCCACTGGTTAATAGGTAGAGTGTCAACCACTTGCACCACCACAACCCTAAAATTAGCCACAGCTTAAATTAGCCTAAATTAAAGTATAAAAATTCAAATGAGAGGGAGAAACAACATAAGAGCCTGCAGGTTGAAAGAGCTGTACAGAAGCTCTTTCAGCCAGCATGTGAGGTAATTTGCAAGAGAATGCCTTAGATCATGTGCAGTGGACCATAACTCAATGGTTGACCACCTTCTTTGAATGCAGGATGTTCAAACTTCATTCCTTGACATCTCCAAGTAGGGCGGTGAATGGCCCTTTTTTGAAACCCTTGAAATCTGTTGCTGTTTGATAGTAGATGGAATAAAGTTGATTGTTGCTTGTTGCTGTTTGATAGTAGATGGAATAAAGATTTGACTTGGGAGGGGGCAGGTTCCTATGTTCAACCACTGTATTAGGAATCCACCATTTTTCCATTTTCTTCAAATCTCTGGATGATGTGCAAAGCACCACTTGTGCAAAATTTGCTTATGTCACTGCATGATCAATAAAACACTGCACAAAAATAATCCTGATGTAATTGTATCACACAGAGATGTGTGTGTGTGTAGTGTTTGAGCAGTAGTTATGCATACATCACAAATGTAGGAGAAAAGGGCTGTGAAGGAATCATTGGCAAACTATGCATACGACAGTTTCAGCATTAACTTTAGAAATTCTTGCCGTTCTTGAGAAGTCGAATGGGCACGAAAAAGCACAAAACAGTACTGGAATGGCATTAACTCTGCTCATGCCTTAGGGCATGTGCCCTGCTTCTTTAATTCAGTGGACATTTCCATCCTCCCATATACTAATATTGCTTGTTTGCAACGCTGGTCTGCAAAAACATGTATACTATTTTTACTGATGTGTAGAGTGCATGGGCAGATCAATAAAACACTGCACAAAAATAATCTTTTGTGGAAAGAAATCTAAACACAGATTCTACTAATGTGCGGAGTGCCTGTGCAGGTCAATAAAATGCTGCTCATAGATAATCTTTCTATCAAATCTATCTCATTTCAAATATATGTTCCACACTGCATGCAAAAGGGGCAGGTTGCTCAATCCTAAATCCCTGTTTTTCCCTGCTGCATATCCCTGCTGCATATCTCTCTCTCTCTCTCTCTCTCTCTCTCTCTCTCTCTCTCACATGCTTGCTTCCTTGCTGCTGGAGATCTCCTTGAAGAAAGGGAACTCAGACCATCACCAGCTCATATAGCTGGTGCAAGTTCACATTGATGCATGTCGGGATCAGGAATAAGAAGTGGGTTGGGATCCCTGATGATCCTGCCCCATCCCAGGTCTGATCCATGTTTCAACACCATAGTTTCATGTTTTCTCTTCTCCCCTCAAGCTCAGTGCATACTGTTTCAAATCACACTTACGCATCGTTCATTCAGTCGGTTTAAATGCACAAAATTTGTTGCATTGCATCTTGTGCAACAGCGACTATGTGTTCTTTTTAGCGTCACATGCATTTCCAGCATCCTTAATTATGAGCTATCATTTACTTGCAAATCACTGAGTGTAATTTCCTTCCAGACAATGCAAGGAAGAGTGAGGAAAAGTTTAACTGTATAGAGAGTGGAGTAGAGATGGCTTTTGAAAGCCTGCATTTGTACTTGTCTTCCTAGACAGGGCAGATAAAGTAGCTTTTTACTGGATCAACAAATACCGTAACAGACATTAAAGGTCAAAATGGATAAATATCAAGCTATACAAATCCCATCCCTAGCTGAAGGCAACTGGGTAGAACAGTGCTGTTTTATGACGACCCGTCTTCTGACATGCCGCTTCTGCTGTTGCAAATCTATCACAGGGCTCTTGTCGAAACTGTACATATTGAAGCCTGTCCCCCAATCTATTAATATAAAACCACAACAAGGATCCTATCTGTGCCTTTTAACTGCTCTTCATAATTTTTTTCCCATAAGGCTGGCTGAATTAAGCTTCTATTGATTTCCCAGTTAAATACGATCAGATCAATTTTTATTGCATTGACCGAGGCATAAAAACATGTGAGTGAGTTCCTGTACTGACACTGGATATTTGCTGGTGTTTCTTCCAAATGGATTGTTTTTTCCTTTGCCATGATAGACATTGATTGGACAATTTCCATCTCTAAAAGATGGTTGTTTTTCTCTGAAAAAGCAAAGGAAGGCAAACCGTGAATGATCTCGAATGTTTTGATAAGGAGGACTTGCTATTATCTCTATGCAGTGCAGGCACAGCAGTTGTCCATGACTTGCTACCCAATTTTCCTTTCCTAAGAGAGACTTTTCTCCCTTGAGGGAAAAACCAGGTGGAAACACACCTGCTTTGTATACCAAAGTTCCTGGATTTGATCCCTGGCATCTCAAGGAAGGACTGGAAGAGATCTCTGAAATCATGGATGGCCACCACCAGACCATGCATTTAATGATGAGCTAGAAATTATGGACCAATGCTCTGGACCAATATGGTTGCAATCCTGAATTAAAATATACTTTTCTCGATAAACAGGGCATGTCCTTGATAAAGAGGACATCTGGTCACCTGGTGATGAACATCTGGTGACAAACGGACCTGAACGAGGGCTTCCAAAGTGAAACAGCATATCAACCCGGTGATCATTCAGCAAATCTGGTCCAGCCAGGAAGAATGTTAGGACTTTCTGGGTTCAAACCAGAGGGAGGAGTTCAAGCAGATAGCCTGGCTGTGTCTGATTTACAATGCTCTCTCAAGGCTAGTTTTATCTTTTAAAACCTTTTTATAATTTGAGCTGTTTGCCAGTCGAACCACTCTCTGATTTTGTTTTTTGGGTTCAAACCAGCAACTTGGAACAGAACCCCAAAGCAAACTGGTGTCCAGTCAAGCTGGTGAAGTACTAGCATGGCCTTATTATCTTTCTATAAATAAGAACGCTGCTTCAGGCACTATTTATGGTGTAAAGATGGTGTAGAAAATTCAGTCAGTCAATCAGTCAATCAATCAATACTATAATCAGAGAGATGTTTAAGAACCGTAGGGCGTAATCCAGAGTAACAACGTGGAGTCCTTGCTCCGGTGTAAGAACAATTTGCTCTGGATTGCAATATGAATTTCCCATAGGTTTTCACGAGGTAGTGCAGCAACTATGGGTACACATAAAGTCTCTTACGTGCACCCGTAGTTACTCTGGATTGTAGGGTAAGAGACATTGCTCACTATCTCATCTACTCATTGCCTCTTTAAAGACACCAACCTTCAAGCTGAGACAAGGCATGTGAGTTAAATGGAGGAAACCACTTCATTTTTGCAAAAAGCCCCTAATTGAGACTAGAGGATCCCTCCAGGGATCTGAACACACCCCAGGACCAGATGGTCCCATAAAAGAAACAGTCTACAGATAAATTGCCCTCATTGCTCCAGGCTAATTTCTCGGTCTGGGTCTCTCTAGTGAGTTGCAAGCAATAAATAGCTGAGTTATTAAAATATGTCTGGTGCATGATGCTGCTATCACATATGCAATAATACTCTCAGAAATCAGTGGGGTAGTCAGAGGTGCTGCAAAGCTCTATGTTTTGCAGGGAGTCTCAACACGGTGTGCAAGCAGCCCTTATCCCCTTTGGAGCCAATTTGAGCATTTGCTTCCATTTTATTCCCCCCGCCTAGAATGGCTCCTAAGGGGAGGACTTGCACACCATTCCACCACCACTTGCACACCACACTTCCTCCAGCTACACCACTGCAGTGTCTAGAACCCCTGGGTTCTAGAGGCTGATCTCTGATGATATGCTTATGCACACACATTTAGTGCTTCCATGAACAACATATGTAAAAGAAATACTGTGTTTACTCGAATCTAACTCATTTTTTTCAGCCTAATTCAGTCTCCAAAATCAGGGTGCACATTATATACAATGGTTAACTAGATTTGAGTAAATATGGTATTTTGATTATAAGTTGTCAGGTTCTATTAGGCCTGGAAATTAGATCTCGTATTTCCTGCTTGCCATCAAGAACATTCAAGCTGCTAACTAGTTGCACCTGTGCTGTGCTACATGTCCTGCAGCAACAATCAAGTTAACACCACCACCTTGAGTGAAGGCCAAGTGGTGGATGGACACTATGCTCCCCATAAAGATGCTGCTGCCTATGCCTACCTTGTGGGTTTGTTGGAGTGGTGTTACATATTGAAGTGCTGCTGGACTGACTACTGATATTGGACTGGACTGGCAATATTGATATTGCCTTGGATACTGATTTAGGATTTGGTTTGACTTGTATGTATATGATCTTGGACTGTGTACTGGCTTTGCTCAACCCTTTTCAATACAGTTCATCCTACCTGGCATAAATACAGTGGTACCTCACATAACAAGCACCTCACATAACAAGTATAAATTTCAAGAAATCTTGCTTCACATAACAAATTCCGCTTCTTTTAACAAGCAAGTTCACTATGGGCACACATGCTATGCAGCCCTGATACTCCGTGTGGAGGCTCTTTAAAAGGGCTGCCAGCCAGTGCTGCTGCCTCTAATTGCCCCCAACTTGGGGGCAGTTGCCTGGGGGTGCCAGAGGCAGCTGCCCTTAACTACCCCCAAGTGCCCCCACCGGCCACCTTGAACCTCTAGCAGCAGCCCAGGAAAGCCTCCCAGGAAAGTGTCTTTGATTGCAGCCTCCTAACCATGTCTACTCAGAAGTAAGCCCCATTGTGATAAATGGGGCTTACTCCCAGGAAATTGTCTTTGATTGCAGCCTCCTAACCATGTCAACCCAGAAATAAGCCCCATTGTGTTAAATGGGGCTTACTCCTGGGAAAGTGTCGTTAGGATTGCAGCCTAAGTAGACTTCACAGGATCATGCACATTGAATGCATGTTTTGAATTCAATTCCAGTGTTTTGTCATCATTTTTACATCCAGTTAATATTTTTATATGAATATTTTGGGGGTTGTGGAACCAATCGTCTGAGTTTCTATTATTTCCTATGAGAAAATCTGCTTCACTTAAAGAGCGTTTCACTTAAAGAGCATGCCTCCGGAACGAATTAAGCTCTTTATGTGAGGCACCACTGTACAGGATGCACAATTAGATTCAATGGTGCATTTGATTTGAGTACATACAGGTATATACCGTACTCCACTCATGAAGTTGAAGCTGAGAACATGATTCACCACGAGGGGTGGGGAAAGCCAGAAAATATGGACTATCCCTGCTAAGCTGGTTTCCATCACAGTTTGGAGGGGTTTCAACAGGGTTGGATTCGGACAGTCTGATTCCTGCCATCCTGGGGGCAATGTTTGGATGCAGTCCCTCCTCCCAGGGAAAAAGAAAGGAGAATGAAGAAGAAACTTAATTCCTCCTGCCGTCCCTCGCGGCCCGATACTGGTCTGCGTGCTGTAACTGGAGCAGAAACTCACATCATTATTTCCCAAGCCTCATGCAACTTTTGAATATGGATGAGTCCAGTTCATACGAGTCTGTGAAGGAAATCAAAACTGTGTTTCAGCCCCGCAGCCGCCAAGACCCAAAGGTCAGTAACTTTGCACAGCATTGCCCAGATGCTTAATCTCCCTTCTCTGTGCAATCTCGGGTTTGGTGTTTTTAATAAAGCAAGTTTAAGTGAGTTTTCCCCTCGTCTTATATCCAGATGACCTTTCTGGGCTCCTAAATTTTCAACATTGCATATTTATTAAGGAAAGCAATAACTCGTGAGGCTAATGCTTGCTGATACAGTCATCCAGAAACACCCATATGTCTTTTGGACCATGGGGGAGTTCAGTGACAGTCTGCAAACTAGCAAACAAAGAAACAGCCTCTCTGATGATCCGCCCGCAGGCATAAAAGTGGCTTTTTCCAGAGCAGACAGTAGGATTGGTGCAATGGATCCCACTGAAAGCCGGCACTTAAGCCCTGTCCACATGCATGTCATTAGAATCAATGGCATACCTAAGCATTGTGTAGCCAGAACTCAAAATGATACCCCAGGAGTGACTTCACATCAACTTTTTGTTCCATAAGGCAGTTGTTTTCATTTTCTTGTTATTTGGTTATAACTTTTGATAGAATGCAGATATTCCAATGCAGTTTGTTTCACTGCATTTTGCATTAAATTGTGATATAGTCATACATACTGTCGGGACCAGCGGAAGAAGACACCTGAGGAAGAATAAGAGGAGGACAATTTATTTATGGAACCATCTGACAGTGATGAAGAACCCCCTTGCTTTTGTGTCAGAACCCACATATCAGGACTAAGACTACCGCCCCTAGGGCCAGGGAGAGGGGGGCCAGCACGAGGTCCTCCACCCCAGGTCGCTGTTGGACCTCTCAACCAACAGGGAAAGCCCATGACCTGTTGGGAAAAGAAGGTGGCAGGAGGAATGCCTTGGCCCCCAGGGACAAGGGATAAAGAGGGGAGACTGCCAGGATATCCAAGGTATTACACAGGCCCTGCCTGGTGGCAGAACGTGCCTCCCCCACCTAGGCCCGAGGGGTGGAGCCCACCAAGAGGGCGGGGTATCTGGGGGATATATAAAGACTGGGAGAAGGCGGGAGCGGGAGCTAGGCGGGAAGAGCCTTGAAGTGGAGGAAGCTCTCTGCTCCAGAGAGAGAGGGAGTGAGGCCTAGACGGAGTGGAGTTGCAGTTTGTCTCCAGTTAATACGTTTTGATGTTCATACCTGAGTTACCTGAAGTGGGTTGATCCCAAGAGACGGCGCGCCTTCAGTTGGGTCACCTGTAAAGAAGAGAAGACAGATAAGAGGCAAGAGAAGGAGGGGAGGAAGTATAGGTTGGAAGGAAAAAAAAGAGAGAGAGAGAGAGAGAGGTACTTACCTGTTAGCCGCTCTGGGTGACGTTGTTGTTGAGTGTAAAAGAACCTGTTTTGTAACCAAAGTAAGAAACTTCATGGTGAAACATGAATGCAAGTAAAGACTGTGTTCTCGACATACCTGTGTCATCCCCTTGGTATTATTTACCGGGAGCCGCGTCCCTAGATTCCCCCCTAAGGCAAGACTCGTCCCCCTCCACCCACATCACGGACCCTCACACATACTATAATAGGTTTTCATAATTTTGGCCACTAGTCATACATATAGTCATACATACTATAATATGTTTTCATAATTTTGGCCACTAGTCATAGATATAGTCATACATACTATAGTCATACATACTTTAATACATACCCTACAATCCAGAGTAACTATGGGAGCACGTAAGAGACATTACGTGCACCTGGAGTTACTGCACCTCCTAGTGAAAACCTATGGGAAATTCATATTGCAATCCAGAGCAAATTGTTCTTATACCGGAGCAAGGACTCCCCATAGTTACTCTGGATTGCGCCCTGTGTCATACATATAGTATGTCATACATAGTCATACATATAGTCATACATGCTATAATAGGTTTTCATAATTTTGGCCACTAGTGTCAAGATAAGCTTTCCCATCCCCCAAGCTTGTTGCCTGGTGCAATTGCTACATCTTCATCCCCTTAACGAGGGCTGTGGGTGGCGCAAGTGGCTAAGACACTGTGCCTGTTAACCTGCAGGCCAGGGTTCAATTCCCGGGTCGGCCCCACAAGACAGGGTGAGCTCCTGTCCTTAGCCCAGCTCTGCGACGCCAGCTGGATCCAATTGTATTGGCTCTGCCTTTCCATTGGACTAATTCAGTGGCGTGGAGAGGGGGGATTTGCTGCTTGGGTAACAGCCTATCCTCCATAACAATCCAACCCAGGCTTTTGTGCTTCGCATGCAGCATATGCAGCGCTGAGCACGATACCATAGTCTTTCAAGACTGACAGAGGCCTGCATCCCCTTAACTATAAGACTCATGAGAATACCATACGAAACCCCCAAAGACCAAAAGAAACATTTGCAGATGGATTGTGCAGGTGCTAATTTTGCTTTATGTTTTTAAATGTTCCACTATTTTTTTATTTTCCAGGGACACATTACAGAATGAACAGAGCATTAACAAACAGAAACTTTGGATGCAATCCAAACCACACTTTCCTGGGAATGTGGGTGTGACCATATAACAAGATTTTTCTGGATCTGTCCTCTTTTTTCCTTCTGTCCAAGTGTCCTCCATTTTGTCCTCCATTTTGGCACTTTGCAATGGTGTGCAGTACCCCATCGTGTCATATGTTGTTGGATTCGTATTGAAGAGCAGGATTCAATGCAAAAAAAATCAGTTTTGAAATATCTCCTTCCAGTCAAAAGTTATGGCCAGAAAACAAAAACAAAAAAATCAAAAGTATGCATTGAGCTCTATGGCAAAGTGAAAGTGCCCAATATCGTAGCCTTACTCATGAGTAGGCAAACTTGCCATTGTCTGCCAGAAAGGCCAGGCTGAGAGGAATCCATGACCTTGTCCTCCTTTTGAGGTTTGGTTATCTGGTCACCCTGGTGGGCACAATCCTAACCAATTTAGGCCAGCACAACTCTCCCATCAAGTTCCCACGGTGGCACGGGGAAGACAACCCATGTCTGTGCACTGGCCTAACACCCATCCCCTCTTAGGAATGGCACAAAAGTGCCTTACAACATTTTTTGCAACACTCCCATGCCAGCACAGGTCTTATGCTAGGACTTGCACTGTCAGTCTTATTGAATACCACAGGACTTACTTGTGAGTAGATATGCCTAAGATTGCACTGTAAGGTGTACAATATCTATTTCTCAAAACTCTTGCAAAGAGGAACAAAGTTTAAGATATATGCAAGGATAAAGCAATCGTATGATATATATTACACAATATATGTATATAGAGAGGGAAAGCTTCCAAATATCCAGAAATATATCTCTGTGTAGTTGTCATCTGTAAGCCATTTGCTCAAAATTTGATAAGGTCAGAATGTCTTATGTCCATCCATAACTAAACGGAAGGAAACTTATTCCTGGTTTTCAGTAGGTATTAACTTTAAAAAAAATTCTACAGGCATACAGAGTCAGTAGCATAGCCACAGGTGGGTGGTGTGGTTAATGCAGGTGCCACAATGTGCCACGTAAGTGGCTGCTCCCCTCCCTCTCGGAGCCATTCTGGGCACCGATGGCCATGCAAGAATAGCAATGCTACGAGTTGTTATCACTGCTTTCCCTCTCTGTATACATTTATTGTGTGATACATGCATGGCTCTGATGGTGAGTGAGATGGGTCATGTATACAACACATTGAGATGCGTGCAATACTTACTGTGCTGCCCACTGAAAACTGCTACTGGTGGAACAGCACCTTTGTCCATGTATAGTCAAAGCTCAGATCCACAATAGATGGAGACATGTGGGAGGCATTACTCAGCTTTTTATTTCAGATAGCCTTATTCCTTGTGCCAGACGCAGAAGATTGAATATATGTCTATGCAGAGCATGCACATGGGTTTGGCTCTGAGCATTGAGGACTCTTGCAAAAGCAAGAATGTGAATCTGTCCTAAAGTTGAATGTTTAGACACCTTTTCTATAGTCTGTACTGGAATGGCTCTGATAGTAAGTGGAAAGGTCCATTTACACAGCATGTTATAGCAATTAACTTTGTTATAACATGTTATAACATTTTATAGCACTTAACATGCTATAGCAGTACTTACTGTACTGTGCATTACACTACTAGGAAGAACCATAGGGTATAAACAGCAAACTCCTTCCAGAGAAAATATTTTTCAGAGGAAGACTTTATACTCAGGGAGAAGCCATAGTTGAAAAGGGTTAAAACCCTTCTCTCCAACCTTTATCCTAAGTCTCCAATCTGGAATGGGGGAACTCAAAAGTTTAACAAAACTGAGCTCAGGGTGCAATCCAAATCAATTTAGGCCAGCATAACTCAGCTGACATATCTTCCTGTGGTAGTGTGTGGAGGTTGCCATACTCCTGTGCATTGGCCTAACCTCCCACCAGGAGTGGGGCAGAAGTATCTTACTGCACTTTTGTGACACTCCCAGGTCAGCACAGGATTATGCTGGGACTTAGGCAGACCTAACTGGAGGTTAATAGTTAGGCCTGCCTAAGTCCCAGCTAATGCAGTCTTGCCACTGAGGATGTGGTGCATCCTGTGGGGCGCCAGGAATTGTGCCTGGCCTAACCAAGGGTGAGGATCGCTGTGTCAGTCTATCACTGGCCATTAACATTGCTGGCTAAGTGGAACCTCCATGATCAGAGGCAGTGTACCATCAAGTACAAATCTGGCTTGTAGGCTTTTGATTGACCTCAGTTTGCAGCAGTAAGGTTTGTTTACTATTCTTTATTCTCACCGTGATACACTTCTTTACATCCAAGAATATATGAAAAAAGTTGCCCCCCAAAAAACCATTGAATGGGAAAACTTCACAAATGATATACCCCCAAAACCAGAGTAACTATGGGAGCATGTAAGAGACTTTACGTGCACCCATAGTAACTGCACCACCTATGGGAAATTCATATTGGAATCCAGAGTAAGTTGTTTTTATACCGGAGCAAAGACTTCCCGTACTTACTCTGGATTTTTCCCATTGTCCTTGGGATAGAAAATCTTTTATAATCCAAGTGTCTTCAGGTCCAATTTGGGGTACGTCTGAAGAGTAACATTTCAGCCAGGGATGCCGATGACTCGGTTCATTGATTGACTCCTGATCAATACAGCACCTCAAGATTTATTCCCGATTGCCTGTTATGCGCAAGTGTTTCTCTTGTTTAACGCTCACCAGTGTTTTGCTGAAAATGATCAAATTAGACCTGAAATGTTTACTATGTGCAGGCTAATTCCAGTTCCTTGGCATCAAATATGCCAGGGGTAAACCTGATTAAAATGGACAATTGACTTTTTGATTTATACTGTACTTCAAGGGACAATGTAACGGCCCCCAATGGATAATTAGATGAAACATACAGAGCTTCATGAGCAGAAAGAACAGGGTTCCTCCTGGCCACTCTGCCACTTAACATTATAGAGCTGAGCAAGGGATGGAGAGAACTGTCACCACAGAAGGCTGGGGAAGTCAAAAAGTCAGAGAGGTAACCGGCCCAGTCCTCGGGTGCTAAACGATGACCTTGAGATAGTTCCTGAAAATGCCAAGCAATCAGGCTGTATCTGTCAACTTATACAGCTTGCTCTATTCCCTGCATTATAAAATACAATGCTGAAAATGTTGCTTCTGGCCTGCAAAGCTTCTATTTAAATAAAAATTCAGGGAAAAGCAAGACATAATTGTATGCACGCAAATGCACACCCCAAGTTCAGCCTGTGGTGCCTGATGCTGTTTCCAAAAAAAAACTCCCCCAAAATTCCTGTCCTCCAAGGCAAAATTTCTACCTGGTGAAAAAAAAAATGTAGGACTTGTTAAAATAAAGCTAAAAACGCTCATATTGCATTCCTGAACTTAATTTTTGCACAAACATCATTGCAATAGACCAGACACCAACCAAAAAGACACATGCTTAAGTGATCCAAGCAGCCAGCCTTTTTCAGGCTGGCATGCACAGGCTTGGTCTTTCAGCCTCCTCTCCTTTGTCCCCTTACACAATAAAAGCACCATTCAATATAATGCTTATGAGTGGACACAATTGGGCTTGGAGGCTTAAAACTGAAAAAGCCAGGAGTTATCCCCTCCACCCCTATCCTGAGAAGGTTGCCAACTTTACACCCAGCCCTGCACCTCTGCATTGACAACAGGCTCCACAGCCTGAGCAACTCAAGCCCTTGTTGTGAATTACATGCTTTTTTGTGCAGAGAATATATTGGTGGATCCATCTACAAGGACATAGGAGTAGGAGAGACTGGGGTTTCTCTGGTCAGTTGGCAACCCTGCTTTTAAAAAAAAATTAATTCTCCCCCCTTTCTCTCCAAAACCAAACTCACTGCAAGGTTTCAGAGCAGAAGCAGCTCCACTTCCAAAGCTCCCTCCTGCCACTGCTCTCCAGCAGCCTCAGCTGAGCTCCCTCCTTCCTTCCTTAACAGCAAGCAGAGTTTCCTCCTCCCCCCAGATCTTTTTCTCTGCATCATTTGGGAGCCATTGCCAGGCACAGCCATTTTCACAGCCATTTGGGAATGGTTACTTGCCCTACAATCCAGAGTAACTATAGGAGCACGTAAGACACATTTACGTTGACATACTTATGGCACCAACTAGTAAAAACCTATGGGAAATTCATATTGCAATCCAGAGTAAATTGTTCTTACGTTGGAGCAAGGACTCCCTGTAGTTACTCTGGATTGCACCCATAGAGGCCCATTTAGAGGCCTACTTGGGTCTCTCTGGGAAGCAGGTTGCAAAATGGGAATCTTGTTTAACTTTTTTAGGTGATGTGACCACAGCATTGTTTTCTAAATGTTGTTAATATGTTTATGCATATGTATTTTATGAATTGTATGCAACTTAATGTTGTTTTTATTGTTAGTATTATCTTGTAAGCTGCCTTGAGTCCTGCTTGCAGGAAAAAGGTGGGATAAAATTTACCAAGTAAATAAATAAAATAAATCTGGCACTTAGAAATTCTAGGTTTGGTGTCAAAACGTTTACTCATAAGAGTGCAATCTAACTAGCACAACTATTCCTGCAGTGGTATGGGGAGGCCAGCACATTTCTGTGCACTGTCCGACACACTCCCTAGGAATAACACAGAAGTAACACAGTTCCATACGGCACTTTTGCTGTTCTCCAGGCCAGCATGGGACTTGTGCTGGCTAAACTGGGAGTTAGGATTGCACCATATATTTTATTCGGGCTCCTACCTGTGATGCATGGATGTTTCAACACATCCAGATGTTGTGTTGAACACATCCACATCCAGATGGTGTGATGATCCTCTACCTGGATCATCCAGATCCAGATGATCAGAAGATGTAGCCAATTAAATTATTGATGTCTGTTTAATAAACAAACTAAATTGTGCCTCACCTTTCAACTCTACATATCCATTGTGGCTTCAGCCAAGTTTAAAATTGTTCAATTTATCTAAAAAAATCCTCAATAAGCCACAATAAAATAGCAAGGAAGGATAAACAATGTAGCAGGAAACAGCAACATAAACAGCAAGATAAAATAAATCATATACCAATAATGTTCATGTGACAGAAGGAACACCCTCCCCAAATTTCACACTTCTAGGCCCAGCGGTTTTGGCTGGGTGTTGATGAGTGAGTGAGTGAGTCACGGAGTCAGTGACTTTTCTCTTTTATTTATATATATATCACACATTATTTTCACTGGACTGTCCAAGAAGGAGTGGAAAGCTGTGCAGAACGATAGCAATTCTGGGTCTGTTGTATCTTCTCATTTGGCCCTTAGTCTCTTTGGAAACTTCCGCAATATAACCTTGCTGCTTTAATTTGTGTCACAGAAAATCTGGTCTGGTCCCCACTCATCGACCCAGTGTGCAAATTCTGTACATCTGAACTGTACTGCAAAACTAACTCTCCCTGCTTGCTTTGGATAAAAATAACAGAAAGAATTGCTGCAGGGTCAGCTGGGAGCAAAATCTTCCCTTGACCCTTGTCAGTTGTTTCTCCTCCTCCTCCTCCTCCTCCTCCTCCTCCTGCTTCCTCCCTCCATCTTACAAGATTTATTAATTTATTTTTGCATTGAATAGCGTTCAATTGTAATCTCACCCACTCCCTTTTCTTGCCGTTATGTGGGGAATGCGGTGAATTAGCCTAACCCAAACCCTTGCGGCCAGAGATGGGCTGGCCCCATCCCAAGATCCGGTACGCCGGAAGTGGGAGGGGCCAGCCGAGGTCAGGGGGCGTGGGCAGGGCGAGGGGCGGGTGACGTCTGCGCATGCGCAGTGCCTGCCCTGGAGTGGGCGAAGCCTGCTTCAAGGCAGGCACTGCGCAAGCGCCAACATCGACGCTTGCATAGTGCCTGCCCTGGAGTGGGCGAAGCCTGCTTCAAGGCAGGCACTGCGCAAGCGCCGACACCGGCACTCACGCAGAGCCTGCCCAGAGGCGGGCAGGCCGCCTCTAGGCAGGCTCTGCACGAGCGCCGATGTTGGCGCTTATGCAGAGCCTGCCTAGAAGTATCCTGCCCGCTTCTAGGCAGGCACGGTGGGGCAAAAACATGGCGGACCGTACCGGTCCGCTATGTTTTTGCATTTCTCTGTCGCTAGCGGTTTGCTAGCAGCAGGGAAACGGGAAGATCCGGTACGAGCGAGTAGGCCCATACCGGTAAGTGCCCACCACTGCTTGCGGCACTTTTGCAACACCTCCCGGCCAGCAAGGGACATGCGCTAGGACTTGTTCTGGCCTAAAAGGGGTTAGGATTGCACTATGAGTCTCCAGCTACAGTTAACAATGATACACTCTTGATACACTATAGATACAGAATTACCACCTTACCAGCCTCTTTCCAATTTGATGTGATATAGTACTGAAGGTGAAAACAGAGTGTCTTTAGCAAGAAAAAGCTTGGAGTTGCCAAATTTTGTCCTGGTTCCTGCTGCTGTGCTTCTAAAAGCCACACAAGACATTAGCAGGTAATGCATCTCCATTCCATGCCATATAAAACTTGGCCTTTGATTTCTACATACGATGAAGCTGATCTGATATCTAGAAAGAAAGAAAGAAAGAAAGAAAGAAAGAAAGAAAGAAAGAAAGAAAGAAACAAACAAACAAACAAACAAACAAACAAACAAACAAACGAACACCTAAGCAAGAGAAAACAGGGTTGTCTTTCTGATTGGCTGCCATTATTGCTGGGTCACTAAATTTTGCTATCTTGCTCCCCCCCTTTACAAAAATCCTTTTCTTGCCCCCTGAAATCTGACATGGGGCAAAATCCAAAGTAACTATGGGGAGTTCTTGTTCCGGTGTAAGAACAGCTGACTCTGGATTCCAATATGAATTTCCCATAGGTTTTCAGTAGGTGGTGCAGTAACTACGGGTGCACGTAAAGTCTCTTACTTGCACTCGTAGTTACTCTGGATTTGGGGGATGGGGAGGATTATGGCAACTCTCTAAAGTAAGAAGCAGTAACTTATATGGCGTAGAAATGGGGTTATCTATGAAGACCAAACTTCCTTTCGGACTCTTTGACCTTGTGTCTTGTTGTGCAAAGATTCGGTGCTTCCCTGACTCAAGGAAGAAGCTTGGCAGACATTGCTCCTGGCATCGTTTTCACAGTCTCTTTAAGCTCTTCTGGTTTTTAACCAGCTCACAGGGATAACAGCAGGTGTGATCGCCTGATGCAATGAATCTGCAGCCGAACCAGGTTGAAATCCCAGTATCTCTGGCTCTGGTTGCTGTGTTTTGATTCCAGTTGTCTGTCTGGGTTGGCCCCAGGAGCTCCATTTTCTCTTAATCAGAATCTAGCAATAGTCCTGGCTCAGGAAAAAATCCACAGTTTGGATTCAATTTGGGAGAACAGCCTAAATACAAAGTGCCCCTCAAGACATAATGATTCACTAGAGGCTGAAAAATTGGAACAGAGATTTAGCACAAGAGCAAGTTTTGCAAGAGAGTTTGAGCCATTATGTGTCTATGAGCACAATCCTAACCATGTCTACTCAAAAGTAAGCCCCAGTGGGTTCAATGGGTCTTACTCGCAGGAAAGTGTCTTTAGGATTGCAGCCTATGTTTCATACAGACCCATGTGGCGAGGACTGGAGGACATCAAACGACTGAGCACCACAGAACGGCATTTGCACTCAGGACAAATTGTGAAACTTACAGTGCAATTCTATTTATGTCTACTCAAAAGTAAGTTCTATTGAGTTCAATGGGGAAAGTGATCCTTGTAGGAAAGTGATGCTACGATTGCAGCCAGGATGCCCAAGAACTGCTTCCTTAACCCTACAATCCAGAGTAACTACAGGAGCACATAAGAGACATTTACGTTGACGTAGTTATGGTATCACCTAGTGAAAACCTATGGGAAATTCATATTGCAATCCAGAGTAAATTGTTCTTATGTTAGACCAAGGACTCCCCGTAGTGACTCTGGATTGCATCCTACATTGGTTTCTGTAGTAGTTGAATGCAATTGTCATAAGGAAAGTGCCCATGGTCAAAAGGAAGTTGAATCTAATGGTCATAAGGAAGGTGATCCATCTGGGTGTCCATATTTGATTGCCTTTGCTTTGTTGCCTCCATCCACACCATAGAGAACCTTTTAAGTAACTTATTTTCAACATTTTTCCTTTCACAGCACAATAACTTCTATGGCTTCCTCTTTGGTGTTGTGATGTCATTTATGATTTTTAGTTTGTGACCTTTCAGTTTGTGACTCTGTTGTTTTAGTAAGGAATTGTGAACAGCCAGCAGAGGAAGAGGGACAGACAATTCATTTTGACGGACTATTGCCCTAGATATGGTGCCACAAAATGTGAACCAATGTGAAACCAACTCCTTTTTACTAAATTTTTTAACTGTGGCTGCAATCCTAAACCCACTGAATTCAATAGGATTTACTTCTGAGTAGACAGGCTTAGGATGGCACTGTTCCTCTCCTAAGTTAACAAACTTGCACACAAAGAGCTCAATCCTAATCATGTCATCTCAGAAGTAAGCCCCATTGTGTTCAATGCATTTTACTCCCATGAAAGTGTCTTTAGGATTGCAGCCAAAGTGAACTTCTAAGTGAATTTCTGAGCTTCCCCATGGTTGAAACTTCTGGTGGTTTACTAGGGATGCCCAACAAATAAGTAAGTGCAGAACGAAGGCTTGACTCTTGTAGAAAAGTCTCTCTACAATTTCATACATAACAATTTGCTGATTTAACGAATATCCATATTTTTTTCTGATGCTCAAAAGCAATTATGAATAAATCAGTTAATGAACTCAGCTGAGCTCCACATTTACATTTTTCTAATTCACCTGATTATAGCAGGTTCTTAGTTCAAGAAGATTTAATAATGGTAGTAATGCAAATGGTGGTAATGGTAGTAATAATGGTAGTAATGGTAGAATAGGACAAGGGCTGTTGATGTTTATATGTTTTAGTGATGACTTATGAGTTCTGTGTGCCATCCTGTTCTAAACCAACACTCTCACCAATGGCATAGCTAGAGTGGGGGAGCATCAGTCTTAGAGGGAGCCTCACCTCATCTATATCCAACATTGTGCTGGCAAATTCCCAGCATAGCTCCATGATTAGGGTTGCCACATGCCCTGAAAACAACAACAATCCCGATTTTTGGGGATTGTGTTCACACACTGGCAAATGGGATAAGGGCTCTGTCCTGATTTTGTGGAAGAGAATTATGGCAACCATACCCATGATGTATCTGGACAAGCGATCATTGGCTTTGATGAGGTCCATCTCCCATCCATCAAACATCATCTACTGTGATTCCCTTCTGATGGAGCGACATGCTTCAAGCCCCACGGAAATTGCATAACAGCTAGTCTACCATTCAATGCCATGCTATTGGTACATAATTGCAGTGTTTGTTGGGAAACATATACAGGGTGGACTGTCTGGATTGGCTAGTCCTATGCAAAACTCTTCTCCATTGTACCTCCTAATTCTGATGCAAATTACCTCTGATGCAAATTACCTAATTCTGATGCATTGTACCTCCTAATTCTGATGCAAAACTCTTCTCCATTGTACCTCCAGACTGGCTACATCTGGCAACATGTAGAAGGCAGGAGCATTAGAGCTCTGGAAGCATCAATGCTATCACTGTTAACGCTGCCACCCTATAGCAATGTAGTATTCCTGTTGCATGTATCCTCTCTACTCCTTCCTCATGAGGAAGAGGAGCCAAATGCAAGTAAATGATAAGTGGATTCCAAGTCAAAACAGGAATCATGGGATAGAATGGGGGCACTGTTTGGGCTGAGAAGTTACTCCCTTTGTATGATGAGGAGTGGAAAACTGGACCACAACCAGGCCTTCAGGATGGAAGGATAGTCCTCATTCAAACCTAACAAGGTTCTCATAAGTATGCACCATCAATAGCTGTCAACACATAGGCAATCAAAACCTCATGACCATCCAAAGTTGCTCAAGAATATGTACTGTATTTAGGCATGAATTTAGAAATGTTCCTGTATTGAATTTTATAGTTTTGATTTGTTTTTTCACATTGCCACTTAGGGACAAAACAGTCACATTAAGTTACGGTACTTGCATTATCTGGTTAACAGAAAATTTTTTAGGTATGTCCCAGCTCCAGCCAAAAGAGGCCTTGCTTAGGGAATAATAAAATTCCAAGCAGTGTTATATTGGATGCTTGTGGATTTATTGCAGCAGATACAATCAATTTTGAGAATAAGAACCCTAAGAGACATTACATGATTTGGAAGAACAAAAATGTCTTTGCTTGGCTTCTGAAAGAGAGATACCAATGAGGCTCACTAGAGAGGAATTTATTTATTTGCACAATTCATTCATTCATTCATTCATTTATGAAAGTAGTAGCCACTCATCTCTACTAACACACCCAAAGACAGTGTGACCAGATGTCAGAAACACAAACGAGGATATAATCACCCAAAATGTAGGATATCTAAGAAAAATATAGGTCACCAAAATAAAAGATCATAACACTTATGTATATTACTGTCATGTGATTAATATAAACACTCTACTGTATGCAGGCCTCCGTCAGTCTTGAAAGATTATGGCATTGTGCTCTGCACTGCATACGCTGCATGTGAAGCACGAAAGCCTGGGTTGGATTGTTATGGAGGATAGGCTGTTACCCAAGCAGCAAATCCCCCTCTCCACGCCACTGAATTAGTCCAATGGAAAGGCAGAGCCAATACAATTGGATCCAGCTGGCGTCACAGAGCTGGGCTAAGGACAGGAGCTCACCCTGTCTTGTGGGGCCGACCCAGGTCTTGAACCCTGGCCTGCTAACCAGGGTTAACCAACAGGCACAGTGCCTTAACCGCTTGCGCCACCCGCAGCCCTTTCTACTTTATGACAATTATTATATGTGTGGCTTATTATTAAATTTAAAGCTAATGGGCATCTGTTGTTAACAGAGGAAAGGCATGAAATAATAAATAATTAGAGTGCAAGCCTAACCATGTCTACTCAAAAGTAAGCCCCATTATGTTCAGTTGGTCTTACTCCCATGAAAGTGTCTTCAGGGTTGCAATCTTAATTATAAGGAATCAAGTACTCCGTGATCAAAACAACCCAGCATGGATTTACCAAGAATAAATCTTGCCAGACAAATCTGATCTCCTTTTTTGATCGGGTTACGAGCTTACTGGACATGGCAATGCTGTGGATGTCATTTATCTTGACTTCAGCAAAGCATTTGACAAAGTCCCACATGACATTTTAATTAGGAAGTTGGAAAAATATGGGCTAGACGGGGCAATTGTTAGGTGGATCTGCAACTGGCTCGATGGCCGCACTCAAAGGGTTTTAGTAAATGGTTCTGTGTCAACCTGGAGGTCCGTTTCTAGTGGGGTACCCCAAGGCTCTGTCTTGGGACCGGTTCTCTTTAACATTTTCATCAATGACTTGGAGGAAGGGATACGGGGGAGCCTGATCAAATTTGCAGATGACACCAAACTGGGAGGAGTAGCAAACACATCAGAAGATAGGAGAAACCTCCAGGAGGATCTGGATAAACTGGAATCCTGGGCTGTAACAAACAGAATGAATTTCAACAGGGAGAAGTGCAAGGTTCTGCACTTAGGCAATAAAAACCAAAAACATCGGTATAAAATGGGGGATACTTGGCTTGGCAGCACAACATGTGAGCGGGATCTTGGAGTCGCCGTGGATCACAAGCTGAACATGAGTCAGCAGTGTGATGTGTCTGCAAAGAAGGCAAATTCCATTTTAGGTTACATTAAGAGGACTGTAGCTTCCAAGTCACGAGAAGTTCTAGTTCCTCTTTATTCTGCATTGGTGAGACCTCACCTTGAGTCCTGTGTTCAGTTCTGGGCACCTCACTTTAAGAAGGATGCAGCCAAACTGGAGCAAGTCCAGAGGAGAGCGACAAGAATGATCAGTGGGATGGAAGGGAAGCCCTACGAGGAAAGGTTGGGGGAACTTGGGATGTTCAGCCTGGAGAAGAGGAGGCTGAGGGGAGACATGATTGCCCTCTTCAGATACCTGAAGGGCTGTCATAGGGAGGAAGGGGCCAATTTGTTCATAGCTGCTTCTGAAAGCAGAACTAGAACCAATGGGTACAAACTGCAAGAGAGGAGATTCCGGCTGGAAATCCGGAAAAAATTCCTGACGGTGAGGGCGGTTCGGCAGTGGAAGAGATTGCCAAGGGAGGTGGTGGACTCTCCCTCACTGGGGATCTTCAAGCAGAGGCTCGATGAGCACCTGTTGGAGATGCTCTAGGGGGAATTCCTGCTGCAGGCAGGGGGTTGGACTAGATGACCTACTAGGTCCCTTCCAACTCTATGATTCTATGATTCTATGATTCTATGATTCTAAGTCTTTAATCAAAAACATGCTGCCTGTTCACAAGGAAAGAGAATTTTTTTCCAGGACACAAGGCTATAAAAGAGGACATGTCCTGGAAAAAGTGGAAAATCATTTTGGATCATTGGCAGATGAGCCATAATGGTTGGAAAGCATGATGTGCCTGGCTTTTTCATAATGTCCACAGACCATTTAAATAAACTAGAGTGTGTTCTTTTAGTTGTCTGAAAGAACATATTCAGGCTACATTCAAAAAGGATTTGTTTAATGCTGGATTCATTTAATTGTGTGCTTGTGGGTGTATTTGTGCTGGGGAAAAAAAAACTCCCACCACAGTCCAGCTGTTTCAAAGGATTTCAGGGATTTGGCAACAAGGATATTCAAATGTCAATTAATTATGGAATGCAAATACAGTAGCAGAGAAATTCCACTTTCTGAAATTAATCTGAATTGGTTAAACAAAATCCAGTGACCAAGAGACTATTTATCAGGTTGTAAACTGATAATTGCAAAGCTCAGTGATCCACCGAAGGGCATGATGGAGTAACTGATGTGTTCATTCTTGGAAAGAAACAGAGAAGCAAGTCCATTCATTTGTTGAATGAACTTGAAAGCTACTACAATAATTTTTTATGATGTAGGTTTGGGGGATCTATATGTTTCATGTAAAAGGCAAACCCTATGAGGTGTTGCTCAAACAGAGCAGGGCTCAATCATTGCCTTGAAGTGGAATGGGCTTGATACACTTAAGATTGGCCAATGAATAAGCTCACAATGCTTTTGACTTAATAGCAGGCAAGGCAACAGTTCTGATCTTTTCATGGAAAGTGCTGACATTTGACCAGTGTTGACATTTTTTAAACTGAATTGAGACAATTCTGCAAGATACTACCCTCTCTGCCTGTTTTTCATTGGGAACTAGTCATGATCACAGCCTAACCAACTGAGGCTGCAATCCTACCCACACCTTCTTGGGAGTAAGTATTGAACTTATTGGAACAAGGATTTTTGGAACATAATGAGCAAGCAGCAACCCCAGGCTTTGCTTGAATTTGTACCTCTGTTATTCTCCCCTTACCTGTAATGGCTCCATTCATATTACGTCTTCACCGAAGTGAAGATTGTGCCACATGACATGCTCCTCAAAAGTTTAAGGGCTGGGTGGAGGAGAGGAACGCTTGACAAAATGGGTAGAAAAATGAAATAGCTTCCCTGTGTCCGTCTGTCCTTGGATTTCTTCTCCCAAGTGTAAAGGTGGCAAGTGCCGAAAGAACAAATATTGGCGAGAACATTAGAAGGGAGCATTTATTTATGGGGATTACATTGCTCCTGCACTGTTCTTTTCAATCAGTGCTTTACAGAGCAAGATGCCCTATTTTCATAATCCCCTTAATTTCAAGGAATGCACGCAATTGTCCCTTCTTCTCTGCCCTTACACTGCTTCTTAATGAATTACTCATCTCGGTCCTACTGGAGATTGTGAACAAATCCTGACATCCACCCGTTAGCATCTCCATTTCTGCAGTAACAAATGTAGGAGGTGTTTTTCACTTAATTGCTTTTATTACTTTGCTATAAGCAGGTGCCAGAATAATTATTTTCACATGGACAAGGAAATTTTAATCGACTTAAACGAGGGGCTTGCATCATCTGTGTGACACCATCTGGAAGACTTTATACCTTGAAAAAATTAATAATCTATCAAAGAATCATTAGAAAGCAAACAAGCTTAGCAAGGTCAATCTGCAGTCATGGAAGGCTGCAATCCTAAAGACACTTTCCTAGAAGACCCATTGAACACAATGGGGCTTCCTGCACAATCCAGAGTAACTATGGGAGCTCTTATGTCGACGTAAGAAAAATTTACTCTTGATTGCTCTATGAATTTCCCATAGGTTTCCATTAGGTGGTGCCATAATTACGTCAACATAAATGTCTCTTAAAAGCTTCCAGTTACTGGACTGTATTATTTGTTTGTTTGTTTGTTTGTTTATTTAGAAAATTTATATCCTGCCTTTCTCGGGCAATTTAGATTAGACATGGTTAGGAAGTCTCTTATGTTGCCACTGACCTCATAGGTAGCTTCTCTCAAAGCATGAGTGTCACCAAGAATTGGCACTGGATGCAGGGCAAGATGCATGCTTGAGCCCCATTTTTTACAGTGTCCAGAAGGCAGTGCACTGATCCTGCAATGTACCCTTTTCCGTGTACCAATGTACCAATATACCTGGGGGACTCACATCAGTCTGGATTGCAGATTTGCTGAGAGAACCTTGTCCAGGCCTTGATGATGATTCATGCTTCTTGCATGAGCATGAATGGTGGGAGTATAAGATGGAGAAGAGGAAAGGCTTAACTCAATGCTGCTTTTGATGTTAATATCAGATCACCACCATAGCTCAGAGATGTGATCCCAGAGGTACTGCAGGGTGCTGCTGTGCATCATCTGCTGCTGGTTGAGAGAAACCTGATGACTTGCTGGTGGATCTCCTAAGGACACCTGGTTGACCACCATAAGAACCAGGATGCTGGACAAGGTGGAACGTTGGTCTGATCAGAGCTTGTCTGACATTCCCATCTAAAGGAGGGACTGCGGGAATGCTGGTTTCACAGCAACTGTGTTAAATCTTTGACTCCTCCTGGGTTCCATTCTTTCAGCCTGTCGTGAAACAGCATTGCAGAAAATATCCCAATGAGGAACGCTTTGATATTCTAAGATGTCAGCATTTTTCTCAGATGTCAGCATCAATCTGAAAATAAGCTTGTTTGCATGCTGTTGGTTTGAGAGCAAAACGGGGCTCTTATGGTTAATCCCCCATGAAATTTGTGAGTGTACATTATTTTCTGTGTGTTCCTTTGTGTTTTTCTCAATCTGGAATCATTAAAGCAAAATAAATGCAGCATTTCATGCTCAAACCTTTTAAGGGTATCCTTTTCCTTCTTTTTATATGCTTTTGGCCTCCACCTTGACCTGATTCCACATAGAAGAAAATTCAGAGCCTGCTGTCCAAGCAAAAAAACTTCAGCTTCTCAAAGCTTCTCTAATTGGAAATCCCCCCAAAGTTCTTTATTTATCCCCATTTTAAGGGGATATATGCTACACATATGGAAGTGTGGCTGAAAATTGCATTAATTGCTGATATCCTGGATGCTTTTCATCCCCGACTATGTACTATGACATTCTTCTGTTTCTTAGTACTTAGTTGTTGGTGTGTTCTAATGTGATTTATTATTATTTTTGTTTGATTGTGGACATTTTTGCCATACCCCCAAATCCAGAGTAACTACGGGAGCACATAAGAGAATTTCCATACAATCCAGAGCATGTAAGAGACATTACGTGCACCTGTAGTTACTGCACCACCCAGTGAAAACCTATGGGAAATTCATGTTGCAATCCAGAGCAAATTGTTCTTACATCAGAGCAAGGACTCCCCGTAGTTACTCTGGATTGCGCCCATAATGTGCACCCATAGTTACTGTACTACCTAGTGAAAACCTGTGGGAAATTCATATTGGAATCCAGAGTAAGTTGTTCTTACACCAGAGCAAGCACTCCCCAAAATACTCTGGATTTTGCCCATAGGCTTCCAAATAGTTTTGCATGTATTTTGTGAGCCATTTTGTAATGGACAAAAGTGGAATTTTGTGTGGTTCACAAAACAGAACATTGTGAATCTGTACTGGAGTATATCATAAATTTCCATGAAATTGTGGTGTGATGGATAGAGAGTCTCGACTGAGTTTAGTGTGTGTTCAAACTGTCTTTCAGTAGGTCCTGACTACTTTCCTCATAACAGCTTGCCAGAGGAGGGAGCTCCCAGTACATGCTTTTAACTCTACCACTAAAATCAATAATAATGGGTTTAAGGAAGAAATGTGTGAAGGATATTGTTATCAATGATTGTTACTGTGATAATTAAATTGAATCTCCATGTTCAAAGGAAGCATGCTACTGGATACCATTTGAGTTGGTGGGGAGAACATAAGAAGAGCCCTACTGGATCAGGTTGGGGTCCATCTTATCTTGCTTCCAGTGTCGCACCAATTCACTTCCAGTGTCCCACCAGTAACCACATTCTTCACTTGTGAGCTGCCTACGGGCATCCAGTGGGCTACCATGGGACAGAGGCCAGTTGGCCAGGTGAGCCTTTGGTCTGATCCAACAACAGCTGACCAATCATGAGTCAACTTAAAGTGGCCCAGATTGTAAGATATCCAAGGGGCTGGTGGATTCAGGGGTCCCTTTCATCACAGCTTGGGTGTCACTGTCCTCAAACCTGCCATTCATTTGAGTGAGAAGCAGATCATTCCCTTTCTTACCATGCTCCTTGCATGCTCCCATGAAACCTGAAAGTGTCCGATATCTGGTTTCATTAACAGGGACAGCATGAACTACACAAAATTCTGAGACAGCATCAAGTAGCGTTACAGGTTGTGCCACCCCTGGATCCAACCATACTCTTGTGCTATTTTTTCAGTGCCAAACTTTGGTTGAATCTCTAGACACATCACTTTCAACATCTATCCATTGTATCTTCTTCACAGTGTTGTCACCAGGAAATGGCTGCAAACCTCCATACACTTGCATGTCCAATCTTGTTATACATGGAATTTTTTTATATACAGATTTGACTCAACATGAGTTGCCACTGCAAATCATAGTTTAAAAACTGCTTCTCTTCTAGGGGTGGTCAGGTAAGCAATCATTCCAATTATGCAAAAGGGTTCTTAATCCAAAAGGGTTTCTAATTGCTGATTGCCTCTCCGCAACAGTAAGAAAAGCTGTTTTAAAACCATTACAAAGGGTTTAATACACATTTTAATTTTTTTAAAAATGGCTTTTATTTAAAACATTTTTAGTATCCATTGGGTAATCCCAGAATCATTTGAAGTCTTCTTCACTGGGAGATGTGGAGGTAGCTAGCATACATGCACTGATTTGGGCAAGGTTCTTCCAACCTTTTTATATTAATTCCAAATGCGAATGGAATTAATTAATTCCATATTAATTAATATGGAATAGAGCAGGCCTCCATCAGTCTTGGAAAACTATGGTATTGTGTTCGGTGCTGCATACACTGCATGCAAAGCACAAAAGCCCGGGTTAGATTGTTATGGAGGATAGGCTGTTACCCAAGCAGCAAATCCCCCCTCTCCACGCCACTGAATTAGTCCAATGGAAAGGCAAAGCCGATATGATTGGATCCAGCTGGCGTCGCAGAGCTGGGCTAAGGACAGGAGCTCACCCTGTCTTGTGGGGCCGACCCGGGTCTCGAACCCTGGCCTGCTGGTTAACAGGCACAGCGTCTTAACCGCTTGCGCCACCCACTATGGATATTAATTAATTCCAATTAATTCCATGGAGATTTTAACTCCAAGGTGTTATGGTTCCTCGCATACACTTTTAAGAGCAGTAGGTCCATGGACCTCAGTAGAATTTCTAAATATGATTAGAACTGCCTGCCACTGTTTTGGAGGCCTCCAAATATAATTTTAAAACATGATAATATTGAAGATCTAACCTTGCAAAATTCCTTGCTTCAGTTTCTCCAAAATCAGTCTCATTTAGAGTCACCTTACAGCATGTTTTATTGACATTTGTTTTGTCACCATGCACAAAGTGTCCCATATGGTGGAGAGGGGAAAGAAATACAGTATTGGGATTTTTAAACAAAAGAACAGAATGCAAAAATCAGTGATCAATGGCTTTGAAACATGGCCCGTTGAGCTGCCATGCTCGATCTTTAATTTGTATTAAGTAAATTTGGCTTAGACAGGTGGATTCTCTCTGCCCTGAGACTGATATTAGTTCTCCAGCTGCAGAAAATAGTGCTGAGAATTTAATCTGGATCTATTGGCTCTAAGGGAATTTACAACACTGCCGGCTTTGGAGCGCTTGTGAAGGAGGCCTGAGCTATCAATCATCTTTCCAGACTTGCCAACAAGGTGAAGTAGCCAGATGTCTTATTTTAGTAACTTCATTGTTTGGTTTTGAACAAAAGAGCAGCCTTTCTCCAGGAGGCAAGCTCCTTTCACAGTAGGTGTCATAGCACCTGATCCATCTTTGGCCAACTCCTTTCACTCAGTGGTCCACAGAGGCAGGTATATCATGCTCCTGATTGGAAGTTGGTGATTAAGGAAAGGCTGTGACTTTCTTCCATGTACCCTCTTTAAGCTTTGGGAATGAATGGCATGTGGGCCAGTATGTCGGCATCAATCACATGTGGGCCAGTAGGTGGGGAAGAGAAGAGTGGAATGGGTCAGATCATGCCCAGGAGGGAGGCAAACTGGCAAACTTCTCTGCCATATCCTAATTCTCTTCCCCATCCTCCTGGGTTACTAGGCTTTCTGGATTGGTGCCAACAATATAGTTGCTATCAGTGGTGTAGCTAATGATCATGTAACCCAGTGCAAAGCTCAAAATGTTGTCCGACAAATGATGTCACAACCAGAAGTATTTTTACAATTTTTAAAAATTTTCCCTACAACAACAAAATCAAATTTAATAAGTAAAAATATGAAAATCATGCTCCTTATTGGTTAGGGAAACTGTGCTGGGGCAAAGAGGAATGGTTATTCTTTCCCTGCTAAATGTAAGAGGAGCACTACTTAGAAGTGCCTGTACACCCAGTTAGCATAAGTTAACTCTGATATATGTATTGGAAATGAGAGCTGATTCATATTAACACCTTATTTGTTCCTTACAGTATCAGAATTACATCTGATTGGCTCTCAGAGCCATCAGTCTCATGGGAAAGTTTTGAGTTTTAAAAATCTACTTTTTGTTCTGTCGGCTTTTGTGTTTTCATTTTCTGGTTAATAAACCATAACTTTTGATAGAATATAGATATCCCACTGCAGATATTCCAATGCAACCCCATGGTATTGTCATTCATTTGTAGCCCATTTTTCACAATTTTAGCCACTAGTGTCAAGCTCAGCTTGTAGCCCAGTGCAAGTGTACCTCCTGCACCCCACTAGCTGCGCCACTGATTGCTGTGGATCCAAGAAACCCCATAAGGGAGGTTGGGTTTTGGCACTGGATAAGGGAAAAAATATTTCCTTATTCAGTGGAGACCTCCAACTACCTCCTAACCTGCACCTTCAGATAGGCAAAATGTCAGGGTCAAGATGTTAGTGGGAACAAAGACTTATCATTGTCTTCTTTCCTGGTCACTATAATGTTTCCTTGAGGTGCGTCTCTGGGGGTCCTAGTCGTTGGCCCCATAGATAGCAGGCCTTTTTAGGCCATTTTAGTGGTAATGCCCTATATAGAAGCCATTTCTAGTGTTCTGCCCAGGACTTCCCCTACATCAAATAGCATCCAGATAAGCATCCTCAGCATTTTTCTCCATTTGGACAGTTCTTGAATACCTCTTAAAAAATTAATTTATACCTCTGGTGTGACTGGTATATATTAATTTATGCCTCTGGTGTGATAAGGATGCATAAACCTTATATCCTGTCATATCAAGGCATAGCAGGACTTTATCTCTGTCCTATCAAATGATAAATTTGATAAATTTGACAAAAAGGTGCAGAGTTCGGTAAATCTGTTTTTATTCATGCCAGGAATAAGCACATAAAACAAATACATTTCCTCTAATCTTATGGATGGATATTTAAATATATGGTATTCCACTTTGCCAGCTCAGAAATCCAGGCTGTTGCCTGGGTCATCTGCCCCCATTTCTATCTCAGGCCCCATTTGATATCCTTGTTGCTGAGTTTTAGGTATCAAGTAAAGAATTTGTCTGGGCTTTTGAAAGATGAGCTATTTCTGAAATTATGACATATTTGCATTAAAAAAAATTAATGCTAGCTTTCATTTTTATGTTGTGACTTGATTTGATTTAAGGTTGGATTTTTATGCCCTTTATCAATTAGTCTGTTCACCGCTTTGGAAAATATTTAATGTTGAAGGCTGCAATCCTAAAGACACTTTCCTGGGAGTAAGACCCATTGAACACAATGGGGCTTATTTCTGAAGAGACGTGGCTAGGATTGTGGTCTTAGCCTCACAACAACCTTGTGAAGTACACTAAGCTGAAACAAACTAGTACATCAACCAGTTATCACTCTCTAGCTATGCTACTGAGCTATGCTTTTTTTGGGGGGGTGGGGGGGTTGAATGCAATTGAAATTAGGAGTTTTCAACCAAATCACAGATTCTGTGAAGATGTCCATGCATAAAAAACCTTTCATGGCTATTTCTCTCCTGCCCACCCACCCCCCCTAGTTATACAATTTGCTAAAATTTGCCAGTTAACAAGAATTAATTTTTTCGCAGATCCTTATTTATTCTCCCGTAAACACAAATAGAGCTGAGAATGTACAAAACACCCCACTGGGCTCCCAGTGTAGCATTTGCTGAGTGCACATATTCCTTGCAAGCGGCATTTCTGTGCAATGCCTGCACTTTTCAATTGCCTTCCCCAAATCTGTGCTTTGTCCATTCAAGCCCCCCTCTCTTTTCCCACTGCTTGACATTGCAGAAAGAAAGGGAAAAAGGTCTCATGCATCAAAGCCAGATGGGATCTGCTCCTTCTATTTTCAGCTGATATCTCCTTTGTTACCTTCACAAGCCTCTTTTCTCCCTGGCAACTTCTCAAGGGCTTTGTGTATTTAAGCGAAGGGGTGTTATATAAATCCCCGCTGCAATGTGCATAGTGTAGCAGCTCATAAAACTGGGTGATAGAGAAATGCGGGCTCTAATATTGTGCATTGTACTTGGATTACAATTTTAAGGAGAAAAGGAAATGAATTGAAGGCTAAGTCAGGCCATGTCCCAAATACTGTGGTAGAACGGATACACAATAGGGATTGAGCCTGTGGCCGAGTCCCAGTAGCAGTGGCATAGCTAGAGGGGGTGCAAAGCACTGTGTTTTGCAGGAAGCCTCGAAGCTGCATGCAAGTGCCTCCTTCCCCTCCCCTTCAGGTCTAAGTAAATGCTTCCATTTTGATTCCCCTGCCTGAAATGGCTATGAAGAGGAAGGGTCACTTGCCCACGGCAGTAAGGCTCCCTGCAAAACTTAGTGCATTGCACCCCTCTAGCTACACCATTGCCCTGTGGCAGAATTTTCACCAGTTCCACAAAAGAATATCTTACTCCTGTGTTTAACTCCCATATTAAAAGTTTAAATGTTTAACTCCCATGTTAAATGGGACTTACTCTATGTATTAAATGGGGCTTACTCCCAGGAAAGTGTCTTTAGGATTGCAGCCTAAGTAGACTTCATAGGGTCATGCACATTGAATGAATGTTTTGAATTCAATTCCAGCGTTTTGTCATCATTTTTACATCAGGTTATTATTTTTATATGAATATTATGGACCCTGTGGAACCAATCGTCTGAGTTTTCATTATTTCCTATGGGAAAATCTGCTTCATGTAATGAACGTTTCATGTAGCAAACATGCCTCCGGAACGAATTAAATTTGTTATGTGAGGTACCACTGTACTTGGTTACTGGGCATATAATTAGTTTATGGAGTTTGGTCAGGATGACCAGTTAAATTTTGCAGTTGCAAAAGAGGACAAGACACTCCATAAAATGTAGGACATCACAAAATAAAAGTTAAGAATACACGTGTATATTGCTTTGATATGGTTAATTTAAACACTTTATCTTTATTAAATTAAAACTGTTACATATAATTAATTATATTGATTAATTACAAGACGGCTGCAGGCTGCATGAAAAAGGAGGAGGTTAATAAAGTAGTTTTTTTTAGGACACAAGGCTAAAAAAGAGGAGATGTCTCCAAAAGGTGATCATATATCACCCTGTGTTTGGTGCCCCAATGACAACCACTAGCTTACAGGGCATTAGAAGGAGATTTGTTATTGCTCAGGGAGTGGATCTAGAGCTAGCTATGCCTGAAAGTATCCACTGTATTTTCTAGATTCTAAGTGGGAGAAGGTCTTTTCTTGGTCTTAGGCCAAAATCCTAACCATGTCTACTCAAATGTAGACTTACTTACTTACTGCCAGGAAAGTGTCTTAAGGATTGCATCCTAAGACCCAGACCACCTATTTTTCCTACAATTATGCCTTCCGTGGGCTGTGGGTGGTGCAAGTGGTGAAGACGCTGTGCCTGTTAACCAGCAGGCCAGGGTTCGAGACCCGGGTCGGCCCCACAAGACAGGGTGAGCTCCTGTCCTTAGCCCAGCTCTGCGACGCCAGCTGGATCCAATCGTATTGGCTCTGCCTTTCCATTGGACTCATTCAGTGGCGTGGAGAGGGGGGATTTGCTGCTTGGGTAACAGCCTATCCTCCATAACAATCCATCAGGCTTTTGTGCTTTGCATGCAGTATATGCAGCGCCGAGCACGATACCATAGTCTTCCAAGCCTGACGGAGGCCTGCTTTTTTTAATGCCTCCATGGTGGTCTATGATACCCAAATAAAAAATGCTGTTTTTTACTTGGAGTTTGGCTATTTATAATTCTAAAATGCATTTAAAAAATAACATCAGCCTTAAAAAAATCATAGTAATAAAACCCCTGCTGATGTTATAGCCTCCCATTTTCCCTTAGATAATCTGTATTTAATTCTGCTCTTCACCTCTTTCCTGACCTTTGGATAGATTCCTTATGACTACCAATCAAAACACTCCATAAATTAGAAATTCTCTTAGATCTTGCTAGAGTCTTAATCATTTTTACATTTCCAAAATATTCAGCTGAGGCTCTTGTGCTTAGCTAATTTACCAAAATCACATGAAGATAATGTTTGCATACTTAACGAGAAAAATCAGCAGAAATAACTAGCTGAATTATCGAGTTTTGCAGTTGAAAATGCATTAATATTTCATTGGGAAAGGTATCCATGCACCTCATCACAGTCTTCCCCCCCCCCACAAAGTTGAAGGAAAGCTGAACTAATTATGCTGTATGTTCTGCAATTACTCTTGCCAGCTGTAAGAAAGAGTTGTTATTCAGAAGCTGTAAGAACTAAGATAAAACTAATTAGAGCCACACTGCACAAGCTTCTTACTCCAGCACAGTCATATGCATTAGAATAGTATTACTCGGGCATTGGAAATGCTGTTCTTGAACATCACTTGTTTTTTAGGAATCCAGGGGACAGCAGTGCAATTTCTCAAAGGTTGATCCCATAGCACTTAACATCTAGATTGAGACAGTCAGGTTTTTCCCTACATAACACCATACATCCTTCGATGTTCTGCGCACTGGAATCTGCCCGTGCACTTTGTTGCCACCCCAGGTCCACCCTCCCAGTTTCATTTCCAATTGGGGATTAAATGGAATAGGCAGCTCACCTAACTCATGAAAATCCTACCAACTTTTTCCACTGCATTTTTTCACTAGAAATTCTCACCATGCTACAAAGAGTTTAGGAAGGTTGAAGAAATCTATGGACCTCAAAGGTTACCATATGTTACCAACCGTGAATTTGTAACTCTTAGCATGACAGTGGCATTCGAGCATTTCAGCCTGCGACCTCCTCCTGAGAATAACAATCTGTCCAGGACCCCCTAGAAGTGATGTCATGATTGGAAGTGTCATTAAGTGTGCCTAGTGCTAGAGTCCAACATGGCTGCATCCAACTTTTTGTGACTCCCCTGAGTCACAACCCCCCCAAGGGGGTCCTGATCCCCACTTTGAAGACCATTGTAGCATGAAGTGTGAAGTACTTGATGCTAAAAACATCCTGCAGGGATGAAACAAATCAAGTTCTCCATTTCATACAAAGTTGGGAGAAGATTGTTCAGATCATCCACATTGCATAACATGGATTCTTTCCCCAGGATGGAATTAGGCTGTGGAACTCCTTGCCACGGGATGTAGTGATGGCATCTAGCCTCAATGCCTTTAAGAAGGGATTTGAGAAGAAGAAAGAACATCACAGGTTACAAGCCATGATGGGTGTTGTGTGTGTGTGTGTTTGTGTGTAGATGGATGAATGGATGGATGTATGGATAGGTATAGGCAACCTCAAAATGCCAGATGCGGATGGGGGGCAGACAGTGGACAGACCTGGATTAAGGTGTGTTGTGTGGTCTTCTTGTGGGCTGCTGTGAGATACAAGAAGCTGGACTAGATGGCTCCAACATAGGTGGTACTTATGTTCTTAAAGGTCAGTTTGAAGGAAATGTGTTCTGACTGTCTTTAAAAGGAGGGTAGATTCCTAAAGGATGGATCTATAAGTCATTATTAGCCATGAACTGTTATGCCCAGAGGCAAGATGTCACTAAACTATTCCTGGGAGGAAGAAAATTGCAGATGATTTTAACATGGAAGTCTTGCTTGTAGGCTTCCCAGGAGCAAGTCTGGACATCAGAGCAAACAAGATGATGGACAGGATGGGCCTTCAGCCTGGTCCTTCAGAGCTATTGCTATAGTCTGTAAAGTGTGGGAATAGAAAGCAGTCTGCAGGATTCGGGATTGGTGTCTTATTTGACTATAATAGTCCAGTTCAACTGAAATCTCCACACAGTGAACTGGACATTAACCTCTGATTTACCATTAGTCCATGTAATTTTTGCAATACTAGGGTTGCCATAATTCTCTTCCAGAGAACCAGGACAGGATCTTTTATCAAACTTATGGGGACACAATCCCTGAAAACTGGGATAGTCCTAGTATTACGGGGCATATGGCAACCCTAGGAATTCCAACCCTAGGAACCCTCACCATTCCAGTGGTGAAGCTAGAAAGGATGCAAACTAGAAGGGGTGCATATGCCTCCATTTTGCACCAACTGCCTGGAATTGCTCTAAAGGGGCCAGAAAAATAGCCGCTTGCATGCTGCGTTGAGTCTCCCTGCAAAATGTTGTACTTTGCACCCCCTCTAGCTACACTACTGGAGGCCAATAGAATATTTATTATTTATTTGTTTTATTTGTACTTCATCTTTATCCCCAAAGGGTACCCAAAGCAGCTCACATATATTCCTTTGGTAGAGGTACCCATCTTGTTTTTCCCCCAACTCTCTTCTCTATATAGCTCAATATATGTTGCATAAAACTAATACCCTCTGAAACAGCACATCTGAAGCTTCCAATCTATTTATGATACTTTCAATTTATTCAGTTTATTTTCTTGCAGAAATTAAATCAAGTCTCTATTGTGCTTTTACTTGTAGCTAATGTTCAGGAACTAATGTCACAGTCCTGTAAATACAAGTTTATTTGGAAGCAAGTCTCCCTGTATTTAGTAGTACTTATTCCTGGATCGGTTTGCCTAAAATTGCAGCTTATTTATATACAAATAGTGCCTGCATGTCTGTAAATACCAGTTGCAGGATGGCAATGCCAGGACAGAGTGTGCCTTTTTTCATCATCAGCCCTCCTGAGTCATCATCGGCACTTTTACAACTTCAAAGATATGGAAACAGAAGGAGAATGAATGTCCAGCTACCTACATGAGATGATGCCTTGTTCTTATGGACCAAACATCTGATTCCACCAAGCCTGGTTGACAGGGCTATTTGTCCCCACACCACTGAACACAATACTCCAAAACCATAGCTGGGGCAGGTTATACACCATTATGATCATTTTTATGCTGTTTGCAAGAACTGGACAAAGTACTTTCAGAGTCACAGATAGTGTCCATCTACTGGTTACATCTACATCTACTATACATCCACATGCATCTACAGGTTACAGGCCATGAGAGGTGTGTGTGTAGATTTGGACAACCTAAAAATGCTCCAGATGCAGGATGCACATCTGGATGCAGGTGTCATATGTGCTACTTGGGGCATCTGGTGGGCCGCTGTGTGATAGGCTTTTGGCCTGATCCAGTGGAAGCTCTTCTTATGTTTTTATGTACTACCTTGTCTGTACTAGTATTTCTCGTCCCTTGTCTCTGGGTGTACATGTGGCTGAACAGGGGCCACAATTGTCCATATGCTGGAGAAACAAGTGATCAGTGGATCTTTGTATGTCTTTTGATTTCCCAGTCTATGCCTGTTGCTTGTGAAATTTGCTAAGCATTTTTTTTCTCATTTCAGTATCAATGGAAGCTCATCGCTCAACCGTATTTACAACCCAGCTTCTGGGGTTACTCCTGATGAAAAAGCATTTGACGGGGAGCTTATTGTTCCCACAAGCAATCTTAGTCATCATTTGTCAACTGTGCAAACAGCATCACCTTTGCAGATACTCCCTTAATTTATGTTTCGGCTGTCGCTAATTGGGGCCTCACTGGGGGATTTTTTCAAACCAGCTGGGTGGCCATATGGAGCGGACCATTTCTTTACAAGTCCTGTTGTTTATATACATGAAAGCTAAGTACCTGGGGAAATAAAATTTCTGGCGATATTTTGTAAGGGATTTCAGAACAGATGAGAATGAGAGAAAGTGGAGGGGTAGATACTGGCAGAGGGAAAAAATTTTATATTGTTTTTCCCATACATAAAGCTTAAAACAGTCTTGAGCGATCTCTTTGCTGCTTATATGAACACTGCTAGTGGGGGGGGGGGAGAATGGAGGATGGACATCTTCAGTTAAAATCTGTATTTCCTGGCCTTAGGCATTGCTACGTTCTTGAGGATGTGGGTACGTGTGAGCCCTTTGGGGAGAAAGGCGAAGTACAAATCCAATAAATAATAATCAATATTCCATTGGCCTTCCCTGCTTGATGCCCTTGCCATCAATCCAGCAGATGTCCACATTATGGTCTGGCCCATGCTCTTCAGGCATGGGCTCATACCCAAAGACATGTGCAGAAATGTGTGCCCCTGTGTTGCTTAGTAAGTAAAGGAAATGTGTTATTCAGGGGTCAGGCCATGATTGGTGGAAGAAGGCAAGACTGATGAATCAATAGCTCTTCTTCTTGAGGGTTCCTCAAGGAGGGTGCATTCCTTGAGAGTGCATTCATAGTGGACATAGACTCTCCCATGGAGTCCTACCTGAAATGAGCATATCCAAGCATTTCTGGTGCCACTGAAAAGGAACTTTGGCTACACTCTCCTTTACCTTTGGCCAGGTTAGAAGGCAGGAGAGATGTCTTGGCCACCCTGGCCTACACTAAATGGAGGTGAACCCTGCAATGGATCTAGGCACCAGGAATGGCCTGATATTTCAGGTTTTTAACCAAATATCATCATTCAAGCCAATATATGTTTAACGTTTGCATGAGGCTTTGGAATAGGATACCTGGAGGGTTGCTCTTTCCTAGGTAAGCCTGACTACTGTGGATTTTGTATTATAGCTCTACTTATGAGTCTGAGCTCATCGTCATCATCCATCATCATCATCATCACTTTTCTCCCAATCAGGCAGGTGTTATCATCTAGATGGTTTTATCCAGACACCATTGTCTGGTTGTTGAGTGCAGGGCTGCTGAAAATAGCTAAGCAGAGCAGTTCCTGGACAGCTCCTGGATGGGAGACTGCAAGATGATAAAGCTGTCTTAAGTCGCCAGCAAGATGATAAAGCTGTCTTGAGTCACCAGAGCCAGAAGGAGTTGCTGTTCTGTTCATACCCCCTTTGGTGTGTGTCCAGCAGGCATAAGGTTGACCACAATCACACTCTCTTCTGTAGTCTGTGAATATATGTGGAAAGGTATTTTTTGGGCATGGTTCTGCTTGTGCCCTGCTCTTGTGTTCTTGTTGCCTTGTTGGTATTGTTTTGTTGTGATCTTAAATTGATTTATGACTCTGCCTGGTATTGACTGATTTTTAAATGCTGTCAGCTGCCTGGAGGCCTTCTTTGAAATGGAAAAAAATGGGATATAAATCTAATCAAGAAAGATTATGTGGAACTCGGAGCAGGGCCAATGGAGGGGGCCGTCTCCATCACGGACACTCGCGGCTCCCTCTGTGAATGTTCAACTTCAATGATTTTGTTTTTCCAAGTCCTCAACCCTTCCTTTGTAAAGATACTGTATTAAGGGAAGCACCAAGCAGTCTTCTCCCCAAATTTCAGTGAGCAGCACAATTAAAAGCATTAACCTGATTGTGTTGGCTGTGTTCAGCTACATAGCCAAAGGGGGTGCAAAGCACTAAGTTTTGTAGGGAATCTCACTGAGGTGGAAGCGGCCAGTCCCCCTCCCCTTTGGAGCCACTCCAGAAATTGCTCTGAAGAGGATGAGGAAGGGCGGGCATGTGGAATGAAGCCACCTACATTACTTTGTTCTGTGTATCCTTCTTACTATGCCACTGGCTGTATTAATAATCTGACAGCAGTGCTTCCCCCACTTTTATTCTCCTCCCCACAACATTTCTAGCTGTGCCAGATTGAGGAGCTTCCCTTTATCTACAACCTATAAAAAACTAGCTAATACATTTTTTACAGTGAAATATCACAAGAAGCAGCTTTTTGTTTTGGGGTGGATATTTGCAGCCTGCAAAATGTCTACAGTGGGATTTTATGTTTTTTTACTTAATTTTTAATTCAAACCTCAGTGAATTGATGCAATATTGAGAGGAAGAAAAAAGAACTAAATATCAAATAATGCTCTCATTTGCTTGATTTGTTTGTATTTTGGCACAAAATCCAACTTGATTTGTTTGGATTTTGCTCTTTAATATGAAATTTAAATGGAGAGATATTGTAAAATAAATACAAAATATTTATTCATTAACATTTTAAACTGGATTTGTGGGTTTTGAGTATGAATGAATTCCTCGGCACACATGGAGGTTTGAATGGGGTATTCAGGCAGCTCCTTGGGCTTTGGAAATGAATGCTGATTGCAGCAAACGGTCCATGAAACCACTTTAACAGTGAAAGATCTTCTCATGATAGGTCCCTATAAACTGAAAAGGAAATCCTTCCTCTCTCTGTAAATGCCGTCAGCATTGGAAACATTTTGGGATGGGGATGTGTTTTTTCAATGCTTCTGTACAGAGATCATCATCAGACATGTGAGGGTCTTTGCCAGGCATGGCCAAACTATGGCTTGCAAATCATGGCTTGTTTTGGATTATATCAAAGAGATAATCCAAATTTAAATTATAAATCAAATTTATATTTGATTTATAATTTAAATTATAAACAATTTAAATTTATAATTTAAATTATAAACAATTTAAATTATAAACAATTTAAATTATAAATCAGTAGGAAATTTTCCTTTGTAATCTGCTAAGCCAGCCTTGGCCATTAGTTCATACAATTTACCCCAAGCCAGTAATTTAGCAATACAAGTATAGCAAGTATAGTAGACATCATAAAGCACTGTGTTAGTAGACAATCTCACACTACCATCTGAGTCATTCAGGATCAATGCTGTGTGCTGGTGTCACTGTCCCAAATGGCTCAGATTGTCAATGTCAGTGGTGGGCTCCAGCAGGTTCGCACCTACTCTGTAGACCAGTTGTTAACGAGAGATAGGACATATAAACTTTAAAATTAGCCATTTAAAAGTGGCTGCCAGATGGGCAGAGAACCGGTTCTTAATTTCTTTGAATCCCATCACTGGTCAGTGTGTTACAAAACAGCCCCTCTTTATTAATTATGGTATTATTATTATGAATCTGAGATGTTCAAAATTGTTAGTCAAGACTCAGTCATTCCTCCCCCCTCACTTCACAAATCAAACCTCCATCTGGCCTACAATCCATATCATCTTGCATTCCAGAGGGGCCACTTATACCATGTTGCGGTGCATGCTGTGTTAACTGCACCACTCCTCCTCTGGCAATGCTGCTGCATCAATCATACCTGGATGGCAAGATATGCAGTTGTTTTAAAAGACAATATTTTTAAAAAATGCATAGCCTTGCATTAGTGCCTAAAACAAACACCGTTCCAAAAGGATATACTGTAGATAGATAGATAAATGTATTCAAAGACATCATAAAGTTAAGTACAACAGCAAATAGTGCCAAACTGGCAGATAAGCAAAATACCCATCAGCAGAGCTTCCGGATGAAACATACTAAACAAAACAGCCAAATCTAGGCTGGTCACTCTAAGACTATTTATTTATTTATTCATTGATTTATTGATTTGATTTGACAAGGGCCGTCCTGGAAAGTCAGGCATCTACAATTGTGTATTTAAAGTGTGCTGTGTTTGGGCTTGGCAGGCATACCAGGGAAAGGGTATTCCGCAAAGTTGATGCCTCCACTGAGAAGGCTCTGCTCCTGGTAACCATTCACAGAACCTAGCTGGTACTGTGGAGTGGTCAGGAGACTCAGCTGTGAATCAGGACTTCCCTGGTTTGAATGTTGTCTCTGCCACAAACTCAAGAGGCATAAGGCAATCCACACTCACCTCCAGCCCAATCCACAGTCCAAATTTCCCCATGCTGATGCAATGTCTTGTGCTACATCTTGCAGTAGAATTTGCATGCTGAAGGTTTCCTTCAGTCCAGGGGATATTCATCCCTTGACCCAGCCCGTGCAACAGGTCTATTTGGGCCCATGCCCAGCGATATCACTACTGCAAATCCAAGTTGGTCCATGTTGGTGGATCAGGTCCAGGAAGGCCTTCCCTCTTGGCTGCTTACTCTCCCCCCAAATGTGTAGCCATAATATGTGTAGCCATCTACAGGTGTTGAGGTTCTGAAATTGGAACCTGATAGATTGTGGAGATCTATATCTAAAAACTACGATTTTCAAATTCCAGGATGTCCTAAACTCTCCAGGAAAAGTATGTCATTCTTAACTTTCAAAAAGATGGCCAAAGAAAACCATTTGAAGATAAAGTTATGCGCAACAAAACAAACTTACATTCCTCCAGGCCCATATTCCTCCAGAGCATCTAACCGATCAGGAATTCTAGTAATTAGGTGACAATTAGATCTTATGCTGTCCAGAGTCTCTGCATAGTTCAAAGCCTCCCATTTATTGTATTTTTGAAGTACTTTGATCTTGAGATCTTCATCACTTATAAATGAACCAGTCATTAATGGCTTCTTATGCATCTCCAGAGAGCTATCACCGTTCTCATTAATCACAGAGACTAAACAATTCCCCTTCCAAAACTATATATTATCTAGCACTTGTTCTTTGCTATCTTGGCCTTGGAGTCTTAAATATTCAAAGTGAATGAATCTAGAATTGTTTTTTAAAATTTGTCTGTAAGGTCCACCTGCAATCATGGTCTTCTCTGCTGTGATATAATGGACTGCTTAGCAAAACAATCATTCCAGGTGGATTGAAGCAGCAAACAGAACATTTGGAAATAGTCCGACTTCTGTGTTGGAAATGGAAAGTAGGGTCGCTTCATAAGAAGAGTTTCCACGAACTTGACAACCATGGTACATTCCTTGTCTCTAGCTGTAGTAGCTCAAGTGATTAAGGAGTTCAAGACTCAGGTGCTACAAGAAGCTCCTCTCCCTTATCCAGTTCCTGCCAACCTACCAGTTCGAGAGCATGTGAATGCAAGTTCATAAACTGGTAGAGCTCTGTGTGAAGGTAACAGTGTTCCTCTGTTCCTTGTGTTCCTCTGAAGGTAACAGTAGACCTCACTGTAAAAGTAAACAGTATTGGATTTTATTGTTGGTATTTTTATGGATGTTTTGTAAGCTGCCTTGAGACCCTCCGGGGAAAAGGTGGGATATAAATAAAGTTAATAATTATTCCGTGTTATTAATGCAGGCCATGTGACCATGGAGGAATCTTCAGACAACGGGGATGAACACTGTTCCCTAGAGTCAGTCACAACCAGCAGGGTAACCAGCAGGTAACCTTTACCTTTATCTAGCTTTACTGTTTTCAAACATTAAGGCTGTAATCCTAAAGACACTTTTCTGGGAGTAAGATCCATAGAATACAATGGAGCTTACTTTTGAGTAGACATGGTTAGGATTGTTGTGCTCCAAGTAAGAAAGAAAGAGAAGGAAAGAACCAAAAAAATGAACAAAAGAAAAAGTTTTGACAACCCTCTTTCCTTGCACTACTCCTTTTTATTACTGTACTTGCATACAGGTTTTTTTTCCTACTATAGGACTATTACAGCAAAAAGAGCTATTACTTTCCCTTGATCTGTCTTAGGAGCAACCCTGGGGATTCATATAACTTGTCACAATATTTGTAACAACATTTTCCAGGCATTCCTGCACAACTTGCATTTGTTAGATGCTCCCCAGATGCTGTTTAATGGTCTTGGTGGGGTATTGGGGGGGGGGGGGAAGGAGAGTGAGAGAGGCAAAGGACCTCCTGCATAACATCATCTCACAGACTCTCATGTGCTAACCCGTGGTGTAGCTGGCGGGGTGCAAAGCATTAAGTTTTGTGATGCCACACCTCACCATGCAAAAGCCCCTTCACTTCCCCTTGGGAGTCATTCTGGGTCTCTAGAGCAGTGTGTGCTGCCATTTTTGTCTAGTGGCCTGGAATAGCTGAAAGGATTGAGGCAAGAAGCCACTTGTATGGCATGCATTATGCTGACTGCAAGCTTTAGTGCTTTACCCACTCTAGCTATGGTCTTTGTGCTAACTGACATGTTTCGTGGTATTTATTATTTGTTGTATGATATTAATGAGTGGCCTTGAGCTCCCCATTGTGGGGAAGGGGGGATAAAAATTAATTTAATAAAAAATGTATCCTTGTACCCTTCTGCCTTTGCTTGTTGGAAGCAATAATCCCATACACACTTTCTTGGGAATAAATCCCATAATGGGACCTGCTTCTGCGTAGACATGCATAGGCATGTGCTGCCGATGCACTAGATTTTGTATTTGAGGCATCTTCCCCCTTCCCTTTACCTTCCAATCCTGCATTAGAAGCACATAAACAAGCTTGAAGTGATAGGATCCCCCCTTTGGTGAACTGTCACAGTGCATTATTGTAAGGGATGTATGAAGGAGGATTTAAGAATGTTTTTTCCGCTCTTAAGCCACTGGGTTTTGCATGATGTCCTGTTCTAGTGGACGTGAAATATTGAGTTCTGGGAGAACAAAGCAGAAGTTTGCCTTTATCCAAGACCAAAAGAGCATGACTGGAAAAAAAAAGATGATGGTAATGAACAGGAAAATAGGAAATCTCACTATTTGAGAATGCAGTTGGTCTTGAATAAAGAGGCATCAAGCAGGGACCTGGGACCCTACATCATATCAGCAGTTCCTATATCCAAGAACCATTGTTAACCAGCCCTGTTTTATAAAAGTCATAAAATATGCAGGCATAGGGGGGAAAATTGCGTGCAGGGATCCTGCGTAATGGTCAGTGGTGCAACTAAATAATTCAGCAACGGTGAAAGGTGCAAAATAGAATTATTTCAGTGCTAGTAAGATTCAAAACAGGATTCTAGCTAAACTAACCTAGACTGCAATCTTGAAATGCACTTAGGACAGCCTATCTTGGGTCAGCCTAAAGCCAGATAGGTCAGCCTAGCTGCACCAGAAAAGGCCTGGACTGGCGTAAGTCCACTGAGACTGACCTAAGATAGATGGATCTGCACTGGCCTAGCAGTGCTAGCCTAGGCAGCTCAGCAGGCGCATGTTGAGCATGGACTAGGATGGTGAAGTTAGGCTGTATCCCAGAGCCTGTTTCCAGGGCAGACATGTCCCCTCACAGTTCCTCTGACTTAGGCCACCTCAGGAGCAGGCATAAATCTGAGTAGACCCATAGGGGGTCCATGATACCATGGGGGTCCATGATAAGGTAGAGTAAAAAAATGGAAGCAAAATAAAAAGTTCTTAGTCTTCGGCTCTGCACCACTCCTGCCTCTTACATATACGCCACAACTACAACAGCCCATCTCAGTTGTTGTAGCCCATCTAGTTGTAGTAGTACAACTACAACTAGAATACGCCACAACTACAACAGCTCATCTCAGCATATGGCACAACTCCCGCAGCCCAGTGAGCATGCTGCCCTTGTGCTGCTGCTTCTTCAGCAGAAGTTAGGCCAGCCTAATTGTGGATTTGGCCTAAGTGTCAGCCTAGACTAGAGGCTTTCTAGCCATGTGGATTTGGCCTGTCAGCTCAGGATATGGCCTACCTTAAGCCAGATTGGCTGGGCCATTCTCTCTGGCCTAAGTCAGGATTGCACCCTTAGTCTGGCTTTAAACTTGAATTTAAGGAGTACATAAAAGTAACGACTCTGAAGGGAAGGGGCTGCTTGTACAGTGCAGTGAAGCTCCCTGTAAAACATAGTGCTTTGTACCCCCTCTAGTTACACCACTGAATGTTAACTTTAACATGCTTTACCTCTTCAGTTTCATATGACTTGTATGTTTGATGAAAGCACTGCCTGGTGATACTGCACACGTTTACCGTATTTGCTTATTATTAAAATAATGTGTGAATTACCCTCATGTGACTATGCGTGGTGTGAGGGCAGTTAGGCCTGACCAAGAAGTGGTGTGCACATTGGACTGAGATAAGTTTTTTAGTAACTCTGCACTCTCCTCAATTCTTTTCCAAACTTTACTCTTGCAAACAAAATTATGCAAATGAATATTTGTGCGAATGTTCTTTGTTTGCATAATTTATTCCCAACATAGCATCTGGGCATCCTTGGTGCAGAAACCAGAACGGTTGATTTTATTTACTTATTTATTTTAACACCAAGGAGGTGTACATCTGATGCTGAAAGGAGACCCTGCAGTTAAGGGGACCACAAAGCATCACCATTCCCTTAGGCAGGGCTTAATTAGTCTGCCTGGATCTCAGCTTTAAAGGCTGATAACATTCGTTCTCTCCCTCTCAAGAGTGCAATAAAAAGCAGGATCTAAAGGGAATATATAAGGCTGAACTCTAAGTATAGATTTGGGTTTTCCTGCCTGGATCTTAATGGAGCAAGGAGTTAGCATGAGACTATCTTCAGGCTCTTATCTGCTGAATAATCAGAACTTTTGCACCTTAGTAATTGAAGAAAACATATATTACATAGAGGATTCCTTGGGCTGAGTTCATAAAACAGTTTTGTTCCATTAAGGCATGTTTCTTGCACAGGTTAATCTCTCACAATAAAAGCTGCATCTCTGCTACCGGATAAACTCTTTCTTTGCTTGTCTGCAAATAAATGATTCCCAGAAGCTCACCTTATAGCTGCAGAAGTTCTATAATCTTTATTTTTAAACAATGGGAATTTAAACCATCTGAATATATCAGAATATAACAGTAAAATTTGCTTTCACACCAGTGATCTGGACTTGGAAGCATAGAAGTCATTTGTCATCAAAGGTACTGACACCGTCTCCGAGACCTTCTCCAACACCCCATAGGCCCATAGACCTTCTCCAGCACCCCATATGTACAGACAAATATATAACTTTTGTACAAGTTTCAACACTTGGGGGGATGATAGTATTGGCTGCCTCCAGTCTTGGTGAATGAAGCATTTTCTGGCTTAGCAGTTGGCCAAAATGATTCAGGATGTTTACAGGGCTGAGAGGTATTATAAGTTTATTACTATTAAGAAGGGCCTTGAATGAGTTGCGTCTGCCTTAGAGGCAACTCCCCATCTGCAGTCTGGTTTTGTTATTACTATAAATCCTCAATGTATGGTATTTGAACAGCCTACGTATATGAAATAGGAAGCTTCTTCTGCGAGTTTCTTTGAATCACCAACAGCTTCCCCACCATTTCTCACAAGAAAGTTTCCAATCTATATTCCTTTCTTACTGTGAGGACTTGAAATCCTGAGCGGAGGAATGAAGAAAAAATAATGATAAAAAAGCTTTGAACATACTTTTGTTTTCTTGACTTTTGTTTTTCCTTGCTTTGCTGAGTTATTCTATAATATCCTTGAGGCATTCTTCTCACCAAAATAAATATACTGTATATCATTCCTTTCAGTTTTGCAGTAAGCACCCCTTCACTGATGACTTGTTGAGTTATACTTTTGCAAAGAAGACTTTTGTTGTGTTTAGTTGTTTTTTTCCTTTTAATCGTTATGCAGAATTTAATGATTAAGTTAATTGTTGCATTTTTAAATACAATATGTCCCCATTGCATCATTGGAATTGCTACGAATTGCATTTATAGACTTCAGTGGGGTATGAGCAGATGTGCATGGGGTTTCCACGAGATTTGTCGCTAACTTCGCACCATGATGTGTGTACACCACCTGTGTACAAGTGGACTTGTTTTGATATTAATACACCATTTCAATAGGGATGTCTGATTGAGGGAGTGTTAGGCTCACAAGTCATGATGTCTCTTATTACCTGTTTGCATTATCTGTTAATGCACCAGCCTCTGCTGTTCTACATGGATTAGGAAAGAAAGAGGGGATGAAAAGGAAGAAGAGGACAGTGGTGGTAGAATGCAAGACACTCTAGCCCAGTAGCCAGGGAACAGGGGTAAATTACCCCAATGGGGTAAAAATGAAATTCAATGGGGAGCAGCTTGTGCCAGCCACGAGCACTGTGGGCATCCTTCTTGAAAAAAATGAGTGTACTCAATGGCTCTGAAGGAGAGGAGCTTGCTTGCATGTTCCTTCCAGGACTGTCTAGTCTGCCCCCTCTGCTTCAGGGTTCATGGATGAACCTCTCATCCTTTAAGTTACAATATATCTTTGCTACTAGAACACTTTCTTGCTTCTTAATTATTTTCTTCCTTAATGATGAGGTACAATATTTTTAAAGATGGAGTGGCAACAAAGAACCAATGTCATGGCCTTGTATATCTCCAACGTCTCAAGTAATAATATGTTCCACTATTGGCTATGCTGGGCAAATTTGGATAAGAAAGTATATTGGGGCTAATGGTGTCTTGACAATGCCTGCTTTATTTACAGATAAGCAAAGCGGCAGGGAAGGCAAACAGCAGGACCTCCTACCAGACTGTAGATCTGATATCTCACAACAGATTGCTAGAAAAAGAATGAACCCTGGAAGTGCATTCAGCCAACTCACATCTTTTTCTGCCTCTGTGGATTTCCATTTTTAAGGAAGAAAGGCAGGATATAAATTGAATAAATAAATTTCTGCCTCTCTTTCCTCTTTGCCTCTTTCCTCTCTTTCAATCTGCTTGCCCTAGTGCCAGGCTCATTCATACAGCAAACAGCTGTTTCTTTCCACATTCAAACACTCCGTCGGCCTCTTCCTCTCAGCTGGGGAGGCAGATTCTCCCCCCAGCTCCAATGGTTATTGCATTCAAACACAGATTCTCAACCAGTAGCTCCCATCAGCTGCTAGACCTTTCTGAGCTATTAACCAGCAATATATCTCAAGGGATGATCAGCTGGTAGCTATAAAACATGTACAACACCAGCAGATATTAGCTCTCTATAAAACAGTTGTCTGCCTCCAGTCAAACACTAGGATGTCCAAGAGGCAAAATGAATCTGTTTATTTAGGTATTTTTAGATCTCTCTCTCTCTCTCTCTCTCTCTCTCACACACACACACACACACACACACAGAGAGAGAGAGAGAGAGAGAGAGAGAGAGATTAGAAGATTAGATGACCCTTGGATTAGTTGGGTGGCATCTAACTTATTTTTATCTGATTTTACCCAAGGCCAGATCATTAAAAATAACCTAAAAGAGTAATTAGGTAACTTGAGTAATTGTAACCAAAGAACTATACAGCCTCCTAGCTCCAGGGTAAGGATAATGCAACTCTGAGGTGAGGGAACAAACATTGCCTTACCTTAAGGAGACCTCCATGAGGATGCAGCACATGCCCCATTGGCACAACTATGCCAGTGATGGAAAGTTGGTTAGGACTGCACCCATAGTAAAAGAAGATTTTTACAGTTTTATTAAAATTTTTATCTATCACATTTTTATTTTTCACATTTTATTAATAAAGATTTTCAGTTTTTTATTAACTTTCTAACTTCTGTGTTCCTTGCATTCTTCTTGACCTGCCCTAAGAGCTAGATTGAGGAATGGTTGCCTCCTTGTGAGTAGACATGCAACATGCATGTGCAGCTCTCAGTCTCACTTTCCATTGCTACATTTTCCTTGTTAAGCTTTCAGCTTGTCAGTTTCACAACCCATTGGTGGGTTCTGAACCATAGTTTCAGAAACATTAGAGTAGAGTAAGAAGTCCCATAAGTGCTAGCAGGATGTGCTCCCAACAATTGGTCCCTAATTGAAGCAAGGCAGCAATTGCAGTTTTCAAAAAGTCTATAACTAACCCCCAAATCCAGGGTAACTATGGGAGCACATAAGATACTTTATGTGCACCCATAGTTACCGCACCACCTAGTGAAAACCTATGGGAAATTCATATTGGAATCCAGAGTAAGTTGTTCTTATGCCGGAGCAAGGACTCCCCGTAGTTACTCTGGATTTTGCCATTAGATACTGTACTTACTCAAATATAATGCTCACCTTTTTCAGCCAAATTCAGTCTCCAAAATCAGGATTAGATTTGATGTTAGTTATAATTGAGTAACTACAGTATTTTGATTATGAGTATAGGGTGTGCATTAGATTTGATGGCACACTATATTCGCGTGAATATGGTATTACATTAGGCAGTCAGCGCATGAATAACTGTAACTTGGCTGCCCCTGTCCAGGACAGGCTGCAGTTAGAGACCTGCCTCTATTGATCATATGTTACCTGTGATTCATTGTGTTTTCCTCAGCAGTTGCTTGTCAGCAATTCATTGCAACTCTGCAGGGACATAACAAAACCGAAATATTACCCAAAAACTCCTTTGTTGATTTTCTCACCCTTTTCATCTTTCAGGAAGATTGGGGTATTTCATAATATATTGCTATTCTGCAACTAGCCCCCAAAATCCAGAGCAACTACGGGAGCAAGTAAGAGACTTTATGTGCACCCATAGTTACTGCACCACTTAGTGAAAACCTATAGGAAATTCATATTGGAATCCAGAGCAAGTTGTTCTTATACCAGAGCAAGGACTCCCCGTAGTTACTCTTGATTGTGCCCTTAGTATGTGTGAATGTAAAAAGTTAAGCTTTATGGTTTTGCATATATAGAGGCAAGCAGGTGGGAAATCAACATTTTGAGGACTATCTTGTACAGAGCAATTCTATATCACTTTAATTCAAGGTTACCAGAAATGCATACTTCACAACATTTGGCATGTTGTCTGCAGGTATCCTGTCCCTCTTTTTCTTCAATAGGAAAAAGAACCTTCCTTCTCTTCTCCTACATTACGCATTTCTGAAAACTCTACATGTTTACTCTACTTATTGTTTGACATCCTATTACCTGTTGATGTATGGATTCCTGTTGTCCTTCTCAGTCTCTCCCTACCCACTGCCATGACTGAACTTCAGGAGACCTCGACAAAGAACATGGTTTTAAATCAAGATGATTTAAATCAGCAATTTTAATCATTTCAGAGTAAAACCTCCCATTTCAATTATTTATTTAAATTAGAATTTTCTGTTCTTTATTTTTACCTGCTAAATACAGGTGCATAGTAATTGGTTGATTGGTAGGCAGAGTCATAAATATTTATAATTGAAGTACTGAGTAAATTGCAGAAATCAAGTAGTTACTGAACATCACATGCAAGTATAAAGCCACCTGGGTGGATCTGTGGAGTACACCTATAGCACATTGCCAGTCCAACAGTCTGTATAGAACAATTACACAAATACAAAATATTACAAACAATTTTTATTTTTTAAGAATTTTTAAATTTTTAAGAGATTTGTTATAGCCCATACCTATAAAAATGTTATTAGAATAATCCAAATACATTTTTGAAAAATAATTTTTATACTTCCTCGATTCAGGGAAGGTAGACTGAGGCCTGCCTAATAAGCATCACTGAACATGTATGCACAAACTGACAGTACATTTTTAAAGCATTTTTAAAGCATTACTTTTGTGACATTGCATTGACCACAGCGGCACTTGGGGAGGGAATTAGTAGACACCTCAGTGATTCAAATGAATCCATTTAAACTGGTATGGGTATCATAACAGATGGAATAGAGATTGTGTATTAGGAGCTGTGCTAAGAGATGGTTTATATGGGGAGCAATTCAATCTATGCTAAACCCCAAGGCATATTGGAAGATCTCAGTCACTGCCACTTCATCTAGTCAAGTCTGTAGGGTTGTTGGAAAGGTGAGAAAGGATTAGCAAGAACCAAGGTGTCTGGCAGCTCCTTGTAGGAAAAGCAAGCTAAATATGCACTAACACATATTGGTAATATATTGTATGTCTCAGCATCTATGAGCACAATCCTAACCATGTCAACTCAAAAGTAAGCCCCATTGTGTTCAATGGGTCTTACTCCAAGGAAAGTATCTTTAGGATTGCAGCCTATGTCTACAACATCTCAGTGTACATTGCTATCCAGTGTGACCAGATGCCAAACCCAAAATTCCTGGACCCCAAGGCCGAAATTCCTACCCCCCAACCCAAAATCCCTACCCGCTTAAAAAAAATTACCAAAAAATGTTTTGTTTTTATATTGTTTTTCAGTTTTTTTGGCTATAACTTTTGATAGGAAGGAGATATCTCAAAACTGATTTTTGCATTGGATTCTGCTCTTCAATATGAATCCAAGGACATGATGGGTACTGCACACCATTGCAAAGCTAAAAAATGAAGCCAAAATGTAGGACAATGAAGCCAAAATGTAGGATACCTGGACATGAGGCTAAAAAACCAGACAAATCCAGGTTTTTCCGGTCATATGGTCACCCTGTTGCTATCTGCTGGCTTTCAAAGCTTCCCATGGCTATTTTTATGCTCTCCATACTAGTCGTGGGAATCATCTTGAAGGTCTTTGCTGGCATTCTGAAGAAGGCGGCAAGTTTCCTGAATGCAGCCGAGACCTGCAATATGGTCCCAACAAAAAAGCATGAAGACCTTTAAAAGCTATTTGCAGGGACTATTCGAGATGTTTCAAATCACTGCCACTCACTTCACGATGGCCGTGGATGGTGCAGAGCTCATGGGTGGTTAAGAACACACTGTGAATTGAGAATGTAAATGGTCATCCTACTGTCCGTGGATAAGCAAATAGGCAGGTTGTGAGGATTTACTGTATATGTTTTCTCCTTTACGTGATAATGTTTCTTTCCTAAACCCAGCCTAAACACCCTCAGACCCTCATTCAGTAACACATGTGGCTTTGATTTGCTCTGTGCTGCAGCCTTATAGGTCACTTCCCAAGTTTTGATTTCCCTGGGAATCTGTGTGCCTTGGGCTATATGTCTCATCTAATTTCAGGACTTTTCGCAGCACATTGGAAAGGACCTCCTGATTTCTTGCCCTGCGGACAATGAGCAAGTCAGACAGTGAGACCTGTTACCATTTGAAAAATATTCTATTTAGAATATTGTGGGGGAAATTGCATGGGGGAAAGGGTTTTAACTACAACTCTCCAAGTTTCTCCAATTTCTAAAGAGGCCTCCTTGGAGCTCTTACTCAGAAAAACCAAAACCACAGGCAATCCTAATCACAGATCCCCGTTGATCACGGGTGGTTTAAGTGCACTGGCTGGCAATGTACAAAGAAAGACTAGTCAATAGCTGACTTTCAGATGATTAGCAACAAGGCCAGCTTGCTGTGCTTCTGGCAGTTCAATTTTGAGGACAATTCTAACCACATCTACTCAAAAGTAAACCCCATTGTGTTCAATGGGTTTTACCCCCAGAAAAGTGTCTTTAGGACTGCAGCCTTTGTTCTGTAAAACCTTCAAGTTGAAAGATGCATCTGGAGCCCTGGTTTGCCTAAGTACAGGTGATTCACATTTTCTGAGGGTTGTTTTCCAGCATCTGCTCTTTCAACAAACTTCAGTTAAATAAGGCTGCAATCCTAAAGACAATTTCCTCAGAGTAAGACCCATCAAAAACACTAGGGCTTACCTTTGAGTAGTCATGGTTAGGATTGTGCTCGAAGTCAATCATTCAATACACACTCTGCTCATTCAACCTCTTTCTGCTGCTGGTCTAAAGGCTAAAATTGCCTCTTTGTGTTGATTTGTATATGGCAATTCAAACTATTTAGGGGTTTGTGTGTGTGTGTGTGTGTGTGAGAGAGAGAGAGAGAGAGAGAGAGAGAGAGAGAGCGCGCACACACCATCGTTAGCTCCAGTTCTATTCCCATTCTCAGACTCCCAAAATGTAGGACAAGGCAATATAATAGCTAAAAACACCCTACAATCCAGAGCAACTACAGGAGCACGTAAGAGACATTATGTGTGCCCATAGTTACTGTATCACCTAATGAAAACCTATGGGAAATTCATATTGCAATCCAGAGCAAATTGTTCTTACACTGGAGCAAGGACTCCCTGTAGTTGCTCTGGATTGTGCCCTTAGTGTATGTGTACGTGTGTATATATATATTAGTGTGTATATATATATTAGTGTGTGTGTGTGTGTGTGTGTGTGTGTATATATATATATATATATACTCATATATTCCTCATATATTGTACTCATATATTCCTTTCATGTACAGTGGTACCTCAGATTATTAATCTCAGAAATGATTTCTCTGAAATCTTTGCTCAGTTAACGAAAAATGTCTCACTTAACGAGTGAGCCATTGTCTGCAATCCAGGGTCCTCATTGCTCCCAAACAGTCAGAGGAGCACAGTTCCTTCGCCAATGGTGGGGAGGTGTTCACCACCGCCTACACCTTCCAACCAGTGATTGTAGCTTGGGAGAGTGGAGCAGGAGGCTATCTTCGTCCCCCCACCCACTCAGTGGCATAGCTATGTGCATAGCTATTTCCATAGCATAGCTATTTCCATCCCCATAATTTCTTATCTAACTTAATACTCCCAGTTACAATCCTAAACACACTTTCCTGTGTGTTGGCCCCATTTAATATAATGGGATTTACTTCTGAGTAGATAGGTGTAGGATTGCACCCCTAGACTGTATATAGCCCTACATCTATACTGATGGAAAAAAAATGAAAGCCTCTTTCAGTGCATCTCTGCAAAGCTCTTTTCATGAACAAATTATGGTTGTTCTTCAAACAAATATTGGGCCTTTTAATTGATATATGGATGGTGATGGAAGAACCACTAGGAGGCAATGTTGTGTCACTGTCAGAACAGGCCACACTCTCCCAGCTCCTTGTGCTGTGAGTCTTCTGGGAGATTGAACAGCAGAGCATAGTTGTACAGCATGCAGGTCAACTCTCAAATACACACATCAAAGCACAGATAAGGTCTTGCATCCTGATCTGTAGAGGTTGATGTAGCTGAAACTCACTTGAACTGTATTAAAACCATTTCGAATAAAAGCAGTGAACCACTTCTGTAAGTGACCCGAATATAAGGCGGGTGTTTCTATGGCACACCGTTCCCCTTTCATCCGTCTCTGTTCCTAATCAGAAATCAGATGCCGTTCAGAAACAATGAAAGAGGAAGTCATGCCAAGCAACGTGCAGGTTTATGATTTGGAGAAGAGCTAATTATAAAGCAGCGCATGCTTTGCATGGAGCTCTTGGTGGTGGACTGTCGGCATTTGAACAGCTCTGTCCCAGCACAGACTCACACTGGGTCAGCTCTGGCACTGGGCCGGGGGTAATGGTTATAAATGTTCCTTTTCACAAGTTTACAACAATGCACACTGGTGGTAAGCAGGTTTGTACTGTTCTGGATTGGGCCAGATGGGTGCAATCCTAGCTCATTTACTTGAGAGTAGGCCCCACTGGCAAACAGAAGGGGAAAAAATGGAAGTCATGACAGAGTATTTTGGGGGCGACTCTAAGATCACTGCAGATGGCGATTGCTGCCAAGAATTTAAAAGACACCTGCTTCTAGGAAGAAAAGCTTGGCATGATGACTTCCTCTTTCATTGTTTCTGAGTCTTGTATCCCACAGTGACCCAACAGATACCTCCAGGATCATATAAGAAATACCTCCAGCATTGCACCAGTACCTTGAATCTGGCATATCAGAAATAGCTGGAGATGTAGAATTGAATGGAGAGAGAAAGCTCTTGAATAAACAGGTAGAGCAGAGCAATGTCAGCATATAGGTGGTGAGAAAACCTTGGGAATTGGTCAAGTCAATCAGGAAAATGGCATGTCAATAGAGAGCAGCAGATCACGCACAGAGTCCTGAGGGACCCTGACAAAAAGGGAAAGAGGAGGAAGAACTTTCCTCTTGAGAAAGATTGAGCAAACAATTAGGAAGGTAGGAAGGGAACCACTAGAGAGCAGAATCACAGGATCCTGCATCCTGAGGGAGAGCTTTGCTGCAATGTGGGTAGCATAGGTTTTGCTTGATGCAGTTTAAAACTAGGACCCAACTGAAACAAATGTCTATTGTAAGACCAGGATCAGATGTAGTCTCCTTGTCTCACCTTTGCGCCTGCTGCCTGATCAGATATATTTATAATTTGGAGTGCTCCTGGGACCAAGTGGCTCATGGGGATAAAGTGCCAAGGGAAGTGAGTTAAGCAGCACTGCGAGGAGAAGGGAGAAGAAGCCAAAATTATGCCATTGTACAAATCAATGGTAAGGCTGCACCTGGAGTATTGCATCCAGTTGTGGTCAGCAGCACATCTCAAGGATACAGTGGAAATGGAAAAGGTGCAGAAGAGAGCAACCAAAATTACTCCAGGGCTGGGGCACCTTCTGTACAAGGAGCTGCTACAACCTTTGGGGCTCTTCAGTCTAGAAAAGAGGACTGAATAGGGAGACATGATTGGGACATACAAAATTATGCAAGATCTGGATAGAATGGATATATAGATGCTTTTTTCACTAACACAGGGTGACCATATAGAATGGAGAACAGAGTGCCTTTACCTTTACCTTTAAGGATTGCAGAGAAGAAGGAATTTAGGCAGATTCCGCTTCACATAGGAAATTTTTAAAAAGCAGCACCTGCCTAAATTCCCTCCTCTATGCAATGCTTAAAGGTACAGGCACTCTGCCCTCTATTCTATAAGGTCACCCTGCAATAATACCAGAACTGGTTGACAACCACTAAAATTGAATATTGGGAGAGTTAGGACAGATTCATTAGCCAGTGTCTAATTAGTCCACGGAACTCCTTGCCACACAAGATGTCGTGTAATTTATTTATTTAAAAAATTTATATCCCGCCTTTCTCGGACCATTAGCCCCACTCAAGGCGGCTAACATAAAACATAATGAAAAACATAAATAGATCAAATCAATAAAAACAATAAAAACATACAAGCGAAAAACATATAGAGTTCTAGCCTAGATTAGAAGGGGACTTTTTAGTCAGGGTCCCTCAGGACTCGCCGCTTGATCTGTTGCTCTCTATTGACATGCCATTTTACTGATTGACCTGACCAAATCCTAAGGTTTCCTCACCACCTATATGCTGATAGTGCTCAGTTCGACCTCTTTATTCAAAAATCTTTCCTTTGAAGCCATTCCAGGCAAGGGGAGTAAAAGGGGTCTTTCCCCCTGTTTGGAAAGACCTCCAAGACTGGCTGCTCTGCCCTCTCTAGCTATGCCATGCTGAGTCTGTGTGTGTGTGCCGGGGGGGGGGGGGGAGATGCAGGATCCTGATAATTATGCAGACTGTTGTCCTTCTGGGCTCCTGCATGTAGGAAGGACTTCAACAGCCCAGTGAAAATTGTATGGAGGTGCTGCTGCACATTGTTGCTCCCCACTTTGTTTCCCCCCCAAGACCTGTAGCCTGGTGCAGTTGCACCCCCTTCACCTCCTAGCTATGCCACTGCCTTAGCGTGTTATGCTCCATCATGTTTCCAATCAGATCTGACCTGTCTTCCACTTTCAGGCTCCAACTTTCAAAATAGAATGATAATTTGGTGGAGCATTTCAAGGATGAATCAAAAACAAGAAGCGTCATTGGTTTTTCCAAGCCTGAGGAATATGGCAGAACTGTAAACAGGATTAAGACCTTTATTTGTGTTTCACGTGGAATTAATTAGGATCTAGAGCAAAGTTAAGTTTTCCATAATGAATTTAAGTACCGTGCATCATCACTCATCTGAAGGGCTTGGGGGGCATCCAATTCAGGCAGATAAACAGAAAATTAGACAAACATCAAAACTGTTTGCACAGGATTACACCAGCATGTGGGACAAACAATGAATCTGAATATGGAGGAGTTAACAAATAATACGGAAGCACTGAGGTACCGCAGCCAGGGGTAAAATTTCAGTCTGATGTGGATAGACTAATTGGGTAAAGAGGGACTTCTAAGTGGTGCTCCTCTTATATTTAGCAGGGAAAGAATAACCATTCCTCTTTGCCCCAGCAGTGTCTCTAACCAATAAAGGGTGCCCTTAATTAAATTTGATTTTATTATTGGGGGGGAGGGGCTACAATAATCTTCTCCAATCTGATAGCAGATGGATGCCTTAGCTATGTCTTCTCCAACCCGATAGCAGATAGCTGCCTTAACTGGGGAAGGCAGCAGATCAAATGGGTGGCGAGCTCGTGGGGGGAGGATGTGGGTTTTTGTCCCCCACGACCTTGCAACAACAAAATCAAATTTAATTAAGCAATAAATAAATAAATTGTGTCCCATATTGGTTAGGGAAACTGCCGGGGCAAAGAGGACTGGTTATTCTTTCCCTGCTAAAAAGAAGAGGAGCACCACTTAGAAGTGCTTGTCTAACCACTTAGCAAAGGATAACTGTTTTATGATACATGTACTGTATTACACCAGCATGTGTAATACAGTATATGTACTGAGAGATTATTCGTATCAACACCTTATTAATTCCATTCAGTATCACAATTATATATCATTGGCTCTCAGAGCCATCAGTAACATGGGCGAGTTTGAGTTTAAAAAATCCACTTTTGTTTCATAGGCTTTTGTGTTTTCATTTACTGGTTAATTAGCCATTACTTTGAATAGAATATAGCTGTTCCAATGCAGTTTCTTTCATTGCTTTCTGCATAAAATTACCTTTCCAACAGTATATAACATGATGGTATCATCATTCATGTATACCCCATTTTTCACAATTTTAGTCACTAGTGTCAAACTCAGCCTGTAGCCCCCCCCAAGTTTGCAGCCCCCCGCATCTGCACACCTTGCACTCCCCCTAGCTATGCCACTGGCACTGGTCTACATGATCATGTAGTTACGCCACTGCGCTAAGGGTTCTAGCCCCAGAACAGTTTTTTTCATGTAGTGTCTCCGTTCTGTTATTTGCTGAGGTTACAGCAAATACATTTAACTATCCACAAAATATACAGAATGATAAGAAGACAAGAGGACTCTGTAGATCATTGGCATAGCTAGAGGGGGTTCAAAACACTGACAGTGCAATCGTAAGCATGTCTATTCTAAAGTAGGTTCCACTGAGTTCAATAGTACTTACTCCCAGGAAAGTGTGGTTATGTGGTGTGTAAGCATCTACTTCCCTTGGAGGTCATTCCAAGCAGTGGGAGCAAAATGAAAGTGAAATTCTAAGTAATTGTTCAGTAGTATTTTCCCCATTCAGTAGTCTGCAGGGTTTGAACACCTACACATTGTGCTGAATGGGTGAATGAGATAGAATTGGGATTCTGCTTCCCTATACTGGCTAGTGTAATGTCAGCAGTGGCACGGGAGCACCCCAACTTTTCATGACTTTGAGGTCCACACCATGGCTCCCTGCTGTAGGTGCAGTTTTCATGGCTGTCCTTTGAACTACAGACCTAAATCAACTAATTTCTGCCCCAAATAGGTGGTGGGACAACAATTATAGCTCTAGCAGATATAGCACAGGTGGGTGGTGATCCAGGTGTGTAGGATATCATGGACAGATCATTTCCTGGTAGGGATTAATCTAAATGTACCTCTTTACAGAGGCAGGGCCAAATTGTACAATTCAGGCCTAGCGGGACTAGTCCATATCTTTGCTAAGTGATATATAAGCTCAGTGGTTGAGTAGCATAATTGCTATTTCTTGGCATCTCCAGAGAAAGCTAGGAAAGACCACCCTGAAACTTTAGCACACCAACCCTGACTTACACGAACCAGTGGTCTGACCCAGTACAGGCGTGTTCCTAGGTATCTGGGAGATCCCTCCTCTGCCCTTCTCCCCAACCACTTTAGACACTTACCTGTCGGCCCTAATCCCACAAATGCCTCGCATGAGAGCCAATAATCCGCCTTTGACATTTTTATCCTTTTCTCCTTTAAGCACAGAGGTTATTTTTATCTTGTCTATCCACAGCAACACTTGCCTGCCTACACAGAGTGATAAGGATTAGCTGGTGTTTGTAAAGTGCTATGAACATGCAAAGCACTTTAGAAGTACTTGAGGGTTTTTTTCCATTTTTTAATCTAAGCACATTGTTCAATACTCTTACTGCTTTGGCACTCTGTTCCTTGAATCAAATCCAGACACATTTGCTAACACCATAAAGTATAGACGTCAAAGCACACCCTGATGATGAAGACCCACCACTGTATATATGGAAGATAACAAATTCTATTTACATGCCTTGTTTCCACTTAAGTTGTGTTCTTTGGGCACAATCCTCATTCTGCTGATGGCAAAATCTTATCAGGATGGATTTTTAATGGACGTTTGGACTGCACCTTTCAAGAAGAAAGGGACTTGGAAGACCAACTGTAGGCTCTGCAGAAGCAGAACAGCCAAGGAAGCAAAAACTACAAGCGTCTCCAAGACTAGTCCATTAATGTACTTCGGTGCTGAAATGGAATTAAAAAATAACAATCATCTCTGGAAAAAAATTCATATCTATTCAACTTTTGGACTCTACTCAAACTGAGAAATAAGAATGCCAGTCCCATTAGGAAAGGAGCTGAGTACCAGTGTTTGGATAAGTTTTCTGTCTATACATAAATATTAGTACATATTCAGCTCCAAAGGACCACCAGAGACTTGCAAGAATTGCGCTTAGTTGAGATCAGGTTGCAGTGCTCATAATGCTCCCCCCTCCAAGCTGAACACAGTCCAAGAACTTGTGCAGCATCCCTACCACATGTGCTTAGCAATCCTAAAGATACTTTTCTGGGAGTAAGACCAATTGAACACAATGGGGTTTACTTTTGAGTAGATATGGTTAGGATTGAGCTCTTAATGCAATTGGTACGCCCCTTACACACAGGGTAACACTAGTAATTTTTGTAACAGTTGTAATACTGTCCTTATATATCCTGCTTGTCCAAATAGTCCTGAAACCTAACCTATACGAGTCTGTATGGGATGAGGGAGAAGGCCTCTAAGAAGCTTAGGCTTCAATCTAAATACAATTTCTTGGAGTAAAACTCATTGAACACAATGGGACTAACTTTTGAGTAGACCTTGTTAAGATTGTGTTCTAAGTCATCCCATTGACCGGATGATTTTCTAAGTGCACGGATATCTTTCTTTAAAATGGCATAATAGGCTGCAATCATAAGCTCCACTTAGGCCAGCCTAAACCCCATCATAAGTCCTGTGCATGAGGGAGTCACTAATGTCACTTTTATGACACTCCTGGGTGGTTAGGCCAATGCAGAGGCAAATGCCTCCTTCCCGCATCATCACAGAAAGATAGGCTAGGTCAGTTAAGACAGCATAAATTTCTTAGGATTGCATGCGTAGTCAAACATTGGGCTATGATGGCTCAGTGGTTAAAGATGCTGTGGCTGCAACCCTAAATACACTTTCTTGGGAGTAAGTCTCATGGGAATAAGTCACAATGGTGTTTACTTTTGAGTAGACATGGTTAGGATTGTGCTCTGTGTTTGTCAACCTAAAAGTTAGCAGATGAAGACCCGAAAACTGCATGATGGAACGACCTCCTGTTCCTTGCCTGCTTCCTGCCAACCTAGCAGTTCGAAGACATGTAAATGCAAGTAGATAAACACATTGGTGCCTTGGTTTATGCGCATAATTTGTTCCAGAAGCATGCTTGTAAACCAAAACACTTGTATGTTAAAGCAAATTTTCCCATAAGAAATAATGGTTTATTACCATTATTTTATTTATTATAAAAATGATTACAATACTGTAAAATAATACAAAATAATAAAGAACATATGAAATAGAAAGAAAAATAAAACATATTAACCTGCACAGAGCATAATCCTAACAATGTCTACTCAAAAGTAAGCCCCACTGTGTCCAATGGATCTTACTCCCAGGAAAGTGTCTTTAGGACTGCAACCTTCGTCTTCACGTCTCTCAGGCTGCAATCTGCCTCTCCTTACACAGGAGTGAGCCCGCTGATTATAGTAGGGCTTACTTTACAGTAGACATGCAAGGCTAAATCTCTCGGGCTCCTTTCCATTGCCCCCCTTACACAGGAATAAGCTCCACTGATTATAATAAGGCTGACTTTAGAATAGACATCCAAGGCTACATTTCTCTCATTGCCCCCCTTACATAGGAGTGAGCCCCACTGACTGTAATGGGCTTACTTCAGAGTAGACATGCATAAGCTGGTCTCTTTGGAGAGGCTGAGTAGGTGCTGGTGGAGCACTGAAACTGGCTTTAATCTGGATGGGGCTAATTTTTTCACTTGTATTGCAAGACAAAATTTATTAGAAGTCTTAGGGTCTCAATAAAGGGACCAGAAATCACATGGATTCAGAACCTGATGGACTACTTCTCTTGTGACTGATAGGGCCCGGTCATCTTGGGGCACTGGCCCAGAAAGCATCTCCAGTTCACTGTGAAAAGTGTCGGTTCAGTCTTTATAATTGGCTGAACAGTGCGTTCTTTCTGTTGGATCATCCTGAGCCAGATTTGAAAGCAATTTGCTTTCATAGCAATGCACAGCTAGATGCTATCTCAGCACACGTAGGTTCCCAAACTCATATTTGCCAAGTCAACTGGAATATGGGGGCAATGGCAGTGACTGGGCAAGACTGGCTGGTTGGAGGAAGAGACTTGCTGAGAATTGCCACCCCATCTTTTCTATCTCCTGCTGAAATCTGAAATGCTACAGTTTACCTAGGAAATTTACATGCTGTTCAGCTTTCAGTTGTGGCTGTAAAGTGATATTTGTGCAATTTGGGTAATACAAAACAACTAAATAAATAGAGTCTAAATGGTATTTTTTAAAGGAATTGTTTCATAATCTGATGTAGAAACCACTCTTCTAATACTGTGTGTTAGAAAAATGAATTTGAAAGACTATAAAATTATGATTCTCTTTCCATCTGAAAGGCAAATTCTCAAGCAATAAGGGTGGGAAACTAACATTAAAACAGCATAATGGGATGTGTCATTTATACAGTCCTATTAGTTTTACAGTATTGTCGGCATCAGAATGCATTAGTGTGACATTTTCAAGTTTTCTGGGGGGGAATCAGGAAGGGGTAAAAAATGGAAGGTTAAGTATTGCATTTTATCATAGGAACAGAACATTTACTGCAAAACCCCAGACAGGAGCCCTCATAATGAATAGAAAGAAGGGAATGCAGGAAAGCTTGTTAAAACTAGAGACTTTTTCTGGTCTTTGGGTTTGCTATGCTAATGTTAGGGACTTGCAGCAGCAGCAAAGTTGAGATTTAAAAGGAATGCAGCCGTTACTAACTACTGATTCTATAAAGCTATCCTTTGCTCGTTCAGCTAATTTAAAAGGCTCATTTAGATCCTATTTTTCAAATGCTGCACTAGGTCACATTACAGACGAGATAAACCATTCCAAGTCAATACAGCTACCCAGTTTCTCTAGGAAGCCTTGCAGAACTTCCTTGGGAAGGTTTTTTTCTTTCCTTGCTAATTTTTTTAAGTGACTAATGGTTTATCAATAAAACTAAGGATCTAAGGTATTAACTGCTTTCCTCAACACTCAACACAGGAAATAAACACTTGGCTAAATTTCATGAAGTGGGAAAGTCAAATTCTCATAGAGTATTCAGTTTGGAAGAAATGGAATATTTGCTTTTTCCATTTATCCGCATTTCCAGCTTTCCCTTACCCAGAGATCCAAAACATGTAACAATATAAGTAGAGACAAAATAGAAAATTACTCCTGTCCCCAAAAGCTTAGGTGTAAAATCCTTTTTAAATTGACTTAGGACAAAACCTATCAAACTCAGTGGGAGTTACTTTCAAATAACTAAGATGTGTTTTATTAGGTCAGTGGTTCTCAACCTATGGGCCATGAACACAACTGTGGGCTATGACTCAATTTTTGGTGGTTTGTGAAATAGGGCTCTAGGTTATGTGCATTAAGAGTAAAACAAGCTGCTATTTGGGGAGGGGAAAACTGCTACCCAATCACCATGATAGCTACGCCCCATGACATTTATAAATTAGGCAACAACTTCTAAAAAGTTTAACAGTCACTTGATTAGTCCATAAAGACACACAGTGGAATCCTACTCAAAAGTAAGTCATATTGTGTTCAAAGGGGCTTCTCCCTGGTAACTGCCTTCCCAAATAGGATGCAGAGTAAGAAATTTCAGCATGGCTGCATCAGGATAGGATTGGTCCCTACTACACAGGGTCACCATATGTCCCGAAAAACAAGGACAGTCCCAATTTTTGGGGATTGTGTTCACATACTGGCAAATGGGACAGAAGGTCCTGTCCCAGTTTTGTGGAAGAGAAGTATGGCAACTCTACTACTGTATCAATTGTTAGACCACTTTTTTGAGGGATGGGATGCCTTTCTGAGGAGTGGTGTGTGCAAATCAGCAATTTTGTAAAGGGCAAAGGGAGGATTCTTGCTGTTAGTAGTGGATCTGAGGACAGAGCCTAGTGCAAAATCTGCCTGTTCCCCAATGCAGGGGTGTCCAGATTTTTAACTTCAGGACTCCTGGATCTTTAAGAAATGTGTAAAGGAGAGAATTTCAGCAGGTACAGCTTTTCAACTCACAGATCACAAGCTAAACCTGCTGAAATCCCTCTTGTTAAAAGTCCAGAAGCCCTAAATTTTGTACACCCCTGCCCTAAGAAGAGAGCAAAGTCCATGACCTCTTTTTTTTTTAATTCCTGACCATTTCCTCTTCTTGTTGGGTAATAATCCTGTCTCAGTTCTTCCTGTTTAGCTGAGGATGCTTCCTCAGCTCCTGCTGCTGCTTGAATTCCTGCTGCCTGCCTTCCCTGATTTGACAGTGCTTTTACTCGTTCTGATCCCATGGAGAGATTTAACAGACAAGAAGTGGTTTTATTTTTGACGATACGGGTAAGACCTGGGAAATGAATATTGCAAGCCCTGAATCCCACAACTCTAAATTTAAAACTTAAATCAGGTCAGGACTACACAACGATTTATCTTATCTCTGCTGCTCACTTTTCATAGGAGGAATGGGCTTTTCTTTCTTCCTGCTCCCTTTTGAGCATTAAAGTGACTGCTCCCTTCCTTTCACCTTCTGTGGCTTTTCATCTTCACCTTCACTTTTTTTAAATTCCAGAACTACTTCGATGTTTTAAAAAATATTGCAGGTCTGGGGCCTTAGTAGGCACACCTCCTTTTACTGGGGTCAACCAAATCAGAAGCAGCATGGAATGGCCTCCAGTCTAGCCATGCCCTCCACAATGAAATTGTGGTCCAGAGTTCTCTTGCTGAATGGTAGAACTCATGCCTTGTATGAAGGTTCCGAGTTCAATTTTTGGAATCACAGGTAGGGCTAGGAAAGATCCCCTTTAGGACTGCTGACCTCCTAGGATTGCCCTGGGAGGGTTTGCATCAATTTCCCAGTGACTATCAAAAGCAATCCCAGAAATTTTAATATAACCTTTACAATATTATATCACACTGGTAAATATATAGTTTCAGTTGGAATTCAGTCCAGTTAGAACTGAACTGGAAGCACAGTTCAGATGGTCCTGTGCTCATCTGAAACCCTGGATTGCTGCTTCCAACTTGTACAAAAATGAATGCGGGTATGAATCACTCAAAGGCAGTTTCTTATGAACCAGCCTCCAGACAGAGTTCTGCATCCTCCTGATCTGTCTGACCACAAATGCACTAGAGTGATGGTGGGTCCTGACCCGGCATGTAGCAGGACTTGGGGTTTGCTTGGGGTCTAGTTTTCTCAGAAATTGCAAACTCTTGCTTGGCCTGCATCACTGTAGATGGGTGACCACCAGGGGTCTTTTTGAGGGGGTTCTCACTGGTACAGAGCATTGGGACCACGGTATGAGTACCAGCACCTCTGTGGCACCCAACATGCCTGATTACAAAAGGCGATCATCTTCATGGTGAATAACCCCCCCCTTTATAACATCTTCATGGTGAGTACCCCCACCTTTATTTCTAGAGGCTGTGGGTGGCGCAAGTGGTTAAGACACTGTGCCTGTTAACCAGCAGGCCAGCGTTCGAGACCCGGGTCGGCCCCACAAGACAGGGTGAGCTCCTGTCCTTAGCCCAGCTCTGTGACGCCAGCTGGATCCAACTGTATTGGCTCTGCCTTTCCATTGGACTAATTCAGTGGCGTGGAGAGGGGGGATTTGCTGCTTGGGTAACAGCCTATCCTCAATAACAATCCAACCCAGGCTTTCATGCTTCGCATGCAGCATATGCAGTGCCAAACACAATACCATAGTGTTCCAAGACTGACGGAGGCCTGCTTTTTATTTCAAGAAAAAAACGCACTAGTGATCACATTATTGAACAGCTGGTTTTGAAAGAAAAGTCAAACCTGTGAGTGCTAATGATGAACAGTTTGCCTCTCAATCATTTCATTTTTCAACAGTTTTGATGCTGCAAAAGAGAGAAGATTGTTTTTGTGACCTGTAGGGAAGGCCAAAAGACTGTTAAGATTTTCAGCAGTCAAAGCAATTCCCTGGAAGGGAATAAGAAACCCAGTGCCACACTACAGATTTTCTATGATCCACTCCAGCAAAGAGGAAGGTGGCTGTGCTGGGAGGTTTGTGACAAATAGTTCAATCCTAAGCCTGTCTACTCAAAAGTAAGTCTGATTGTGTTCAATAGTACATACTCCCAGGAAAGTGTGGTTAGGATTGCAGCCAAAGCAAGTGTGCTTCTGTGTATGTGCCTCTGCCCTTCCCCATTACATCTACTGAGTAGACCCTCCCACCTACATTTTTGGGTGAATGGGGAAAGCATGTGTTTAATAAATACATGTTTATAAGCTGATTTTATACTTTAAGCAAGGGTTATCCAAACTTTTTGGGAGGAGGGCCATATCATCTCAGACACTGCCTTGGAGGCCAGAAAAATGATTTACATTTCAAATTTGAATAAATGTACATATAAGAGTATATTAGAGACAGATATAGATAATTATGAGAACTGCCCATGGGCTGGATGGAGGGGTCTTGTCACAGGCTGCATCTGGCCCCCAGGACACGGTTTGGACACCCCTGCTCTAAGTACATACAGAAGTACTGTAAGTCCTATTATGTTTGATGGGGTTCACTCTCAGGAAAGTGCAGTTAGGATTGCAGGCTCAGTGTGAGTAGGTGGGGTAAGCCTGCATGCAAGGAGACTTTCTGCATGTGTGAGTGAGAAATCCTACCAGTTCTCCATTTAATAAATTCCAATTCATCATTTAGCTTTGTCTATATTCCTTGTTCTGTGTATTTAAAAGTTAGGGATGGGGAGATTGGCTTCATATTCAGTAATTTTTTAAAACACTGAACTGGTCAGCAGTTGAAGATGGATTTTAAAATGTGGGGGTAGGTGCAGTTGTCAGTCTTCTTTGAATCATGTTGCCCTCACTCTTTGAAGTGCAAGAGCTGCAGAATATACCAGGAATAGTCAGTCTGCTCTGCTCAATCTTCCTATCCTTATGTGTGTGTCAAGCAAGGTGGAGTAATTGGCAGATCAAGCCTCAACTCCCTCCTCCGCTTCTGTACTTAATTCAGAGTGAGGACTGGAATAACCTTTGCATGCAACTTTTATCTAGCGTGTAGGATGCATAGGCACCCGGGCACCTGGGAAAGATAACATCCCTGCTGAAGTTCTGAGGTGCTGTAGAGGGACCATTTCCACTGAACTGTACAAGATATTCTGCCTCTGTTGGAGGGAAGGTGGAGTACCACAGGACATGAAGGATGCTAATATTGTCACACTGTACAAGAACAAGGGTGACAGGGGTGACTGCAACAACTACCGTGGCATCTCTCTTCTTAGTGTTGTAGGGAAGCTGCTTGCCCGAGTCATACTGAAGAGGCTTCAGGTGCTTGTAGAGAGGATCTATCCTGAATCACAGTGTGGATTTCGAGCCAACATGTCCACCACTGATATGGTATTTTCCCTTCGACAGTTGCAAGAGAAATGTAGGGAACAAAGACAGCCACTCTTTGTAGCCTTCATAGACCTTACAAAGGCTTTTGATTTGGTTAGTAGGGATGGCCTTTTTAAAATCCTCCCCAAGATTGGATGCCCACCTCAGCTCCTCAACATCATCAGGTCCTTTCACGAGGACATGAAGGGCACTGTAGTTTTTGATGGCCTAACATCAGACTCCTTTCACATCCGAAGTGGAGTGAAGCAGGGCTGCGTCCTCGCACCAACTTTATTTGGGATCTTTTTTGCAGTCATGCTGAAGCATGCTTTTGGAAACGCAACAGAGGGAATCTATCTCCGGACCAGATCCGATGGAAAACTCTACAATCCTTCCAGACTAAGAGCAAAGTCCAAAGTCCAGCTGAAATGCTTGCGTGAGTTCCTCTTCGCCGATGACGCTGCTGTTACTGCTCACTCTGCCGAAGACCTTCAACGACTTATGGACCGTTTTAGCAAAGCCTGCCAAGACTTTGGACTAACAATCAGCCTGAAGAAAACACAAGTCATGGGTCAGGGTGTGGACTCACCTCCCTGTATCACAATCTCTGAACATGAACTGGAGGTTGTCCATGACTTTGTGTACCTTGGCTCAACTATCTCTGACACTCTCTCCTTAGACTCTGAGCTGAATAAACGCATTGGTAAAGCGGCTACTACATTCTCCAGGCTTACAAAGAGAGTATGGCTTAATAAGAAGCTGACGGAACATACAAAGATCCAGGTCTATAGAGCTTGCGTCCTGAGCACACTCTTGTACTGCAGTGAGTCTTGGACCCTTTATGCATGACAGGAGAGGAAGCTGAACACCTTCCATATGCGCTGTCTCCGACGTATTCTTGGAATCACCTGGCATGACAAAGTCTCAAATGACACAGTATTGGAACGTGCTGGAATCTCTAGCATGTTCACACTTCTGAAACAGCGGCGTCTACGCTGGCTTGGGCATGTCGTGAGAATGGCTGATGGTCGGATTCCAAAAGATCTCTTATATGGAGAATTAGTGCAGGGAAAGCGCCCAAGAAGGAGACCACAGCTGCGATACAAGGACATCTGCAAGAGGGATCTAAAGGCCTTGGGAATGGACATCAACAGCTGGGAAACCTTGACCTCTGACCGCTCAGCGTGGAGGCAAAAGACCCAGCATGGCCTTCTCCAACTGGAAGAGACACTTGTTCGGCAGGCTGAAGCAGAGACAGACCCGAAAGCAGCGAAACCTGGGACCTGGGCAGGGAACGGAATTTATTTGTCCTCAGTGTGGAAGGGATGGACACTCTCGAATTGGCCTTTTTAGCCACACTAGATGTTGTTTCAGGACCTCCAATCAGAGCACGATACCATAGTCTTTCGAGACTGAAGGATGCCAATAATAATAGGATGCATAGGGAAATGTCTCCACCTGTGTCTGGGACCTACCATTCCTGAGGATTCCCTCCTGTGCTAATAACAGTTTAGCAACCCTCACATAAGTTTGATAGTGACTTGGGGTTGTCACAAAAGTGCCGTAAAGCACTTCTGCCTCATTCCTGAGGTGTTAGGACAGTGCACAGGCATATGCCAACCTCCCCAAACCACCATGGGAAGATAGGTCAGGTGAGTTATGCCAGCCTAAATAGGTTAGGATTACATTCTTAAGCAAAATTTATTCTATAAAGGCATTACAGATGGCATAGCAGTTACTTTGGGCATTTGTCCTTGTGGTTGAAGAATATTTCCTATATTCACACACACACAGTGCTAAACCTACTCAATCCTAAAGATGATTTCCTGGGAGAAAGACCCATTAAACACAATGGGGCTTACTTTTGAGTAGACATGGTTAGGATTGTGCTTTTACTTTCCAAGGAGAATAAGTGAGAAGAGCATAGGGAGGGCAGTGGTTGGTTAGACTGCCTGGTGCAGTAACTGGGTAGGGTAGGTGAGATGGTGATAAGCTGTGAGGTATCTCTGTTGAAGCCTCCCCCAGATCACTTCTTAAGCCACTTGATCCACCCTCATGGATGGACTAGTCCTGAATTTAATGATCAATAGCTTTTTGTGTTTATGGGTGTATATTTAAGATCAGTTAATGGTGTTCAACGTATGCTAGCAATTACTTTGTACTTCCTCCGGTGTAATTCTATTTGCTTTATTGGGGCTAAGAACCCAATTCTGATTCAGTGTGCTGGTTTACTGTCAGCACGCACTGTCACAAATGTGCTAGAAAGTACATTTGTGAGGGTTAGCTGATCTAAGGATGTGTGCTTTGAAGGCACCAGTTTGCTCAGACCACCAACTCTCTAGGGAGGTGAGTAGGGGCATGAGGGGAGGAAGCAAAGGAAGGAAGCAGGAAAGTTTTTCTCAACATGAAAACACAGATACCTATTGTTTACTCAGAAATAACCTCTCTTGTGGTCCATGGGGCTTACTCTCAGGTAACTGAGAATACCAGGGTGATCATACAGAATGGAGGACAGGGTGCTTCTACCTTTAAGCACTGCATAGAAGAGGGAATTTTGACAGGTGCTGCTTTTTAAACCCTTCTGTGATGAGCTAAACCTGCCTAAATTTCCTCTTCTATGCAATGCTTAAAGGTAGAGGCACTCTGTCCATTCCATATGGCAGTGGTCTTCGGCCATTTCAGCCCGGGACCCCCTTTCAATATTTGGAATCTGCCCAGGACACCCTGTCAAACTTGCTACCCCAAATCTGGAACACAAGGCTTAAAAAGAGGATCTGTCCTGGAAAAAGAGGACATAGGGTCACTCTGCCCCCAAGTCCCCATGCTCTCTCCCACCACCACTGTCCGCAACCCCACAGATACTCTCTTACCCCCAACTTCCCCCAAACACCCAGATTTTCTCACACCCCTGTCCGCAACCTCTGCATGTGCTCTCAAACACACAGACACAACCGTTTCATCCCATGCATGCATTCACATATCCACAACACACATACCCACCCCATGCACTCACACACGCACTCTCTCTCTCTCTCACATGCGCACACACAAACACGATTATGCACACAACCCATGCACTCACACACATACAGGAAAGTAGGATTGGGGGGAGGAGGAGTTTGGACTAGTTTTGCAAATAATTAAAAAAAAAATTTCACATCATCTGTAGCGCCAGTTACTATCATTTTCAGTGTGCACTTCTGGAGCACTTGTAAGTTCCAGGTGCCTGGGATCAGGGCCAAGCTGGAAGCATTGCAACCCCTGTACTAATCTTCCACAGCAGCGAAAGTGTTTGCTTACTTGCTAGTAAATGTGGCTTTGCAGTTTCACTTTAAATGGAGCTCATTGTAAAGGGGAAGCTTGGAGGAGGGAATTTCCTTCTGGGGTGATTCTGGAAGCTGTGCGCATTGGATCAGGATTCTTCTGGTGTCCTTGGATTGCTCTTAGCCTGCTCTTTCCACTGGACTATGGCACATTTTCTTATCGTGAGTAAAGCTGCAATAAAAATTTCATTTTCCCATGTATTTTCTATGCATATTTTTGCTTTTAAGTTTTTTTGTGGCCATAACGTTTGGTAGGAAGGATCTATTTTGAAATAAATTGTACTGTTGGATTCACCTCTTCAAGACAAATCCAATGATGTATGACATGATGGGATAGTGCACACCATCGCAAAGTTGAATTTTTGGGGTCTCCAGGACCAAGATGGTGGTCCCTCAGCCTTTCCGATCCCCACTTTGAAGAGCACTGCTTTACAGTCACCTTGGTGAACACGATTGTAGCCTGACAGCCCAATTATATGCATGACTCCTCAGAAGTAAGCCCATTATAGTCCATTGGGCTTACTCCCAGGAAAGCGTGGTTAGGATTGTAGTTTTGGAGCCCAATCCAGGCAGGTTTCCTCAGAAGTAAGCCCATTATATTCAATTGGGCTCACTCCCAGGAAAGTGTGGTTAGGATTGTAGCTTTGGAGCCCAATCCAGGCAGGTTTCCTCAGAAGTAAGCCCATTATATTCAATTGGGCTCACTCCCAGGAAAGTGTGGTTAGGATTGTAGCTTTGGAGCCCAATCCAGGCAGGTTTCCTCAGAAGTAAGCCCATTATATTCAATTGGGCTCACTCCCAGGAAAGTGTGGTTAGGATTGTAGTTTTGGAGCCCAATCCAGGCAGGTCTCCTCAGAAGTAAGCCCATTATATTCAATTGGGTTCACTCCCAGGAAAGTGTGGCTAGGATTGTAGCTTTGGAGCCCAATCCAGGCAGGTCTCCTCAGAAGTAAGCCCATTATAGTCAATTGGGCTTACTCCCAGGAAAGTGTGGCTAGGATTGTAGCTTTGGAGCCCAATCCAGGCAGGTCTCCTCAGAAGTAAGCCCATTATAGTCAGTTGGGCTTATTTCCAGGTAAGCATGGCCAGGGTTGGTGCTTTAAGAGGGATACCTCAGGCTCCCCCATCCCAACTGTCCCTTTTCTGCCTCAGGCGCGCGCCTCTTAGCCTCGCCTCACAGCCCATCCCCCCCCCCCAAACGGTCACTGCACGAGCGCAGCCCATTTTTTGGCGGGTCCTTTGTGTCCCTCCCCCTTTCATACACACACTCTCTCGAGGCAGAACAGGGTGGGGGGGAAGAACGACAGCCAATCAGAAGGCGAGAAGATGTTCCTTGAGTGACAGCGGGAACTTCTCACCCAATAAACAACAAAGGGAGGCGGGCTCTGTCGAAAGAGCTTCGGACACGCCCACAAAGTAGGCGTGGCCTAGGGCGGGAGGTATATAAAGCGGGCTGCACGGGTTCCGGAACGCTCAGTAGCGCCTGGAAGCCGGCGCGGGCGGATGGGTGGTGGGGCTGCTGCGCTGGATGAGACGAGCGCTGGGGAGTTTGATGCTGGACATCGTTGCCGCCTCTAGGGTTCCTTTGCCGGCTGGGATTTACGTGCCTCGCGGCGGCTGTTCCTTCCTCGTTTCCCACTTGCGAGTGACCACGACTGGGCCGGTCCCCCCCGGGCAGGCGGGAGGGCCATGGAGGAGAAGTACCTGCCGCAGCTGATGGCGGAGAAGGACTCCCTGGACCCCTCCTTCACCCACGCGCTGCGGCTGGTCAACCAAGGTGGGGGCTCTGCCGCTTCGCTTGCGGGGGGCGGGAAGCGGGCTGGGGGAGCCTCGAACCTGGTTGGGCTTGGGAGGGACAGAGGGTGTCCAGCCTGGGAGGGAGGAGAGCAGAGCAGCAGATGCTAGGAGCCCATGTCTACTCGAAAGTAAGTCCATTGCAGTCACTAGAGTTTACCCCCAGAAAGGTGTGGCTGGGATTGCAGCCTGACGTGTACTCCAGCTCTGCTTGTAAGAGCCCAAGCCTATGCCTTCCTACTCGGGAGTAAGTCCCTTTGGAGGCGCTAGAGCTTACTCCCAGGAAAGTGGTGGCTCCTGTTGCAGCCTGACGTGCACCAGCTCTGGCAGTAAGAGCCCAATCCCATACCTGACTACTCAGGAGTAAGTTCCAATGGAGTCTCTAGAAAAGGAAAAGTCACTCCCAGGAAAGCGTGGCTAGAATTGCACCAGATCTGGTAATTATAATCCAATCCTATGTAAATTAGAAGTAGGTCCCATTGCAGTCACTAGAGTTTACTCTCAGGAAAGTGTGGCTAGGATTGCAGGCTAGATGCTCCAGTTCTGGTGGTAAAATCTAAAGCTTATGCCTGCCTACTCGGAAGTAAGTCTCTTTAGAGTCACTAGTGTTTGCTCCCTGGAAAGTGTGGCTAGGATTGCTTCTCAGTGTGCACCTAGCTCTGGTAGTAAGAGCCTGAATGCCATGCCTCCCTACTCAGAAGTATGTTCCATTGGAGTCACTAGAGCTTTCTCACAGAAAAATGTGGTTAGGATTGTAGTGTTAGAAGCACCAGCTCTGGTAGTAAGAGCCCTATCCCATGCCTGCTTACTCGGATGTAACCAAGCCGTTAGATCTTGCTCCCAGGAAAATAAGGCTAAGGCTAAGATTATAGCCTGAGATGTACCAGCTGCTATGATAAGAGGACCTGTACTTGTCTTGCAGCCTAAAATGCAACAGCACTGGTGGTGCTCAGCCCAATCCTATGCCTATGTACTTAGAATTAAGTCCTATTGGAGTCACTAAAACTTACTCCCAGGAAAGTGGCTAGGATTGCAGTGTAAGATGCACCAGCTTGGTAGTAAAAGTGTAATCCTATGCCTGCCGCCTTGGAAGTTAGCCTCAAAGCTGGTATGTGCCAATCCTATGCCTGTCTGTATAGCAATCCCATTTGAATCAGGAAATCCCATTTGATTTTATCCCAGGAAAGTTTGTCTAGGAGTGGAGCCTAAAAGATTTCTGGGGTTAAAAGATTTGTACCTGTTTTACAACCAGGGCTAATAGTGCCAATCTTGTAGTTGTCTTCTTAAAAGCTGTTCACATTATAGTCAGTGGGACTTAACAGGAAGGTGTGTGTAGGATGCAGCTTGAAAGGTACCTGTTCCGGTAGCAAGTAAGCTGTACCTGTCTCATCACTACCTGTGCTAGTCCTTAGCCTGTCTGCTCAGAAATTAGTCCGAAGCAGTCAGTGTGACAACTCAGGAAAGTACAGCTAGGATTGCAGCCTAAGTTGCACCAGCTCTGGTGGTAAGAGCCCATTCCTATGCCTGCATATTCAAAAATGCCATTATAGTTCTGGAGGAAAGAGCGCTACCTGTCTTACCACCCAACATTCCTGGTATATGCCAATCCTATGCCTTTCTGCTCAGAAGTAAGTTCTGTAGTAGTGGGACTTACTCCTGGGAATGTATGAATAGGATCACAGCCTAAAATGCGCCAGTTCTGGCTGGCTGTAGAAGTATTCCGCTTAACTGGCCTAGAAGCTGGTACTCACTTGTTTACATGCATGTGAAAGGTAAAGCTGTTCCTCTTGGTTAGGAGTCTCCAAACTTTTTGACTGGAGAGCCACATCATCTTCCAGGCACTGTGTCAGGGGCCAGAAACCTAATTTACGTTTAAAATTTGAATCAATGTACATATAAGAATGAACTGGAGTGGATTAAAAGGCTTACCCAAGACCCCGGCTGGATAGAGGGGTCTTGCTGGGGGCCACATTGAGGCTCACCGAGGGTGGCATCTGGTCCCTGGGCCGGGGTTTGGAGATCCCTGCTTTGGCTGACCTCATGTCAGCTTCTCTTTGCAGATTGATTTGCAAATGCCTGCCAGCCTGGGAACACTTTCTGCATTTGAGGGGTGGTCCATCAAGGCTTAGACTACCATAAATTCAATTGACTTGATGGTACTGTAAGGCTTGTTTGCTGCCACAATCTAGTATGAGAGAAAGAAAAACCATAATATTGGAGTGCCCTTCTAGTGAGATCCTCTGAGTACTGGAGAAGATGAGCTGCATAACTACTGTACTGGGGAACAATTGGTGCTGACTGCAGTGGGGCTTTTTTTGTGGGGGGAGGGTAAACAGGCATAGGATGAGACGCTTCAGCTGGCTGTACTGAAAATAGTCTTGTGTTCTCATTAAAAATACTCTAGCGTAGCTGGCGCTTTCCAGTACTGATCTCAACAGGCTGATGTGGCACTTGAGAGAATTACTTGCATGCCTTGTACAAGGAAAGCATAGGATCAGCCTTGCTGATTCACTAATAAGAAACTATAGTCCTATAAGCCAATATAAAATGTTGCCCTAGAATAACACTCCATATAAGAATGGGAATCTATTCTTTACCCTGTTGTGTGTCCTGGATTGGTGTAATTTTAAGAGTAGTTGTAAACTGTTGCCATGTAGGGGCTTCTTAAGCTCCCAAACTTGTATGATCATGGAATTGGTTCTGGGGAATAAAAATAGGTTTGCATTGACAGTGGATGGTTGTGATTATAGTTTTATTCTTCAGTGTTAGCTGCCTTGGGCTCCTCTTATGGGGGAGGAAAGGCGGGGTATAAATTGAGTTAAATAAAAAATAAATAAAAAAATAGTGGACAGGAGAAAACTGGTTTAGTTGTATATAGAGCAGAGTGAGGCTGTTTTAAAAAAAGACATGTTTGAGGTGGAAAGTGTCAAATGTTCAATATTTTAGACATGGATCAACCTTGATACAACTGGGTATATATGTTCAGGTTTCTTTCCTGAGAACATTGATTTGAGGACAAGGGTTCTGGAAGAAACAGAAGTGGAGGTGGTATCCATTTACATGTAAAGGGTTATGACTGGTTACCCTACAGCAGTGGTTCTCAATCTTCCTAACGCCGTGACCCCTTTATAAGTTCCTCATGTTGTGGGGACCCCAACCATAAAATTATTTTCGTTGCTACTTTATAACTGTAATTTTGCTACTGTTATGAATCATAATGTAAATATCTGATACGCAGGATGTATTTTCATGGTTACAAATGAAATGTGTGTTCTATGCACACACTGAACACAATGGGGTTTTTTTCAGAGTAGGCATGCATAGGATTGGGCCCTGAGGCTGTCAGTCAGCCCCAGTGCACGCGCAGCTACAGCTGGAGGTCTGGCAAGCCTGACCTGCCCCCCTGCACCAGAGGTCTTTAGGTGACCCCCACGAGAGGTCTAGGTGACCCCCAAAGGGGTCCCGACCCCCACTTTGAGAAACGCTGCCCTACAGAGATAAAGCATATTTACCGGTATGTATTAGAAAATTTCTGGGGCACTCAGAGTAATCAACTCTCCTAATTTTGATTGGGAAGAAGATTAAGCTTTGTTAGCAAAAATGTTTTTGTCCTGTGATGGGATGCATGAAAAGATCTCAAGAGTCTTTCAGCTCCTGTGTCTTGAAAGATATTGGGATAACAAAGATAGTGGTAGGTAATTTCTTTTTAAATTATTTTAGAGGATGTATTTAGGAATACTTGTGGTAAGAACATGAATAGCCATGTTCTAGATATGTGTGAGATAATGATTCATTCAAACCCTTCTTTGCTAGTCCTAGTAGGTGCTTTCAACCTGCCTGTCTTTAGTTCAAGGGAATTGTGGAAGTTAAGGCAGACACTGCAGTCTCCTTTGTTCTGGCAAATTTCTTTGTGGGGAGCCCAGCTGGTAACTAGATATTTCATTCCCAGAAAAACACTTGATGTCAGGACTTGATCAGGTGGTGTTTGTATCCAGAATACATTACAGTCTACGGAGGAAATGGCCATTCAGTGCCTCTAGTTCAAGATAGGAAGTTGCCTGTGTGGTTGCTTCTAAAGAGAAAGCAGCCTGACTTAATGCTAAATATTGTGGATACTTTCATTTTTTGCCCATCTTGCTGTAGATTTTTAAAAGAGCATACCTTGATGTGCTGTACTCCAGCTGCTCAAGAGGAGGCAGATGGGTCTTGCAGTTAATTTTTGCTGTGCCTTAGTGAAATTGCTGTCTTAACTAACGTGGGAGGGAGGAACTGATGGCTTTGTTTAAAAAAAAAACAGAAAACCTACAGACACTTTGTCTTTTTCATTCTGTGGCTATTACATGTTTCTGCTGTCAAATATGTGAAGAGGGCTGGAAGCACAGTAAATTGATATCTGATCACCAGTAGAGGTGAAGGTTTTATTAAAAATGAATTGCAGGCATAACTCACAAGAATAAGATTGCTTGTGCCTACAAGCTTGAAGTGATGCTTTGGTAAACACGACAATATACTGTAGTTACTTAAAAGTGAAAACAACAAGATCCCCAAGGATAGTTTCATAGGTATTTCTCAAACGTAAAGAGATCAAGAAACAAGTTGCCATGGGTGTACTGAAGACAATGTTCAATTCCAAAGTTTGCCTGGAATAAAGTTCCATGGGATGGTTGGCATTCCTACCATGTTTGCATCATGAAATCTATAGACTTCAAGTTCCCAAAAATGATTCCTATCAGTATTTTAGATTGAATTGAATACTTTTACTTGAATACTGTTACTCTTGAATACTTTTGAAATTGAATACTGTTACTCTTGCTTGCAGAGTGTGCCATGACAAAATATCAAACGTTAGATAGAAGGGTTGTAATTTTGTATTTGTGTAATTGGTCTAGAGGTTGCTAAAGTTTTCAGCCAAATGGCTGCATCAAACATCTGGCACAGTTTTGAGGGCCAGATAAAATATTTCAATATAAAATTTTAATGCTTTAGAGATTAACCAGTAAATGGGTTCAAATTTCCAGCGTTTCTGCAAGCACCAGCACAGAGCACAGAAATAAAGTGCACACTTAATAGGACCCCTATTCCCCTACCACACCATTACAGCTCCAGTTGTGTGTGTTAAACTGGGTCACAGGCTCTTGGGGGTGGGGAACCAGAAGCTGGCCACAGGCCAGGTAGAGGCTTGCGGCCAGGGTTTGGAGAAGCTTAGTCTAGAGCAGTGATTTTCAACCTTTTTCATTTCATGGCACTCTTAACAAGGTACTGAAATGGTCAAGGCACACCATCAATTGTTGTTACCATTGTCAAGGCACACCTGACTTCAAATCCCCCAATTTTCCTTTTAATGAATGTCAGTCCCCAAATTCCCACAACACACTTGAGGACTATCCGTGGCACATCAGCGTGCCACAGCACACTGGTTGAAAATCACTGGTATTGCGTATGCCTATTTTAAGGTGACACTGGGATGCAAACCTAACTACTATCAGTGTGGTTGGACAGATACTTAGAATACTAATTGCTGTAGGCAAATAATAGATGAAAGCTGTTGCTGTTGTGCATGTGCCTGGGATTCAGGATACTGTACAAGATTAGATGGACTCTCAATATGACCAAGCAGGGTTTTCAACAGAACATAATTGACAGACTGGACAGGACTTGAGGGGGCTGTCCATTCCAGTACCAGATGTTAAAGTTCAACAAAGCTATACAGTACAGTATTTCCTTTCAGAAGTTGTTTTGTAGTAACCCCTTCTCCTAGCGTTGCAGAAGTCATGCTTATCACTGATGGTCGCACTTAATATTTCCTGTATTTGTTTCCCTTTAATCTGCATATTTCTGACACCAATTCAGGTTTATCTGTTAGACTGGAATCTAACACAAGTGTATAGGTGAACTCTTTCCAAGATTGAGAAATATGTAACAATAGGAACTGAACAGGAGTTGTAGCTGTCCAATAACAAGTAAACCTATTTGGTAAAATGGAATGTAAGTGCAGTATCTACTCAGAAGTTTATTGAATGGAATGATCTAATGTTCTTATGTTCAATACTTCAGAAGTTGCATATGTTCTTGAAATGCTAATGTAGCTTAGCTGTACCAGAACTGAATCTTACGTATACCAGCTAAAGCAGACAAAGGGTGCAATCCTAACCTAGACCAACACAATTTAAGATTTTCCTGTTCCTGTGGTGATGTAGGGAGGCAAACACATGTCTGCGCAAAAACCTCCCCCTTGAGTAGTTCAGAAGGGCCTTACCACTTGTGGCACACCCAGGTCAGCACGGGACTTGTGCCCAGGGTTAGGATTGCAGCCTTTAACCCCATGTCTCATTGCCTTAAGTAATGGCCTTTTTCTGAGCAACCTCCTAAATACTTGTACTGTATTGTACTGTATCTTGATTCTAAAGGTGTGATGCTGGTCTCATTCAGGTTATTTAACCTGGCAAATGCTTCTGCTTCAAGCACACTCAGTAATTTGATGGATCTGCTGATACACTTTTTAATGATGATGGCAAGGCAGATCCTTCCTGCACAGTGATTTTCAACCTTTTCCATCTCATGGTGCACCAACAAGCCACTGAAATTGTCAAAACACACCATCAGTAGTTTTTTTCCAAGGCATACCAAGCTTTTCAAATCCCCTAATTTTTCTGTTAATATGACTTTCCCCAAACACCTGTAGCACACCTGAGGACTATCCACAGAAGCTTGAAAATCACTGCTTTAGCAGGTCATGTTGACAGTAACCATTATTGGTATTCAGTTCCCTAACTGAGTGAGTGTCATACTTCTATCCATCACGCATGGTAACAACCGATGGACTAGTTAAGGCAATTTAATAAGCCGTACAATTTTTATAGTGTCTGAAGAGAGTTGATACTACATTGCTGTTGATTTTACAGTATCAACCTACTACAGTTATCAGTATCCCTTAGCCTGACATAAGTAAAAGCATGATGATAGAGATGGGAGAAAACTGAGTGGACCTTGCCTGAAACCATCCTAAGTAGTAGTAATCCACATCAGTGACAGTGCCATTGGCTGAGAATAGCCCAAGCTTACTTGGCAGGTTCCATCTTGCTTCTGAGTAAAAGTTACAGCATAGGTTTGAAGTTTCCTTTGGATGAAAGTCTGCCTAATACTGTGGCCCAAGTGCCACTGCCACTTGGCACTGCCTAGTGCTGTTGACTTGGCTTAAAAGCACTGTCTTTGAAGATGAGCTCTTCTGAGGAAGTTCAGAACAGGGTTCCATGGCCAGGGAACTCATGGGGGGAGATCTGGGGGGAGCAGGCTGAGCCAGGGGTGTATGTGTGGAATCTGTGTGTGACAGTGTCAAAGGTGTGCCTTATCAATGTTGTGATGCTGCTCCCCATCAGCAGCATGTGAATGTTAAAGATGCATGAAAAGACAAAGATCCCATTGAGCCAATGGATAGTAGAGACTCCGTTAGTGAAAGTCATCCTCTTCTCTCTTGTGTCCTTCACACCAGCCATAAAGGTTTCAAAGGTATAGTAAAGTACCTGTACAGTATTTTATTTATTACAATATTTTGTATTATATTACAGTGTTTTATAACAACTTTTATATGTGATTTATACAAAAACTTTTATATAAATATTTTTGAACTGTGGAACTAATAATCTGAGTTTCTATTATTCCCTATGAGAAAATCCTCGTTGGGTTACAAGCATTTTGGATTCCAAGCAGGCTTCCAGAATGAATTATGTTCATAAACCAGGCACCATTCTAATTTGTCCATGGAATTTATTGCCCCAAGATATGATGACTTAAAAGGATTAGAAAACTTAAGGAAGAATTTGTCAAAAGTATGGCTTCAGATTCAGTGGAATTATTCCTCTGAATACAGTTGCAAGGGAACAAGTGAGAAGTCTGCTTTTTGTTTACCTACTTGGCTACTTGTCAGAGGCAGCTGGTTTTTTTCCAGAACAATATAGGACTTAGTTCTGTGGCAGGAAGGGAGGGTTGTCTTATTTTGTAAACAGTGGCTATGAGGGAAGGGCAATCCTGTTTGGGACCAGGTTATCTGAGGAGGTTTACCCACTTTATCCATTTACCCAAAAGTTGCTCTCTTGCAACAGTGGCTACTTGAGGCTGCTGCTGATAGTTTTGACTTGAACAATGGTGAAAGTGAACAGTTTCCAGTTCCCTGCTGATCCTGATCCAAGCTGTGTTCCTTACAAGTTGGTACTTTTGGTTCAAAGCTTGGTGGTTGGGAGCATTTGCAGGCATGTATAAGCATTTTGTCCCAGGTCTTAGAGAGGTCTTTGCTTCATGAAAAACATTGGTTCAGAGTCCAGTTGGTTCAAACAGTAAAAGGGTACAGGTCTCCTGTTGTGCAATCAAGGGAGCAAATTACCACTACCTTGCCAAGTAGTGCACTGTATCTGAGTGGGGCTGAGAGAAGTGAATGTTTCCATATAGTCAGGTGTTGGAAAAGCCACTTGGTGTTACTTGTATTTAGAGTAAATGGAAGTACTGGTATATGTTTGTCTCAATCAGTAGGGGGAGCTGGTTCCTAGTTTAAGGCCTTGTGGGTCCTCCTACTTTAGGGGCTTTTTCCTGTTGTGTTTCCAGCTGGATATAATGTTGTTAAAATAAAGCTTCTTGCAACCAGTTTTGCTGTTTGGGGAACATTTTAATCTTCAGCTTTGCAAACAGATGCCTGGAAGTCTAAATATAGTGTAGTTGTAGCTTGATGTTAAAGTGTAGACAAAAGACACTCTTAAATTGGTCAAAGACAGATAATAAACTTAGTGTATTGCCTTCTCTAGTCCAATATCTCTGAGGTGTGAAAGGGATTTTGTTGGAGGGGTGCAGTGCAAGTTGTGGTTGCTCCGTAAAATAGGCATATTTACAGAGCGTAAGTAGGAAGAGCTGAAGACGATGAAGGCAATAAAATATGTGCCCTTTAGGGATAGGGAACAGTTTATTGCTTATTTCTATGTCAACTGTTTTGTGGACAACTTGTTGAGAAAAAACTATATAAACTTAATATAGCTCTGAGTGCACATGAATGCATAACCTCAGCTGTCCTAAGCAAAGCCCTGCACTCAGTCTCCAAAAGGGAAGTCAGGTGATACTCCTGTGAGGGTCTAAGCTTCTGCTACTCTGGTAATGAGCAAGTTCCACAACTGTTATCAGTCCTTTAAAAGTGCCTGTACTTTGTTAAATGAGAAGAGCTGTAGCTCACCAGTAGAGCATAAAAGGAATAAACGTCTTGTATACCTAGTAAGTGATACTGTCTGAAATCTGGAGAGTCGCTACTAATGAAGGAGCCATCATTCTGAACTAGATAGCTCTTAGTTTAAGACAACTTCTATGAGGCTTGTCCCTCTTATAACTAGTGTCATGGAAGACTGCATGCTAACTGAAGATGCTGTGGTGTTTACTGCTTGACTTGCTATGGCAAATTCAAGGAATGCATATGGCTTGTGAGCCTTGCATAGCATGAGACACTATAGAATCTGTTAGATGGTCAATGCCAGTATGACATACCTTACAATCCAGAGTAACTACGGGAGCACGTAAGAGACATTACGTGTACCCGTGGTTACTGCACCACCTAGTGAAAACCTATGAGAAATTCATATTGCAATCCAGAGCAAATTGTTCTTACCACTGGAGCAAGGACTCCCTGTAGTTACTCTGGATTGCGCCCATAGTTTTGCTCCTGCTTATTTGCTTTTGCCAGAAGAGAGTTAAAGCATTGTGTGCATTGATGATGCTTTGAAAAAGTAATAAAAATGCTCAGGGTGGGATCTTCAGTATGCTGTACCTGACTGTAAGCATAGATCTTGTAGGACCTTTAAAGCTTCATGCATAGATATTATTAAAAAACTTGGTGTATTAGGGATGCATATCTCTCTGAATCATTAGGACTTTGAGCAAATGAATTAACTACTCCCATTGTAATCCATAGGCTTTAAGATCACAATCCTAACCATGTCTACTTAGAAGTAAACCCCATTGTATTCAATGGGTCTTAACGTCCAGGAAAATGTCTTTAACATTTTAGCCAAAATGTGCTTAATGTTATCTTGGGTGTGTTCTGTGGTTTTGACCTTGAGGAGCAAAAAAAGTATGATTGGGTAGGTTTTTGAAGTATAAAAACACTTTAAAAACATGCTGCTGCCAAATTAATAGTAGGGATCCTACAGAAATGAGGAACAGTATTATCAGAACTTGTCATTGGAAAATAGAAATGAGACCTTCATAGGATACACCTAAGTTTGTGTGTCCCACAGAAAGCAAATGGAATCCTTCAAAAATGGGATGTTAGTTTCTTTTAATAGAAATGGTGTTACTTAAAATGAAAGGTATAGAACAAAACCAGCTTAAATCAACTCAATTTTAAATTGAAACTAAATTCAGTTTTGTATAAAATGGTGTGATATTCATGCTTTCTAGGTCTAGGCCACCACTGATATTACTCATCTGATTAGCAGCAATAGTGTAGTAGTAGCAGCAGGCGGTTTCTGATCAAATGCTAGATAACTGCCTCTACCATTGAAATACTTAATTTACTATAGGTGTCCCTCATTATCCAATAGGGTTCTGTTCTAGAATCTCCTGTGTATAAAAAGGGTATAAATAAAACTATTGAAAAATGGGTTTAAAGACTCACTTCTTGGTTTCTTGCTCTTATTTCGCCTAATTGAATAAAGTAGTGCCTCCATATCCGCAGGGGTTTGATTCTGGGACTGAAAAATGGAATGATTGGTTGCATGACTCTGCAGCTGAAGAAAAGTTTTTTAAACTGATTTGCAGTGGCCATTCATGCTGAGTCTACTCAGTGTATGTGTAATATATAAATATAAATATAAATCAATGTAATCTAAATCCATGCAAAATATCCAGGTTGGACCTGTACCTAAAGAGAAGTTATGACTACCTAGAGCCAGATAAAGATCTGAGACAAAGTAGGCTCAAACTATAGTTAGCATTTCCTATCCCCCCCCATATAGAGATACTAAAGTGGTTAAATCTTAATCTCTTTGTTTAAATCTTACTATCAACTTTAGGTATTATTTGAATAATAATTCAACTGTAGGTTTTGAAGTATTTCTGAGCAGCTATGGGAAACTGCCATCAGAACTTGTACAGTTTCCTTGTAGGTTTTGGTACTGTATTGCAAGATCTGTCACTTCTACTTGGCCTTTCATATTCTTGGCTTTTTTGAAATGTGCTTCTATTACTGTTACAGAGGCAGTACCAGGGCCATACCTATTTTGCAAAATAGTATCTAGGATGCACATAACACTTTTGATCCCTTTGCATATAGCTCTATGCCAAAAAACCCTGGGACTGTGCTTGAAAAGCTAGTACTTGGCAAAAGTATATAATCTTAAAAACATGTGAGTCATCTAAGCTTGCCTTGCGTAAGAGTCACTGAAAAAGCTGTCTGTACTCATTGGAGAGTAAATGGAGCTATCTTGAAATGGAATAATGTTGGCAGAAGACTGAGTGTCCCATTAAGAGCTTTATGTAAAGGTAAATCAGTTGCCAGACGTTAGAGCCTAGAGCTTAATAGAAATGGTAATCTGAATCGTTCTAATTTCTATATAGGCTTCTGTAGAGGTGAATGCATGTACACTCCAGTTTCCCCTGTAGGCTGTAAAGATGCACTAAAAGTGGTATTAACACAACTTTATTCAATATCTGATCTGCCACAGGTCTGCTTTTTGAACTTATTTGAAAGCCAATAAAACTTTCTACCTTAAAATGATTTTCATAGAAATTTATCAAATATATGCCAGCATGTCTTTCACAGTTTACCGTCTCCTGTGCAGTAAATCAATCTTGATGGTTCACTGGAAGAGCACTGTATGACAGGCCCCCGTCTTTCACTAGCTCGTGAGGTTTGTCTAAATGCATGTTCCTTGCTTTGGAGACCTATCCAACCATCTCTTCCTCTGCCATCTGCTTTCAGCTTTTCCGTAGGGTCTTTTCTAAAGAATCCTCCCATCTTAGGAAGTGGCCAAAATATTTGAGCTTTAGTTCAGTATCCATCCAGTGGAAAGTCAGGTTTGATTTCCTAGAGGAGTGACTGATTTGATCTTGCAGTCCAAGGGATTCTGAAGAGCCTTCTCTATCACCACAATTCAAAGGAATCTGTTCTTTGGTGCTCAGCCTTTCTTATGGTCCAGCTCTCACAGCCATATGTTATTACTAGGAAAATTGACAAATCTTCATTCTTACTCACAGCCATATTCTTATCAGCCTCCATTCTTACACTCCTCCCTGTGGCACTTGACTTTTCTAGCTTGGTAATCCTTAAACATTTGAAGGTCTTCTGCTCCTTCTAATGATTTATGTCTTATCTTGCTGCCACTTATGCTGGAGCTTGGAGAAAGCTCTGTGAGGTTTCATTTAAATTTTCTTAAACCCATCTTTTCTATTGTAGGGATCAGTTTTCATTTAAACTTTCCCAGATTTCAAGGAAGTATAAAGTGAAGCGTTTTTAACTCTGTGGGTTCAGTGATAACTTGATTTGGATATGCTATAGCACATGAGAAGGTGTGACCATTTATTTAGGGTGATTCTTTGATTTCATGCAAGCCTGGCACTTGGTCTAGAACTCTCACTTTAAGGTGCAAAAGTGTTCTGACCATAACTGATTTGCTTTCTCAACTGATTTGAGCACTTCATCTACAGATTGTCCTGGTTTCATTTCCTTTTGTACTTTGTTGCTGTGGCTTTCAGATGGCATCCTTATTGGAATAACACCAAGTAGCACATTCTTTGATCAGCTTTGAAGGATCAGGAAATGAAACATTCATAAGCAAGAGGTCAAACTTATTTGTATTTCCCGGCTTATTATACACACCGGACCATAAGACGCACCAAAGTTTAGAGGAGCAAAACAAGAAAAATATTCTGAACTGAATATTGTTCTAATATATTTATATAAATGTACTAATATATTTAATAAAATATAGCAGAATAATATTACAACCATGTAAAGTCAATAGTGGTATTAAGAACCATAATCACTGTCATTAAAAAATGAGGAGAGACATTTCAAGCACTTTTCTAATTTTCTGGAAACCCCAAGAACTCATCATTTGCAAGCTCTAGCAAACCAAATTCTCTGCATTTGCAAGCCTCCCCCACCCCTGGAAAGGATTGCATCCCTAGGAACCAGATCCTGTGTATGTGTCTACTCAAGTGCAAGCCTCTCCCACCCCGGAAAGGATCCATAGGATTGCAGCAGCAGGGACCTACCTCTCCTGGGCTGTTTTCTCCTCCCCTCTTCCCACCATTTCCCCCTTGTTTTTGCCTGCCTGCCTCCATGCTCTGCTATTCTTCTAGGCTCCATTCGTTTCTTGGGGGAGGAGCCTGTGGGGAAGCCTCTGTCCCTCCTCCCCAGCTTGCCCTCTCCTTCCTATAGGCCTGTCCTAACCAGGGAGGCAGAACACAGCTGCAGAATGTGCTCCAGGATTGGCCCCTTCACTTTATAAGACGCACAGACATTCCCCCCCTTGGGGGTGGGGAAGTGTGTCTTATAAACCAGTGAATATGGTAATTAAAATTTCATGAATGCAGCTTGAAGTATATTAGTACTGGTAATCAAGATTATCTTAGTCAAGGTTTGTGTATTACAGCCTGTATTTGCTTCTTGTAGAGCAAGGTGTCCAAACTTTTTGGTAGGAGGGCCATATCTCTCTGAAACTGTGTTGGGGGCCAGAAAAATGATTTGCATTTCAAATTTGAATGAATTTACGTAGGAGTGTATTAGACATTACAAGATTTGCCCATGGACTGGATGAAGGGATCTTGTTTGGGGCCACACTGATGCTTGCCAAGGGCAAGGGTTTTGGACACCACTACTGTAGAGCAGTGTTTCCCAACCTTTAGGAGCCCAATTGACCACTGAAACAAATTGGAATTGGCATGGACCTCTGCAGCCAGGACCTCCCAAGGGGAATTTTATAGGGGCAAAATGCTTGTTTGGGACCCCTTCAAAAGTGTGGCAGGGATGGAGGGGAAAAAGGAGGGTTTCAACAATAAGTTTTTTTGCCCACACAGTGTCAGTAGCCATAGCAGTATCAAATGTAGTAGTCCAAAAAAATCACACCTGCTCCTAAGTCTCTACAATTTTAAAATTTAAAAAATCACTGCAGAAATATGAGATATTTAGAATTATATTAGAAATGAAAGTCTTGTGAATATACTAAGATGCTCTTCTGCAACAGCTGTAGTTTTCATGGTAAGAACTTTAAGCCAAAGAGTTACTGTAGTAGTAACTCTCAGATTTGACAGTTGTTTAGGTGTATCCTGTATGCATTCTGTATACATCCCAGAACATGTAGCTTCTGGCAGCCAAAGTTCATCCAGCATCTGACACAGGTAGCAAGTCTGGTTGACTTTTGAAAATATAAGATCCCGGGAAATTTCTGAGGATACTCTCGAGCCACCTTTTTAATGATGGGTCCTGGTAAATTATCCCTGTACCTTCTCTCATAGGCTCTGCATGCAATCCCCACCTCTTCTCACTAAAAATTGTAATAGTTTATATATTCAGTAAAACCTTGGATTGAGAGTGTTTTAATTGAGAGCATTTTGAAAGAGAAACAAACATTTCTAATAAATTTTGTCTTGCAATACAAGCAATTCTTGCGATATAAACAAAAAATTTATTCCTAGTCAGGATATGGCCGGTCTTGGCGTGCTGCCAGCATCTGCTCAGCCTTTCTTGAGATACCATGTTATGTATGTCTACTCTGAAGTTAGCCTATTAGTCAGTGGGGTTTACTCCTATGTAAGGAGGGCAAAGAGAAGGACCCTGAGAGACCTAGCCTTGCATGTCTACTCTAATGTAAGCCTTATTATAATTAGTGGGGACCACTCCTGTGGAGGGGGTGGGGCAGATTGCTGCCTGAGAGAGCAAGTGCAGGCTAATTTGTTTTATTTTGTATTTTTATTTTGTATTGTAATCATTTTCATATGATTATTTTTGGGTTGCAGAATGAATTATCTGGAGTTTCCATTTCTTATGGGAAAATTTGCTTGGGTATACAAGCGTTTGGGATTATAAGCATGCTTCTGGAATGAATTATGCTCATAAACTAAGGTACCAGCATCATTGGCATCCTTCAGTCTTGAAAGAATGCTCTGAATGGAAAAAGTCGCTCTGTTTTGTCGCTGCATGCAAAGCTGGAGTATCCTCTCCAGAGCACAGTGGCCTGGGCAGATTGATATGGAGGTTAGGCTGTTACCCAAGCAGCAAATCCCCCCCTCTCCACACCACTGAAATAGTCCAATGGAATGGCAGAACTGATATGATTGGTTCCAGCTGTGTTGCAGGAGTTACCAGAATGTGATTGTACATAGTCATGAACTGCTTCTGTAATCATCTTTCAAAAGTTTGGACCTCCTCTTCTGCCATTGTTTGGAATGGTTTGGGAATCATCCAGTGCTATGTAGCTGCTGTGTAGATATCATAGCAGGAATGCTGGTGGCTGCAGAGAAGGCTGGCTTGCCCAGAAAAGCGACCAGAAAAGTTGCAGATGCTGTGTAGTGGCTGCTGCAGACTTGGCCAGTGAGGGTGAGGGGAGAAAACACTGGGCCAGAAGGGGGGGGGGAGGGGGAGTGGGAGGTGAGGGAGAGCCTACCATCCGGTGGAGGTGAGGGGAGAGAACAAGGGCTGGAAGGGGAGGGGGAGAGAGGAGAGGGAGAGCTGGAGGGGCTGCTGATCTCAAACATGAGGGAGGCAGAGGAAGGGGGTACCACTGTAAATAAAATAAAACCAAGGCTCTACTGTATATAAAATTGAAGAGACAGTCACTGATTCTTCAAATCCCCCACTAAAGCTACTGGATGTAGAAGAATGAAATCTGGGGAGAATATTCCTTCTGTGATGTAGGCACCCACTAAGAATAGATTTTTTTCCCAAATGTAAGCTGGAAGGGGGTGCAAATGTTCCTATACTTAACATTGAAGAAACGCTGACTCATCATTGTCCAACCCCTGGATCTAGAAACATGAAATTTGGTGAGCATATTCCTTCTTTGATAGAAGGACCCTTTAAGAACAGATTTGGGTCCAAGCGGTGGCAGGCAGAGATGCATGGTGGTTTGTGGCACCCATTGGTGCTGGTAGGGATCCTGGTGGTGCCTGCTGCCTGGTGGTGTCTGAATATGCCCTGCAGTGCCCAGGAATATGTTTAAAGTTTTCTCCTGCAATGATGAGTCAATTCTGCTAGCCAGTTCAGTTGGAAGGGACTTAACAGATCCTCTAGTCCAGCTCCCTGCCTGTAGCAGGAAATTCCCCTAGAGCATCTCTGACAATGCATTGATGCTCCTAGAGCATCTCTGGCAATGCATCTCTGACAATGCATGTCTATTCTGCTTGAAATTCCCCAGTGAAGGAGTCTACCATCCCTTTAGAAATAGTTAATAAATAGTCAAGAGTTATAATTTGTGGGTTGTTGGCTATGGGCAGTTCAGTCACCCACCCTGTCTGGTGGTCAATGCAGAAGCACACTGAAAGTGATCAAGAATATTTTTTTTCTTGATTTTCTGGATCATATCTTGGGGCCTCACAGATCACTGATTATATTAGATATGGCATGAGATGCTGTCAGTAGCAATCAGTGTGGGGCACCAACTCTTAAAAACTTACGAAACAGTAGATAAAGTATAGGGATCAAATGGACCACTGTTTACTCTTGAAACTCCCAAGTACAGGAGAAAGAATGGCCTGCTTAACAGAATGAAAGTGGCTGCTTTTCAATATTTAATAACCCTCTTATGCGCCAATCCTATCCAACTTTCCAGTATTAGAGAAGCATCAATGCAGCCCAGAAGCGAGGGAAAAAATGTTCCTTTACCTGGTGGAAGACACCCCTTTTTCCTCTGTATCTGATGCTCTTGATCTAGCACAAGGGTGTCCAAACTTCGGGGAGGAGGGCCACATCATCTCTGACAGTGTAGGGTGATGGGAAAAATGATTTATATTTTAAATTTAAATACATTTGCTTATAAGAGTGAATTGGAGACAGGTCCAGAGGATTATAAGGCTTGCTCAAGGGCTGGATAGAGTGGTCTTGCCGCAGGCCGAATTGAGACTTTCTGGGGGCTGCATCTGGGCCTGGATTTGGATATTCCTGATCCAGCAGAATAAAGGTAAGTAATTATTCTAATTTGGGGCATATCTGAGTCTTTCTGGAGTGGGGCACCTTCTGAAAGTAGCATGTGAGATCTAATAATGGAAAAATAAAAGTGCTTCCCTAACAGCCACTGTTCTACTACAGACCTCCCTTTGCATCTTTACTACATTGATTTCCAACAGGTCACTTTCAATTTGTCAAGGTTAAAAATCTGGGTTTAAAAGTAACTGATACTAATTGTGCATTGGCATACTCTGCCTAGCCTGGCCCATAAAGTCATCTGATTTTTTCAGATTGCGTATCTTTTTTGGGACAGAGCTATTAGTTCTTTCATTTTCTGTAAACTACTTTGTGAAATTTTTGTTGAAAATCAGTATATAAACAATGTTGATTGGACAAGAAATGTCAAAGCTTTTGTTCACAAGGAACAGCTGATCTTATTCAGAGAAGCTGCTTATATGTATTTACCCTCATCTGTATATAGAAAACTGAAAAGTCATTCACTCACTGACTCATCAATGCCCAGCCAAAACTGCAAGACCTAGAAGTATCAAATTTGGGGAGGGTGTTCCTTCCGCGATGGAGGCACCCACTAAGAACTGGTTTTTGGAAATTCCTACTGCAAGGGGGTGCAAAGGGTGCCAAGCCTTCTCTTCCCTGTTCTTTACATTGAAGAATTGCTGATGGATGGACACTCTGCCCCAACCCCCAAACCTAGAAGCATGAAATTCAGGGAGCATGTTCCTTCAGTGACCCACCAAGAATGGCTTACTAGAAATTTAACCCCTGTGGTTCTGTAAAGGGGTGCAACACATTTTTGGCCTATAGTTAACACTGAAAATTGATCAGCACTCAGCACCAAATCCTGAACTTATCCCGTAGACCATGGCTGTTTGAGGGCGTTGCAGGGGGGATGACAACACAGACGCTGTGCAACGGGAGATGATGCGCAATGGAGGATGGCTCATGGGTATTTTACTTCCATAATGCAGGTACATTTTGCAAGTCCATATATACACATTTGAACAGTTGCTGACTGACTCAATGTCCAGCCAAAACCGCCAGATCCAGAAGCATTAAATTTAAGGAGGGTACTCTTTCTGAGACATAAGCACTCACTAAAAATGGATTTTTAGACATTTTCACCCTGTGCGAGTGAAAAAGGGTACAACATTTTATACTAAAAACATGGAAGATTGTCTGATTCACTCGTGCCCAGCCCAAACCCTGTATCTAGAATCATAAATTTTGCAGAGCTTATTCCTTTTGTGCTATAAGGACTTTTGTCCCTGCTGGCACCTAATGTCTGGTGCCTGCCATTGTCTGGTGCCCACAATTGCCTGATGCCCAGTGCCCACCAGAAAATGCTGGTGCCCACAAGCGGCCAAAAATATTCTTTAATTTTACTCTCACAATGATAAGTTCAGCTAGTAGCTATTAAAACCTGAGGCTGGAAACTGTCTTTTCTAAATGCAGTTCTATACTTCTAGTTTATATCTGTACAATCATAATTCTGTTCCATAGTGTGATAACACCAGGAGGATAAACAAAGCATTGAGTCTTCACACAAAGGAAATGGGGTTTCATAAAGTGTGCAGGCTGAACTGAACTAATCTTCTTTTGGATCATTACTTTAGCTAATCTCAAAGCTGCCTTCATTCAGTTCCTTGCAGGGTTCTAATCGGTGACCTCTGAAGTCTGATAATTATAGAAAATAGCAGGTCCACACTAGCTTACCTAAATGAGTCTGTGCAATTAAAAGTGAGATATACAGCTTTTTCCTGGTCTTGTTTGAAAGTGGGCTGCAATGGTCAGCATTAATTTTCTGCATGCTGTCATGAGAGGTCAAAGTTAGCCCTAGTCAGTTTTTCAGACACCCAGTATCAAAAGGTCTGTCTTTGCCGTTATTGTTTCTTTTTAAGTGGTAGCCATCGGAATAATAGCCATGATTCTCATTCAGAATCATGAATGAGCAAAGGTATGGCCTCTGTTAAGCCTGAAGATAACATCTGAAGGTCATCAGTTCAAGATCAGTAGAAGCTTCTATGTTCACTGAGACCTTGAAAGCTGACCAGTTGAATTGTCTTGAGTGGTAGACAAGAAAGAAGTTGGCTGCAGCTGTTTTTCATTGTGGGAGTAATGTGGCCAGAGTGATTTATCAGAAAGAAAAAAAGTTCCATCTGAAATGTAGCATGTTTTTGAAAGGAACTTCTTGTTTTATTAAAACCCCTTCAGGTGTTTAGAGTGCCCATATAAAGTGCCTTGGAACAAAGTACCCATATAAACCAACTGGAACAAAAAAAAAACTGTTGGAACTCTTTCCCACCTACTTAAGTATCGGTTTTTGTTGAGCATCATTGTGTTTTTAAATAAGCTCCATGCATTCTGGACAGACTTTCCTTTTCCTTTTGGCTTTCTTTTTACTAGTACATTTATCTTTGAGAAATCTAACTTCTGGGTAACTTTCCAATAGCGTATATGGAAAATGATTAGTATTGTAACTGTTTCCTAATTGTTCAATAGCAGTTGTACCTTATACAATTGTACTTTGTATCCCCTGCTTATCTGACAGGTTAGAGACTGGATTCGTAGTGAAAAGTGGAAATCATTTAAAAGTGGAACCCATAACCATGCCTACCATTCAGGTTGTTGCCCTGCCCACTGCATGGGAGTGATGTGCTGGCCTCCACATGAAGTGATGCGAACCCTAGTAATGCTCTTGCCAGGAAGATATTGCTAACATCTTGCCAAGGAACTGTGATTTGAGTGCAAGTCTATTCTGAACGTTTTCTTCAATGAAGTGGCACTTGAGTTTGGGTCCAGGACCTGTAGCCTCAATTGATTAGCGTTTTGTGTAAATTGAAGGGCTTGCTGTATGTTCCTGATATACACTCCTGCTTTTTTTATTCCATGTTACTGGACATGAGGAATTCCTTTAATTTAAATTAGTGATAATACTAGCAACAATTCTGCATTATATAAATTAGAAACTAACTCTTTCTAGGTAGGGCTAATGGTCCATCTAGATTTCTGTGACTCCAGGTGATTTTAGTTTTGTTGTGGCTACGTTATATTTCCTAATTGAAGACACAAGGCATGTGAACAAGCAAATTTAGTAAATTATGAAGTAAATTTCATTCTGGAAGCATGTCTTACAAAGCATTTTCCCGTAGGAAATAATGGGAACTCAGACGATTGGTTCTACAACCCAAAACTATTCATATAAAATATTAACTGTTTGTAAAAATGATAAAACACTGTAATCAAATTCAAAACACTATAATGTAATACAGAACACAATTACTGTAATCAAACACTGTAATATATTGTTCAGTAAAACGGAAAAGAAAAACTTTTATGGCCAAGGATGACTTATTTTCACTAAAAGAGTCACTGGTGTCTTTTTGAACAACTTTAACAAGGAACCCATCTTTTTCTGTGTGATGTCTATCTATGGAAACCAGATAGGCAGCAAAAGCTTCTGCCTCGACGCAAAAGAGGCAGAGGTAAAAAAATTACTCACAGGAAAGTGTACAGGATGCCAGCCTGGCAACAAGTTTGCAGCAGGAGCAAAGGCCTACTGCCTGGATGCAAAAGTGGGGTGGAGTGGGGTCCATGCAGGGAAGGTAGTGGGAGGGAATGGGGTAGTTGTAGTGGGGTCCAGGCAGGGAGGGGACTTCCTTGGGGGAAAGTGGTTTCCCTCCTACCTGATGGTAGTGGCTGCATGAGGCTCAGACATGCTGACTGGGAGGCCCAGACAAGGCTGCTGTGCATCCCTCTGCTGGCCGGTCACTGGTACTGCAGGCAGGAGACAGCCCGCCTCAACCACACAGCCCAGCTAATGGGCATACACCTTACAAATCATATTTGTCTTACAAAGCAGAATCCTATAGAAATTTTAGTTTGTTTTACAAAGCATTCGTCTTACAGGGCATTCATCTTGTAAGGTACCACTGTAGTTGTAGTCCTCTATATTCAGTGATTACTTCTAGATTATTGCCGGTCTTGCCCATTTCTATAACCAAGAACAAAAGTGTTTAGGTCATTCTTTTATTAAACTCTTTAGTCTTCTTTAGCTGAATGACTAATTCTATTTCTCCCCATGAACGTTTAAATTATCTGTAATGTTTCAAACCATTCAGTGGCCCAGTAGTTAAAAACACTGCTTGTCAACCTGAAGGTTGACGAGTCAATGGTTTAAGACACAAGTACTGCACGACAGAGTGAGCTCCTGTCATTTGCCCACCTCCTGCCAACCTAGCAGTTTGAAAGCATGCCAAAGCAAATAGATAAATCGATACCAGTTTGGTGGGAAAATAATAGCATTCCCTGCACCTTTGACCTTTAATTATACCAGCCACAGAGATGTGTTCAGACAACGCTGGCTCTTTGGCCTTGTAGCGACGATGAGCACTGCCTTCAGTCATGTCTTGCAGGGCTATTTGCAGGGGACACCTTTACGTTTAAAAAAAACTAATTTTAACTAATTTGTATGTTGAAAACAAAAAACTATTTCTAGGCCTGTACTATTCAAAATACCTGTGGGGATCTTGAGTTGAAATACTACTCCAGGCAGAAAATAGTATACTGCATACAGAAAATTACTATGAGAAGATTATCATTTTTAGGAGAGAGATTTAAATTTTTCATGGCATTTGCAATGATACCAAGGTTACTGATAAAATGTACTTGAATTAAAAAATGCTGAGTATTTATATTTTCAACAAATGTGGAAAAAGAGGCACATGAGGGGAGACAGCATGATTGTAACAAATAAAATTATGCAAGGAATGGATAGAGTGGCTAGAGATGCTCTTTTCCCTCTTGCACAACACCAGATCCTGAGGATGTCTACGAAAATAGTGTTGAGAATTAGCTGAGTTAGGTGTCTCACTTAATTCTTACTAAAATAGTTAGGTAAGACAAGAAAATACCGTTTTTACTCAAATTTAATGCACACCTTTCCAGCCAAACATAATCTCCAAAATTGGTGTGCGCTTTAGATTTGATTGTGCATTAGATTCATGTAAATACAATACCTAAAGTTTTATTTCTTGATAGCCTTGATTCTAGTTTGCCTCCTCCTGGATAGTACGAAAGTGTGAACCAAATGACTAGCAACAATTGGCAGCCAGACTACATCGAAGAATTGACAGTTCACGACAGAAGGCAGCCAGACATCATTGGCCAGACATCACGACAATAGATTAACAAAATCAAATATATTTTTATTTAGCCTGTGTCAAATTCATGGACTTATGATAAATCAAATGTTAATGTCTAATTCACCCAGCCATTCAAGGAGAGTGTGGTCTATAATGAACAAAATCAGACATTGGGCCAGTGTAAGCTCTTGATAGATCCTAATCTGTCTTGTCCTTTGGGCCTGAAAAGGCCTGTTTACCATAAGTCCATGTATTTGCCATACACTAAATTAAAAAAAAATGTGTGGAAGGTAAAATGAATTTCTAAAGCAAAACTTAATTATTCATTCCTTGAAACTTCTTTCCCAAATTAAGAAAAGTTCTATGTGTCTTTACTTGCATTCTTATATTGGAGTACTTCGTGTATGATGCTGAAAAGAGTCTTTGAATCTTTTAATAACTGGATCATTAGAGTATTGTAAGTGTGGAATTCGGCTTTGAGAAAATTACATTTGATGAAGCCAACTTCTGAAAAACTCGTGTTCACTGGCAGTGCCTCCCCAGGTCTATGAGGTTGGTATTTGCCTTTGGGTATTGGTAGAGGTAATTATAGCAGCAAACTGCTTCCCTTCTTCTTGCGTAATTGTAATATTGCCTGAACAGTTCTGTTGCCCAGAACATTAATAGAAATAACATGGCTGACAATACTAGTCCTCTCACAGGAAGATTAATTCTACTTTGAGATTAAAGTAAAATGAATCTACTTTTCCATTATCTAATGCACTCAATGACATTATGTTCTGTCATGTGGGTTCACTGGGAAACAATCCTTGCTTAGCCTGTTCTGCTCTGAATAAAATACTCTAATTCCTCCACTGACATGAGTTCCTAGACCATTAAGCACCATGTCCATGGTCTGGGAACATGGGATTTTAATCCTTAGTATTATCAGAAATCTTAATCACATGCTCATCTATTATTTCTGAGCTAGGAGACTACTGTGGTACAACAAAGCCCTAGTAGTAGAGAATGTAATCTAGGGATTAAGAGAAGGCAAATCCTCCTATTCATTTGACCTTGAAAATGTGATTGGATTTTCTCATTGGTTTGGCTTGCATCCCCAATTATGTTAACATATTACAAACAGAACCCCAGAGAATTTGGGCACAATCCAGAGTAATTACAGGGAGTCCTTGCTCTGGTGTAAGAACAATTTTCTCTGGATTGCAATATGAATTTCCCATAGGTTTTCACTAGGTGGTGCAGTAACTACGGGTACACATAATGACTCTTACGTGCTCCTGTAGTTACTCTGGATTGTAGGGTTTGTCAACTATTATGACAATATCTGGGGTTTGTGTCACCTAAAGAGAAGCAAAAATAAGGAAGAGGCAAAATGCTATCTCTGGTATTCATATTGTTGTCGGTGAGAGCCAGTGGTGGGCAGCAGCAAGTTCGCACCTACGCTATAGAACCGGTTCTTAACAAGAGATAGTACATATAAAGTTTAAAAATAGCCATTTAAAAGTGGCTGCCAGATGGACAGAGAACCGGTTCTTAATTTCTTTGAAGCCCATCACTGGTGAGAGCCCATCCTCTTTCTGGAATCTCATCAAGGTAAAGGTGGGCAGCTTGTAGCTCCAAGGACGTAAATGAGCTTGACAGTACTCTATTATTATCCTCTTCATTTAGAATTTCTATTTCAAGGATTATATAACATAGTGGCCAAGAGATGCTGTGGTGAATCTGACATCTGTGGTTTGAATCTTGTTTCTGCTATAAACCTATTTACTATTTACTGCCTTTAGTAAGTCATTCCTTCTCAGCCCAAGTGTCTGCAATCTAAAGAAAGCTTATGTTGCAGGGAGGTTTAAAGTTGATGATGTGAATTGCATATTTGGAAAGTTATACAAATGCTCAGTATGATTATAAAGTAGTATCAGAATTCTGTGAACATTATACCAGTAACACTCTCAGCTTCATCTACCTCACATGGTTGTTGTGAAGGAGGGAAGGAACTATATTTATTTAAATTGATTTATATCCTGTCTTTCTCAGCAGAAGTCTGGCTCAAAGTGGCTAACAATACTAATCAAATATACAGAGTAAAAACATAATCAAGAAAGTATTTAAAAACATTGGGAGGTATTGTGCTTTTAACTTATCAATCTCCCCTCAGTTAAAAGTGTCTTGAACAAGAATGTTTTTAGGGCCGGCTTAATGCTCTGGACAGAGGGAGCTTTCTTTCGTTCTAAGGGAAGTTCTAGAGCTGGGGTGCAACCAGTGAGAAGGCTCTGTTTCTGGCCGCCACATCTATCATTTCCCTCAGTGGCAGCACACTCATTAGGAACCCCCTCAGAGGACCTTAGGTGTTGTGTTGGATTATATGGAAGAAGGTGGTCCCTCAAATATCCTGGACCTGAGTTGTATAGAGAGGTCTTTAAAGGTCAGGACCAGCACTTTGAATTCAGCCTGGAAGCGAATGGGCAACCAATGGAGCTGCCAAAGCAGTGGACCAACTGAGTCAAACCAACGAGCCCAGCAACCACACAATCCACTGCATTCTGCAGTAGTTGATGTTTCTGGACAAAGGCAGCCCCACATAGAGTATGATGCAGTAGTCTAAGCTAGAGATCATTAGGGCATGGGTCACCTTGGCCAGATATGAACAACTCAGGTATGATTGCAGCTTGTGGATCAGTCGAAGCTGAACAAAGGCTCCCCTGGCCACAGCTGACATCTGGCCACAGCCGAAACCCCAAGCTGCAGATATGCTTTTTCAAAGGGAGTACTACCCTGTTCAGAGCAGGATGATATTACAATACATTTGTGGATTCCTGGACCAGGAGAACCTCTGTCTTATTAGGATTTAATTTCAGCATGTCTGAAATTTCAGGATGATATTCCAATACGTGAGTTGTGGATTCCTGGACCAGGCGGATTATCAGGATTTAATTTCATCCTGACTGAAATTACAAGACTTTGTAAGTCATCTTGGGCATTTCTGTTGGCATTTCTGTCTTCTGTCTTCCCAAATATCATGCTTCTAGGTCCTGGAATTTGGGTTGGACACTGATAAGTCAGTGAGTTAGGGATAGAGACAGAAACAGGTTGCACACCCTTTCACCTCTTTGAGCTTGAATTTCTAAAAATTGGTTCTTAGTGGGTTGGCAGAATGCACTCCCCATATTTCAGTCTTCTAGGTCTGATGGTTTTGAATGGGTGTTGATGAGTCAGTGAATGGTCAGTCAGTGAAGCTGCAATCCTAACCTCCAGTTAGGCCAGTATAAGTCCTGACATAAGTCCTGTACTGACCTAGAGGATGTCATAAAAATGTCATCTGTGTCCCACTCCTGTGGGGGTTATGCTAGTGCAGTTTATATCTATATATAATTTTTTGTATATTGGAGAGACTTGAGACTACTTTGTTTCTGTTAAAATGCAGTTTGGTAAAATCGCAATGTCTGTTGTAGGAATGGGAAGACCGCGAGTGTGACAGTTTTAAATGTTTCCTTCAAATAGTAGCCAATAAAATGCATGACAGCTAGGGCAAGCCACTCTTACCCCCAGTATTGTGCCCTCATCCCTGTTTCAATCTGGGAGTAACTGATCTACTGTGCAGTTACTGTGCAGTTACCAGAGTTATTGAGGCAATGTTTGCAAAATGCCTGGTATGGTCTAAGCAGGTACTATATAAATGAATGTGCTGTGAATGTGCCACCACTAGCATGGAGTAAGCTTATTCTACATTGATAGAATATGTAAACATACCTAGGCTGCCTCAGTAAGTTCTGGCACAAGTCCCATTCTGTGTCACTCTTGGACCAGGGTGGGATTAGGCAAATGCACAGACATATGCCAGTCTCCTTAAACCACCCTGGGAACAGGGAGTGGGTGAGTTATGCTGGCCTAAATCAGTTAATATTCTTCCCCCAGAGACTAAAGAGACACTTAAATTTAACAAAGATTGGGAGAAAGCAGAACAAATGATGGCTAAATATATTCTTCATGGTAATGGATATTCATTATATCAGTTTCTTTAATGAGATACTTAGGAAGTCTTAGTTCAGCTTTAGTCATTGAATCAGAAAAAGCTATCCAAGAATATTTGAATACTTGTAGTATTAAAGGGGAAATGGAAAAAAAGAAAATCTTCCCCCATTCTAACCTGGAGTGGTTAAAGTTCTAGGATTGGTAACTTTCTTTCCCTTTTGAGAATGTGTGTGAAGTCCTAAATATCTTCAGGTTACAGTTGAGAGCCATTCTCATTAAGATCTGTGTATTAATATTGCTGTTAAAGTAGGCAGACAAAGGGAGTATTTCAAACTTGTCATTTACATGTTTAGATTTCACTGTGCTGGAATTGGTCAATTGTGTATGTAGGTGAATGTAAAGTCTTTAGCTTCTGATTTAGGTGACTTATATTAAAAAAAGTCCATTGTATGGATTTATTTCATCAGCAGTCATGAATTAAATGGAATTTTCATGCATTGAGATGTATATAACAAATACAAGGGTCCGCAAAGAATGGTTATCACACCCTTGCCCTGTTTTTGAGCTTCAGAGGTATCTGACTGCTGTTGTTGAGAGCTTGCACTAGATGGACTTTGGTCTGATCCAGCTGGACAGTTATTTTGACAAAAGCAATTCTTTGATACATTGTGAGGTGGTAAAGATCATTTCTTCTTCCAGGAATGAGTGATCAATTTCATGTGTTCAGTTTTATGTAAACAAATTGGTGAATAGTGGAAAACAAATCTTAGCTTTTATCTGTGCCCTAGCTTTTAAGGCCTCAATTCTACCCTGCTGGGTGGGTCAGTTAGAACCTCAAAAGTGGCATCTTCTGGACTGAAATATAAGAAGCTGAACTGAAATATAAGATGCTGGGTGAGATGGGCCCTTGGCCTCATTCAGCAGGGTTTTGTAACTAGTTCTTATGAATGTATCTAAAAGCTGTTTAAAATAAAGTTGTGACTGCCCATCTTATCTGAACTTGCAATTGAGAACTGCAACTGCAAGTTCAGAGAAAAGCCTGCAGTGACCCTACTTGGATCTTATTTCCCTAGCTTGGTTCCCTAGCTTCAAGCAGTTCAGGTAAAAGATCCTGAGAATCATTGATCAGTTTGGAGAAGAGAAGGCTGAGAGGACTTCATCGTCCTCTTCAGATACCTGAAGGGCTGTCATAGGGAGGAAGGAGCTCATTTGTTCTTAGCTGCTTCTGAAAGCAGGACTAGAACCAATGGGTACAAACTGCAAGAAAGGAGATTCCGGTTGGATAACAGGAAAAAATTCCTGATGGTGAGGGCAGTTCGACAGTGGAACAGATTGCCAAAGGAGGTGGTGGACTCTCCCTTACTGGGGATCTTCAAGCAGAGGCTCGACCAGCACCTGTTGGAGATGTTGTAGGACAGGTTTGTCCAACCGTTCAACTTCAGGGATTCTGGACCTCTAACAATGGTGTAAAGGATGGAATTTCAGCAGGTGCAGCTTTTCATCTCAGAGATCACAAGTTGCACCTGCTGAAATTCCCTCTTCAATACAGTTGTTAAAGGTCCAGGAGCACTAAAGTTGAAAGGTTGGACAAGCCTCCTCTAGGAGGATTTCCTGCTACAGGCGGGGTGTTGGACTAGATGACCTACTGGGTCCCTTGCAACTCTATGATTCATGAATGAAAACATGTGTTTGAAACCATTTAGAAATGATTTGGGAAAACTTAATTTCAAAACAAATTATGTGTTTTGTTGCAGAAATTGAGAAATTTCAAAAAGGAGAAGAGAAGGAAGAAGAAAAATACATTGATGTTGTGATTAATAAAAATATGAAATTGGGACAAAAGGTATTAATTCCTGTAAAGCAGTTTCCCAAGGTAAGTTGAATGTCCGTAATTTTGAATTGAAAAAAGGTTGTTGTGCATACTTTGGTTGGCATATCTAACAAGTTGGTTTATTTTGGAGTTTGTTTGGCCTGCCTTGGGACACTTGAATCTTCCCCCCTACTCCATATTGGATGGGGTGATGGTAGCCATTGCTATGATTAGCATATCTTGGTTGAGAGCTAGGATGATGTAGTGGTGGAGTGGACCTGAGACCTGGAGCATCCAGGTTCAATTCCTCCCCAAGTTCCTAGGTGACATTGGGCCAGTCATTCTCTCTCAGCCTCACCTAGTTCACAGGGTGGTTGTGAGGATAAAGTTTTGTAAGCCCACCTTGGGTATTTGCTTTGTCATGGGAAAAGCAGGGTACAAATTCCTTAAATTCAGCGGGGTTTTTTTTGGTCGTGTCTTATATCATGAACTGTTTTAAATTCCTTGAGAAATGTTTCTGAGAAATTCTGATGTCTTTCTGAATACACATCAGATACGCTTCAATTTGCTTATATTAATATTGTATTGCCATCCATCAGTCTTGAAAGACTATGGTATTGTGCTCGACGCTGTATGCAAAGCACAGTGATGTGGGTAGATTAATATGGAGGATAGGCTGTTACCCAAGCAGCAAATCCCCCCTCTCCATGCCTCTGAAATAGTCCAGTGGAAAGGCAGAGGCAATACGATTGGTTCCAGCTGTGTCACTGAGCTGGGTTAAGGACAGGAGCTCACCCTGTCTTGTTTCAAACTCTGGCCTACTGATTAACAGGCACAGTGTCTTAATTACTTGTGCCACACACAGCCCATTTGCTTATACAAACACTTTCAATTTAAATTGAACACTCAGACAAGGTGACTGTTCTGTGATGCTTTCAAATATCAGTGGCCTGGCAAGCTTACTAATAGTGCAATTCCTATTGTATTAAATGGGGCCTACTCCCAGCAAAGTGTATTTAGGAAAAATAAAATTGGAGACAGTAGGGACAATCCTAACCATGTCTACGCAAAAGTAAGCCCCATGGTATTAGGAATGTGAGTCCCTGCAGGATTAGCAGGGCTAAGCAGAGTAGTTGTGCAGAGAATGAGAGGGCAGCAGCACAAAGTAAACACACAACTGTTTATAGTCAAGATAACTATATTGTTCAAAACGACAGGCAGAAGATAAGTCAAGTAACACAGTCCAAGGTCAAAGCAGTAGATCAGTCATATACATACATCCAGTTGCAGGGTTATTCCACTCTCAGTAATCCAGTTAAACAGTCCACAAGTCAGTCCACAGATACAGTCCAGTCTTTCAGAGTATCAAACAGTAATAATACTCCTCCTCAGTAACCCACACTTTGCAATAATCTCATACACACTTAAATATAGTGAAACACCAATCCATTAGAGATATTGCAGTCATGTGACCAGTGACTCAGCACTTCCAATTCTGCTGAATCATGCTGTAAGAGCAGTTACAGATTGCATCAGCTAGATTGCATCAGCCTTCTGCAGTATTGCATCAGCCTTGAATCAACTTGCCTGACCAAACATGTTTCATTATTAGATTCAAACCCTAACAGTATTCAATAGGTCTGACTCCCAAGGAAGTGTCTTTTAGGATTGCAGTCAGACCCAAATAAAGGTATGTCTTGGTGACTTTAAAGGTTCTGTTACAGAAGGTCCCTGCAGTTTAATGGAACTTTTGATAAGCATGGAAATCCACCCAGCTCGACCAGAGCTGTGCCCAGACTTCTCTCAGCTCCACAGAGGCTGCACATGTCTATGGACTTCAGAATGGTTTTTGGGTTTCCTTGGAAAACCAGAAACACAAGTTAAGCATTATGAAGCATTCTGAGGCCCATAGATGCTGCATCTGAAGTTTCTAGGGGCTTTGAACACTTTCTAGAGGTGAGGGGAACAGAACCACTCTTGCATTCATAAGAGGGACAGTACCAGACACCTGTTCGACAAATATCTGTTTTGCACATAATACCCCAGAGCATATTTTATTAAACTGATAAATCAGGTGCACTCTTGATAGGTATGGTTGCTTTGTACCTCAGTACTGCCTTATTTTAGAAGTTCAGAAAATAGTTGTGACGTTTCAAAAGGTTTTTAAAATCTTATTTTGGTGAGAGAGAACCTGGTTTGGAAATCTGGCAACTAACTTCTTTAAACAGCTCTTTGTGGAAAAAATGCAGCACTTAGCAGGGTTAGAGCACAACCCTAGCCATGTCTACTCAAAAGTAAGCCCCATTGTGTTCAATGGGTCTTACTCCCAGGAAAGTGTCTTTAGGATTACAGCCTTAAAGAAGAAATTTATTTGGGGAATAGTTTTCTATTATGTGAGTTCCTTAAGTTTCTCTTAATAATTTTTCTCTGGCATGTCTTGTATTCTTAGCATATGCAAAGTTATGCATAAGAAATTCTGAAACTTCAGATAAATTGAATTACAGAATGGAAGCATGGCAAAAATAAGATTTCCTATAGATCTGTATTAGGGTCAGAGAATTTTGCTGTATAACTTGTTCCATGTGATCACTTTGGATCACATGTGATCCAAAGGGAGGTAGCCACATAATTGAAGGAATATCTATGTTGTGAACTTAGAGACTTTTATGACTTCAAGCATTAGGGCTTCTCCAAAAGACTGTGAGATTTGCAGTTTGATAATGACAGAGATAGTTATTCAAGCACAATATTACTGTTCCCAGTAGATTAACTAAACCAATTAAAGACTGTGGAAGGTTACCTAATGTTGAAAAGTGGTATATAAATATTATTGATTGATTGTCTTTATCATATAACATTGCATTGCATTGGCATCCATCGGTCCTGAAAGATTATGATATTGTGCTCAACGCTGCATGTGAAGCACGAATGCCTGGGTAGATTTATATGGAGAATAGGCTGTTATCCAAGCAGCAATTCCTCCGTCTCCACGCCACTGAAATAGTCCAATGGCAGGGCAGAGATGATACAATTGGTTCCAGCTACGTCACAGAGCTGGGCTAAGGACAGGAGCTCACCCTGTCTTGTGAGGACCCAGGTCTCGAACCCTGGCCTACTGGTTAACTTAACCACTTCTGCCACCCACAGCACTTTACTTATAACAACTTGTCTGCAAAAGTAGATTAATAGCTGGGCACCCCTAGAAATTTAGTTCAGTCTCCTTAGTTTCAGTTATTATGAATCTTCTTATTCAGTTATTAATCAATTATTATGATTATTACGAATTTGGCATGTGAAGGCATGAATATGCAAGAAGAAAGCTGCTTCTTTTTTGAGGGCAAGCAAGTTCTGATTATGTACATGCAAGGGAAAAAAATAGTTTCTCTGCCATCTGATGCCTCCAAGTAATAAGAATCAAGTGAGCAAAGTGAATAGGGATATCTTTATTGATATTGAAAGTAAGGCAAATTCAACAGCTGCAATTAATTAAGCAGTAAAATCTATATTTTAGATTGTAAACACTATTCATGGTGTTGCTGCTCTTAGCAAACTTCCTCATAACCACATAATTATTACTGGCTACATTCTAAAAAATGGAAAAGTTCTTAACTTTCCTAAATTGCTGACATTAAGGAACAGAACTTAAATTTATTTCCTAATTGATATTTTGGGCTTATATGAATGTTCTGTCTTCAGATTTATATCTACAAGTAGCTACTTGACATTGTGGAATAGATTTTTTTGCATTGCTTACTGTAAATGAATAATCCCTCATTTAGGAATGCACTGTAGATTTATTTATTACTTTCCCTTAATAGCATACCTGGCTGTGTATTTCAGACTGCTCTATTACTGCAAAATAAGCTTTGTAATCATTAAATCATGACAGGCTTTGAAATATATTGACCACTGTTCCATTAAACTGAAAAGGAGATCTTTATGTAAGTTAACTATGGAGCACATTTTAAACTATGATTGTTTTTAATAAATGAGAGAATTGTTGACAACGCATTATTGATGTTAGGCTTTTTAAAAGGTGTTATTACTAATTGTCTGATGCTTCATATTCACACACAGCAAAATTCTGGCTTAATATTAATGCTGTTTCTCAGAATCCTGGGAATTAAAGCTTATCCAGAGCAGTCAAATTTGTTGTCCTATAATTCCCTTAAGTCCCTGGAAACCATCATGGCAGCTAAGAACTTCTGCAGATGTAAACTGTAGCTTGTCTATTAATGAGGTTAAGACATCAGAAACAGTCTGCCTTTCTTCCCATTTGCTCATAGATTTATCTTCCTCACTATATAGCTGTTCATTTGGCAGATAGGGTCTGGGTCATATTAGAAAGCTAGTTGTGGATGGGTTTGTTAAGGTAGGGTAACAGTTGGTTGGGTGTAATGCTGATCTAGGATAGTGAGGAATGGGAATCCATGAGGAAGTGGAGAGGACTAACTGTACTATACCTGTCAATAGTAATGGCTCTACTCGTGGAGTGACCTAGTCTTGCTTTCTCTTTGGTTCTTTAACTCAATGTCTCCACCATCCATTGGTTCCTTACTTTCCAGTTTGCCAGGCTATGGTGTTCTTGTTCCTCTTTTTTTTACCCGTACTGTGCTTCTCTCCTTCAGCATTCTAAGCCAGGGTGTCCAAACTTCAACTTTAGGTCTCCTTGACCTTTAACAAGTATATAGAGAAGGGAATTGCAGCAAGTGCAGCTTCTCACAAGCTGCATCTGCTGAAATTCCCTCTCTATACTGTTGGTCTCGAGTCTAGTAGGTATAGGAACCCTAAATTCCTAGAAGAATTCCTAGTGGACAAATTCCTAGAGAAAAGGACCATCATGTGTTACAAGCCATGAGGTGTGTGTATAGGTGGACAACCTCAAAATACCAGGTGCAACTGGATGCAGGTGTCATATGCAGGTGTCATATGCACTCCCTGAAGCATCTGGTGGGCTGCTGTTTGATGCAGAAAGCTGGACTAGATAGGCCTTTGACCTGATCCATTGGAGGCTCTTCTTATGTAAATTTGAAAATCTTCACCCCTGCTCTAAGCTATTAGTAAAGCTTTTGGTGCTTTGCCTCAAATCTGCTCTTCTGAACTTCAATTACTTGTCTCTTCTTAAAACGTCATTTTCTTCAGGTTGCTCTAAAGCAAGGGTGTCCAACCTATTAGCTTCTATGGGCTGCATTGGAAGAATATGAGTTGGTTTGGGCTGCACATAAACACTAACAATAGCTGATCATAAAAAACCACAGAAAACATAGTTATATTAAACTTACTTGTAGTCGAAGTTAGTGAGATGTTTGACATCGTTTCTGAGCCACCAGTGCACCCTGGATCCCCAGGCTGCTCCAGAGCTTACTCCAACAAGGTTAACTGGGGGCTTTACTCCCAGGAAAGCGGGGCTAGGAGGGTAGTCTGAGGGCAGGTCCCCTCCAATGGCAGGGAGATCCCTACATCCCAAGAATGCTCCAGAGCCTTGCAGGGGGAAGAGTTCCTGGCACACCTCAAAGCGCGCTGGGAATACGCGCCATTTAAAGATGGCAGCGCCCATGGGGCTGTTCAACAAATGGCCCACTGTTTACTGGGCCACATTCATGGCCGAACTGGGCTGCATGTGGCCCACGGGCTGTGTGTTGGACAAACCTGCTTTAAAGTCTTCCCTTCAATCTCTTAGGGCAAAATCCAGAGCAGTTACAGGTCCACAGTTATGTCACCCTCTAGTTTTATCTTATAGAAAGTCACCTTAACTACTCTGGAGCAAAGGGCTTAATTTGACTTTGGGATATGGGCCTTAGTGCGCAATCCAGAGTAACTACGGGGAGTCCTTGCTCCAGTGTAAGAACAATTTGCTCTGGATTGCAATATGAATTTCCCAGAGGTTTTCACTAGGTGGTGCAGTAACTATGGGTACACATAATGTCTCTTACGTGCTCCCATAGTTACTCTGGATTGTAGGGTTAGGCTGCAATCCTAAAGACACTTTCCTGGGAGTAAGACCCATTGAAAACAATGGGGCTTACTATTGAGTAGACATGGTTAGAATTGTGCTCTTAGTTTCTTTACTTCCTAGGATCTTCTGCTTAGTTTTTAACCAGTCCAAAAAAAATTAATAATATTCTCTTTCTGAATTTGGACTGCAAGGGACTTAATTGTTCGCGTACAACATCTCTTCAATTCCACATTGCAATAAGGGGTGTGGTGGTGCAGTTGGTTAAGACACTGTGAGCACAATCCTAACCATGTCTACTCAAAAGTAAGCCCCATTGTGTTCAGTGGGTCTTACTTCCAGGAAAGTGTTTAGGATTGCTGCCTGTGCCTGTTAACCAGCAGACCATGGTTCAAGACCTGATTCCTACAAGATGTGGTGAGCCTGGTTCCTACAAGATGTGGTGAGCTCCCATCCTTAGCCCATCTCCTGCCAACCTAGCAAGTTCAAAAGTATGTAAATGCAAGTAGATAAATAGGTATCACCTCGGTGGGAAGGTGAAACAGTGTTCATGTGCCTTTGGCAGCCATGCTAACCTCATGACCACAGAAGTATATTTTGATAATGCTGGCTCTAAAGGCTTAGAAATGGGGATGAGCACCGCACCCTACAGTTGGTCATGACTAGCAGTATTGTATTACCTGCGGGGGAACAAGTTTACCCTTTACCTTCCAGTAATGCTCCACTCCTCCCCCCAGTAAATTAGTTTTGCTGCCTTCCCTTGGGGACTTCTGTGTAACTTCTTAGTCCTCTTTATTAGAATTGTTGGAAGGTCATTGGAACATTTCATTGGACCATTTCATAGATGCAGAATCCATGCTGGCAGCATGGAATTGAGCAGGGGTGGGAGGAAGGGTGGAGGTGGGTGAAACAACAGAGGTGATGTTTAGGGGACACATAGGGTCCCATAGGTTGGAGGAAGGGACCTCTGCAGATCTCTGCAGTCTGAGTGATCTTCCATGTCAATGACATGTAAATAAGTTAACATCTTTTCCTCGTAGTTGGCTATTGGCCAGCAGTAGTGTTGACCAAAGTTTTTCTTAGCAGTTAAGGAGTACTTTCCTGTAATTCTGCATGTTTTGTGCATGTTCAAATTGTTCTGGCGTGATAAAGGAGCAGGAATTTTTCAGTTCTAACCTTCTGAGATCACCTTTCTACAAATAATATACCAATAAATCTCTACAAAGATTAGTATATATTGCTCATAGAAATCTCTCAACAAGTACTTGTAGAATTCAGTATCTCCCCAATCTTACCCAGGTAACTAAATGAGACAAACAGTAACTACATGTGGCTCCATGGCTCACGTGTAAAAGGATAGGCTAACTTTGTTACAGGATATTTTAAATCCATTAAATCTGATGCACCTCCTCCTGTCATCACAGGCTTGTGGGGTGCAAGTTAAAGAGGCTAGAACTAATCCTAATCCTAGTGTGTTAAGTCTCAAGCCTCATTTATTGCAGTCCTGTAGGAAAGAGACTGGTGCACAACTTATCTATTTATACAGGTTTTTTCCAGCCTAGAATGGTTCTCGGAGTAGCTTATGATTACATCAAATATTATACTGCTGTCCTTTGTGATCAAAGTCTTGTTCAAAAAAAGCACTAAACCTGTTTTACAAGTTTCAGGGAAGAAAGGATTAGGTTTTAGAATATAACTTAAGACAGATCAAAGGTCAATCTAGCCCAGCATTCTGTATTGTACAATCACAAACCAGATATCCACTCAGAAGGCCTACAGGCAAGTTCCACAGGTAGCAGCTCTTTCCCACCATTGCTTTGCTGCAGTTGGATAAATCAAGGTGTATAAATCCTTTGAATAGATCACGGAATTTATAGTTAGCATGTAACCATACAGACTAAAAATATTGACTGATCTGTCCCCTTTGATTTTTCTTGATCTTAAAGGCATCTAAAGCAATGATCTTCACAATATTATGAACAGTAGATTTCAGTGATAGTGTGTGGTGTGAAATACTACAATACTTTGGGTCTGTCTTAGCAGTGGATAATTCCACTCCACTGCCAATCAGTTTCAGTTGATAACTCCAGCTACTAACGTTGATTCAAATCAGTTGATAAACACTGTCTAGCACAGAAAGGGAGTGCTCTTCAAACCAGTTTGTAACAGTTTCTTACACACAAAGCAACTTCTTTGTGTAAGTATGGGCAACTTCCTCAACCCCTCAGAATACCATCCAGAGATGCAGCAAACGGAGTGCCTCTGGAGGAGTACAGGCTTGCCCAAGGACCAGATGGAGTGGTCTTGCCAAAGTTTGGACACTTTGACACCTCTGCTATAGGGTATAAGCCAAACTAGTTACATACAGAGTGCTATTCTAAGACATTCTGAATGGAGGCCAACAATTACTCTTCTGTTATTTTGGCTCCATTAATAAGTAGAGCTTGCTGCTATTTAAAATAGGGGTTGTGTTACTGTACTGTTGCTGGAGGAAGGTTTGTGTAACCGTTTCAGAGAGTCTCTAAGAAAAGGGAAAATGCTTTCAGGAACTAAATAAAAATTCCATAAAACTGAAACAAAACCAGTGAAAATAAGTATCCTTTGCTAAATGTATTTTTGCAGTACTGTCCATGGTGCTGATATTTAAATCCTTCTGTAAAACATAAGCTGACATCACACAAGAATCCCCAAGCTCTTTTTAAACTGACCACACAGGTATAACTCTTGAAAGATCTTGCAGAGCTTGGCCTCAGTCTAGGCCTCCTTGATTGATGAATGCCCTGTATAGAGCTTGATAAAGGGGGTGAGATGATAAAACTATGTTAAGCTGTCTATTTCAGCAGTTTGGTTAATTACTTTTGCTCACAGATTCATTCATAAGCAGGGCGTCCAAGAGAAATTTTTTTATGTGGTACAAAACTCATTTGGGGCCCCTAAGAATTGCAAAATTATTTTGAAATTAATGTACAACAAACTTCAACAAGTGCTCATTTATTGATCATATAAAACATTTATGTTAAAACGTACCAGTATTCAAGTAATGTGCCAATATAAAATACTACAATACTATATGTGACAGTATAAAATACAAAAATCTTATCAAGGACTAAAATTAGAAAAAATTTAACTATTTAATAAGTGCTTTTCTGGCTTTCTTACGTGCAAAATTTCTAATAACGCTATCAAAATCAACTTGTCTGGCAATGCTAGACTCAATGTTTAATCTTGCTAGGTCAACAAGTTGAGTTTCTGACATAGTAGACCACAAATAATTTTTTTAATTATTAATTAAAATTGAGCAATTGCTCAAATGGTCCTTCTGTCATGACCCCTCTGTAGCTCTTGGGCCCCAGAACCATGTACCTGCTGGACCCCCCTCTCATAGGCCCTGTTCACAAGAATATAAGAAGAACCTTCACTGGATCAGGCCAAAGGCTCATCTAGTCTAGCTTTCTTTATCACACAGTGACTCAAGGAGGGGATATCTGAATAGTTTGTAAAAAGCTTGAGGGAAAAAAATTAGCTTCCTGCTAAGACAGGTACCTCACAGTTTTGCAGCACCAGAACAGAAACCACACCTTTCATACTTATTGGCTATTCAATTACTGGAAGCCCAAGCTTCAGTAAGACAGATCTAGAAATAACTTCACCAATGTTGAGAAACCTGTACAGTTCTGGAAGGATAAGCTTTCGCTAACAAATTACCTTCAAGGTGCTGATGTTGAGCTGTGCTTATTTATTTCCAGTTTTTCCCTTGCCAAAGCAAATGCCCAAGGTTGCTTACAAAGTTTTTTTTTTTAAATAGAGTATTGTAAGTAGAGTATTGTGATGGAAGTATCACAACAGGTAAAAAATATCGCATCAGTAAGAAATGTTTCATTTTTTGCTTATAGTGGGTACAACCTGAAAACAATTCCAGTGCCTCTGTTTCCCTAAAAAAAAAAGCTGTCTTTGACCTCCTGGTGCATATATGGGGTGACCCTAACACTTTGAAGAAAGTGCAGAAAATAGTTTCAGCTCTACACTTTGCGCAGGGGGAAAAATAACCTAAAAGTAACCATTTTATGCCAAAAGTAACCATTGTAAATACTTGCATAGCCACTCAGATAGGAACTTATCATGTATATTTGAATTGGAATGGGTAAGAAAGATCTACTTGCATACAGGGCACTTGTTGGGTGGTGTTGTTACATATGCATATCACTGCCTTGCCCTTACCTACCACCTTCTCTCTCTGATCACCAGATTACTATTATAACTTTTTTTAAAGCTTAACTATATATACAGAGATGTGCATGGAGGCATTTTGAGGAAAAGTCTTTAAAAATGCTTAATCTTGTTTTGAAATTAATGAAAGGACATGATTGGATGTTTGTTTCGTTCAACAAACGGAAGAAACTCACATTGTGGGTAAAGAACATTGTCTTCAATTTCTTTAACCTAGTAGATTTCTGTGAGAATAGTTTTCCTCTAGAGTGGAGAGTCTGTCTTGAATTATGCCATTACTTTTAGGTTATGATATTCCCTGCATTACATCCAGGTTTTCTGTGGCTGTTTACTATTCTGCAACTTTTTATTAAGATGTGCTTCAGTATGGAATAACCACAGAAATGATGCTAACTTATCTTTGTAGATTTTTGCTCTTTTTTTGTAGTCATAAAATTTACAACCCAGTGCACTTCTTTCTTTTGCAGAAACAGCCAAATGCTGATTTCAGCAACATTTTTCATACCTGGCGTGAAACTTAAGACACTATTCAGTTCCTCAGCACTACAGATAGTTTTTTATTGCTCATTTTGTTGCTTATTTTGTCTTTCAGTTCAACTTTGTGGGGAAACTTTTGGGCCCGCGTGGCAATTCTCTGAAGCGCTTGCAAGAAGAGACATTGACAAAAATGTCAATATTGGGAAAAGGATCCATGAGGGACAAGGCAAAGGTAAAAATTGCTAGCTGGAGATCATTAGTGAGCCCTGTACTGCTGTATGTGCCTTTCTTTGCTGATCCTAGTATAGTCTGGGGAGAGTCAAAGCAAACACAAATCATGGTGTCTCTTACCCCTTTGCCTTTTCAATTCTGCATGCATTCTGGTTCTCTTCCTATAGTATATCCCTGTCTTCAGAGGAAGTCCCCAATGATAAACCTTCTTTATGGAACTATAGAGATGGCTGGAACTAGACATGATGGAAGACACCTGGCAGCTTCATTTTATTTTCCCTTTCTCCTTGCTGTCCCTTGGTAACATACTGAAGTTCAAGATACATGGGCAAATATCTGTGAATTGTTCTCCCCAGTTCTCATTCAAAGATCTCTACTGGTAGGGGTGGGGAAAAGTGCAATATAATGATGTCCTGTCAGACATGTGGTATCTCTGGGTGTTATCAGCAAGGAGGAAATATGGTGCTGTCATGATAACCTTCCATCTGGTGAAATAGGAAGGCCAGTGTTCTTCTCTGTGGAAGATTACCAATTAGTATATGAAAAGCACCACAAAAATGCCCTTAAGTGTCATAGTAATTTTCTACGTTTCATTGTTTAAAGTAGTGATACATTTGGGTATTTGACAGAGTCTTAAGTTAAGATTCCTTGCTCTGTTCTGTGAATGCAGTTACATATTCTGTACCTTATCTAGAAGTAGGTGTGGTGGTAAAAGACCCTTATAGTTTCTTTGTTTCAAACAGTGATCTAGTACAGGGGTCCTCAACCTTTTTAGCACCAGGGACTGGTTTCATGGACCAGTTTTTTCCAAGGGACCAGCAAGCTGATTGGGATGATTTAAGCACATTACATTTATTGTGCACTTAATTTTTATTATTATATTACAATATATAATGAAATAATTATACAACTCTCCATAAGAGAGAATCACTGGGAGCCCTGAGCATGTTTTCCTGCAAGTAAATGGTCCCATCTGGGGGTGACACCTGAAGTCAGTGACACCCGAAGTATTTTGCTTATGTCCAGTCTACTCCTTAACCTTGTTTTGGTTGCTGTCATTGCAGAAAACTCTGCTTTACAAAGATATTGGATGTTGGAAAAGGAAGCAGGCTTTTCAGTGCTTTTGTAGCAATCTCAGGATATTCCACCTTGACCTTAATCCAGAATGTATTGAGATTTGAAGTAGTCTCAGACAAACTTTTAAGGCCACCGTCATGTATAATCTCAAGCAGTTGACCTTCTTCCAGCACAGAGCACAATCCCAACCATGTCTACTTAAAAATAAGCCCCATTGTATTCAGTGGGTCTTACGCCTAAGAAAGTGTCTTTAGGATTGCAGCCAAAGTTGATTCTCCTGGCTTGTTCACAAAGGGGTTGCAGATTCATTCTTTAACAGATTGAGGAATTTTTGTGGTTGGGAAGTAATGTTCAAATTCTTTTGAAAGTTGAGATAGGTGATTATGCACCAGCTGTGCGAAAGAAGGCCCTGGCTCAGTCCCTTTCAAAATCATTAGTGTTTGAAACATGTCAAAAATCCCAGCGTTCACTTGTCTCCTCCATACTTCCAGTTTGGCTTTGAATGTAGCCACTTTATCTGCGGACCTGAACACAGTTGTCATTCTCCCCTGAACTGACAGATTGAGTTCATTGAGCAGGTTGAATAACCCTACTGGAGTAACTACCGGAGCATGTAAGAGACATTTACGTTGATGTAGTTACGGCACCACCTAGTGAAAACCTATGGGAAATTCATATTGCAATCCAGAGTAAATTGTTCTTACGTTGGAGCAAAGACTCCCTGTAGTTACTCTGGATTGTGCCCTAAGTCACACAAGTCAGCAAGTTTTGTGTTCAGTGTCACTAAAATGTGCTGCCAGTGGTGATAGTTTTTCAGACAAGAAATCTCTGGAGTGGCTATCTTAACTCAAAAACTGGCCAGTGATCTACCTTTAGAAAGCCATCTTACTTCTTTGTATAAGAGAAGATGTGTGTGCTCTGAGTCCATCTCCTCACAGAGCTGTGCAAACAGACATGAATTAAGAGCATGTGCTTTAATGTGGTTAATAACTTTAATCACATCTTGCAAAATTTTGTTAAGTTCAGGTGAAATTTTTTTGCTAGTCAGCATTTCTCTATGGATGACCGTGTGTAGACTCACATTCAGGAGCAACCTCCTTGACCTGCTGTCCAGTCATGGCAGCTGTTCCGTCTGTGCAAATACCAACACAAAATGACCAATTCAGTTTTCCTGAGATGTAATCACTCAAAAACCTGAATAGTTCTGCAGAAGTGGTGTGGGTTGGCAATGAAAGAGTGCATAACGTTATCTTCATGCACCTCCTGAAAAATATATCTCACAAAAATAAGCATTGTTGCCTTGTTGTCAACATCGGTAGACTCGTCAACCTGGATTACGTACCATGGTGACTCATTTATCCTCTCTAACACCTGTGTCTCAATATCCTCTGCTATTTCATCAATTCGTCTAGATACAGTTCTATTCGAAAGAGAAACACAACACCACTTTTTGAGCAGCAGCCTCTCCTAAAACTTCATGGCAAATATCCATAGCAGAAGGCAGGATCACCAAGAGTTAGAGGGCTTGCCTGCTTGGGTAACAACCTATCCTCCATGTCAATCTACCCAGGCCTTCGTGCTTTGCACAATACCATAGTCTTTCAAGACTGATGGATGCCAATTCAGCCACCGGGAATGATGCTCTCAGTGCAGATACATTTATGAAGGTGGCACCCTTCAATAATTGCTTCTGTTCTTCATGTTCTTGTTTTTTTCTTTTGAAAAACTCTAAAGGCTTGTGTTTAAAATAGGGTGCTTGGTTTCTGTGTGGCAAAGCAATTTTGAAGATTTCATGAATTCATTGGCAAGCTGGTCACCCCACATATTATATAAAGTGGGCTTGGAGAATGTGATTCACCTGTTGCAATGAACCCTTAATTTAAATAGAATTCTTGATATTTTCTTTTAAATGCAACTTTCTTTTTGTTGGCAATCTTAGATTCTTCTGCTGTTTGATCATTGGATCTTTTCTCCCTTTTCAAAGAAGCTCATTAAACATTACAAACTTGAAATTTTTTAAAAAATAATTTTTTTGGTCAACTTTGCTGCAATCACCCACTCTGTATGAATGAAGCCAAAATTGTTCATTGAATAGAGCAGAAAAAATTGTACAAGCTATCTCAGTTTCATTTGGTTAGAAAAAAAAACAGCAGAGGAAATATTGTATCCTAAAGTTGCCAAAATTTTATAGTCATACTGTACATCAACATGGTATAGAGTCAAACAAACTGCTATATCTCAATAATGATTCCAGATGAATAGTTATTGTTATATGTGAAGTTATAACTATAATAGTTATATTTAAATATAACCTTACAAAAGTTCATTTGAGATATGTGGGACTCTGAATACAAAATTTCATCAAAATTTCTGATGTTCGTGCGGGGCACTTTTCCAGAACTAGACCACTTGACATAGAATGACCCAGATGCTCTAGGAGGATTTCCTCCTACAGGCCTACTAGCTCCCTACAGGCCTACTAACTACCTTCCAACTCTAGTATTGGCATCCATCAGTCTTGAAAGACTATGGTATTATGCTCGACACTACATGCGAAGCACAAAGGCCTGGGTAGATTAATATGGGGGATATGCTGTTACCCAAGCAGCAAATCCCCCCTCTCTATGCCACTGAAATAATCCAGTGGCAGGGCAGAGCCGATATGATTGGTTCCAGCTGTGTCATAAAGCTGGGCTAAGGATAGGAACTCACCCTGTCTTGTGGGGACCCGGGTCTCGAGCCTTGGCCTGCTGGTTAACAGGCATAGAGCACAATCCTAACCATGTCTACTCAAAAGTAAGCCCCGTTGTTTTCAATGGGTCTTACTCCCAGGAAAATATCTTTAGGATTGCAGCCATAGTGTCTTAACTACTTGTGCCACCCACAGCCCATAGTGGTAAAACTTCCAACTCTACGATTCTATTATTCTATTATTCTATGAAATGTGGCTGTCATTTGGAAATGGGAATAACTGGAGTATGGAGTAGCATTTGGAGATTTGAGTTATTGGTGGTTTGGCTGATATGTTCCAGTTCTTTGGGAATTCTGGGTTAAGAGATTCTGGGTCCTGAGTTATTGGTGGGTATCAGGTTAGGAATCTTGGGCTGGATGGACGGTTTGCCTGTGCAGGAGGCTAGTTCCATGCTTAAGATCATTTAAAAGGGGATTAAGAAAAATTATCTTGTATATAAAAAACTGAAAAGTTACTGACTGGCTGACTCATTTATCAATGCCCAACCAAAACTGCTGGACCTAGCAGCATGAAATTTGGATAGGGTGATCCTTCCAATCCAATAAGATCAGATTTGGGAAAATTCAACCCAGAAGGGGGTGAAAAGGGGTGTAACATGTTTTTGTTCCAATACTTTACATTGAAGAATTGCTGACTGATCAAAGCCCTGACCCAACCCCTCTCTACCTAGAAGCATGAAATTTGGGGAAAGTGTTCCTTATGTGACATGAGCACCCATGAAATTTAATACCTAAGCGATGTTGTACCGGGGTGGGGATAGTGCACTGTGGGGTATTTTACTCCCACAGTGGTGGGTAAATTTTGCTAGTGTTTTTTATATAAATCTATGGTAAAGTCATGTGATTTTGTTCAGTTCTGATTGCCACATCACAAAAGAGAGCATTGTTTTAAGTATATTTTTATTTTATGCAGTTTCTACATTCAAATATAGACCTTTGGTCTGACCTTTGGTCAGTTAAGACCCCAGAGCTGTACATAAGACAATTGCAAAACATGGATGTTGATACCTGTAAATGGAATATGGCAGCAAAGGATGTTTATATGGGTAGACTGCCCCATTCTAAATACTGTGCTTAGAAAGTGAAAAGTAGTAAATGTTTCCTGCATTAGAACACAGTTTATCAAAATACAAGCTGAACTTATCCATCATTACAGGAGTAAAATTCAAAGAATATTTGTGGGCACCAGGTACTGGCAGGAATTAGGCACCAACAGGCACTGGGGACTTGTTGACAGCAGGTACCTCTGGGCATTACTGGGAAGCAGAAATACAGTCACTAGCAGTCAGGAGTCACCACTGGGCACAGACATCCCGGCTGGGCAGTGGGTACCACGTATCCCTACTGGGCACCTGGCATCTCTGTTGGGTGGCACCCAAGCAACCCTGGGCAGCAAGCACCACCAGGCACCAAATAGGTTCTTAGTGGATCTTTATATCACAGAAGGAATATCTCTCAAAATTTCATGCTTCTAGGTTCAGGGGTTTGGGCAGGACATTGTGAGTCAGTGAATCAGTCAGTCTTCAATGTCAGGTATAGAGATGAAAACATTTCTTATCCCTTTCTAAAATTGGTTCTTAGAGAGTGCCTAACTCATATAAGGAATATCTGCTACTTATACCTGATGCCTGCTGCTTTATACTGCCCACTGCCTGGTGATATTGAGTGATACCAGGTAAGGATGCCCAGTGCCCACTAGTCCCTGTGTCCAGTGGGGATGCCTGGTGCCAGCTGGCACCCGCTGCCCGGTGGTGCTCAGTAGAGATGCCCAGTGCCTGGTGGTGTCTGCTGTCCACTGCCCAGTGGTGCCCGTTGGTGCCCACTGCTCAGTGGTGCCCAGTAAGGATGCCTGGATTCCTCCAGATCCTGCTGTTGCCAACCACTGCCCTTGTTACCCTTCTGTGCCAAGTGGGTCCTGGTGTCTGTTGGTGCCTGTGATGTGGACTGGGATGCCTATCAAAGATATAATATGGAGCCTATGGGAGTCCACCTGGGGGAGAGCCTGAGAGTGTGGGAGTGCCCAGATTACCGCCCCCCCCCCCTTGGATATCCAGTCTTTTCCGGACTCTGTGGAAGTTTGGAGGATGGAGGACATGGTCGAACTATGGAGGAATGGAGGGAGGGGTGGTCCAGCCAGGAGAGGGATTACTGTGGGGCCTTCGACAAAGTGGTATGCCCACGGAGGAGTGCTGTCATTGGTGGGAATTTGGCGGGAGGAGGAGTCAGGGATGTGAGAGTGGGAGGAAAAAGAGCGGGAAGTACTTTGGAGGGAGGATCTCCCATGGAAGGAGCCTAGTACTTATGAGGCTTATCGGGAGAATCCCGCAAGCAGAGAGACTTCTCGGCACCCCAACCCTGAAGGTGGGGTACGGAGAGCAGTGAGCAAGGAGGGGAAGACAAGTGCAGCTGTCCAGTGGACTGAGAGATGTCAGGAGGCCAAGAGAGGATCCACCGGCTGGTGGAAAAGAGATGCCTGGGAACCCAATCCTGCAAGAGAGGAGGAAGAGTTGTGAGGCAAGGGTCTCATATTGAATGGACTTTGGTTGAAGGATGTTACTTACCTGTTGGTGTTACTTGTAGGAGTAGAGGGTGTTGAGCTGTGTGAACCTGTAAGGAAAGAAAAGTGTCATGAATGAACCTGTTGCAACCATTACGCTCTAGTACAAGTAAACCTGTGTTCTAGTTACTTACCTGAGTTGGAGTTTTATTGAAGATGTTTATTGAAGAGGAAGATGATGATGGGACCCAGATCTCAGTGGTTATAGATGATCAGGTCACAGTTAGCGGAGGAACTGGAAGAAAGACTAGAGCAACCCGCGACAGTGCCTAACATACTGATTCTAGTGCTGGTGCCCACCAGTTCCCATTTGTACCCAGTCATGCCTGGAGCGCAGAGATATTCTGGAAAACCACTTCTGCAGTAGCGAGTTTATTCTTCTAGTTTATATGCATTATATAGCTAGAAATTTTCCTGCACATAACTGCATAAGGGAAACTAAGTATTGCTCATGTCTGGCAGCTTTCCTCTCCCTGGTACAGTCTCAAAGCTTCACCCCTCTACACACACTCACACAAAATAGGGTCTTTTTGAGTGATATAAACTGTCCCTCATTTCTCCTCCTCCAATGGACTTGCAGTACACAGTCTCTGGATTTTGTCAGTTGTCTGTAAATCTAAGCTCTCCTTAATCTATTTTCTTCTATATATATATATAAAAGAAGAAAGTCACTGACTTCCCTGACTGACCACTGACTCACTCACTCATCAAAGCTAAGCCAAAACCACTTGGCCTAGAAGCAAGAAATTTGGGGTGAGAGTTCCTTCCATGATTGAAGGAGTCACTAAGGACTGGTTTTTGGAAATTCCAACTGGAAGGGGGTAAAAAGGAGTACAACACGTTTTCCTCCCTGTACTTTACATTGAAGAGTCCCTGATTGAGGGATGCTCTGCCCCAACCCCTGGACCAAGAAACATGAAATTTGGGGAGGGTGTTCCTTCTTTTACATCAACTCCCAGCAAGAACCGATGTTGAGAAATTTAACGCTGAGGGGGTTGAAAAGGGGTGCAACATATTTCTGTCCTATACTTAACATGGAAGACTGACTATCAACATCCAGCTGATACACTGGGAAGGAGAGTACACAGGGGGGATGGTGAACATGGGAGGATGATGCACATGGAGGTGTTGCACATTGGGGTATGATGCACATGGGGAAAGATGCACATGAGGGGGTGTTGCACACAGGGGATGATGCACACACAGGATGGTGCACTTGGGGATAAGATGTGCATGGGAGGGTGTAGTGCATGGGATGTAGTGCATGGGTGCACATGGGGTGTAGCGCATGGGGATAATGCACATAGGGGGTGTGGTGCATGTGGAGGTGTTGCGCTCATGGGACGGTGTTGTGCAAGTGGGAATGATGCGCATAGGGAGGGTGTTGTGCATGGGGAGGTTGTTGCACAGTGGGGAGATGGTGCACATTGGGGGTTGATTCACAGCGGAGGATTGATGCATATGGAGTGTTGCGTATGGGGGATGATGCACAGTGGGGGGGAATGGTGTGAGGGGGAATTTTACTCCCACAACTTGGGATTTTTTGCTAGTTATGTATATACTAGCAAAAAGCATACCCATGTTGCAGGAGTAAAATTTCCCACACTGCATCCCCCCACTGCACATCAACTCCCCATGTGCTACATCCCCCATGTGCTACATCCCCCACATTGATCCCCCCTGCGCATCAAACCCCCCTGCGCACCAGGCACCAAGCACCAAATTGGCTGTATATTGGTCAGTCTTCAATGTTAAGTATAGGACAAAAACACATTGCACCCCTTTTCAGCCCTTTAAAGGTAAATTTTTCCACATGGGTTCTTGGTGGATGTTCATGTGACAGAAGGAATTCCCTCCCCAAATTTCACGCTTAGGTCTGGGGCTTGGGGCAGATCATCCCTCAATCACTGATTATTCAATGTAAAGTATAGGGAGGAAAACACGTTGCGCTCCATTTCACTCCCTTCCGGTTGGAATTTCCGAAAACTGGTTCTTAGTGCACCCCTCCGTCACGGAAGGAACACCCACCCCAAATTTCACGCTTCTACACCCAGCGGTTTTGGCTGACCTTGATGAGTTAGTAAGTCGGTCAGTGACTTTTTTCTTTTATTTATATATTTGGAGATTTGGAGGTAAAAATCATACTGTTTCATGGAACAATTTGGAAGATATTGCCTCCATTGCTGGGAGGAGGGAAGAATGTTTTTAGGTAAATAGATTTGGGGGCTAAAATACAAGTGTGGTGTAAATCCTTCCTAAGCTGAGGATAGGATGATAATAGATTTTTAGATAATAGATTTTTAGATAATAGATTCCGAATTTTCTTCCAACCTTAATGGTGGGAATGGACAGAAACCTCCACAATAGAATGGACTGCTAGAATGATCCCTACCCATTCCAAATTGCATGCTTTGGAATGTGTGAGAACTAATTAATTTGATAAAAATGAAAGCTGAGAACTTGTGAATGATCTATTCTGCACTTTCATTGCAAAATTTTTGAATCATATAATGCACGCAGTATTACATATCTCTTTTGACTGAAATTGCTAATAGTTTATATTTGTAGAAGTAGCTATGTATGTGTGTTAAGAGTTTTGTGAGTTGCCAGTCAGATGACTAGCAGATGAAGCTGGCTAAACGCTTGTTTATGTTAAATCTTCCATTTACATGTGTGTATAAGAAGACTACCCCCTTGGTTTGATTGAAATCCTGAGCGTAGCAGTCTTTGTAAAGTTCTTTATAACTATTGCTGGTTTGTCACAAAGCAGACTGGGATGTTGAAATCCCTTCATTTTTTCTGGGTTTTTCAACTGAAATGTTGAAAGAATGCTTCTCCATTGTATAAACAATTGTTTGGAATTTTTCAATCTTCCTTTCATTACTTGGCCATCACAACAAAATTAGTATGAATCTCTAATATTTTGAAATGCACTTCCACTTGGAATCCTAGTTGCTTTTAGATAATCTTGGGCCTTGTGGGGCTGTTCGCTATAGTATCTTTTCCTGTGCTTTGTTTGGTCTTAAATTATTCAAGAGATTGGGTCTTGTACTGCTTCCCAAGGGATATTATTATAGTCTAACAGATCTCACTGTTAAGAAGGATTTTGTGATAGCTGGCTGCTATTTCTCTATTCTACATTGATTTCTTATGAGCCCTGCACATTGTGACTCTGGACCACCCTAAATTACTCATGAGAAAAGTATTCATTGTTCAGAACCCTATTTCATTACGTACAAGTAAGGTAAGGCAACCAGCTGCTGAGGCTCTTGAAATACAGATCATTTTCTAGCTTTGTCACAAATGGGGGGGGGGGGGAAGCCATGTGGGTAATAACGAGAGAGGCTTTAAATACTGTGTGTGTTATTTTTATTACTAGCTTTGACAAGTTCCAGTCAGCTAATTATGGTGTGTTAATTCCCCCTGTTCTGGATTTTCTAATCAACTAATCAGATTGCTTTGCTTTTCCATCCATTTTAGGCAGCCTGAATGCTCTAAATTTTACAACAAAAGATTAGCAGCCATAAGCTCGTACTGATTGCCATTTTTAAGTAACTTATAATTACAACACACTAAGAGCAAACATTCAGCAGCTTTTGAAAAAGTCAAACTTCTATTTGTAGACCTTGACAGAAGACTATGTGAGGGTATTATTAGGCATGAGAATTGTATTAATTCTTGGTAGATAGAACAAGAAACATTAACCTAAGTTCTTCAACTTGTTGCAGGAGTGGCTTTTCCTATACAGTGGCGCCTCACATAAAGAACGCCTCAAGTAAAGTATGTTTCACGTAACAAACAAAAGTTTCTCTAGGATTCTGCTTCACGTAACAAACTGTGCTTCACGTAAAGAACACATTCATTGGCAGTTGGGGCAGACGCGCTGGCTGGCAGCCTGTTTAAAAAGCATATGAAGTAGACTTCATAAGATCATGCACATTGAATGCATGTTTTGAATTCAATCCCAGTGTTCTGTCCTCATTTTTACATCCAGTTAATATTTTTATATGAATATTTTCGGGGTTGTGGAACCAATTGTCTGAGTTTCCATTTTTTCCTATAGGAAAATCTGCTTCACATAAAAAACGTTTCACGTAACAAACATGCCTCTAGAATGAATTAAATTTGTTACATGAGGCATCACTGTATATATAAAAAAGTCACTGACTGGCTTACTGACTCATCAACGTCAGCCAAAACCCCTGGGCCTAGATGTGTGAAATTTGGGGTGGGTGTTTCTTCCATGATGGAGGGTGCACTAGGAACTGGTTTTCGGAAATAGGGATCTACTGTGTAAACTTGTGGGCTGAGGAGAAAATAAAAATAAGCGAATAGTCCCACCCAACTCTAGTAACCTGACTCTATTATCTGCAATTGCCAGAGGTTTTAGATCCCCCCTGTTCCTGCAAAGCTTATTGCTTGTTTCTTCTCTTGTTTGGATGGTGGGGCAACCAGCTGCTGATCACTGATATGCTTATTCTGGACTCTTGCCCCGTTTACTTCAGACTCTTGCCCCGTTTTCTTCACTCTGTAGGAAGCTCCCCTGCCTGACTACGTGCATCCTGGAGAGTCAGCATCTTTTGCCTTTTATCTCTGCTTACATCTTCAGTTGCCAAGCAACAGTCTGAAGAGGAGGACCACAAAAAATAAGTTGATGAGACAAGAGCTAAAACAAAAGCAAAGCACATGAGAAGCAGAGCTATGATCAGATTGAAAAGCTCAAAGTTCAGTTCTGACTTCTGATTTTTTTTCTTTAAAAGCACTGATCTTTTTGAGGGGAGTGTAGTGATGGATCAGGAAATGGAATGTGGAGAAATACAGCCGGTGAGAGCCAGCATTGCATGGAGTGTGGTGGATTACAGGAGGAATTTGGTTTAGTTCAACCAGAGCCAGTTATTCCCTCAAAACATGGTTGCATAGCTCATAACAGCAACATACTTGCTAACTGAGATAGAAGAGAAACTTCTGCAACCGCTATCAGTGATATCATGAAAACTGGAAAATTAGAATTTCTGGTGTTGCGAAATAAAAGAATTCTTTCATGAGTACTGAATCTAGTTCAGCATATCTAGGCAATGTATCCTGTCACACTTCTTTAGAAAAAAACCTCTAAAACCCAAAGCTTTCTGAAGTGTAGTTTGAATATGGTGTTATTTATTTTACTCGGAGGTAAGCCCACTATGTTCAGTAAGGCTATAATCTCATTCTCGTCACTGGAATCAAGCACCTCTATTAATAGATGATGTGGTGATCCCATTCATAACAGTGGATAGATAGCCTTTGAAGGAAGAGAAAATGGTTTTAAAACCATCCACAACTAAGATATCACAGTGAGTGGTATGACAGATCTTCAAATACCTGGAGGGCTTTCCCATGGAAGGAGGAGACTGTAACTGTGGTTTGAAACTACAGTACAGGGAAATAGATTTTTGTTAGACATGGAGAAGAATTTTCTAAGAGGTGTCAGACACTAGAACAGTCTGCCTCATGTGCTCTCTCTGACGGAAGGATTTCAGGTAGAACTGCTGCAAATAGTTAACAGGGAGCTGTACTAGATGACCTCCAAGACCCTTTCTAACATTATTTGATTAATTCAGTGATTTTCCATTCAAAAGCCTGATGCAGTGAGAAAAATCAGTAGAAATATCAGCAATCTGTAAGGTTTTACCATATTTACTTTTCACTTGTGCAAATTTAAGTATACAGTGGTGCCTCACTTAAAGAGCTTAATTCATTCCGGAGGCATGCTCTTTAAATGAAGCAGATTTTCCCATAGGAAACAATAGAAACTCAGACGATTGGTTCCACAACCCTAAAAATATTCATATAAAAATATTAACTGTATGTAAAAATGATGACAAAACACAGGAATTGAATTCAAAACACTATAATATAATGCAGACCACAATTACTGTAATAAAACACTATAATATTCCGTACAGTAAAAAAGAAAAGAAAAACCTTTATGGCCAAGGATGACTAATTTTCACTAAGAGTCACTGTCTTTTGGAGCATCTTTAACAAGGAACCTCTCTATGTGTGAGATCTATCTATGCAAACTAGATAGGCAGTCTGTGAAAGCAAAGGGGCCAGATTCGATGCTGTCTCCTCAGAATCAAGCCCCATTGAATCCACTGGGGCTTATTCACAGGAAAGGAAAAGTGCAGGCAGAGAAGGTGCTGGTGGGGGGACGAGAGGTGGTTGTAGTGGGGTCTAGGCAGGGGAAGCTTCCTTGGGAGGGAAGGGGTCTGTTGGGGGGGTGTGCAGGAGGAGTTTTCCTTCCTGTCTAATGGAGGCACGCAGAGGGTTGGCTGGCCATGTTGGCTTCATCTTTGTTCCTCCGATGAAGAGGCTCTTCTGCTCCTTCTGCTGACCTCTTCCTTGGTACTTCAGGCAGGGGTAGAAAGTCCCACCTCAGACCCACAGCCCAGCCAATGCAGGTTGGAGAAGGTGGAGTGCCCAGCCAATGGGCACTCGTTATGTGAATCTAGCTCATTATGTGAAGCAAAATCCCACACAAATTTTTCCTCTTTATGTGGAACACTCAATATTCGAGGTTCTCATTAAGCGAGGTACCATTGTATAGTATATACAATGGTTTAACAGTAATTTGGATTAAGTGTTATGGATTAAGAACAAAACTTTCTTAGAAATTTTGGCATGGTTTAAAAGCACTGTTTTGGAAGACGAGCACATCTGAGGAAGTTTGGAACAGACTTCCATGGCCAGGGAACTCACGGGGGGCGGGTAGCAACAGCCAGCCACGCGTGGGATTTGTTGACAGTGTGAAAGGTGCGTGGAGTGTGTGTGTGTGAGATCTGTCTGTGGGAGTGTGGAAGGTGTGCTTTGTCAGTGTTACAATGCTGCTTCTCATCAGCAGCATGAGAGTGTTTAAAGTTGCATGAAAAGACAAAGATTCAAATGAACCAATGCATAGCAGTGACTCCATTAGTGATAAGTCATCCTCCTCTCTCTTGTGTCCCTCACACCAGCCAGGAAGGGTTTTCAAAGATACTTTACAGTTTGGTACTGAACAGTATTTTCTTTGTTATAGTACTTTGTATTTTATTACAGTGTTTTATCATCATTTTTATATAAATATTTTTGGACTTTGGAACCAATTGTCTGAGTTTCCATTATTTCCTGTGAGGAAAATCTGTTTTGGATTACAAATTTTTTGGATTACAAGCATGCTTCCAGAATGAATTATGATTCATAAACCAAGGTATTACTGTACATACTTAGCAAAAAAATTGTTCATATAGGTTTAAAATAGTTTGAACTTTTTTAGTCCAAACTATAATAGTTTTTAGATTGTGAGCCCTTTTAGAACAGGAACCCATTAGCCAATATTTTCTTCCATTTCCTTTGTAAATTGCTTTGTGAACCTTTTCTTGAAAAGTGGCATATAAATACTATGGATAGACAGACAGACCTATTTTACCCGACATAAAGTAATATGGAACAGAGCAGTGACTTTCAACCTTTTCCATCTTGCAGCACAAAGACAATGGACTAAAATTTTCAAGGCACGCCATTAATTTTTTGAACATTGACATGGCAGAAAATGTTGCAGGAAGAGGGTTCAGATCCCCCAGCTGCCCTCCTAATTATCCTCCCCAAAATCCTATATTACATCTGCAGACGATTTGCAGCACTCCAGTGTGCTAAGGCACAATGGTGAAAATCCCTGCACCAGTATGACCCTGAGATAGGGGAAGAAGTGCTATTCCTTCAGTTGTTTCAATTGCTATGTATGAGTGTCTCATAGTTCAATTTTAGTTTTGAAATACAGTGTGCCAGTGATTTTCAACCAGTGTGCTGCAGGAATTTTGGGATTGACATTCGTTAATAGGAAAATTGGGGGATTTGAACAGTCTGGTGTGCTTTGTCAGTGGACAAAACAAGATGGTGTGCCTTGACAATTTCAGTTCTGTATTATTCAGATGGAACTGATGGATTGTTTTAATACATTCATTTTACACTATATGTTTTTCCAACACCTGGTTTTCTGAAAATAATGTGTATGTGTTTGCTAACTTTAGTGGCTGCAGTGGATTAGAACGCTGGAGTTAGAACACTGATTGACCAGAATACCGCTCAGCAGGCTGGCAGTTCAAGACCCGAGTACTGCCAGATGGGGTGAACTCTTGTTCTTAGCCCAGCTCCTGCCAACTTAGAAGTTACAAGTAAATAAATAGGTACCACTTTGGTGGGAAAAGCAACATCCTGGTGACAGGCCCCTGCGACAGGCCGGACAGGTATCCCCATGTCATGTCTGATCCACAACAAGCAGACACTGTCTTACGCATTACAAATGCTGAAGAAGTTGCCATTTTCTGTATATATGCTGACTTCATTTATTTATCGTGGCTAATTTTTGGTAGAGTTCTTATCTGTGAAATTTTTTCTAATTTTAAAATTATTTGAACAAATTACCATAATGTATCTGAGCTCTGAAAATTGTGTTGAATGGTTCTGAGCTCAGGTATTATGAGAGGATGAAAAAGTTCCCACTGCCTATGTGATCTTATGTATGGTAACATTCTTTTTAATTAGTATGAAAAACTGGCCATGGGTCATCAAACTGTGATTTAGTACTTTTAGTTATGCTTTATACAGTGGCATTACATTTGCAGTATTTCTTGGAGGAAATCCCAATGGTGTGTTGTGACCCACCACTTCAGAAACTATTGGGCTACACAATTTTGAAATTGCATGTAAGATGCTCTTGGTTCCTCATGCTGTGTCTACTGTATGTTAGTATGGTTAACATATGGTTATGGTTATGTTAGTATTGTATGTGCTATGCCAGTCACTATGCTTCTTGGCCCTGGGAGCCACACATGACTGGATCCGTGCTTGACACAAGCCTCAACTTAGCCAAAACACCAAAGATTTTCTTTGGCTCTTTGAGCCTGGGATTATATCTAACCTCCGGTACCACAGCAGGTTCACAGCCCACAAGTTATAATGGTAGGAAAGTTCCCCTTAGGTCCGCCTCAATTGAGTAGGATTCATCCAGCATTAATCACAAGGTTTAAAAAGGTTTATTAATAAAAGTTTATTAAGAGAAAGGTAGAAGACACAGTGGTAAATTACAAGTTCCAACATCTATGTATAAAAAAGAAAAGTCACTGACTGACTCACTGACTGACTCATCACTGCCCTGCCAAAACCACTGGGCCTAGAAGCGTGAAATTTGGGGAGGGTGTTCCTTCCATGACGGAGGGGTGCACTAAGAACCGGTTTTCAGAAATTCCAACCAGAAGGGGATGAAAAGGGGCGCAACACGTTTTCCTCCCTATACTTTGCATTGAGAATTGCTGACTCAGCAACATTCTGCCCCAACTGCTGGGCCTGAAGCATGGAATTCTGGGAGTTCCTTCTGTCACCTGAACACCCACCAAGAACCATCTGGAGAAATTTAACCCTTCAGGGGCTGAAAAGGAGGAAACGTGTTTCTGTCCTATACTTAACATGGGAGACTGACCAACCTCCAGCCAATTTGGTGCTCGGTGCCAGGTGCAGTGGGAATGTTGTTCAGAGGAAGAGGTTGCACTGGTGAGGATGGTGCGCATGGGGGGATGGTGCGCATGGGGGGATGGTGCGCATGGGGGGGTCACTCTTAACGCACAAAATGACCATAGTTTGGTTCTTTTACCAGGCCAAGAGTTGTCTGCCCACATCCATGTGCCACTACTTATTTATTGTTTGTAATACAGGAAGCAGCCTCCAGTATGACTTTTTATGTTTGATAATGGACAAGCCTGAAAGTGTTATAAGGTCACTATCAGGTCAATGAGAGACTGGGAAGCACAGTAGAATTTTAGTTTGAGTGCTGGAATGACTCTTCTAACCTTTTGTTGGCATCAAATGAAACATCTGGGCTTCTAAGCACACAATCCTAATCATGTCTACTCAAATGTAAGCCCCAATGTATTCAATGGGTCTTAGGAAAGTGTCTTTCAGATTGCATCCTAAGTCTTTTTTTCTGGGAATATTCTCTTGTAGTTCAGTTCTTTATTTACGGTCACAGACCCAAATTAAAATTTATGATAACTGCTAATATTTCAACAGTTGAGATAATTAAAAGAAAATTACAAATAATTAAAGGTAATTAAAATTAATTACAGGACAAATTTAAATTTAAAAACAAAATAAAACATCAAGTATAGATAACATATATTTGTACAGACTTTACTTAGACAACAGTTTCTTATGCATATTTTGAGCCACTATGAGGAACTTAGCTACTTGTTCTGTGATATTCTCTTGAATAGTATTGGAGATTGTTAACAGGCTTGAGAACAATATATTAAAGTTATATGCTTAAACTTGAAGGTGTTGGTTAAAGCAGTACATTTACCTCCCAAATTGTTTAGTCGATAATAAATAAAAGCAAACTTTTTGCAATGCAAACTTTGTATTTAACTCTTTCACAACTCCATGATGATTTTATACAAAATGTTTTGTGTTCCCAGGAAGAAGAATTGAGAAAAAGTGGAGAAGCAAAGTACTTTCATTTAAATGATGACCTGCATGTGTTAATTGAAGTATTTGCCCCACCAGCAGAAGCATATGCTAGAATGGGACATGCTCTGGAAGAAATTAAGAAATTTCTCATCCCAGTAAGTTCATCCCGTGATCTCTATTTTGATAATTACTGTCAGTAAAGTGCCTCAACTTTTATAGAAAGTGTTTTTAAGTTTTCTGAGTTGGAATGTAAATATAATTTGAAGATTCACTTGGCTTTAGTAAAAATCAACATACTGAATTTCATTTGCTGTGGCATGGTTTTCTTTCCCACCAAGAGCATATTGTATATTGAAGTCCAGAGAGGGACCAGATATATATTGAAGTCCACAAAGGGACCAGTTACTACTGGAAAGAGTTCTGGCATATTTTGTGCTGTAGTAGCTGTAGTAAAGAGCTCTGTTGCAGACCAGAGCCATTTGAACATCATTGAAGTCAAATAATGAGTTATAGCTGTGGTTGATTGTATGTTAAGTATCCACAAACAACTGTTGACCTTAAGTCTGCTTCCCTCGTCTTATGTCAGCTTCCCTCATTGTTCCTTGAATTAATTTATGAAGTACATTGCAACATGGAGTGATGACTGATGTAGCATAGGTAGGAAAAGTGGTCCAAGAGACTGACAGTTTAATCCTAAAATTTGTTGACACTGCTGGATTGAGCATTGGGTTGGCATAAACAGCTTTATCTGTGTTTCAAATCTGGTAGTGCCCACAAGGGCAGATTGGAAGGTGCCCCAAGCAGTGAATGGCTTGATCCACATGACATTGGGGGATCAGATGGCAGTTCGCACCAGTAAGTTCATGCACAGATTTGGAAGGAGACAAGAAGGAGCGAAACAGTGAGGTGGATGCATCAGGCCTAGAAAGGAAGTGGGTTGGCAGCAGTGGTGCCTGCCTAATCTTCTCCCCCTTCCTGGGCCTGATCTACCTTCATGGGAGGGGCAAAGGGAACATATTTTTCCTTACCTAAAGATGAATAAAACATACTGAAGCTCCCCAGTGGGGTATAGCAGATGCCATTTTAGCACAGCTGCAGTGTCATACAGGGAGTTATGTAGGATTGGTGTGAGGGTTGTGAATCAGAATGACCTTGGTTCAGATCTCACCACGCCTAAGATCTCAATAGGTGGCCTTAGGCAAGCCACTTCCTCTCAGCTTCTGATCCCAGCTGCAAGATGGGGATAATACTTGTCATAAATGGTGGCTGTGAGGGTACATTTTATTAATACAAATAAAATGCTTTATATACTCAGAAGTACTGTGGACATGTTGATAAATATAAAGGAATGTCAAATTCATGGAATACAAGGGGTATCCCTGACTATTAGCTCTACAGTACTACTACTGTACAGTAGTATAGGCTACTAGCTCTGCAATGTACTTCAAACTACCAAAAGCTGACCTGGAGACAAAGGAAGACTAATCACCTTCATGTCCTACTTATGAAACTCCAGAGGTAGCTGACTGTAGTTGGAAACAGACTGCTGGAGAAGATGGACCTTTCATCTGATCCAGCAAGACATTTTCTCATTTTCTTACCATCTGTAAAGTCAGCTGAGAAATAATGGCTAAACCAAAGAGTGTAACGATTGTATAACCGTACACTATATGAACAGATCAATAGATGGCCATTAATTAAAGAAATGTATGCATAAGTGTAGGTTTTCTATGATTAATGGAAGAGAGATACCAGATTAAAATTGAACTTATCAGCAGACATCAAAGATAATCTTTCAGCATTTTAAATATGCTACCCTGTTCAGTAGACCTTATTGGAAAACGTGACAATCCATGGTTCTGTTAGTCTAATTATAGCCCTATTTGAACAGTGTTGTGACTTCCCGCTGATTTTTTTTTTGTCTAAATGGTGTTTGATGTATAACACTGCCCACATTTATTTGGTAACCCCACTATAAAAACATTGCTTCGTGACCAAGGTTTTTCCTAGATTTGTGTGATGCAATCTCAGATAAAGATTTTCCAGTGTTACTTCTAGGGTTGTCGTTGGGTGCTAGAGTTTTTTTTTTAAATCTAGAAGTGTCACTAGCATTCCCCCTACTATTGTCCAGTGGATAGTTTTTTTTACTATAGTGCACATGTGCTTTAAAGCAGTTTGGTTTGTTGTAACATTGGTGCCTGTTATACATGCTTGGATTAAAAAAAAACATTTTTATCAAAAAAGTTTTAAAAAGAAAAGCAAAAAATAAATGTACATAATAAGGATAGAATTAAAAAGTTAACAGGCAAGCACAGAACTCTAAATCTCAAACAAACAGCCCAATCCAGAGCAACTATTCCTTGCACATAAGAGGCCTTAGGGTGCCCTATTTATCACTAGGGTGGAGCAACTGCAAGATACTCCAGCCCAATTACTCTGGAAGAGGCTTAGGGCAGAGCAAGGCAACATAGGGTGCCCTAAGAGAGGTGGACCTGCTCTGCCCTAACTGGGGCAGCCTAAGCAGCTCAGAAGAGGCAAGTTGAGGGCAAGTTTAGCATTGTCTAGGGCAGAGCAGTTACTCTGTATCCAAAGTCTGTTTCAAGGCAGAAATGCCCTCTTCCAGTTCCTCAGAGATATACCACCTCAGGAGCAGGTATAGTAATGAGTAGACCCATAGGGGTCCATGATAAGGCCTGAGTAAGAATGGTAGTGTTGACCAAAAATCTGAGTTCTTGGCCAGCCTAGCTGCAACCCCTGCCTCTCAACCTCAGGATATGGCACAACTATGGCAGCCCACTAACCTCAGGATACAGCAGGCCACTCCAAGCATCCATCTTGCACTAGAAGAACTGCAGCAGTAACTGGTTGTCAGGAACTGCTGGGCTTCCTTATAATGTAGGCACCACAGCTGTTCCTTCTTCAGTGTGATCTGAGGGGGGGTCTACTCAGGAGCAAGCCCTCCCCAGCTGTCAATGACTTAGCATGCTCTGGAGCAGTTAGGGCAGCCCTGGCTTCCTGACTCTCTGGATGCAGCATAACTTTCTGCTCTGGATACAGAATAGTTAGGAGAGAGCAATTAGGGCAGAGCAGGCTGAATTTGCTCTGGATTGTGCCCAAATTCTCAGAACCTAAAAATCTAAACAATAAAATCTATAGTCTTATTTTAAAATTCCAGCAAAAAGAGAAAAAGAGATAAAATTATCTACTCATCAAATCCATATTCCATCTGACTTATAACCATTTTTTCATGCAGAAAGTTCTTGAATGGTTTCCAGTTGCCCAGAAAGATTTTTTACTGAGTTTTTCTTAAGGTAAATTGTAAGGTTATCCATCTCAGCAAAGTCCAGTATCTTGATCCTGTAGATCAGTGGTTCTCAATCTTCCTAATGCCGTGACCCCTTTATAAGTTCCACATGTTGCGGGGACCCCCAACCATTACATTATTTTCGTTGCTACTGCTGCAGTGCTGTGCACACTTTCCTGGGAGTAAACCTCACTGAACTCAATGGGAATGACTTCTGAGTACACATGCATAGAATTGGGCTCTTAAGTCTGCAATCCTAGCACTTTCCTGGGAGTAGCCCCATTCACTATCATGGGACTGACTTCTGATGAGACCTCCTTAGGATTGGGATCTCAGGCAGCAGAGCCAGCCACTGTTTCCTGGGAGTAAGTCCCATTCACTATCATGGGACTGACTTCCGAGTAGACATGCATAGAACTGGGTTCTAAGGCTGCAATCCTAGCACTTTCCTGTGAGTGAGTCCCATTCACTTATGAACAGCAACAACATTGAGGGGGCTTTCTTTTGAGTAGAGCACAAGGAGCAGGGCAAACGGTCAGGGCACAAGCTCCCTGACCGTTTGCTCCCACCCACCAGCCCACCCTCCAGAGCTCCCACCCACCAGCCCACCAGCCCACCCTCCAGAGCTCACACCTCAGTGTGTTTAACACTCTCAGCCCGCAGGTGTACTGAGGATCTGTGGGGGGAGGAGGAGGCTGCTGTCTGTGGAGAGTGTTGGGCACCTCCCCGCCCCCAAGGCTCCCCATCGGTTTCAGAGCCGCTCAGAGGCTCCTTCTGAGCCGCTTCTCAGTGGCTTCTTCCAGCCGCCCAGAGGCTCCAGCATTTCTGCCAGGTCTTCCCACCTGCCCCCCTGCACCAGGGGTCTTTAGGCAACCCCCAGGAATGCTCCAGGCGACCCCCATAGGGGTCCCGACCCCCACTTTGAGAAACGTCGCTGTAGATAGATCCTGGATCTATACTGTATAGAGATCCACCATTCCTCCGTGGAAAGTACCGTAATTCAGGGACCTTTTAACACTTGACATATAAAATTCTTGTAGCAGTTGTCTTATATAAAAAACATAAATTTCAAATTTTTTTGTGAATGGAATCATCCAACATTCCCAGCAGAAAAAGCTTCTTGTTGCATTTGCAAGTAAACTTGCAATTGCTGGTGTATAGAAATCCATTTTTATTAGTATTTTTATTGTTTGCTTTAGGACACATCTACCACATGGTAAAATATTCCTTCTTGTCTTTTAGATTTCCAGAATCTATTTGGGACCTTTTTATAAACTTTGGCTAATTTAACTAGTACCAGTGATGGCTAATTTAAGATGTACCACCTATACATCATTTTATACAGATTTTCATCTAATGTAAATTTTACTTTCTTACAATGCAATCCTGACTTTAGACCAGAAAAATGGCCCAGCTAAGCTGGCTGAAGAAGGCCATATCCCGAGCTGACAAGTTAGGCCAAATCCACAGGGCTGAAGGCCTCTGTTTGGCCAACTGCTGCTGAAGAAGCAGCAGCACAAGGGCAGCATATTCACTAGCTCAATTTCTTCCAATTTTACTCTGGCTTATCACGGACCCCTATGAATCTACTCAAATTTATTCCTGCTCCTGAGATGGTCTAACTTTGAAACAGGCTTAGGATACATCCTAACTGCACTGTTCTAGTCCATGCTGGACTGCCTATGCTGACACAGCTAGGCTGGCCAATGTCCATCTATCTCAGGCCAGCCTGTGTTGACTTACACTGGACCAAACCTGTCTGGTGTAACTGGGCTGGCCCATCTTAGAATTGGGCCAGCCCAGAGATGGATAGGCTAGCCCATGTGCACTTCAGTTAAGTTGGCTTAAGCCCCTGGCATAAATCCTGTGCTGACCTGGAGGGGGTGTCACAAAAGTGCCATACATCACTTGCGGAAGAGGGTTAAGTCATTGCTCAGACATGTGCTTGCCTTCCCTTCATCACCTCGGAAATGGGAAGACCAATGAGTTGTGGGAAACTGGGTTAGGATTGCACTCTTAGATAAGTCTTGCCATTGTTTCATCAATATGTCATGTCCCACATTTTTGTTGCCTATTGCCTATACAGTTTTTAACCTGTTCTTCTTATATTTACTTTTAAATAATAAATTATACATCCTCATAATAGCTTGTTTTTCAGCTAAACACATGCTTGGACTTTGTACTTGGCAGAATTGGTCACCAATTGCACATGGTGTTATATTTTGAGATCACTCAGGACACTTCACAATATGCAAGCTAAAGCAAGTATGCTGTGTTCATTATTACACTGCCTAACCAGGTATTTGACCTATTCTTGGATGAGTTAGGTATGCTGATTACAAAAATGGCATCAGTTTGGCTTTATCAGCTCTAGTTTTGGAATACAGCATACTTACCTTAGATCAGCATCTTCTGTGATTCACCCAGGGGTACATGACATTTTGCAGTTGAAACCTGGCAACTCTCAATATTACCCTGAACATGTTATAGATTCTGTTCAGGCAAGGGGCTATACATCTCAGGTCTCAAAAAGACCTTTGTTTGTAACCTTGATGTTGCATTTTCAGTCATCATAGGTACTCTTCCTTTATTAGTATGGTTCAATAGTAGGCTTAGATATATTCTGAGAGTTGTGCCATCAAATTTCAGCAATTACAAATTAAATAAATGCATAATAGTAAACACATAGTGCCACTTCGCAAATGCAGAGCAAGGGCAGATAACCACTTTAGGTTGTCTCAACTGAATTAGAATCTTGTTACTATTTAAATCTTAAAGAAGCAAGTAGTGTATTGATGGGCTAGTTTTTTTAAGGGTATGGGTATTACAGAACTTTACTGCCATCTCTTTTAGGTTTGCATTAGGACAGAGGTCGGGGAACAGGGGTGAAATACCCCAAATTGGGTAATAATGGAATTCCTGGGTTTGCATATGAATGACACAGCCAAGTATGCATGACCAGCACAGAGCAGGGCAGGCATTGCAATAGATTACTCTTAGCACCTAATCAGAGATCAAAACAAACAAACAAAAGGTGTGAATCCCTGTAGGGTCATTAGAAGTTCAGGCTATTGTGCCCTCCTTATGAGCAACCCCCACCCCCTTGGAGGGGAGAGAGATCAACAGTGACTCCGCTGCAGGGTTACTCAGGGACAGAAATGAAAAGAGAAAGCATCCTCCTTTGGGTGCTGTTAAGGTCTGCCTGTATTCTAAACAGCCCCCATCCATCCAGCTCCCTCTGGTAAGACCATTACATTGCTCCTGTATCAGGGTGATCATATCTCATAATCATAAAAGAGAATCCCAAAATGTAGGACACTCAAGACAAATGTAGGACATGACAAAATTAAAGCTAAAAACACTGACCTATTTTGCTTTCATATGAATAATTAAAACTATCAGCACAGTCCTAACCATGACTACTCAAAAGTAAGCCCCATTGTATTAAATGGGTCTTATTCTGAGGAAAGTGTCTTTAGGATTGCAGCCTATATTTACTTATTACATTTACAACTATTACATATAATTTATTAATTACAAGAAGGCTACATGCCACCACACTTTCCTGGAAGGAACACCCCCTGACTGTAATGGGCATTAATTCTGAGGAGAAATGCCTAGGATTGGGATCTGCAGCTGCATCTTCTCCACACTTTCCTGGAAGGAAACCCCACTGACTGTAATTGTAATGGTCTGCTGCTCGATAGAAAGGCATAGGATTGGGCTTTGAGGCTGCAATCCTATTCACATTTTCATGGGAAGCCCAAATAACTACAATGGGTCTTACTTCTGAGTAAACTTGAATAGATTGGGCTCTCTTCCCCACTCCATTTGAATCCTGCACTTGTTTCAATCATTTGCAGGATCTTGTCCTTTTTTTATTATGGTCACCCTGACCCCCACATTTCTCCAATATGCAGTGACCATATGTCATAACCACAAAAAGAGAACAAGCCCCCGCAAAATATAAGACATCCAAGAAAAATGGAGGACATTTTTAAAAGCTAAAAACCCTCATATATATTGTTTTCATGTGGTTAACTTAAACACCATATTAGGTATTAGTACTGTATGTTTATAACTATTACATATTACATATAATTTATGAATTCCAAGAAAGCTACATGCTGCCTGCTCACAAGGAAAAAGAGGACAATGAAGATTTTTTTTTCCAGGTCACAAGGCTTAAAATGGAGGAAATGTCCTGGGAAAACAGACCATATGGTCATCCTGTCCAATCCAACACTATTTTATCCCCTACTTCAAACTTTTCTTCCAGCTCCCCAGAAGCCACATATTTGAATTCAAATAATTAATAATATATTTTTCCTTCCTTTCAAATCAAGGGGTAACGTCCACAAACCTAAATATATTTTGGTGTAAGAGGTAAAAATGTTCCTCGACCCCTGCATTAGGATCTTCTTGGTATTCCCTTGAGCAGTATAGTTTAGAATAACAGGTTACAGTGGTGCCTTGTCAGACATTTAATTCGTTCCAGAAGCAAGTTTGTCTTACAAAGCATGCGTCTTATAAAACGGATTTTTCCATAGGAAATAATGGGAACTCAGACGATTGGTTCTACAAACCCAAAAATATTCATATAAAAATATTAACTGTATGTAAAAATGATGACAAAACACTGTAATCAAATTCAAAACACTGCAATATAATACAGAACACAATTACTGTAATAAAACACTGTAATATATTGTACATTAAAACAGAAAAGGAAAACCTTTATGGCCAAGGATAACTAATTTTCACCAAGAGTCACTAGTGTCTTTTTGAGCATCTTTAACAAGGAACCCATCTCTCTCTGTGTGAGATCTGTCTATGCAAAACAGATAAGCAAAAGCAGCAAAAGCTTCTGCCTTGATGCAAAAGAGGCAAGATTCTATGTTGTCTACTCTGAATCAAGTCCCATTGAATCCACTGGGGCTTACTCATAGGAAAGTGAGGATACAAAAGTGGGACTTAGGGCAAAATCCAGAGTAACTACGGGGAGTCCTTGCTCTGGTGTAAGAACAATTTACTCTGGATTCCAATATGAATTTCCCATAGGTTTTCACTAGGTGGTGCAGTAACTATGGGTGCACGTAAAGTCCCTTATGTACTCCTGTAATTACTCTGGATTTCGGGGTTAGGCTGCAATCCTAAGGACACTTTCCTGGGAGTAAGACCCATTGAACACAATGGGGTTTACTTCCAAGTAGACACAGTTAGGATTGTGCTCTTACAGGAAAGTGGGGTGGAGTGGGATCCAGACAGGGAGGGGTTTCCTTGGGAGGAAGGGTTCAAGGGGATCCAGTAGAGGGTTTCCCTCCTATATGATGGTGGTTGCTGCAGGGGCTCAGCTAGCTGGCTGGCTTGAGGAAGAAGACTTGCTAGGGAAGTCAGAAATCCAGGCCCAGGCTCAGAGGGAGCTTTGCCAGCTGTGCCTTTGCTCCCTCTGCTAGCCTGTACTGCAGGTAGGAGAAGTCCAACCTCAGCCACCCAGCCCAGCCAATGCAGGCAGGAGGAGGAGAGGGAGCCCAGCCAATGGGAATTCATCTTACAAAGCACATTTGTTTTTCATGGCAGAGTCCCATAGAAATTTGAAATCGTTTTACAAAGCATCCATCCTAAAGGGCATTTGTCTTGCAATAACTGTATATTATTCTATCAAGGGGGAAAAAATCTATTCTGTACTTGCTACCAAAGAGCAAAACGTAAGTTAAGGACTCGATCCATGAAATTTCCAGAAATTCTGTTTAGTCCTATGTTCATCTCATTGGCTATAAAAATAATAGATAACATTATAAAAAGGTTGAGGTGTCCCCTGCTTGTTGCCCTGATAGTTGTGACTGTATGATGCGGTAATCACCTGCTTTTGAACTGCTACGTTGGCAGGAACTAGGCAATTGATGGGATTTCACCCCATCTTGCAGTATTCGGGTCTTGAACCACTGACCTGCCAATCTGCAAATGCGGCAAGCACAGTGCCTTTAACCACTAGACCACTGCAACCCTTACTCTGATCAGTAGACTGCGATTACAACCAACATGTTGGTCAGTGACTATTTTGCTAGGTCCAAGGTAATGTTTAATACATGTTGGCATTCTAGTATCTTCTCATCTAAACATTTTCAAAAGTTCAAATATAATTCAGTTTGGTTACTGTGCTTTTAGTGGTTGAGCAGGTATACAATGCCTGCATTTAATTTAGAATGCTCTGTGTGGGTCCTGAACGACCTTAAAAAAATGATTCACAAATCCTGTATTTACTTTGTAACAAACAAAATCTGCCATTATTGAAAAGCGAAGTAACCACTCCAAAACCATCTGGTTTACTTCTTTCCCACGACAGTTTGAAGACTTTTGACTGGAAAAATCCAATCTGTTTGTCCAGTTGTTTGATTTATGTACCGTTAAAAATCATAAATCCTGCCTGGATTGCTAGAATTTTGAATAAATTTCTTTAGTGGGAAAGAAAGCCCTTACAGAGCAAGGTTTGGAATAAGATGAAAGGCACCAGATTGGACTCTGTCATCCCTGTTACTCTTTCACACAACGCTATCAAACTCAATTATAAAATCCCCTGGAATAGAAATTGAACTCTGAAGTGCTAACATTAGCTCACTTATCTATTTTTGTGTCCTGGATGAGGAAGAGTGCTGCCTCTTTGAATAGGAAGGGAGTGTTAATCTCTTTGAAGTTCTCCATGCACTTGAGAGGCACTCTGCATCCTGTGAAATAACTTTTTTTCAATTCTGCACTATTCTTGAAAGGAACTCTGGAGAGTAGAAGAACATATTGTCTGTATCATATTTACTACTTAGAGTTCCTGGCTGGAAATTTTTCACTTTTGCATGTTTTTAAATTGAACATTTCTCAAAGCATCCACTGAGCATCCAAAACTATTCATGGTTATCTACTAGATACTGCAACCTTATGTTAAAATTCCTACATGATGATCGTATTCTGCTTGGGATTGGTTTATAGAGCCATTTTGATGCTTGTTTCTGATTAGAATTTATCTGTCAATCTGGCTACAATTTGTGCCTAGACCCTGGGTCATATCAGTTGGGTCATGATCCAGTTCCTTGTTCATCTCTTGCAGCTTCCCACCACAGTTATTGCAAACATGGTTCATAGCATATGCCCAGGCGCTGTAGAGTGTTGAGCTCAGTGTCTTGACTTATGCTATACTGTATACTGCTGCTTGGAATGTAAAGCTCTAGTAAGGGTGGTAGTACTAAAAGGCAAACAGTTTTTGTCCATCTTTATGCATTTTTTGTAGTTATGAAACAGTTACACAGCAGAGTTTGTATTTAGATACTTTTAAAAAGGATTCAGATTTTTTTAAAAAGGATTTAAAGAAAAAGTTGAGGCTAGATCTGTTGACTACTCTTATATGAAACTTCCAGATTTCACTGCATAACTTTAGATGCTAGGGAAGAACAGGAGAAAGTTATCCCCTTCAATCCCTATTTGTGAGTACTCCAACGCATGTGAATGGCAGCTGCTCGGAGAACTGGAATGCTGAACTATGTGTACTGTGGTCTAATCCAGCAAGGCAATTACAGTATTTTTATCATTTGCCCTATGGAATAGATTGAGTTTCCAAAAGGTTCACAGAATACCAGTGTAAACAGTATAGTCAAAGCTTGAAACTACAGGATTTAAATGGCTGCCCCACTCCTGTGGGAATTACTACAGGGTGTACCATAAATTTCCATATATAGGAAAAAGTTTCCATACATAGGAAAAATAAACATTTTTATGAGAACCATTTTTATTTATTTTTATTTAACATTTTAATATCCCCAGATCTTACCCCACTTGATTTTTATTTTTGGGGGCATTAGAAAGCCATGGTGTCAGGAAAAGATACAAAACACAAATCATCTCAAGAAACGTATCACCAACACTATTACAAACATAACTCCAGCTGTGCTTATACGTGTTCTTTACCAGTGGAGGATACACATCGAAATGTGTTTTCAAAACAATAGTAGTCATGTGGAGCATATTATATAAATAAAAATGGTTTTCATAAAAAATGTTTATTTTTCCTATGTATGGAAATTATGGGACACCCAATATTTGCTTTGAATCTTTTTCCACTTCCCACTTTAGCATTAAATCATCTTGTGAATTGTAAAATGGAATCTATACCAGTTCTGGACTTTTAATAGTGTTTATGAGATTTGCAGCAAAAACAAGTATACAAAGTATTTAAGCACCTTTTTGGACGTTACTGAATATCCTTTTCTTCCAAACTAGGACTATAATGATGAAATCAGACAGGCGCAACTTCAGGAATTGACGTACTTAAATGGTGGCTCAGAAAATGCAGAAGTTCCAGTCATTCGGGGAAAACCTCCTTTGCGAGCACGAGGCGCACCAGCTCCTGCTTTGGCAAGGTAGGCAATGGCTAATGTTTATGTCTCTTTTTTTAAAAGGTGGGTAAAAGTGCCTTTTATAATTAATTTTATGCCTTTTTATACATTTGACACTTGTATCTGTGTATCACTGCCTGTGTGATGGTGGAGCTTATAATGAGGTAAAGATAAGAACATCCCCTCCCCCTGGAGCCTTCCATCAGCCTTTTGACCTACAGTGGCACCACTTCAGCTGGATCACAGCATGGAATTTTAGGTTTGATCTGTTAATTTCTGTTTATGTGTACGTTTTCTTTTTATAACCCTACAGTCCAGAGTAATTACGGGAGCACATAAGAGGCATTACATGCACCCGTAGTTACTGCACCACCTAATGAAAACCTATGGGAAATTAATATTGCAATCCAGAGCAAATTGTTCTTACACCGGAGCAAGGACTCCCCGTAGTTACTCTGGATTGTGCCCTAAGACTTGGATCATCCATAAATTTCTAGATGGCCTTCATTAAGGTGTTATCTCTCACTTTCAGTTCTCTTGTCTGTAAAATACATCTGGTTTAAAATGCAAGGTGATTGTAGAGATTACTGAATAGATGGAATCTATGTTGGTGTGATATGGTGTATTTTTTGTGTGCATGAAAGTACTTGGTGTTACTAACTTAGGGTGCAATCCAGAGCAACTACGGGGAGTCCTTGCTCCGGTGTAAGAACAATTTGCTCTGGATTGCAATATGAATTTCCCATAGGATTTCAGTAGGTGGTGCAGTAACTACGGGTGCACGTAAAGTCTCTTACGTGCTCCCGTAGTTACTCTGGATTGTAGGGATAATGTCAGAATGACTGAAATTGTTATGAATATTGGACTACGTGTCCCCTGCAGGTTGCCTTGCTAGCTGTGACCGACTCTAGGGAGCGGTGCTTTTCTCAGTTTCTTAAGCTATAGAGCAAGCATTGTCCAAAGACGCCTCCATGGACATGTGGCCTGCATGGACACATGCCTCCATGGACATGTGGCCTGCATGTGCACAGAACGCTGTTATTTTTTCCACTGAGGTGGTACCTATTTATCTACTTGCATTTGCATGTTTTCAGTCTTGTAGGTTGGAAGGTACTGGGCAATTGATGGGACAGCTCATTCTGTTTTGCAGTACTCTGGTCTTGAACCACTGATCTGCCAGTATTCAGATGGACTGGCACAACACCATTAACCACTAAGCCACTGCAGCCCTATGGACTAAAACATTTGATTAGAGAGACCTCTGATAAGCTGGACTTGGCTTCTGTTAGTGTACTTACTTTTCAGGTGTAATGCTGCAATTTAGTTGGAATAAAATTCAAAATATTCTGATTACTGCTGGTACATTTTATGTTTACATGTCTCTCATTTTCCACTGGAATTCCATTCTAGAACCTCCCGTAGATTGAAAAAAACAGCAGTGAAAAAATACATCCAGGTTTCTTGCTCCTTCATTGTTGTTAATGGAATAAGGTTCTGCCTTAATATCTGCAAGGGTCTGATTCTGGGACTTCTTTCTGATAATAAAAAAAAACATAAAATAACAGCATTAAAAAATAAGTGTGTCCCTTTATAATGGTTTAAAAACAGCTTTTTTCTTAACTGTTGTAAAGACAGCTTTTCTTCCTGTTTTGGAGAGGCAGTCAGCAATTTGAAATGCTAAGGACCCCCTGCCTTTGCTTGGTTCAACTGAAGTATGGAATTATTGCTTGCATGACTGCTTCTCTGAAACTGAAATTTGCAGTGGTCATTTGTATGTCGTCAAATCTGCATAAAAATGTGTGTAAAACAAGGTTGGATCTGTATTGTTCTGTATAGAATCTGTATAGATCTGTATACATGGTGGAGAGCCACAATATAATAGAATATAGCAGTGACTTTTAAGCATTTAAGCCTTCTGGGAATGACAATTTGTCTGGGGCCCACCAGAATTGATTTTGGGCACAATCCAGAGTAACTACGGGGAGTCTTTGCTCCAGTGTAAGAACAATTTGCTGTGGATTGCAGTATGAATTTCCCATAGGTTTTCATTAGATGGTCCAGTAACTACGGGTACACGTAATGTCTTTTACGTGCTCCCATAGTTACGTTGGATTGTAGGGCTAATCAACCTGGAAGTGGCATCAAACAGAAGTGACATTACTGTCATGCCAGAGGTCATCTACTTGAAAGAAAGTCCCATTGTGTTCAGTGCAACCTTATCCCAGGAAAATAAGGATTAAAGCCTGAGTGCCCCATTCCAAGATGGTGACGACCAGTGTGGATTCTATGATGGTGGTATCCAGCTTCTTATGACACACCCCTCAGATGAAGTCTCAGCTCCCACGTTGAAAACCACTGTAACTGAGTGTGTGGTAGTTCTTCTTTATGTAATTGAATACTCTGGAAATAAATTCTGACTGTTTAGTACTTTAACCCTCTGTATCCTCTTCTGAATACTGGTGCTTCAATATCAGACATTTGCCATCAGAGGCCCAAGCTTATCCGACTTTGCATCTAATAATGATACTAATGCATCTACAGTACAACCCCCCCAAGATAAGGGAACATTTGTTCCTTTACCTGTAGAGCCCTGCATGATGGTTGCTACGCCACAGGATGCAGTGTATTGCCCTGTTGATATGGCTGCGTCAGCATTGGAAAGTTGGACAGGATTGGGTTCTCACCTGTGTCTCATAATTATTATGTCTTATAATTATTATGTCTTACCTGTGCCTCATAATTATTCCTTTATCTGTATACCTTTTCTTAATCAATTCCCTCGACATGCTTTTATATGCATGTCTTTTCCTCATGATAAGTTGTGAAGAAGGACTGACTCTTTTTCACAAAATCAGTTTTCTTTTGTTTGTAAATATCAGTATTATGACCTCTTGAATGTTTTTATCTCTGAAGTGTTGAGCAAAGTCTAGTGTTCTTTTTTCTGGATACCATTCCCATCTGGCAGGAAAAAATGATACCTAATATTTCCATGTTGTCTTTCAGATGCTATGGTATTAAAAGAGGAGGGCAAAATTCCTTTTGCATATGTGTGTTGCCCTATTGGGGAGAGAAAATAAATCCAATCTAACCCCTTTCTATTCAAATGACCATTACCAAATCTCCCTGAAATGAGAGATTGCAGCTTGACTCACTTGGTTTCATCATACAAAAACACAGATCAGGCAGCATACAGCTTGTCTTTGTCTTTTATTAGAACTCCTTGTGTTGGATTCTGTTCCGTATCTTCTGCCTTCCCCTTCCCATTTCAAGAACCCACAATCGGACTACAGCCTGACTGTTTATGAGAAGCTGTAGATGATGAAATTCAGTGGGGAATGCTGTAATCGGGCATCTGAAATAGGAACCACGTCAACATCCATAGAAAATTTTCCTGTCTTTATTACGTATCTAGGTTTATAAAGATCACCAAGATACCAAGAGGGCTCATATCCATGGATACTGTATCTTCTAAGGATGCAGGAGGGCCCTCACATATGCCCTGTGTGCACTCCTTTGCCTTTGGAGGGTCTTCTGAGCCTTTTGACAAAGGCTGCATATGTCCATCTGCAGCCTCAGAATGACTACACTTGGTTTCTTTATGAAAACTGGAAGTGATATTTTTAATGTGATATAAGCATAGGGAGACTCAGGAAAGTAAAAATATCACTTCTGTTTTTCACAGAAAAACCACATGTTTTACATTACATCAGCCTATCAGCTAAGATCACATGTACAAATAATGTTTTTGTGTAATTTTCAGTCTTTTTTTGTTTGGCAGAGGCCCATGTGAACATGTCTGGTCTCTTCTGGATTCAGAAAACCCTCAGGAGAGGGATGAGAGCATCTCCATGTATCTGCAGATTTACATATTTGTGGGGGATGCCCCTGTGGATACAGAGGCACACTTGTACTCCTCTTCCCAATTCTCAGGAAGGGTCAGGACTCAAATGACTGTGACTTGACTCGTGAAAACACAACTTTTAAGCCACTTGTAGGGACTTGAGTTGTATACAGGTGTAATATAATTGTATGTTATTTTGTCTCAAAGTTACTGAGTTTGGCTCATTGAAAGATGAGCTTCCCTTAAGGAGCAGTTAAATGGCTTAAAAAGCTGCCTGCTTACCATGGCCATATGGCAGACAAATAAGCTTGTCTTAAAGTGTCTTAAAGTTTCATGAACTTTCAGTTTTGTTTCTGTTTGTTTGGGAGAAAGAGCCCATCTTTCCCCAAGTGATAAGTCACTTGTGGATTGTTCCCAGCTGAAACTGCTTGCAAATTGCAAGTGCTCAGCTCTTTGCAGAGCAGTTAGCAGTCACTTGAAAAGGAATTATTTATTTATTTTATTTGAATTGTACTCAAGGTGGCTGTTATTACATAAAATACAATTAAAACATTACAAGTAAATATCAATACAATTAAAATATAAAATACAGTACAGTCACCCCTAAAATATCTGATTTAAACTATTTAAAGCCATTATGGGGTCTCAACTGTTTTAAATAAAACAGGCTTCAGGTCCTGCCAGAAGGTTCAGAGTGAGGAAGCAGTTTTTAATTCAAAGGAGAGGGCATTCCATAGTGCAAACACCACAGTAGAGAAGACCCTGTTTCTGGCCGCCATTCTCCTTACCACTCTCCATGGCAGTGCAACCAACAGGGCCCCCTCAGATGACAGAATGAGCTGGATTGTACAGAAGGAGGCAGTCTCGAATACACTGGTCCCAGGCTGTTTAGGGCTTTAAAGGTCATAACTAGCACCTTGAATACGGCTCAGAACTGGCAACCAGTGCAGCTGCCGGAGCAGCGGTGTGACAGAGTCAAACCACCGAGCTCCAGTAACTACACAATCCGCTGCATTCTGAATTGATTCATTGCCTGCCTTGGTACATGGAAACTAATTGCTTTTGTATAACACGGAAATCGTTAATCATGCAGGTTCTTGAAACCAGCAATGTGGAGGTTCAACCTGTATGTCAAAAACATGGGTATGAACTTGGGGGGTTATACCCCAAAAATGAAGATTTGGGACTTGCTTTTGTGTTTGCTTGTGACACTGTTTTGTGTATGCTGGCTTGTACTTGCTTGTTTTTTTTGTTTGTTTGCTGCTTCCAGGGCTTGACTCACTTTTAAGAAAGACTTGAACTTGAGTAAATATGAGTTGAAACATGGCTGTGGAGTATCATGGCAGCTGCCTTGAACTTTAGACAAGGTGGGCTGGAGACCTGGGTTTTGACTCAGTGCTGTGACTCTGGTACATCCTTTTAATTCTTCAGAAATATGATCTGATTTCAGAATAATTTCACTGGGTTTGCTCACATGCTTCTTCCTCCTTGTGCACATACAGTATCTCTCCCTCCCTTGCTTTTCTTCAGCTTTGGACTGAAATATGGACCGAAATCTCCTTCAGTGTTTTTACTAACTATAGTTTTTGTCAAGCCAAAGCTTTTATATAAGGTAATGGTGTCCCCCACAGGTAATACAGTACTGCTAGTCATGACCAACTGTAGGGTGCGGTGCTCATCCCCATTTCTAAGCCTTTCGAGCCAGCGTTGACCAAAGACACTTCTGTGGTCACGGGGCTGCCACAGGTGCATGGAGGTGGTACCTTCCCACCAAGGTGGTACCTATTTATCTACTTGCATTTGCATGCTTTTGGACTGCTACATTGGCAGGAGCTGGGCTGAGGATAGGACCTTACCCATGAACAAAAGGTCACCTAGTACACTTTGTAGCTGTGTAGGGATTTGCACCTGGATCTTCCAGGTCTTAGGCCAACATCAGAACCACTACACCATCCAGGCTCCCTCAGAACTGAGATATTGCACTCAGAAACAGTTGAACAATCACTAAAGCTGGTGCAGTAGCCGTGGCAAGCTGGCCATATTACCTGGTGCTAGTCAAAATTCATATATGTTTGTGCATATGCCAGGGAAATTGTGGTGGATTGGGCTATTGGGCAATCCAATCCTGAGTTTAGGCGAGAAATATGGCCTAGCTAAGACGGCCTAATAGGCCATATCCTGAGCTGGCAGTTAAACCAGGGCTAGAAGGACTCCAGGATGACACTTGGGCCAAATCCACAGGGCTAGAAGGCCTCTGGCTGGCCTAACTGCTGCTGAAGAGGCAGCAGCACAAGCGCAGCATGTTCACTGGGCTGGTGGAGTTGTGCCATATCCTGAGATGGGCTGGTGTGGTTGTGCTGTATCCTGAGGTTGAGAGGCCAGGGTTTTCCTAAGATTACCTAAGATTCAGAATTTTTTGCGATCACTTTCAGTTTTACTCTGGCTTATCATGGACCCCTGTAGGTCTACTCTACTACTTTATTCCTGCTCCTTAAGTGGCCTAACTCTGAGGAACTTTGAGGGGGCATGTCTGTCCTAGAAAAGGGTTCTGGTTACAGCCTAATTGCACTGTTTTAGGCCATGCTGAACATACCCTCAACATGCCTCAATTGCCTAGGTTGGCACAGCTAGGCCGGCCCAGGTCCATTTGTACTTACTTGGGCCAGTAAGTGAACTTATGCTGCCCCATGCTTTTCTGGTGTAGCTGGGCTGGCCTATCTTGGAATTGGGCCAGCCCAGTGATAGATAGGCTAGCCCAAGTCCACTTCAGGATTGCAACCTTAACCTTCTAACTTTAATTTACATTATTTGAGTATAATGTGTAGTTTGGCCATCAGCTGTCAATTAAAAAAATGTTATTGGCCCTTATGCCTGTTGAAATTTAAGGAACTGTGTGATATAAAATTACAGGGGGCAGAGGCCTTACAAGTATCCTGCACATTAAAGACACTACGGAACATTGTAATCTCTTATCTTCGGAACAAGTTTTCATTTAGTTAAACAGAATGTGCACATGTGGGAATGTGCATGACTGAATATCTTGAAACAAATTTATGGGAACAGAATGTGACCTTATAAGGTTTTGGAAAAGATTTGAACATCAAAGATAAAAATGTTCACATAGAACAGGTACTGTCTTTCTGCATATACCGGTAGTTAACCGGACAAAGCAGTTTTTAAATGTTCTTTTTTTTCCCTTTGCTTCATTGCACTTTTTTAAGCCTCTGTTCCAGGCAGATTTCCTCTCTGGATTAAGGATGAGATGGGACAAAACACAAGGCAAATAAAAGAGGCAGGATAAATTGATCCAATCAGTCGAAGTGGTTGAAACAAATTGGATTGGTTCCCAAAACTGTCCGTACCCATTAAGAGGGTTGGAACCATCTAGGAAGCTGCACAAGAAAAGTGGGTAAAGGCATGGCAATGTGAGGCATTTTAGTGGGCCAACTGAAAGAGACTGACTGCCCATTCCTACCCTGTGATGATATGGTCAGCGGGGCCATGCTTGATCCTAATGGCAGATTGAGCAGGCTGCAGGTTTCCTTGAAGTAAGTTTAATCTAGATATGATCTGGATATTCATATAGTATATCCCTCTTAAATATTCACTGGGAAGGTGTCTGCATAATGAATGTGATGTAGATAGCTGCATGATGGCCAATTGAAGCAATAGTCTGAGTGATATAGATGATTTTCCACACCATGCAGTATCTCTCTTCTCTGTGAATGTGTATTGCTTACTTAAATTTAAGACTTTTAATAGAGATTTGTCCTTTTGTTTGCAAAAGCAGGAAATGTCTAAATCTCAAATAAAAATAGGCTTTTGGTCATCTGCACCAGGGTTCTCTGGAGAGAGAGCCATATGGTTGCAAGTAGTACACACATTAAGCACTATTTGAAATCTGTGAAACATCTTGTATTCATATTGATGTATGTTATATACTTGAAGGTTGATGAAGTTGGAGTTTTTAGACTTCCCAGAAGGGCTTTGATGATGATTTTTTATTGAGATTAGGGGGACATTTCATCAGTCCATCACTGGAATATTTGCATACTAATTCCAAGTAAAGTCTCATTATAACATTGCTGAATTATCTCCTGGGCAGATATGACTGTTTTACAAATGAGATTACCAATTAAACAAGCAAAATAATCACACAAACAAATATTGCTTACAGCTATACGTTCTTAAAAGCATTTTACTATTCTTATGACTTAAATTGCACCTTTCATTTGCACACAATGGTGCTGAAATGGCCACTTCTGCATCCTGTGAGGCCAAGAAAGCTGCCAGAGGTTTCCTTGGGGGAAGGGGACATTCATCCTCTTACCTTGAATAAAGCCCCAGCCAACACAATGGGACTGCTCTCTGTCTGCACCAGCCAATCACTTACCTCCTGTTTGTACCATAGGTACAAATGGGTCTCTAAAAGCATTCCAGCTTACAGTATGCTGCTGAGCATTAAGTCTAATTTTCTCAGGCACCAGCTGAATTTACCCAGTGTTGCAGGAGTAAAATATAAAGGATACTTGTGGGCACCCCGGGCACCAGGTGGCAGGCTTGGTAGGCACTGTCTTCCAGCAGACACTCCAACAGATGCCAGACACCTGTGGACACCACCAGGCATGACTGGGCAGTGGGCAGCAAGCACCACTAGGCATCCCTGCCAGGCATGCGGCACTGGACATCCCTGCCTGGTACCAGGCATCTGCATCCCTACCAGGCACCTACCCTACCATGACTGGGCATTATGCTCCCAATAGCAGCACCAGGTAGCAGACATCCCTGCCAGATACCACCAGGTAACACTGGGCAGTAGATAAAAATGGTTCTTGGTGGGCCCTTATATCATAGAAGAAATCTGCTCCCTAAAGCTCATGCTTCGTGGTGCAGGGGTTTGGTTTGGACATTGGTAAGTCAATGAATCAATCAAGTATAGGAAAAAACATGTTGTACCCCTTTTCATCCCCTTAGGATTTAAACTTCTAAAAAAATGGGTTCTTAGTGGGTACTTATGTCACCAAAGGAATACCCTCATGCTTCTAGGTCCAGCAGTTTTGGCTGGATATCCACTAAGGTTTTGTTCCAGAACTTCATGTGGATAAAACAATCCATGTATAAAGAAAACAATGGAAAAATATGATTTATCAGATTTTTGATAAATCTTATCAAAAATAAGATTTATCAGGCATATTGGAAGCTTGCTCTTGCTGTGCTTTGTGACCTTTGTAAAACAGTATACACTTCTCAGTAATCCTTTATGTAATTTTGATGGAGCCGATGGGGGGCACATGGTGCTCTGGATCTGTAGATCCATGGATAAACCACAGATACCAAATCTGCAGATAGATTGGACTCTATTATTCTTTTAAGTTAAATTACTAAAAATGTAAATGTGTCTCCTGCTAGTCATGCAAGTCATCCCCATTTCTAGAATGCTGTTACCTTTCCGCTGAAGTGGTGCCTTTTTATCTACTTGCATTTGCATGCTTTTGAACTGTTAGGTTGGCAGGCTAAGGACAGGAGCTCACCCTGTCTTATAGGACCTGGGTCTCAAACCCAGGCTTGCTGGTTAACAAGCGCAGTGTCATAACCAATTGTGCCACCACAGCCCACCATTAAATGACTATAAGACTATTTAAACTAGTTTTGAAGTTTTTAGTGTGATTGTTAGATATTAATTTTTATATCCATTTTATTTTATTTGGCCTGTTATGAGATCAAGTAGCAAGTTACCCCTCCTAACTGGGCAAAAGACACTCTTTCAAGTGGGTGATCCTCTTTTATTTAGCAGGGGGAGAGTAACTGGCCCTACACACCCCAGCAATGTCTGTTCTAGTAGTTTCTGCTGGTGTTCTTTTTGCATTTTAGGTTGTGAGCCCTTTTGGGACAGGGATCCATTATCTATTTTTTCATTTTCTTGTAAACAACTTTGTGAACTTTTCAGTTGAAAAGCACTATATAAATACTGTAGATAGATAGACAGATAGCATGAAATTTCTGAGAAATAACAGACTATGGTGAAAATATTATTCTGCTAGACTATTCTTGCTTAGCTGTAGCATTGATACTCCACATCACAGTGCAGAGGAAAGAAAAGGAGCTTACCACTCATGTATGTTAATTACTTTCTTGTTCTTAGAGCTCGTGGAGGGGTGCCTCCCCCACCCACAGGTGTGCCAAGAGGGGCACCAGCACCCAGAGGAATACCCCCTAGTAGGGGTCCCCTCGCTCGAGGCCGTAGTCTCCTGACTCCAAGGGCAAGAGGAGTTCCTCCACCTGCAGGCTATAGACCTCTTCCACCGCCTCCAGCACAGGATGCATATGGAGATTATGTAAGTACAATCATCTAAAACTGTCTATCTGGAAGATAGGGAATTCAGCAGACCATTAAAAATGTTTGTATGTTTTTATTTAATTACTAGTGAAAAGTGTACCCGCGTTGCAGGAGTAACATTTCCCCATACTCCATACGCTCACAGTGTATCAACACCCCATGCGCATCAACACCCCGTGCGCAACTTTCCCCAGTGTGCATCAACCCTTGTGCGCATCAACCCCCATGCGCTTCAACACCCCTTGCGTTTCAACACCCCTTGCACATCAGTTCCCTATGCACATCATCCGCCCATGCGCTTAAGTCCCCTCATGCGCTTCAGTCCCCCATGCACATCAGTCCCGTGTGCAACATCCCCCAAGGGGCAACTTCCCCCCACGCGCAACTTCCCCCATGCGCATTAACACCCCATGCGCATCAGTCTCCCACGCGCAACTTACCCCATGCTCTCATCCACAACATCCTCTCATGCACAACATCCCCCCTTGTGCATCAATCCCCCATGTGCAATTTCCCCCATGTGCATCAGTCCCTCATGCGCACCAGTACCCCATGCGCATCAGTCCCCCATGTGAAACTTTCCCCATGCGCATCAACACCCCATGCACATCACCACCCATGCGCATCAGTCCCCCATGCGCAACTTTCCCCCATGCACAACATTTCCCCATGCACAGCATCTTCCCCAGTGCAACTTCTTCCTCCAAACAACATCCCATCAGTGCACCAGGCACTGAGCACCAAATTGGCTGGATGTTGGTCAATCTTCCATGTTAAGTATAGGACAAAAACATGTTGCACCCCTTTTCAGCCCCTTAAGGGTTAAATTTCTCCACATGGGTTCTTGGTGGGTGTTCAGGTGACAGAAGGAATCCCTCCCAGGATTCCATGCTTATAGGCCCAGCAGTTGGGGCGGAATGTTCATGAGTCATCAATTCTCCAATGCAAAGTATAGGGAGGAAAATGTGTTGCGCCCCTTTTCACCCCCTTCCGGCTGAAATTTTGGAAAACCGGTTCTTAGTGCACCCCTCTGTAACGGAAGGAACACCCACCCCAAACTTCACACTTCTAGGCCTGGCAGTTTTGGCAGGGTGGTGATGAGTCAGTGTGAGACTTTTCTCATATATATATATATATGAGATTGTAAGCCATCTTAGGCATCTGTTGTTTACAGAGGAAAGGCGAGATATAAATCTTTTAAATAACTAAATAAATAAATAAAACTCAAAAACACAGTGAAGTCTGTATTAAAATGGACAGATATTTTTCAGACATTAAACTCTGAAAAATGGACAGTTTTCCAGTGTGTCTGTAAGTGCATGTTCTACACTCATTTCACCTTTACATTTGTAGATTACTAACACAACCAAATATATGTTGTTTTTCACATTGTGTTATTTGAAATGTCTTCATGCAAGTAGTCGAGGTATGTTGCAGTATTTCTTACCTTTTTATTGTAGCATAGCAAACTGCCTTAGTTGTGTCCAGTCCTTTACGTGTCCCTTGGAAATATTCTCATTGATGTGAGCATCCTTTGTTTCTATCCAAGAACCAAAGTAATGTGATGTGAGAGATTTGTAATCAGGATCCCCATTTTTACTTCAGAGTAATGGTGTGGAAATGCTAATATGATTGGGAAAGAAGCAGAGAATGTATTTTAAAGCCTTTCATCGTGTGCTGGTTTCTTTGATCAAAACTGCATCTCCCCACAGTTAATGTTTCTTTGGGACACATGGGAATACATACAGCATCCATCCAGATAATTTGCTTTCTCTTCCCACCCTGCCTACCAGTCAATAGGCCTAATAGCATCTTCAGAGGTGCACAAATTGTACTGGGGAAAACAGCAAAGAGAAAAAATAAATCCTGTACCTTCCCTCCATCTCCTCTTCCATAGTCAAATTAACAGTCATGTGAGCTTTTTGAAATTAAGGAGGGGATAGCACCATCTGACTTTTTGTAGCACTTATAGCTGATCCCCAAGTAGTCAGAGACTCTGGACCTCTGAGTCTCTGAGCTTAAACGTCTGTTTCAGGTTAAGGAGTGACCGTGAGGAGAAAATGGGAACAACCACTTGTATATAATGGGCCCTCAGTATCTGTGGGAGATCCATTCCATGACCGTATGTGGATACCAGATTCCACAGATAATGAAATCAGTTGAAAGAACCTAAGTGATGTTGCAGCGGCTTACATGGGACATGTGTTTGGCTCTCCAGAGGCTCAGTCCACGGGTTGTGCTCAGACCTCCTGAGTAAACTACATGACTATGGTTTGCCTAGTAAACCAGGAGTGTGTTCCAATCATCTCTGGAAAGTCTTCCCATGCTTCAAAACATATCCAGGTGAGACTGGGAAGAAGTTCTGGTTTGCATTGTAATGCCTTTATTTGCGCCCAGGAAGCAGTATGCGTTGCGTCCTCCAACCGTGGACTTGGCATCAATATTCAGTTCGCAGCTGCCAAGCCTGTGGATAAGGAGGGCCCACTGAGCTCCTTGGAGAATTTTAGTAATCTAATGCATAATCACAAAATTCTAAACAATATCAGTGGTTATGTCTACAACATCTCTTGAGATTTATGCTGCCTAGAAACAAGGTTGAAATGTAATTTCACCTACTAATGGCGGGAAGTCAAAACTCCAGTCAAAACTTGTGAAACTGAAAATTTAGAGTTACTGCTGAAGAGCAAAACTGCTCTCCTCATTTGAATACTTAAACAAATGAATACTCATTTGAATACTTAAGGTATCCAGAGCAATCAGGAGTCTTTCCACCATTACCTTAAGGTGTTTTGATTCCCACATGCAGGATGGGGTCTTTGTGCTTGCGATATTCAAAACTTTAGTAAGTACCTGGACTGCCTTAGGACAGCCCACCCCTGCTTAGTGCTTCTCATTGGCATCCTTCAGTCTACTTGGAAATAAGTATTTAAGGAGAGAAACTGATGGTATCATTGGCTCACATCTTAATTTATTTTTCATACAGTTCTATACCACTTTCTCTGGTGCTTAAAGTTGTTCCTATCATAAAATATAATAACTACTTATAAAATTGAAGTCACTGACTGACAGACTCACTGATTTACTCATCAATGCCCAGCCATAACCACCAGACCTAGAAGCATGAAATTTGGGGAGAGTGTTCCTTTTGTGATGTAGGCACCCAATAAGAACCAATTTTTAGAAATTCAAACCAGAAGGGGGTAAAAAGGGGTGCAAAGTCTTTTTGTCCCTACACTTTACATTGAAGAATGACTGATCAACACCCAGCCCCAACCCCTGCACCTAGAAGCATGAAATTTGGGGAGTGTATTCAGTCTGTGATATAAGGTCCCACTGACTTGGTACCTGGTGGTGGTACTTCCCTGGTGGTGGTGCTTCCCAGTGTTGGCTGGTAGTCCTTGGTAAGGATGCATTGTGTCTTATCATGCCCAGTAGGGATCCTCGGTGCCCAGTAGAGGTACGTGGTGGTGCCATGTTCCCTCTGGTGCCCGGTGGTTCCTCCTGCACCGTGGTGGCCAGTGCCTGATGGCCCTCTCTGTAGGGGATGTTCAGGATTATATGGGGAAACACATCTTTGAGGGATACTTGTCCTGTGCCTTATATAGGGCTTTATGTAGTGAAGATGACGCTGCCATTTTCTTATGCACCACAGTCAACCTGAAATGGGAGAAATACTACTGTTCTCTTAGTACCTGAAGGTTTCTCATTTGGTCTGTCAGTATTTAAAGAAACAATATGTATTTACTAGAAGAAATTTTGGCTTTTGTGTACTAGATTTTGGTTTTAAATTCTAACCTTAGAAAGTAGCCCTGATGTAACCCCTAACTCGTAGTTCTGAAACTGGTGACCCAGGTGCTCACCTGGGCTCAATGGATTAATTCTGCCATGCTCCAGCAGCAACACTGACTGCTCATTTCATTTCAAGCCTAAGGTTTTGGTGATATCTTTAAATTATTTTTCTCTGTTTTGGAGGAAGGTGTGCACATGACAAATCACATGCAAGATGTGGGTCAACAGTAGAAAGACCATCTTTGTCACTTGGCTTTCAAAGTATTTTTATAATCACATTTTAGATTTGTACCAAGAAATTCAAATCATGAGATTACTACAGTTGTTTTTAAGAGTATTTTATTGCCCTAAAGAAGTGGTTTTTGCATTTTATTCCTTCAGGGAATTTTTTTTCAGATTGTCTTCCACTAAAAACACGTATTTTGGGTGGATTCTGAGGGACATTCAAAGCCATCTGACTCAACTCAGAGGTGTTGTCTGCCTGAGGTGATGGCCTTTGCCATCTTCCTGTATGAACTCAGCATGTCAGAACCATCCCTAAACCAGTGATTTGGCATTGCAGGGGGATATTGGTCCTCTGATATTTTCATTGAGAATCTGGGCAGAGCTGTGCTTTTCAGAGTACATACCTTACCTCTGAATAGCCTAATGTATTGTGTCAAGGTGATCAATGAATGTATTTGTATGTTTATTAATGACTTTCAAACCAACTGTTTCTCATTAGATCCATTTTTACAAAGTGTTCCCATGGCAGAGCCTGCCTTGCTGATGGCAGCATCTGTTCAAAGCAAAATCTATTGGGATTAAAACATTAAAACTGTTCATGTTGCCCCATTGTGTAATTAGCACTATAGGAAGACTTTTTTTGGGAAACAGCCTTGCAAAAGAGACACTGATAACCAAGGGGGTGCATGTATGTGTTTTCTTCCACATAAAATGTTTGTCATAAGCACACACTTAAAAGTTGATAACTGGAATGTTTTGATGTCAGAAGAACAGCAGTATTGGAATACCTTTAAGATTTGCCCATATAAATCATTGTCAAAAATATGCATTCCTTGTTCAGTCCTGGACTTATAACCAGGTTTCAAATCTCGCTTCACAGAGATTTCTTGATGTTACTTCATCCTGTCTTTAGCTGGCACAAGTCTGAGAAATGAATGGGAGAATGTTTCTTCCTAGAGCCTCCCTGCTCCTCAATCCTGTCCCCTCCCTGAATTTTAACCCCCTTCCCCTTTGCTGCCTTGCATGCTGTGGTGGCTGCAGCAAACTCTGGGGAGCACTGCTGCCTGGGGAGCATTTCCCAAATGGCCATCAAAGCGCTCTGTATTCTATCAGCAGCCATTTAGCTAAAAATTCTTTTGCATGGCAGCCCAGTCCTTCGTGGGCTTGTGCTATCCGAAATATAGTGTCAGCAGAAACCTTAAGGTGCTCATTGGGAGGCTCAATATAATTGAGGAAATTTTTCAAGTCAGAAGTGAATACCTTCCCATCTGAAGGTTGAAGAGGCAACTGTAACTTCAAAGTGAATGATTATTCAGTATTGAAGATCGGATTAGGTCACTGAACCTGCAGAAACACTGATGCACATGCCACATTTCCATAAAGATGCGGCTTTCATCATGGCCCTGGATTCTTAGAAACCAAAAACAATACCAATAATTTTTCCCTTGTCTCTGAAATTAGCAGAATAAATTTAAGGAGGGTCTTCTATGGATTTCTAATTCTGCTTTCTGTTGCATTAAAAAATATAAGAGCCTCTTGGATCAGGCCAAAGAGCCCATCTAGTCCATCTTCTTGTATCTCACAGCAGCCCACCAGATGTTGAGCCCCTTTGAACAAAGGAGCATATCCAGTTCACCCTTACTGGAAGATAGGTGGAATATGGATTATTCCAGCATCATCAAAATTGGATATCATATCTCCGCTGTGCTGATCTACAGAAGTTTGCTTTGGCACTACCTTGAAGATTGTGCCTGTCAACTTCTTGAATAGGGTCGTAATCTTCAGTACTGTATATATGCAGAAGACAGAGGGATTCTTCTAGGCATGGCTCATAATTAATAAGATTGGCACAATTTCCAGTTGAAGTTCTGTTCAAGCATCTTCTTCAGAGAAGCAGCAGCATTAGCTTTCTCTTGATTAGTTCAGTGGTGCTTCGAGATCTGCTTATAGAATATTATGAAGCTTTACCTTTTGCTAGTATACTGGTCCCAGGGCTGTTTTCACACATTACATGGCAACAAACCTAGGTTTCTCACCAGATGTATTCTTGGCAAGGAGTTGAAGCCAGTCTTGCAGGACTCTCCATCAGGTGTTTCTGCAAAATAACATTTCCAAACACCTTTGTCACATTGACACTTTACATTTTAAACATATACACCTGAAAAAGAAATGTGATTTGTGAAGTGATTTTCATCAGAGGATTTTTTAAATAAGCCTGGAAATCTATTTTTACAAGTGCTATATTACTCCAATACATCTTCAGCTGTGGAACAAAAATGTTTTTGGCTGAGAAAATATTGGAGTAATTTAGCACTTTTAAAAATAGGATTTAGTTCCATTGGCGGTAGGTTTTAATAGAACTTCCTTATGCCAAACATTTTCCACGAACATTTATTTAAGACAGAGGTAGGCCACCTTCAGCTTGTGGGCCACAAGCCACCATCCAAAGTCATCTGGCTGATGGTCCCAAAAAGATCACCCTGCTCACAGTGTTCCTAAAAAGAAGAATTCAAGTTTTTAATTCTGTCTCTGTAAAGCTTACAAATCTAAGCAAAGGACAGAAACCTCCTGTGAGCATCATAGCCTGTCTGGGCATGCATTTTTCCCCACATAGCACATATCACTTTTTCCTTAACTCTGAAGCCTAATTGGGAGATTTCAGCATGCCGGTAGTTTACATGGGTTCTTCTTAACAGCCCAAGCTGTGGGAGAAGCTTGCCAATCCCAATTTATGATATTACAGGAACACTATAATAGTGTGCTCATTGTGTTCAATTTTCTTCCCCCCATATATACATATATACATAATATAGACTATGTAACATGACCAGACAGAAATGTTTGGATTGTTTGAGGATTTGCATTTAAATTAAAAAAAACCAGTAGAAAGCCTAATTTCCTTCTGAATTCATATCTCTCAGATTTATTTAAAATTCAGAGTATATCCATTTATATGCAGAACTGGCCAAATTAGAATAAATGTGTTGCACTTGAAACCTCAAACACAGAAAACATTAACATGAAGATGTCAAACCTAATTAAGGGCAAGCTTTAAAGTGTTCTTGAGCTGGATGATTGCTATTTAGAAAGAATCTTGGGGTTGAAGGAGAATTTAAGATGTGCCTCATCTTCATTTTGGTGCTTCAGCTCAGGGTAAACCATTAAGGGTGCAATCCTAACCTTGGCCAGCACATCTCATGGATCTTCCTGTTCCACATCTCATGTCTGCACTGGCCTAACCCTCCCCCAGGGGTGCTGCAGAAGTGTCTTACAGCACTTTTGTGACACCCCCAGGTAAGCCCAGGACTTATGCCTGGACTTAGGCCAGCCTAACTGGAGGTTAGGATTGCAGCCTATCTCAAGCCATTCTCCTATAGAGTGAGTTCCTTTCTTCTGTCAGTGTAGATTTTACTTGAATATTTAAGCTTTAAATTCTTAGAAAATAAGAATTTTTTCTTTCATTACCTGAAAGAGGTAATGAGAGAGAAGCATAGAATATTTTACTGAATGTAAGTTTCAAGTGAGGGAGGGAGTTGACCCCTTTTAAATCCGTGACCATTAAGCTTAGTATAATGCACTTGGTCTGTCTCACTCTTTCCACTAAAAGGAAAGCAGAAAAATTCACTATGTTTGACTTGAGATAAATTGTAGCCATTTTAATGCACATGTATGAAAAGTATGTATTGTAAAAAGTAGTTCTCATAAAAAGCTTGAGTGTGTTTGTTGAATAGGCCAGAGCAAAATACTGGTAAGGTCCAAAATAAGCATCCTTTCCCCAGCTTGTATCTCATGTGTTGGGAAACAAGCTGTGCAGGGAACACGGGCAACCAAAGTATACTCCAGCAAACCCACCAGCCACAGCAAGACAGAATGATCTCGCCTAGTCATTCTAATTGAGGTTTTGTCGCCATTTTGGAAGGGATGTGATCCGTCGGGACCAGTGGCATAGCTAGTGATCATGTAGCCTGGAGCCAAGCTGAAAATGTTGCTCTGGAAGTGATGTCACAACTAGAAGCTCTCACTAGATTGCCACAAGCTCTCACTAGATTAGAAGAGGCAGTTTCCATTGGCGACTGCAAACAAGTTTCTGGATTGCTAATAATTACAGTAGTAACTTAATTTTTTTCTTCAGCTGTTGAGCCAGGATCCATAGAACAATTCTAGGTATTTCTCAGTCTGTACCTTCAAATGGGACAATCTCTTAACATTGTAGGAGCTGCAGCCATAGCTCCTATGTTTGTGGCACTGGGGAACTGGCAGCCCAAACCTAACCACTGGTTAGGCCAGTACAAGTCCTGACACAAGTCTCATGCTGGCATGGGGTGTCACAAAATGCTGTAAGGCACTTCTGTGCCACTCCATTTGGGGAGAGGTGACACCAGTGCACAGTCATGCGCTGGACTTTCTATGCCAAGGATAGGAAGATAGGTGGGTTGTGCTGGTGTAAATTGGTTCAGATTGGGTCCCGGGAAACATTGCTACTTGGGCACCCATTGCTGGTCATGGGCTCCACTAGATTCAGGCTTTGGTACCTGTCCAGTGTCCACAGTGCCATTAGTAAATTTATATTTTAGAATCTAGTGTTGTTTGTACTGAGAAATAAATGCTGTCAAGGTCTCTGAAGTTGTTCCTTGAATTTAAATACTGCTTTTATATGGAATTGATTTTCTAGGAATATGATGATGGATATGGTACTTCATATGACGAACAGAGCTACGATTCCTATGATAACAGCTATGGTACCTCAGCACAAAGGTAAGGAAGAGGTTTTTAAAGGTGTTTCTAGTCTGGGTTTAATTGGAATTTCATAGCTTTTGGTTGATGGCTTGAAATATCCAGTTTGTCAGTAGAGAGAAGTATCCTGGCTGTATAAGTTCATATCTGGCTCATTTGACCAATACAGGTTGCTTTTTATGAATTCAATTCATCTCTGCATGGTAACCATACATGATGAATGCACTTTTGTCTCTTGGTGTGCAATGAAAGGTAATCAAGCACGTACTGCCTATTCATAGTCTGCTCTCTGTGCTTCCATTGTTTCAGCCCCTGATTGGCTCCTTGAGACTTCAGACTGAAAAGTATGACATTGGTTATTAGATTCCTGAATCTAGATACCTGACTTATTTTTAGCCCATGCAAAATGATTGTGTTCCACTTTGAAGTGGATTATTAGACATGAAAGCTTATTTTTTGTTTTTTTATGGTATTTCTAGAAGTGGATTAATATTAAATTCAAAATATCCATGGTTTTAACTGACAAGAAGGAAATCATATTTTTAGAAATTTATTATTTGGCTTTGTTAGTTTGGAATTACATTTTTGATACATTCAGGTGTTTTGAGCAGTTAACAACCAAATCTGTTATGCTGTGCTTGCCCACTAACTCATTGCAGTTGCTGGTTTCCATAGGTTGGCAGGAACATACATTTTTATTTTTAACATACTTAGGACCATTTTTATTGGCCCTAAGGAAAGGCATTCCCAGCTGCACAGTTATCAAAATAAGTGGAGTTATACAGGGATTCTATTTGTCGACACCTGAGACTTTTGTGGTATACTCGCTTTCACTTACTTGACTAAGGGCACAGTCCAGAGTAACTACAGGAACACGTAAGAGACATTATGTGCACCCGTAGTTACTGCATCATCTAGTGAAAACCTATGGGAAATTTATATTGCAATCCAGAGTAACTTGTTCTTATTCCGGAGCAAGGACTCCCTGGAGTTACTCTGGATTTCACCCTCAGTTGACAAAATCAGAATGCTTTTGGATGTTGAAAATTGAGGGTTAATATTCTTTTGGAATTGGCCATTTTGATTTGCACATATTTAGTAAGGGAAGCCGTTGTTAAGCCAGTTCAGTTTGCTACACTGAAGTATGGAAGAACAGCATTGACATAGCATACACTGCTTGTGTGCTCATTTTGTATTGTACTTTGTTGTTTTGGGACAAGCTCTTTGATATTCAAACTGTCAAAACTAGCTTTTCAACACCAAGGAAAGGAAAGCAAAAAGGCCAGATGGCTATATGGAAGATTGGCAGACAGTTTTTGCCTTACATGTTGAGCAGTCTTCTCTTCAAAGCTGTCCCAAATAGGTAGGAGGTAATTTGGTTTCTGTATGATTTCTGTTTAAGTGAACTTGGTCTGCAGAAGTTTAAATAACTCCTCCCACTAAAAAATTAGTATTGTATTTCTATTCATATCTGTTATGCAAGCTTTGATGGTTTAAATTTGTGTCCTTAATATATTTACGTGACACTCCTTAAATGACGGTCCAGTAATCAAAGAATTCAGTTCTTTAACTGGAGTAATGTAAATACTAGAACAATTTCATTGCAGTCTGCATTTTTGTAATGGAAGACCAAATTTTAACAAGAGTCTATTTTTAAAGATCTGCACACTGTAGTTTAGATATGTTTTGTGAAGACAAATTGTGCTGAAATCTGTTTAAAAACATTACATTACACAAAATTAGGCCAATAGCCTGTGCGCCTCGAGGGCTTCTGACATCTTCCACACAAGTGTTTGCAAAGATTATAATAGGGCAAACACAAGCGACCACTAATAAATCAACTGCTGATGTCAGTTCACTATTTAATGTTCTCTAGAATGTATAAGATTTATCACAGAGGAATTGTGGAATAATGGTAGAGTACAGAAACAGAGTCCACTGGGGAGATGTACTACATCATTTGGATTTAGCGCTGCCATCTGCTTAATAGCACTGAGATGACTGCCAAGGTACTTATGATCAACCATTCATAGCAGTGACAGATGCTGCAGAGAGTTAACATGGCAGAGAATGAGGTTTGTTACTAAAATTTGGATTATGTGACAAGGTTGCAGGAAAGGGGTGGGGTGAGTGACAAGAGAAGTATTTTGATACCTGCCCAGTGCCACTTTGTGCATTCTTTCCCTGTCTATCATCTGGATGTTGCCAGGCATTTGATCTCAATCTGAGTGACTATGAGAAAGTAAAACAAATTGTATGGTCTATTGCTTCTTGATGTCATTATGACTTAGCCAGTTCTTTTGAAGGATGGACAGTTTGGGGGAAAATGATGAGAGATCTCCAGTTATGTGAGCTTTTTGATGTGAATTTAACTCACTGGTTATGTGCTTCAAAGGAGTGTTTTGTGTGTTAATGAAGGATTTGTCACAACACAAACACTGCAGCAAGCTTATGTCAGAGTCCAGGGCCCCAGTCCCTGCTCCAGAGAATGAAGCAATTTTAAAAATTGTTTCAATTTTAAATCTAATTGCATTTTAAGTGTATTTTAATTATGTTTAACTTCTATTTATTATTATTTTAATGGTGTTTTATTTTTTATTCATGTTAGCTGCCTTGGGCTTTGTCTTGTGGATGAGGAAAGGCGGGATACAAATTAAGAAAAATAAATAAAGCAATTGCAGATCCATCTCCAAACAGTGCAGACTGTATTGTAGACAGTTGGGGGCAGTGTTAATTAATGGGGAAGATATTGCCTAAAGTGTGATTTTTATTACCCAAGCATGTTCATCTGATTTCTGAGTTCATATTTAGTTGACTCTCTAAAAGTAGGAAGTAAATTTTATTTTCTAACTAGCTGAACATGCATGTTGTTGCGAGAGTAAAATTTCTAGAATATTTGTGGGCCCGGGGCATGACACCAACGGGCACTTTTATAGGGGACTGCTGGGCATTGGGCACTGGCACCAGGTGGTGGGCAGCAGGCAGCACTGTACAGTGGGCGTCAACAGGCAGTGGGAACCACTGGGAAGCAGGCATCACTGGACATCATTGCGCAGTGAACAACAGCAGGTAGTAGTGGGCACTGGGTATCCTTACCAGACACCATCAGGCAGTGGGCACCAAACATCCCTGCCAGGCACGAGCATCTGCATTGGGTCCCACTGGATGGCAGCAGCCATCGCTACCAGGCACCCCTGCTTGGCATTGGCGGCAGCAGGTACCACTGGGCATCAAATTGGTTCTTAATGGGGCCTTACATCACAGAAGGTATTTGCTACCAAATGTCATGCTTCCAGATCAAGGGGTTGGGGATGGGTGTTGATCAGACAGTCTTCAATGTTAAGTATAGGGACAAAAATGTTTCACTCCTTTTCACTCCTTAGGGGTTCAGTTCCTAGAAATTGATTCTTAGTGGGTGTTTACATCATGTAAGGAATATACTCTCCCCAAATTTCATGCTTCTAGGTCCGTGGTTCTGGGCTTGACGTTGATGTGTCAGTGATTCTTTCAAGTATATGGACAAAAACATGCTGCACACTTTACACACTTCTGGTTTTAATTTCTAAAAAATGGTTCTTTGTGGGTGTTTCCATCATAGAAGGAATGCCCTTTTCAAATCTCACACTTCTATGTACCGCGGTTTTGTTGGGCATTGATGAAGTCGGAGCTAGTCAGTGACTTCAGTTTTATACATATAAGATTTGAGATTAGATCAGAAATGTAGATTTCTGCTTCTTTGTGACTCTGTTTATAAGCAATTCTAGAGATTTTGAAAAGCTACAATATCGGTGGATATGGGACGTAAAGGACAACTAAATTTAAACACATGAGTAACTTGGGCCTGTAGCAAAACACGCATGTGGTAGAGAAATGAAACCATAATACCCATTTGTGAGGATCTGAGACCACTAAAGTAATCACAATTTCTTCCTGTTCCATTGCATTTGCAGCTTTCACTATTTAGAAGCTACGGGAAGCCCTGCAAGTGCTCCACAGTAGCCATACCTTTCAAAAACTAGCAGCAGCAAAATTTAGTCTAAAATTTGCCCCCAGTCCCTTGCAGGGATGCAGTCCTTAGGGTTGTATCACTGCTTTCCTCTTGCCCCTGCTGCTTAAAGGGGAACAGTCTTGGAGAGAGTTTTGCTGAACTTATAAGTATTAATGGTGTGATGTCATCATATCAAGAGCCATAGAGCAGCACTGACAAAATGAACTGATCCAATTACGCCACACTGTTGCAGGTAAGCTGGACAACAGTGCCTTGCAAGCAGTGACATACATCTGTGCCAACCCCTGATGGCAAACCATTTTGGATGTGATTGGGGTTGAGGAACAAATGCAACTGATGGGCTTTTTCAGGTTTCCTGTGTTCTTCCATTGATATGCAAGATTGATTTTGGGCAAGATGTAGAACAACAGGGACATGAAGAGCAAATCACTATTCACTCCTTTTCACTACCTCATTCAGAATATTTTGTGTCATCAAGCAAAGCAAAATAATGAGGATACTGACAGAAACAATTCACACTAGGGATTCTACTCACATCACCATGTCATATGTGCTGTTGCTTGGAAATAGCCTTTTACAATATGGATATAACAAAGAGGCAGCAGAAAGGATGAATTGGCCAGATGTCATAATCATTCGGTTAATCATAACTATATGATTAAGGGTGCAATCCTAACCAGTGAAGTCTGGCCTAAATTGCCTATGTCCCCATTCCTGTAGTTGTGTGGGGAGGCCAGTGCATGTCTGTGCACTGACCTAACTCCCTAAGGAGTGGTGTGGAAGTGCCTCACAGCACTTCTGCAACCTCTGAAGGCCAGCACAGGATTGTGCCTGGACTTATGCAGGCCTAAATGGGAGTCAGGATTGCAGTCTAAGATACCTACTTGAATGAAGACAACTGATATTGCAATTACTGTATTAGACATCCACAGCAGCTGTTGAAAAGTCCTTCCCAAGTGTCGTGTATTATTTAAATGTGTGCCATTATTTAATGTGTGCCAATCCATCAAACATCTGATGTTCACCCTATTTAAACTACAGTAGCTTATAGCAGAGATATGAAATGTTTTTTTTGTGGTGTATTAGCATGATACCCATGTTGGGATGGCCTTTACAGGTGATGAATGACATAGTTCAGCACATAGACATTAATAAATGAAATGATATATTCCTATATATTCATAGATGCATATTTTTGGTTTTGCTTGGTAAGTAACCATCTGTCATGGTGCCAATATGTAATAAATATTTAAAGTGCCCTCTACTGAAGAGATAACCATCTCCATTGCTGCCTTTCAGGAATAATCTTGGATAAATTAACAGTTAAGGTAGCTGTCACAAAAATTCAAATTAACTAAACTGTACACATTCCTTTCCAGTCTTGCAATTTATATTTCTATAAAATGGTTTATTGTTGGCATAAATTTAAATAAAAACAAGACACAGTGGAAATTGATTTTTGTTATTTAGAAATTGCCTTTGAGCTACTGTAGTTTTGAATCTTTCTCATCTTTAACACGTGCCAGAGTTTAGCAAATTGCACCGTGCACAAGGCTGTTGAACACCAACAGGACTGTGCTGAAATATGAAGTGTACTGTAGGAATGTAGGCATCTGTAGGTTAACTGTTATGGATAGAATTACAAGAATTTATGTGACATATGTTAATGTGACTGGAAGTGTGGACGTGACTTTAAAATGTACTGCTTGACACTAAATTATTGGTTGCCTTTTACCAGAAAAGTAACTAATGGAGGTAAGATCTGGCCTTAATGAGCCATCTGCCTTCTTCTGTCCTTTGAAACATGTGTGTTCCCAATAAAGCAGTGCTATATTAAAAGTAAAATATGCATTTTGACTTTCTCAGCTTCACATGGCAGATGCTGCCCTGTGGAAAGCTGAATCTGGAAGGCTTGTGCTGTTTTAGTCACAAGAAGCATGCTGTAGAATTTCAACTGAGCATTTTGCTTTTGTGATCACAGAGAAGGCTCAGGGGAAGCATTGCAAGCTTTTACTGGTCTTTGCTAAAAATGCAAGGAAGAAAAGCTTGAGATCTAATCCCCTTCTGACACTCGAAGGCTGCTGCTTACAAGTCAGACATGGTTATTTCACAGGAAGTTGTTTTGCTTACTTGGAAACCTCGAGCACACGACAGATCAGTTTAAATGCAAGCAAAATGTCTTATGTAGAACCTCTTCAGCAGAGCTTCATTTGGGGCTTTTTCTGTCTTTGGCATATATAGAACTTTGCTGAATTTATATTCAAAACTAACATTTTCCATTTAAAATTAAAATTTTCTTCTTTGTGATAATGGAAAGAACTTGTCCAGCCACTTTCTCCAGAACTTTGCTGGTTGGTGTAATGGCTGATAGGTTGTTCCTATATTATCAGTCCTGATGACATTGTTTTAGCTAGATATTTCACCCCCTTGCCCTCTCCCCCCACCAGCATCGGATAATAGAACTAACCTGTCTTCCTGGCTTTTTAAAAAAAATCACTAAGATAACGTATGGCTCTTTAAGTGTTTAAAGTGTGGTGTCAATGCTGTTGTCATCACACAGATAAATACAGGTGGGCCCCTCTACCCACGTTTTCACTTATTCTCATATTATGTCATCATCATTGGCATCCTTCAGTCTCGAAAGACTATGGTATTGTGCTCTGAATGGAAGTCCTAAAACAGCATTTAGTATGGCTAAAAAGGCCAATTAGAGAGTGGCCATCCCTTCCACACTGAGGACAGATAACGTCTGTCCCCTGCCCAGCCCTCAGATTTTGCTGGTTCCAGGACTACCTTTTTGCCTCAGCCTGTCGAACGAGTGTCTCTTCGAATTGGAGAAGGCCATGCTGCGTCTTTTGCCTCCAAACTGAACGATTAGAGTTTCCCAGCTGTTGATGTTGTTGGTTTCCCAGCTAAAGAGCACTGGCACACCACCTATGAAAGTCAATTATTGTATTATTGCAAAGAAATACAGTACTGCAGAATTTGAAGAATTCACAAGAAATGTGCATGCCATGGATAATTTTAGATGCCATGGCTATCTGCAGCCAGAATGTTTATGTAACCGAGCAGTTTATCCAGCCGGTGGTTGTTTTGCCATTTCATTCAGTCTGCACTTTAATCATAGTTGATTGTGATTTTTGTTGTTTGCGTGTGCAGTGGTGAAGCAAAGTGTGCCTCCATGTAAAGTGTGTAAGGAAGTTGGGAGAGAGTAAGTTTTTAAATTTTGCAGGACTCATGAGGCAACTAAATTTATCCAGTTATTTTACCTACACTGTATTTCAGTGGCTGGTGATTTAATGCGTTAAGACAGTTTTGTTTCTATTTGAGTGGTTGCTGTTAACTTGAGGCTCTGTTGAGCCAGAATATTGAAGACTTTTACCTCAAACCTTCCAGTAGTTCCACTCAAGTGATCTTATTTAGTATTTGTGGAGTCCTTTGCAAAAGATCAGGTAACCAGAGGTTAAGAGCTAAGTGGCTTTAATCGTTGACCCAGGAAGTCAACCATAGTACAAAGCAGGACTAACATGTCTCAAAACTGCTGAATAAACATAATGATCATGTAGTCCTCACTTCATATATTGGATGAGCATTGTGTGGCATCTTGGGGCATTAGTTTAAAGCAACATATAGAAATTACTGCTTTTCTTCTCTGTGTGGAATAGTGTACAGTGGTACCTTGGTTTACAAAACATATTTCGTTTTGAAAGCATGCTTGTAATCCAAAAGCAAATTTTCCCATTAGAAATAATGGGAACTCAGATGATATGTTCCACTACCCAAAAACACTCATATAAAATGATTACAATACTATAATATAGTGCAAAATAATAAAGAAAGAAAGAAAATAAAACAAATTAACCTACATTTAGGCTGCAATCCTAAAGACACTTTCCTGGGAGTAAGACCCACTGAACATAATGGGGCTTACTTCTGAGTAGACATGGTTAGGATTGTGCTCTTAGTCTCTCAGGTCTCTCAGGCTGCAATCCTTCTTTTTACACAGGAGTGAGCCCCACTGATTCTAATAGGGCTTACTTTAGAGTAGACATGCAAGGCTGGGTCTCTCAGGCTGCAATCCTAAAGACACTTTCCTGGGAATAATACCCATTGAACACAGTGGGGCTTATTTTTGAGTAGACGTGGCTAGGATTGTGCTCTCAAGCTCCTTTCCATTGCCCCCTAAGAAAGGATTGAGCCCCATGTAATACTCTTCAGAGTAGATATGCATCAGCTGGTCTCTCAGGAGAGGCTGAGCAGGAACTGGTGGAGTGCCAAAACTGGTCATATCCTGGCCAGGACTTTTTTTTTGCTTGATTATCAAGACGTTGTTTGTAATATCAAATTAATTTGCAAAACACTCTCAATCCAAGGTTTGACTATATGTCCATTTCCTGAATGCCACAGTTTCATCTGGGAGATGGGAGAAGGATACCATTACTTTCCAGGGAGCAGGTGATGGTCTGTGTTGTTGAAATCATTCTGGTGGGCTTGCACAATTTATGAACTTCTTGAGGTGCACCAAGAGCCTCTTTTTTGTCCTTATCTGAACGTTGGGTAGGTTAATGTGCTGTGTTCAGTTGGGCGGGTCACAAGTTGTCAGGTCAGCCGTATGATCTGTGTCTGGCCTCTTTGGCTGTAACCCTTTGCTCAATTTTTCCTTTTCCTGACTGAAGGAAATCTGTTGCTGTGGTATAGTTCAGAGAGAGTCAAATGTGGTTCTCCTTTTATCTTCAAGGCATCCTCTTTAAGAGATTTTGAGGAGTTTAGATCCTTGGATAGACTCAAAAGCACTGTACTGTTACTAAATACTTGTGTTATGGAAGAATCCTAACTTTTCCCCAACTGCCAGAAAATCAGAATATTGGTCAGATCAGTAAGATGCATTTTCTGAGATTCGAATTCTCTCTACTAATATCTGTTTCTTCTGTCATGTTGTCCTTTGCCACCACATATAACTTTTTGTTTTTTAATACATCAAGTCTAATCTGCTTGGCAAGGAAAAATAACAAGAGCAGTATTCAGTTACCCATAGGATTGCCTGAGAGGGTACACAGAAAATCAGGCCACACGCTAGCAAACAGCTCCAATCACCTCCTATGATTATTGATGCTGATGGGTTTGTCAGCTAATAAAGTTTGAGGGTTTTAAAATAAACCCTCAATGTAAAGATGTGATTCTTCTTCCCTGGTTTTTGTTGTTTATGTGCCGTGAAAGGCAAGTCATTTTTGGTTTAACAGGCATTTAGGTTTGTAAAATGAGGCCCAGCCAAAGTAATTCTGACAGGATTGACAGGTACGGGAACAGGGGCTCAGCTGCTTTAAGCCTCCAGACTTGATGAGTCCTACAGTAAGTAATCAGATACTGCATGGAATGATGGCAAATGTCAGTATAAAGTTATCTGTCAAAATATGAGTGGGTAAGAGCGTGTTATGTGTTTCTCTGTGCGTTTATGATGGTCAGAAAGTATAATGCTTATTTTGGGCCCAGAAATCCTGATTCTCTGAGACCAAGTTTGTGGGGTTTCACAGTGCAATGAATCATGTTGGAGAAATTTCACTCAAAGCCAGCTTGTCCTCAAGCCCCAGTTTTCATCCTGGAATCTACATCCTCAAAAAGTTTTGGGTGATGTAGCAGGCGCATTCTTTAAATATATGTCAGATGTTGTTCACGTCCAAAATGCCTGGCCAGGGTTCTGTGTGAACAGTTTACCTTGAAATATCCCATATTATCCCAAGTTATCTGTAGCAAAACTTGTGACATAGCAGAATTTTCTTTGAGGTAGAAGATTGGAAACCTCTCTTCAGAGATAATAGGGCTGTATTGCACATGATATGCACACAATATGATGTGGCTGCAGAGAGAGTATGAATCTCAGCAGGAAGCAACTGGGGTCCCAGGTTTTACTCTTTAACTCCTCTTTTTCCATTTAACTGAACAGGGCAAAGATGAGTCCTGCTGACAGATGAGCTGTCCTGGCCACATGTTCACAGGAATCCTTTCCTAATTTCTTCTTGAAATTTGTAAATGTAAACTGTAAATCTCTAATACTGTAGTAAGCAAAAAATGAAACATTCATCAAATGACCAAGGCTACCATTTGGTTTTATGTAAACTGTCTTTAATTCTTCTACAAATTCATGAAACAGAACCCAGCTGTTGGTACATCTGGACCAGTGTTGGGTACTTCAGAAGTGAGCGAGGTTATGAAGGGCCCCTAGACATGAGTTGCTTTCCATTTTATTCTCCAACATGACATTCATTCTTAATATTTCAAAGAACTCACTTTTTAATTGAAGGTGATTTGGCTCTCTTGCCAAAAAGTTTGGACATCCCTGATGTAAGGAACTTTACATTGGTTTTTTTGGGCCTAGAAATTTTTTGAGCCCACAATTCCAGTTGTAACTTCAATTTAAAAAAAACCCCAAGTTTAAAATACATTTAATTTACAACATGATTCAAAACCAAGTCAAAGAGATATATCTGTATTTCAGTTTATGTTCTTACCAGTCATAGCTCAGTAACATACTTGAGCAAAAGTAAGTTCTTCTGCCAGGGCATTTGATCCCAAGTGATTCTGTAATGGAATTTAATGCTTCAGCTGAGGTATTGTTTATACCTGGGTTCTTTTTGTTCTTTCCAAACAGTGGGACTGATTACTACGATTACGCCCATGGACTGAGTGATGATACATATGATTCTTACAGTGAGTAAGCTCTATGATTATGCAAGAATGTATTTTTACGTAGAAAGATAATATGCTCAGTATTTAAATGTTCAGGTTTACTCTAAACGTCTACTCTTGCACACTTTCCTAAGGGGAGTACCACCAGTACTTAAAACTGTAAATTGTTGAATGCTTTTTGGATTTTGTTGTCTTGCAAATGCTATTGTGACACCTGCTTTGAACATCCCCTGCTGCCCACCCATCACCACAGTGTGTGACAAGCAACCAGATGATACTTAAGATTAAGTTCAGCCTACAAAATGTTGTTATTTCATGCACCATTTCTGCAGGCTTCAGAATGCATTGAAACTTATGAGGCTTAATCTGACTGCTTGTCCAGCTGAAAAAGGCAGGCCTCCTTCAGTCTTGAAAGACTATGGTATCGTGCTCATACGCTGCATGTGAAGCTCGAAAGCCTGGGTTAGATTGTTATGGAGGATAGGCTGTTACCCAAGCAACAAATCCCTCCTCTCCACACCACTGAAATAGTCCAATGGAAAGACAGAGCCAATACGATTGGATCCAGCTGGCGTTGCAGAGCTGGGCTAAGGACAGGAGCTCACCCTTTCTTGTGGGACCAACCCAGGTCTCGAACCCTGGCCTGCTGGTTAACAAGCACAGTGTCTTAACCACTTGCGCCACCCACAGCCCAGGCTGAAAATAGTCTTTCTATCTATACAGGCAGCATGGCAGCAAAGGTGAAGTGGAGGGTGGGTGTAGAAAGACCTGTCTGCCTTCATGGGGGTCAATTCTACCTTGACAAGCCAGCAATCAGCAAAATAGGATTTTTAATCACCCACCACGTAAAATGTTTGTTCCTTTTCCCCCTCATTTTTACGCTCAGTGAACGGACATAAGCATTTTCAATTATAATCTGATGTTATATTTTGTTTCTAAGTTCTAAGCCAGATGATGTGTCTGACCACCTCCAACAGGGAGCTTATTGCCTTCAAACTTAATGGCTTCCTTTCTTGTCAATATTCTGTTTTGCACCTATTTTGCACCTGTTACTTGCCTCCTTTAGATCTCCCTAAGAGAGTTCAGACCTGTACTGATAAGAACAGTGTAATCCATATTCATGATGTTTAGAAAGTTACTGAACTTAAAAGAGGTCTGAACCTTGAGGAATCAAAGGCTTCATTTTATAGAAAATAGAAGATGGGAGGGAGGAAAGAGGCAAGGGTGATCAATGAATTTATATCATTTTTCTGAGAAAGTGGAAGCAGTTTTTGTGCTGACAGCAAAAGGAAGAGTTTTGCACCATATAAGGAGTAGAAAGAAAGGGGTCTTACTGAGTTTCCATGATCATAAGATCATGCATGGACAACAATAGTCCTTACTCCCAAACTTCTAATGTGAAGCTACCACTTAAGTCACTTTAACCTTGGCTGGAGTTAGAATGTATAAAATCCTTTCACCTCATTTCTTTGTTGAATCAGAAACTATTTCTGAACATTTCCTATTTGGCCTACAGGCTTTTTCAGTGCTTTCAATTTTGCTTCTCGTTCCTGTTTGAACAATTTCAAGCAAGCAGTCATTACGCAAAGGTTACAAAAGGTTCCTTAGACAGGCCAGAGACAGGAGGGAAGCCAGGGATGTTGTCAATACAGTTTCAGAGTTGAAACCATATGCTAATGATGAGGATTAAATATTTTTAAAAACCACCAGTGCAGTGATGACAAGTTCAGTTAAAGAAGTCTGTTATGGATTTGACTTACTAAGCATGTTAAGAAACATTTTTTGCTTCAGGGATAAAAGTTAAACCTTTAGCTGGAGATCAGAGAAACTCAGGAAGCAAAACTAACCGATTTAGGCTGGCATACCTGCTCCCTGTTCCTGTGGCAGTTTGGCGAGGCCAGTGCATGTCTGTCCTAAACCCCCCCCCCACACCCAGGGAAGTCTTTGAAGTGCCTTCTGGCACTTTTGCTACACACCCAGGCCAGCATGGGACTTGTGCCAGGAATTATGCTGGCCTAACTGGGTGTTAGAATTGCAGCCTCATACTTCATCAGTCCTGAAACTGATCCACTCCACATGCTTATTGTCTGTTGTCAGAGTGGGCCACTCGCACTTTTCTTACTTAGGGCAAAATCCAGAGTGAGGGCAGTGAGGAGTGCCCTAGTTGGGCTGCCCCAACTATTCTGAATCCAGAGCAGAAAGTTACGCTGCATCCAGAGAGTCAGGAAACCTGGGCTGCCCTAACTGCTCCAGAGCATGCTTAGTAGGCACCAAGTCAGTAACACCTGGGGAGGGCTTGCTCCTGAGGAGACCCCCCCCTCAGATCACATTGATCAAAGAACACCTGTGGTGCGGGCCTTATAAGGAGTCCCTGATGAGATGCCAGTACAGACTACAGTGAATTCAAGGGGCTTCTTGGAGTGGCCTGCTGTATCCCCAGGTTAATGGAATGCTGTAGTTGTGCCAAATCCTGAGGTTGAGAGGCAGGGGTTGCAGCTAGGCTGGCCAAGAACTCAGACTTTTGGTCAACACTGCCATTCTTACTCTGCCTTATCATGGACCCCTATGTGTCTACTCATTACTATACCTGCTCCTGAGGTGGTATAACTGAGGGGCTGGAAGAGGGCATTTCTGCCCTGGAAACAGGCTCTGGACACAGAGTAACTGTTCTGCCCTATGCAATGCTGAACATGCCCTCAACATGCCTCTCCTGAAGTTCCTAGGCTGCCCTAACTAGGGCAGCCCAGATTCACCTGACTTGGGGCAGCCTATGTTGCATTGGTCTGCTCCAAGGCTTTTCCAGAATAACTAGGGTGGTCCATCTTGCCTTTGGGTCAGCCCAGTGATAGATAGGGTATTCCAAGTGCACTTCTGGATTGTGCCCTCATGCAGTGAAATTGCAGCACTTTTCAGCAACACAAGCCTGCTGGGGTCTCCTTTGAAGTGTAGTGGAAGGGTCCACCCTCCTAAAGCAACAGTGCCCTCTGTACAGGTCTGTTTGTCAGAATAAATTCTTTTGCCACACAGCTTCTTTGGGTATCTTAAGCTTAAATGTCTGCAAGCACCTTGAGGGGAAGCAGCAAATACATGATAGTATCAAAAATGAGAGGATGCTTTAAACCTCCACCCCCCTCCCCACAACATGCTAAATTGGTCTCCGTGGACTTGCACAGCTTTGATCATTTCATGCTTTGGCATTAAAATGAGCTGTCGGGCAGCAGGGGGTCTAGCTTTGGCTTCTTCATCCCAGTGAAATGTTTCAGCAGGCAGGCCTGCTACATCCTTAATGCAAGCACACTGAGTGTGGCACGCAATTGTTGCCCTGTTGTTCTGCTTCCAGTGATGACTACTCCTCATTGTTCTATGTAGTTTCCTCCTTTCCTCTCTTAAAGTGTTCTAGTATCGCAGAAATGGCATCAAATTAGGGAGATGAAGTGGTGTGAACAAATTATTATAATTTATTTAACATCTGCTCTTCCATTTCCCTTTAGAAGAAAAACACTTGTTTGATTCTATTATAATGGGTTGTTTTTAAAAGATGAAAAGTTTGGAATCTGCAGGAATTCAAGGCACAAGGGAGGACTGAGTGTATACATGGGCTGGAATGAGATCCATTTTCTCAAATTGTCTGGTGGACTTGTGGCATGAAATGAGAGTGAAAATGAACCACAGGGATCTGTAGAGGTCTTCTTATCCACGTTTGCACTTGATCATTTCAGGACAGGAAGAATGGACCAACTCAAGACACAAGGCGCCTCCATCAAGAACAACAAAAGGAGCCTACCGAGAGCAGCCATATGCCAGATACTGATTATACTGTCTGATGTTGTGAAATACCCCATCTCCACCAGTCCTGTATACTGTTCAAAGTAATTTTTTTCTATGAACAATCCCTTTTTATTAAAATCAAAGTGCTTAATCTGAATGGACGGACTGAGCTTAATCTATTTTTTGCTGAAAGAAAAACCTGGACAGGAAGATGTGCGAATTGAGGAGCTTTTGTTATTTCCAGATTGCATTTGGGGGACAAAATAGGTGATCAAAACAAAAACAAAAAAAGAAAAAAATAATCTTTGATTAACTAGTGTTAAAAACAGCTAGGTTTACTAAATATGTTAATCCATTATTTTAACCTAAGCGTAACCTTTTATTTTAAAGGTTGTCAACAATTTATTTCTTCTAGTTTTATCCTTCAGCCATTTTACTACTTTTTTCTCTTGCAAACCTGCATAAAAAGGAAAGCAGATCACAAATGCAAATAATGTGGTATTTTGTAACTCAAGTCTTGAAATGTTCTGTAGTGTTAAGCAAAGTTTAACTTGCTTGATACTAAATAAACTTTTGAAAGAAAACATCAGTGTGTGAGACTATGTATTATTTATTTTTTAAAAAACCTTCATAAATAGAATCCTAGAGTTGGAAGGGACCCAGTAGGACATCTAGTCCAACCCCCTGCCTGTAGCAGGAAATCCTCCTTGAGCATCCCTGACAGGTGCTCGTCGAGCTTCTGCTTGAAGATCCCCTGCGAGGAAGAGTCCACCACCTCCCTTGGCAATCTCTTCCACTGCCAAACCACCCTCACCATCAGGAATTTTTTTTCCTGATATCCAACTGGAATCTCCTTTCATGCAGTTTGTACCCATCGGTTCTAGCTGAGGCAGCAAAGAACAAATGAGCTCCTTCCTCCCTATGACAGCCCTTCAGGTATCTGAAGAGGGCAAACATGTCTCCTCTCAGCCTTCTCTTCTCCAGGCTGAACATCCCCAAGTTCCCCCAACCTTTCCTCATAGGGCTTCCCGTCCATCCCATTGATCATTCTTGTCACTCTCCTCTGGACTTGCTCCAGTTTGGCTGCATCTTTTTTAAACTGAGGTGCCCAGAACTGAACACAGTATTCAAGAGGAGGTCCAACCAATGCAGAATAAATAGGAACTATAACTTCTCATGACTTGGAAGCTTCTGCCCTCTTAATGCAGCCTAAAATGGCCCAGTATTCCAGTTTATCCAGATCCTCCTGGACATTTCTCCTGTCTTCTGTTGTGTTTGCTACTCCTCCCAGCTCGGTGTCATCCGCAAATTTGATCAGACTCCCCCGTATCCCTTCCTCTAAGTCATTGTTGAAGATGTTAAATAGAACCAGACCCAAGACAGATCCCTGGGGCACCCCACTCGAAACCTAGCTCCAGGTTGACACAGAACCATTTACCAAAACCCTCTGGGTGCGGCCGTCTAGCCAATTTCAGATCCAGATTGCCTCATCTAGCCCATATTTTTCCAACTTCCCTATTAAGATGTCATGTGGAACTTTGTTGAATGCTTTGCTGAAGTCAAGATAAATGACATCCACAGCATTTCCACTGTCCAGTAAGCTCGTAACCCGATCAAAAAAGATCAGATTTGTCTGGCAAGATTTATTCTTGGTAAATCCATGCTGGGTTCTTCTGATCAACGAGTACTTGTCTAGATGTGCACAAATTTTGTATTTTATGATTTGTTCTAATATCTTCCCCGGGATTGAAGTCAAAATGACTGGTCTATAATTTCCTGGGTCTTCTTTTTTCCCTTCTTAAAGATTGGGACTACATTTGCCCTCTTCCAGTCCAGTGGCACTTCTCCACTCCTCAAGGATTTCTCAAAGATGATTGACAGGCTCTGCAAGGACATTTGCCAGTTCCATAAGAACTCTAGGATGCAGCTCATCTGGTCCAAATGACTTGAATTCATTTAGGCCAGTTAAGTGGCTTTGAACCAGTTCTCTGTCAATTTTAATCTGGTATTCTACACCATCCATGTTTTCATTACTTCTTTGGGGATGCAAGCATATTCCCCCATCAGCCAATGATTCTGCACCCCATTTGCACAGCCCTCCTTCCAAGAATAGACAAGACAGAGAATAGACGGAACAGTAGGAGTTGAGCAGCTCTGCCTTCTTTTGGTTTTCAGACACCTGCTGTCCATCTTTGTCCAGGAGCAGCCCCACCCCCTCGTTTCTCCTCCTGTTCCTTTTGGCGTATCTAAAGAAGCTCTTTTTGTTGTCGATATACCTGGTCAGTCTCAGCTCATATTGACCTCTTTGTTCCTGACCCCTTCCCTATAGGTCCAGGCTATCAGACTTTACTCCTCCCTGGTAATCTTTTTGATCTTCCATTGCCTATACATCTCTTAAACTTCAGCTGATCCCCAAGTTGCTTGTGGAGCCATCCTGGTTTTTTGATATTTTTCCCCCTTTCTTTTCCATAGGAATTGTTTCTGACTGCCCTTGTAGAAGCTGCCTATTAACGAGCTCCCACCCATCTTGGGCCCCTTTTCCCATTAGATCATCAAACCATGGGTGTCCCCTATGATTCTTCTAAGCCTATTGAAACCAGCCTTCCTGAAATCCATTGTATAGGTTTCACTGTGCACTATTTTTATTTCCCATAATAGTCTTAATTCCAGCAGTTCATAATAGCTTTCTCCTAGTTCCCACTACGTTGACCCAGTCAATCAGTTCTTCTGATTATATAGTAGTAAACTATTGATTAAATAGTTCTTCTGATTAAATAGTTAATCAGAATAATATTTAATAGTTTGATTAAATAGTTCTTCTTCTGAAGTAGTTCTTCTGATTAAATAGTAGTAAACAGGGAGGAGTGATTAACAACCTTCAACCTAAAATGGATCCTATTAAACACTGTGCAACTTTTTTCCTTCATAAAATGGTATAAAGCACAATCCTAACCATGTCTACTCAAAAGTAAGCCCCATTGTGTTCAATGGGTCTTACTCCCAGGAAAGTGTCTTTAGGATTGCAGACAGTAACAGATGTGCATTTCATTTTATACATACATATACACATATATATTGGCATACAACATAGACTTAAAGGCTTGCTAAAGGAAGTATCCAAATGGTATTGATCTGCTGGAGTGCCATACCTAAAAACAAATTATTGGTTTAAAGTAGTTAATGCATTTGCTGAAACAAAAAAATATATTTATATAAAACAAAAAATCTGTGACTTAGTATTCATCTTGTTGAGCATTTCTTCACTAGTGCAACTTCGGAATTTCATTTTTTTGTTTTTTGAGAATTTTGGTACCTTAATGACCACTTCGCTCCGTGCTGGAAGCAATAAACACAAAGCTTTTAAAGACTTTCTGACTTGACTAATTGAGGTCGCTTTCGTCAGATGCAGAGGATGTGTAACCCTTAAAACGGTCTTCATTTGCAAAGGTAAATAAATCAAATAAGATTTTAATCTCACTTAATTTATCTTAATATAACCAATAAAAGCAGGGAGGAGATTATCAATTAGTAAGTTCTATTTTAGATTATCTATAGAGAAACTTTAAGATCACCACCTAAAATTTCATATTAAAAAGTTTAATTTGTTTTAGTAATATAAAAAGCCTTAGCTCGGTCAGTTTAATTGGAACAAATATTCCCTATTAAACAAATGTAAAACCTCATAACTAGTAACTTGTAATCCTAGAATTTATCGAAAAATAATGTAACTAAGAACTTAAAATATTACAATGTGTTTTCTAAAGCTTTTTTAAAAGTGTTAACTTGATCGTATTTTAATTGTGATGTATGAATTGCTTAATAAAAATTTCTTATGTTGGTTTTTAGTAAGTAAAAAGAAATTTTTTGTCTTGTCAGGAAAAACCGTGAATGCCTCGGAGGACCAAGAAGATAAAAACCTGTCTCTGCTGATGTTTTGGTAGGTACAAATATTTAACATTTGATGACGATGAGCTTTGGCTGATGAAACAGCAAACAATCCCAAAGAAGGGCTAGATAGGATTGTGGCACAGGATCCTAAGTGGATGCCTTATTCTGAATTAGGCTTTAGTAAATACAGTGGTACCTCTCATAACAAGTGCTTCACATAACAAGCGTTTCACATAACAAGTATAAATTTCCAAGAAATCTTGCTCCACATAACAAGTTCCGCTTCACTTAACTAGCAAGCGCGCTATGGGCACGCATGCTATGCAGCCCTGGCACTCTGCGCAGAGGCTCTTTAAAAAGGCTGCCAGCTAGCGCTGCTGCCTCTAACTGCCCCCAACATGGGGGCAGTTGCCTGGTTGCAACAGAGGCAACTGCCCTCAAGTGCCCCCACAGGCCACCTTGAACCTCCAGCAGCAGCCCAGATAAGCCCTCCCAGGAAAGTGTCTTTGAATGCAGCCTCCTAACCATGTCTACCCAGAAATAAGCCCCATTGTGTTCAGTGGGGCTTACTCCCAGGAAAGTGTCTTTGATTGCAGCCTCCTAACCATGTCTACCCAGAATTAAGCCCCATTGTGTTAAATGGAGCTTATTCCCAGGAAAGTATCTTTAGGATTGTAACCTAAGTAGACTTCATAGGATCATGCACACTGAATGCATGTTTTGAATTCAATTACAGTGTTTTGTCATCATTTTTACATCCAGTTAATATTTTTATATGAATATTTTTTGGGTTGTGGAACCAATAGTCTGAGTTTCCATCATTTCCTATGGGAAAATCCGCTTCATTTAAACAGCATTTCACTTAAAGAGCATGCCTCCAGGACAGATTAAGCTCTTGATGTGAGGTACTACTGTACAGATAAACGACAGAGAGGAGGAAGGGCTTGAGCTCTCTGGTTTCTGAGACTTCAGGCATATCCCATGTGCATTATGCAGGGCTTTCCAAACTTTCCAATAGTGGTACCCACTTCTTAAAATGACAATCTATTACAACATCCTAGATAAAAAGACCTAGAACGGTAAATATTTTTTGTTAATGATTAATTCAATTATTATTAATAATAATCAGGGTTCTGGATACCCCAGGTTGCTAGAAACTTTACATACATGCGTGGAAGGCATTTGTAACATCGTACCTAGAATTGGTTGGACTGTTCCCTCAAACTTAACATTTACTCTAGAGTAACCTGGTAACCAGTGGTCCTCAACCTTTTTGGCCCCAAGGACTGGTTCTGTGGAAAAGAAATTTTCCAGGGACCAGCCAAGGGGTGGGGAGGGGGAGTCCTGCCTCTGGCGACCTGGAGGGGAAGGGCTTCCCCACCGCTCAGCACTGCTTGCTCGGGCTGTAAATCTCATTATAAGAAATAGAGCTATTGCTAGGTTACTGTGGATAGGATTGCAGGTGAGAACCCAATGTCTCAATGCATGTCTACTCAGAGCAGGGATTTTCAATCTGTTCAGTGCAGGATGCATTGAAAATGCACAAAGCCATCCTAGTCACTCTTATTGGAGAGTAAGCCTCATTGACTATAATGGGATTTATTTCTGAGTAACAGGCATTGGATTGGACTCTGAGGCTGCAATCTTATCTGTGCTTTCCTGGGAGTAAGCGCCACTACCTATAATGGAACTTTTTCTGAGTAGACGGGCATAGGATTGGGCTTTCTTGGGAGTAAGTTCCACTGACTACAATGGGAATTACAACTGACAGACAGTAGGATTGCAGACATAGGATTAGTTTCTGAGGCTGCAGTCCTTTGATAGAGCCCTCCTGCTGTGAGGAGGGGAAATATGTCCTCAGAGGAGTCCTCTCACGGATGCATCAGGCATCTGCCAAGGACCTCCAGTGTTCCCCAGACCAGGGGCTGAGAAACCCTGCCCTAGAATGTATTCTGTAAGCTCAGAATTTCAGCATAGACAGTGCATAAACATTTTTCACAGAATTGCAGGAATAAATCACAACCAGTGCTAATTTGTTGACACTGAACTGTCATATTTTCCGTGGGTGGTCTGGCAGCAGCCCAAGCATGAGAAGCTTTTTGGGCTGGCCTTCCATTGGCTCCAATAAATTGCATCTCTGATTTTTCAGGTTCAATTTCTCTTATGAATTGTTACTTGTAATTGGAACATTAAATTGTAACTCAGAACTGCAATCTATGAGTGGTTAACCTGTGTGCATGAGCAGGTTCTCATGCTCCAGTCTGAAACACAAGATTGGTCTTCAGGCTGTTAGATGCAACGCCTGTTTTCTTTTGTGCTTAGTGTAAATCTCAGAATTATTCACCTTGATCTGTTGGGGCTGTACCCAAACTTCACTCCATTTAAATGAATGGGGATCCCACGTGTGCACCAGTAATGCTACCTATAGGGGAAAACTATACTGGAGTAATTTTAGTGGAATAATTGATTCAATTGACTTTGGCTGGTTACTTATTTAGGCTTACATTCAGTGGTCAGTTTATTAGGCAGCAATTTCAAATGGTGACTGAAATGTTTAGGTTGAACTTTTCCTCTGTGTCTCCATCCAGTGTAGGGACTACTTCAGATTAAGAACCCTTACTGAATTAGAAAGTGGAAGGAAATTGTCAGAACCAAACTGTCCCAAGAGAAATGCATCCAGTTTTATCCTTACTCCAGGAATGGCAGCTTTAAACACAGAAAAGAAATAGAAAGTACATGCTATGCCTGGAGAGTTCTGAGTGTGGAGCTTTCACTGCTGACAACTTGGAGTGACAACTACTGTTCCCATGTGCTGATCGCTGCTAGTACATTTTGAACTAGCAAAGCTAATACTTGGGAGATATCGAACACCTTGAATTAGCATGCTGGCCCTTTGCAAGGACAGTCTAATTACCAGAGAATAAAGAAATGTGGAAGTCACCTAAGAAACCAAATTTCAGATATTGCTTGACTTTGCATGTGTTCTGAATAAAATGAGATTCATGCATCTACACATCTCCTCTTCTGTCTCACGTTGCCAGGCTGACCAGATGCCAAACCCAATATTCCTGAACCCCAAGGCCAGAATTCCTTCCCCCCACGCAAAAGTGGTACAATGGGAGAGAAACATTAAGAAACACTGCTCTATATGATGCTAAGTCACCTCTTATGGCTGTCATCATTGGTGATGTGTACACATGTATAAACCTGCCCTAACATTGCTGCATAGTATTAAATTGTTTAGAAATCATCTGCACCAAGCACCATTTTATTAAACTTAGAATTATATTCAAAATGTATGGTCTTACAGTACACCCATATCTTACAGCTTGTCCATATCCTTAGATTTATAGAGGAGTTATAAACTTTTTGTTAAGTTCATTTTCTTGTGGTACAAAATTATAATTGTCTTGAGTTGTACCACTTCAGGCTAAAAACTTCTAGCATATAAAATGCTAGATGACTGGAAGAAAGGTTCTTTTTAAGACATTTTACTGACACACTAATTTCCTATGTGTTATGGAATTCAGTCTTATGAACTCTGCCTGCACTCTTAAGTGGAACAAGCTAGTCACAGATTTACTACCTCTAAGAATACCATATACTGTGTATGTATGTAGAGGTTGCATTTAACTATGCTTGCTAATACACATTAATAGATACATTCTCTGTGATGATGTCTAATCATTTTAAAGCTATCTGTGGCCTGCTCTACAAATGTAGCAGAATGAGAACCCAGTCCTAAGCTTTTGAGCACCAGTGATACAAGCATACCACTGGTGCTGGGTATCACCAATGTGGTGTACAACATTCCTAAAACATTCTGCGCTGAGTCAGTGCCAGCAGCACACAGACATTGCTTGGAGCTCTGGGCAGCAGTAAGCCTCAGGAGATGGTGGGAGAAATTTGGGGGCATGGCAGGAACCAAGGCAGGAGAGGGGTGGGACCATCAGATCTTTGCTTCTTTGGATCCTGAACTCCACCTTTATTTCATGAAGCTGTTTTAAATGGCATCTTCCATGTGAGTTTGATATGGCACCATCCACTTAGGCTGCTTTGTTGTGTTGTAAGGTCAGGCCTAAAAGGTAAAGGTGTCCCCCCCCCCCCAGGTTATAGTGCTAGTCATGACTAACTGTAGGGTGCAGTGCTCATCCCTGTTTCTTGAGCCAGCGTTGTCTGACACATGTCTGACATGTGGCTGTCTGACATGGAACGCTGTTACCTTCCCCCCTTTTATCTACTTGCATTTGCATGCTTTTGAACTGCTAGGTTGACAGGAGCTGGGCTAAGGACAGGAGCTCACTGCATCTTGTAAGACCCAGGTCTTGAAACCTGGCCTGCTGGTTAACAGGCAGAGTGTCTTAACCACTTGCACCAACCACAGTCCTCTAGGTCAGGCTTGCTACTCATCTTTGGTACTGAATTTGGCACAAGGAGTTGATCACACAAATGGAATGTACTTTGCTTGTGCTGCCTCCGACATGAGAGGCGGTGTGATGTTAAGACCTCTGACTAATACCAGGGATGCTGAAATTTGACTTGTCCAAGAACTTCCTGAGTGATCTGGAGCCTGTGTCTGTTCAAGTGGACTACCTCACAGAAGTGTTGTGATGATAAAATGGTGGGTGAAAGAAACGTGTCACCCCCTTAACCTTCTTGTAGGAAGAGCAGGTCAAAATTCTTAATAAGAAAAATGTGGTCAGCTATAAGAGGCTGGCCTTCCAACGGGGCAGTCAGTGCAAGTTTTCACCACGTATTTGAGGCATCAGAGGAGTGCTCTGTTCCTTTTTTAGTACACTCTTGAAGATTTCCAGCCATTGGTCATTCCTGCTTTAAGAAACACCCACACAATGGGGTTTTTTGGGTTCCTCCAGAAACCCTCACAATGGATTCCCCACATAAATCAGAAACCTTTCTAATTATTGTTTTCCACCACCTGTATCATGCAGTAAATCCCAAGAGTCACTAATAATTACTAGTTCCAAGAATACATACATATGTCTGCCTTTTGTTCTGCTGTTTTCCAGGGACTTGGCTCACTGTTGTGGACAGAACTGAGATACTCCCTTCACCGAGGTGCCTAGGAAACCAGAGTCAGCCGCAGCTTATGAAAGAAGCTCTAGACTCAGTTCTGTTTGATGCTACCTGCTGTATTCTCTCTCTGGAGTAATATGTATAGTTTTTCAGACCTCAATTTTAACTCCCCCCTCCCATTTACTACTGTAACTGTATAAAGATGTTAATAAAAGATTATCCTGTTTCATTGTGCTGCGCAAAGAAATATATTGATTCTCCATCAGCTTTTGTGGTTGTGATACACAATAAGGCTAACCTCGACAGCTGTTCTTTTCAAACTAGCCTATTACTGGGAAGTGTTTATCTGTTGTAAGTGCAAATAAACACGTGGGTGTGTTGCAGAAGACACAAACACCTATACTTGGAGCATACCATGACTGGGGGAGAAGGATTTTTGTATGAAAAATCCAAAAGAATACTGTGTTTTCATCTTGTCAGGTATTGTGCCTAATATTTTGCTCCTTTTAGACATTTGGCCTCAGAAATCCCCAATATTACATAGTACCTTCTCCTTGACTCTATCCTACTCCTGTTATAAAATGTGATCTAATCTAGGTTGATCTAGTCTTGCCGTCCGTGACTTCTATAAGTAGGTGATGAAGACCGAACCCTAGCATTTGTATTCAGAGACATGCTTCCTCCGAATCTAGGGACAGTGATGAACTCCTTCAAACATTTTATCCCCCTTTTTAAAACCATCCAAATTAGCAGCCAGCAGTGATATTTAGCTATATATTGCTTCTTCAAAACACGAACACATTTGGTTCAAGTCTATGTGTCTAGAATTTATGCATTCACTTTATAACATCTCTTACGGTATTTCTGTTCAATACCAGCCTCACCCATGTGAGCCTGCATTTCTCCTTCTACCTTGATGTTTCCTATGCCCAAATCAGACCCATCTCCATTTGTCTAACAACTTCCCTTTAGCCTCTCCAACATCCAGTTCTAGTTTTGCTGTAACATCTACAGTATCACCTGCTATTGATCTCTTGTATTTCTTGTCCCTTTACTGCAGTCTTTAAGTATTTGGGGCAGAGAGTTTGCTGTTGCTACATCAGCCAACGTGCCTGTTTGAAATAGTGGAAACAGGTTAAAGCATATCTTAGCTTTTTGGTTTCCAGGCACCTATTAAAACCTCTCTGAATTTTTGGAAACCTGAGCTGAGGCCTTCTTTGTTACTCTCTTCACCCCTTGCGTTGTACTGGCTCCTGAACTGTTTCCCCATCCATCATTCAGTCATGTTAGAAGGGAGTATTTTCCCACTGCTAAGGGTGGGAGAAATGTATTTTTATCTACTGCAGTATTCTTAACTTGACAACATGGTAGGGCAGATGAAGTTGAAACACTGCAGTGCATTGGAAGTTGATAAATTTGATAAACCAGTTCAAAAAAAATTAAACAAATGTCCAAAAGATTAAGTAGGCATTGAAATGAACATGAAGTCAATTGTGTTGGGTATAAACAGCTCTAGGTGAAACCAGCATTCAAGTTAAGCTATGATTTCTTCCTGTGCATCCCACGCTGTTCTGATTGAATCCCAACCCTTAGGATCAGGTTTGTGGAAGGTCACTGTAGGAAGGAAGGGGTAGGAAAGCTCTGTTCCCCAAACAGACCAGCACTTGGCAGACAAGCAAGGGTGATGTTTTATAGCATTTTTGCCGTATTAGCCTAAATAGGTGGAGGGGCCTTGTAGGTCATCTAGAGAACTTTGCTGCTTGATACTGGCAATCCAGAGCTGGTTTCTTCCTAGCGGGACCTGCCTGAGCTTGAAGTCTGTGAACAAATTCGCATAAGTATAGAATTGTAAGAAAGATTGGACATATACATGTCATGCAAATACATGGCATGTATATGGAAAAAAATAACAATGCATAGGTATAGGGGCATGTTTTACAATACTGAATAGTTTTAAGAATGCAAACATGAGAAATCTAACAGTCTAAGGATCTTGAGTTACAGAAGAACATGTTATGCAGGTAATGTGATCCATTCGCAGATGTCATGATAAGCAATCCTGGGAACATTAAAATGCACCTTTTACTAAACAAAACAAACGAACAAACTTGACTTTTCAGCCCCATCTATACCCTTGAAGAGAACCCCACACGGCACTAGTTGATTATGCAAATACTATGCGTAATTGAACGTAGCATTTGAAGCTGGTGCACTGTCCCTGTCTGGGTTTCCTCTTTCCCAAGTACTAGAAAACTTGTGTAAAAAGTGAGTTGGCAAATCTATGCTGTGCTTTTTTTTCTCCCCTCTTACAGGTTCCTAAACATTTCTCCAGGACTTCTTATGTAACACCACTATAGGAACCTTGACTACTTAGCTGATCATATACTGTACCACCTTCCCTATTTTCTGGCCCTGGTGATAAGTCTCCAAGGGTATCTGTGTTAATATGATCTGGCAGAAATAACAGGCACATTATCTGGGACAAGTTTGCTGCCATTCACAAAAGCTGGTGCTGTGGGTGAGCCTTTGGATGTTATGTGAACTTGTGTGGTCCCTGATGAATCACAGTTCCCAGTTTGCCTATTGAGATTCTAGAAAGACCTTTAAGTGTTTATGCCCCGTTGCACTCTGCCTCCAAACCTGGAGGAACACATAGCCATTGGGATGAATAGCTGTAAAAAGTTAGATTGTCCATGAATATCCTAATTTCATTTTAAAGAAAAGTGTATCTGTAAGAAAATTAGGTGTAAATAGAAAATTAGATTTACAAGAAGGCGTAAAAATTATTTAATTAAAATGTCTCAAGGTTTAACATATTTGGGTGACTGCTACCCTCTGGGAGTATGTACTAGACATACCGCTCGATACAAATAACCACCACACAATGATCCAAATGAGCAAGGATGAATGAAACTTGATTAAATTAGGCCAAGAATTGATTTTTCCCTTTTTATCAGTTTGTTTACTTATTTATTTGGATCGTTGTTTTAAAGAGTATGTTTTGTGGTTATTTATATTGAGTGTCCTTACAATCCAGAGTAACTACGTGAGCACGTAAGAGACTTTACGAGTACCCGTAGTTACTGCACCACCTAGTGAAAACCTATGGGAAATTCATTTTGCAATCCAGAGCAAATTATTCTTACACCGGAGCAAGGACTCCCCGTAGTTACTCAGGATTGCGCCCTCAGTCTAGTGTAGAACATTTTCTAACACACTTGGGGTCTATAGAGACACTTTTATAAGATCATGCGCCTTAAAATTTGAATTTGCTGCTGTTTGGGGTGCACATCCCCCCTGTTTTGTACAGTCTGTTTTAAAGCCACCTAAGCCCAGGGGTGTCTCCATATCCTACACCAGTGGTTTCCACACATCAATTATTCATTGCGTCAGTGGTTTGCTTTTGGCTCTCCTGCACCTCCTGCCAATCAATTTCACAAAATGGCCCCAATACATTCTTGGGGACGAAGACATTTATGAAGGACTATATCATGCCTGAAGAACCTGTCCCCAGCTGGGTCTTTCAAGGACCTTGAGCCATGCCAGCTAAGACTCTCCAGACTTCTTCCCCTCCAGGCAAACTCTTCTAATGTGGTTTGAATAAGTTTATATAACCCATGCGTCAGTCTTAGTGTTGCTCGTAAAGCATTAAAGCACATGGTGTATGGAATGATTGGAGGAGGGTTGGGGTTTGTGCGGCTCAGTTGGATGAGCTTTAAGTAAAGTCACTTAATGCAACTTGATTGCACCTTAATTTGTAAGCGTCTTAGAGCAGAGAGCAAGTTTTGAACTCGATGTAAAACACAATTCATCCTGATGGTGCAATAATGAATCAATGCAAAGATGAGGCTACAGTCCAGCTTCTTGTCCTTTCTGATTTAAGAGTTTCGTCTGTGATGGAAAGGAGAAGTCAGAAATGATGCTCTCACTTTTATTATGGGGAGGTTCTAGCTATATAAATCCCCCCCTGGAATGTGCCAGTTAGCTGTGAATCCGCTGTGAATTCCTGAGTATATTTTGGGAATGGGTTGCCTAGACCAGTGATTTTCGACCAGTGTGCCATGAGTGGGCCACAGGTATGTCGTGAAAGTTATTTATTTATTTATTTATTTATTTATTTATTTATTGCATAAATATATTCATTAGTAGGATTATCAAGGAACTGAACCCCCTCCCCCCAACCCACAACATGGTGTGCCTTGTCAATTGCCCCAAGATTGATGGTGTGCCTCGACTATTTTGGCACCTGTTCGGTGTGCCTTGAGATGAAAAAGGTTGAAAATCACTGGCCTAGACTGATGCCACTTTTTTCTAAAGTGGAAAAAAACTGCAAAAGGAATTATTTCTACAACTGCCGCCTTTAAAATTGTGTGTGCATCAAGTAGATTAGAAGCAGGAAGACGGGGAAACCACAAGTGGTGGTCTGGCAAATGGGACAGAGGCAGAACTGCTCCAGGTATTTCCTGTAAGCAGCGTAATGGACTCCGGAGACTGAATTAATGGAAGGAGCCAGTCAACTCCATAATGACCAGATTAGGCTAAGGAGTCTTGATCAACAAAGCTGATTACATACTGGGTGGAGAAACTTGCAAATCTGAGTTCAGTTGGGCTTTTTTTCTTTTTATTTCTCTGTTTTACTTTAGTGCAAGACACCCAAAAACAACAATTGAAGAAGAAACCTGGCTAAACCTGACAAGGAGGAAATTTCCTTCCAGCTAAGCCCCCGTCCTTTCCAATATTTGAAAGGATAATCGCTCTTGACTCCCTCTCATTGCTCCACTGTTCGGAAGCTACTTGATTTAAGGATTTAAGAAGCAATTTGAGACAACAGCCTCCTGACGCTACAACCTTGAGCGTCAGGTTGGGGTCCTTTCATAAATAGCCATTTACCAAAGTGACAGCAGGGGACGACCTGTGTTTAAATACAGGTTAACTTAGAAATGGAGCAGGCTGAACCACCCCGTGGCATAAGAGGGTGTTCGAAGCACTAGGTTTTGCAGGGAGCATCACTGCAGTGTCCTTTCTTCGGAACCATCCTGGGTCACTACAAGAAAACGGAGTCATTCCCTCTAGTTATGCCGCTGGAGCCACCTCCACTGCAGACACAATAATTGAGTATTGGATTGTCATACGTCCCCAAAAACAGGGTCGGTCCTGATTTTTGAGGATTGTGTTCATATAGTGGCAAATGAGACAGAGGGTCCTGTCATGGTTTTGTGGAAGAGAATTATGGCAACCCTAACTGAGCAGAGATACTAGAATCTGTTGTTTGGGAATTCTTTTCAAACACATCCTAAATGCCAATCCCCTTCCACCTCATATATATTGTGGATTTGTTGTTTGGGATGGGAAAGCCATGATTGGGATTGGGGGAAGGTGCTAAAGCTACTCACATTTCCTGCAGTTTTGTCCCTTTTATATACTTTGGCTGGCTAATGGTAAGTTCTTAGAAAATCAGAGCCATTTTATGAAGTTGCCATATGGTGTGTGGCATTCTAGCCGTCCTTTGCAGACGTACAAAATTAGGCAAGGGCTGGATTGAGTGGATAGGGAGATGCTCTTTTTCCTTTCCCATAATACTAGACCTAGCAACATCCATGAAAATTGAACATTGGGAGGATGAGGATGGACAAAAGAAAAGACTTCTTTATTCAGTGTGTTGTTGGTCTGTGGAACTCCCTGCCACAGGATGTGATGGCATCTAGCCTCAATGCCTTTAAGAAGGGACTGGACAAATTCCTAGAGGAAAGGAAGAGTTACAACTTACAAGCCATGAGGGGTGTGTGTAGGTGTGGACTACCTCAAAATGCCAGATGTGGGGGGGAGGCATCTGGATGCATGTGTCATGTGTGCTCCTTGAAGCATCTGGTAAGATCTGGTGAACTAGGTATAGGACCTTCAAACGTGTAAGTTGCCCATCCCTATTTTAGAGGATCAGATGCCAGATGGGTTTTTGGATACACCTCTTGATTATGAATGTGGGATCAACAGAAAAAAAAATGCTATAGGTCAAAACACCTGGTTTCAACAAAAAAGCAGACCCCATAACAGTGACACAGAAGCTGCATGAATGGTGGTCATTGAATCACCATTGATCATTCAGTGGTGATCATTGAATCACCATCAGGAAAGGGGTGGGTGTTGTTTGTTTATTTAAACATTTTATATACATTTTTTTCTGATGCCAAAAGCTTTGCACAACACAGAAATAAAATGTGCAAGAGAAAAGAAATCTGAATAAAAAACATTAAAACAAAACTTAACCATGTACAACAGCTGTAAATGACGCAACAAGGCAAATATATACACATCTCAGTGAATGCAGCTGGTATTCTTTGCATGTAGGTATGTTCTTGATTGCAAGTGAAAACCCTCCTCCACATCAAACACTTTATAGTATAGAGAGGTTCTCCACTCCTTCAGAAGATATTTCAAAGGAAATACTGTAGTAATATGGAAATTTATTTTTCTTCCCTTCTAGTCATCACCCAGAAATCATGATTTTTTGTTGCAGCCAAGATGTCTTAGTTTGTATTCAAAGATTTATACCCCGCCTTTCCCAGGAAACCTTGGAAAAATCCCTCATGTACTCAGTGGCAAGACTTGGGGGGGTGCAGGGAGCCTCACCTGACTTTTGCAAGAAGACGTGTGCCTCCTTTTTGCTCCCACAGCCTGGAATGGCTCTGAAAGGGACATTGTCTGGGGCGCCCCCCAATCAGGATTGCCCCAATAAATAGGGATGTATGGCAACCCTATACATAAGAAGTATCATCCACTTTCAATGTGGAAATGCAAGAGATGTGCACTTCTTTGTGTAAATGCAGTTTGTATAAGATTGTGTGTACATGTTTTAGGCTACAAGCTGTGATGGGTATGTGCAAACGCTTGGATTTTGTAGTCATTGTCATTGGCAAACTTCAGTCTGGAAAGACTCTGGTATCGAGCTCTGATGGAGGTCCTGAAACAACATCTAGTGTGGCTAAAAAGTTCAATTCAAGAGTGTCCATCCCTTTCACACTGAGGACTAAGAAATTCCGTTCCCTACCCAGGCCCAGGTTTCGTTGCTTTCGGGTCTGTCTCTTTGCTTCAGCCTGCCGAGCAAGTGTCTCTTCCAGTTGGAGAAGGCCATGCTGGGTCTTTTGCCTCCACGCTGAACGATCGGAGGTCAAGGTTTCCCAGCTGTTGATGTCCATTCCCAAGGCCTTTAGATCCCTCCTGCAGATGTCTTTGTATCACAGCTGTGGACTCCCTCTAGGGTGCTTTCCCTGCACTAATTCTCTATATAGGAGATCTTTTGGAATCCGACCATCGGCCATTATCATGACATGCCCAAGCCAGCGTAGACGCTGCTGTTTCAGAAGGCCATCTCAAAATGCCAGATGCAAGGGACATCTTGTTGTCTTGTGTGCTCTTTGAGGCAAATGGTCTACTGTGAGATACATAAAATATTGGGAAGGGATATTTTGTTGGAAGGGACCTACCAGAACATCTAATCCAACCCTCTACAGTAGCAGAAATCCTCCTAGAGCTTCTCCAGTAGGTTCTTGCAGAGCACAGCCTTTGCATACAGGAAGCTGCACTAGCTGGATCTTTGGCCTGATCCAGCTGGGTTCTTCTGATGTTCTTAAAGCAGGCCTCCGTCAGTCTTGAAAGACCATGGTATTGTGCTCAGCGCTGCATACGCTGCATGTGAAGCACGAAAGCCTGGGTGGGATTGTTATGGAGGATATGATGTTCTTAAGGCAAGCCTAAAATGGGATTATGGCCTTCAGAAGTGGAATGTGTGTGACTTTATAGTGATGGTCATTCGCCATGGTGAAGGCTTCCATCTTTTTTGGAGCGACCCAGATATCTTCTCCGATGAGGCTGATCACATTACAAGGAAGCGTTTCCCCAGAGGCTGGTGACAGGCTGCTTAACCTGTGGCTTGCAGAGAAGAGGGTTGCATCCTTCCTGCAGCTGCAAGCCCTGTCACTTTGTGACAACTGGCTTTTTATTGATGAAGCAAACAAATAGGCAGTCTTGCTGGCCCTGGGAAATGAAACACGGAGGCTCTGACACCTGCCTGCTCAGTAATAGCTTTCTATTTTTACTCCAGTCTTGACCTGATTTTGTGTGCATAAAGATGCTTTGCAGAAATGGATTGAGCAGGGACTTGGGAGTCTTGGAGTATCAAGTCGGCTTTCTCTTCTAGCACGTGGCACAGGGGAACTCTCACCAAAGGGTACAGTACTTGTTTACTATGTTCTTTATTTGATTAAAAGTAGTCTGAAGTTGCAGCAATGAAGAGCCAATCTGCTGTGTGTTTACTCAGATGTAAGTACCAGCACCACTGATTTGAATGTGCGCATGGAAGTGCTGTCTTGTGGATGTACATACTAGGAAGTGCATCCCAATCACCATGGATCATAGAAGGGGTGTCATGGTCTGGATTGAAACTGTGGCACAGCAAGGTATTTAAACCTACTCCCCAATTGTGTTACAAAGTAAAAACAAAAAACACCAGGGTACATTATGCATTTAGTGAAACATGTTGCTTACCTCCAAGGATTGAGGTTTCGAATTGGTAAGATATTTTTTTTATCACTGTAAATGCTATTAATTTTTTTCATTTTCTGTGTAAACCATGTTGTGAACTTTTTAGCTGAAAAGAGATAGATGGATGGATGGAAGGAACAAACAAACAAACTCCATGCCAAGTTGGGACCCTTCTGGATCAGAGCCAAGATCCATCATCCTGGCTCTGATTTTTTAATTGTCCTTTGCAAGTTTGAATACAAAAAACAAATCCTTGGAGAGTTTATTCAATCAGAGATCATGTGGTGCACAATCTAAAAGGGAATTTTGCAGAACAAAACTCACTGGTCAATACTTTCAACTAGAAGAAATGGGGCGCAATCCAGAGTAACTACGGGGAGTCCTTGCTCTGGTGCAAGAACAATTTACTCTGGATTGCAATATGAATTTCCCATAGGTTTTCACTAGGTGATGCAGTAACTATGGGTGCACATAATGTCTCTTACGTGCTCCCGTAGTGGATCTTCATGCCAATTTGGTGGAGGATTGTCAACATATTTGCAGGTTTAAAGAAGGGACAGAAAGTACTACTTTATTAAAAATATTGATATATTGCTTTTTGACCAGAGTACTACCTAAAGTGGTTAAATAAATAAATAGTTTACTGTTCCCAAATCTAGAATAACTCACAATAGCCGTAATGGGTTAGGATTTCACTTTACACATAAACATCCATCAAATAGTAAATGGGGGAGGGGGGGGTGGATTCAGGCTCTGAATATTCTTTAACCACTTTGATTGGGTGTACAAAGGCGCATCGGTTAAGGGCTAGCTAATCTGTGTTAAGAGATCTTGATTATGCCCTGAAGATGGAGTGCTGGAAAAGTGAGCGAAGCACTAATCAAACAGCTTTTTGGTAAATTGCAGTACTTATTAATCATCACTGCTGGTCATTGGTCTCTCTTGCTGATCCATCTGAAGAAGTGGCAATGGATTCAGTTATGCTCAAAAATCTATTTTTCAATGAGGTTTTTAATACTACGAAAGGAAAATCCTTCTTGCCAAATGCTGTTTGCTATTTATTTTCAGTGGTGCATTTGAGAACAAGTACTACTGCCGCTAAATAGAGAGGGGTGTGATTCCAAGACTACTGTCTGGAAGACTTCCAGCCTGAACCTCCAGATTGAGACTCTACTTCTGAATTAGTCTGGGGGCTGTAGTGTGGCGGTGGGGAGCTACACAGTAAGTACTGCATAATGTTTCATGCAAGTGCCCCCCACTCTGTTTCTAAGCCATTTGGCAATGAATGGGAAAGGCCACTTACAAGGCACTTGCAATACTTGCTGTGCACCCCCAACATTGCCCAGGAGAAATATAGTTTGATAAGGTCTTGTTATTTATCCTGCAGCTGTTGCAGAGGCATTACTGCAAAGTGTATTGGCCAGGACCAGTGGTGTCACCCGAGTGTGTGTCATCTGGTGTGGGAGGCCAGCAACATATGGGCAATGTGTGTGGTGATGCACTATTTCCTTGCCCCTGCCAGTGGCATAGCTAATGATGATGTAACCTGGTGCAAATGTTGCCCCAGAAGTGGCAATGTCTGTTGGTGTTGTAAAAGTTGCTCACTTAAAGGCTGCATGGTTAAGGCTCATTAAAAATGGCAAGTTTGCACTTCATATTGTTACTTTAATATAAGGCATTAGGGAGAATAAAGATTTCTGCACTCAAACTAAGAAATGGACACCGAGAAGTGCCTTTATGGCAGAATAAATTCAATCTACCATGAACTGAAGATTTCCGCCACATTTCCATTCTGATTACTCACCTACTCAGAAATCTAGATAGCTTGTTTAACTCATCAATCTCTTCTGGGTTCACTGCTATGGAAATTAAATGGGTACCGGGGTGTGCGGCACAGTGTTTTGTACATGCAGTTGGCACTGGGAACCATTACACATAATTTGCTGACTGAGAAAGGAAAATGTTCTGCTGCACTTCACCCCAGTGCTGTTACCTTCCCACTGAGGTGGTACCTATTTATTTACTCGCACCGACATGCTTTCAAACTGCTAGGTTGGAAGTTGCTGGGCAAGTTCAGGAGCTCACTCCGTCCTGCAGTACTCAGGTCTTCAAATACTGACCTGCTGACTTTCAGATTGTAACTGCAATCCTAACCCCCAGTTAGGCTGGCACACATTCCGTGCTGGCCAGTGGTTGTCACAAAGTGCTGTATGGTACTCCTGCACCACTCCTGGAGTGCATAGGCCAGTGCACAAACATGTGCTGACCACCTCACACTACCACAGGAATGGGAAATAGATGATCCTAAATTCTAAATCCTAAATTGGTTAGGTCTGCATTCACAGTGTCCTTAACCACTGAGCCACTAAAGCCCTTAAGCATTATGGCTGCAATACTAACAACCAGTTAGGCCGATCTAAGCCCAGGCATAAGTCCTATACTGACCTGGGGATGTCACAACAGTACCGTACGACATTTGTGCACCGCTCCTGAGGGAGGGTTAGGCCCCTGCACAGGCATGCCCTTGCATTCCTACATCACTTCTGGAAAGGGAAAACCGCTGAGTTCTGGCAGCCTAGGTTAGGATTGCACCCGAAATTATGTATTATTAAATTTAAACTGTTTTATATACAGTGGCGCCTCACATAACAAGTTTAATTTGTTCCGGAGGCATGCTTGTTATGTGAAACGCTCTTTACGTGAAGCAGATTTTCCCATAGGAAATAATGGAAACTCAGACGATTGGTTCCAAAACCCAAAAAATATTCATATAAAAATATTAACTGTTTATAAAAATGAATACAAAACTCTGTAATATAACACAGTACAAAACACTGTAAGATACAGTAACACACAACACTACAATAATGAAAATACTTACAGTATTGAACTGTACCGTACCTTTGAAAACCTTCATGGCTGGTGTGAGGGATATAGAGAGGGGGATGACTTTGGCTGCAATCCTAACGACACTTCCCTGGGTGTAAGACCCTTTGGACACAATGGGGCTTATGTCTGAGTAGACATGGTTAGGATTGTGCTCTTTCACAATCACTAATGGATTCACTGCTATCCATTGGCTTAATGCAATCTTTGTCTTTTTGTGCAACTTGAACATTCCCAAGCTGCTGATGGGGAGCAGCACTAGAACATTGATAAGACATGCCTTCCACACTGCCCCACACAGATCCCATATACAAACCTGGCTCAGGCTGCTCCCCCCGGACTTCCCATGAGTTCCCTGGCCATGGAAGCCTATTCCAAACTTTGCCCAGGGCCCCACTGGAGCTCAAGCTAGTCCCCTCGTCCCACCTCGTCCCCTTGTCATGGAAGCCTGTTCCAAACTTCCTCAGAAGTGCTCTTTACACAAGACAGTGTGCTCTTTACGCAAGTCAACATTTCTGAGAAAATTTTGCTCTTTATTCAAAACGCTCATTATTCAAGTCGCTCTTTACTCAAAGTACCACTGTATAATGAATTAATTACAAGAAGGTTACGCACAGCCTGTTCACAGGACACAGTGGTAGAAGAGAGGGAAAAAGGACGTCTGGTTACCCTGGACCTGGATACCTGAAGGATTACCTGCTCTCACATTACCCGCCGTTATCTTGAGAACTTAGAATCATAGAATCCTAGAGTTGAAAGGGACCTAGTAGGTCATCTAGTCCAACCCCTTGCCTGCAGCAGGAAATCCTTCTAGAGCATCCCTGACAGGTGCTCGTTGAGCCTCTGCTTGAAGATCTCCAGTGAGGGAGAGTCCACCATCTCCATTTCATTAAAAACCATTCTCAAGGGATCCGAGAAGGTCTTCTCAGTGGTGGCACTTTGAATGGAATTCTCTCTCCTGAGATGCTCACTTGGTGATGCTCGTTCCTTGGCAGAGAATTGTTTTATTTTTCCAGGCCTTTTCACACCTGATCAGCTTTGCATGTTGCTTTTTTTGATGAATGACCAGAGCACTATAAATGTTTAGCAATTTTACAGTCATTTGATTTGATTTGGGTGAAGCTGTTGTTTTATTTCCTTTGTTGCTTGCCTAGGGTATAATTGTATTGAAGAGTGGTATAAAAATATATTTTAAAAAAACCAATAACAATAGTACTAGAACAAAATATACAAAGTAATTTTAAAAATACTCAATAAATGATGCAAAACAAGAGAAACAGGAGACTGAACTTTAGTGTGCATAATTTATTGGCTTATGAAATTCAGCTTTTCTATGAGGATAATTTGGCTCTCTGGAGATTACAGTAACTCTGTCTTAATAACTGTACCATTTTGGGGGGGGGGGAGATTTTGCATGAAGAAGAAAACTGAAGTCTCTTTAATTCAAAACAATTTCATTTTCCCCCCTGCTCTCCACAAACATGGGACCACTTGGCTATATAAAGAAGCATTGCCTCTATTAGGTTCCAGCCATCCACTATATTAATCATAATCCAACACACCTTTCAAAAAGTAAATAATATCTTTAAGGTGATCAGACTCGGTTTCAAACTGCATTTTTTCTTATTAAAGAAGTATGCGCAGATCGGGGGAAAATCAATAGGAACGAGTTAGACCAGCTCGCAATGGTGTCGGAGTGTCGAAGGCATTTGTTATCAACAGCACAGGCGCTGAAAGGACGACCGAGCTGCCACGTTATAGGCAAAAGGTAATCTCACAGGGCTCAGCTGGGGTGAGTCCTTCCATATTACTCTTTGTGTATTTTTAAATTTAAAAAAATGTTGTACACTTTCCATAGCCATTCCTGACAAAAGCTGCTTGCTAGAGCTGGTTGAATTTAGCTGGCAGTATTGCATTCTGTAATTCTGGGGACTGTTTCACTTGGTAAGGAGGTGAGATCTGAAATGGACAACATAAAGGCACCCTTTGTGGGTTGAGACATATGTGGATGATGTACTGTTCTGGTGTAGGACATAAACCTGGAAGATCCAGATGTCAATCCCCACAAAGTCATGAAGCTGCTTGGGTAACCTTTGCTCTCTCTCTCTCTCTCTCTCTCTCGTTGTTGTGAGTACAAAAGAAGGGAACATTGCACAGCACCCAGAGCTCTTAATAGTAGGATGGTATAAAAATGTGAAAAATAGTAACAAATAAATCAGAATCAAGGGTAGAATAAAATTGATTTGCAGCATGGCTGGCCCAGAGAGTAATCTTGAAGGCTGCGATCCTAAAAGCACATTCCTGGGAGTAACAATGGAACTTACTTCTAAGTAGACAAAAACAGGATTGCATTGGAAGCCTCCTAGTTGTCCACAGGTGACCATACCAGATGCTGACTGGATGATGAAAAGGAACCTCTTTTCCTTTTCAGATCTGAAGAATATTAATTACCATATTAAATCTAACGCTCATCTTTTTCGGTCAAATTTAGTCTCCAAAATCAAAGTAAGCATTTGATTTGATGGTGCATTAGATTCAAGAAAATACAGTATTTTGATTATAAGTACAGGTCAGTATTTAGTTTAACAGATTACTCTATTGTAATAAAAAATGTAACCAACCCATTGTTGTACAAAGTAGTGCAATTAGGTAAAAGGAATTATAACATAAACCCATTGTCATATTATTATTGTCATTGAACTCATTGTTTAATGCAGTAAAACTAAATTTTGCACCTGCTTTGCAGTTGCGTATTACAATTGCCAGTAAACTTTTTAAAGTTGAAGATCAGGGTGCACATTAGATTCGATGGTGCATTAGAATTGAGTAAATATGGCAGTTTAACCTTTTCACTAGCCGACATTTAGAAGCCACAGTTCAAGGGGGTGACAGAGGAAGCAAAAGTTATAGGCAGTGCTCCAAAAAAGAGGGGTGAAGAGGATGTATGGGTTCTCTTTCACAATGGTCTCTTCATTGCTGGTTTTTAAAAGCAACTCAATTTGACAAAAATTGGGTTTTGATTTTAGAAAACCTTTCTTCTTTAATTCAGTGACTGATCATGGGTGGAAACATTGAAGCTTATTCCCTTATCAAATTAAATGGGAAGCTTTTACATTAAATGGGAACTTTCAGTGTTATTGGTCTGAAATCTGGGTGATACTTGGTGGGTTGGTGGGTTGGTTGTCAAAGTACTAAATTTTGCAGGGAGCCTCACCATGATGTGTAAGCAGCCCCTTCCCCTCCAATATATTCCAGGCCACAAGAGTAAATTGGAAGCATATGCTTGGCTCCAAAGGGGAGGGGCTGCCTAGATACTATGGTGACACCCCATGCAAAATGTAGGATTTTGCCCCCCTCTAGCTATGCCACTGATTGTATGCTTGCAAATTCCCTGTGGACTGGTTGGAAAACTGCCGAGTTCCACAGTATCCACGAAGACGATTCCCCCATTGAAACTAATCGGGAAGGAAAATAGACAGGTCAGCAACTTACCAAGATGATTTTCACAAAGTCCTACATGCTGTAAGTACAAAGGCACAGACTCCAAAAAGCTGATTATTCAGACAAAATGAAGGGTGACAGACCCCATTGCTTATATTTCCAGAGTTTCTGCAGACCCCAAATGATCTTGACTACTTTGTGGGATTTTAATACCCACCTAATAAAAGGCCAACATTTGAATTCTGACTTTAAATCTTGTCTGGCTGTTTTGAATGACTGAACACAATCCTAACCATGTCTATTTAAAAGTAAGCACCATTGTGTTCAGTGGGTCTTCTTCCTCCCAGGAAGAAGTGTCTTTAGGATTGCAGCCTGCAGAAGACAACATACCCAAACAAGTGTTTGCAATTGTTGCTTGCATTAATACATTTATGAACTAAGTTTACTTAATTTTTACTCTTGGCAGAAAAAAGGAGAAAGCTGTGTGTGCAATTGTTCAGCCTGATCAAACATATATATAGCTCCAGAGGGCTTACAATATAACTAATAATAATGGCAAGGGGGACAAAGGAAGCCACAATAAATTTAAAATGAAAGATAAATACAATATCTTAAAATATTCTTGCACAAATCCATACGAATCCTGACAACCAACAAGATGCAGCACTTGCTCAGTAGTTTTCTTATTGAAGTGTTGGTGCAGAACGGGGTGTGATGGCTCAGCTGGGGAGCAGAATTGTGATGCTGTGATGTTTCTGAGACTGTGCTCAGGGGATAGGCAGATCTTAGAAGAGATGCCCTGCAATGACTCTTCTATCTAGCAGCAGCTGGAAAAGATAGTGGGATAGAAAGGAGAGGTCGTTCTCAGGTGTAACAGTGATAGAGTCTGGAGTTTTCCCATAAGACAGGCGGATCATTGTCACGGTGGATCCTGGCAGAAATACTAAGATGCTATCCAGCCTGATCCACCCATGCCTTTCCTTGGACTTATGCCAGCAAACTACCTGTTAGGTGCAGGGAGACCCACTTTCCAAGAAACCAACTAAGAGGTAAGTACGAAACAGGTCTTCGGGTCACACCCACCCAGGGTGACCATATAGAATGGAGACAGAGTGTCTTTACCTTTAACCATTGCATAGAAGAGGGAATTCAGGCAGGTTTAGGTCATCTTAGAAGGGTTTAATGACATCTATCATTAATCATCTGCTTAATGACATCACTTCCTCCTTAATGATGTCACTCCAGGTCATCAGCAAGTGTCATGACTGCTATTCAGCCCACTATATGAAGACACCCCTTCCCAAAATAGATCATTCCTTGCCTTAAGCTTTCTGAGATGGGCTAAACACTTAAACCAAATTAAAATATGCATTATAATTTATCATAACTCACAGTGTAATCTTAAGCATGTCTACTCAGAAGTAAGCCCAATTGCATTCAATAGTACTTACTCCCAGGAAAGTGTGGTTAGGATTGCAGCCTCAGTCAATGTGGTTACATGGAGGTGAATAGGATTTGGCTCTTAGGCTGCAGTTCTACGCATGTCTACTCAGAAGTAAGCTCCACAGAGTTCAATGGGGCTTACTCCCAGGAAAGTGTTCTTAGGATTGTAGCCTGAGGGCACAATCCTAACCATGTCTACTCAGAAGCAGGTCCCATTGTGTTTAATTTAACCCATTGTGTTTAATGGGTCTTACTCCCAGGAAAGTATGCTTAGGATTGCAGCTCTCTAACTCTTATTCAAATCACAATGCAGGCTGCAATCCTAACCACACTTTCCTGGGAGTTAGTACTATTGAACATAATGGGACTTACTTCTGAGTAGACGTGCTTAGGATTGCACTTGCACTCACAATGCAAACATCCTCCTAAGTTACACCCCCTCTCAATGACTTGGCTTAGCGGCTTCATAGGGCAGTGAGTGCCTCCTCTTGGTTTACTGCAGCTCTTAATATTTGATGTTGGGAGGATAAGTGGGCCAGAAATGGCAGCGTTTGTTCTTTTATTACTTCTTCTCCAATGGGGAATCTTTGTGTTATTTATGAAGCTAAATGACTCATTTATTTAATTGTTATTTTCTTTAATTAAAATGCAAAGCACTCAGAGACACGTGTGCCTTTTGGTGGCAGTAACGAGAATGATCATTGCAATCCCATCGGACAAACATAGTAAAATATAATGAAAAATTAAAACCTATTGCATGTGTTTTTTTTCCCAACCAGAGACAGAAGCAGATTGCTCTTATAAATGCTTCTTAGGCAATATCAATCAAAAGTCCTTTGGGAACCATCTTCGTATAGTGGGAGAACAAACTACAAATTATAATGCGCATTTTGTCTCTATTTTATTTCAGTGTATAGCCCATCTTAAAAAGCTTAGAGCAAAGTATTAGGATGGGGTGTCAAATATTTCCTATATAGTGGGCCAAACAGCATTCGTGGTGCTTGCTGGAGTGACACCATTAAACAGAAAGTGATGTCATTAAGCAGACGATGACCAGGAATAAACATCTTGCTCGGGGTAGGGAGTTGTTAAGCTGAGAGAGCTTGATCCAAGTGGACAGTTTAGTGTTGCAAGTTTTTGGCTGCAATCCTAAAGACATTTTCCTGGGAGTAAGACCAACTGAACACAATGGGGTCTACTTTTGAGTAGACATGGTTAGGATTGTGCTCTTTGTTGCAGGCCAATTCTGTGTTTTTCTACTTACCACTTTTAAAGTGAAGTGGCTGCTCTGCACTATCTTAGAATCATAGAATCCTAGAGTTGGAAGGGACCTAGTAGGTCATCTAGTCCAACCCCCTGCCTGCAGCAGGAAATCCCCCTAGAGCATCCCCGACAGGTGCTCGCCGAGCCTCTGCTTGAAGATCCCCAGTGAGGGAGAGTCCATTAGATCTTATATAAAGATCCTATCATCATTCACTTAAGGATGCCAGCTCTGTATCCTTTCTCCCAGCATAAATTCTCCTTAGCAGTTCTATAGGATGTACGTATATACTACGTCCTCCTTTGCCATCTGTTTGCCATGAATTTGCTTGAAATCAGCAGCTCTCTCAACCAATAAACACCCCATGACTCAATATTTTTTCCTTCCTTCTCTTATGTTTCTAATGTGTATCTGCTAACTTCCTTCCTTTCCTGTCCGGACTGTTGATGTTATTTCCAAGGGATCTTGATGCTTGCTTTACCTGGTCTTCCCAGGTCACAAGAACACAACAGCATAAGAAGAGACCCTGCTAGATCAGGTCCATCTAGTCCAGCCTCCTGTATCTCATAGTGGCCCACCAGAACCTCAGGGAAAACACAACAATACACCTGTGCACTGATGCCCTCCCCTGCATCTACATTTAAAGTACAGAGGTTGCACATACCCATCATGGCTTTAATCTGGACTTTTTCTTTAGGAATGTGCCCGTTCCCCTCTGGCTAAATGCCATCGCCACATCCTGTGGCGTGACCTGGAAATATGGCAGGGGCAGCATGACCTGGAATGTTGCCTGATGCTATCTAAGTACTTTTTATTTCCAAAAAACAGCCAAAACTCTTAACCATGCTCCCTTTTTAGTCTGCTGTGAAAGTTGAAACCTAGAAGTGCAGGAACTTCTGGTTTCATTTAAGGGAACAGAGCATATAAATGGAACAAGAGGCCCCGCATTTCTGAGTTTCACAGCAGCATGCAAGGAGCATGATAAGCATGTGAACAATTGGGTTCTTGCTTGAGTGAGTGGGGAGCAAATCTAATGATTTATTATTCCACTGGTGGGAGGTTGGAAGGAGGCAGTGGTGAATGAATCCATAAATCCGTGGCCCTCTTGGATTGCTTGCAACCTGCCAGTGATGCAACCTGGTGATTACATGGATGGGCCTGGCAGTCTCCCAACCCCATAGACATCAGTTTCATGTTATCCCTTTGATGACTCCCTTGTTTGGTCTGGTTTTGGTCTTTGCTCACGATGGGTGTGGATAACCATTTTTAATATCAATTTTGACATCTTTGACATTTTGACTTCTGTCAAAGGAAGACCTCATTGGTCTTCAGGTTCAAGATCCCACAAATCTTCCCATGTGGGTGAATTTCTTTGGATATCTCTGCAAACATGAAAGGCCCTCCCTCTGATATATAACTTGTTTAGCGTATATGTAACTCCGGCACTGCCCGACATACGTTCAAGGGCCTGCTAATGGCAGAAGTTCTCCTGATATTTGATTCAGTGATGATGAGCCATCTTTGCATTTATTCCCTAGCTGTAAGAATAGGTTGTGGGGGAGACCATTAAAGTGGATTGCCAGTGAAGGTCAGAAGAAGAAGAAGAAATGTGCAAGCAGAAGGAACTAGGAGGAAACACTCCCATTTTTACTCTTACCTCCAGCTTCATCTGAGCCAGATGAGTATGTTTTAGTATGGATTTACAGGTGCTTTTGATGTTCCAAAGAGTGGATTGGGAACAAATCTGGGTCGTAAAAAAGAGGAAGAACTCCAAATTGCTTTGAGGGCTGTAATTTCCCGAAGTGTATGAGCATTTGGAGGCGAGACCTCTGTCTGTGCATTCTTTTATTATCCTTGAGATCTCATCAGGAGAAAAGTTAGAAATAAGCACATCCACGTAAGGGAATTTTTCTTTAAAATCAGCAAATTATTTTGGTGGTTTTTGTCCATTCCAAGTTGGTTTTTCTCTGTGCAGCAATATAGTTTACGGAATGGAAACAACTTCCCTCTTGTAGAAGAATAGCGTAGGGTGGGTGGGTGGGCAATGAGGGGTGGGTGGGCAAAGAGGGCCTGCTAACCATGATTTAGAAAACTGAATAGTGGTTAGCATTTTGGGCTAGGATTAGCAAGACCCAGGTTTTAAATCTCTAGTCATCTGCAAAACTTTGGATGAGATCCTCTCTCTCAGCCTGACCTATATTTCAGGTTTGTTGTGAGCACAACTCACTTGCTAGGATGATATGAACATATCAGTTTGCAGCTACAGTACAAACTTCTGATTATCACCTTCCTAGGACCAGGAATCTTTCATAGGAACATGGGACATGGATGTCAGACTCATACAGAGGGCCAGCGTTGCATGGGACATGGATGTCAAACTCATACAGAGGGCCAGCGTTGCATTCATGGTGTCAGGGCTGAAAGTGACATCATTAAGCAGATGATGGCCAGAAATAAGCACATTGGCTACAATCCTAAGCTCCAGTTAGGCCAGCCTAAACCACGGCACAAGTCCTGTGCTGATCTGAGGATGTCACAAAAGTCATGTGCTAACCTGGGGAAGTCACAAAAGTGCCATAAGACATTTGCGTGCCACTCCTGTGGGAGGGCTAGGTCAGTGCACAGACATGCGCTTGCCTCCCTACATCACCACAGGAATGGGAAGACCAGTGTTGTGCCAGCCTAGTCTAGGATTTAACCCTTAATGGATGGAAACTGGGATAACCTGTATTCAAGTGTGTCCTTCCTATCCCTGCGCTCTTTGTCAGTGGAAGTCAATGGAAGATCTTCTTAAACCTGTCCATTTTGACTGGTGCAGTTTCCATTAACGTTGCTAATTAATGCATATTTAGAGAATGCATATTTAGATACGGAAAACCTTTCTGCGGAAAAATACGGCATTTCATCTCACCTTAATGGATGTATCCATCATTCCCTGGCTTCTGATGCATTGATAGGGAAATACTATCCCTGAAAAAAATATCTCATAAGAACATCCCTTAGTTTCCTGCCGGTTTCATAACTTTCTGCCGATGACACACTTGTTTTTGTCAAGTCCCTGGTAGAACTGCAGAGATAACTCAGCATCCAGGAACATTTCCTACGCCCAAATGTTTGAGTTCAGTGACATCTCTTGCCGAGAGAGTTGGATCTCTGTTGGGTACCCCCATCTGTCTGTGTACAGCCTCATGTTGTTTTGGTTCATTTTGATCCATATTTAATGCCGCAACTGTGTTGGCTTCAGGTTTTAATTCTTTCTGATAGACTAAGTCACCTGTCTTACATCTTTTCAGCCAGAGTCCCATCTGTCACTGAACACAAATGATCTGTGTCTGCCTTTGTCTGCATGTGCACGTCTGCACACACAAACACAGGTGTGTTATCTTACTTTTCCATAACAAGGACAAATTGTTGTTCTCAATTTACCGTTCTTGCCGTTATCTGGTGGGATTCAGTTCTGCTTCATTTTTGACAAGCTAATTTTGACATCCTCGTCTAAACACGATAAAACACAGGAAGGGAAAAAATAAAGGAGAAAAAATTTCAAAAATGTTTCTGCGCAATCTACTTTCTTGTCGATTGCAGCTTCTTTTCCAATTCCCCACCTTGGTGTCCTAATTTTCTTCTTGCTTGAAACTCCATTCCTCTCCCCCCCTTCCTGTTTGCTTTCAGTTCTTAGATGGGGAAGTACTTTGCACTTAGTTTTGCATTCTGCTGTCAAAAAAGAGAAAAGGTGTTCTGAAAAATAAGAAAGTGGTTTCCAGCCTTTTACTGAAAGACAAGGCTGGAAATAATTTGCTACAACATGTTATGCCAGAAAACAAGTAGACAAGAAGACCCCTCCTTGGGCAACCATTTCGGATCAGACAAGACAGTATCTCGAACCAGAACAAGTTTTTTGCTCCCCTTGGCCACCTGGACAACAGCCCTGCTTTCACCGTCCCTTAACCCAGGTATCTCACATGAACAGGACCAGAAGATCTACATAGTATCCTGTACAAATGGAGAGATTGCCCTGGTGACATTGGGTTTAGCTCGCAAGTCAGACTTGAAGGGTCTGCAATGTCTGGCTTTAGATGTGGAGAATGGATTTGGATCTTCAGAAGCATCACACTTACTCCTCCTCTGTTAGCAAGGCTTTACTGTCCTCTTCAACCCAGTATAGCCCAACCTTCAACAGCAATATGCTTTCGAGTATCGGTTGTAGAGATCAGTGGTGGGAGACAGGTGTGCTTTCCTGAGTCAGTGTTTTCCTGACGTCCACGGGGGCTGTCCAGAACTCAAATCATAGCCCCCATGGATATTTAGAGTTGTATCCTGAAGCACATGATGGTAATAGCACTGATGAAAGCTACCATTCCTACTTTGCCTAGAGGTAGTACTCACTGCTTTTTTTAATGGGAAAAAGGTATCGTACTCACCACAGGTCATCCCCATATGACTAATTACTAATTAGTTGCTAGAGGACAGGTGGAAAAAGTACAGGTGAGTATCCTCAGAAAAAAGTCCTGGTAGTACTCTTACTACTATTAGAGGCCTTTAGCTTGCATGCCCGCTGCCTCCAGAGCGTCAGAGCCCCCACGCGGCCTGCTGTTTCCATGCTTCAGGGGGCTGTTTGGGAGGCACCTGTGGTGGAGAAGCACTACCTGCAACAGGCAAGTGCTTCCCCTAGTGCACCACCACTCCCTCTCCTGCTCCCCTGGGGCCCCGCCATCCACCCCACCCAGATACCCACCAATCCCCTCCCCCACCCAGATACCCACCGATCCCCTCCTCCACCCAGATACCCACCTATCCTCTCACCCCCACTTACCTTTCCCATCTACCTTCCTTGATTACACCTAACACAATTTTCTGAGTGAATCACCCTAGTTTGTGCCATAAAGGGTGCTTGAAGTTGCAAAACAAGTTGCAAAAACAAGTACAATAAGCCCCCCCTCTCTCTCTCTCTCTCTCTCTCTCTCTCTCTGGAATTCTCCTCCGACATTATTTATTGCCCTTTCAGGTAGAGCACTGGCATTATTTATTGTTTTATGAAAATGGCTTTGATGGCCTTTTCTGCAGAATTGCTTTCTTTTCTTCTCTTTGTAATTCAACAGATTAAAGCAGACAGACCCAAACCTTTCCCCTGTACCTGCTTGACATGCATGTAGGAATTCCTCTGATTTGTTCACCGTTATCTTTGGACGCTGGCTCTGTGGCATCCCATTTAAGCAGATGTACAGACAATCATTAGGGCTCAGCACCCAGCTTGTTATGTTATACTACTTTCTTATCTCTCCTTTTTGTACTTTGTGTCTAAACCTATGAATTATCTTGGCCTGAATGAAATGAATTTTCAGCTATGCATCAATCCCCAAAGTTTACTGGTGCAATGTATACAATGTAAGCATTTCCCTGAATTTTTCCCCAACAAGGATGTCTCAGCTCAAACTTGTTATCCACCTTCACTTGTGGCAGGCTTGTGACAACCGATGGAAGAAATAGTAAGTGATTAATTAAACAGGTTTCAACTGATTAGTAATCTTTTGTTTTATTACACTGCATATGGCTACCAAAGTTGATTTGAAGCAGAAAGTATGATTCCCAGTTCTTTGTTTTTAGAGGGTATCTGTCCAGTAGTATAGCTTTGAGGGTACTGGTGTGGCATGGCCATCACTGCATGGACATACATAGTGGCACGTTTCATACAGAAGAAACTATGAATGGCAAAAAAAGTTTGTGAATAGTTCTTTTTCTCCTTGAAAAAAAATCCCATGTTAAAAAATTAAAGGGGGAAATAAGGGGGGAAAGTCATATATTTGTGAGATCAACTCTGGTGTTATAGAGTAGCTGAAATTTATTAGGTTCTGTCTTTGCAGTGAAAATTTGAAGTTGGATTAATATCCCTTCAGTACCTACTAAATCAATTTTGTACATATGCTCGTATTTTTACTGGAGTGACACCTTGTCATGAATCTGTTTTAGTTAAATGATGAGTGAACAAGCCAACTGCTGAAAAGCTGAATCACCTCCTTGCTCATTCCTCATCATTAGGTCTTCAATATGTTTCACAATACGCGAAATTGGGAAAAATGTCATTTAGTTAATGTTCAAGTGCTTTTGAAACGTGGCGCACAGCAGGGATCAAGGGGAGGGGATTACAGTAATCTAATCTTGATGTCACTGCTGTGTAGTCTGCAATCCCGAAGTGCACTTGGGCTGCCCTATCTATCAGTGGGCTGCCCAAATCTGAGATGGGCCACCCCAGTTATACCAGGAAGGCCTGGGGCAGCGTAAGTCAAAACAGGCTGCCCCAAGTCAGATGGACCTGCTGTGCCCTAACTGGCACAGCCTAGGCAGTTCAGGAGAGGCATGTGGAGGGCAATGTTGAGCATTGCCTAGAACAGAGGAGTTATGCTGTATCCAGAGCCAGTTTAAAGGGTAGACATGCCCCCTCACAGCTCCTCAAAGTTAGACCATTTCAGTTGCAGGAATAAATCTGGGGTTTATGCACATGGGGGAGGGGTTGGTGCTCATGGGAGGGTGATGTGCACAGGAGGTTGGTGCACATGGGGGGTTTGTGAGCATGGGGGGTGATATTCATGGGGGGTTGGTGTGCCGGGGGATGTCATACATTGGGGGGGGGGGTTGGTGCACATGGGAGGGTGGTACGCATGGAGAGTTGATGCACATGGGGATATTGTGCAAGGGGGTTTTGTGTGCATGGGTGTTTGGTGCGCATGGGAGGGTGATGCGCATGGCGGGATGTTGCGAATGGGGGATGTTGCTGCACATGGGGGACTGATGTGCATGGGGGTGCGCAATGGGAGACGGTGTATCTGGGGGTATTTTACTCCGCCACCTGGGTACATTTTGCTAGTGATATGTATAAAAATTCACCTGCTGTAAAGAGATGTGTAGCTTTGATGACATTTGGAGTTACTTCCAGCCAGCTATCTGCAGAGCCACCTTCCACCTCTCCATCGAATACAGAACTGTCAGACTGTTTGCTAGGAAACACATTAGGTTTCTGCATGGTGAAATCATAGTTTGTAAATTGCCCTTTAAGATACCCGATCCCAGCCATTCACAGTTTTCCAAAGTCTTTACATTCACAAATCTCTTATTAGTAAAAATAAAAATAAAATAAAAAGGAGGGGAGAGATTCTGTTCATCTGGGAACAATTTGCCAGCCATCGCTGATGACCTCCAGTTCTCTTTAGAGGTTTGTAGACAAAAGAAGGTTAGAAGATAAAGTTTCTCATTTGTGCCTTTATTCTGTACAATACATGTTATGCTGCTGGCACAGAAAAGGGTTTAATAGAAGCCTGGCAGGATTGTGGGGTCAAAAAAAAATCTGATTATATCAGAATCGATTAAGTCTGCTGTAATTCTCATTCTGTGATGATGATAGACTTTTATCTCTGAATGAGTTTTCCTGAAACGCTTAAAAAAGACAGAGAAAGAAGGCGAAAAGCTTTTAATAAGTCAGACCTCAGTATTTCTGCCTTTCTTCTTTTGAGTTTTAAAACAGGAAGGAAAAGGGGGAAAGAGGTAGAGATGAAAAAGCCCCTTATCAAAGCTTCTGCTTTGACACAAGTGTTGCAGTGGAGGCAACAGCTCGCGTTCCTTAGAACTCTCCATTTTAGCTTCCCCTCCTCTTTTCCATTTGTAGGTCAGCTTTTCAAAGTTGCCAGCATCGAGCTTTTCATTCCCAGGCAGAATTATTGCCTTTAAGGCACTTCTGTGTTGGTGAGAACATAATAATAACATTTGAAACTTTGTGGGCCCTTCTGTGGAGGCTGTTGCAGCTCCAGTAACTCAGAAGGCTCATAGCAGTCCACACCATTCTTCTCCCACTGAACACCCACTGAAGAGCAGGTGGCTTCCACTGATCTCTGGCGATCATGGGCAGGGGTTGGGAAGACCTGCCAAGAGTCACCCATCCCAGTAGCATAGCTGATGGGCTGTGACAGCAGTGACAGCAGGTATTTCCAACCTCTCCTCTCCATCAATCTCTATCATTCATCTCCCTGTGACCAATGTCTCAGTTGGCCTCATAGGTGAGCCATCCCTGATCTCTGTGATCTTTCTTCCTTATGCAGTGGGCTGGTTTAGGTCAACATAAGCACTTATGGAAGTCATGTCATATGTTATACATTAGGGATTTCTTAGAGTGCAGCAGAACAACTGGGTTCGTGGACTGATCTCACCTCCCTCTAGATTTTACCTTCCCAGTCATGATGCAAATGGGCTGTGAGTGGTGCAAGTGGTAAAGACACTGTGCCTGTTAACCACCAGGCCAGGGTTTGAGACCTGGGTCGGCGCCACAACACAGGGTGAGCTCCTGTCCTTAGCCCAGCTCTGCGACGCCAGCTGGATCCAATCGTATTGGCTCTGCCTTTCCATTGGACTAATTCAGTGGCGTGGAGAGGGGGATCTGCCGCTTGGGTAACAGCCTATCCTCCATAACAATCCAACCCAGGCTTTCGTGCTTCGCATGCAGCGTATGCAGCGCTGAGCACGATACCATAGTCTTCCAAGACTGACGGAGGCCTGCATGATGCAAGCCCTTGCAACTGTCTCTGGAGGATCCAAGCAAATTAGCCCTAATTTTTCTATCTAATTTAAGCCAAGCCCAAGCTGACCTTGCTTTGGGGGGGAGTCCCGACACAAACAATTAAAAGAGATGAAGGAAGGTCTGCCTCTAATTGAACAGTGTTCATTCAAGACAGGGCTGGGATCCACTATGAAAGGTGCTGCCAAACATGAAATTGCTTCATTTATAATGACATTTATTCCTGACATTATTACTTATCATTACCTTGTGATCCACTGCAGATGATTGTTCTCTTTCCTGAACTGGTTGTAATTATTCAGGTAAGAGATTCTGGTAACATCCAGTAAGTGCACCAGATGGCAGCAAAATAGATCAGAACTATGGCTGCAATCCTAACCCTGTCTACTCAGAAGTAAGTCCCATTATATTCAACGGGGCTTACTCCCAGGAAAGTGTGTTTGGGATTGCAGCCTATGTTTGGGATTATTAGTGTAGGGGCTGAAACAAAAGTGCAAATAACATTAGGTTTTATCTTTCATATGCCATGTTAATTTATATTTTACTAAGAAAATAACATTGCATTTTACTATGTTTTATTGAGCATAGGGTACCATTTGGGGAGAAAGTCAGAGAATAAATAAATAAATAAATAAATAAATAAATAAATAAATAAATGTTAGGAATGCTGAACTGGATCACATCCATCTCGAAAGGGATATCATGGATCAGCAGCCTGTGATAGAATGGAGACACTTGTGCACCAGTAAAGCCATTCCTGTCATGGACAGAGATTACTATTCTGCCCAGGGGCTTCCAGTTTATGTTGCAGATCACCCCAACCTTTGTGATGTTCAGCGGCACATGCCTGGAAATCTGTGCACATAAGTTGGGGCAAAAGAAGGTGCTGATGAGTGCAAAGGTCTGAGGCGATCTGTGGCACAGAAAGGAAGGTTCCCTATGGAACAGTAAATAGGGTGACAATTATGACTGGAAATTTCTGGATTTGTCCTCTTTTTTAGCCTCCTGTCCAGGTGTCCTCCAAAAGAGCTTCATTGTCCTCCATTTTGGCTTCATTTTGGAACACTGCAATGGTGTGCAGTATGTTCATCATGTCATATGTCGTTTGATTCCTATTGAAGAATCCCATGCAAAAATTGGATTTGAAATATCTCCTTCCTATCAAAAGTTATGGCCAAAAAACTAAAAATAAAAAATATGCATTGAGCTCTATGGGCAAGTGAAAGTGCCAATGTCATGGCTTTACTCATGCGTAGGCAAATGTGCCATTGTCTGCCAGAAAGGCCAGGCTGAGAGGAATCCAAGACTTTGTCCTCCTTTTGAGGTTTGGGCACCTGGTCACCCTGACAGTAAAGGGAGAAGGGATCGGCAGGATGCCAGATCTGGCCTAGGGACTGAGACTTGTCATATTGCTAGAAAAGTGCACACAAGTACTCAAAGGGCAATACTTTCCCTGTGGGAAAAGCAAGAGTTTGATACTTTTTAGTTTAGTATATAGATGAAGAAGAGGGCACCAGAATAATTGCTTCTGCAACCATGATTGATGCAGGAAGAGTGCATTGTATAGGCTCTAAACACCCAGCTTTAGAGTCCTCTGTAGTGTCCATGCTGTTCTTTGTTCTTAATACATTCCAGTAGCCCAACAAGAAGAGGGGCAGCATGGTATGTTTGGCAGGTGCTGCAATGTGCCATGTAAGCATCCCACCCATCTAGTGATTAGGGCAATAATAATCTGCAAGTGCTAGCTATCTTCTCCATTTTCCTTTCCTAGCAAAATTATTCAGCTGTGCCATTGGCATACATAGATCCCCCATGCATGCTTGTTATTTGGGTTTTTAAAAATCACTTCCAGGATCTCTCATATCAATGGTGACTAAAGATATTGCTATATTTTCCATTAAGGATCATGGGGTTTGTAGATTTAGAACACAATCCTAACCATGTCTACTCAGAAGTAAACGCCATTGTATTCAGTGGGTCTTACTCCCAGGAAAGTATAGGATTTTGGCCTTTGGGATGATGTGTCAGGGAAGCTCAAGTGGCAAGAAAAGGGTTAGTGGGCAATCCAAGTGTTCATATTGAATATTTGAAAATCCCCTAAGATTTTTAAAAAGGTGTTTATCTCTAAACACTTGAGACGTTCAATTAATTTTCAGGGTGAGCCAGAGTGAGCAGGGCCACCATTCCTGTTAATTGTTCATGTTGAATGTTAATTTTCATAGAATTGTAATTAAAATTCAATAAAATATTGGCTAACAAAGACCTCAGTGACCCATGATCTCTAGAAAGCTGTAAATTGCTTGCTTAATCCCAGCCAGTTAGAGCCAGCAAAACATAAAGGGCTTATAGTGATTCTGAAAGACATCCCTGTTAATAAAAAGATGATCTCAACATTTAACTCCATTAGTTCTGTTTGGACTCTCACCTTCATCATCCCCCAGAGAAATCTCTTTTGTCTGTAACTGGGGAATGAATGTTTTCTGGAAGTCTTGAATTACACTAAGAACTATGCATAAGTTCATACATGTGGTGGCATAGCTAGAGGGGTGTGGAGCAGTCAGTTTTGGAGGGAGGCATGCAAGAGGTCCCTTCGGAGCCATTCCCAGTAGGGAGAGGCAGCAGGACAAGGTCTTGGATTCCACTCAGGCTGGCCTTTCTGGCACACAATGGCACTTTTTCCTACTCACAAGTAAAGCAGTGATATTTGGCACTTTCACTTTCCCAGAGAGTTCAATGCGTATTTTTTTTTTAGGTTTTTGGCCATAACGTTTGATAGGAAGGAGATATTTCAAAACCGATTTTGCATGGATTCTGCTCTTCAGTATGAATCCAACGACATATGACATGATGGGGTTCTGCACACCATTGCAATGTTCCAAAATGAAGCCAAAATGGAGGACAATGAAGCTCTTTTGGAGGACACCTGGACAGGAGGCTAAAAAAGGGGACAAATCCAGAAATTTTCAGTCATATGGTCAACCTGAAGATATGCCACAGGAGCACAGCTGAAAATCACTGAAAAACTCTTCTGGGTTCTGCAGCTATTTTAGGGCAATTGTCTAAAAAAAAGCAGGCCTCCGTCAGTCTTGGAAGACTATGGTATCGTGCTTGGCGCTGCATACGCTGCATGCGATGCACGAAAGCCTGGGTTGGATTGTTATGGAGGATAGGCTGGTACCCAAGCAGCAAATCCCCCCTCTCCACACCACTGAATTAGTCCAATGGAAAGGCAGAGCCAATACGATTGGATCCAGCTGGCGTCGCAGAGCTGGGCTAAGGACAGGAGCTCACCCTGTCTTGTGGGGCCGACCCGGGTCTTGAACCCTGGCCTGCTTGTTAACAGGCACAGTGTCTTAGCCACTTGCGCAGTGGTTTTTAACCAGTGTGCTGTGAGACGTTGCTGTGAGTGGTTTGCAAGTGTGTCACAAGAGTTTGAGAGTTTAATAGGGACAATAGAGGTTATAGGATTCCCCGCCAACAGCGTCATGGTGCACCTTTTAATATCAAAATCTGATGGGGTGCCTTGACACTTGGCAGTGTGGCATGAGATGAGAAAGGTTGAAAATCAGTGGTCTATGGTGACATACTTCTCTGGCAGTTGCCCTATATACAGAGCCATAAAACAGAAGAGTCTCCTGGATGTTGGAAGTGACATCACAAGACATAGAGGTCAGTGTGCCATGAGAAGAAAAAAATTGAAAGTCACTGGACTAGTGGGACTTTGGCTACAATCCAGAGTAACTACAGGACCTTTTACACTGACGTAATGGTGCCACCTGTGGGAAATGCATAGAGCAATCCAGAGTAAGTGCCTCTTATGTCTTCCTGTAGTTACTCTGGATTGAAGGGTTAATAGACTTGCAGGTGGTATGCAAGCACACTGCTATAGTGTCTGCATGGTATTGCAGTTTTAGCCTTATCCTACCAGAGGTGGAGATGGTTAGACCAATTGGGCATCAGTGATGGGGTCTAGATGTTCAGCAGCCTGGCCCTTCAGAAATGCTCTCAAATGTGGTACTTGTTATGTTGGAAAGCCAGGGTCTTACCTCATTCCCCATCATAACAATATGGCATTAATAAAGATTAGGAAGATGTTCTCTGCTTTAGTGCTGGGTTTCTCAATTAGTGGTATGGGCACCACCGGTGGTACTTGAAGTGGTGTTTGGTAGTTCTCATAACACCCTGGACACCTGCCAGCCATGAGAGAGCGAATTTTGAAAACACATTTGTATTCTATAAAGTTTACTAAAAACTGTAGTAATAGTACCAGAACATACGCTGATGTTGTTGAACTCCAAGCAGTGCTCTCTGGACAGGAGGCTTCCCATTTTCCCCCATTTTGTTACACGATTCCCATTTCCGCAGCACAATTTCTGCCCGCCTGACAGTGTTTCTGTCGATTATCCCATCTCTCCGTTGAAGAGGTGATTGTTGTGAAATGGTGGGGAGGGGGGAGCACTTAAATGAAATAAAAGAAAATTATTTTTTAAGGGGAGCAAATTGGATGGAATAGGACCTTTAAGGATAACAAGCTGGCAATAATTCATCTGCACTCTTTCTGGTTTGCTTCTGTTTGTTAAATATTCTTATTGACTCCTGTTTCTCTCAGCGCTTCTTGTTCTGGAGGGGACTAAATTACAGCTATGGAATATTCTGTCTCCTGATGCTGACTGGTTGTTTGAGAAATGGGTGTACTTAGCAAAGAAATGCTCTCCTTTCATCCTGATGAAAAAGCCTGGCACCGTTCCATGGTTTTGTTTATTATTTCATATTTCAAATGGTCTTTTGTGCTGGAAAAAAGTATCTTATATAACCATGTATCATACTTTCTGCTGTCTACTTTTGAACCTATTTGTTGGCAGGAGCAAGAGAACTCCCCCTGGAGAGCTGAGATAGCATATTTGGGGAGGGGGGATGACTGTAACTTTTCCCCTGGGTGGGGGGAGCCCTGCAAATGTTGCTTCAGGAACAGCTTCAAAGAGCAGTTGGTGACATGCCCTCTGCTGCCCCAATGGGGCTACTTGAACTTGTGCCAGCTATTTGCTAGCACAAGTCAGATCGGATTTTAGTAGGTGGTATGAAGCAGTGAAAGTGGGAAAGGATATTAGTATACCCACTGCCACCGATAACCACCTCTTCATGCCTCCATCCCTGCCCCAGTCCCTGCCTCATTCTTTCCCCCTCCTCACTTTCCTACCAGTGGTGGGCTCCAGCAGGTTTGCACCCACTCTATAGAACTGGTAGTTAACAAGATATAGGACATATAAAGTTAAAAAACAGCCATTTAAAAGTGGCTGCCAGATGGGCATAGAACCGGTTATTAATTTCTTTGAATCCCATCACTGTTTTCTACCCATCCGTGCCCACCTCCTTGCACAAGTTTAACAGTGCTGACAGTGGTGGCCATAGTTGCTTGGCCACCGCGGTTCACTTGTGATAACGGCCTTGCTGTGCTCTTTGTTACATTGTGTTTTGTGACATTGTGTTATTGGGACATTCTGTTACAGTTTGTTTGGTGGCTTTGGGTACTCTGAATAGGGGTGGAAGGGAATTCGTAGCTCTTTCTTGGTGGGACCATGAATAGCAACTGGTTTAGAGCCTTCTCTTTGTGTATAGCAGAAGTTTCCAAAGTCCTACTCAGATTTTGTACTGCTATCAGGGACAGAAATCTTCTTTTTCTTTTTGTATCTCCCGCTTTCTGATGGTTTGTTTTCTGACCGTCCACTCTTTCAACACCTTTCAATTACGCCCAGAAGTCATTCATTCAAAGCACGTTCTGCTCGTTCAACCTCTCTCTGCTGTTCTAAAGGCCAAAATTGCCCTTCCCCATGTTGTAGCTCCTGGTCTAATCTCATTCCCAAAGGAGTTAATGAGAATCCATTTGCAGAAATCTTTGTGTGGCAGCAGGAATTTGCAAGATAAAAGGGGCATTTGCAATTTGCTGGCTGAAAAAGCATTGGGAACAACATTTATAAACGAAAAAAATAGGACTCCACTCTTCAAAGTTATTCACTTTTGAACAGTGCTCCAGTCCCTAATCCATACAATAAGTGGAGGATTCCTATAAATACCAGCCTTCTTGGGGGGGGGCGGGGGGTTTGGCCAGTGCATAGACATTTGCTGGCCTCTCTTCATCACTGCAAAACAGGGAGATGAGTGAATTGTGCTGACCTAAATTGGTTAGGATTGTGTGTTAAGACTGTCCCCATTAGATATGCTGGTGCTAAAAAGTTGGTTATGATTGCAACCCCCAAAATTTCTTTTTCATCTGTTAAACAGGTGTCTCCCATGATAGCTTTTGGAGACTTCCATAAGAACATAAGAAGAACCTCCAGTGGATCAGGCCAAAGGACCAGCTAGTCCAGCTTCCTGCATCACACAGCGGCTCACCAGATGCCTCCGGGATCACATATGACACCTGCATCTAGGTCCCCCCCACATCTGGCATTTTAGGTTGTCCACACACCCCTCAGGGCTTGTAACCTGTGATGGTCCTTTCCTCCAGGAATTTGTCCAAACCCTTCTTAAAGGCGTTGAGGCTAGATGTCATCACCACATCCTGTGGCAGGGAGTTCCATAGACCAACTACACGCTGGGTGAAGAAATATTTTCTCTTGTCTGTCCTAATCCTCCCAACATTCAACCCCCTTCATTCAACATCCTTTTAGGGAGGACTGGAGTGCCACTTGGAAATTGTACTGCGGACCTTCTGGCGTGATTGTTCTTAGGAAATAATTCCATAGTGCTTTTAAACATTTAGCACAGCCCAATGTATTTACTCTTGTGGGATTAGGGCCAAGACCCTTTGCTGCAAGAAAGATGCTGGCACCTGGATATTTGGAAGGAGAATATATATTCAAAACTGTTCTCAACCTTCTGCTTGTGCTGCTGGATCCCTCCCCGCTTCTGAATCATTGCTTAGTTTTTTTGGAGAAGCGCTCTTGCTCACAATGCGCAGTGTATTCAGTCCCCAATCCAAGTCAGGATGAATTCCACTGAGGTGCAACCTTTCATGACTTTCCAGCCTGCCATGAGCCCCGGAGATAAAATTAAACCCCCCGTGGCAGACTATTGTTGCTAAAGAACCCAGAGGACATGATATTATTTTATTTTATTTTTTTTAATTTTTGCTAGGCATGAATCCCTCACCAGGGAGCTGTGCTTGTTTGCCTTTTGTGTCTCCGGATGATTCAATCCACCAGATTTGCATTACGCTCAGCGCTCAGAATAGAAAAATCTGGGGAGCGATACATTTGGAAGGGGAGGGGGTTGAAGGCAACCCTTTCGCTCGCTAATATTACAAGTCAAGAAAAATTTCGTACCATTTTTCTCGGCAACTAATTAAGGAAGGATTCACGGGATGGGTTTTGACATATCTCCTTTTACTGCTCTCGGTTTCCAGTTGGTAAACTGGCAATTTCTCTCTGAAAAAGGGTCGGTCCCCGACATTTTGGGGCCCCCACTCTCGGATTCTGGTTGGGAAACTTGCACATTATGTCAGAAAGAGGCTATTCTGGTATCTTTCCTCCTCAGAACCTAATGAGTAACTTGACAGTTTCTGTCAGAATCAGGGCCAATCTAGGGGCTTGACATGGTTTTCTCTGGAGTAAAAGCAGAATAACCATTTATTGGCCTTGAGTACCACTTATGTTGCGCCTCCTCCTGTGTGCCGATTCCAAATCATATATAACCCAAGGTTTTTTTTATACATTTCATTTGTTAATGTTAAAATCAGCTTACTGACAAAATGTGGGCCACTTGTCATAATATATTTCCTCACTCAGCCAGTCTCACATGATTAGAGATGCTAATGTTCATGACACTTGTCCTGCCCACCCTCTATCTTCTGGGAAACTTTTAAAAATGGAGGTCATTCATCCAAAATGCCCGTCGATAAGCATGCTGCAAATTCTAGCATGTGGAGGGGAAATTTGATTTTTAAAAGGCACCCACAAGACGGATATATGTACAAAAGTCTGCACATTGGTTCTGGGTCAGGGTAAACCATACAAACCAGGCTTGTGACCAATTATGGGATAGTCCATAGGCCTCTTTTTGACCCTCCTTCCCTCACACATTTTCAGGGCAGAATCCTAACCTACTTTCCAAAACTTTCCAAAACCTACTTTCCATATGCTGCACCATGTAATAGAGGGGGCAGACTTGGGGGCCTCCTAAAGCAATGTTTGTTTCCCTTTCCTCAGAGTTCCTCAGAGTTTTCCACAGATTTGTAAAACTTATTAGTCTTACACCCCCCGGCACAACCCTAAACCCTGGTTAGGCCAAAGTTCTGTCACAAGTCCCATACTGACCTGGGGGTATCATAAGGCACTTCTGCCCCATCCTAGAGGGTTAGGCCAGTGTACGGTCATGTACCAGCCATCCCATACCACCATGGCAATGGAAAGATGGGTGAATTGTGCTGGTGTAAATTGGTTAGGATTTTGTCCTCAGTTGATCAAGTGGCAATTAGTATCAGAAAAAGACAATTTGGATCCCGAGATAGAAAATCCAAATTGTGTCCCCCACGATAAAAATGCTACCCTGATTGGCCACAAATCCCCTCCATATGCACCCCTCCATATGCTAAGGGCAAAAAAATATATGAAAGGGGTTTTATTTATTCCTTTAGACTGTTGCCCTTGAGAAAGAACTGCAGAACCCAAAAGAGTTGTCTGAAAGCTGGACATGGCATCTCAGGAGGAGAATAGACCGCAAGAAGAAAAATGTTGAAAATGGCTGCTCTACAATCCATTTTCAGTTAGGGTGAATTAGTACCATCCAACCTGAAGAGGAAGAAGAAGGTTGGGACGCAAAAACCAGTGGATAGTGGGAGTATGTGGAGCAGATGTGGTCAGCCCAAACCAACACTAAGATGGTTCCCATGCCTAGAAGCAGTAGGGAGCATCTCCACTGACAATTTTCAGGCTTTTTTGGCACACAACTGGAGTGAATTTGTTGGCACCTGACCCTTTAAAACTTAGGGCAAAACCCAGAGTAACTACTGGGAGTCCTTGCTCCGGTGTAAGAACAACTTACCCTGGATTCCAATATGAATTTCCCATAGGTTTTCACTAGGTGGTGCAGTAACTACGGGTGCACGTAAAGTCTCTTACGTGCTCCCATAGTTACTCTGGATTTGGGGGTAATTTTTATTTTAAACTCTTTAAAACTGTATATTTACACAATGGTACCTGGATTTAAGAGTGACATGGATTATGTTTTGGATTAAGAGCAAAATTTTCTCAGAAATTTTGACTTGGTTTAAGAGCACTGTCTTGGAAGATGAACACTTCTGAGGAAGTTTGGAATAGACTGCCATGGTCAGGGAATTCATGGGGGAACAACTTGAGTCAGGTGTGTGTGGGATCTGTTGGCAGTGCGGAAGGTGTATGTCTGTGTGTTTGTTTGTGTGGGATCTGTGTGTGGCAGTGTGGAAGGTGTACCTTATCAATGTTACAGCATGAGAATGTGAAAGTTGCATGAAAAGTCAAAGATTCCATTGAGCCAATGGATAGCAGGCCTCCATCAGTCTTGGAAGACTATGGTATTGTGCTCGGCGCTGCATACGCTGCATGCGAAGCACGAAAGCCTGGGTTGGATTGTTATGGAGGATAGGCTATTACCCAAGCAACAAATCCCCCCTCTCCACGCCACTGAATTAGTCCAATGGAAAGGCAGAGCCAATACCATTGGATCCAGCTGGCGTCCCAGAGCTGGGCTAAGGACAGGAGCTCACCCTGTCTTGTGGGGCCGACCCAGGTCTCGAACCCTGGCCTGCTGGTTAACAGGCACAGCGTCTTAACCGCTTGTGCCACCCACAGCCTACCCAATGGCTAGCAGTGACTCCATTAATGATAGTGAAAGTCATACAACAAAATATCCCTCCTTTCTCATCTCCCCCACACCCATCATGAAGGTTTTCAAAGGTACAGTACAGTTCAGTACTGTACAGTATTTTGGTTACACTGTTTTATAATATACCACAGTGTTTTGTAATCATTTTCAAAGACAGAAAATATTTTTATAATATTTTTGGAGTATGGAACCAATCTTCGGATTTTCCTTTATTTCCTATGAGAAAATCCACTTGGATTACAACCATTTGGAATTATAAGCGGGTTTCTGGAAGGAATTTTGCTCGTATCTTTGAATTGTAACAACCACCCACTATATCTTGCACAAGAGACCTTGTAAGGCCAACAGCTTCATTTCCTTCTGCTTTTTTCCTTCTTCTTCTCAGTATTCATGTTGAGGGAAAGTATAAAATGCAAGTGAGCTGTGATATTCTTAATTTGTTCAGATTCTTGGAAGTCCTGCTTCTTGATAAAATATTTATACATTCTTCCTCTGACTGAAAAATTTTTTCCCCTCCTTTTGAACATCCAACTTGTTTATAGTTGAAGTGGGTTGTGATGATGGGGAGAAAAACACTGGAAATGTTTGGGGCTGAATTTGATGTTTTGTGTTAAGCTGTGATGGGAACCCTCAAATTGCTTAAAATGGATACATATATTTTTAAAGAGTCATTGATCTATGGAACAGAACACGATCATTTTGTTTTCTGGGACACTCACCTTACGGAAGTCCCTTCTGCAAGGTCCTCACCCTATTTACTCTTTTTACTTTTTGAAGCTATTTCACCTCTATTTTCAGTCATTTTTATGGTTTTACTGTTTTTGTTTGTTTTAATGTATTATTTATTGTTGGATATTCTGATTTTGAGAGATGCTTTGGGCCTCCAACTGAGGAGAAAGACAGCATGGAAATATGTTTATTAATAAATAAATGAACAAAATAGAAAGAATGCTGACGTGATGGGAACGATTCAAAGGTGTGGCACATGCTCTATACCTAGAACACCCCAGGCCATTTGAGATAGACACAAAGTCCGCAAGTAAGGAAATAAGTATGAAAATAAACAAGTAGGAAAACAAGTCGAAACAGCATTGGTGATAACGAATTCTGAGCAAAATCCTAATCATGTCTACTCAAAGGGAATTCCAATTGGATTCAGTAGGTCTTACTCCCAGGAAGTTTCTTTAGAATTGCAGCCAATATTACGATTGTCTTGTGATCCTGTTCCATAAATCCATTTATGATGGCACAAAAGGGACACTGACATTAGGTGCTCCAGAGCTGCAAATAATGAGAGGTGGGTGGGGGGGAGGCATAAATAAGGTTAATTATATATCCTGCATGCCATAATGCCTTGCATGGCTTTCACTTAATAATTACCCTTAGAATACTGGGATTTTTTTTTCATGCCTAAGACCGCATGGGTGAATTTTGACCCATACGACCCTGTACTATAGTTAGGTACCTATAACGTACATATGATGTACATATAATATACATCTAATGAATAAATGTTGTGTCAAGTTTTAGTATAATTATTTTTATTGTGAAATAATGATTTTTAGTACAATTTTTATTACCTAAGACTGCACGGGTCAATTTTGACCCGTGCGACCCTGTACTATAGTTAGGTACATACAATGTTCATATAATATAACTTCAACTTTCATATAACTTCAACTTTCCATACAATGTTCATATAATATAACTTCAACTTTCATATAACTTCAACTTTCCAGTTGAAAAGCGGTATATAAATACTTCAGATGTAGATAGATAATGTACATATAATGTACATATAGTGAATAATAATTATGATTATGATTAGTATGATGAATTTTTGGAACAATTTTAGCTAGCAAAATATTGAATAACCAATAAAAGGCAACATGGGTCCAATATGACCCACTTGGTAAACTACAGTATGTATAAATTGGGTTTTACAGAAAAACTGTAAATTCAAAATCTTCATGCTTTTGGTATTGTGACTGTCTAATTAGCAGGAAAAAAGTCAGAAAGTCTTGTCAGGTAACAATAATAAATTCCAGTAAAAACACAACACAAACTTCCTGGTGGGTCAGTGATTGACCCGGTTGGTATTCTATTAATGACAGAAACATCAGCAATTAAAAAAACTACAGTTCCCATAGTTGTCATTGGCAATAGGATCTCCTAGCATGCATAGAAACTTTGAATGGCTGTGGTTTCTTTTTTTAAAGATAGAATTGGTGTTTCTATTTTTAAAGCAGCAGGCCTCCATCAGTCTTGGAAGACTATGGTATTGTGCTCGGTGCTGCATATGCTGCATGCGAAGCACAAAAGCCTGGGTTAGATTGTTATGGAGGATAGGCTGTTACCCAAGCAGCAAATCCCCCTCTCCACGCCACTGAATTAGTCCAATGGAAGGACAGAGCCGATATGATTGGATCCAGTTGGCGTCGCAGAGCTGGGCTAAGGACAGGAGCTCACCCTGTCTTGTGGGGCCAAGCCGGGTCTCGAACCCTGGCCTGCTGGTTAACAGGCACAGTGTCTTAGCCACTTGTGCCACCCACAAGGTACCGCTGTAATTGGTAGTGGATAGGAGAAGGCTAAGATTCATGAACTGGCTCATCATCACCATTGTCGTCATCATCAGCATCATCATGCCTTGTGCCAAGCACACTGGGTTGCTGGAAACTCGTCCAGCACATTACAAATAAAAATGAGCAGATTGTACCTGTCACTGCCCCAAATGCCATACCTGTAGGAAGTGATTCTGACACTTTCACAACCACTATTGTGGTGGGACATGGACCTACTTTTTGATTGTTGTTCAAGGTATTATCGAGATATCTTTGAGCTTGATATGTGGATGTAGTGAAATAGAGTCAGAAGGGAAAAGATGCCATTCTGCTGAACAGAAGGAAAATTTCCTGCTGCTTACAGTTATTTGACTACAGAATTAGTTCCCAAGTAAAGTCCTTGGTTTATTTAATACCAAATAGAACAGAATTCTAATCAAGTATTCTGCACTGGGGAAAAGAGAGCATGAAAAACCTCATTGCTGGCTGACTCTTGGGACTCTGTCATATTTAGTGGATGTGATCAGTATCCACAGTGCTTAATAATTAATACTGGCATCTGCTGCAGGAAAACAATATTGACTCAAAACCTCTTAGACTTGCAAACGAAATTTCAAAAGAGCAAGGCAAGCACAAGCATGTTCCTGTTCATAAGGCCTGGCCCTGCTGCCAGTTGCTGCACCTTAACTTTGCCTCCTTGGAATGGAAGGAGTATAGGAAAGAAAATATGGTCGAGATGGAAATGGTTTACTGGGCTGATCAAGACTTAAATGGACCATTTACGTGAAATTATGCATCTAGAAAAGGCAAAGTGGGTGGCATGGGCTGGCCCAGGCTGCCTGGGAAAGGGGTCTCGATTCTGTTCCCCACCTGAACCTGGAATGCCTCCCCTTCTGCCTTCCCCATGCCAGCAAAATTTGGCCCCAGCAAAATTACCTTCCATGGTTCATGTGTCAACACGGGAAGACCAGTGGTTTATCTCCTGTTACGCCAGCACAAAAGTGTTTTTTGTAGCACTTTCCTGGAAACAATGGGTTGGCGCAAGTCTGCATCTCAGGATTGTGCCCTAAGTGGAATCGCTGGGGCTTGCCACACCCCAGGTCACTCCCATGATGCAGCCCTCACCTGGCTGCACCAGTTACAATAGCTTTTGGAATTCTTGGGGTGAGCATTTGCACCAAGCATGACTGCAGGAGTGGCAGCCAGAAGAACCCATTGCCATCTAACCCTACAATCCAGAGTAACTATAGGAGCACATAAGAGACATTACATGCACCCATAGTTACTGCACCACCTAGTGAAAACTGGGCTGTGGGTGGCGCAAGTGGCTAAGACACTGTGCTTGTTAACCAGCAGGCCAGGGTTCAAGACCCGGGTCGGCCCCACAAGACAGGGTGAGCTCCTGTCCTTAGCCCAGCTCTGTGACGCAGCTGGATCCAATCGTATTGGCTCTGCCTTTCCATTGGACTAATTCAGTGGTGTGGAGAGGGGGGATTTGCTGCTTGGGTAACAGCCTATTCTCCATAACAATCTAACCCAGGCTTTCATGCTTCGCATGCAGCCGAGCACGATACCATAGTCTTTCAAGACTGATGGAGGCCTGCTAGTGAAAACCTATGGGAAATTCATATTGCAATCTAGAGTAAATTGTTCTTACACAAGAGCAAGGAGTCCCCGTAGTTACTCTGGATTGCGCCCAGAGCCAATTGTTCTGAGTTCATCATGGCTCTGAGTCTAACTGAACTCATTTGTTCCACTAGTTTTCTCCTCCTTGTGGGTGTGATCCTAACCAATTTAGGCCAGTGTAACTCGTCCATTTCCCATTTCCCATGGAGGGGTCGGAGCATGTCTGTGCACTGGCCTCATCCCACAGCAGTGGTACATCCCATGTGACATCCCATGCCAGCATGGGATTTGTACTGGAATTTGTTCCAGCAAAACTGGGGGTTAGGATTGCAGCCTGAACCCACTTGCCCCCTCCCCGAACCATGTCTGGGAAGAAATTCTCTAATATGTCTGTGAAGCTTCTTCAACTGAATGGCTGCTTTCACAACTGAACAGCGAACTCCATATAGTTTTGGAACACCACATTTTTATTGCAGCGTGCAGTTGTCTCTGGATCATAACAACCATACACAACCAGGTTGGTGTCTCCAGGTTGCCTTTTCTTTGAGTATCTTAGCATGTATTACAAATGCTTTTAGGATGTGTTGGTACTATATGCAAATGGAATGATATTTCCTAAGGAGTCGGCACCGCGGGGAACTTTTCTTGCTATCCCTGATGAGAAGATGAGTGATTTTTCAAAATGTTACGTGAATAAATTAATTGCTAATACTTACTAATAATGACATTTCTGACATTTTCCTCAAATTGTGTGACACATGAGCGTGCAGGGGTCCATTGGGGAATGGAAGGAGAAGCAATTTTCCTTCTCCTTCCATTTAATTCTTCTCCTTCCCTCATTTAATTTAGATGCAATTTTGTTGCAAGGGGGAATAACAGATGTGCTAACTTTTACTGTGACTGTTTTCTCTGCTTTACAAGTTATTTGTCTTTTTAAAGGGAAAAATATTGATTTGGTGACAGTGAATGATCCTGGTGGGATACTAGTCTAGGCACATTTTTTTCCAACGAAAACAGAAATTGAAGACCATAATAATAATACCTCATTTTTTTACTTTTTGTGATAGTTGATTGAACCATTCTAACCTTGGAAACAGGGCAGAGTTTGCACAATATCCTTTGTGAACACAAAACGTCATCGTGATTGTATTTTTTATAAGTGGCTGTTCTTTTGTGCGTGGAGACAGGACCTCAGATTTCTCAAGTTCTTTTTTTCCTTTCAAACAATATTAATCTTTTCAAAAACATAGTTTACACCAGTGGCATAGCTAGATGGGGCAAGGCACAGTACAATCCTAACCATGTCTATTCAAACGGACGCCCCATTATGTTCAATGGATCTTACTCACAGGAAAGTGTCTTTAGGATTGCAGCCTTTAGTCCTACAGAGAGCTTCCCTTCAATGTTCAAGGGGCCCCTCTTCTACAGAGCCATTCCAAGCAATATGTAGACATGTGGCTCACACCATCACATGGCATTTTCTAAAGAGGAAAGCTTAAAATACATAATTGCTGCAATCCTAACCATGTCTACTTAGAAGCAAGCCCCATTATGCTCTATGGATCTTACTCCCAGGAAATTGTCTTTAGGATTGCAGCCTAAGACTTTTAAGATGGTGTGCTGACCACATGCCTTGTTTTTCCAGGACATGTCCTCTTTTTTAGCCTCGTGTCCTATTATCTTCCTTTTTTCTTGTGAGCAGGCAGCATGTAGAATTCTTATAATTAATAAATTACATGGAATAGTTTTAAATTTAATAATAAGTAATACAGTGTTTAGATTAACCACATGAAAGCAATACACAGGAGCGCTTTTTAGCTTTTATTTTGACATGTCCTACATTTTTCTTGAGTGTCCTATATTTTGTGGTTATGACATATGGTCACCCTGTGTGCTGATAATAGACTGTGTGTTTGCAGTTACAATTGCAGCTAGGAATTGCCTGCAATGCCAGGGGAATTAGACCTTAAACTAGAACCAGGGAGTATCCTCTAAAACTGAGTACTGGGAGGTAATAAAATAATTTTTATTATAACAAAATAATTTTTTAAACAGCATGTAATTACTCTGTGGAACTCCTTGCCACAAGATGTGATGATGATCTGTACTAGATGCTTTCCAAGGGAGATTGGAGACATTTATGGAGGAAGAGGAAGAATGCTAAAGCCAACTAACCCCCAAATCCAGAGTAACTACGGGAGCACATAAGAGACTTTATGTGCACCCATAGTTACTACACCACCTAGTGAAAACCTATGGGAAATTCAAATTGCAATCCAGAGTAACTTGTTCTTACTCTGGAGCGAGGACTCCCTGTAGTTACTCTGGATTGCACCCTAAGGCTACAATCTTAAAGACACTTTCCTGGGAGTAAGACCCATTGAACACAATGAGGCTTACTTTTGAGTAGACATAGTTAGGATTGTGCTCTAAGAGTGGCTTCTTCCATGTGGTTGAGTGGGGAAAGCACAGCGAAACCTTTTGTCAAAATGTCTCGTTATTTACCCACTCTGCTCATATTATTCAGAGAGAAAAATGTGCTACGTACCCAAAAAAACTTCATTATCACTGTGATTAGAATATCAAAGTCCCGTGACCTTGAAAATAGAAAAGTGAGGTATGTGAGTTTTTCATATCTTCTAAAACCCTGCAAATAAATTAAATAAAAAAGAATAAACTTTCTAATTTTTTTTTTTCTATTTCTGACCTTTGAAAACTTTTTAGTTCTGGCCCAGACTGTGAAGTATCTTGAAGGGCTCATGAGGCAAATGACAATTTAGAAAATGGAAAATGCATTCATTTGCCTTGCTTTAGTACATTTGCTGCTTCAGAATATTATCCCCAGGAGAATACATGGCTGCTCCTGTTTCCTAATTGGAAAAACCCATAAAGCCTCAGACACTCAGAGCCAAACTAAATATTCCATGTAATATATGTAACAACATCCTGATGACTTTTTTTCCTAAAGAAAAAGATGATACTTGGGGAAGGACGATGCAAGGTGGAGATGTGGTGGGGAAAAGGTGATTAACCCACTTGGCTCCAGATTGCCCCCTTATATACCAAATTTGTATTTAACGGTACTTTTGAAACTGCGTGGGGGGAGGGGGAAAATGGGCAAAGTTGGATCCCCTCTACACCAGCGTGCCTGCTCAGAGGTGTCCCATCTCCAAGCAGCTTTATTCTTGTTTAAAAGCAAGATCACAGGGGCTTCATCACATACATTTGTGTGCAACATCTATTAAGACCGTTGCCAGCACACACAGCCTTGCAGCACATTTCACTAGCAAGTTCTCCACCCCTTCAGTGGCCCATAAAATTTAGGAGCAGCCAAGCAACTATTTGCATAGTCTGATCTTGGTTTTTATGTATTAGGGCTCTTTTACAGATCACATTTGTCTCTCCTCATTACTGTATACCTGGCAACAAAATGTGCGAGCACACTTTGCTGAAAACAATATCAGCTGTATGTTCTACCTGTGGTGTCTTATCTGCAATAGCCCATATGTGCACGCACGTCATCGCTTATGGGGCCTCACAATGGGACTTTCTCAGTGGTGGCATCTCTCCTAGTGGAACTTACTCACACATGGGATAAATTTGCCCCCTCACCAATGGCAATGGGGTGTGTGTGTGTGTGTGTGTGTGTGTGTTATATCCTGTGTGTCAAGGCAGTCCTGAGATCTCTTTGTGGTAAGGGGTCTGTTCCCTTTTGCTCTTGTTCAGTCGTTCAGTCGTGTCCGACTTTTCATGACCCTATGGACTGCAGCATGCCAGGCCCTGCTATTGTATGGTTGCCATAATTCTCTTTCACAAAATTGGGACAGAATATATATATTTATTTGATTTATATCCTGCCTTTCTTCTGTATCAAAACCCAGGATGGCTAACAACATTTAAAAACAACAATAAAATACCATTAAAAATAGATAATAAATACAATTAAACTATAAAAACAGTAAAAAAAACAGTAAAAAAGTAAAAAAACAATAAAACCCGGGTTAAAGACAGGCAGGCAACAATAGAATAATACTACCCTCTAAAGGCCATCAAATGCCTGTTTAAATAAAAGAGTTTTAAGGCCTCGCTGGAAGGAAACACTGATGGGGCTTTCCTTATGTCAGTGGGAAGGGAGTTCCACAGAGTTGGTGCCGCCACTGAGAAGGCCCTGTTTCTGGCCACCATTCCTCTCACTTCTTTCAGTGGCGGCACAAGCAACAGGGCCCCCCATAAGGACCTCAGAGAGCGGACCGGATTATATGGGAGCAGGTGGTCTCTCAAATACGCTGGTCCCAGGCCCTTGAACCATCTGTCACACTTGCCAGTATGTGAACACAATCCTAAAATATCCGGACTGTCCTTGTGACAACCCTAAGACCAAGGAACTCTCAAGAGCCTTCTCCAGCAGCATAATTCAAAGGCATCTATTCTTTGGCAGTCAGCCTTCTTTATAGTCAAGCTCTGGGGAGAAGGGTAAGATTCCCTCACCTTGGGGTAAACCTTATTTTTCCCAGTAGGTCTACTTAGACCTGTGTCAACTGGCACAACTATGAGTGAATCTGGGGAGGGAGACTGAGGCTGCAATCCTAAATGCACTTTCCTGGGGATAAGATTCATTGAACACAATGGTGCTTACTTTTGAGTAGTATAGACATGATTAGGATTGTGCTCTGAGACTGTTAAGGAAATAGGATTTCATTTCAGTGGAACAGCCGCTATTGATAACTGTCCACATTACACCCTTGATACACCCTCATATCTACCTTTATCCCTTCCCTTCTTCCACTGTACCACCCACCCATTGTCGGCCACCATTGCCAACTTACTGGTGGCAATGCAACATCGTGGGCTGTTGTCATGTGGGGGGACTGCTTCCCATTCGTGCACAGCAATGCATCATTGGAAAGACCATTGCAGCTTGATCAGACTGGGCTCTTAATTTTGTGTTTGATACCTAACAATAAATAATAACATGCTTACTTTTAAATATAAAATATAATAATCCAAATTAAATTTTATTTTGATACAGTTTGATTCTTCCTGAATGAGAAATCATTTGCTAAGTCTCTTGCACTTTCAAATACAGGTTGAAATCTGTGGTTTGGAGGGTGGTTGAGCCAGTCCAATGGAATTTATATTAATGATTCCAGCCAACAAGATCAAATAACGCATCATTATGTCTGCACAGAGTAACATCCACATCAACTTCAGTGAAAATTTCAAGTGTCACCTCATCAGGCCCAATGAATGTCACAGACAATAATTTGTTCATTGATTTATGACAAAGAGGGAATTTTTTCACCCAAATCCCATCAAAATGGCATTAACTATAATACTTTCTTACATCATTGAAAATGATCATAAAATATAGTAATGCATTCCCTGTATGTTTTATTACATTGATGAAATCCAACCAGTAGAGTAAATTGTTCTGGTCTATTCTGAAATATTTTGTTTTTCCATCTATATATATAAAAGAGAAAAGTCACTCACTGACTGACTCACTGACTGACTCACTGACTGACTCACTCACTCATCACCGCCCTGCCAAAACCGGTGGGCCTAGAAGCGTGAAATTTGGGGTGGGTGTTCCTTCCGTGAGGGAGGGGTGCACTAAGAACCGGTTTTCGGAAATTCCAACCGGAAGGGGGTGAAAAGGGGCGCAACACGTTTTCCTCCCTATACTTTGCATTGAGAATTGCTGACTCAGCAACATTCCGCCCCAACTGCTGGGCCTGAAGCATGGAATTCTGGGAGTTCCTTCTGTCACCTGAACTCCCACCAAGAACCATCTGGAGAAATTAACCCTTCAGGGGCTGAAAAGGGGGCAACGTGTTTCTGTCCTATATTTAACATGGGAGACTTAACAACATCCAACCAATTTGGTGCTCCGACCCAAGAGCACTGGGGGATGTTGTTCAGAGGAAGAGGTTGCGCTGGCGAGGATGCTGCGCATGAGGGGAAATTGCACATGGGGGAAGTTGCGCATGTAGCAAAGTTGTGCATGGGGAAAATTGTGCATGGGAGGAAGTTGCGCACGGGGGAAAGTTGCGCACGGGGCAAGTTGCGCACGGGGCAAGTTGCGCACGGGGCAAGTTGCACACGAGGGAAGCTGCGCATGGGAGGAAGTTGCGCATGGGGGATGATGCGCATGGGGGGATGATGCGCACAGAGGAAAGTTGCGCACAGAGGAAAGTTGCGCACAGAGGAAAGTTGCGAATCGAGGAAGTTGCGCATGGGGGGGAAGCTGCACATGGGGGAAGCTGCACATGGGGGAAGTTGCACATGGGGGAAGTTGTGCATGGGGGGAAGTTGTGCATGGGGTTTGATGCATATGGGGGAAGTTGTGCATGGGGGGTTGATGCACATGGGGGTAAGTTGTGCATGGGGTAACTTGTGCATGCTGGGTTGATGCACATGGGGGGGTTGATATGTATGGGGGGATGGCATACGGGGGAATTTTACTCCCGCAACGCGGCTACGCCTTTTGCTAGTTTATAATATTTTAGGCCTAATTGATTGGAAACTCTTAAATACTGCCATCTATGGGCACAATCCAGAGTAACTACGGGAAGTCCTTGCTCCGGTGTAAGAACAATTTGCTCTGGATTGCAATATGAATTTCCCGTAGGTTTTCATTAGGTGGTACAGTAACTACAGGTACATGTAATGTCTTTTATGTGTTCCCGTAGTTACTCTGGATTGTAGGGCCTATCTATTTAAGAGCACAATCCTAAGCATGTCTACTCAAAAGTAAGTTCCATTGTGTTCAATGGGTCTTACTCCCAGGAAAGTATCTTACTCCCAGGAAAGATTCAATTTTATTTGCAAATGTTGCTATCAAGAGCATGATACTCCTTTCAAGATTTGTTCACCTTTCACATTTTTCACACTGCTTGGCACCCATTGTTGATCCCTTTTGTGTTTTTGGTAGGGTGGACAGAGACACTTCAAATCCATTGCCAATGTAACCAGGTCAATGTTCCCTCGTACTAGCATATATGTAAGAGAGAATTCCCACTTAGCGTAATTAAGTACAGAGGAATGATAACACATAGATAAAGATGTGATTCTACTTCCAGTTTAATTGTGATTGTTAATTTCACTGTTTGTAAGCCAGCTGGCATGGGCTGTGGGTGGCGCAAGTGGTAAAGATGCTGTGCCTGTTAACCAGCAGGCCAGGGTTCGATTCCCGTGTCGGCCCCACAAGACACGGTGAGCTCCTGTCCTTAGCCCAGCTCTGCAACGCCAGCTGGATCCAATCGTATCGGTTCTGCCTTTCCATTGGACTAATTCAGTGGCGTGGAGAGGAGGGATTTGCTGCTTGGGTAACAGCCTATCCTCCATAACAATCCAACCCAGGCTTTTGTGCTTCGCATGCAGCGTATGCAGCATCAAGCACGATATCATAGTCTTTCAAGACTGATAGAGGCCTGCTTTAAGCCAGCTAGTGCTCTGCAAGTCTCCCCACCAAACCCTGGCAGTAACTTAATATAGGGCAAAATCCAGAGCAACTACGGGGAGTCCTTGCTCCGGTGTAAGAACAACTTACTCTGGATTCCAATATGAATTTCCTATAGGTTTTCACTAGGTGGTGCGGTAACTTATGGGTGCACGTAAAGTCTCTTACGTGCTCCTGTAGTTACTCTGGATTTGGGGGATAGCCTAAAAATATCCTCACTTTCCCCACAGAGCTGTGAAATATTCATAGAGCAGCAATGTTTAATTAGTGTGCCATGATGATCCATGAGTGTGCTGTGAGTTTGGGGAGAACCATGTCCAGCATTGGCAGGGTGAACAGATTCCCAAATCTCAGCCTATCCTTTCCAGCGGACAATGGCACGCTTGCCTACTCATGAGTAAAGCCACAATATTGGGCACTTTCACTTTCTCATAGAACTCAATGCACTTTCGGAAATTTTGGACACTTTCCCACAGAGCTCAATTTTTATTTTTTAGTTTTTTAGCCATAACTTATGCTAGGAAGAAGATATTTCAAAACCAGTTTTTGCATTGGATTCAGCTCTGACTTATGACATGATAGGGTACTGCATACCATTGCAAAGTTCCAAAATGAAGCCAAAATGGAGCCCTTTTGGAGGACACCCAGACACAAGGCTAAAAAAGAGGACAAATTCAGAAAAATCCAGTTGTATGGTCATCCTATGGGAGATGTGATCAGGAGACAGTTTTAGTTTCTTGCCATTGTGCCATGAGATGAAAAGTGCTGAAAACCACTGGATTCTGCAGTTTTACACTGCCTTCTACAGGAAAAGTACAAACCAATATATTGATAACCAATTAATAATGGAATGTAAATCTTGCCTTACTCAGATTCCTGGTTTTACACCTATATTTCCTATATACTTCTTGAAGTTCTGATTTTACATATCTCAATTCGCAGACCTTAGAATGAATTGAACAGGTCAAGGCATTTTTCTTTTTTATTATACTGAAAAATACTGGAGACTGAGATCATGGCATGATAACCATCTCTCCTACCAGATCAGGTTACCCCCTGGGCTAATCCTGGGGAAATGCTTTACAGCTGAAGAAAAATAAAGCCTCTCTTAACTACTATATGTTGTGAATTATGGCATCCTGTGTCTTCGCTGAAGCTGGAAGATCTTTTCATCATACTGTAAGTGTGTATCAGGAAAGGGTAGCGGAGCAGAAGGAGAATGAAGATGCTCTTAAATTGGCCAGTCTGATGTGTCACTTTTTTGCTGTCTTGGAAAGGAATGGCAGAAGTTCTGTGATCTCAACATGTGTCCTTCTAAGGAGACTGCAAATCTATGACAGTTATTGGGAAGGGACCAGGTCAAGGCTATTGTTTGGTGTTCCCCACCAGAAATTTGTGCTGTGCTTCTGGGATCTTTTTATTTTATCTGACTAATCTTGTGTCCTCTTTTGTTGTGCCACTGGAACTGTGAAGGGAAGAAATGCAGACAATCTCTCTCTATATAAAACTGAAAAGTCACTGACTCACTGACACACACATCAACGCCCAGCCAAAACTGTCGGGCCAAGAAGTGTGAAATTTTGGGAGGGTGTTCCTTCCATGACAGAGGCACCCACTAAGAAACAGTTTTTGGAAATTCCAACAGGAAGGGGGTGAAAAGGGGCGCAACGTGTTTTCCTCCCTATACTTTACATTGAAGAATCCCTGACTGAGGTTGTTCTGCCCCAACCCCCGTACCTAGAAGCATGAAATTTGCGGAGAGTGTTCCATACATCATGTGAACACCCACCAAGAATGGATGTTGAGAAATTTAATTGTTAAGGGGCTGAAAAAGGGTGCGACGTGTTTTTGTTAGCATTGAAGACTGACTGATGGACAACCAGCCAATTTGGTGCCTGATGCAATGTGAGGGGTGTTGCACCTGGGGGGATGTTGTGCATGGGGATGATGCGCATGGGGGGGGATGATGTCTATAGGGAGTGATGCGCATGGGGGGATGTTGCACATGGGGGGGATGATGCGCATGGGGATGATGCACATAGGGGGTGATTACTTAGACTGTCTAAGTAAAGCATAGAGAAGGTATTGCAAAGGGATGAAGGCCAGGCCAATCCAGATCCCTCATATTGTTGACTAAAGCCACCTGTGGGGGCAAATTTTATGGCACCAGCACACCAAAGGCACCCACTTTGACTGGCCATGTCTTAATCAGTGTTCCTGATGTAAGCCTCTTTTCCTTTTTGTATACTCACCAGGCAGTATCTGAATGCAAACATCTTTAACGATAATTCCCCTTTCCTTATGAATCCTCCCCTGACTAATTATTCAAGATGTTTTAAGTTTTTGTAAACAAAAAATAGGTGGGTTATAAATATTTAAATAAATAAATAAAACAAAACCACCAGGCAATTTCATGCACCTTCTGAAATAATTGGCACCTCCGTCTCATGCACTTTATCTTAGCGCACCTCTTCAGCAACGCCAAACAGAAATGCTCCAAATTGCCTTATTTCCTTGACAAATAACTAGCCTCTCCACATGTTCACACAGAATTTGCCTGTCAAAAATAAAAAAACAGACCAAGGTGAGAAAGAAAATCTGTCCTATTTTGGGCAAAAGAGGCAAAAAAGGGGTGCGGCGGCAATTCCGAGGTACAAAGCAACCTGTCAGTGATGTGACGGCCGAGGAAGGGGCAGGACAGGTGGATGAATGACAGGTGCACATGAACAAGAACTGGGATCCAAAATGAGAAAAGAAGCATCAGAGTGCCCTTTATCTCTTTTTTTGCTCAACTGGAAGCAGCGTTGCTGAACAGAATCTATCAAAAGTGACGGAATTGGTTCACATGTGGTTTTTTTTAGACGGAAAAAAACTTACTTACTTTATGAGTAAGAAAAGAAAATAAAGTTAAAAGGGGAAAAAAAATCCCCTATCAACCCAAAAATCAAATTATTGGCAAGCTACGTCGTTGGAAGAAAAGGGCCACAGTTCAGTTGTGCAACATCTGGTTTGCATGCCGAGGATCCTTATTTCAACCCCAGCCATTTCAAGCTAAAAACGGGCTGGGAAAAGACTCCGCTTGAGTTCTGTAGTGACTTGAAATATTAGGTTAAATGCACCACTGGCCTGCCTTTCTATATGACAGCTGTAAGTGAATATTCTGGCCCCTGTAGGAATGCAACCTACTGTCAGAAGTGAACTCATCTGTTCAATGTACATGAGCAGCAGGCCTTAAAAGAAGGATGGGATTTGTGAATAAGTAGAGAGGGGATGCTATCTATCTATCTATCATCTATCATCTATCATCTATCATCTATCATCTATCTATCTATCTATCTATCTATCTATCTATCTATCATCTATCATCTATCATCTATCATCCTAATCTTATCCTAATCTTATCCTAATCTTATCTAAAATGGGATTTATACCCTACCTTTCCCATGCCAATGCAGCTTACAAAGCTTTATTTCCTCACCTTATTCTGTCCTCACAACAACCCTGTGAGGTAGGTAGGTGAGGCTGAGGGTGGGTGACTGGCACAAGATCAGCCAGGGTTCCGGTACTTCATTGCTGATGTTTATTTAACGATGAAATTAACTTTTTTGTACATCCGTAAACACTTAGGCTGCGATCCTATATACACTTTCCTCAGAGCACACCCCACTGAAGATAATGTGCTTTGCTTCTAAGCAGACATGAATAGGATTGCACTGTTAACATTTTACCATCTTTTCTCTTGGAAGACCACTGTGAGAATGCATGAACCAAGACTGAAAGATATGCATGGGAAGGAAGGAGGCTTTCATTTTCATTTCCAAATACTGAAAGGCATGCACCCATCCTATGCTACTGTTAGCTTCCTCCCACATTTTTTTAACCTAACTGAAACTGTTGTACACAGGGCAAAATCCAGAGTAACAACAGGGAGTCCTTGCTTTGGTGTAAGAACAACATGACTCTGGATTCCAATATGAATTTCCCATAGGTTTTCACTAGGTGGTGCAGTAACTACAGGTGCATGTAAAGTCTCTTACATGCTCCCGTAGTTACTCTGGATTTGGGGGATAGTGGTGCTATATATACCATAAATAGTATAATATACACAGTAAAAAGAGGAAGAAAAGAAGTTTGACTACTCACTTCAGGTACAGGCATGACATTCATATTTTGATGGGGTATCTTCTTTCCAGCAAGGAATTGCATTCCTGAATTATAAGTGAGCAAACCTTTAGCTACAAAGAGATCTAATTTTGCAATTCCTTTTTTAAAGTGCTAATTTATATCAATAAAAAGCTTTTGAAAACGTAATGCAAGTTTCATCTGCACTTCCCCAAAGTAGCAGCAAATGTGCGCATGAAACAACTTCTCTCTCTCTCTCTCTCTCTCTGTGTGTGTGTGTGTGTGTGTGTGTGTGTGTGTGTGGGTGTTTCCAATTTCACAAGGAACTCTGCCTGATTGGAATTTGTTTTCCATATTAATATTAATGGAGAAAATGCTTTCTCCCCGTTGCCTTTTCTTCTTCATATAAAAACAACGTACTATGTGTTTAAGACCACAGGGTCTCGGAGTGAATCATGCCACAAACCAATATAAATTATACCTTTCCTACCCCAGACTCCAGCTTTCAACTTGACTTCAGCTGCCCCCGCCAATGATAAAAAAGCAGATCTCTGAGATTTGGAGATGACAGGGGAACAAGCGCAGAGCCCAGAACTGCTTAGTGAAAAATCTTCGCCTCTGTTGTTTGCTGTTCTCGGAGATTAAATTTTTAATTTGAAGCCTCTTCTTATCTGTTTAGCCAAATTTATTGTACAATAATAACATGTTAATAAATGATGAAAGAAAATATTGCGCTTCCTTTCAAAGCTGTTCTGGAAGACTTCGAGGGGAAGAAAGACAACAACAACTAAAAAAAGAGAACAAACTTTATCTCATGAAGAATGAGACAAACCACGTCTCTTGCAGACCTGGAATGAAAATGGTCAGTTGTAGAGAACATTCTCAAGCATATAGGATTCTCCAAACCCCAGCCCAAAAGTCAGGATGTGGCCCACAGCGAAACTCTAACCACCCCTTGGCCTTCCTCTGGTTCCCAAAGAGCCTCTGACCTCGATGACAAAACACAGTTTGAGATGTGATGTTGGGGAGGGGGAACTGGGGTCCACTGAAGTATGTGCTTTATTTCTGTGCTGTGTGTTGGTACTTGCAGAAATCTGGGAAATTTGAGTCCATTTATTCATTAATTTAAGTTCCATTTCTAATGTATTTATTAAAATTTTACACTTAGGCTGCAATCTTAAAGTCATTTTCCTGGGAGTAAGACCCATTGAACACAATGGGGCTTACTTTTGAGTAGACATGATTAGGATTGTGCCCTTAATTTCTTTTCTGGCCCTCAACACTGTGCCAGATATTTGATGCAGTGGAAAATATTTGGAGATCCCTGAGCTCGAAGGTGTGCGAGCTGAAAACGAGGAATGCTCAGGCATCCCAAATAGAATCCATTTGTGTGGATTTCAGATTCAGATACCTTTCTTGGCATTAAATCCATTTGAGTGTAAATGCAATTAGAACACAAACTGCAAGGGCCCTAAACCACGTGGAAAGCATCAATTTTAGATAGTCCATTCATTTATTCATTCATTTATTCATTCATTCATTCATATCCGACCTTTCTTTCCACAAGGGAACTTAAGGCGGCATACAATATTTAAAATATACAATAATAAATCAGCTATTTCCAATCTGTATGCCATGGCACAACAGTGTGCTGCGATAGATAGATAGATAGATAGATAGATAGATAGATAGAAAGAAAGAAAGAAAGAAAGAAAGAAAGAAAGAAAGAAAGAAAGAAAGAAAGAAAGAAAGAAAGAAAGAAAGAAAGGTCTGTGGGCAGGCCGCTGGTGCTGGGAGAACAGAGATTGAAAATTGCTGAAAATTTGTGACTGTTTCTCAAGACAACTGTCTATGGTAAGAGATTGTCTCTCTTCTTGCAGGTGAAGCTGGTGGAGAAAAAGGGTCAGGCAACTCATATCTTCAGAGTTAAAACAGAGTTGTAGAACTGGAAAATTTGTAGAAGCCAAAAGGGTAGTTCCTCTTTATTCAGCATTGGTGAGACCTCACCTTGAGCACTGTGTTCAGTTCTGGGCACCTCACTTGAAGAAAAATGCAGCCAAGCTGGAGCAAGTCCAGAGGAGAGCGACAAGAGTGATCAGTGGGATGGAAGGGAAGCCCTACGAGGAAAGGTTGGGGGAACTTGGGATGTTCAGCCTGGAGAAGAGGAGGCTGAGGGGAGACATGATTGCCCTCTTCAGATACCTGAAGGGCTGTCATAGGGAGGAAGGGGGTCATTTGTTCATGGCTGCTTCTGAAAGCAGAACTAGAACCAATGGGGACAAACTGCAAGAGAGGAGATTCTGGTTGGATATCCGGAAAAAATTCCTGCTGGTGAGGGTGGTTCAGCAGTGGAACAGATTGCCAAGGGAGGTGGTGGACTCTCCCTCACTAGGGATCTTCAAGCAGCAGCTCGACGAGCACCTGTCGGGGAAGCTCTAGGGGGATTTCCTGCTGCAGGCAGGGGGTTGGACTAGATGACCTACTAGGTCCCTTCCAACTCTATGATTCTATGACTTCACAAAGCAGGAAGACCACAGAAAAGATCATAGAGGTCAATGTGCCACCAGGAGAACACCATGAAAACCTGCTTAAAAAGTGCTACTTAAAACTAGCAGTTTTAGCAGCAATTAAAGTACTCCACATGCAATACCTTTGGACTCCATCACAGTCTTTAAAAGCTGCTCATTACCAAAGAAAGAAAGAAAGAAAGAAGGAAAGAAAGAAAGAAAGAAAAACTTTATCAGGGGTTGGCTGGCCAACCCTCAATCTCTGTATTCATAGCTCATAGGACCAATTCCTCCACTTCATCCGAGTTCCTCTTTTTGCCTAAATCTGCTCTGGAATATACAGTTGCATTCCTTTACATCTTCCATAGAGAACGCCAAGCTGCGTCAAACCTGCCACCAGACTGCCATACGTGACAAATCCTACAATCCAGAGTAACTACGGGAGCAGGTAAGAGACATTTATGTCAACATAGTTATGGCACCACCTAGTGAAAACCTATGGGAAATTCATATTGCAATCCAGAGTAAATTGTTCTTACTCCGGAGCCAGGACTCCCCGTATTTACTCTGGATTGCACCCTTTCTCTCTTCAACAATAAAAAACAGCGCAGGGGAAAGAAAAGATATTAACAGTTCTATATGTTAGAATCCACTTTTCATCCAGTACATTAAAAATAGTACTTCCTAGTACATCAAAGTTATTACAGTCAAATGCAAATGACAAGCACCTCCCAGCTATAAAAAGCTAATGAATGCAAAAAGCTGTTTCTTAATTTCTACAAGCTTAAGAGTGCTCATCCCAGTTGCATAGCTAGAGCAGGTGCAAAGCACTAAGTTTTGCAGGGAGCCTTACTGCAGTGTGCAAGTGGCATTTTCTCCTCTCCTTCGGAGCCATTCAGGCCAATGGGGGGGGGGGGAACAGAGTGAAAAACTGGCCCTGACAGGGAGGGTCTGTTTATATACTGTGGTGAGACTCCCTGCAAGACTTAGTGGTTCTCAAGCATTTCAGCCAGGAACCCCCTTACGAGAGTGACAATCTATCCAGGACCACCTGGAAGTGATATCATGGAAGCATCCATCACTGTGATTCCAAAGCTTCTCCATGAACACTCGAAAGTAAGTCCCATTGTGTTCAATTAGACTTACTCCCAGGAAAGCAGCCTTAGTGCCTTTTCCAAGATTACAGTACCCAGTGCCAGATTCTAAGGTGGTGGAACCTGGTTTCTCATGATACCCTCTAGGGTGTTTGAATCTCCACTTTGAGAACCGCTATGGAGTGGTATCACCATAATGTCCAGGCAAGAAACGGGAGGGAGGGAGGGAGGGAGGGAGGGAGGGAAGAAGGAAAGAAAGAAAGAAAGAAAGAAAGAAAGAAAGAAAGAAAGAAAGAAAGAAAGAAAGAAAGAAAGAAACCTTATTTTCATTGTACATGAATATACAATGAAATTCAAGTGCATAGTTAGGATACAGAAAAAACCGATCATTGGAGGGCTGAGCTGCTGCATGTATATGCGCCGCCACAGACAATCCTCACAACAACCCTGTGAGGTATGTAATTGTTCTTTGGGCAGCTCATAAAATTCTCCTTTTTCCAGGAGAAATCCTTCATGGTGTGGTCATCATATCTGGTCTCAGAAGCTGATGACTCATAGTTGATGCCTCCTTCAGGAGATAGTTCAGCTCCGCCAGTATTGCTGGAAAACCAAAACGGAGATGGTTCAACACAGCCTTAATACTTGTACCATTTTCCTTTCATCTCTATTCACACCAAAACCTTTTAAAGATTTCCAATAAATAGCATGGAACTTGCCAAGTCCCCTCCCAACCTTTATGACTGTGGTGGGTTCCCATCAGATGTCGTCTAATTATTTTGGCCTGGCTTATTAAGCACATTTGAAAATTGGCTGAATTGCTTGATTTGGTTAAAAAAAATTACATGCTACATTTAATCAGCCTGGCTTTAAGGAACAAATGTCATTAAACACCATTTAATTAGCTGTTCCTACATCCCCACTGTGTGAAAAATTGTATCCTTGACGACTACAAAACAGTTTTAAGGTCAAATGTGGAGGAATAAAAATATCGTTGAATGGCCTCTGGTAATAGACTACATAAAAGAGTGGCTCATTTCCATTAATTGAAAAGATCAGTTTTGATTCAGAATTAATCAGAATTTGATGGCGGATACTCAGCACAGATTCAGGAGACCCAGTGTGCCTCTGCTTACCCTTTAGCCCTCCTCCCTTTCCTGATCCCCTTGTAAGCTCAGCAATTTGGCAACACATATAGGAGTAAAAGTGTTCTCTTCTCTATCAACAGAGTCTTCCCACAGACTGTGCTTAGAGGGTAAGGAATAGAAGGACCACAGAAGATCCAGAGGACAAGAACATAAATGGAAATAAATCACTGGTGTTTTCCATGTGATTACCACTTGGTTCCATTTAAAAAACATTTTCTTGTTATTTAATCTCTTTTTACACATATTTAGGCAGATATGGTCGGTTACATGGACTGTAATAGCACGGAGCTATTTTAAGACCGTCTAAGCTGCAAAATTTTTTCCCATGGGATTTTGTTTTTGCTCCCTTTCTGCACCATGATGGCCAAGAGGCCTGCCCTTCCTAGTACCTTCCTATTTCTAGGAGTTCTTTGAAACCTCCCTAGTCATTTTTCCAGCCGCATGTGTGGGGTGCAGTAGTGACTCCCCCTGGCCAAAATCGGCAACTTCGATCCTCCTTGATTCTTTTGCGAACTATACTTATACAAACGATATAAACTAACTTATATAACTATAAACTAAGGGCACAATCCAGAGTAACTACGGGGAGTCCTTGCTCCGGTGTAAGAACAATTGGTTGTGGATTGCAGTATGAATTTCCCATAGGTTTTCATTAGATGGTGCAGTAACTACGGGTACACGTAATGTCTCTTACATGCTTCCATAGTTACACTGGATTGTAGGACCACTTATACAACTATAAACTAACTAATAACTAACAACTTTAACTAAGGCTGCAATCCTAAAGACACTTTCCTGGGAGTAAGACCCATTGGACACAATGGGGCTTACATCTGAGTAGACATGGTTAGGATTGTGCTCAAACTTAAACTAACTTATACAAACTATAGGTTTGTATAGGTTGCCTTTTTTACAGCTTCGATCCTCCTTGTTATTACAAATTTCAGTATTTTTTGTTTATTTAATAAATGCGGTTTTTGAATCAGATTTCAAATATTCTCTTTGTACACCCTGATGAGCGTCACTTATCACTTTAAGAGCGTTAGAATAGGTGCTTACAAAAGTTTTATAACAGCGGCCAGTTATGCACACCTTCGAGCTTATGGGAACTCAGGGAGCTTTGACTAATGAAGGGTTAAATCTGTCATTTGGAGGGAGTGGTATAGATAGAGGGGGGGACAGTGTCTTGGAGGAGGCATGCAAGGGGTCAGTCCCCTTTGGAACCATTCCAGGCAGGGGGAGTAAAATGGAGCCATACTCATTCCACCATTAAGGGAGATAAAATCTATAATTTATCAAAAGTGGGGAAAGGGAAGAAAAACCATTCCAATCAAAGTCTATCAACCAAAAACTCCAAGGACTAATTTTCTGGGGCAACCCAACTTCACCCTGTTTGTAGCTTTCAGGAAGTGTCATATTTCAGCCTTACAAATGTTAGCAAAACCCTTGCCCGTCTCTCTGCTGTCATCTTAAAGGAAGGCATGACCTTTGCATTATTCCTTCCTTCAAATATCTACACTCCTGGCTGTCTTAAGAACTCTTCTCCAGTTCCTGAATCTTCCAAGCAGGTCTTTGGATCTTCTCTGGTGTAATCTGCTAGAGATTTGAGTAGTTGCTAATCCTTTACATTTTGAAACTCATTAGACTGATGAGAAAACAGAATGCCCCAGCGTTCCCCCTAAAGTAACCTGATAAATGTTAAGAAGGCTTAAAAGGCTTCTTTTTCATTAGTTTCATTCCTTTAAGCTATCCCTACAATGGAACCTCCTAGATAAGAATCCTAAAATAAATGAATGGTTAATCAACTGCTTCCCTTCTGCTAGTCTTAAGATACACAGAGAATTTAGCTAGGAAGAGGTAATGAGATAAACAAAATCCCTATAAGTAGACATAAAATGCATATATATACACATGTGTAGTGGCGTAGCTAGAGACAGTGCAAAGCACTAGTTTTTCCTAGAAGCCTCCTTGTGGTGTGCAAGAGACCCCTCTCTTTTAGAACCAGGTGTTCATCTCCATTTTGCTCCCCTCCACCTGGAATAGCTCTGAAGGAGAGGGCCGCTTGCACACTATAGTGAAAAATATATATTATATATATATATAATCTGTGCAAAATATAGTGCTTTGCACCCTGTCTAGCTAAACACCGTGTATGCCCACACTCACATACAAGGATGCTTTAGACATTCTAAAGTCAGGCTCTCCGCAAGTGAACTGGCAACAGCTATTAAACATAATAATAATCAGGTTTTTTTGAGTGGGTATGCACCCATACGGAGTACCAGCACCTCTATGTGAATACTGGGTGAGTACCAGACACACACACACAGACACAAACACACAGGTGAGTACTGACAGGTGAGTACCAGCACCTATTTTTCCAGATAATAATAATAATAATAATAATAATAATAATAATAATAATAATAATAATAATAATAATAGTTGGTGGAAGAAGAAAAACATGCCCTAGCAGATGATGTGCGAGAGAGCCAGGAATCTGCTCTGATTGAAGTCAGCAAGAGAAAGTTGTTGAAAGTGCAGCAGACCAACTATGAATATCGCAACAGTGCAATCCAGGCTCGGACTGCCAGTTGGCAGAATAAAGTATTGCATGGCCAATTCCTTGCCAAGATCAAAGGAAAAGTGGATCAGGATAAGACCTGGTTGTGGCTCAAGAGTGGAACACTGAAGAAGGAGACGGAAGGCCTGAGACTTGCTGCCCAAGAACAGGCAATCAGGACAAATGCCATCAAGGTCAGAATTGATAAATCAGCCCGTGACCCCAAATGCCAGCTCTCCAAAGAAGTGGATGAAACCATCGACCACATTCTAAGTGGATGCAAGAAGATGGCGCAGACTGACTACAAACTGAGGCACAATCTGTGGCCCAGAAGATCCACTGGAATCTATGCCAAGAGTATCATCTGCCAGTGGCAAAAAACTGGTGGGACCACAAGCCTGAAAAAGTGGCTGCAAATGAGCAGGTGAAGCTTCTGTGGGACTTCAGGATACAGACGGAGAAGGTCTTGGAATACAAGACTCCAGATATCACCATCAGAGAAAGCAGTCAGGTGTGGCTTGTCGACATCACCATACCAGGTGACAGCAGAACTGAGGAGAAACAACTGGAAAAGATATCCCGCTTCCAAGACCTAAGAATCGAATGACAGCATATCTGGTGGAAGCCATGCAGGTGTTTCCAGTGGTAATTGGCACACTGGGTGCAGTGCCCAAAGACCTTGGCAGGCACCTGAAAACTATTGGCATTGACAAAATATCACTCTGCCAACTGCAGAAAGCCGCTCTTCATGGATCAGCACAAATTATACACCGCTACATCACACAGTCCTAGACTCTTGGGAAGGGTCCGACTGGTGAAGTGAATGAAACCAGCACGGAATTGTTTGCTGTGCATTTATGTATAATAATAATAATAATAATAATAATAATAATAATAATAATAATAATAATAATAATAATAATAATAATAATAATGATGATGATGATGATGATGATGATGATGGCTGGTCCACATAAGACACATATAAACTCTAACTCCACTTCTTTACTAGAGGTTGAGATCCCCTACGTTCTTTCTACCCTTGGTGAATGTCTGTCTTTGTTTTATCCCCGATTTTTGGAGATGCCATAAAGAGTGGCATGGCATTTGCATTTTATTTTTTTCTATTTGTTGTGTTCTTATGGTGTATAAAATGTAAAATTACAAATGACGTCACATACACACAAAACCCACAGTGTGTTGCTGATGTGATCAACTCTCTACCTAGGGTCTCAGAAAGGGAAATCTAATTTTCTTTATCCAGTGCTTTTTCCCAAGAAATAAAGGTGAGGGGACTCACCATGAAGTTGTTATAAAGGAGTGGTTTACTCACCATGAAGATGTTATTTGTAATCATAGGCATGTCTGCTTGGGAGCCACAGAGATGCTGGTACTCACCAAGAGGTGCTGGTACTCAATATTGGTGAGTACCACCTCAAAAAGACCTGTCTTTAGCATATACATATGAATACTGATGCCACAAGTATTGTTTTCAAGAAAAATTGACAACTATGGATTGCATGTTGGGGATTCTGGTGCTTTTGTGTTTGTCTCCAAAGGCAAATGAAAGAGCACAGAAAAGCTCTATGGCTACCCCTTTCAGGAAGGAGTTCCATAATGTGACATTGCAGGAGATCACTGGAGATGATATCAGACAACAAAGAGGTTTGTAATTGTGTCAGTTGTGTCAGTTGGGCCCAAGTGGACATGAGGGGGCACCATGCCAGGGTGGCACACAGATCACCTACTACTGCCACAGTCATCATTTAACAGTCAGATGACATTGAGGTTGGATTGTTGGACCCTGCGCCTATCCCTGTGTCCATTTGTCCTTAAGTAACCCCCCCTGGAAGCAGTTGGTGGTGATGTTGCTGTGCTCCAGGTTGCTGTGCTTCATAGCAGGAATCACTGGACCTGGGTTTGCCCACCAGAAAGAAGGAGGTGCCCAGAGGACCCTACAAAAACTGGTGTTGCATTGAGCCCAACATCTCCAAAGCCTGCCCTGGAACCAGACATGATGCAGTTCTGCAAGACATACATTTCATTCGTTGAAGGTCAAAAGCCAAGGCTACGAACAGACAAGTGAACCTCTTTCTGCACATGTGAATGAATACAGCTCAATCTTTGGGCAGCTGTTCACAAAAGACCAGGCAGCTGCAATCAGCACCAGCTGCAACTCGTAGGACGGAGTAGCTGCGATTACAGTGCACTGTTGTAGGAGTGGGCATTATTCTATTCAATTAAACCTCCCTTTGTAAGAGGGAAGCACGTGGCTGTCTCCCTTTAATGGAAATCGGCAAGAATCTATTATTACTTTTACCAATCTAATTTCAAAAGAAATTCTCATTAGTAAATGCATTTCATTGCCATGGAAGATTACAGCTGCCCAAATCAAATGGGAATTTCTCCTGCGAACCCTGTCGTTACCCATCCCTTTAATCTTGAAGGCTTTGTGCTGGCTTTCAGGAGACATCGGGAGATCTTTTAACAAAATTGAGTTTTGTTTAAAGAAAAGGCATTGCTTTTTCTTTTTTCTTTTGCCCCCTTTCCCTACATGGAATAGTTCATTTAAGAGCTAAAGGGGGCACTTAGCTTGATTTGTCTTGTAGAACCCTAGTAAAAAATAGGGTTTGAACTAGGCTCCTTTTAGAAGGTGGAGAGGTAATGGAGACATGTATATGGGTGGTTTAATATAGACACAAAGAGAGAGGGTGCAACAAATGGTGGGTACTGAAGACTGGAGAAGGCTAAGAGGCAGGGTGACCATACGTCCGAAAATTTCCAAATTTGCCTTCTTTTTTTAGTCTCCTGTCCGGGTGTCCTCCAAAAGGGCTTCATTGTCCTACATTTTGGCTTCTTTTGGAACTTTGCAATGGTGTGCAGTATCCCATTTGTCATTGGATTCATATTGAAGCGGAGAATCCATTGCAAAACTCAGTTTTGAAAGATCTCCTTCCTATCAAAAGTTATGGCCAAAAACTAAAAATAAAAAATATGCATTCATCTCTATGGGAAAGTGAAAGTGCCCAATATCTTGGGTTTACTCTTGAGTAGGCAAACGTGCCATTGTCTGCCGGAAAGGGCAGCCTGAGAGAAATCCAAGACCTTGTCCTCTTTTTGAGGTTTGGGGATCTGGTCACTCTGCTAAGAGGAGATCTGATAGTACTCTTCCAGTACCTGAAGGGCTGTCATATGAAAGACGGGATGCATTTGTTCTCATTTGCCTCTGAGTAGAGGAAAGTAGAACTAGAATCAACACAGACAAACTGCGAGAAAAGAGATTGTGACTGAATATCAAGAATAAATTCCTGATGATCAGGCCAGTCCAGCAGTGGAATACTTGCCAAGGGAGGTGGTGGACTCTCCTTCACTGGGGATAGGAACATAGGAAGAGCCTTTGCTGGATCAGGCCAAAGGACCATCTAGTCCAGCTTCCTGTATCTTCCAATGGCCCAGCACCTACTGCTCAAAGAACTCGTCCAGGTGGGATCCTTCACTACATGGTCATCATCACACCAGGCTTCCAAACTTTCAGGAGGAGTTTTCAGGTTAGCCAAGCAGGCTCATCAAGAAGAGGCTCAGCAAACTTTTGTTGGAGATGCTTTAGGAGGATTTCCTACAACAGGGAGGAGGTTGTACTAGATGACCAACTAGATTTCTTCCAACTCTATAATTTTAACTAGCATAGTGCCTGAGGTCCCTCTGAGCCAGAATTGTCTATCTAACAAACAGTGACCCTCTTGAGTTTCAGGCGAAGGTGTTTCTCTCAACATGAACTTATTATATGACACATTAAAGCTGCAATCCTAAATACACTTTCCTGGTGTATACACTGAATACAATTGAACTTACTGAATACAATTGAACTTACTTCTCAGTAGATATGCTTAAGATTGCACGGAGTCACACAAACATTGTGCAAATGTGGTTTTAGAGTTCTGCAGTTTCATGCTCTTATTTGTCAGTGCCCCACAGTTACTTTCTTCTTTGTTTGTTCATATTGTACATCTCTCTGTTGGCGCATGTTGGTGATAGTTTAAAAAATTAATTTTGTAATACCATTTTTTGAATGTAGACCAAGCCCTTAAGTTGGAATCCAAAAATAGTTCATACTTTCCATAAAATAACATACTATGTGTGAGTTACTCATAGATTAGATCCATGTTGACTCACTACACTAGAAACACTCAGACATACTCATGCCCATATGAAGTAGAAAAGCAGGTCAGTTTCAAATTGGTGACACTGACCTGAAGGGAACATACATCTTTAAAGGAGTACCAAATATAATTGCAAATATATATATATATATATATATATATATATATATATATATATATATATATATATATATATATATATATATATATATATATATATATATAAGTATTATACAGTGGTGGGCTTCAGGGGGTTCTCGCAGGTTCTGTAGAACCCTTTGCTAATGAGCACCTGGTTAATTATGTCTAATGGGACATAGAACCTGTTGTATTGTTATAGGTTCTATGTCCTAATAACCTAAATTAACAACAGGTTTGAATCCCACCACTGTACATTCAAATCCCACCACTGTACACACACACACACACACACACACACATACACACACACACACACACACACACATCCTGAAAGAAGTGTCAAACCGAAGTTAGAATACATTAAGCATTCAGGAAATGTGATAGTGTGTTATGCACCTTCCCCACTCCCAGTTATGATACCACCTTGTGAGGTCAAATCTTACCAATTGATCCCTTTGCAATTGATGCCTTTAGATGCAAGTCTTGATCCCTTTGGATGCATCAAATCTTAGCACAATTATAGCAAACCCAGCCATACAGGTGGGGGTTTTTGGACCTTAAGAGATTCCAGCATCACCATACAGGGTCCACTTCCTTATAATTTTTGAAGATCTCTACCCAACATCCAAAGCAGAATCCCTATTTTTTCCCCCACCATATTTGTTTGCAAACTTAACGAGAATATAGACTTTTGATAGTTTGACCAGATCCCCTAAACAAAGCGATTGCCAGAGGTAAAGGGAGGGGGGTCCAATTTTTGCAAACTCTGTCGACAAACTGGAAAGATTTCTCCATGCCAACATTCTTGATTTATCTTCTTTATGCAACGTTCTTGCAGTAGGCTTGGAGAGGGATTTATTTTGCCTGTATTAATATGGGCAGCATCATTCGGTCTGATGATTAAGTATTCATGACTAGCTATAAATTACTCTTTCTTTGCTCTAGATAATAACAGATTATTTTTCACCCCTATATATATGTGAATTATGAAAGATAGCGATTTCTTTAATCTCCGGAGAGTGTGCTATGTTATGAAATGGTTTTGCGCGTTCCATTCTCCTTAGCTGAGGAAAGAAAGTGATCTCTTTTCAGGCAAACGAGGATGAATGAATAGCTGCTGTCAGAAAACTCTGTCTTTTTTTTCTTTAAGCCAAATAAGAAATCCCAAATTTGTTTTAAAAAATGCAAATGAAGATACTAGTGTGATTGAAAGAGATAGAGAAACTATCAAATTGTTTCTGGTTCTTTAAGCTCATCACTCTATGTGCTCCAGCATGTGAAGTTGCCTTAGAGCACAATCCTAATGATGTCTACTCAAAAGGAAGCCCCATTGTGTTCAGTGGGTCTTACTCCTAGGAAAGTGTCTTTAGGATTGCAGCCTTACTTAGAATTAGACACTACATGGGAGGAAGGCCATCATGGGTTGACGTGCCAGCCTCTTGTACTTGGCAGGCCTTCATCAGTCTTGAAAGACTATGGTATCGTACTCGGCTATGGTTTTGTGCATGCGAAGCACAAAAGCCTGGGTTAGATTGTTATGGAGGATAGGCTGTTACTCAAGCAGCAAATCCCCCCTCTCCACACCACTGAATTAGTCTAATGGAAAGGCAGAGCCAATACGATTGGATCCAGCTGGCGTCGCAGAGCTGGGCTAAGGACAGGAGCTCACCCTGTCTTGTGGGGCCAACCCAGGTATTGAACCCCGGCCTGCTGGTTAACAGGCACAGTGTCTTAACCACTTGTGCCACTCACAGGCCTACACAACTAGTGATATCACTATGCTATATTAACACATATAGATTAACACATTCTCTGACTTGTAGTGGCTCCCCCAGATTTTAGGCAGGAATCTTTCCTAATCTAACCAAGAGCTGCTGAGCCTGGGACTTTCTGTGGATAGAGCAGATGCTCTGAAAATGAGCTATACCTCCTTGTTTTCCCCCTTGCATTGCCCTTAAACTGCATATCATTGCATTGTCCCTTTACTCACCAGCTTAAACCTGTGCCAAGGGGAAATGGTGCCTTGGATGGCTCTGTTCTTCAGCTCTCACAAAGGGAGGGGAGCTCTGATCTTGTCCTGCAGTGAGGGAGAGGAAGAATGTGGCAGTGCCCAAATTTCAGTCCCATTTTTTGTTTGCACATGAGCATGTCTGGAATTCCACGGATTAATTGCAAAAAAGTAAAGAAAGAAAGAAAGAAAGAAAGAAAGAAAGAAAGAAAGAAAGAAAGAAAGAAAGAAAGAAAAATTTCTTTTGTCTGTCTTAACTCTCCCAGTGCTGTGCATAGGCATAGGATTGCAGTCTAAATATTGCAGCCATCATAAGTATACATGTATATTAAATTGTCTTAGTGGGGTTTAAGAACTTAAAGGGCTGCAGCTGGCATAGTGGTTAAAGGCACTGTGCCTGTCAATCTGAAGATTGGCAGGTCAGCAATTTGAGATCCAAATACTGCAAGACAGTGGGCGCAATCCTGAGTAACTACGGGGAGTCCTTGCTCCGGTGTAAGAACAATTTGCTCTGGATTGCAATATGAATTTCCCATAGGTTTTCACTAGGTGGTGCAGTAACTACGGGTGCACGTAAAGTCTCTTATGTGCTCCCGTAGTTATTCTGGATTGTAGGGAGTGAGTCCTTAGCCCAGCTCCTGCCAACCTAGCAGTTCTAAAGCATGCAAATGCGAAGAGAAAAATAGGATCCACTTCAGTGGTAAGGTAACAGTGTTCTGTGCGCATATGGACCACATGCCCATAGAGGCGTCTTTGGGCAACAGTGGCAGACAGTCCCCTAGAAAGGGGATGAACAGCACATCCTAGAGTCAGTCACAACTAGCAGGGCAACCTGCAGGGGACACCTTATTGTATGTTAAATTGATTCAGGAGTGCCATAATGTTCACTCTTTGCATAATGCCTTTGCACAACCATTTTGACTGATTTGCATCCTGAGGTTCCTTCCCTTCTGGACATGGAGGTTAATTGACCCAGAGAGCCTATGCAATGATCCTGGAATGCAGAAAGGGCCATTATGCAAATATGAAATAGGTAACATACTGTTCTATCAAACTTCCAGATGTCAGTCCCTGAGGAGGAAGCCGTCGACAATTCATGATCCTGAAAAAACATTTTTTTCTTGCGGATCCATTTAAGATGAAATATGAGGCTGCCCTTTTTGACAGGTAATGCAGTATTACATTAAGGATAAATAAATCACCAAAACAGATGTAGTCGTCGCTTGCATTACCAGGGCCATTAATGGCATTTTGGGGTTGGGGGGATCTTGAACAAATTTCAAGGCTGACTAATGTCGCTGGCTGGTCTGGTGTGATATTTTTAACGCCCTTTCTTGTCAGAGACTTTACTGCCACAATGCATAAGCAGCCGCTCGTTCACTTATGCTGTACCCGCTGCAACTGTGTTTGGCTCAGACCTCTCATACCGTTGCAGTATGATCTTGGTGCATGAGAGGTGCATAGGAGAAAATATGTGCTCCCATATTCCCATAAATACTGGCAGACTCCCCAAGTGACAAGATCAACGTTCACCAGTATCTTAGCACCACTTTTTTTGAGTCTCCCACTTGCTGCATGGCATCCAGCAAGGCAAGGCTTGGGAAAGACTCTCCCCAGGGAAAAAAGATATTTTCACTAAACCTTTTCCACCATCACTCTTGACTTCTTCCCTGACTTAGGACTTGGTTTTAAAAGAGTTGAAGATGCAATCCAGAGCTGCCATTGGAACAGGCCAAGTTTCTCGTGCCAGCTTGGAGCCATCACTAAAGTGTCATAGGGTATTGGTCCTCAACCTTTTTGCCCCCAGTGGCTAAAATTTTGCTACTTTTTCTTTTTTTCCTTCCCTTTCCTGGGAGGAAAAATTTTTTAGGGACCAGCCCAGGGACGGGGGGAGAGTCCTGCCTCTGGCAACATGGAGGGACGTTTCCCCACCTAGAGCACAGCAGCCCCCGCTGTAAATCCCATTATAATAAATAAGAGTTATTGCTAGATTACTGTGGTTGGGATTGCAGGTGAGAACCCAATGTCTCAATGCATGTCTACACAGAGCAGGGATTTTCAACCTTTTTCAGTGCAGGATGCACTGAAACGAAGTCATCCTAGTCACTCTTAATTGGAAAGTAAGCCTCATTGACTATAATGGGAATTATTTCTGAGTAACAGGCATTGGATTGGACTCTGAGGCTGCAATCTTATCCATACTTTCCTGGGAGCAAGCTCCACTGACTACAATGGGAATTACTACTGAGTAGACAGGCACAGGATTGGTTTCTGAGGCTGCAATCCCCTAACAGAGGTCTCCTGCTGTGATGAGGGGAAAAGACTCCACTTAGAGGAGTCCTCTTGAGGACCAGTCAAGCAGCTGCCAAGAACCTCCAGAGGTAAGATACCATGCCATAGGGAAGGCTGAACCCAGATCCATTGTATCTGTGAGTATGCGCTGGCTGAGTCAGGCCAGAATGAGAGTTTGGGGAGGGTGATGAGAGGAAGGAATGGGGTGTTCTGGTGTGGAGGCAAGGGAGGGAGGGCAGCAGGCAGACCAGTGTGCAAGGTGATCCAGGATCTGGCATTTAGGTTGGATCCCAAACCCATTCCTGTGCACCATGCCACGGTGCTTGGCTGCTAGGATTTGCACCATTTTGGCTGCAAGGTTCTGCAGCACCTCTGATGCTGATATATGTAGCACCATTCGGGTTGCAGCAACATTACCCTTGTCCTGGGATGAGCTACAGATAGCCCCAAACCCATACTGGAATCAAGGCAAGCCAGATGGAGCTGGTTTGCCCTGATCCTTTGAATTCTTCCCCTGAATACTACCTCTTTTCTTCCTCTCTTGGTACACAAAATATTTTTTTTTGCAAATATTCACTTTCCACAAAAGGTACATTCTCACATTTGGAAGGGTTGATTGATGCCTCTGATTGCATTTTTATTGAACTGTTGGTGGAAAGCTATCTTTGGTCTGCATGATTCTTTTGATACCTTTTTAAAAAAAACAATAAATCTTTGATCTTTTTTATTAGAAGCTCTCCTCTCCCCACACTTTCTGTAAAAGGGAACGTTTCTTCCATCCCTTCAGTGCAGTACAAGTATGCAATAAGCCTTGCAGCTCAACCCTATCCAGGGCTGTGCAGCCAATCTTATATCAAATAAAATAAGCTGTGGACTGGCAATGTTCCAACTTATGTGCAAGGTCTGCCTATGCAAACTCTTTGGAGGCCTTGCATATATGGCAGAGGTTTCCAGACATATTACCAGATCAGGCTGCGTTGGTGGTGGGGGTGAGTTGGGGGAGGATTGTGGACATTTTGGTCTGGAGAGCAGGCTGGCCAGAGGGAGGGTCATGGGTAAGAAGGAGTGGATGTGGAGGCAGTGGCACAAATGAAGATTCCCCCTTCCTTGTCCTCAAATGCCCCTCTAGTCTTGTTGGACTCATATTTTTTTTGAAAAAAATATTAGCAAAACAGCTTGTGTAGGTTAAAGGAGACCCATTTGCAGGGTGACCAGCTGCCCAAACCTCAAAAAGGAGGACAAGCTCTTGTTCCAGCGGACAATGGCATGTTTGCCTACTCACAAGTAAAGCCGCAATATTGGACACTTTCAGTTTCCCATAGAGCTCAATGCATATTTTTTTTTAATTTTCTGGCCATAACTTTTGATAGAAGGAGATATTTCAAAACAGATTTTTGCATTGGATTCTGCTCTTCAATACGACTCCAACAACATATAACTGATGGGGTACTGCACACCATGGCAAAGTTCCAAAATGAAGCCAAAATGGAGGACAATGAAGCCCTTTTAGAGGACACCTGGTCAGGAGACTAAAAAAGAGGACAAATCCTGAAATTTCTGGTCATATGGTCACCCTGCCCATTTGTGATATGGCAGCCTACCAGGAGGTATGCAAAAAAATATTTTTCTTACCATTATCTGTCCATCTAATTGTATCTCCCCCCCATTATATGTTCATTGGCGCAAGCGGTTAAGTTGCTGTGCCTGTTAACCAGCAGGCCAGGGTTTGAGACCCGGGTTGGCCCCACAAGACAGGGTGAGCTCCTGTCCTTAGCCCAGCTCTGCAACGCCAGCTGGATCCAATCGTATTGGCTCTGCCTTTCCATTGGACTAATTCAGTGGCGTGGTTAGGGGGATTTGCTGCTTGGTTAACAGCCTATCCTCCATAACAATCCAACCCAGGCTTTCATGCTTCGCATGCAGCGTATGTAGCGCTGAGCACGATACCATAGTCTTTCAAGACTGATGGAGGCCTGCTTTAATACCACTAGTATTCCTCAAAGTAAGGAGGACTTAGATGGCATTGTGATGGACGGATTATTTAAAATTGCAGTTGGCTGCAAAATTTCATTCATTCATTCATTCATTCATTCATTCACAAGGTGGATCTGATCTAAGGGTGTCACAAATAAGGCACACTCTGAAGACAGGTTGGTGCATGGAGGTGAACCACAACTCCAAAGGGACAGCAAAAGGGGAAATTTGCACTGATTTTCCCAGCCCAGTGCAGAGTCTGGGGAGGGTGGGGGAAAGGTGGGAAAGAGGTGGGAGAGGGCTTTCTAGGGCAGGCAGAGGGTGGGCCTGGGGTTATAAGGCCTGGCCTGCAGTTATGCCACTTGCATTTGCATTGATAAAGCATAATATATATTTTTAATTGTAGTTTACACTTTGGTTTTTACTGTTTTTATCTAATTTTTAAAACTGTATTTTATTCTGTTGTTAAATGCTGTTAGCCACTTTGGGTATACTTCCCTTAGGAAGAAAGGCAGGAAATAAATAAATAAATTTAATTAATTAATTTGTATTTTTCCCCATGAGCTGTTTAGATCTTTAAAGTTCATCACTCACATCCTGAATTGGACTCGGAAGCAGATTGATGCAATTGATGCAACTGGATCTTGAGGGGCCCTACCCACATAGCAAGTTTTGCAATTACCCACTATTGCAAGATCCACTATTTATAATTAGGTAATATTGTATCAGCAACCTATGACCGCTGGAGCGACACCTCAGATTCTCTGCTCAGTACAGCATCCTACCTGACGCTAGTACCAGTTCTGCCATGAGCTGCCTGTGGTCCTGATCACCTGTGAACTTGCTTGCATGGCTGCCAAATTAAATCACCTCTCCATGTGGACCCCTGCCTGGAAAAGGATGCTGGCAGGCTCCAGTTCAAGATTGTGGCTGCATTGGAATTGATGGATCATGTTGTGTACGCTTATTGTGATATTACTTCTGGCTAAAGTTTGAAACTGTCAATCACTACTAACCTCAGTGCCTTTGGGTGCAATTCAATCCAACCAGTACCTTTGCCTCAGTTTGTTCCCAGAAGAAAAAAGAAAACTCTTTTTGATTTTTCTTCACCACAGATTGATCTGTCTTCCACTTTACTTGTTGAAAATGAATACAACACTCAGGTCAAGTCTTCAGCCATCTTTAAACAAATCTAACCTGGTATAATGAATCCACTAATAAATAAGCCATGGTTTGGTTGGCTCCTTGCCTTGAGATGGATACCTGCAATTAGATCTCAGATTCAGAGCTAATCCATTCTTGATGGGAAACGAGAACAGTGCAGTTAAAAATGATGGATCTCTCCTGGGAGTGTCAGAAGAAGTTGGAGCTGTAATATTTAAAGTGGATGATCTATGGAAGAAAGAGAAGGTCTTGGCATTCAAGACAGGACCCCCTCCTTTGAACTTGTTCTTGGGTTGGCAACAGAGATAATAAATACAGAATATTGTTTCCACACACAACTTTCTGATATTTTTCCTCCAAACTGAGATTTGTTTTCCATACCTCCTCCTTTCATATGGGGATGTTTCACACATGCAAAAGGTCACAGCTTAAACCCCTCCCCATCATGGGCAGGCTGGGAAAGACTTCGCTGCCTAAGGACCCAATCCTATTCAAATTTCCAATGCTGATACCACTATCATATAAAGGGAACAAACATTCCCTTACTTGGAGGAACTTACCATATCCATGACTCCCCCCATCCCCACTGCATGCCCTGCACTGGAAAACTCAATAGGAGTCTCTGGAGAACAACTTATAGAAATCTATAACTTATAGAAATTCTCCTATATTAATGCCACACATACATAGATTTCATGGAGTCATTCCAGTGAATTCACATCAAGTGCGTCATAAGGCATTCATTCATTCATTCATTCATTCATTCATTCATTCATTCATTCATTCATTCATTCATCCTTGTGAGACTAGGATGATGATAGGGTTGTCTATCTTTCTGTCAGTCTGTTTGTGCTTGCATGTGCATGCACATATTCAGTTTAAGGTGGTGGAAGCATGAAACAGTAGTTCTGCCATTATGTTATTTAAGTGGGTTCTATGCACACCAATGACATAAAGTCATTAGACTGAGCAGAATGGTGCCTCTGCATAAATACACTAAATACACTGAAGTATTTAGTGTGTGTAATAATAATAAAAAGTATCTGAAATTGCTAAGTAGTGTGCATAAACTAAAATAACAAAGTGCATTCCGCAGCCTCATAATATAAAGGGCAACATTATATGGCATTTCCGCAACTAGTAGGCTAATTCTGCCTGTGTTTGACAGTTGACAGATTATGATCGATGATATAATATTAGATTCTGAAATGTTTCAAGATTTTATTTCTTACATTTATTATTTCTTTTATAGCCAATTTCCTGGACCCCAGATGAGTTACACCAAATGTAGACAGGAAACTTGTAGTATCATCTGCATTCTCACCCAAAAGTTCTCTAAAGTACTGATGATTTTCCTTTAAAAAAATTAAAAAGTACATTTAAAAAAATAAAAGAATGCAGTGCAAAATTTAAGGCTTCACTTGTATACATACTTTTCTGAGAACAAAACCCGTGGGAACACTGTGGGGCTGCAATTCTATCCACATTTTCCTGGGAGAAAGGTCTGTTGATTCTAGCAGAACTTACCTATGAGTGGACAGGCAATGTTTTGGGCTCTGGGACATATTTCTGAGTAACTATGCATATAATTGCACTGCTAGTGACCTGGGAAGACCCAGGTTTTATAGCCTAATCCTATGCTCTGGTGTACCCTGCCATATAGCAGTGCTGAAATGGCCACTGCTGAGGTCATGGCTTTCACCCAAATCTCCTTATCCCTCTTTCCTTAACCCATGATGTTCATCAATGGAGCTGTGTCCACTATTTAGTAGATATAGAACTGAGGATTCCCACGTTGGCCTTTCAGGCTTGGGAAGGCAGATTCTATCTCCATACTTGCCATCCACCCAGGCCCAATCATACCATTGGCACCCTTCCGCCATCCAGTTCTACCCATCCCCTGCCCTCCACTTGCCCCAGAAAGCTTCACTGGTAGCCGGAGACCACTTACTAGCGAAATCTCTAATGGTACATCTCCACATTGCTGAGACCCAGTGGTGCTAGCCTTTGCACATTATTTAGGGTTGCCATAATTATCTTCCACAAAACCAGGACAGGACCTCCTCTCAAACTTGCCAGTATGTGAACACAATCTCTGAATACTGGGACTGTCCCAGTTTTCTGGGACATATAGAAACCCTATGCATATACCTGATGGCACTCACACAAGGGCAGTTGTGAGGACAGTGCACCAGTGACTTGCTCTGTCCTGGGTTAGAATCAGGTCCCTAAACTCCTTGGAGGAAGGTCAGGATATAATTGCACATAATAATAGCCTTTCTTTAACTTTCACGGTACTAGACAGTGCAAAAATGCTCTGAAGAATAGGGTGTGGATGCTCATAAACTGAAGCAATATCCCATGCAGTCGTCCAATTTGCTCTCTCTCTCTCTCTCTCTCTCTCTCTCTCTCTCTCTCTCTCTCTCTCTCTCTCTCTCTCTGTGGCTCTGTCCCCATTTAGTTTACATTTATGTGCATGTCTACAAGGAGACTCTTTCTTCCAGTTGGCACCCCTCTGATGTATTGCAGCAATACATCATCAAAAGTAACATTCCTCTGATAATGTATTGCTGTGTGATGCCGTTAGCGTGACTTTGTTTGATAATATGCCCAGGCTATACATCTTCTGACAGATGAACAATAATGACAACAGCCTCTGTGACTGTCATGTGAAGAAGAATGAGAAGATGGAGCACCCCGGGCTGGGAGGGTGCATGGCTGTGTTCCCAAAAGCTGAATATGGGACAGGGAAGAAAAATAAAACATTGGACATGGACCAATATAAAGAATTTTATATAAGGATCACATAGGAAGTAAACTCAAGAGGAAGCATTCCCTGGGAATGATGGTACTTGTATGAATGGAGCAAGTGCAACAACATTTGCTCTTCCAATTTAGGATTTAGGATTTCTCGGTAGATGCAGTGGACATGTGGCCCACAAGGACTGTTGCATGAGGCCCACAAGTGGCTCTTGTGAGTGGTGTGGTAGAAAGGTAAGCACTGTTTATAGTGGGAGGAATATCAGATCTGGCTTGTGGGTTGGGGTTTGATCGATGTTGCATTATATTGTGAACCACATTCTCTGCCATCATGCATGTAGTGAGTGTTTAGATGGGGAACCTGCCAGTTTATATATATATGCTGATATTTATGCTGATATGGGGTATGCTGATATTTATACCCCATATCTTCCCACCCCACCTTGTGGCTTGCTGCGAATGGTGGCGATTCAGTCCATCCACTTTTTCCCTTCCTGCTTACTCAGTCTGAGTGGGAACAGGATCCCAGCAAAGGCAGCTTCTTTCTTGGAAAAAAGGGGGAACCCTTGCCACTGCCACCTCTCCATCTCACCAGCCACAGCTTCTTAACAAAACAGCCAAGTGGGCTGAGAGATAGAGTTATGGGGCAGAGTACCTGTATACATAACAAAGACACTAGAATAGATGGGATTCGCTTAACAACCAAATCACATAACAATGGGGGACTGGATAATATATATCACGCCATCCTGTTGTTAAGTGATGCACACTGTAACCCGGTCCCATTTCATTGTTGATAGCTGGCATTGCAAATTTTTCAACTAGCCTTTGCTATTATGCAATGATGAACTCCAGGTGGTAGAAAGTTTCACCTCTCACCTGTCAATTTCTATAGGTTCTATAGATTTTCTTGCTAGAAGCACAAGAGCATGCCTAGGCCAATTTTTTTCTAGGCAGTTGGCAATTCAAAATTAAAAATAGTTGTTCATTGTGTAGAAAAAGTCTAAAAATATAAATATAAAGGTCATGAGAAAGCATTTGTACTATTATTTAAAACTCAGCGCTGAATGGTCTCTTATACGGGAATTAGAGTGCACTAAAATAATTCTCCCTTCTTCATTTTTCAGAATAATCCAGTCTGGTCATACAAGTGTTCAACAAGGCTGATCAGCAGGCCTGAGGATGAGAATATCTGCTTATAATTTCTCACTCAGAACAATTCTCCTAATTGGAGGCATTTCATTGAGAAGAAACTTGGCTGCGTTACAGGTATTCTATAAAGTGGAGCATTATTTCCTTTCTAGACCCCATATGTATCCATGAAGTAGTTTTTCGGAGCTGAAGTGGCTCAGGCCTGCATGCTCCCTGTCCCTGGGGTCTGGGGAACCATTCTTCTGTTGGAGATGCACTTTGGATGATAAGCATTTCAAATTGATGGATATGAAAGCTCTTCCACATGGCTAGAGCGAGATCCAGCTTGTGAGTTGTTTTTTTCCTCCCCGAGACAAAGTTAATGCACTCCATGGTGTCTCCCAGGAGAGCAGGGTTCACATCTGGCAGGCTGCAGAGATGAACTCCAGCAAGTTCATCTGCATCATGAAACCATCTTGTAATGCGGTGCAATTCCAATTCAATTAGCAGTCTGTGCTCGACAACAGCTCACAACTGAGGACGGAAGGAGCTGCCTAAAGCGGGCATCAAATACATCAACTGAAGACATGCGCAGGGCAACTTTCGCTCATGTGCACTTTCCTGTCGCTCTTTTTGCAAAGTGTCTTTTGTAGAAATAACTCACAGTTTTCCATATTCAGCTGTGTTGAAAAAAAAATCTGCTTTCACTCTACAATCCTAAACACACTTTCCTGGGAGTAAAACCCATTGAACACAATGGGGCTTACTTTTGAGTAGACAGGGTTAGGATTGGTTAGAATTGTGCTCTAATTTTTCTCCTTGAAAAATTACTATATACAGTGGTACCTCTCATAACAAGTGCCTCGCATAACAAGCGTTTCACATAACAAGTAAAAATTCCAAGAAATCTTGCTTCACATAACAAATTCTGCTTCACTTAACAAGCAAGCATGCTATGGGCATACATGCTATGCAGCCCTGACACTCAGCGCGGAGGCTTTTTAAAAGGACTGCCGGCCAGCGCTGCTGCCTCTAACTGCCCTCAACTTGGGGGCAGTTGCCTGGGGGTGCCAGAGGTGCCTAACTGCCCCCAATTGCCCCAACGGCCACCTTGAACCTCCAGCAGCAGCACAGGTAAGCCTCCCAGGAAAGTGTCTTTGATTGCAGCTTCCTAACCTTGTCTACTCAGAAGTAAGCCCAATTGTGTTAAATGGGTCTTACTCCCAGGAAAGTGTCTTTAGGATTGCAGCCTAAGTGGACTTCATAGGATCATGCACATTGAATGCATGTTTTGAATTCAATTCCAGTGTTTTGTCATCATTTTTACATAAAGTTAATATTTTTATATGAATATTTTGGGGGTTGTGGAACCAATCATCTGATTTTCCATTATTACTCAAATCTAATACACCATTGAATCTAATGCACACCCAAAACATAATCAAAATATTGTATTTACCTCTCACTTAAATCTAATCAACCATTTAATCTAATGTGCACCTTGATTTTGGAGACTAACCCCCAAATCCACAGTAACTACGGGAGCATGTAAGAGACTTCATGTGCACCGATAGTTACTGCACCACCTAGTGAAAACCTATGGGAAGTTCATATTGGAATCCAGAGTAAGTTGTTTTTACACCGGAGCAAGGACTCTCCGTAGTTACTCTGGATTGCGCCCTAAATTCAGCAGGAAACGGTGAGCGTTAGATTCGAGTAAATACAGTACTCATCTGGATATAAATAATGATTATAATACAAAATGAATAAATTAAAAAAACAAATGGAATAAACATACCTAATCTCTGAGAACAAACTCATGTGGTTATTTATACAGTATGTATGTGTGGACTGGAAACAATAGCTGCAGTAGGTTCTGGATGACTGGAACCCACTCCTTCCCACTGGAGGGTACTGGGCCATGTCCCATTGACAATTATAAAGCATAGAATGGAACAATGAAAAAGGTAGCACCAGGTGCTGATGAGTTCAGAGACAATTATGAAAACCATCAATTTTCATTCTGAAGACATAGCTTGCAGCCTTTCCAGATCATGGAAGGATTGGCCCCTGGAGTATCGTATCCAGCAATTAGATTCATTATATGGTTTTATAACTTTCTCAGCAAGGTTCAGTGGGGCCTCTTTGGGATAGGGCAGGATGCCGTTTGATGGGCCATTGGTCTGTTCCTGCAGGGCATCTCCCATGTGACTACCAATAAAACCTGGCCAGCTGCACAAACTAATGGCCTGAACCGGAGACCAAATCAAAGAAAGACCTTAGGAAAGCAAGCTCTGCTTTAACCGACCATTTGTTTCCATTGGGAAGAAAGGATACATCAAACTAATTACAATATTGCATAGTGATAATGTGACTGAGCCTCTTCTTGCTTCTTCCAGCCATCTGGGCATCATTTAGGGGGCAGAGACCACCATTTATAAAGCCCTAAACAGCTTCAACATGCATATCTCAAGACCATCTCCACCTGTGTTCCACTGCGGTATTTAAAACTGATCAAGAGTGTCCTGCTAACATTGCCATCTGTGCACCACATTGGAACATTAAGGGCATTTGCTATGGCTCTTTCATACTTGGCAAAGCATTAAAGGAAAAGGCTGGCAGGAGCCTTGGGGCTGTTTTTTATCTTTTGTTTTGTTGGAGGTTGGATTGTGGCTCAGGAGCAGATCACCTCCTCTGCAAGCTGAAACCCCCAGGCCCCATAACTAGCATTTTCCAGTATGGATCTTTCCTTGCTCTGTCAGAATTATTGGGTCATTGCCAGTTAGTACTGGTCTAGATGGGTCAATGATGGGACACAAAATAAGGCAGCTTCCTATAGTCATACCTGGCTGGGAATATCCAAGACAGGGTGACCATATAGAATGGAGGACAGAGTGCATAGAAGAGAGAATAGAGGCAGGTGTAGCTCAGTGTAGAATGTTTTAAAAAGCAGCACCTGCCTCAATTCCCTCTTTAGGGTTGCAGCCATAGTCTGCAATTCTAATCCCCAGTTAAGCCAGCATACGCCTTAGTACAAGTCCCATGCTGGCTTGGGGGTGTCACAAAAGTGCTGTGAGACACACCTAGGGGTGTCTGTGCCACACCTGGGCGTGTCACAAAAGTTCTGTGCCACACCTTGGGGAGGGTTCGGAAAGAGCACACACATGCACTTGCCGGCCTACATCACCACAGGAACAGGAAGATTGATGTGTTGTGCCAGAATAGGCTGGGACTGCACCCTTAGTGTTTTGCACCCCCTATAGATACGCCACTGCCATGTAGCAAACTTTGTTTGTGTCTGTGCTCTCTGAAGCAGGGGCATTTGAGATCTGGACTTTGGCAATTACTCTTTACCAGGGTCCTTGGGAAATGAAAGCATTATAGAAATGTTAGATATGTCTTAACTAAATGGCTTGTGGGTTCACAATGCACAACACAGCCTTCTCCACTTCTAATCTTTCCTTAGCATTCCTCGCTCTCCAGTGCAGGTTCTGTTCTTTTTTTCCCTTCTGTCCTCCACAGCCAAGCTATTATCTTTTTCAGATGTGGCCCATTAATTCTCTGTACGAATTCATGCACACTCAGCTCTCCACTCCTAATGACTACAGAGAAATAATGAATGCGGCCCATAGAGAAGGCTTCCTTTTGTTTCCTTGCTTTGTGAGTGATTGATTTATTGAAATCTCTTGTCTGTGTTTCTGGGGTTGAGTTTTGATAGAATCCAGTAAATAGAATTTCTCAGAACCCGAAGCTTGTGGGTGGCTGGCCACCTTACTCGGTTTATTTTTAGATGCTAATGAAGGATTCTTTTTAGAACCACGTTTTCCTTGAAGACATTTGATTTCTTTACTTCTGCAGTCATTGTCCATCATTCAAATTCTTATGGGACCCATAAAAAACAGAGTCAAACAGTGACAATCATCCATCTAGGGAATCCAAAAACTAAAGACAAACGAACTGTTGATAGAGATCTGTTCAGTCTCATGTTTTATAAAGTGAAATTTAAGGATCGGATCTTATAGCACAATCCTATGCATGTCTATGTGGTACTAAGGTTGCAATACTAACCTGCAGTTAGCCTGGCCTAAGCCTCAGTAGAAATCCTGTGCTGATCTGGGGTGTCTACAGAAATGCTGTAAGGCAACTCCTGGGAGAGGGTTAGGCCAGGGCACAGACATGCACTTGCCTTCCTACATCACCACAGGAATGGGAAGATCAATGAATTGTGCCAGCCTGAGTTATGATTGCACAAAACAGTGCATACCTACTCAAAAGTAAGTTCCATTATGTTCAATACTACTTACTCCTAGGAAAGTATGGTTAGGATTGCAACCTAAGTCCCTTTGTGTTCAGTGTGGTTCCCTGCTTGGAAAATGGGTATAGAAGTACAGCCTTATTCCAGGTCGTGACAATTTTTGGACTTGATTCCAAAATCTGATGGTATCTAGGGATGCATTAAGAACTTGAATGAAGTCCAGAATGTACATGAATTGGGGCATCTGCATGTAGACATAAGGCCCAAAAGGACCCCAGGTACACACTAATGGTGGTGTATGTTCACAGACACATCCTTAGTTCAATAGTCAATGAGATCATTAACTTGAATTTCATTCTGGAGACCTCCACCATTACTTAACAAGGTCTGGAGAGACATCCCAAAGTTGTGGCATTGTGCCAGCACTGAGAGATCCATTATTGTGGAGTTGTTTTTTTTTTGTTATGGTGCAAATCTGCCTTATGGTGCCAGCATGCTTTGTCCTGTGGTCAAAATGGTATCCTGGGGGGAATACCTAACTAGTACCAAAGGGGAAGGAGAGTGACCACTTGCATGCCATGAAGAGGCTCCCTTCAAGACAGATTGCTTTGCACTCCCTCTAATTACGCCAGTGGGTGGGAGACTTAAAACTGTTCTTACTGTGTGAAAGAGGGGTGCTTATGTGGCTCTTGTATTCCAGGTTGCGGACTTTCCCATTCATGGTTGCCCAAGCAATGTTTTGCATTAAGCATTACAAAACACTCCCTAAGCCATCCCTGAGCGATCATTGCAATGTTTTGCACAGTCAGGCTGGCTCCTTTTTTTGCACCATTCTTTTTAAGCACCTTGCAGCTCCAGGGTTTAAGGTCCTGTTCTCTGTCGGCTGCTCTGCCATGACAGCTATTTTGAGCTTGTTTTTTTCACAGGTTATCACGAACTTGCAAAGATTCATTTTCGCAATCCTGTCATCACTTTTCTGATGTAATGCATTTTTTTTCCTTTAGCAGTTTCATACCTTTCCAAAGCACAAGAGCATAAAAATGAGATGCCATGTCGCTTTGGGGTGGATGTAGCACAGGGAACTTCTTCAAAGTAGGTTGCCTTTGTTTCCTGATAGACACGGCTGTTGATGAGTTTCCAAGGAAAGTGCTCGTCTTGACAATGACTTCTTAGGCACCGAATCCTACTTTCAGAACAACAACTTGACAATGATAATGAGGTCCTCTTTCATTTGGAAAAGATACTATAGCAGGGCAACAAAAATGGTGCAGTGCTTAAAGCAGTTGCTTTACTAGGGAATGTGGGCTGCACTGAATGACATACATAGGGGGTGACACCACTGTTTGCAAAAAATTCAGTGTTGTTGGATTTGTATTGAAGAGCAGAATCCAATGCAAAAATCAGTTTTGTGATATCTCCTTCCTATCAAAAGTTATGGCCCCAAAACAGAAAAACAAAAAATATAAAAACAAAAAAATACATTTTTGGCAATTTTTTTAAGCAGGTAGGAATTTTGGCTTGGAGGGGTAGGAATTTTGGCTGTGGGGTTCAGGAATTTTGGGTTTGGCCTCTGGTCACCCTCCCAACAAGCCTCAGCAAGGTTTTGGGCTCCAAAAAGGATTTTTGGTGTGCATTACTACCATGAAATCCATCAGCATGAGCCAGTGGCATAGCTGGGGGGGGGGGCATTTTGGGTGACTGGATGTGAGTCGTTCTTAGTGGTGGGAGCAAAATGGATACTAATGTCTCTGTTTTGGTCCCCTCCTGAAATGGCTCCAAAGGGGAGGAGGAATGGCTGCTTCCACACTCCATTGAGGGTCTCTAAACTTATTACTTTGAACCCCTTCTAGCTTAGAGACTCACCATGTGAAAATCTTGAATGGTTCAGCCACTTGTGGATAGTCATATATAAGTGTACAGATTTGTGTGCGGGTGTACACATGCATGTGCATTGAGGGACAGTGAAACTAATCATTTAGCAAATGGAAAATTAAGATCAAGGAATGAGAACCTAACCAGAAATACATTATATTAATGACAAAATCATGTAATGCAAGTTTCAACAATTTTAATTTATGAGGGAAGCTGTTCTGCCAGAGTTATGCAAAACTAATATTTCTTCACACAGCCGTGAGTCTGGGAAATGGGGGTCTGCTCATTATAAGCAGAGCACGAACAGTCTGCTTGCTCTTGTTTAGTTAAAATCAGATATAATGAGCTTTCAAGAAATCAGTGCTCGAGAAAATGACTGTATATTTATGCGGCTTTGCTTGTTTGCACTTCCAGATTTATTTGTGATGCAGCAGCTTTTATGGTTGCAGGAGGTTTCCCTTCTTCCAGAAGTTTGGGGTGGGGAAAAGGGAACAATTGATGAAAAGTGAAATATAATTTTCATTAATTAAAGATTAAGCATATTGAAGAATGAAACTTGCTGAAAAAGAATCAGCATGGTTTCTGCAGGGGTAAGTCTGATCTAAATTAGTTTTTTGAGAGAGCTCACAGACATGTGGACACAATGTCATAGTGTATATTTGGACTCCCAAAAACTATTGACATCCATTCACTTAAGGCTCTTTATAATGAAATAAGGGAAGAAGTCCTTTTATTGATTTGTAACTGGTTAAGTAACAAGACTGTGGGCTGTGGGTGGCGCAAGCGGGTGGGTGGCTGTGGGTGGCGCAAGCGGTTAAGACGCTGCGCCTGTTAACCAGCAGGCCAGGGTTCGAGACCCGGGTCGGCCCCACAAGACAGGGTGAGCTCCTGTTCTTAGTCCAGCTCTGCGATGCCAGCTGGATCCAATTGTATTGGCTCTGCCTTTCCATTGGAGTAATTCAGTGCCGTGGAGAGGGGGGATTTGCTGCTTGGGTAACAGCCTATCCTCCATAACAATCCAACCCAGGATTTCTTTCTTCGCATGCAGTGTAGGCAGCACCGAGCACGATACCGTAGTCTTTCAAGACTGACGGAGGCCTGCTTTTAAGGAACAAGACATAGGGAGTAGGAATAAATGATCATCAAATCATCATGATCATCATGCTGGATCCCGGCATAGAGGGTATTAATTAAATTACTGTAACTTTAAGGCCTGTTAGTTAAAAAGATACAGGAGCCTAGTTTGGCCCCTTGTGGTGGTGGTTGTACGGTAAAGAATGTAGGCTACCCAGAAAGCATCCGGCACAACTGACGACGAAGATGAGTTGGGCTAAATCAGTGCAAATTCTATTAAAATCCAAATCCCTCTCTATAGACATTTTTGTCTTTTTCTGGAGTTAAGCAAATGTTGAGAGACTGGATTTATAAATTAGATAATGATCTTGATTTAGCCTTAATAAAATCTTCAAACTTCTCTCAGTGGTACTATCTATTGAAAATAAATCATTCATGAGTGCAATATCTACACACACTCACTTTTGCCACCCTGTGAAAGAGGGTATACTCCAACTGCTGTCTTATATGGCAGATATTTGGCCATTCCTAGGCACCTAAGGCTCTGTATTTGTGGGGCGGTTGAGACAGAGGTTATTATACATTACCTGCTTTATTGCCAGCTTTATCAAAACCCAGGGAAAGACTACTTGAAAATATCTTGGATTCTCTTCAGGGGGAGAGTCCCAAGATGAAAGTGTGTATCCTACTCTCAGACTATAGGTGATTTATTTGTCACCTATAGAGCAGCGTTGTTTGATAAAGCTGCTAGAACTATTTGTGCTAATTTTTTGGGTGCCATTGCAATAGACTGTAAAGGAGATTCATTAACACAAAGGGGCATATGTGTCTGTTTGTATATGATTTTAACTGTATTTTGTTCTCTGAATGAACCTTTAACTATTCTAACTATGAATGATTTTGATGGCTTTTAGTTAATACAATAAACAATTGCCTTTCCATCTCAAAGTGGAAGGAAGTAAGAAGTGGTGATCCTCAAGGATTCATCTTTAACTTATTCATAAATGATTTGGAGTTGGATCACAATGGCCATAATGGTAAACCTGGATAGTTTACGATGGTGTAAACCACATGGTGGCCACACTTGCAGATATCACTGTATTATTCAAAGTAGCAGAAACTAAAGCAGGTTGTGAAGTGCTCCAAAAAGATCTCTCCAGGTAAGTGAACGGGCAACCAAATGACAAATTCAGGTCAATGTCTGGCACAGTGATTTTCAACCAGTGTGCCATGGATAGTTTTGAATGCTATGGATAGTTTTGGGATAGCCATGGATGCCGTGGATAGTTTTCAGGTGTGCTGTGGGAGTTTGGGGACAGTCATTGATTAAGAAGAAAATTTAGGGGATTTGAACAGCCTGGTCAGCGGTACAAACAACTCATGGTGTGCCTTGACAATTTCAGTGCTTTGTTAGTGTTTTTCCATGTGATGGACAGGGTTGAAAATCACTCATCACATCGAACCAAAAAATTGCCAACTTCACATTCATTCTGGTAGAGTCTGACCTGTCGGTGAAGATCTGGGAAGGACTTCTTGAGACTGTGGTGGAATTTCAATTGAAGAAATGAAATTCCAATGAAGGGTATGGAGACTTTAGACAAAACTCACAATTTGGCACTCTGGCTGTTGTGCATCCCTGCAAAGCAACAACACAATGATTTAAGGGACCTGCCAAACAAAGTAGCAATTTTAGGAAAATGATGGGAATTTTCAGTGTGAGAACCTGAGTTTGAAGTTCATGTCCTAGGTACCACAACCTAGAATGAATGTGAAGTTGGCAATTTTTTTTGATTCAGTGTGCTAGATGAGTGATTTTCAACTCTTTTCATCACATGGAAAAGCACTAACAAAGCACTGAAATTGTCAAGGCACACCATGAATTGTTTGTACCACTGACCAGGCTGTTCACACCAGGCTGTTCAAATCCCTTAAATTTTCTTCTTAATCAATGACTGTTCCCAAAGTAAAAGACACTCTTCTTGTTGCTACCATGACTCACAAGCCTTCTCCTCCTGCTTGTAGCGAATGAGCAGAATCATGTATCCTAGTCTCAACCCATCCCAAGTGTCTGGACCAGCTGACAGAAACCAAAATATCAAGAGTGGGAAAGTCTGATTGTTACAGTGAGGAAGAATAGTGAAGAGCAGGAAAACAGCAAGCTGCCAAAATAAAGAATGGGAACCAGAAATATGGCTAAGCTTTGAGAACATGCTAATACCGTTTGACATTAATACTAGGAAAGTGATGATAAAAATGATACTTTTTTATATTTCCCCTATAATGCCAACATTGTGTTATCCCGTCCCCAGATGGGATATTTTTATCCAGTTCCAGGCCTGGTCATTGTGAATTTTGCCTCATATTTCTATTGTACATTACACTTCGGGGAAATAAAACAGACGCCTGTTAGATTCATTGCTGCAGATGGCCTGAGATGTTGTACCATCCCTTAAATTACAACAAAAACAAGCTGAACTTGACTGTTATGCCCAAGAACAAAACTGCGCTTCAAATGGCTCATGGCCCTGGTAATAAATGGCAGCATATCTCTTACCACCAAGGAAGTCTGCTGCAGTCTAAGCGAGATTTGAGCAAATACCATCCATTTCCAGGACTGCCGGACGCCCTTCGCAGACCTGGTTCAGGCAATCACTTTTTGTGTGGCCTCAGGCCACTCGCTATCTCTCTGCTTCCATTCCTCACAAGAGGGCACACTATCTCAAAAGGTCATTTTAAAAGCAAACCTGATAAAGATGGGAAAAGCTTTTTCAAGTTAAAAAGGTTCTGTAGAAAATGATAAACTCAAATGAGTGTAGCGCAGCATGTCTCCTTTGGCCAGTGTGACCCATGCGGAAGATCAGGGCAGGTTCAACGTGGGGCCATACGAGTGCCATCTGATCCCTAAAAATAGCCCCATATTGATACATCCTGCTCTGGTGGAGAAATAAGAAGCAGTAGGATTCTGGCAGCGTGTGGCTGGGTTCATGGATGCAAAAGGTTTCTGTGAAGTTGGACCAAGTCTGAAGAAGATGTGACACTTTTGGGACTTGTATACTTAAAAAAGTATATATCCAAGGCATGGTATTTATAAAATGTACATGAAGGAAGTATAGCCATCCACATCTATGTAATAATGAGTGTACACCAGTGACCACCCATAGCCTAATTTCAGCTCACCCTTGTAAGGATTTATAGTAGCCTCTATAAAGAGAAAAGATGGACAAAATAAGGCATGATATAGAAAAAAGATGAAAGGTAATCACATTGGAAGTGGTTTCAGCAGAATTACCTAGAATAATTACAAAAAAATGCACTTATATTGGAAGTGCTGTAATTTCTGGTGGGTTGTGACCCACAGTTTGAGAATCCCTTCAGGTGGTTTATACTCCAACTCTATGGTTTTCCCCACTATAGTCTGATGATGTGGTGTGGAGGGTTGATTGGGCTGCTAGGGAGAGGAGAATCTTTCAGTAAGTCTCCCTTTCATAACCAAAAAAGAGGACAAGGTTCTCCCAAAATGTAGGAAACCCAAGAAAAATGTAGGACATGATAAAATAAAAGCTAAACACACTCATATATATTCAATTTAACTTTATTATTATAGTCACAGACCAGAATAAAAGTATAAAATAGACTTAAAAACTACTGTCCATAAAATTACGTAAATATATCCATTCTGTTAAAACATTAAAATTGTAGGATAAAAAGATGTAGAATAAAAATAAGATACTAAAAAATTCCATCCGTATGCTTAGCAGGTTCCAGTATTAGGCATTTTTAATCATCTTTTTGCGAATATTTATTGCAGCTGCCACAAATTTTGCAACCATATATGTAATGCTTGGGTTGGAGTCCAATAGTAATTATATATATGTATAATTAATATATATGTACTGTTGGCATGTGTGACCCAGTGAACTAATGGGTAGATGTACTTAGCTCATAAGTCTTTTTAAAAGTTACAATTCAGTAAAATATGCTAATTGGTCTCAATTTGTTTGGCTCCACAGGGGTATAGGCACTCTGTAAATGGAACTTTTTTGTAACAACCTTCCAATACTGCTGAGGGTAGTCCTTGACAGCGAGCTAATGTGAAAACTCATCTGTATTTTGGTATTTCAAGTCAAGAAAGGTAGGACATTGGATTGGAAATATTCTTAAGATTCTCAGTGATATAAAATCCAGATACCCTACTAAGATCATTTTGGCACTCAACAGTTATAACCCACTGCTTTATAATTATTTTGGCTTGGTCTATACCCATACTAAGCAAGGCCAACTGTGAGAGTCCTAAAGAATTTAATTTTAACTCAATTAATTGAGTCCATTCGGATCTATAAGTATCCTGAAAGAGTAATGGAACCAAACCAGAAGAGATAGGACTGAGAAGCAGAGGTGGACAGCAATGAAAACCAAAGTACAATGCGGATGGACAGCTCAATCCTAGGGACCATGCCACTACCAGGGACAGTGGCACCAAAGTGGTTACTGCTGCATCCTGCAACAACATGGCAGCCACCAGATTGCCCGAAGGGAAGAGGATTTTCATCCCCTTCCCTTTCCTTTCACCCCCAGAATAGGCTTCTCAAATCTGTGCCAGCAATTGTAACAAGACTCCATGTTGGATCTTTCAGCCCAACATGGAGTTCAGGATCCCTGGATTCACCCCCTCCAAACACAGTTTCATCACTTGCCCCACTCTTCCTAAACCTGGAATGCCTACCTACCCACCCCAAGGGCCTTCGCTGGTACCCAGAATGCTTATCTAGTTCTGGGAGGCTTCAGCACTTATACAGTGCAAGTCATGCCTTATGCAGCATGACCATATATAGAATAGAGGACATAGTGCTTTTACCTTTAAACATTGCATGTAAAAAAGAATTTAAGCAGGTGATTTTAAAATCTCTTAGATACTGAACTATTCCTGCCTATATTCCCTCTTCTATTCGATACTTAAAGGAGGAGGCACTGTGTCCTCCATTCTATATGGTCACCCTGGCCTTATGGCATATTTGTGACACCCAGCGCTGACAGCACATTTCTACCACCAGAGCTGAAGAGCTCAGAATTGGGGTCACAATCTCAGTGCTTCTCAACCTTTAGGATCCCATGGACCACTGAGGCCAAAATGTGAATTATCATGGACCTCATGCAACCCTTTACCCCTTGTACACAAAAAGTACAACTAAACTTGTAACTGAGATTTTTAAATATTTATAGAGAAGATTTCTGGTTTGCTGTTTTAGTTGCTGGCTACTGCTGGTCCATTCCCGACTCTCTCTTGAGATCTGTGGGGGTCTTCTGAGCACTTCAACATAGACCACCAGATAGAGCAGAGAACATACTTTGCTCAGCTGCAGCTGACACTGAAGTGTCTGTGGTTGAAGGTGCGCTTTTTGCCCCTGTAGGGGTCCATAGATGATGCTCTCTTGGGCAACACACTGGAAGTGAACAAAGGCACTTCTTTCTTTTATGTTGTGACCTCATGGACCACTTCTCGGGTGGTCTGTAGACCACATGGTGGGAACTGGTGCTCTAAGAAGTTAAGTGGTCCTTTACAAAGTTGCCAGCAATTTAGATATGGCTGTTTTCCATCTTGCAACTAACAGAAATAGCCTCAAAATGAAAGTTCACTCCAAATTTTAAAAGAAATCCAGAAAGAAAAGAGGGGAAAAGGTTTGATTGTATGCTTAAAAGCCCAAATGGATTCATTTTGTCTTGAGCTGGAGACCTTCTCCATTTAGTGGCTCACAATAGAATGAAAACACGGTTTTCACAGCCCTAATGAGGAAAACCACCTGGCAGGAAGAATAAGCATCTCAAGGCAAACCATTGAAAAGAGGAAAGCCGAAGGATGAGGAGGACATAATAACCCATGCCAGAGAAGAATAGAACTCAGCACTGGCTGCATGATAAGTCACGGGGAACGTTTGACATGGGACAACCATTAGCCCACCCTTACTGAAATCCTAACCTTGGTTAGGCTGGTCTGGGAGTGTCACAACAGTCCTGTAAGATACTTCTGTACTATTCATGGGGGGTGTGAGCCGGACTGGGATGCTTATGCCAGATATAATATGGAGCCAATGGGAGTCCATCTGGGCGAGAGTCTGAAGATCTGGGAGCGTCCCAACTACCCCCCCCCGACATACAAGCTTTCCCGGACTCCGTTGAGGTATGGAGGATGGAGGACATGGTTGAACTGTGGAGGACTGGAGGGAGAGGAGGTCCACCTCGGAGAGGCATAACTGTTGGACCTTCGACTCGGTGGTATGCATGTGGGGGAGTACCGTCATTGGTGGGAATCTGGCAAGAAGAGATGGGAGGTGGGGTCAGGGGTATAAGGGAGCTGGAGGGAAAGGAGCGGGCGACACTTTGGCGGGAGGATTTGCCCTGGAAAGAGCCTGGAACGTACAGGGCTTGGAGGGACAATCCTGGGCCAGTGGGAGCAGCACGGAACCCCATCCCCAAAGAAGGAGGCAAGGAGGAACTGGAAGGAGGCAAAAGGAGGCAAACGCCGGTGAAGGATCCGATGACAGGTCCGGGGGTGAGTGCTGTCTCCACCGGACGGTGGAGAAAGGACATCAGGGAACCCCTTCCTAAGGAGAGAGAAGAAGGAGGACTGTAAGGCGAGGGTCTTACCTCCAAGTTGGACTTTAATTTCAGAGTGTTACTTACCTGTTGAGGTGAGGTGTTGAGGTGTGGTGTGTGAACCTGAAAAGAGAGAAATCTAAACTGAGTTACCTTGCAACCATTACGCTTTGTACCAAGTAAACGTGTTTCCCTTCCTACTTACCTGTGAGTGAGTCTTCTTCATGATGTATACTTTGGGAGAGGAGGAGGATGATGAAACTCAGATCTCGGTGGTTCTGGAAGACCCGTCCACTGAGCGCAGGGGGGGGAGGCTAGAAGGAAGGCTAGAAGGACCCGTGACAGGGGGTTAGACCAGTGCACAGACATGTGCCACACACAGTGGGAATGGTGAGACAAATGAGTTGCGCTGGCCTAAATAGGTTAGGATTGTGCCCCGCACGAGGTAAGAAAAGAAATTGGTCATAACTTGGGTATTTGTCAACAAATGTTTCCAGGCTCAATTTCTGATCTCTTTTTAGGCTGGGAGACTCCAAAGACAGACTTGACATTTCATCACATGAAGGAACCACCATATTTACTTGAATTGAATGCACCATTGAATCTAATGCGAACTCTATTCTAATAATCAAAATACCAAATTTACTCAGAGCTAATTAGCCATCAAATCTAATGTGCATCTTGATTTTGGAGATTAAATTCGGCTGAAAAGGTGAGTGTTAGATTTGAGTAAATACAGTATATATGGTAAATAGTGCTATATAAAAATACCACCATCATTTTTCAAGGAGATGATAAAAGCAGAAGCGCAGTGAAGTGCAGAGGCAAAGCAAGTACAGCAGGTGCCACAATGTGCTATGTAGGTTCCTCCTCCCATGCACCACTGCACATTGCCATTACTGTCCCTAATGGCGCTGATAGCAAGTGAGATGGGCTGCTTACAAGGCAAATTGTTGTGCCTGCTGTATTTGCTACTGGATAAAAGGGATGAGGGTCCCTCTTTAATTAAAAAACAATCACGTGGGACCAAATCCAGCTCAGCACATGGAGAGGAAGAATTAATCTCCTGGCTTTCTCTTCTCCCTGTCCCCATTGACTTCCCTCTACATCATCAAGCTTTACTGCCTGAAAAGAAGCATCTAGAAACCAGGAGAACAAGTTTGGAAGAGACAAAGGCTGCAATCGTAAAGACACTTTCCTAGAAGTTAGACTCATTGAACATAATGGTGCTTACTTCTGAGTAGACATGCTTAAAATTGCACCCTTTTTCACCAGCCTCATCCAACCAGGTCTTTGCAATATCCAACCTCATCCATCCAGATCTTTCACCATATTTCACCAGCCTCATCCTACCAGGTCTTTTCCAACCAGGACATTTGCCAGGTTAGTGCCCTCACCAAGGATTAAATCCAACCTCATCCAACCAGGTCTTTCACCATATTTCACCAGCCTCATCCCACTAGGTCTTTGCCAACCAGGACAGTCGCCAGGTTAGTGCCCTCACCAAGGATTAAATCCCTTATTAATTACAGTGGTACCTCGCTTAACAAGTGCCTCACTTAACAAGTGTTTCACATAATAAGCAAAAATTTCCAAGAAATCTTGCTTCACATAACACGTTCCGCTTCTTTAACAAGCAAGCGCGCTATGGGCACTCGTGCTATGCAGCCCTGATGCTCCGCATGGAGGCTCTTTAAAAGGGCTGCTGCCTCTAACTGCCCCCAAGTGCCCCACCGACCACCTTGAACCTCCAGCAGCAGCCCAGGTAAGGCTCCCAGGAAAGTGTCTTTAGGATTGCAGCCTAAGTAGACTTCATAGGATCATGCACACTGAATGCATGTTTTGAATTCAATTCCAGTGTTTTGTCATCATTTTTACATCCAGTTAATATTTTTATTAATATTTATTTTAATTAATATTTTATTTATTAATTAAAATTAACCTCCGTCAGTTTTGGAAGACTATGGTATCGTGCTCGGCGCTGCATACGCTGCATGCAAAGCACAAAAGCCTAGGTTGGATTATTATGGAGGATAGACTGTTACCCAAGCAGCAAATCCCCCCTCTCCACGCCACTGAATTAGTCCAATGGAAAGGCAGAGCCAATACAATTGGATCCAGCTGGTGTCGCAGAGCTGGGCTAGGGACAGGAGCTCACCCTGTCTTGTGGGGCTGACCCGGGTCTCGAACCCTGGCCTGCTGGTTAACATTCACAGTATCTTAGCCATGTGTGCCACCCACAGCCCTTATATATATATGAATATATGCACACAATATATGCATATATATATATGACTATATATATGAATATATGCACACAATAGCATCTCTTTTGCTGTTATGACATATGGATCCTGCACAGTGGAGCTTGGGGCTTTCCCTGGGAGAAGGGGATGTCTCATTTCTCCTCAAGGAGTCTTCTGGCTTTTTTATGGCACCCACTGGATAAAGTAGTCCTTTGGCACCACCACTCCAGTAGGGACTGGGAAACAGGATTGGACTGCATATCCTTTCCCACCACATGTCCTTATTTACTATTATCAACTACATATCACCTACCTTATCAATAACATAAAGGAGGGCAAATTGCACCTTCCCTCCCAGGTCAGGAGAAATTGAGGAAAGTTTTTATAGGGTAAATTTTGTACAATGAAAGGTTAACCTTTTTGAGACTGCCCATCTTCCATAGCTGTGATTAAAACAGACAGAATAACTTGAGAAAAACAAAAATGTAGAAACAAAACAAATTGTAACTTTTGTCTTATTTGACCTTACCTTGACCTTATTTGCCCTTATATAGCATCAGTTAAGGCTGGTGCTCTTAACTAAACACCAATTATTGATTGATTGCTGACTAGCTCTCTGCATTGGTGCTATTTCAGTGCTATATTCTGTTATTAATTCTTTGGCTTTTGTGTTTTGTCTTTAAGTAATTTTAATATTCCGGCTTTTGAAAAATATTAAAAGATGTGTACAGTACTTTCAACAAATCCTGGAAGCCGCTACGAGATTTCTGTCAAGAAGTTGAAAATGTGAATATAAGTTTTCTAAATGAATTAATCATATGGAAACAGTCCACAGGACTTCCATGCATCTCAGAAACATTTTTTTTCTCCATTCTTGAATTTTCTCCCTTTTTATAAAAATGTAAAAAATCTGTGAAAGGTCATTCAGTTCATTTTGAATTGTGTTTTGATATTTTTCCTCTAATAAACCATCATCATTCTCTATCTTTTGTTGCCTTCGTAGATATTCTGCTCTTCCAGCGTTCCCAATTACCCATGTTTTCCATACAGTGGCAAAGCTAGAGGGGCTCCAAAGCAGGGAACCTCATCATAGTGTGCAAGCAGCCCTTCCACCTCTCCTTTGTTACTCTCTCCCCTTTGACATAAAAACCTCCATTTTGCTCCCCCCACACAGAATTGTTCCAAGGGGGGGGGGGTTCTTGTATGCTGTGATGAGGCTTCCTGCAAACCACAGCATTTTGCACTCCCTCTAGTTACTCCACTGCCTCTACAGAGCCTACCTTACTAGTTGAGAAGCCAGAGTTCAATTGGAAGGCATCTGAATTGCACACTTTTCAGATCAGGAGCAGAAAGTGTCACTTACTGCTCAGTGGGATTCTCACCTGTTTGTTCTTTTTTTGTGACTGATTTTCCTAAACGGGCAAATGTGCTAAACACTTAAGAACATCAGGTGGCAATTTGGCTAAAAATGAATAAATAACAGGACAGAAGTGAATACATGATGCCTTTGAAATGAGATGTTGTGAGATAAAAAATACTTCTGAATATCCAAAATTGTAATTTTTTTAGAAAGCTTTGTGAGATTTGTCCCAGGTGTAGCAATCTAATTTACATAGATGGTTTCTTTTTTTCTGAAGGAAGTTGGATTCATTAGCAAATTGCCTTAACTGCAAATCATGGCATGGCTTTATTTGACACTTTTTATTTTTCATTCTGGCAGTTTTGAGGTTAATTATAGAAAATTCACAGCAGGTGGCTTTAGATGGTGATATCGACAGGTGTTGGAAATTTGTTTGTCTGTACACATCCACAATTCCCTTGGGTTTGGAGCCCTGCTGACATGCATGGTGAGTGTTTCCCAAAACTGAAGCAGGACATGTTGGATACCCTGAAGTCGACAGAAGGGAGGGTGGAATGAGGACTTGGAGAGGGTGGAATGGGACTGGGAAATGGTGAGAAGGATGGGAGAATAGGTCTGAAATTTATTTTTCACGTAGTTCCTCTCCCTCTTTTGTGCTTACAGCAACCCTTTGACATGGATGAGGCTGAGAGATCATGACTGACCCAAAGTCACCCGGAAAGCTTCTTGGCTGCAGTGGCTTAGCTGGGGTGTGCAGGAGGTGCAGTTGCACTGGACTACAAGCTTTAGGGGGCTCTATGCTGAGCTTGACACTAGTGATTAAATTGTGAAAAACGGGGTCTGTGTGAATGATAATACCATCATGTCATATATTGTTGGAAAGGAAATTTTATGCAGAATGCAATGAAACAAACTGCTTTGGAATATCTGTATTTTCTCAAACTTTATGGCCAATTAACCAGAAAATGAAAACACAAATGCCTATGGAACAAAAGTGGATTTTCTTAACTTAAACATTCCCATGTTACTGATTGCTCTGAGATCCAATGAGATGTAATTCTTATACTGTATGGAACTAATAAAGTGTTAATATGAATCAGCTCTCAGTACGTATATTATATACAGTACATAGATCATAATACAGTTACCCATGCTAACTGGGTATACAGACACGTCTAAGTGGTGTTCCTTTTATATTTAACGGGGAAAGAATAACCATTCCTCTTTGCCCCAGGACAGTTTCTCTAACCAATAAGGGACACAATTTTCTTTTTCATTTTTTTATTTAATTAAATTTGATTTTGTTGTTGTGGGGCTGGAGGACGGAAAAACAAAATCTTCTTCAACTCCAGATAGCAAATAGGTGCTTTAGCTGTGCCACTAGCAAAGCAAATTGTGGTGAACTGCTAAGGAGGAGGCGGCAGGTTTTTCCCCAATTTTCATTAAAAAAATCACCTTGGTATGATGTCACTTTTGCTTGTGACATCACTTCCAAAGATACATTTTGAACTTTGCACCAGTCTACATGATCATTAGCTATGCCACTGATTCTGACATCACTTATGGGGCAACATTTTGAGCTTGCACCAGGCTTCATGATCATTAGCTAGCCTATGCACAAAAGCAGCTTATTGTCTTTGTTGTGGAGTGTGAGAGTAAATAAAATGCCCAATGCAGAGGAATGGCAGCTAGATGCAAGTATTTTGTGGTCTTGTGTGCTCCTGGTGGTCCACTGTGAGATAAAGAAAATTGGACTACATGGTCCTGATCCAGCAAGGCTCTATTTATCTTCTTATGTTCTTAGTTTCCAGGCTTTCTACAAGAAGGAGACCAATGAAAAGCCATAATAAGACTGCAGAAACACACATGAACGGATGTGTGAGATTTCTTAGAAAACTTCTTCAAAAGGACTCTGTTGTCAACAGGACAATATTATTATGAATACAGTCTATTTCATGTGAATTCTGTCCATTTTTTAAATTTATAGCAGTCGCTAAAACAAGTACAGTCCATATCTCTTTCAAGACTTGACTCGGACCAAAATTCCTCCCTGGTGTAACATACTGCCAGTCATGGCCCATTTATTTTTGCACAGGACCATCAATCTAATTTGTCAGGATTAAGTTGCGTCCCTCACTGTCTCAATTATCCCTCTTGTTTTTCACATGGTTGGCATTTTCAGATGTATTGTTTCCCATAACCTTGACTAACGACCTAATTTCCAAGGCAATTGGTCAGCATAAGCCTCGTTGTGTGTCACTTGTCCTAACTGCGCAAACTAAAGTCTTTCAGTACACTTTGAATACTTTGCACCCCCTTGGACTGGAATGGCTCCAAAGAGTGAGGCTTTGTCAGGATATACATATATATGTATATACAGGTGTCCCTAAAGACTGGAAACATGAAGGACATAGGAAATATCACTGACTGAATGTGGGGTTATTACATTCGATTCATTCATGTGAATCTTGCAAAGCATCACAAATGGTGGAAATCATTTTGAAGATGTTACTGATTATTCTTCCAATAAATAAAATGTTGAAAAATTCATTGAAATTTATTGAAAAATGTGCATTTTTCCTATGTGTCCAGACTTTAGGGACACCCTGTAATGTAGTATATGTGCAGCAGTTACACCAACACCACAGCGAAACTATGTAGAAGTTCCTATCAGAGTGTCCTCTAATGATGGCTGTGGCAGAATGTGTGAGGAAGAAAAAAATGAGGCAGCACTCGATGGATTCTTTCAGGAAGAACTCTAGAAATACTACAGCAGCCAATACAAACTCAGAAGACACTATATAGCATAGTCATATATCCAGTCCATTTGTCAAATCCTCGCAAAGAGCATGTAATAATAATATAAATCTCTGGCGAGGTCTCAACTCCTTTCCTGAGGAGATGCTAAACTCGCACCCTTTCCTGAGGTGATTTCAACTCTCACTGAGGTGAAATAGCTTCTGAGGTAAAATTCACCTCAGGAATGAGAGATGCCTCACAGCCATTCAGAGTGTCTCCCTCTGTTTCACCTCAGCAATTACCAGCTTCTCATATAAGTTGACAGGCTCCCTCCAAGACTGAGTGCTCCTCCATCTCTTGCTATGCCATTGGGCCATCATGACTAGCTTTAGGTTCTGATGCCCCTGATTGGCATGAAGGACCATCTTCTGTCTTCCCGCTAGCCTCTACCATACCTCTTCCTTTTTCTAGTATTTGTTATGCCTTCAGTTACCAGGAAATATGGGATGTTTCCCACTTCGGGTATTAATTCCAGGCCTGGCCAACCCAAAAACTTCTTATGATTATTTTCGTTGCTACTTTATAACTGTAATTTTGCTACTGTTATGAATTGTAATATAAATATCTGATATGCAGGATGTATTTTCATTGTTAAAAATGAAATGTGTGTTTTATGCACACGTTGAACACAATGGGATTTATTTCAGAGTAGGTATGCATAGGATGGGCCCTGAGGCTGCAATCCTATTCACATTTATATGGGAGTAAAGGCCCCCCTGACTATAATGGGATTTATTTCAGAGTAGGCATGCATAGGATTGGGCCCTGAGGCTGTCAGTCAGCCCCAGTGCACGCGCAGCTACAGCCGGAGGTCTGGCAAGCCTGACCTGGCCCCCTGCACCAGGGGTCTTTAGGCGACCCCCAGGAAAGCTCTAGGCGACCCCCAAAAGGGTCCTGACCCCCACTTTGAGAAACACTGATCTAATATCATACATCCACTCCGTAATGAGAACCTAAAACTAATCATGATGGAGTTTGGGTAGTTTTTTGGTCTTCCTTGTGACACCAGCACATCAGCAAAGCCTCACGTGGACATGTTTATACCTTGTCAGGAGTCTGACCAGAATGTGAAAAGACACTCAGAAGGGTCCTCAGTTGATCTCTGAGCCCTAATCTTTAGCCTTGTATGCTGTTGGTTTTTGAGTGACTCTCTTATGGTCCAGTCAAGGACTATTGGAAGACATACAGTGCAATCCTAACCTAGGCCGGCACAACTCATTAGTCTTCCCAGTACTGTTGTGATGTATGGAGGCAAGCGCATGTCTGTGCATGCCTCATGGCTTGATTCTTGAGTATACCAACACCTTGGATATCTTTCCCACGCAGGGACCTCAAAACTTGCTCATTAGTTTGCTCCAGTTGAAATCCACTCTAATTCTGATAGTAGCCCCAGTAATGCCTCCAGGATGATGTATGGTGCAGCCAAGCAGAATGATTCTAACCACTCTCACCCTTCGGATGAATTCAGCCCATTTGTTTGCAGCAAAGTCCTTCTTGGAAACAAAGAAGCCATGAGGTGCTTGTGGAGTTGAAAGAGAGACAGGGTTTTATGTCATTTGTGCACTGTTGCCCAGCAGCCCAAATCCGCTGCTTAGTTTGAAAGCAATGCCTTTGACACTGACATTGACTTGAGGATGTAGCTGACAACTGGGAAAACAGCCTCGGTCAAGTAAACAGCCAAGCTGAGCGCACTATTTGGACGGAATGACTGGACATAATTAGCAAGAGCACCGAGACCCTGTGGGATTTGAAGCCCAGGTCACCTCAAAGTATTTAATAGAAGATGACTGCTGCAGGGATTAGGTTGTGATCCTAACCTCTTGTTAGGACAGCATAAGTCCCGTTCGTTCATGCGTTTGTTTGTTTGTTCATTCAGGCTGCAACCCTACCCTCCTATTAGGCCAGCCTAAGCCCCGGTCTAAAGGCGAAATCCAGAGTAACTATGAGGAGTGCTTGCTCTGTTGTAAGAACAATTTACTCTGGATTGCAATATCAATGTCCCATAGGTTTTCACTAGGTGGTGCAGTAATTACAGGTGCATGTAATGACTCTTACGTGCTCACATAGTTACTCTGGATTTGGCTGTGAGTCCTTTGCTGGCCTGGGGGTGTCACAAAAGTGCCATTACTAGGGGGGTTAGGCCAGTGTACAGACATATGCTGGCCTCCCCACATCATTATGGGAACCAGGAGATGGGTGGATTATGCTGGCCTGAATTTATTAGGATCGCAGTTTTTGAAGGACTCTGGTGGGGAGGCTCTGCCTTAAATACGACCTATGCCTTAAATACGACCTATCCCTACAAAATACGACCTATGAGGCATGTGTTCAGTGTCCACGTGCAAAGTTCCCAGAAGCCAATTACAACAACAAAGTACTTACCCACATTTCACAGTGAAAGAGGGGCTGAAAATATCCCAAAAGAATTCAAATATAATGCTTAATTGGCAACCAAGCCAGTCAGAGGGCTAATAAGCTAAACACCTTTGATGACAGGAAATTAATGATGGGACATAGCAAAAAACCTGTTTTATTTGGTATTTTATGTGTTATATGACAATTTAATTAAACAGTGAGGTAACCCAGGCAAATAATTCCCTCATGAAATAAACCGAGAATGACCAACTTCTTTCATAGAAGAGGGTCGAGGAAGGGGAGCACTTTGCCAATTTACATTTTATGATACCATCATCTAAACCTTTACCACAAAATTAATGATATAAATCCAATCAGCCTGGGCTACGTTTTCTTAATGCAAATGTGGCATAAGTCAATTCCTGTTGAGGGATGCAAAGAAGGCCAAGCTGGATTTACAAAGGGCACAATCCAGTGTAACTACGGGGAGTCTTGCTCTAGTGTAAGAACAATTTACTCTGGATTGCAATATGAATTTCCCATAGGTTTTTACCAGGTGGTGCAGTAACTATGGGTGCACGTAATGTCTCTTACAAGCTCCCATAGTTATTTTGGATTGTAGGGTATATCTAGAACAGTGATAGGCAAAGTCTGCTATCTTAACCACACTTTCCTGGGAGTAAGTACCATTGAACTCAATAGGATTTACTTCTGAGAAGAAATGCTTAGGATTGCACTGAAAGTCAAATTACAAGGGCCAGGTTGATCTTACAATCTGGCCATCCTGTTGGGCTCATAATTGGATTCTCAGATCCAGTAGCATCACTGGAGGCGGTGCAAAACAGTACATTTCTTGAGGAGCATTGCTGCAGTGTGCAAGTAGCCCCTACCCTTCCCTTTTAAAGCTATTCCAAATGGGGAGAGCTGCCTATAATCTATCTGTCCATCTATCTCTTGGATTTGAACCTGGATCTTCCAGATCTGTCCAACTCCCCTAACCACAGCACCAGGGAGTTAGCCACATTGACTATGATGGCTACTTCTGAGTAGACATGCAGAGATCTGTCTCCTACAGTCTAGTCTTAACTATATCCCTCCCTGCTGATGTGCCCCCACCAGCGCAGCATCTAGCATTGTACTGTATCTAGCAGGAGGAGGGCCTTCCAGACGTCTCTTCAAGGTGAAATAAGGTATACTTGTATTTCCTTACCTTGGAATAAGCCTCCCTCTCTTACCACAATGTCTAAGGTTTGTGAAGGGCTACCAGAAAACTGCTAAACAGGAATTGATCAGGTTGAGTTTTGGATGGGAGTCTGAAAAGCTGATAAAGTTCTCATGAGACAACAGATCCTGAAAGAATTGTGGTTTATAACTTGGCCAGTTATAAACCTTGCTCCTGCTGGTCCCCCCATGTGTCTCTGTGTGTGTCCTAATCATGCCTACTCAGAAGTATGCTGCATTGTGTTCAATGGGGCTGTGACATAGACTGGGATGCGTACCAGAGGTATAATATGGAGCCCATGGGTGTCCACATGGGAGAAAGCCTGGGGGTCTGGGACCGCCCCAATTACCCCCCCCCCTTGGATATTCAATTGTTCCCTGACTCAGTGGAGGTATGGAGGATTGAGGACATGGTGGAGCTCTGGAGGACAGCGGGGAGAGGCGGCCCTGCAAGGAGGGGTATAACCATTGGTCCTTCTACAAAGTGGTATGCACGCGGAGGGGTGAAGTCATTGGCTGGAGTTTGGTGGGAGGAAATGGGGGAGGACCGAGGGATGTGCGGGACCTGGAGGGGATTACTTACCTAGCTACATTGTGACCAGAAGAATATGTTGCGTTGGGGAGAGGGGAACCTATTGGGGGAAAATAAGAAACAGTTATAAACAAAGAAATGATTGTAACCATCAAGCTTGAAGCCAAGTAAACATGAGTTTGTGAAACTTACCTATGTTGATCCTTCTGTCAATAGGTACACCATGGGGGAGGAAGATGATGATGGGACCCAGATATCCGTGGTCCTGGACAAGCAAGTCACTGTCAGTGGAGGGACGGGAAGGAGAGGCAGAAAGGCCTGCAACAGGGGCTTACTCCCAGGAAACTATCTTTGATTGCAGCCTCAAAAGGAGGCAAAAGCAAGTGTCATTAGATAGGTTCCTTGTTAAAGCTGCTAAAAAAGACACCAGTGACTTTTTAGTTGAAAATTAGTCATCCTTCTATTTTCTGTTTTATTGCACATACAGTTAATAACAGTGTTTTATTATGGTTAATTGTGTTATATTACAGTGTTTTGAATTCAATTCCAGTGTTTTGTCATCATTTTTACATAGTTAATATTTCTATATGAATATTTTTGGGTTTCCATTGTTTCCTATGGGAAAATCCGCTTCATTTAAAGTGCGTTTCACTTAAAGATAATGCCTCTGGAACAAATTAAGCTCTTTAAGTGAGGAGCCACTTAAAGATTTTTGAGACCATAATATGATTTTTGAGACCAAATTTGGCTGAAAAAGTTGCACACTAGATTTGAATTAATATGATAATTTGGACTGGGCAGTCAGATATTTTGCCTGAAAAGTAAATGCAAAATTCACTCCAAGTTTCACTTTCAGAAGGGATTCTATTCTGAATTCCGAAACTTGATCTTAGAACCACAAGAAAACCTGACTGTGTCCACGGGGAACATTTCATTTCAAAGTACCATAATGGGTGGAATCCTCTTTCTTTAAATTTTTATGGCTGCCGGCTTTAGTGCAGATGGATTGCAGCCCACATCTGTGGTTTTGGCCTCCTCCCAGTTGGGGATCTTGACTTTCCTAAGTAACCTGCTTGCCTTCAGAAGTGTAGCTGTCATTTTTCAAGGTAGAAACTTTTCATTTTTATCCTAGAGAGATTATCATCCTGGTTTCCTCCTTTCACTGGCCCAGGGCCCATTTATGGCCTTGGGGGATACCCAGTTCAGCTTGGAGGGAGCCCCAGTTGAAGGACCAGAGCTAATCAGGCTCATGAAATCCAGTTTTCCCTACATTAACGATTAAAGGAGGAAGTGTCAGTGATGGCTCTTGTAATCTCATCTTGTCCTCCCATCCAAGGTCTTCATTGGACCTGGATAGCATATGTCCAATTATTTTTTAAAAAGGTGTTTTTATAAAGTACTAAAGGCAGATCTCTGCTGCAATGTGTAGTAACAAATGTGCCATAGGATCAATGTAATGAGCAAGAAGGCAGAGCCTTCCCCTGCATGCTGATCAGTCATCAGGATGCCCTCCAGACCAGATAATTTCAGCATGGTTGCAGGTGGAAGGGTGGAGGGAAGGGCAGGGATTGGGATGGAATAAGGAAGAAATTGGATTGGGTGTGTGGATAAGGCTTGGGACCCCCTACAGATACCTGATCCAGTTGCATATATCAACACAGACTTGTGCCAACTAAAGAGCAGTAGTACTGGTGTGGCTGTTGTGGGACTTACAAATATCCTAGTATCTTGAGAAGATATCCAGCAGTCATAATGCCCATTTGGGGTGCTGCAAAAACCATGCTGGTGCTACAGAAGTTAGGATTGGGCTGTTTATCTCCATTTTCTCAGAAGTCTTTTTCCTTGGAAGGAGACTGAAACTAGCATTAAGCAACATCTTGAAAGTAGCTAAAGAATAGTGGAGATGAATAGAGGAATTATGATGAATGGTTTCCAGAAATAAATGTCCCAGTAATTTGCAAGAAAGCTGTCCAAATTCGGAAGACATTCTGCCATAGCAAGAATAATAGCCATCAGAACTTCACCAAGGAGTAAAGCTCAAGACAAAATGCATCTGAAAAGGTCCTTTTATTAGACTTGATGTTGTACAGGGATGAAAAAAAGGCAAAACACAGCGAGAATGGGCATTACAAATGGGTAGGAGTCTGTCATGTCTGGACAAGATAATGAAGACTGATTGTATGGGGAAACTTGCTAGTTCCGAGAATGCTCTTTAAGAACCTGGAAATGATGTGTAGTTAGCAATACAGCTGCCCTGGCAAAAGTGTGAAGCCATAAGACAGTGGAACAGAGAAGCATTCAGGATGAAACACGTTACAGGGACTGAGTGATGCCAAGGACATAAAGGTTGCCTGGAACTTTAACACAATGATGACTATCAGTAATGTAGATTGGGGGGATGTAAAGCACTAAGTTTTGTAGGCACCTTATAGTGCCGTTTGGCAGTGAGGCAAGTACCAATGTTTTGCTCTAGAGGCCTGAAATGGCTCAAAAGGGGAGGCAAAACTATACCACTGGCTATACCACAGAGCTATACCACTATAAACTATACCACAGAGCTATACGACTGGCTACTATGATGGATGGGAGAGGGCCACACACCCAGCATTCTTCCTACCCATCCCAACTCACTTCCGAAGTAAAATTGTATTAATTCTTTGCCGCTCTTAATGCTAAAGGGAGCCACCTTGAAGAGTCTTCATTCCAAAGGTATGGCAGGAGCCCTAATTTCCAGCAGATTCGCCAAACCTGACACAAGGATCTCGTGCTCCCAGAAATAAGATGACACATTGTGATTGGCTAGGAGCACAATCCTAACCATGTCTACTCAAAAGTAAGCCCTATTGTGTTCAGTGGGTCTTACTTAAAGACCCATTCCTGGGTCTTTAAGGTTTCAGCATTAGTCATGTTTCCTGTATCTCACTGTGGCTGATCAGGTGCAAGTTTAACTAAGAGGAAAGTTTTGTTGAAACTTTGCAGTAGGCTAAAACGGTAGAACATCCTGTATTTACTCAAATCTAACTCTCACCTTTTTCAGCCAAATTCAGTCTCCAAAATCAGGTTGCGCATTAGATTTGATGGTTAATTAGATTTAAATAAATACGGTATTTCAAGTATAGTGGTACCTCGCTTAACAAGTGCCTTGCTTAACAAGCGTTTCACATAACAAGCAAAAATTTCCAAGAAATCTTGCTTCTTGCTTTTTTCAAAGAAATCCGCTTCACTTAACAAGCAAGTGTGCTATGGGCACCCATGCTATGCAGTCCCGACACTCAGCACGGAGGCTCTTTAAAAGGGCTGCCGGCCAGCGCTGCTGCCTATAACTGCTCCCAATTTGGAGGCAGTTGCCTGGAGGTACCAGAGGCAGCTGCCCCTAACTGCCCCCAAGTGCCCCCATCGAACACCTTGAACCTCCAGCAGCAGCCCAGGTAAGCCTCCCAGGAAAGTGTCTTTGACTGCAGCCTCTTAACCATGTCTACCCAGAAGTAAGCCCCATTGTGTTAAATGGGGCTTATTCCCAGGAAAGTGACTTTAGGATTGCATCCTAAGTAGACTTCATTGGATCATGCATATTTTGAATTCAATTCCAGTGTTTTGTCATCATTTTTACATCCAGTTAAGATTTTTATCTGAATATTCTGGGGGTTGTGGAACCAGTTGTCTGAGTTTCCATTACTTCCTATGGAAAAATCTGCTCCACTTAAAGAGCGTTTCACTTAAAGAGCATGCCTCCGGAATGAATTAAGCTCTTTATGTGAGGCACCACTGTATAAGTATAGGATGCACATTAGATTTGATGGCACCTTAGATTCATGGTAACGTTCATTAGTTACAAATGGTATTTACAAATTGGTATTTTCAAAAAAAGGATTTGAGTTGTGAATCTAGGCACAGTTCATACATTACAGTGGCAATTAGGCAAACATTGAATAAACAACATTAATGCTAGCTACTTCTGATGGTACTTTCAATAGGTGGACCATGCAAAGTGGAACAGCAGAGGATGAAACACTGAGAAACTCTGGAATAGTTGATCCCATTAAAAGACCCAAAGAAGGATCCATAAAAACCTAGAGCTGGCTCTCTGAACCATTTGAAAAGAAAAGTGCAAAGGCAACCATGCTGGCTGCTGGAGTGAGGCAGCCATAATTCTCTTCCACAAAATCATCGCATTTGCCAGTATGTGAATACAATCCCCCAAAATCAGGATTGTCCCTATTATTCAGGACATATGGCAACCCTATGTTGGAGACAAGGATCATTTCACTGTCTTTTGAACTGTCAGCACTTTTCCCACCCAAAGCAAAATTTAAAACATTTAAAGATTCTTCTTCATCCTGAAATTGCTCACCTTTTCAAGGGAAATGATTATATCCTTATAAGACAAATAAAATGTTGAAGAACTATGTGTTTGGGAACAGGGGATCGTACTTCCATCCTTGTATATTTCATTGATTTATAGCAATTTAATTGTCCTAAACATATGCTTTAATCCACCAGAAATTTAATGATGCTTTGGTCATTAAATTTCCATTACAGAGGCAGAGACTCTGCAATGAGGAATTGTGACTTCTCCAAGGTGATTTGGTGCATTTGGAAGTTTGAACCCACATTTGAAGTCAAAGTCCTACATTATCAACCGACCTCAGTAGTTGCAGTTATTGTTAACAACAATAAATACGCTATCAATATGAATGATTTTTTTCTTAAGGACAAGACAAATTTGAGCAAGGGGAACAACAGAAGAAAGAGGGGGAAAATAGTAGTAAACAAGGGTAGACACACTTTTTTCTGTTTCACATGTCTAATGAGAATTGATCATTCTTGGCTACTATGTACAACTCACCCCACATGCCCAGTTGGGTTGCAGTTAGAAACTGGCAAAAATCTGGGTTCTGCTGGTGGCAGGAAAAAGCAGAAGACAGGAGATTCCATGAATATTATCTGCTTTGGGGATGACAATGATTGATGGGGATTTGCAGAGTAACACTGTATGTTTGCTGCTATTGCCAACTCAGCATAAATGTGTGCAAATAGACAGAGGTGACAAAAATCCCATAGGTCTTGAGAGCATTTTCTGCACAAAGAAATTGATCCTGTAACAGCTGCATTTGGAATGACTGGTGACTATTTGCAAATATGAAAAGCCACCCCATTAACAACTTGGCTAAACTGGAAACCTTTGCATCACATGGAATCAAAAAATCTCAAGCTATTGCCCACTGAAGTCATCAGTGGATAGACCACAATACTCAGTAGCTCTGATGACTTGCTAACAGTGATGTTGTAATGTTCCCCAAGTCATGGCCATGATATACTAGTATCGTTTTCAACCATGTGTATAGTGTTCATAGTTAAAGAAAAAAGCCAATGTTTGGTAGATACCCAAGGAGTGGACATCAGCAACGTAGACAAGGATTCATGCTGGTTTGGACCAATGGTCCATCTCGCTCATTCAGTGCTCATCTTCTGACAGTGAGCAGCCAGATGCCACAGGGCAGTTGACAGGCTGGGCTTCATGGCCGTACCCATCTGCTCTTGTTAATCCTCGGCATCTGGAAGTCTGAGGTATATTGGCTCAGAACATGAAGACTGTTCTTCTGTGATAGCCACTAATAGATGGAAAGTATCAATTCAAAACCTGTTTATCACCCAAAGCTGCTGTGGAACTATGTAATGAGCTAGGGAGCTGCAACTAAATTGCATATTATAGTTGTATGTAATTAGAATAATTTGCATCTCATTTCCACGAACATGGCAGATGCTAGACTACAGTTGGCAGTCGGATTGCACTAATTCTAATTTCACAGTATTTTTGTTCCGAAATTATTACTCTTAAATGCTCAAACTTGTGAGCCAGCCCTGGAAAGTTCTTGATCCATCTCCTTGAAAAACTAATGAATATGAGTTTTTAAAAATTCTTTCTAATATTCAATTGTGATAGTTTCGGTAGGTGCTAGGTGCTGTATATCACCAAACAAGTAAACAGATTCTAGAACTCTTTAGGTCTTCAACGTGATGGCTATTCTTCATGAACTTGTTGACCCGTGGAGTTGCCACCTGATTTTTATTAATCAACAAATTTGCTGCTATGATTTTCTTTCTACTGGTCCACCAGTACATAACACCCGGGTTTACTTGAGGCAGAATCATGCCCAGAGGGCTGGAGGGATTCAGTTTTTACCAACACCAGCAAGAACTATTGAAAGATGTTTCCATCACTAACTGGTGACTTAAATATGTTCTTCAATTTCTAGGTCTTAGGGAATATCCACTAGTACCAAAAGAAAGATGGAGTCAATTCATAGACAGGAGTAATTGCATGCGTTTAGCAATAACGATACTGATTTAAGATTATGTCTTCTTTTCCAGTGTCTCTAGAGTCAGAGGCATTGAGCCAGCTAATTATCAAGGGACTGAATTACTTCAGCCTTGTTGATAATCTGATTTCACAAGTTGTCCCATTGAGTCAAATTAAATCCTGTGATTTATTGGTGTGGGCTATAAATATTGATCAAGGTGGACAGAAATTCACTAATTAACTGAAGGAGCAGTAAACTTCCACGGCTTCACTCAAACAGGTCATCATATGTTACAAATGAGTCCTTGGATTCAAACCCTTGTGAAATATGAATGTTCCAGATAGTCCTAACTTTACTGAAAGTAGGATCCCTCCTGAAATTCTACCCACTGGATTGTCTCCATGAACTGGAAATGAGTCTGGTCTCATTTCCAAAGTGCGATTGATAACATTCAAATCTATTATTTTGCATTGTTTTTCCAAATTTTGTACAAATTTTATCTCCATTTTGTTGCAATTTTACTTCATTTGTTCCTTTCCCATAAGCACTGATAAAAACCACTACAAAAAAATCTTAAAATGCTGCATGTGTATCAAGATATTTTATGAAAGGTGTTAAACCAATGTAGGTAAAATATCCCAGGGAAAGAATTTTGATGCAGCTGTGGCTGCAATCCTAACCTCCAGGACAGCATCAGTCCTGTACTGACCAGGGGGTGTCATAAGAAACTTCTACACCACTCCTGGGGGAGGATTAGGCCAGAGCACAGATATGCACTTGCTTTCTAACATCACCACGGGAAGACCAATGAGTTGTGCTGGCCTAAATTAGGACAGCATCCTGTACATGTAATTATCTAATGTTTGCTTTTTGGTGCTGTTTTATCAGTGGGCATATACAGTATAAAAAAACCCCAGCAGGCCAGGGTTCGATTCCCGGGTCGGCCCCACAAGACAGGGTGAGCTCCTGTCCTTAGCCCAGCTCTGCGATGCCAGCTGGATCCAATCATATTGGCTCTGCCTTTCCATTGGACTAATTCAGTGGCATGGAAGGGAGGATTTGCTGCTTGGGTAACAGCCTATCCTCCATAACAATCCAACCCAGGCTTTCGTGCTTTGCATGCAGCGTATGCAGCGCTGAGCACAATCCCATGGTCTTCCAAGACTGACAGAGGCCTGCTTATACAGTATAGATCTGTAAGCCAAGGGAAAAATTCAGAAGAACTGAAATCTGCGGACAACAATATGCTTGTTTTGTTTAAATGATCTTCACTTGTATAGGAAAGTCAAATATTCAATAAATCTTGATAAGACTAGTGACATTTCTCAGAGGAATTCCACACTCTGCGATCCTGGGCTTGCAGAAAACATTCACATCTATTGTCAGTCAAGCTGTTTTTGAGGTCTTTTTTCACTCGAAACAGATATCACATTGAGAGCGACAAATAAGAAAGGCCTGAAACTGCTTTGGCACCAAGTTTAATATTTCCAAGTCCCCAATCCTATCTCCTTCCATGCTATAGCACACAACCATGCCATAAAAGGGGCTTGATGAATGCTGTGATGCAAAGCCCCACAAAAGGGGCTTGCTGCATAAGAATCCTGGAGGCAGACAGGAAATAAGTTAAAAAATATTTTACTTACTTTTGTATAAATCTACTGGCTGCCCACAGATCATATAAAACATATGCCAACTATTTTGAAGGTGTGTGTGCAAAAAACGGGGAGGGGGGAGAATTTGAAAAGAATCCAGTTTTTTTATATAATCCAATGTGCATGATTACCATTAGATTCACCCCTCTCTGTCCCCAGTTCTTCGCATTAGATTCACCTTTCCCATTATGATTCCCCATTAGATTCACCTTCCTGTCCCCAGTTCTTCCCCCAACGTATTCTATTACCCCCCTCGCCACCCATGATCCACACATGATCCCCATATGGTGGTTTACTAGTACTGGAGCAGGTCATAGGCCATAGTGTTAGGTCTCCCAGTCTGGAAATGGCAGCTGGCAATGTGCTACATGTGTTACCAGCACCCAATCCTGTTACTGTAAATAGGGTTGCCATATATCTTGGAAAACTGGGAATGTTCTTCTTTGGGGGGATTGTGTTCACATATTGGCAAGTTTGACAGGGTGTCCTGTCCCGATTTTGTCAAAGAAAATTATGGCAACCCTAACTAAATCACATAGCAGAATTAGGCTAATGATGAATTTGAAGCTTCCTCATTAGGAGAAAAGTTCAAGGTTTGGGATTTGCTGAGACTAAGAACTATTTTTTTTTTGGGGGGGGGGGGTCACAAGACCTCAAACCCATGCAGCACTTTGAAAATAGACAAATGTCTCTTTATGTCCTTCTCCTTCATGCGCTGGCCTCCATTTTGCTCTAGTGCCCAAAATGGCATTGCAGTGAGGCTCCCTGAACAACTTAGTGCTTTGCACCCCACTAGCTACACCACTGAAAGACTGAATCCTCTAGGGCTTGTTTCGTGGATTTGTCTCACAGTGTTCAAAATTCAAAACTGTGATATGTTTGTTAAGGAAAACAAATGTCTAAGAGCCACGCAATATTAAAAAAGGAGAAAAATGGCATCTCAAGCTCTGTAATTTGAGGTGGCTTTGCATGGGGAAGTCAATGTTTATTGATCTGCATTATGAACTATTTGCCTTGCATTGCTGGCTTTGTGATAGATTTTCATCTAATAGGCAATTAGAATATTTTCCCTGGCATTTTAAAACATATTTTGTTAACAGTTCCCTCTGGAGAAGTCTCTCAAAAGAATATTGTGACAAATACCGTAATATACTGAAATAGGATCTGATGGATTGTGCTTTGAATTTTGTTCCAAACCTATCACCCCATGATTTATTACCTGGGACATTGCTCCACCAACTGCATGTGAGGAGGTCCATATTGAGGATGATGCACTGGTCTCCCACACTGGGTGACACAAATTTTAGTGATGCTCTGGACCAGACACTCCGATGATGGCTGGGTGCTCTGGCTAAAACTGGAATTATGCTTCTAAAGCCACAAGCAGGCCTTTCAAAGATTAGGAAGACCATGCACAGGTCTCAGAAAGGTACCCCTGATGTGGTCCCTAGAGCAATTCCTCTCCCATCCCAGCTACACCACAGCTCGCCAGTCGTTCATTCACTTCACTGCTCTTCCCTGTCCTGGTGCATGTACATATTGGACCCTCTTCACACTACTATGTGAGTTTTCTCGGTTTCAGTTGGGAGAGTCTCTCCCTTAAAAAGAGCATGAATGAGCACACATAACTTCAATTCACCCCTTATAACGAGTGGGCATTGCTGATAAAAGAATTTTATCACTATATTCCAGCTTCCATACTGCTAACCTTTGAACTTTTTTTTGGCTTGAGAACTATCTGAGGGTCACGAATTTATTTCTGCACTAGCGAAAACGTACCCTGTATACCATCCCCCACTACACATCAACCCCCATGCACATCCACCCCATGCACATCTACACCCATGCTCAACATGCCCCATGCGCATCAACCCCTATGCACAACATCCCCCATGTGCAACATCCCCATGTGCATCAGTCACCCACATGCAACATTCCCCATGCGCATCAACCTACCTGCGCAACATCCCCCATGTTCATCCATCCCCCATGCGCATCAACCCCCCATGCGCATTATCCCCATCTGCAACATCCTCCATGCACAACAGTCCCCCATGCACAACTGCCCCCCATGCACAGCATCCCCCAGTGCACCAGGCACCAAGCACCAAATTGATCAGTCAATTGAATGTTGGTCAGTCTTCCATGTTAAGTATAGGACAAAAACACATTGCACCCCTTTTCAGCCCCTTAATGATTACATTTCTCAACATCTGTTCTTGGTGGGTGTTGATGTCACATACGGAACACCCTCCCCGAATTTCATGCTTCTAGGTCTGGAGGTTGGGGCAGAGAATCCCTCAGTCACCAATTCTTCAATGCAAAGTATAGGGAGAAAAACGCGTTGTGCCCCATTTCACCCCTTCCGGTTGGAATTTCCAAAAAACAGTTCTTAGTGACTCTCTCCGTCACCCACCCCAAATTTCATGCTTTAGGCCCAGCAGTTTTGGCTGCGCATCGATATGTGAGTGAGTGAGTGACTTTTCTCTTTTATATGTAGTATATATAGAAGATTTGGCTTTAGATTTAATCATGAGCTTTGGCGACAACAGTTCTCTATTTTCTGCACTTAGGAGTCTACTTCATAATTAATGTCAGTGCACTGGGAAGGAACATGGACCCCTCCCAGGACAGCAGCTGCAATATTAAAGACTGAGCTTTCAAGGGCTGCCCTTGTTCATTTGTTAGTTAGTTAGTTAGTTAGTTAGTTAGTTAGTTCCTTCCTTCCTTCCTTCCTTCCTTCCTTCCTTCCTTCCTTCCTTCCTTCCTTCCTTCACTGTATGGCATAAAGTACATGGGCTTTATGGACTACTGGTGAGGGTATTAAATACTGCTGAATGCCTCTTTCTAAAAGCAAGGCTACACTCCCCCATTCCCCCAAATTCAGAAATCCTTGGAAATGTGTAAATTGGCAAAAAAATTCAAACAAAAGAGTAAGTGTTTAATCCTTCTTTCAGTATTTCACAACAAAATGCACTCATTGAGACATGGGCAGCCAGTCCAATTTTAATCAAAAGCAGGGAGACATTTATTGATTGAATAATTCCTGATTACAGAGCCAACTGAATAATCCATAACTCAAGTGAATGAATCTGGACTCATCTTTGAGTGGCTGTTCTTCCAGTTTGGAAGCTCACCTTGTCACATGCATGGTTGGGATTTATAGAGTTAGTTGCAGCTTCACGTCTTTGGCATGTCAGTCTTCCAAAGCTCCTCTAATTGAGTCTCCTACTTATACTATTGTACATTCAAGACTAGTGTGTGAGGCTGATACACCCTGGCTGTCATCTAGGATTATAATGGTCTATCCATATGTAGGGGGCTTGAATTTGTCCTCAACATCAGTGGACAATTACCTGCTACCTCTTGGTGGGGATAATTGGGTTTCCTTATCTCTGCATAAATTCCTCTACAGGTCATTCCAAGGTCTTCATTAGGTAATACAGCATGTGTCGCCGCCATTTCTGTCTTACGGCTGTCGGGTAAAATTGAGACTACTTGTGCTAATGCAGTAGCATGAATTTGAGCATGTCAGTGTTTTTTTAGCAACTCGGTCTGTTCCTTCTTGGATGGGAAGCATTCGGATACACTGAAGATCCAGGCTTTTCTATGAAACAACATTCCATAATTGGAACCACCATTCCTTTGTGTTACAGTGTGTGACAGTGTACACACTGTGCGGTGTGATTGTACACTTTCAGTGTGGCTTATTGGGCAAGGAACTGGATGTGGTTATGATGCATAGCTAAGCAGCAGCAAATAAGGCATGGTTGTAGCTAGAGGGGGTGCAAAACACTAAGAATGCAATCCTAACCATGTCCACTCAAAAGTAAGCCCCATTGTGTTCAGTGGGTCATACACCCAGGAAGGTGTCTTTAGGATTGCAGCTTTACAGCCTTACCACAGCAAGGAAAGGACCCTTCCTCCCCTTTGAAGCCATTTTAAACAGCAGGAATAAAATGCAGGTTTATAGGGAAAAATTCCCTAATCTTTATTATAACAGTTCCATAATCCTAACCCTATTCCACTGAATTCTCCCATCCTAACCCAAATCCAAGAGGGCAAAGTTTGTATGGGTTTTTTCTCATGTGGATTTTTTGTGTGGTTTGGGCCCTAAACCTCTCAAATGCATGGCACAAGGATATGTTTAGGACACTTTTTCTTACATGACCTTGTTCATATTCTTATTCTACAACAGAAGCTCTAGATTAGTGATGTTCAACCTTTTTCATCTGGACACGCTGGCACATGGGACATTGACAAGGCAGTGAAATATTCAAGGCAAAGATTCAGCTTTTACGACCATTGACAAGGCACACCATTTTAGGGGTAAGGGGCTCAAATCCGCCAATAATCATCCCCAAATTCCCATGGCAAACCTGAGGACAATCCACTGCACTCCAGTGTGCCGTGGCACACTGGTTCGAAATCACTGCTTGTGCTGTGTACTGTGCAGGCATGACAGCCTGTCTGCTCCAGCATTCCTTAGGATTGCAGTGAAAATCCAATAACTAATGGGTACCTGTCCCAAAAGGGCTCACAACCTAAAAAGGATTTCTTCCCTTTTTCATTTCCTTTCTCCCGTGTTAATTAAATTCCTGATGACCAGTGATGGATAGATTTCAGCTAAGCCATAACATGTCAAACTGATTTATAGAAGGGAGACTGGTATTTACTATTCCTGGCCTCGACCACAATTAATATTGAAAAGAAAAGGATGCTATTTAAACAACCCTGGGAGGTTATTCGTCTGAGCGGCAGTGACACATTTCCCCCCCACGACAAAGACCAGAAAAATAACCAAGCCTTTCTAGACAAGGGCTCGTGCTTTGGAATTTATAGGTGCAACTGTGCTGGTGATGTATACATGTTTATAATAGCCCATTATAAATGGAATAACAATTCTTATTGGCCCCCTAGTGGGAGAAACACAAATCCCTATTTTTGTGACAAATCTGTGTCAGTTATAAAACCTATGACTACTGGAAGGAGTTCACACGGACAGTGAGAGGTAAATCAAAACCTGTTATACTTACTTCCCTCTCTAATGTACATCCAGGTGGGGAAATGGGTGGGAAGGGTAGAAAACCAGGTATATGCCTTTGCCACCAAGATTCAACCCTTCCAGTGGGTTCCCTACTCCCCACTTTTCACTCTTGCCTTCCTGAACCACCCACAGGCCACAGGTCACCCACAAAGATCTTGTCCACACATGTAACTTGTAGTGACACAAACAGGACTCATGGTTACCAGCGTGATAGGAATGGGATGTTGAATGAATCCCACCTAGGACAGGGTCATCTAGACCTCTGATCTCTGAGGCTTGAAATAGGTTGTGGCTTGTTGCTGGGCCTATTGCTCAGTGGAAACCTGAGTGCATGTGTGGGTTCATGTGCATGTGTGTGTGCATGCATGGCCATTCATGCATATCTGTGTCCAGGTTGTAGAGGTCTTTGCAGGCCCAGAATTTGATAGGGATGTGCAACATTGGTCTACATGATTGGTATTATTAGTTGCAATGCTCACTCAGTGTACAGGGATCAGGCTACCATCAATAGATTATTGAGCAAGTATAGAAAGGAAAGTGAAAAAAACTAATTTTACTAGTCCCCACCTGAACACAGGGTGACCATATGTCCTGTTTTCCAGGACATATCCTGCATTTTAACCATGTGTCCTGGAAAAAAATAAAAATATTTGTTATCCTCTATTTCCTTGTGAGTAGGCAGAATGTAGCCTTCTTATTATTGCTAAATTATATGTAACAAATTAGTTCTAAAATTTAATAATAAGCAACATGTAGTTATCCACATTAAAACAACATATATGAGTGTTTCTAGCTTTTATATTTTCATGTCTTACATTTTTCTTGTAAGATTTTGTAAGATTTGAATTTTTTAGAATCTTTTCTTGTTAGAATCATTTTTCTTATAAGATTTATTATAAGATTCTAAACTTTGGGGGACTTTGAGCACAATCCTACCCATGTCTACTCAAAAGTAAGCCCCATTATATCCAATGGGTCTTACTCCCAGGAAAGTGTCTTTAGGATTGCAGCCTAAGTCCTCTTTTTTTGGTCATGACATATGGTCATCCTGGTTTGAACGCTGCTTGAAGATTTCATAGCCCTTTCCCCTAACCACACAACGGGGCATATATTATAGTCCATGGTCCAGGGGATCAACATGGAAAGGATTTCTTTTATGAGTTTATTTGGGTTCCTTAGTGACCATATTATCCCTGAGTACTCTGTTCCAGGACCCCCATGGATCGGAATAAGGGAACTCATGGACTATGAAATCCACCATATAATTCAACTTCCTGAGGATGTTCTGAGAACTAGGGAGACCATACATTTTCTCCTTGGCCTTCCGAAGGTCTTCTAAAACCTCCGCGATGCTCTAGAACAATGATTTCCAATCTTTTCCATCTCATGGCACACTGATAAGATGCTAAAATTGTCGAGACACACTATCTGTTTTTTGACCATTGACAAGGCACACCATGCTGCTAATGGGGGGCTCATACCCTCATTGGCTCTACTAAACAAATGACACCTCCCAAAAATTTCTGTGGTACACCAGCAGACCATTCATGGGACACCAGTGTGGCATGGCCAGGATGATCATATGACCGGAAACTTCCATATTTGTACTCCTTATAGCCTCCTCTCTCTGTGTCCTCCAAAAGGGCTTTATTGTCCTCCATTTTGCCTTCATTTTGTAACTTTGCAGTGATGTGCAGTACCTCATCATGTCATGTGTTGTTGGACTGGTATTGAGGAGCAGAATCCAATGCAAAAATTGGATTTGAAATATCTCCTTCATATCAAAGTTATGGCTACAAAACTAAAACTAAAAAATATGCTTTGAGCACTATGGGAAAGTGAAAGTGCCCAAAATTGTAGCTTTACTCATGAGTAGGCAAATGTGCCATTATCCACCAGAAAGGTCAGGCTGAGAGGAATCCAAGACTTTGTCCTCCTTTTTAGATTAATGCATCTGATCACCCTAGGCATAGCATATTGGTTGAAAATCACAACCTTAGAACATCTCTACAAAGTGGAAATGATGTTTTAGGGCAGGGGTGTCCAAACATTTTGACACTATGCTGCAGGCCAAAAAATGATTCACATTTCAAATTTGAATAAATTTACATAAATTTACATATAAAATTGTATTAGAGACATTACAAGGCTTGCATTGAGGCTTGCAGAGGGCCACATTCGGCCCTGGGGTCAGGGTTTGGACACCCCTATTTTGGGCCTTAAAAAGCCTTCAGATAGTTGGGGAAACCCTCTCTCAGAGCTCCTTCTGGAGCACAGCTCCAATAACCTTTACAACATCCATGTGGGTCTGACCCAAGGGTTAATCCACAAATACAGTGAATCCACTGTGCACTCTGTGTGTACACGCCTAACCAATTTAGGGTGGCATAACTCTCCTGTCTCCCCATTCCCGAGGTGGTGTGGAGAGGCCAGCTCATGTCTGTGAAGTAGCCTAACCTCCCCAGGACCTTAAAGGCACTTTTGTGAAACATCCAGGCCAGCAAAGGACTTGTGTTGGACTTTACCAGCCTAACAGGCTGCAATCCTAAAGATACTTTCCTGGGAGTAAGACACATTGAACTCAATAGGGCTTACTTTTGTGTAGACACAGGATTGTGCTCTATAGCTTCAATCCTAAAGACAGTTACCTGGGAGCAAGACATAGATGGATGGATGGATGGATGGATAGATAGATAGATAGATAGATAGATAGATAGATAGATAGATAGATAGATAGATAGATAGATAAAATGGGAAATAGCTATGTGCATGGCAAATCAGATGAAGGCTGCAATCCTATACACACTTTCCTGGGAGTAGGAAGAATTGATCACAACGGGATTTACTTCTGAGTTGCTTGTTCTAGAAGCTGCCTTAGCAAGTTGTTCAGACTGCCAGAAGCACCAAAGAGGTGTTTCCCACCACATAAGATACTTCCACTGGAGGTGCCAGGGGTCGAACTTGAGACGTTCTTCAAGCAAAGACTGTGCCCTGATGTTGAATTATGGCCCTTCTTTCCGAGCTGTTTGGAAGGAGGGTAGAATGACCATGACATTAACAAACAGCTTTCGTCCATATATCTTAACATCCCACATCCACAAAGATCTTTTTTTGGTTCGCTCTGACGTAGGCTCAGACAGGTTCTGTTTCAATTTGACTTCAGATAACGATAGCCCTGCCACTATTATTATTTGCTGTTATATTCTTTTTCTGGCGCAAGAGGTTTTGAAGCTTTATTTATAGCTGGTAGTTGCCGAAGGAAGCAAGTGGGGAAAAAAATAATGTTTTCATTATGTCTGTGGACAAGGCATACATTTTAAGTGCTCAATTTTAGAATCAGACAAAACGTTATGGGGAGCTTAAACGACTTCTTAATAGTGTTGGGCAATTTGGATGCACTTAAGAATGACATTGCGGGCTCCAGCAGGCCAGTTGTTGAAAGAAAATATCATTTATCAAAATGGCTTCCAAAACACTGTGTTTCATAAGTGTCTCGCGCACCTACATATCAGTGTCAATCGAAGTTGTTTGGGGCCCCCTCTCCAAATATCTAAACAGGATGCAGTGAGAACGGCCGCTCTTCTTATTGTGAGCTAATAGCCCTCTATTTGGACCTGCGGAACAATATGGTGATGTGGAAGCCACGTTCTGGGTGATGTATAGAGAAAATATTTTCAATTTGGGGATGGTGGCAGAAGATTGGAACATGATGGGCTCTCCTATCCCACCCTCCCCTGTGCTTTAGCAAGTCACGATTAACAGCCAGATTGCAGCAATTTTAGAAATCTGTTGAGCCATAACCTACATAAACAAACTAATTTATCAATATGTATCAGCCATGGAAGAGCAGGCACTCAATTGTATTAGGCCAAAATTACTGGAAGGGAAAAGAGGGAGAATGTTCAGTGTCTTAGGGTGCAATCCTAAGCATGTCTACTCAGACATAAGTCCCATCTGTTCTATGGTAAGGGTCTGTCCCATCAGTTAAGGGTACAGTATACCCAACTGCAAGATCAGTATTCCCAATATACCCAAGACCAAAAAAATGCATACACATCTTAGAAACTGATTACTGGTTTATGATTTTTTAAAGGAAAAGCTAGTTTTAGGAAAGCTACTAGAAAGTAGTAGATCTTACTACTTATATCTTACTACTAGGAAGTCTTAGTGACTTGTTTTAGGAAAGAGGACTGACACTAGCATCACTAGGAGGTGTGCTGGAGAACAGGCCATACTGGATGACACACATAGGGGGAACCTATTAATCCTATCCAGTGTTGGCACAGTTGGTCCCCAGGCTCATGCCATATCCAGCACTAGCAGGCCAGACATTTCCAGTACTGATATCCAGTATGGTTGTTATAATTCTCTTCCACCAAATCAGGATAGGATCCACTGTCACACTTGCCAGTATGTGAACACAATCCCCCCCAAATCCCCCATTTTTCAAGACATATGGCAACCCAGGATCCCTCATGCATACATATTGTTGGGGTTCCTGCAATGTAGGGAGAGGAGGGGAAGGGGCAGTAAGGAAGACCTACACAATCCTTGGTGCTCTCTTGTCTCAGGGAAGTGGCATTGCTATTGGGGGTGCAAAGCACTAAGTTTTACAGGGAGCCTTACCGTGCCATGCCCCTTCCCTTCAAAGCCATTTGAATGCCTTTCTCCTGCTTCCACCATCTGGAATGGCTTCAGACGGAAGGGGCAGGGCCCTTTGCATTGCATGGTAAGGCTCCTTGCAAAACCTAGTGCTTTGCACCCCTTCTAGCTATGCTACTATCTCAGATGCAAGTGTACAATACTGTAACAGTACTATACTTGCTATCCAGAACAGAATAACGGCGGATGAAACAAGAAAAAGAAAGAGAGTCATAAGAAAATGAGTCACACTGAATGCTGCTCTGGAATGGTGTTTGTATTAGGAGCATGAACTTCTAAAAAGCAATCAAGAATTTTAATGGGATATTATTGAGATGAGGAAGAGGCAACAGGTATCCGGAGCCAAGAAGTAATTTGTTTGTGCTTGTCAGGGGTTTTGACTCTTCAGCTCACTGAACATCAGCCTGTGACCCCAAAATAATGTGTTGGGCTTGACTTGCAGCAATTCAGCATTAACATACCCGGGACTTGTGTAAAGAATAACTGCAAGCTGATGGAAGACCATCTAATAGCAATGTGTGTGCGATCTCTACAAAAACAGCAGATGTCGGGATTCTCTGGGAAGCTGAATTATTTATGGTTAAGTCAGTGCAACTCTGGCAGTGTCTGAAGTTTTTATAGATCTCCAAATAAGAGGCAAGGAAGCTGGGTCCATATTCATGCACCTGCATACTTTAGATTATAAACTATATGGATTGTGTGACGCTGAGTCATTTGGAGCTTTCGTCTGAATCATTCCAGGAGCAAATTGACATTTTTTCTCTCCTCTCTTTTTTTGCTAGGTGTGCTTAAGCTTGAAAAAAAATTTTCTATTTTTAAATTAAAAATTTGCTAGGTGTGCGTAAGCTTGAAAAAATTTTTTCCAGGCACACCAGTTTTAATAGGATGACATTTAAATTGGGGGCTGGGGTGCTTTGGATGCTCAAGATTAAAAAAAGATTAGGCTTTACCAAGCCTGGTTTCATTTCTCTGCTGCATGATGCAATCCAGCAGTGTGGTGTCCCATCAAAGTTAATGGGGTTCCACCCAGGTGCAGAGTAATTGTTAGGACGTGCAGCTTTAGAATTGGGTGCATCAGAGACTGAGCATGTATGAGCTGTTCAACACATGTGGCTGCTGATTGTGATTGCATAAAAGCAATCATTCTGAAGTCCAAACATGGATAGAGAAAGAAGTTTGGATGGTTGGATGGACTCTAAGGGTGACCTTAGAGTCTAGATGTGGGGGACTGCATATATTAAGGCAGTTTCCATGCCATCTTTACACTTCTGGCTGGCAGTTTGTAGCCGGCTGTGCTTGCTTCCTCACTCTTAGCATTTTCCTACCATTTTAGAGCAAAATTTGGAAAGTCATTTGGGTATTCCTATCCAAAACTTTTGAAGACTGGAAGAATTTGGAAGAAAACAAACTTCTCAGAAGATTAACAAAAAGGGAAGATTAACAAAAAGGGAGTGTGTCTTGCATCCCTAACCAATCTGGCTAGTCTCAGAAACCCTCTTTAAATAGGCAGTGGTGTAGCTAGAGAGGTAAAATACTATGGCTACTATCCTATCCACACTTTTCTGGGAGTAAGTCCCATTGAAAATAACAGCACTTACTTCTGTGTAGGCAGGCAGAGGACTGGGCTCTAAGTCTTTCAGGGAGTCTCACCACAGTGCGCACAGGATCTGCCTCCTTTTTGCAGCCATTCCAGCAGTGGGAGCAAATGGAAGTGTATGCCTTTTGGGAGTGTTGCAGGAGGACTTCTGAGTGTCCACCTCCATTTTGCTCCTGCTTCCTGGAATGGCTCTGAAGAGTTGGGCAAAGGGCTCTTTCCATGCTCTGGTGAGTCTCCTTGTAAGACTGATGTTACTATCCTGAGCACCCCCAAAGGACAGTGCGCGGGATCCAAGCCTCCTCTCTACATCAGCGTGGAGCAGCCAGAGGTGGCTCTGCTCAGATGGTGTAACCCTGAGCAGACCCATGTGGTCCTACTTTGGGAAAGAGATGAGCCTCCCTCCCCACAGTAGCACAGAAGACCCAATAGTTTTACTGCTGTCCTAGCACAAGAAAGGATTGCATGGCCCGTGCTTTGCAGCCCCCTAACTACTCCACTGCCTATAGCAGGTCCTACCTGGGATTATAGTCACTTTTACATGAAATTTCCAAAAGAATGTAGCCATAGTTCAATGGCCAAGAACCTATTTTGCACAGAAAATCCCATTGTCACCCTCTGGGTAGGACTGGAAGAGATGCCAAGAGACAGCCACAGTCTATCACTATAGGCACTGCTTGGCTGTATGGACTAATGTTCTGACTCAGATGCTTACTTTCAACTTAGACACAGTCAGTTGCTTCTAAATTCTTCCATGCACAAGATTCTTTCCACCTTATCTTTCATCAAAGGACAGCACACAGGAATTCCTTTCCATTCCTTTGTGCTGAATTTTCCTCCATAGGTTTTCTTTGTTGTTTGCGTGCATCAAAAAAGCTGGCACATTGCAGGTGCTGGCAGGTGCAAGTATCCCCAGTGTTTACACCTGACTCTGGAGTATTCTTTGCATGCAATCAAGTGTTACAATCTGTGCCTGCTTGGAAAACACTGCTGAAAAGCTTCCCAAGCGAAGAGATTGCTACGGCGGTGTTGGGTGATTTCAAGGGGATCTCTGGAGCATATGTAGATTATTGAATTGCCAAATGTGGGTGTATAAATTCTGTAAGGTAAAACACACACAGAGAGAGACACGCACAAACTGGTGGCATAGCTAGAGGGGGATGGAGCAGTCAGTTTTGGGGGAGTCACACTCCTTCGTAACCATTCCAGGTAGGGAGGAGTAAAACAGAGCTATATGGGTAGTGTTTGAGTACTAAAATGTAAACAAGCATAAAGCCAGCATAAATGCATCCCTTGGCATTTTAAAATAGTTTTGAAAACACTGTGCACTTCATTAACTGCATAGGTTCCTCCTATATTGAATCAAGCTTTCAAGACATTGCTATTTCACATCAGGGAATAATATATTTTATTTTTTATTTACAGCATTTCTACTCCACCTCTCTCCCCGAGCAGGCTCAAAGCTTCTTACCAAAACAAGTATAAAAGGAAATAAAAAATCACAATAAAAACCAACCAAATTTGTACCAGTGCTCAATAGCTCAGTAGTTGTGAGCTGGACAGTGGAGAGGTAAATAGGGGTATGGGGAATGAGATGGAACTGTTATGGGGTGGGGGAGGCAAAAGGGTGGTACTGGTGGATTCACCAGATCCAGAGCCTCTGTGTAGGGCATTCTGGCATTACACAGTGACTCTGGATTCTATGACAACTGACAGGTTGCCACAGAATTGAGTAGCCCCATTGTGTGGCTATTTTCTTTACTTGGGAGAAGGGGATGAAAATCCCATTCTTCTGATGAGTGACCAGTGGTCGTTTGCAGCATTCGGGATTCTGGTGCTGACCTGGCAATGGTCAGGACTGGGCTGACATGAGTTTGCACAGAAGTTATATTCACATTTTAGGCTGCTTGCAAATGTTCCTCCTCTAAGTTTCCCTTGCCATTTCTATGTTTCTTGCCATTTCCCAATGTCTCTCTGCCCAGGCATTGCTGCAAAACCCTAGACGACAATAATAGCTGAGAACTTTGGAAGCAAGATCCAGCTGGTGAGTGATGAATTGCTGGGACACGGTGACTTCACACTGCTGTTAAGCACCTTAATATCTGGAGAAGGATAATTAGAAGCCCTTTCTCCTGCAGATATATTATCTCATTCACTAAAAGATATGTGCGGAGGAAGCAATTCCCAGAGCTTTCATGTCTCGCTGCCGTTCATGAAGATGCTTCTGGTGTCGACATCAATGTACCAATCTGTTCCAGTTGTTAAAGGAAGAATGCTTATTTAATATGAGAGACACAACCCTGAGCTGATCCCCTTGCCTAACAAAAGGCAAAGAGATATTGCTTAGAATTATAGAACCATGGAATTGGAATGAACTTACAAGGTCATCTAGTCCATCCCACTATCTGGAACAAGAAATCCTAAGACAGCATCTCCAGCGGGTTCTTGATGAGCCTCTTCTTGAAGGTCTTCAGCTTCCTCACAAGGTTCCACTTCTAAACCATCTTGACTGCCAAGAATATGCTGCCTAATTCTTCCTTCTTTCAGAGAGGTGATGTGGTGCTTCCCCCATGCACACACAGATCTAGCTGCCATTGCAATAAGATGGGTAGCTAAAGTCGTTACAGCTAAAGTGACAGTGGTGTCATTAGCGTGTAAAAGGCCAGAACACTACCCCGATGATGGAACAGCTCCATACAGTGGGCAGGGCAACACCTTAGACCAGGGGTGTCCAAACATTTTGGCAGGAGGGCCACATCATCCGTCTGACACTGTCTCAGGGGCCAGGAAAATTATTTCCATTTATAATTTGAATAAATACATAAATTTACATAAATTGTTAGGTACACAATTTCTGAGTTTTGTATAGAATCATAGAGTTGGAAGGGACCTAGTAGGTCATCTAGTCCAACCCCCTGCCTGCAGCAGGAAATCCCCCTAGAGCATCCCCGGCAGGTGCTTGTTGAGCCTCTGCTTGAAGATCCCTAGTGAGGGAGAGTCCACCACCTCCCTTGGCAATCTGTTTCACTACCGAACCGCCCGAACCGTCAGGAATTTTTTCCGGATATCCAACGGAATCTCCTCTCTTGCAGTTTGTACCCATTGGTTCTAGTTCTGCTTTCAGAAGCAGCTATGAACAAATGAGCCCCTTCTTCCATATGACAGCCCTTCAAGTATCTGACGGGCTGTCAGATATATTTATATTTATATAAGTATTTATATTCTTCAGCCATCATCAGGCTCTACAATGGTATGTTGTATTATTTTTTTAATGTGAGCATCTGAAATGTACTAGGCCTTTAAAGCACTGTAAATGGAGAGCAACTGAAAGTAAGCAGAATTCATGCTATTCAGCAAAGTGGCAAAATGCAAACTACTGTCTTGGGGATGGGGGGGGGGAATCCCTGTTGTAATTGTTGCCGTCTGTTGGAAGATGCATTGCAGCTGGGTTCTGATCTCCCAATTTTGCTGTGTATCTGGATGTAAAAATGGGACTATCCCATAGTTGAAAGCATCTGGTGATAATTAGCTAATACAGCTGGAAACGGCATGCAAGATTTTGCATGCTCCGACATGCGGAAATGGCTCTGCTGTTGCATATGAGCAGAGTGTGCAAACCTTTCGGAAGATGGATGCATTGCATAAACAAGGTGACAGAGAAGTATTTCACAGGCACGCTGAAAATCTGAAGGGCAAAAATGTCAGAAATGCTCGGAAAAGCAGCCATTCAGATTTATGCAAATTGTGAAATTAATTGATCTAATTTGCATTTGCATTTTCCCTTTATGCATTTTCTTTTGTGAATTAGCTGGTGGTGTTTGTGTGTGTTTTGGTGGTTGTTGATTGTGTGACTAGGCAATGTTCTGAGTCTAATTAAGCCTTTTTGAAACTATAAGCTAATATCCAGTTTGTGGGTAAACACATTTATAAACATTAATAAGCTCCAAATTAGCTATTTTGCAAATACTGTTTTATTAATTTATTGCTAATACATTAATAAGGTCTTTGCAAAATGGGAAATTTGACATATTACTTCCATTACCGCAGCGCTGAGCCCTAGGACTTGTTTCCATTTGTTTTATTGTTAGATCTGGACAGTGCTACGTCGTGGGGGGTTTTGATTTGGTAACATTATTTGCACAAAATGCAAGAATGCCTGGCTGTTAGCGTGTAAACAGAAATCTCCTTCTAGTGCACTGGTTCTCAATCTTCCTAACGCCCTGAGTCCTTTATACGTTCCTCATGTTGTGGGGACCCCCAACCATAAAATTATTTTTGTTGCTACTTTATAACTGAAATTTTGCTACTGTTAGAATAGTAATGTAAATATCCAATATGCAGGATGTATTTTCATTGTTACAAATGAAATGTGTGTTCTATGCACACATTGAACACAATGGGATTTATTTCAGAGTAGGCATGCATAGGATTGGGCCCTGAGGCTGCAATCCTATCCACATTTACATGGGAGTAAAGGCCCCCCTGAGTATAATGGGATTTATTTCAGAGTAGGCATGCATAGGATTGGGCCCTGAGGCTGCAATCCTATCCACATTTACATGGGAGTAAAGGCCCCCCTGAGTATAATGGGATTTATTTCAGAGTAGGCATGCATAGGATTGGGCCCTGAGGCTGTCAGTCAGCCCCAGTGCGCGCGCAGCTACAGCTGGAGCTCTGGCAAGCCTGACCTGGCCCCCGGCACCAGAGGTCTTTAGGCGACCCCCAGGAAAGCTAAAGGCGACCCACAAAGGTCGCCCACTTTGAGAAACGCTGTTCTAGTGGGTCTGGGAGGCTGAATTAGTTGGCATGCTACTAAATAGAAAGCCTGTGAGAAACAGGGGTGTCCAGACTCTGGTCTGGGAGCCATATGTGGCCACCAGCAAGACTCCATGAGGAGCAATATATGAAATTTAGATCCTGCCTTTTTCCTTGTTTTCCAGTATTCACGGCCTCCTGCTCCTGGTTTTTGTGCTTTTCCAACTCTGAAGTCATCTGAAGTGTTTCAATCAATCAAAAAGTCAATCAATCAACCAGTCAATCAATCAAACAGTCAGTCAATAACACCCCTTTGTCAGGAAAAATAACCTTGCCTTTTCCAGGTTCCTATTTATTACATATAATTTATGAATTAAAAAGAATTCCATTCACAAGGAAGACAATGAAGTTTTTTTCCCAGGACTCAAGACTAAAATCCAGGACATGTCCTGGAAAAAGGGGACATATGTTCACCTTGGCTCTGCCCTTTCAGATGCATCACTTCTGCTGAGCGTTTGGGGAGATGTTCTGCTGGAGAAATGGAAGGAGGCTCCAGAAGGCAAGGAAGGCTATGGGGAAAAGGACAGACTGAGAAATGTGAGAGAATGAAATGCTAATGAGTTGCTGGGAGATCTCAATTCCCAGCAGTTGCCCTTTCAGCAGTGCTGTTGTTCTGTACTGCTTCAGATAGAGCACCTATTTGAAGTACCACCAGAATGCCAAGCTGGCAGTACTTCTGGCATATGAGGCCAGATCCATCATGAGAAATACCAATAAAAAGCCCAGACTGGATGGGCAGAAAAGCCCATTTCTAGGGCAGAAAAGCATGCTTTGGAGCTCTTCCTCCTGAGCCAAGCCTCCTTCCACTGTTGTGTTCTAGGTCCTGGAATTCTGTCCCATGGGTACCACCAGACACCACCTCAAGTACCACTGGTGGTACCACTGGTTGAGAAACATGGCTCTAGTACGTTGACCTCTCATGCCTCATTTCTGTTTCTACATCACAAGGGATGATCAGATCTGCCTTCTCATTATCAGCCTCTTATGTCTAAAGAAATGCTGCATTCAAAATCCTCTGTTGCATCTGCTGTTTTGCCTGACCTTTTGAAAATAATTGTCAATAGCTCTGTATGAGTGCTTCCTAGCTAATTTCTCATAAAACCATAGGATGCCTCTTTTGCATTCTTGCTGAGATGAATACGCTCAAGTTTTAAAAGTTTGCCCTTGCATGGTTCAATGATGATGATTAGAATGCCTTCAATTATAAAACAGAGACAGTGTTTAATTACACCGGTTTTCATTTTTCATTTCCTCGTTCATTAATTACTAGTTCTGTTTCTTCTCATGCGCCCCATGCTTTTAGCGACTTGATTTTACCACTTCTGAACGATTTCAGTGTTACGAATTGCCTTCCCTCATCCATCATCAGCTCTCAAGGTGACCAAAGGCCAAACCCAAAATTCCTGAACCCCAAGGCCAAAATTCCTAATCCCTCCCCAAAATTCCTACTTGCTGAAAAAAATTGCCAAAAAATATATATATAGTTTTTGTTTTTCGGTTTTTTGAACATAACTTTTGATAGGAAGGAGATATCTCAAAACTGATTTTTGCACTGGATTCTGCTCTTCAATACGAATCCAACGACATATGGCATGATGGGGTACCATGCACTACCACAAAGTTTCAAAATGAAGCCAAAATCATGAGCTGCTGGAATTTAGAATAATGTGGGAAATAAAAAGAGTGCAGAGTGAAACTTATATGTTGGATTTCAGGAAAGCTGATTTTAACATGCTTAGAGGAGTCATAGGTGGAATCCTATGGGTTGATGATCTAATGGGGAAAGGGGCCCAAGATGGGTGGGAGCTCCTTAAGAGGCAGCGTCTACAAGCACAGTCAGAAACAATTCCAATAAAAAAGAAAGGGGGAAAAAACCTGAAAAAACCAGGTTGGCTGCACAAGCAACTTGGGGATCAGCTGAAGTTAAAGAAAGAGAAGTATAGGGAGTGGAAGACTGGAAAGATCACCAGGCAGGAGTACAGGCAGGTAGCCCGGTCCTGTAGGGAGGGGGTCAGGGATGCTAAAGCTCAGTATGAGCTGAGGCTGGCCTGGGGAGTCAAGGATAACAAGAAGAGCTTCTTTAGATATGCCCAGAGGAACAGGAGGAGAGACGAGGAGCTGGGGCTGCTCTTGGACAAGGATGGACAACAGGTGTCTGGAAACCAGCAGAAGGCGGAGCTGCTCAACTCCTACTTTGCATCCGTCTATTCACAGAAGGAGGGCTGTGCAAATGGGGGTGCGGGATCATTGACTGATTCGGGGATGTGTTTACATCCCCTAAGAGGTAATGAAAACATGGATGGTGCAGAACAGCAGATTAAGATTGACAGAGAACTGGTTCAAAACCACTTAACTGGCCTAAACGAATTCAAGTCATTTGGACCGGATGAGCTGCATCCTGGAGTTCTGAAGGAACTGGCAGATGTCCTTGCAGAGTCTTTGTCGATCATCTCTGAGAAATCCCTGAGGAGTGGAGAAGTGCCACTGGACTGGAAGAGGGCAAATGTAGTCCCAATCTTTAAGAAAGGGAAAAAAGAAGACCCAGGAAATTATAGACCAGTCAGTTTGACTTCAGGCAAGATATTAGAGCAAATCATAAAACACACAATTTGTGCACATCTAGACAAGTACTCGGTGATCAAAACAACCCAGCATGGATTTACCAAGAATAAATCTTGCCAGACAAATCTGATCTCCTTTTTTGATCGGGTTACGAGCTTACTGGACATGGCAATGCTGTGGATGTCATTGATCTTGACTTCAGCAAAGCATTTGACAAAGTCCCACATGACATTTTAATGAGGAAGTTGGAAAAATATGGGCTAGACAGGGCAATTGTTAGGTGGATCTGCAACTGGCTCGATGGCCGCACTCAAAGGGTTTTAGTAAATGGTTCTGTGTCAACCTGGAGGTCTGTTTCAAGTGGGGTACCCCAAGGCTCTGTCTTGGGACCGGTTCTCTTTAACATTTTCATTAATGACTTAGAGGAAGGGATACGGGGGAGCCTGATCAAATTTGCAGATGACACCAAACTGGGAGGAGTAGCAAACACATCAGAAGACAGGAGAAACCTCCAGGAGGATCTGGATAAACTGGAATCCTGGGCTGTAACAAACAGAATGAATTTCAACAGGGAGAAGTGCAAGGTTCTGCACTTAGGCAATAAAAACCAAAAACATAGGTATAAAATGGGGGATGCTTGGCTTGGCAGCACAACATGTGAGCGGGATTTTGGAGTCGCCGTGGATCACAAGCTGAACATGAGTCAGCAAGTGATGTGTCTGCAAAGAAGGCAAATGCCATTTTAGGTTGTATTAAGAGGACTGGAGCTTCCAAGTCACGAGAAGTTATGGTTCCTCTTTATTCTGCATTGGTGAGACCTCACCTTGAGTACTGTGTTCAGTTCTGGGCACCTCGAAGAAAGATGCAGCCAAACTGGAGCAAGTCCAGAGGAGAGCGACAAGAATGATCAGTGTGGGATGGAAGGGAAACCCTACGAGGAAAGTTTGGGGGAACTTGGGATGTTCAGCCTGGAGAAGAGGAGGCTGAGAGGAGACATGATTGCCCTCTTCAGATACCTGAAGGGCTGTCATAGGGAGGAAGGGGCTCATTTGTTCATAGCTGCTTCTGAAAGCAGAACTAGAACCAATGGGGACAAACTGCAAGAGAGGAGATTCCGGTTGGATATCCGGAAAAAATTCCTGCTGGTGAGGGCGGTTCAGCAGTGGAACAGATTGCCAAGGGAGGTGGTGGACTCTCCCTCACTGGGGATCTTCAAGCAAAGGCTCGACGAGCACCTGCCGGGGATGCTCTAGGGGGATTTCCTGCTGCAGGCAGGGGGTTGGACTAGATGACCTACTAGGTCCCTTCCAACTCTTTGATTCTATGATTCTATGATTCTATGTAGGACAATGATGCCAAAATGTAGGACACCTGGATAGGAGGCTAAAAATCTGGACAAATCCAGGTTTTTCCGGTCATCTGGTCACTCTTCTGTCACCCTCCTGGAGCAGGTAAGTCAACAGGAGAGGCAGAAGAGGGTGGTTAGTGGGTGGCACATGGAAGGAGGCTGCCAAAGGGGGTCGATCTTGCACAGTATCACATCCCCCTTTCCTGGAGCATCCTTGCCCCCATTCTCCTCTTGGATTTGTGCCAGCAAAATCAGAAAAATCATCTCCTTTTACCTCTAAAGCCTCCCTATCTGTTCCTGCTGAATATAGTGTACTGTTTTTGATGTCAAGGAGTCCACCCAAATGGGATTAAAATAGGCAAAGAGCCAGACTGGTAGGACGATCTGGAGGCAGAAAAACTGGGAGGGATACAAGGAGGTTGGATAACTGGCTGGCCTTTTGATTCTGGCAGGTAGATGAGCAAAATACAGTCAATCCTCAACTTACAACCCTTCAAGATGCAAACTTTCATACTTATGAACATCCCTGTGATTTGAGCATCCATCAAAATGTGAAAAAAATGCATTGAAGACAATGGTGTTGGAGTTTCCAGAATGAAGCTTGTTCGTAAGTCGAGGACGTACTATACACAGGATGATATGTCACTAGCCTTAATGTCCTTTAATTTTTATTGGGACATGGTGACTGGTTAGGACACCCCAAGGAACTTGGACTGCTGTGGTGGGCCAGTATAAGGGATTTAAGGGCATGAAGTGAAAAATGCTCTCATTAGCTTCAAGGGAAGTTTTCCCATTTAATAAAAAGCACAAGTGTTGCTTGGAGGGGGATTAGAGCAATCCTGGTTAGGATTGCAATACCTTTCCTACTCTCCCTCGCACTTTGGTTCTGATCTATTGGAGCTCAATCCAGTTGCTCTTTATCAAACAAAATGAAAACATAACAGGACTTATTATTAATAACACATAAATAACTTATTTATTTATGCACTTATTAATAACACATAAAGTTTGACCTCTGGAGGGAGTTTAGGATGTCACAGATACGGCACCAGATTCCAGTTGTTACTCCAGAAAGGTTCCAGGTTGGACATAGAAATATTCAGAGTCTATACAGGTCAGGGAGAAATGGTGCTGGGATGTAAAGGGGATACTCAGCTTCCAGTGCACATTCCCTTCTGTGCATAGACCATGTTACTAGCATGGAAACTGTAAATTTATTTTCCCCCACCTTTGCGTACAATCTCAAGGTATTGGCAACATATATAAATATATTCAACTGAAATGCTAATCCATGCAGGGTCTATTCTTGGAAACATGTCGTCAGTTTTTCCCCCTCCCTGGCAGAAGGCAGCTGCAATTAGGCAAACTCATAATTTATTGTAGGCATCAATTAAGATGAAGATAACATGAATTGTACTTTTCATGGTTGCTTGGTAGTTGTTGTACCTGCTAATTAAGCCTCAGAAAGATGGCACCCCAGAGATTAGAGCAGGGAAGACATCACCTGTCTGGTCCATTTTGTTCAGGAGATTGTTTTCTTCATGCCTTGGAGGGAGATGAAGGGAGGGGGATCTCAGTAGCTTTCTGATGGGATTCACATGAACAAGTGAATTCAGTTCTCTCTCTGCAGAGACCTGTGAAAGGTGCAAACAAGCTAAAAACAATCCTCAGATGGGATTCCTCCTCCTGGACTTCGTTTTGAAATTTTGATATAGGAAGACAATGAAATTTCTTGGTATTTCCAATCCTGATCCCTTGTCCTGTGTGTCCTTCGTACTGATCATTGGTCAAACACTCCTAGGGTGCAATCCTAAGCAAATTCTCAGCACTGGCAAAGCTGTGCCAATGTGGCATGTGCTACGTCTTGCAGTTGTGGGGCAGGTATGGTTGCCATAATTCTCTTCCACAAAACTGGGACAGGACCCCCTGTCAAACATCTCAGTATGTGAATGCAATACATGTGGCAACCCAGGGTGGGGGTGCATCATGGAGACCTTCCCAATGTATAAGATTGCCGTATGTCCCGAAAAACAGGGACAATTCCAATTTTTGTGGATTGTGTTCACATACTGGCAAATAGGACAGAGGGTCCTGTCCTGATTTTGTGGAAGAGAACAATGCCCTATCAAGTGTTTATTCCCCTACCATGGAGTTGCATTGCCTTACTCTACTTTGGAGTTTCTACATTATCCTTGAATGGAAAAATGCATAGGATTATGACCCCAGTGAGCCATGTTCAACAGTGATGGGCCCGGCCTGGCCCAACTGCTGGAGGAGACACACTGAAGTAGGCGGGCCGGGCCGGGATCAGGGGGCGGGGCTGGGGTCAGGGCCGGGGCCTGGGTCAGGGAGTGGGGCCGGGGAGGGCATGCCACCCACCCCAGCATGCTGCGGGTGTGGGTGGGTGGGGCGAGCCCCAACCCCGGTGCACTGCACATGAGCGAACCCCAGCGCATGCACAGTGCGTCTCCTCCAGCTGGGGAAGATGCACTGCGCTTGCGCTGACCTCGGTGCGTGCGCAGTGCATCTCCTCCAGCTGGAGGAGACGCACTGCATGCGCGCCAAGGTCGCGCAGTGTGTCTCCTCCCCAGCATGCTGAACCGGAACACTGGGTTTTCTGGCCCCCCTGTTGCTACCAGATTGGTAGTGGGGGGGGGGGGCAAGAGAACAAGCGTTTCGGGCGATCTGGCCCGAACTGGCTTGGGCCCACCACTGACGTTCAACATCCTCCCTGCCTCTTTCTAACTCAGTGATTTTCAACAATTGTGCCATGGCACACTGGTGTGCCACAGTTGATCAGCAGGTATGGTATAGTATTTTGGGTAAGGCCATTTATTTGAAGTGAAAATGGAGGAAATTTGCAGTGAAATTGTAAGGATTTGTGCTCCCTACCAGCAGCATTGTGTGCCTTATCAATGGTAAAATAAACTGATGGTGTCCCTTGACAATTTTACCACCTTGTCACTGTGCCATGAGATAAAAAAGGTTTAAAAATCTCTAATCTAACTGCTTGCATGGGGATACCTGCTCTAGTGGTAAATGCCAGTGGTAAATGCCAAGGTTGAGGGCACCTTGGGAGCCTGCTGTGCTCATTGGTGGAAGGCACAATGGCAGCACCGTGGCAGTCATGCTAGAGCGGGAGAGGAAATAGGATTGGACACAATGTCATTAACCTAAGGAGGCCCTATTAAAATCACCTTGCTTTTAGTAGTCATCTGATGGTAGATGTTGATTCCAAAAGATTCCACACCAGACCTGGAGTTTGTAGCAACCCTCTGTGCAACGTTTGGTCAAGCTCAGGGAAAGTTTCCAGAAGTCCTCAAAGGACCAAACTTGAGCCCAATTTAGCAAAATGCAAAGCAATTTATAGCTCTAGGGAACAGATCAGTCAACGAAATATAAATAATTCCATCCAGAGGAAACTAATAGCATGGAGGAGAAGAACCTTGCGCAGGGTAATCATTGACCAGAGGATGAAAATTCTCCTTCACTGCTGGTGATCAGAATCCCTAATGATCAGTTTCAAATTAGAGACCAGCCAAGCACTTGGGTTTTTAGCACAGATCTCTCTCTCTCTCTCTCTCTCTCTCTCTCTCTCTCTCTCTCTCTCTCTCTCTCTCTCTCTCTCTCTCTCTCTGCATGTGTGTGTGTGTGGGTCAAGCCTTCAGTTTTTCCTTCTGAAAGTTATGACCCATCAGCTCTGTTTGCCCTCTAAATCTTGAGTACTTCATTAGTTAAAATTCATGGTCAGTCAAAAATCTGTCCCCCAGTAGATGTGAATTATCTGACGCAGTTATGCAAAGCAAAACATAGCTCTGGCTTCTAGTAATAATTCCTCTTATGCAGGGGTCCTCAAACTACGGCCCGGGGGCCAGATACGGTCCACCAGAGCCCTCAATCCGGCCCGTGGGCACTTTCAGAACCCCCCCCGCCACCCGGCCAGGGTTGGGGGAACCCCAGGGGCCTTGACACCAGGCACACAAGTGCAGGAGGGACAGAGCGGGAAGCGCGCACACCTGTTGCCACTTCTCCGCAGTGCCAGGGGTTCCCTGGCCGGTGCGTGCGCCCTTCCCGCTCAGTTGCTGCTTTCTGTTTAGTTGCTGCATACACACCCAGAAAACCCATGGCGCTGCGGAGAAGCGGCAACAGTCATGCATGCTTCCTGCTCAGTCCCTCCTGTGCCCTTCCCGCTCAGTTGCTGGCTTGTAAGTCACACTTTCCTAGGATGGATGGGGCTCTGATGCTGCAAGCATGCCACATTTTCCTGGGAGTAAGCCCATTGACTATCATGGGATTTACTTCAGTGTAGGAATGCATCACAGGCATGGGGCGTAGCTCGCCGGGAGGAAACTACAGTCCGGCCCCTGACAGTGTCCGAGGGACAGTGACCGGCCCCCTGTTTAAAAAGTTTGAGGACCCCTGCTCTTATGCATATTAAGGAGACTGAGGTGCGCATATTGAGGAGAACATAAGGATATTTGTCGTTTTATTCTCCATCCCTTTTCTAATGATCCCAAGCATGGAATTTGCCTTCTTCATTTCTGCCACACATTAGGTTGACACTTTCATCAATCTATCTGCTAACTAGGGTTGTATTAGGGCTACAAACCTAACCTCCAGTTTGGCTGGCCCAAGAAAGACATATGCAGACATGCTCTTGTTTCCCTATATCATCACGGGAATGGAAAGACTGATTTAGTGCATAATCCAAACCATGTCTACTCAAAAGTAAGCCCCATTGTGTTCAGTGGATCTTACTCCCAGGAAAGTGTCTTTAGAATTGCAGCCAAATTGTGCCAGCCTAGGTTAGAATTGCACACTTGCCCCCCAATCCAGAGTAACTAGTTCACTAGATCCGTTGGAGCAAGATGCATTTGCGCTGACACAGCTATGGCACCATCTAGTGGAAACTGATGGGAATTTCATATAGCAATCCATAGTAAATCTTACATCCGTCGGAGCAAGAACTGCCACAGTTACTATGGATTGAGCCTTTGGTCATTTAGGAGTTCAGATTGAACATGAAAACTTCTGCAATTATCTAAACTCTTTGCTTTGGCAGATGTGACATGGATGTTTTCAAGCTTTCCATTCCACATCTGTAGCCATGAGGGCTACAAACTTGTTGAAAATGAGTCTCCAGAAGTTGGATTCACTTCCCAGTGCTAGATGCTTCACTTCCACAGCTGCTCAGAATGCACACAGCATTCAACTTCCTCATAACTGTGCTGACTTGAACATCTGGGGAAATTTGCAACATCTGGATATATATCACATTACATTACAATTAAAAAAGCAGGCCTCCCTCAGTCTTGGAAGACTATGGTATCGTGCTCGGAGCTGCATACGCTGCATGCGAAGCATGAAACCTGGGTTGGATTGTTATGGAGGATAGGCTGTTACCCAAGCAGCAAATCCCCCCTCTCCACGCCACTGAATTAGTCCAATGGAAAGGCAGAGCTGATACGATTGGATCCAGCTGGCGTCGCAGAGCTGGACTAAGGACAGGAGCTCACCCTGTCTTGTGGGGCCGACCCGTGTCTTGAATCCAGGCCTGCTGGTTAATAGGCACAGCACCTTAACCGCTTGCGCCACCCACAGCTATAGAATTACATCATTACTTGGGTTTGCAGCCATCACTTGATGGCCTCCAGCAATGCTTCTTCGATATAAGCTGCTATCCTAAAGACACTTTCCTGGGACTAAGACCAGTGGTTGGCTTCATGGGATTTTCATGGGATTTTCAGAAGCAGGAACTTATGGGAAAATCCTTCATGGGATTTTCAGAAGCAGGAACTTATTAGCAAAGGGCTCTATAGAACACAGGTTCTATAGAGCCCTTTGCTAATAATTTCCTGCTTTTGAAAATCGGTTATTAATGGGACATAGAACCTGTTGTTAATTTAGTATATTAGGACATAGAATTTGAATTTATTTGAATCCCACCATTGAATAAGACCCACTGAAAACACAGGGGCTGACTTTTGAGTAGGCCTGGTTAGGATTGTGCTCATTGCCAGCTTCTTCTACAGGCTTCCAAGCAGTGGTAATATGTAGTCTCAGCTACATCAAGCGCATCGTTCTCTTCCCGTTCCAAGCTCTTCCTGCTGAGCCAAATGTTTTTGTGACGCCCTGCTTGTTTTATCCCAGGGAGCAAAAGTCTCATCTTTTTTTGTCTTTCCTCTGATGAATGTAGTTATTTTGAGAAGGTGGGGCACTGCCTCCTGGCAAATGAGATGTTTGTTTATGGATCTGATTGCTTTCCATATAGAGTCTTAGGGAAATTAGTACCTGTGGTGAAAGGCAATAGACTGACGGCTTCAGACTCTAGTTTATCGACAGCACAAAGTAGCAGAAATGAAGCCTGTGCTGCATTTTTGCTACTGTTTTGATTTTTGGGTTGGTGCAGCGGTGGCTCCAACAGGTTTGCACCTACTCTATAGAACCGGTTGTTAACAAGAGATAGGACATATAAAGTTTAAAAATAGCCATTTAAAAGTGGCTGCCAGATGGGCAGAGAACCGGTTCTTAATTTCTTTGAATCCCATCACTGGGTTGGTGTTTTGGATTGAAAGCACTATTTTTGGAATGGGAGAGGTCAGATATATGCTCCCCCAAATCCTCTAAATGTAACAATATTCTACTGTCTTTTGCCATTGTTTCATCTATTTCCTCCTCTTCCTCCTGATTAGTGGATGAATGATTAACAGTGAAATCCTAAGCATGTCTACTCAGAAGTAAGTCCCATTGTGTTCAATAGTACTTTCTTTAGGAAAGCATGGTTAGGACTGCAACCCTAGTATCTCATGCAGTTCTTGCCATCCCTCTGGCTTCTGCACGGGAAGGAACACCAGAGGTAAACAACGTTGTAAGACATTGAATGCGAATAATAAAATAGCAGCAAAAGAAAGGGTATCCCTTATAAGGTAGAAAGGTGGGCATATATATATATATATATATATATATATATATATATATATATATATATAAATCGGGATTTGAAAAAGGGATTGTGATTCTCCCTCTGATAAATATAAGAGAAGCACTGCTTGAAAATTTGCCTCTTGCCCTATTACAGGGGCAGTGGCATAGCTAGTGTGGGGGCAAAGCACTAAATTTTGTGGGGACATTCATTGCAGTGTCCAAGTGGCCCGTCCTCCTCCCCTTCGGAGCCAGTCTGGGTGGGGGGAACGAAATGGAGGTGAATGCAGGATGGAGTGAACAGGCAGTCACTTTTGCTCCCTCCACCCAGACTGGCTCATGAGATTGAAGGGCTAATTGTACACTGCAGAGAGGTTCCCACCAAAACGTAGTACTTTGCACCCCTTCTAGCTGTGCCACCGGATAGGGATATATAGGGCAGTGGTGTGAGACACACCAGGCTGTGGCCACTAACAGACTGCCCCAGTTGCATTGCCTATTTTCAGCTGCAAGGAAGAGTTATTTCCTTATTATGCAATATTTTTTTTGGCTTCCAAAAGCTACCCAGGATATGAAAGGACTGGCAGTTCAAAACTTTTCACTTTAATGCTCTTCATTTCGTTCCAAAAGGGACACAGATTCATTTTGATGAGCCAAGGACAGGAAAAAAGGAAGAGAAAATACTAAGTTGTGCTTTAATATTTCAGCAGTGCTCTTTAGTGCTACTTTGGCTAAAGGTCTAGCAGCATTTCCATAATGTACACACTTTCAAGAAAAGCTGATCTCAGGAGGAACGCCTATAAAATTGCTATTTCAGTAGAGACAAGCCATGAAATCTCTCTCTCTCTCTCTCTCTCTCTCTCTCTCTCTCTCTCTCTCTCTCTCTCGTTTTTAAGATGATACATGTTTCCCCTTGCAAACAAGAGGACACCAAAAATTTGATCAGAAAATTATCAGGGTCCTCTTCCTCTCTACCTTTTCCCAGTTGGGATTCCAACACTGAACAAGCCTACTTAGATCCTCTTATTATTTAGGGCCTTCTTATTAGTTTCTAAGAGGAAGGAGTGAACCCATGGAATACAAACTCCAAGCTGATCCCAACGTACCACAAATCATGGCAAACAGGAAGCTTCAGGTTGGATATCTTGGGAGGTATCAAAGGAAAGTGGACCAGTAAATGGGACCCCAGGCTCCTAAAGAGGCCTAAGAATGGTAGGGTCTGGCCTCCTGGCTCACAGGCACTGTTCACCATGAGCAACCTGACTGCACCGCCATGCAACTCCAAGCTGAGCCCCATGCACCATATTGCTTAGCAGCCTGCAACTTGGCCATGACACAAGATGGCATCACCTGGAGCTTAGAGACAGCATCATGATACAGTTGCACATGAGGATCCATACACCATCAACACCCTGTTTCTGTTTCATTGAAAACATCCCTACCTGGCAACAGCAGGCATCAATGAGCACCACCAGGCACTGGACATTCCTACCAGGCTCTGGGCACATATAGGCACTGGGCTTTCCTGCCAGTTACCATACATAGCCACCAGACAGCAGATGTCAGGAAACATCAGGCATCACTGGGCATTGTGCATCCATACGGGGAACTTGGCATTAGGCCCCAGGCACCACTGGGCACCAGGCACCACCAGGCAATGGTCATCAGACATCACTGAGCACCACTGGGCATCCCTTCTGGGCACTAGCAGCATCAGGCACAACTGGACAACACTGGGCAGCTGGTACCACTCAGCACCAAATTGGTTTGAAGTGGGTCCTTACATCACAGGAAGAATATGCTTTTCAAAATTTCATGCTCCTTGGTCCAGGGGTTTTGGCTGGGCATTGATGAGTCAGGGATATTTCATTGTTAACTATCGGTACAAAAATACATTGCACCCCTTTCCACCCGCTTCTGAAATGAATTTCTCAATATTGGTTCTTATTGGTGCTTATACAGTGGTGTAACTAAAAGCAGTGCAAAACTTAAAAGTTTTGCAGGGTGCCTCAGCACAGTTCCTCCCCCACCCTTTGGTGGTGCGAGAAAAACAGACCTGATTGCCACGCCATATGTGAGAGTAGGATGAGTAGGATCCTCACCAATTCTTCCACCAGAATGAGATCATATATAAGCAAGAGAAACTTGGTCTGCCTTGCTGAGCAGTTACATTGGTGCCATTCCATACCATTACTGCCCTTACCATTTAAAAACAAATCATGCAAGGTGAGATCTCCGCAGCATATCTCAGTGGATGGTCGGATAAATGTGGGAGAAGCTTCTCTGAGCCTGTAGGATCCTGGCCACAGAGGCCCAAATCCAGCTATGTCCCAGAAACTGTGCAATGTGCAGCCTATGGTGTGGGAAAACATTAACAGGTTGTTAGTAGTACAACTATTCTAAAATATTGCTGCAGAAACTGATTAAGAATATTGACAGTCTGGAAAGCTAATGGCTAACTATTCTCAAAACCTGAATATACAGTGCTGTAGGTGCTATTTATTAGAGACCCCTGAAACTGACTTTATAACCGTCTTCCATAAGATATTATTTCATACGAACCAGGGGTTAAAAAGTGAATGCTCCTCAGATATAAATAATGGCCTACATGGTAAACGATTGAAATCATTTAATAGCCAGTGAGGCATCGTTCCTTCCGAGCATGAATACATGTTGAAATGTTATACTATCACCTTGTTCAACCTCTGCCATAAAATTAATTACCTTTGGATAGACCCCATTTAATTGCTCATAAAATTGATCTGACTTTCCAGCTTTTATGGCAATCACTATGTCATCAACAAAAAGTGCCAGGGATAAATAAGACATCCAGTATTTCCCTCTCTCACCCACGTTGCTCCCCCTCCACTCTCGTGGGGCACGATCACAAGTGGCATAGCCAGAGGGGGGCATAACATGAAATTTTGCAAGCACTTGAATGTGCCATGCAAACAGTCCCTCCCCATTTACCCCCATTTTGCTTCTTGGTATGATTTATGTTGTATCCTTGGTCATTGGAATTCTCCCTGGTAGGACCAGTAATGTTCCACGTTCAGTCACTGGTGGAAGTTCTCACTGACCTGAAAAGTTGGGTCAGGCCCAGGAACTAAGTCTGGATTCAGCATGTTTATGCCACAAGTATTGGTAGTGTGCAAGTTGCATAATCTCTCCCAGCAATTTCACATTGTTATTAAACAAGTAGAAATATATTTCTGGATCAATGCATTGTCTGAGTGGAGAAACATTTCATATATTATTTAGTCTATTACTGTTTTACATGCAATAAAAATCCCTCTCTTTCAGCAGGTTTTGGGGGATGCTGCTTTTTAGTAATGAGTTTCTGAATGAGGCTGCTGTCTGTTTTGGATGGCAGTAAATCAATGATCTGTCAAATGTTCTGTATTGTAACTTTTTCCCAGTTTGGATCCACCATAGTTAATATGTAGATCTTAAGCACATCATTCCCCTAAAACATGAGAGGTTTTAAAAAAAGAAAAAAAATGCCTTTCATAAGATTTTTCACTGTCACCAGAAATAAATACCTGGTCCTAAGAAAGACTTTCATCCAAATGTATGAGACTTTGTAGGAATGTGGTATTCTACTCTTGCAAACTTTTCTCTTGAACATTTTCCCCTGAAAATAACCACTACAGTAAGCCAGATCTTGAATCAAAATTTGCTGGGCTCTGGGGTTGTGCCCATTTAAAATTACTTTGCAATGAAATTCCTAGTAGCATTTCTAGTATGATGGCCAAACTACACAAGGCATTGAAAGTCTATGATCTTATTTCCAATCTCCTTAATCCAATCTCTTTATTTACAAACTCTGTTTTTCTAAAAGTGGCACAGGATAGAGAGTTTGGATTGTGAGAGAGTAAGAGGGGAGGGTTTTTTTTAAAAAAAACTTTTCTGTACCCACAAGACACGGATTTCCTGCTATAGGCAGGGGTTGGACTAGATCAGTGGTCAGGGAATAGGGGTAAATTACCCCAAATGGGGTAAAAATGAAATTCCTGGGGGGTAATGGATGATTGTGCTGCCAAGACACAGCTGGGCATGCATATGAATCTGTCAAGGGCAGCTCCCCCTCTTTACCCCTCTTGACAATGCCCACTGGGGCAGGGAAAGGGGAACCAAGGGAAGCCCCCAGGAGCCAGCCAGAATGAGCACAGGAGCGCCCAGGCCACTGGCAATGCACCCCTGAGAGGTGCAGGGATCCCAGCGCCGGCTGCTTGCGAGACACTGGGGGAAACTGAGGCGACACAGACCAGAAGGCAACAGGCTGGGCCCTGGGGAATGGGACTGGGGGAGCAGGAGGAGGGACATAACAATATAGGGGAAAGCAAGGGTCACTAGAGAAAGAATGGATGCAGGGTTTGGTGGGGGTAATGTCAGCATATCAAGGGAGTAACGTTGGTGTATGTAAATATATTTTGGGGTAAAAGGTAAAAAGTTCCCTGACCCCTGGACTAGATGATCCACTGGGTCCCTTCCATCTCTATGATTCTATATCATTTTGAAATAAATCAGCATGCCTTTTATCCCCTTTTTTTCTCCTGTTAGAAAGATGTATTTTCCATATCTGGTAAAATACCAGCTTGGGAAGGTATTTATATCGGGAGCAAAGCAGAGGGACATGGTTTCATTCCTCCGTCCCTGGCAATGAGGTGCAGGTTCTCTAAAGGAGACCTCTCTAACTGGTGTCAGATATGTATGAGCATCCTCCTTGTCTAACAGGTGATCATTTGTAACGTTCAGCACATCACACACTGACTTGACAGAGGAAACGGGCTTTTCATCTCCAGCAGCTGTCAGTGGAACAAGAAAGCTCATCACCGCTCGAATTAGGTTGTTAATCTGAATTCACCGCCATTGAGAGGCTGGTCTCTTGCTGGCTAAGGGGTAGTTTTAGAAGGGACTGAAGCCAAGGTCTTGCACCTTGTTGGGAACACCACAAGTCTGGGTGGCTTTGTAAAACTCGTCTGACTTTTTTTCCGCTTCCTAATGATTGTTTCGCTGTGGAATCTCATAGCCTTATGTCTCTGTGACAGATTTTACAGCAATAGCATATTCTTCACACTCCAATTACTCCCCCTCTGATGAATTTGCACCTATAATAGAGCTAAATTTCATTCAAAACAGCTCCTCTGAGTCATTCTCAACTGAGTTTCTTTTTTTGAAACTCGTCCTTCTCTCTGTTGTCCCTCGAAAGACAATGGCATAATGAGGGCCCAATTTAAATGTGAGAGACGGTATGCAAACACAGCTTACCTGGCAGTTGAAGGGTGCAATCCTAACCTAAGCCGGCACAATTTATCAGTCTTCTCATTCCTGTGGTGTGGTAGGGAGGCAAGCACATGTCTGTACATTGGCCAACCCTCCCCTGGAGTGGTGTACAAATGTCATATGCCATATGGCCCAAGATATATATGGCCCCAGATCAGCAAAGGACTTATGTCAGCGTTTAGGCCAGTCTAACTGGAGATTAGGATTACAGCCTCAGATATAGCTTGCATCGTCTAACTCATCCTCAGTCAGCACCGTTGCAATGTTGATGCACCTCCAGCATGCCCACACAGATCTAGGATTGCCAACTAGGAATATAGCACAGGGGGCTTGACTGTTTTTTAGACAAAGGACCACATCAAACATCTGGCACATTGTCAAAAACCAGATAAAATATTTTTAATATAAAATTCAAATAGAATAATAAACAAATGGGCTCAAATATCCAGCATTTTTGCAAGCACCAACATACAGCACAAAAATAAAGCCTACACTTAATAGGACCCCCATTCCCCTACCGCACCATCAAAGCTCCAGTTGTGGTTATTCAACTGGGCCAGAGGATCTTAGGGGATAAGAAGCTTGTTGTGGACCAATAAGAAGCTTGCAATGGGCCACATCTGGACCCTGAACCAGGGTTTGGAGGCCCCTGATAGTGCACATAAAAATAATTGTATCCAGCGCATGTTGCTCCTCTTGCTGGAATTTGTGGGGTGGGGGTTAATATCTGATTTAAGTGCCAGGGCCGGGTCTCACCACCCTCTGCCTGCTCCACCCACCAGCCTGCCTACTGCCTGCCCTACATATGCCCCCAAATCAGGCTGCCCAGACCTCCAAGTTTCCCAGACCAAGTTTCCCAGACCCAGACCTCCAAGTTTCCCAGACCTCCAAGGAATTGGACCCCTGGACTGGGGGTCAGGGAAGGGACCCTTCTCCTACGGAAAATGGGGGGTTGGGAGGGCGTTCTGGGTTAGAGTTATGCATGTTCAAAGGTTTTCAATTTTAAAAGTGTTGAAATTAAGTACAGAAAAGCGATACAAGCATTTTTGCTTTATTTTAACATGTCCTACATTTGTCCTACATTTTTTTTAACCAGGTAGGGATTTTGGCTTGGGGGACAGGAATTTTGGGGAGCTGGGGGGGGGATTTTGGGTTTGGCATCTGGTCACCCTGCCCCAAATGACGCCCCAAATTTTCCCCAGGTTTAAGTGAACCTTGCATGTTCCAGCACAGTGGAGGAGGCCAAATGTGGCCTCCACATGTTGGCACACATCTTTGTGCCATCCTTACCAACTTATAGGGAGGCAAAATTGTGACTTACAGCATGATTGTGACACCCCCCCCCCCAGGCTGGTGCAAGAGAATTAGGATCAAGGTAGGATAGCTCTCCTGGAGCTATCAAGGTGGAGCAAGACATGTTTGTGATAAACCTTACCTGCAAATCACAGACTCATCTGTTAAGAATATGAAAAGCAAGGCAGAGCTACTTAACTGCCCTATTTATTTATGGTTCATCTGCAAACATGTGGTTGGGCTAAACTGCACAGGATTTTTTGGAACAATTTTGGAATAATTTTATTTTTTTAAATACCGAAAGTCAGTACACAGCCCACTAAGCTGTGTTCAAATGTTAGCATGAAAAGAGAAGGAAAAATATAATCTCATTTCACTGGGCTTTATATTAATTCATCATGTAGTTATTTGATGTCATATTTTCAAATCTCCACTTCACTCTCATTGTACATACAGTCTTTCCAGATGACCCTATAGGACTGGGCTGCAAGTCCAATATAAAAAAATCAACATACAGCATGAATCTGATGCCTGCTTTCTGTTCTACTAGGACATTCAACCATCACATTCATAGTAGTAAAAAGGAGAAATATAGTAGTATAGTGGAGAAACTGTACACATTGCAAAAACTCTTGGGTCTAATTTGACCCAGGGAGCACAAGAAACCCGAGTGAAATATATTTATATAGTATACTTGTATTGATAGCATACAAAATCTAGCAGCAAGAGAAATAGCTGGGGCTGTACTTTGGGTGGTGGATTCTCCCTCGTTGGGGATCTTCAAGGAGAGGCTCGACAAGCAACTGCTGGAGTGCTCTACAAGGATTTCCTGCTTGTAGGAGGTGGATTAGATGATCTATGAAGTGGACAGGCAGGGGATGTTGTTTCCAATTCCATGATTCTATGGCCAAGCCACTTTCCATGGAGTTCTGTGAAACTTTTTTTAATTTTGCAATATTTTTTTCCAGATGAAACGTTATCTCAAAAGGAGGGAGAAGCTAGTTTCAGGAGTAGGGGAAGCCCAGTGATTTTTCCCCTTACAGGTTTGTGATGCAGTGGAGTGTAATAGTAATATGTCAGAAAAAAAAATGTGTGCTGAAAGTGGTGGCATACAGTATCTGTGGTCCGGTATGAACTTGGCCCACAAATTTTTAAAAAAGCATGGAAAATTGGCAAACAGCTAACACATTTGTACCACTGCAGGAACACAATCAGGCAGGGTGACCATATAGAATGTAGGACAGAGTGCCTGTACCTTTAAAAATTGCATAGAAGAGGGAATTTTTAAACCCTTCTATGTTGAGCTAAGGTTAAGTTAAAGGTAAAGATGTCCCCAGTCAGTTATACTACTAGTTGTGTCTGACTGTAGGGTGCAGTGCTCATCCCTGTTTCTAGAGCCATAGAGCCAGCGTTGTCCAATATGTGGCTCTCATTCACACAGAATGCTATTGAACTTAAAAAAACTTGGCATCCATCAGTCTTGAAAGACTATGATATTGTGCTCGATGCTGCATGTGAAGCACGAAGGCCTGGGTAGAATGATATGGAGGATAGGCTGTTACCCAAGCAGCAAATCCCCCCTCTCCATGCCACTGAAATCGTCCTAAACATGCCTAAATTCCCTCTTCTATGCAATGGTTAAAGGTACAGGAACTCTGTCCTCCATTCTATATGGTCACCCTGCAATCAGATCTTTTGGAATCTTAAAATCCATAGAAAAATCCCAATTTTGTCAGCATCTGTAGGTAGTGGTTGGTACATATCAGCAGCCTGTCTTAGGCTCCCTCTCTTGCAAAGTGAGACTGCATTAGTTGCTCATAACTTAATTAATCCAGACTGCCTTCCTTAGCTGAATTATTGTTTATTAGATTTTGTCATTGTACTCACCCTGCTTGGAATTGGCAGTATAATTAATATTCGCATTGTGTAAGCAAGTCTTTCTCATAAGTCTGAAAGTGGTGCTGTCTTTTTTTTAACACATCATTTCCATTTAAATTGCAATTGTCCAAAGGGTTCCTCAGCTGGGGGTTCAAAAAGTACGGGATCTGCCTTGGCTAGGTCCAGCATACAGTGAAACAGGACAGAAAAAGAGGGTGACCGTATTGAATTAGGGACGAATTGAGGACATATCGAACACTTAAATACCTTTAAGTGTTTGATAAACGAGGCAGAGACTGCTCTTTAAACCCTTCTGTGTTGAGCTAAACCTGCCTCAGTTCCCTCTTCTATGCAATGATTAAAGGTTCAGGTACTCTGTCCTCCATTCTATATGGTCACCCAGCTGAGAACCCAAGATTCTTATTTGTACTTCTTACTTTATATGGGCCAAAAAAGTCTTATAGGTTTGCATTTCCTCCAATGATGTGTAGGTGGGACAGAAAAATGTAGATGGTCATATAAATTTTCCAACATATTTTAGGAAGACAAGTAAAAATGCATGGTAGTATTGGCAACACTGCTCATTCACACCATGCACATGACTTCCTACACAAGTGATGCAGGCCCACACATGCACACACAAGCAGGAGTACATGTGCATACACGTGTGTGTGTGTGTATGTGTGTGTGTGTGTGTGTGTGTGTGTGTGTGTGTGAGTGAGAGAGAGAGAGAGAGAGAGAGAGAGAGAGAGAGAGAGAGAGAGGAACTCATATTGATTCAATATCTATACTTCTATAGGAAGAGGTCAAATTTAAGTCATCCAAGTGGGTGTTGTATTCAACCAAATGTGTGTGCAGATGTTGGGGACATGGTAACAAGATCAGTCTCAGGGCTGAATCCTAACCAATTTAAGCCAGCAAAACTTACCAATTTCCCCATTCTCCCGGTGCACATATCTGTGAACTGACCTAACCACCCTCCCCAGGACCGGCACAAAGTTGCCTTCCTTTTGCTTCACCTCTATGCCAGCAAGGGCTGTGGGTGGCGCAAGCGGTTAAGACTCTGTGCCTGTTAACCAGCAGGCCAGGGTTCAGGACCCGGGTCGGCCCCACAAGACAGGGTGAGCTCCTGTCCTTAGCCCAGCTCTGCGACGCCAGCTGGATCCAATCGTATTGGCTCTGCCTTTCCATTGGACTAATTCAGTGGCGTGGAGAGGGGGGATTTGCCTATCCTCCATGACAATCCAACCCAGGCTTTTGTGCATCACATGCAGCGTATACAGTGCCAAGCACGATACCATAGTCTTTCAAGACTGATGGAGGCCTGCTAAGGCTAGCAAGGGAGTTGTGCCAGTCTAAACAGATGTTAGGATTGCACTGCCACTCTGTCTCCACACAAGTTGATATTTGCTTTTCACATTTTTTTACCTTCAAGGAGCACAGGGTGGCACATATAATTCCTTTCCCTCTTTTATGCTCACAGCAACCCTTTGATGTGGATGAGGATGAGTGATCGTGACTGACCCAAAGACACTCGGGAAGCTTCTTGGCCAAGTGGGTATTTAAACCTGAAGTTTCCCATCCGTGTACTAACCAACATTACTCCTGCTTAGCTTCTGAATTCCAACAAATACCAGTGTGTGTGTGTGTGTGTGTGTGTGTGTGTGTGTGTGTGTGTGTGTGTGTGTGTGTGAGTTTTTACTATGAAAATACAGTGTCACAATATGGATGACATACAAATTGCAATCAAGTGCAATCTTTTAAGTGCTCAAATTGCTGGCCTTCAGCTTTTACACACTCTTATCTCTACTGTACATTGCTGGCTTTCAGCAGTTACACATTCTTGACTCTTATAACAGTATACCTTCTTTTGCACCCCCCATGTATTAAAGGAACCAGCAGAATTTACCCATAACGCAGGAGAAAATTCCAAGAATATTTGTGGGGCCTGAGCACGACTGAGTACTGGTGTCCCAGGGCAGTGTTTGGACACTGGGCATTGGCACCGGCAGGCAGCAGGGGGCACTGGGCATCCCTACCAAGCAACCGGCATCACGGGCAGTGCAGTGGGCAGAGGGCCCCAGCAGGCATTGGACACCAGTGGGCATCAGTGAGCAGGGGGTACAGGGCACCACTGAGCACCAGGCATGGGACATCAACAGCAGGTGCCAGGCATCACCAGGCACAGTGTATCCCTACTGGGTACCAGGCTATATGAAGTAGTGGGCACCACTGGGTGGCACTGGGCAGTGGGCAGCACCACTGGGGATCACCAGGCATCCCTACTGAGCACAAAGCATCCCTGTTAAGCACCACTGGGCACCAGCCAACACTGGGCAGCCAACACCAGGCAGCAAGCACCACTAGGCTCTTCCAGGAGATCAAGTACTACCCAAGAGTCAGTGACTTCAATTTTATACATATGGATGAGGAAATGGACCTTTGACATTATAACGTGAACTGAGTTTTGTATGATGAATGATGGGAACTAAGTACATTTAGATCTCGTCATCTGAATTCATGGCTAGATATATTTTTGTTGCAAGTGATTGAATTGTGAGGTTCTTATTCACATTGGCCATTTTGTTCGAATGACTGTGATGTTATTGCATCCAGCTCCGTCCCCTCTAGCTATGCCACCGGCAGCACCTTGGTTTGCTTCGAACATGTTGTGTCACCCACCGCGTCCATCAGTTGTTGAATGGGCAGAGCAGCACAACATGACAGCTCTGGATTGGAAAACAAAAGGAGGCAACACAATGGAAGCCGAACATCATGGAGCTGGTAAGTAAATTGTACTTGTCAGTGTCTTCCTACAATCTAACTGCTGTGCAGAAAATGTGTTAGGAGTGGCCACATTAACCACTCTATCAAGGTCAAGGATACTGAATGAGTTGCCAGGGGAAACAAATTACCACCATGTCAGCTGAAGCTAGAGGGCCTGATGTGCTGGAACTTTACCTATTATATGCTTGAGAGATTTCTGGAACAACAGAAGGCTGGGAATGAGCATACCAGTAATAAGAAGGATCAGTAAAGGAGATGTTCCATTGACCTCGTCTGCTTAAGCTCTGACTCTTGGCTTTGCCATTGCCAGAGAAAACCCCAGTGAGATTCTCAGGATGTTGGCACCCGAGGCTGGGTGATGCCACTCAGAACGTTTCTTGTGCCTACCTGCAAGTGGCATCGCTAGAGAGGGTCTGGGAGGACCCTGGGCACCATTCTCAGGAGGGTGACACACTGGGGGTGAACAAAATTGCTAAAATATTTCACAATAATCCCATCACGTCATATACCGTACCATTGAATGCTTATGTTCCAGCAGAATCCAATGGGAAAAAAACAGCTTTGAAATATCTCCTTCCTATCAAATGTTATGGCTGAAAACACTAAAAAAAAGTGAATGGAGCCCGATTGATAAAAGTGAAACTTGCATCAGTTAATCCCTAAAGAAAGTGAAACTGAGCTATATCTTGCCTTTACTCATGAGTAGTTGAACATGCCTTGGTGATGTCAAAAAATTGTGGGCCCCGAATGCCAAATGACCTAGGTACGCCACTGCTACCTGCCTTACCTAAGGCTAAGAAGGTGGGAAGAACATGGAGGAGGACTTTGTTTTTGACCTGAATGTATAGCTAGACAAAACTGGACAAGATTGCCCTTTAGGTATTCTGATTTTTAAAGGATTTAGAAGTTAGTCCTTTGGCTTAAGCCCAGTGTCAAACTGGTAACCAGTGGAAGTAGAGAAACATTAAGATTATGTATGCTTAAAGCTCAGTTTAAGAACTCACCAGCACATTTTGCCCCATGTGAAGTGCATTACAGTAGACTAACCTGAATGTTGACATAACAAGTATGGCTATGGTTAGCTTTGCCTTCTCCAGAAATGGCCAAAGCTTGTGCAAACCTGATTACTTATGGGAAGAGAAACTGGTTGTGAGTCTCAAACTAGTTGATTTGACCATCATTAGTACTTTCATCCTGCCTGGGTTAACCTTTCGTTTGTTTGACCACATCTGGTCGGTTACCATTACATCAGGGGTCTCCAAACGTTTTGGCAGGAGGGCCACATCATCTCTCTGACACTGGGCGCAATCCAGAGTAACTACGTGGAGTCCGGTGTAAGAACAATTTGCTCTGGATTGCAATATGAATTTCCCATAGGTTTTCACTAGGTAGTGCAGTAACTAAGGGTACACGTAATGTCTCTTACGTGCTCCCATAGTTACTCTGGATTGTAGGGACTGTGTCAGGGGCCAAAAAAACTTTTTTATGTCTGAATAAATTTACATAAATTTACATATAAGTGTGTATTGGAGTGGATTACAGGGCTTACCCAGGGGCCGCATAGAGGCTTGCTGAGGGCCACATCTGACCCCAGGGCGGGTTTGGAGACCCCTACGTTAGATCATAACATTTCAATTGCCTTCCTAGGATCAAGTAGAAGTAAGAAACAGAGATAGGTATCATCTACTGCCTTTATTGTTTTGTGTTGTTTTGGGGTTCTTGGGGTCCTTGTAAAAAGAGGTGGAGAGAATTATTTCATACAGCCCTTTTTGCTAAAAATCATGGACTGAAATACTTTGTCTTAAAGATGCATTCAAGCACCCTACACCTTTTCCTCCCAGACAGTCTTCTGTATCTTTTGCCTGATGACACCCCCAAATATATATAGCAAAGGTATTTTCTTCAAAGATAATAGCAACTAGCATTATAAAAGTCAGGTCTTTTGTGCAGAGCAGTGGCCGTTGCCTGAAGGTGGAAAACACAGAGATACTAGTAAACACGCATTCCCTCCATACTTTAATCTGAAATTGGATGATGCCTTGGCAAGGTCAGTGCATGTGAAATGAAATAATAATTCCTTAGGACAGTGTTTCTCAAAGTGGGGGGTCGGGACCCCTTTGGGGGTTGCCTACAGACCCCTGGTGCAGGGGGCCAGCTCAGGCTTGCCAGACCTCCGGCTGTAGCTGTGCACACACTGGGGCTGACTGACAGCCTCAGGGCCCAATCCCATGCATGCCTACCCTGAAATAAATCCCATTATAGTCAGGGGGGCCTTTACTCCCATGTAAATGTGGATAGGATTGCAGCCTCAGGGCCCAATCCTATGCATGCCTACTCTGAAATAAATCCCATTGTGTTCAATGTGTGCACAGAACACACATTTCATTTGTAACAATGAAAATACATCCTGCATATCGGATATTTACATTATGATTCATAACAGTAGCAAAATTACAGTTATAAAGTAGCAATGAAAATAATTTTACAGTTGGGGGTCCCCACAACATGAGGAACTTATAAAGGGGTCACAGCGTTAAGAAGATTGAGAACCACTGCCTTAGGAAGTGAAGCAGGGAAGCAGGGCAGGCACGAGACTCCACAAAGGGCACAACAGTGATAGGACTCAAAGAAATTAAGAACCGGTTCTCTGCCCATCTGGCAGCCACTTTTAAATGGCTATTTTTAAACTTTATATGTCCTATCTCTCGTTAACAACCGATTCTATCTACTCTAACTATAGAGTAGGTGCGAACCTGCTGGAGCCCACCACATAATACAAATGTCTTGCACCAACTAGTTATTCAGCAGTGGGACCAGCAAACCAGTAGGAGAAGGTTTGTGAGTCTCTATGGGGTTAAAGTTAGGGGAAAAGTCTGGGGCAGGGTGCTCAGCTCAAAATGGGATCAGAAGAACGAAAAAAGAGCCTCCACTGGATCAGGCCACAGGCCCATCTAGACCAGCTTCCTGTATCACACAGCGGCCCACCAGATGCTACAGGGAGCACATATGACACCTGCATCAAAGCGCCCTCCCTACAGCTGGCATTTTGAGGTTGTCCACGTCTATACACACCCCTCCTGGCTTGTAACCTGTGATGGTCCTGGATTAGATGGCCTGATCCAATGGAGGCTCTTATAATGTTCTTTGAGGATCAAAGGCTGTTTCCTCACATGTTCGTTTTCCCCAATTATTTAAATAGAATGAGACCCACACTTGGTTTTTGACCACAAACTTGCTTCTGATTCCCTTGGACGGCCAGCCAGGTTGCCTTGGTCCCAGGATCTCCCCCAAGGACCCTAAATGCTAATTCAGAAGCCACTCACTCTCCAGCCCAAACTGAAAGTACATGCCTAAGAGTGCAATCCTAACCTAGGCTCATCAGTAGGTAGGCAAGCGCATATCTGAGCAGCAGGGAGGCAAGCGCATATCTAACCGTCCCCCAGGAGTGATGTAGACAAGCACTTTTGTGACACCCGCAGGTCAGAACAGTACTTATGCTAGAGCTTAAGCCGACCTAACTAAATGTTAGGATTGCAGCCTAAGTCTGACAGCACAGAGGGTGTTGAGTGCATCATCAGTCACTCAGCATAGATGTTTCTCATCAGATGATAATCTGACTTGAGGCAAAAATATGCCAGCCCTTCCTGCACAGTCATAGGAGGCATCCGTACTCACCCAGCTCCCCCTTTTTCATCTGAATTAGATTTTCTAAATAAACACAGGCAATTTCATTTGTTTTGTCTGCTTTTTTTAAAATCCAATCCTATATCCATTGATGAATTCCAGACATCAGCATCCAACAGTCTAGTTTTTCCTCCACCCGCAACCCCTCGTCAAGGTCCCTTAGGCTCGAGGAAATGAGTGAATTTCTATTTGACAAGATGAAAGGAAGATTCTTAGGCACTTGGGAGACTTCTCTTTTGAAAAGTTTATTAGGAAAATCAGGAAAGTACTTGTGGGTTAATTAAATCCAAACCGGAACTGTGGGGAATTTGAAAAAGATTCTTTTCTTCTGCAAGGAAACATTGATTATATTATTAAAGAAGATGCTTTGATACTGACGTCTCTATATTAGTGATGGAAAACGTCGACACTTAGGGGTTGCTTTCCTCTTAAATGCAGGGTGATGGTCCTGTCTGCAGTAATTGACATGCTGAGTTACTGGCAAAATTATTCAGATCTCTAAGATCTTGGGTGTGTAAAGATATATGATTGTTTCAGACAGAGCTCAAGTATATTCCATCACTTTCCTAAGATGTTAGCTAGTTGACCAGGGCTGTGGGTGGCGCAAGTGGCTAAAACACTGTGCCTGTTAACCAGCAGGCCAGGGTTCAAGACCCGGGTCGGCCCCACAATACAGGGTGAGCTCCTGTCCTTAGCCCAGCTCTGTGACGCAGCTGGATCCAATCATATTGGCTCTGCCTTTCCATTGGACTAATTCAGTGGTGTGGAGAGGGGGGATTTGCTGCTTGGGTAACAGCCTATACTCCATAACAATCCAACCCAGGCTTTCGTGTTTTGCATGCAGTGTATGCAGCGCCAAGCACGATACCATAGTCTTCCAAGACTGATGGAGGCGTGCTTTTTTTAAGCTAGTTGACTAGTTGGAAAACAATTAAACCCACCTGACAATAAAATATTCGCAAAGCTATATACATTAGGGATGGTCAGAAGCTGTGTGTTGACATTCTGCTTTAAGAATATAGCTAATATCTGTGAGCAAATCACTCCTAATGATAAAACTGTTTGCTATTAAGTAGCAACTTTTATCATAAACAGGCAATAAATTGCACCGTCACTGCCTGCGGACTGGAGCAAGAAATTGGTTATCCATCTCCTTAAGCTGTAAGTTACATAGGTTTTGCAAACCCCAAAGACGGAAAGTCGAAAACCAAATGTGGGTCCTTTTATTTAAGCAATTGGGAAAAAATATGACCTTGATGATCCTCTGGTTCATTCATGCACAAGTCTACATACAGACGGGAAGTTGAACAACTGGTTCTGTGGTGCAGCAGGAACCACCTGGAGCTTAATCCACAAAAAACTGTGGAAATGAGGGTAGATTTCAGGAAGCACCCCCTTATGCTACTTCCACTTTCCATCTGTGGTAATGTGGTTTCAGTGGTGGAGTCCTTCAAGCTCTTGGGCTCTGTAATCTCCCAAGACCTGAAATGGTCAACTAACATCAGCAGCATCATTAAAAAGGCTCATCAGAGGATGTTCTTCTTGCGCCAACTGAGAAAATTCAATCTGCCTCAAGAGCTGATGACCCTGTTTTATAGGGGAATTATTGAATCTGTTCTCTGCAATCCCATCACTGTCTGGTTTGGCTCAGCAACCAAACTGGACAAGAAAAAACTACAAAGAACTATAAGTATAGCAGAGAAAATAATTGGAGTCAGCCTGCCCTCTATGGAGGATATATATATCGCTCGGGTCAGGAAGAGAGCCGTGAGTATTGCTGCGGACCCTCTTACCCTGGACACATCTTGTTTGAGCTTCTTCCCTCTGGACGCCGATACAGGACTCTGTACACTAAAACATCTAGGCACAAGGACAGTTTTTTTTCCTTGTGCCATTAAATTGCTGAACCAACAACTATGCTGAGGGATTATTGGAGAATACTGAAAAGTGTTCTTATTTGATTGTATGTTCTGTATGTATTGTTTGTTATTTATGAGTTGGTGTTTGTATGTACGCAGCCGTTGCCGAAGCCAAATTCCGGGTATGGAGATCATACTTGGCCAATAAACAAATCAATCAATCAATCAATCAATCAATCAATCAATCTATCTATCTATCTATCTATCTATCTATCTATCTATCTATCTATCTATCTATCTATCTATCTATCTATCTATCTATCTATCTACAAAGAAGACGTTTCTCCAGGACACTTAAAGATGAATGATGGATTTTAATGACAGGCTCAGTAAAATTTCTCTTCCTCTCTCTCTCTCACACACATTTTCACAAGCACACATGTGGACGCACACACGACCAGCAAGCACATAAACATACATGTGCATGCATGAACATACACCTTTGCAGCTGTTTCATATTTATGCCAACTGAGCCAGTGAAGGATACCATGATTCAGATCTGTGCTATTTTGCTTAGAGAGATTTTGTGCTTCTGAAGAGGGAAGAGGATATATAGTTAAGCCAATTTGAGTTAATAATATCCATGGAATGCATTGCACTGACTCATAGCTCCATTACAAAAATTGTATAGCTGGCCTTTCAGATAAGTAAGTGCAAATTTCCAAAATGTGCATTTCCAAAATGTGGAACACAGTAGCCGGTAGAACGATGGCAGACTCTGGAAATTATGGATGCTGTGGATGGATACGGTTGTTTCATTCATGTCAACAATTATGCTTGGCCTTCCTGATTTTCCATTATATTTGCCATTCAAGAAAGAGAAAATGAGTGCCTGGGTATTCTGCCTTGTTGAATCATCTTTTCATAGGTCAGATGAGTGGAAACTACAAAACAAAGTTTGAGGAGGTCCTTCAAGACGGTTAGCATTGCCCAGTGCATGAATGTATACACATTTGTCTCCTGAGTCGTTATCCATTCTCAAAAACAAGAAAATATAGGTTGAGGGATCACCAACATGGCTGCACCCACAATAATATCAAGGGGTATTGCTAGAGCGGGTGCAAAGCACTACATTTTGCAAGTGCCTTGTCTCAGTGAGCTTCTTGGGGGTCATTCCAGGCTGTGGGAGCAATACGGTGGCTCTATAGGTGAGACGCCACTGGCACAGCACATTCAGCCACCTGCAAAATGTAGTGCTCTGCACCTGTCCTCTAACTATGCCACTGATTCACATTCTACAGATCCAGGACTGTTACCATCTAGAAAATGTCTAAATTAAAAAAAAAATGCTCTTTCATTCCTTATATACAATGTCTGCTCTTATCCCAAGGTCCCAATAAACCTATGCTGCAGAAAAAAAAGTATTTTTATTTCATTGTCTCGCTGGGAGGAATTGATGACCTACCGGTTCATTCCTGATGCACATTTGTATAAAGAAGATGTTTCTCTAGCACACATAAGATGAATGATGGATTTTAAGGACAGGCCCAGTGAAATTAAATTAAAGTTGCTTTGCTTTTTTTTCCCACTCTATTTTGTTTTTCACCAGTTTGAAGTATTTTTTCTTATTTTTTATTATTACTATTTTTGCTTCTGCCTGTCTAAAAAAACATATATTTTCAGGATGGAAGCCAACATGATTGACCATTTAGTGTTTTGACTGATTTAATACATGCACTTACCCCCCCAAATTGGAGCCTTGAACACTCCCTGTACTCTGAATTGCCATGTCATTCATCTGCTGTATCATTTGAGACGAGGAAAAAACTATAATAAAGAATGAAGTGCAGCTTTTCCATTTGAAAAGAGGTGTTTATTGCTTTACGTTCCCCAGTCAAAGCTAAAATGAATTGTATTGCAAGGTGAGGGACGAAGCCGGATGAGGCGATGGCCTAGCCGGGAAATAAATATTCAACCCGTGGCTGTTGGTTTTGTTGATATAATATAACAAGTGCCAACATGCCCTTTTTCTCTGTCCTCCCTTTCTTGCAGAACACAATAATCAGAACAAAAATTCGGGGCATTTTTAGAAACGGTTCTTGTTTTCAATTTCCAACATTTTGTTCTGAAGAGCAAAAACCTAAGATAACTGTATGAATATCCTTACCTGCTTTGTTCGATATCTGGGACCCAACCCCATGTTTCTTGTTCCTCTGAAATACTAATTTTAAGTTTTATAGGGAGCCTCACCATATCGTGCAAGGGGTTCCTTCCAGGTGGTAGGAACAAAACAGACAAGTACACCTCCCTTTTGCCTCCGCCAGAATGATTCTGAAAAGTAGGGAGGAGATGTTTGCCCAGCACATTCTGGCACCTGCAAAAATTAATTAGTACTTAATAAGTTTGGCAAATGCATTCAGGCACCTGCAAAATTTATAACTCAGAAATCCAAGTGGAGGGAAGAGCACCAGGTCTCTTGTTTGGATGCAGGTCTCTTGTGATCCTTGAGGCATGTGATGGGCAGGGTGACCAGACGCCCAAACCTCAAAAGGAGGACAAGGTCTTGGATTCCTCTCAGCCTGGCCTTTCTGGCAGACAATGGCATGTTTGCCTACTCACAAACTATCGCATCGAGTAAAGCTGCGATATTGGGCACTTTCAACTTCCCATAGGGCTCAACGCATATTTTTTATTTTTATTTTTTTTGTCGTAACGTTTGATAGGAAGGAAATATTTCAAAACCGATTTTTGCATTGGATTCTGCTCATATGATTCTAATGACATATGACAGGATTGGGTACTGTACACCATTCCAAAATTCCAAAATGAAGCCAAAATGGAGAACGATAAAGCCCTCTTGGAGGACATCCAGACAGGAGGCTAAAAAAGAGAACAAAGCCAGAAATTTCCAGTCATATGATCACCCTGTCTGGTGGGCCACGGTGAGATACAGGAAGGGAGACTACATTGTTCTTTGGCCTGATCCAGCAGAGGCTTAGTCCTTTCAGCCCCTCTGGCTACATCATTGTGCCGTACAATGCTGAGAACTGAAGTTCTGTAACGAGGATTGGGAATCATTTTCAGCCTCCTCACTAAAATACAAATTTCATGATCCTTAAAAAAATTAATTAATTTTAATTAATTAATTTCCTTTTAATTAGTGAAATGAAAGAAAAAAAGAATCTCTCACACAGAAAATAAATCTCACCCAAAATAGAAACTCTCCCACACTGATTTCAATCTTTTTAGTTTAATGGCACATTGACAAGGTACTAAAATTGTGAAGGCACACCATCGATTTTTCTTTTTTCACAACTGATAAGGCCATCATGATATCCATGGGGACTCACATCCCCCAATGGCCCTATTAATACAAATGACCTTCTCCCAAAGTTGGCCATGGCACACCTAGAGATGATTTGGCCATGAGTTGGCCATGGCACACCTACGAAGTTGGCCAAGGCACACCTACACTATGCCACGGCATAGTGGTTGAAAATGGCTGTTGCAATATATAGTTCTGAGCACCTCTCTAAACTACAGTTCCCAGCAATCTTTGGGGGAAAAAACCGTTTTTTGGGGGAAAAAACTGCAGTGACCATGGAATTAATATCAAGATAATATAAACCTTTCTCATGCACATATCTGTCCCTCCTCCTTACAAGGTCACTGCATAGTCTGAAGACTTCCAAAGTTGAAGTGTAAAAATCCCTTCCTGCCAATGATCAGGACTTGTTATCCAAAAAATCTGAATACCAGGCGATTTGCATTAAAAGTGTCTGGACCTTAAAGGCATATTTCCCATGCCATAATTAATTACCAGATTGGGGAAAAATGCTCTTTGTGGGGACAATCACCAGTGAATCTCAGACTGAGGGGATCTGCTGTTTTGGTCCTCTTTTTAGATTTAGGGCATGTTAGTGTTAACAGCTTGACAGCTTGTCTGAAATGATTCATTTCAGACCCCGTAAGAGCCCCCTTGTCATAACTTTTTAATGCTCAGAAGGTAGTGCTTGAATCCAATCTGGCATCCAGCCATCAGTTCCTGCTTGAAATTAAACGACAAGATTATATTCACCTGGCGCAATGTCCGATGGAATAATTCACAAGCTAGCTCGGCCCAGACTACATTTTAATAGGGACATGTTTTAAGAGCTGTGATTCCCGAGCTGGAATCCTGTCCGCTCAGCCTAAGAGGAAACGAGAAGGACAGAAGCCCAGGGAGGGAAGGAGGCATCAAAAGGGAGTTGATTTGCAAATGGAAGGAGCGTGATGGGAACATCTTGTGCAGAATTTTGCCAGGTAATCAACACCTACCTGCAAATTCTGCTGGTCCTGAAAGCCTCTGTTGTTTCCTTCAGAGTAGTGGGAAGCTTTGGTGGTAATGAACACATCTGAGAGCGTATCTGCAGATGTCCATTTACCGTGTTTTTTTCTGATTCCCTTTGAAAAACAAAACTGACGGGCTGATCTTGAGACACAAAAAATAACAAGTGGAGGAAGATCTTCAGAAGGCAGAAGAAGGGAAAGGGAGGGGGATATGGTTGAGTGCATTATTGTTCTACTCTCAGGGACTGATGTAATTCCTGGGAGGTCTCAAGGGCACATTAAGGGTGCAATCCTGAACTTAGCCATCACAACTCATTGGTCTTCCCATTATTATGTAGGGAGGCAAGTGCATAGGGAAGTCTAAACTTCCCCTTAGGAGTGGCCTTACAGTATCTTTTTTATGACAAGCCCAGGCCAACACAGTCCAGCACTTGCGCTGGGACTTAGTTCAGCCTAACTGGGGTTAGGATTCCAGCCTAAGTAGTGGGATGTGATCTCTCTTTCCCTAAGAAATGTACTCATCTGATTTCTTCTGTAAAATAGTTTTGATCAAACAGGAACCTCAACATTCACTCGATACTTTTGTTTCAGGGCAAACGATAGCATCTTTAGGTAGCAAACGGTAGGGCATCTCCAGCAGGGGTCAGTTGAGGGGTCAAAATCTCCAGCTTAAGCTGCTGACCCAAAGTGATGTAGCTGGAGGGGGATACAAAGCACTAGGTTTAAAGAGAGCCTTTTGCACCATGCAAGCAGCCCCTCCACTTTGGTGGGGGGGGGGGAGCAAAACAGAAGTGTACACCTTGTTTAAAGGGGCCTTTGCATGCTGTGATGAGGCTCCCTGCAAAACATAGTGCTTTGCACCCCCTCTAGTTACACCACTGTTGACTGATAATGTTTCAGCTGGACATTCTTGGGTTGGGCTTGTAGTATTCTCTTTCCTTTGACTCTTGCCAGTTTCCATCTCCTTTACACCTGGCATGCAATGAAACAGGTTAAGAAGGGGAGAAGAAGGAAGTAACACACTCACCTTCTGAAGGAGTCGTCCCTTTATTCCAACATGTTGGATAATTACTAGCCAGTCTCTTACCTCCTGTTTTGGGGCAAGGTGATCAAGTGGGTGGTAGCATCTCAACTCCAAAAGGTCCTGAATAAATCATGTTATCTGAATCAATTTCAATCTTATTTCAGGCTGGTATTTAGGGTGGATGGATGTCCTATGGTAGGGGACCTATGCCAGGGACTTCACAAGGGATGTGCATCCCTGTTGGTCCTGCATCCCTGTTGGATTTCTTAGCAGCTTTCAACTACAGTGGTGCCTCCTATAAAGAGTTTAATTCATTCCAGAGGCATGCTCTTTAAGTGAAACGCTCTCTAAGTGAAGCAGATTTTCCCAAAGGAAATAATCGAAATTCAGACGATTGGTTCCACAACCCCCCCAATATTCATATAAAAATATTAACTGGATGTGCATTCAGTGTGCATGATCCTATGAAGTCTGCTTAGGCTGCAATCCTAAAGACACTTTCCTGGGAGTAAGCCCCATTTAACACAATGGGGCTTAGTTCTGGGTGGACATGGTTAGGAGGCGGCAATCAAAGATACTTTCCTGGGAGGCTTACCTGGGCTGCTGCTGGAGGTTCAAGGTGGCCGGTGGGAGCACTTGAGGACAGTAAGGAATAGCAGCCTCTGGCACCCCCAGGCAACAGAGGCAACAGCACTGGCCGGCAGCTCTTTTAAAGAGCCTCCAAGCGGAGTGTCAGGGCTGCATAGCGCATGCCCATAGCGCACTTGCTTGTTAAGTGAAGTGGAACTTGTTATGTGAATCAAGATTTCTTGGAAATTTATACTTGTTATGTTAAATGCTTGTTATGTGAGGCGCTTGTTATGAGAGGTACCACTGTATGGTGTCCTGAGCCAATTGGCTAAATTTGGAGTTGAGAGCTCCATTTTGCAGAGTTTCCACTTGACTTGATGGTGGTGCTGGTGAATGCTCTGGTCCTTGAGATGCTGAATGCCACAGAGTTGACTCCTACTCCATGAGTGATGTCTACCTGCAACTTCAAGGGATTTGGAGTGAGTGCCATCAGTATCCTGTGACACCCAGCTCTTTCCTTTCCAGCAGAGTCCAGACAGAGGTTGAGATCTTTGAGTGCTACCCAGAGGAGGTGGCGATCTGGGCTAAGAAGCTGAAATTAAATCCAGACAAATTAGAGGTTCTCTTGGTTCAAAAATCCTCTGAATTTTCTATACATTGAATGCCAGAATCATGTTATTGCTACCAGGCTTGTGGTCCTCAAAGGAACGGAGAGACTGGGCTTTCTTGTCCGCATGTTTGCCTGCAGATTATGGCTGCAATCCTAAACACTCTTTTCTGGGAGCAGGTCTCAACTGAACACTATAGGACTTACTTCTGAGTAGACATGTTTAGGATTGCACTGTAAGTGAAGAACTATAGGTTCTGGATAGCTACCCATCCCATTATGTCAACTAAAAATCTATCTTCCCATTTGCTCCAACTTCCCTAATCCCAAACCTGGCTACTTGCATCATGGCCACCTGCCAACTTCTATTGTCCCTTTTTTTCATTCTGCACTCACCTCACTGCTTCCAATGTTCCTAAAGAGAAGTGCAGCATCACAACGCTTTGTCAAGGCCTGCACAACCATGGCTCACTGTCCGCACCCCCAAAGCCACTACTCTGGCTGTTGTTTGTGGTTATGATATCAGGATGATTTCAGAGGGCAGAAGTTCACCATCGCTCACCTTAGACAGCATCAGGCCAAGCCTAGGAGGTGATGGATGTGTCCGTTGCCCATTCTAGAAGGAGACTGCCCTTAAAATTATATAATTGTCAAACGGGGGGATTTGTGCGATGCCCCATGTTCTGCAGTTATTTATTATCTCTCATCCTCAGATGACCTTCTGCTTTTCTCTGTCTGGCACATTAATCAGATGATATCATGGTGCTGAAAAGGATTCTCAGAGGAGACCCCCTCCCCATCCTTTCACAGAGTCTGTCCCTCCTTTAGCTGTGACGTGAGCCCCAGGGAGTGTGTGTTGGGCTTTCAGTCCATCAACTTTAAACACCCTTTCTGAGTGCGCTGCCCATTTGCATCTAGCATTAGTAAGCCAGTGGCCAATTACTGGTGTACTAACACAAGTGAGCTGACATATGCAGTAAATGCATTTAAATGTGATGGGACACATATGGGTGAGTCACGTGTAAGCACTTTAGCCCCAATTTGTAGCACATAGTAAAGAGGGCAACGTTTGCTTTGTTCTTAATTCAGAGTGAATAGTTCAAACTAAGTCAGACTATCTCCAATTAAGGGTACAATCCAGAGTGAGGGCAGTGAGGAGTGCCCTAGCTGGGCTGCACCAACTATTTTGTATCCAGAGCAGAGAGTTATGCTGCATCCAGAGATGCCAGGGCTGCCTTAACTGCTCCAGAGCATGCTCAATCAGTGACAGCTGGGAAGGACTTGCTCCTGAGGAGACTCAGCACATGCAGCGCCCTGCAGCAAGGGCCTTTCCTTCGGCTGACACACTGCTCTCTCCCGGAGCATGCTTGCCAGCCAGCCCTGCAACCTGAGTCAGCCCGCCCCAGCCTGACTGCCAGAGTCCCAGTACTGCCAGCCACCGGCTCCATATAACTCCCACAGTCTCCGGAGCCTCCACATGGCCAGCCACAGGGTGCATTTTTTGTCGGCGGCCCCCAGCAGGAGCAGGCAAGTGCAACTCCCTCCCCTGCTCCCCTGGGGACCAGCCACCCATCCCTACCCATCTATCTACCTAACCAAACCCACCCACCCATCTACCTACCTTCCAACCTCCCCCACCCACCTATGCCCTCTCCCACCCAGATCCCCACCTAGTTCCTCTACCACTGGCATGTGGCTTGTGTTGCTTTGAGGGCATATTACATGTCTAGTGCAAAAGTCTAGTCCTTTACAAAGGTCTCTCCTGCTACAAGAGGGGGTTGGACTAGATGACCTCCTGGGATACCTTCTAACTATTTTGATAGGGGCAAAATTTCAATCCTTGCCACGGGCAAAATTTTGCCTAGGAACACCTCTGCATGGACCCCTTTGGGTCTACTCATTATTATATCTGCTCCTGAGGTGGTATAACTTTGAGGAGCTGGAAGAGGGCATTTCTGCCCTGGAAACAGACTCTGGATACAGAGTAACTGCTCTGCCCTAGCAATGCTGAACATGCCCACAACATGCCTCTCCAGAGCTGCCTAGGCTGGCACAGCTAGGGCAGCCCAGGTCCACCTCTCTTGGAGCAGCCTTTATTGCTTGAGTAACTAGGGTGGAGCATCTTGCAGTTGTGTCTGCCCAGTGACAGATAGGGAAACCCAAATGCACTTCTGGATTGTGCCCTAAGTCAGACTTTTGGTCTGTTCAGCCCAGGGATGGATACAGTGTTTTGTTGGGAAGGGGCTGTGAGCAATACCTTAAATCAACCAGGGTGGGAGACTTGGGTTCCCCACTGAACTTTGGCCATGGTTTGCTAGTGGGTAGACTTGGGCTCCTGCCAGAACCTGACATTAAAGTACCCATCAGATAAGAACATAAGAACATAAGAATCTTTCTGGATCAAGCCAAAGACCTATCTAGTCCTGCTTCTTGAATTTCATAGTGGTGCACCAGATGCCATAAGGAGCACAGGACATCTGCATTCAGGTGCACTTCCTTGCATATGGAATTTTGAGGTTGCCTACATCTATCTACACACACGCACATGTGTGTATGCATGCACACACACACACACACACACACCACACACAACCATCATGGCTTGTAACCTGTGATGGTTCTTTAATCTAGGAATTTGCCCAATCCCTTGTTAAAGGCAGGCTAGATGCTATCAGCACTTCCTGTGGCAAGGAGTTACATTGACCAATTACACATTGAATAGATAATATGATAGTATTTTTTTGAAAATACCCCAATTTTTGCAAATTTGACCAGTAGTGGTGTCATCCCCCAAAGGTGTTACTTGATGTGGTCTTCATCCCGCACCCCTCAAACCTCTGAGGGATGCCACTGGACAGGCTTGGGGTGCACCATACGATTAAGATAGCCTGATAGTGTGTTCCAGAGGTGATGATTCAAAGGGCTGGAGGAAGAAATGAGGACAATAAATGTTGGGCATTGAAAGCGGAAGATGACCGGAGATAAGTCTGTGGAAAAAAATGAAAATGGAGAGAAAGAATGATCAGAAAACTCTGCCCAGAATTGCACATGGGCAGAAGCTGAAGGGGAATCAAATAATGTATTCATTTGAAATAACCAGCCTCGTTTTTAGATGGAGACATCTTCCTTTTAAATGCTTGAAGGACAAAGTCCTCATGCTCACACTGTGCAAATGATGCGCTTAGTATTCAGGTAAGCTCTCCAGTAATCTGCACTTGGTTAATCACTCTGTTTATGGAGGTGTGAATCTGATGCATTGGGAAGTGAAGCTGATGCAACTGAGATCAATTATTGATTTGCAACTGTGACACAATTTTTTTCTGGACAATGGCAGGTGATGTGTAATGGATTGTGGCTTTGTTTGGAGCCAGATCACAGCATTATTATGGAATATTTCTTTTTTTTTAAAAAAAATGGACTGCAGTTGCATAGATGAAAACAGTCTTACCTATTTATCAAAGCCAACATCTATTGGCAAGGATTATGACCCCAGACAGACACAAATAAAGAGCCGGACACAAGTGCTGGATTGAGGGCCACTTTTATTAACTATTTAACATATTTAAAAATAAACAGGGACTGCTCTAAAATAGCCGTGCAGTCTAAGGGGATGCGGCTCTCCGCCTAGTTCCCCAAAATTGTTAAAGGGCGTTCCCAGCCTGGCTCAGGGCATTCCTTGAACAGAGTTCAAGGATGCCCGTCTTTGCCGACCAGAAGGTCAAGGTAGCCGGACGTGCAGCCGCCAGCTATTCCGGCCCATCTGCGCCTACGTTTCCCATCCAGGAAAGGGGGCTCGTCAACCTCACCCCTGGAGCCGGATCAGCATCACAGGGAGGCATCCGCACCCTCAGACTCTTGCTACCTAAGGCTGCACACCAGTGGCCTATCCTGCCTATTCCGCACGACTCCTGCGAAAGTGACCAGGTTTAAAACCAATTGGATTTAACTCTCTCCCCTTGCACAGCTCATGGTAGGCGAAAAAGAATGCCACCAACAGCCAATCAGGTGGCATCCAAAAAATTCCTACCCGGCTCCGAAGCAACCAGCTAATCCTAAGCTGTACTATAGGGAGGGAGGGTGGGGGACGCTTGCCGAGCCCAACTGATGCTCCCTGGGCAAAACGTGCCCAGGAGAAGTCGGGTTCCGCCCCCTCTGGCCCTTCTGCAGCCATTCGCTGCAGAGCACTTTGCCCGGCCTCTGCAATGTCTGCAGAAGGGCAAAGGGAGCCCACGCTGGAGGCGCGCAGGCTCCATTGTGGCACCAAAATGTCCAACTTCAGGCTACTGCCAGTGGCTCCTCTATAGGTGGGGACTTTTGTCCCCTACCCCATAGTACGGGAAGTACGCCTGCAATGGGACTACATGATTCTGCAGCAACCATTTGGCTGCTATAGAATCGAGAGCCTCCGTTTAGTGCCAAAATCTGATTGCAAATCTGGAAAATCTGATTACACATTTTTTGTCCTTATCAAGATGCAACTGAGTTGACACCAGTTATGATGCTCATGAGAACCACCCTGCGGGGCGAACCGTGTCACAGCGAACAACTTTAGGAGGAAGGAAGGGGGGAGCCGTTCTGAGTGGCTTCCTTTTAAATTTCAGTGAATGCTCCTGTGGTTTTCATATGCAATGTAAAGGCAGTGGACTATGCTACGCTGCGCACACCTCACAGCGCCAGGCCACACAAGCCAATTTGGTTGCCACTGGAAACAAGATAAAGGAGCGGCAATAACTCCGAAGGCAATGCATTATTCCTGCCGCTGAGTAAGACGGGATCTTGCGTGCCGCAAATTGCACATGGACAACATTGGCCATTAAACCTCCCACTTTCTGTAGGTAACTCACAAGGCTTTGACATAAGATGCCATTAATGACAGGGATGAGGTAATGCAGTTGGACAGCAAAGGAACATATTTGCCTTTATGCTGGACAGCTTTAGTGTCGCAGATCATGCTTTGTTATAGAAAGAAGAAAAGCATCAGTGCCGGTGGGGCTGGCAGGCCAGTCTTGTGGCTGTGATAAAGAAAAGATAAGCATCATGATGGTTGTTTTTCTTTTTCTCCTGCACACGCTTTATAAAAGTGATGGAATATTTTCATGTTCTGAAACTTGCTCTATCAAGAAGGCTTACCTTAGACATTCGTTAACTGCTATTGATTGATTGATTGATTGATTGATTGATTGATTGATTGATTGATTGGACTGATTGATTAATTGCAAGGTATTCTGCATAAAATTGTAGCAATTGTACTCTACTCAAAAATTATTGCTCATTATGGAGAAGTGGAGATTTGTATCACAGGCCTGTAGAAAATTGAATTGATGGGAATGAAGATCCTTTTCACTACCAGGGCTGTGATAATCCACTGCAGGGAAACTTGAGTCTGGGCACAATCCAGAGTGGGGGCAGTGAGGAGAGCACTTGCTGGGCTGCCCCAAATAGTCTGAATCCAGAGCAGAAAGCTATGATGCATCCAGAGAGTCAGGAAGCCTGCGCTGCCCTAACTGCTCCAGAGCGTGCTCAGTAGGCACCAAGTCAGTGACAACTGGGGCTTGCTCCCGAGGAGGCCCCCCTTACATCACACTGAACAAGGAACAGCTGTGGTGCCTGCCTTAGAAGGAAGTTGTGGTGCCTGACAACTGGTAACAGATGCAGGATGAGAATGCAGTACAGTAACTCTAGTGTAGGGTGATTGGAGTGGCCTGCTATATTCCCAGACTAGTGGCTGCCATGGTTGTTCCATATCCTAAGGTTGAGAGGCAGGGGTTGCAGCTAGGCTGGCCAAGAACTCAGACTTTTGGTCAACACTGCCATTCTTACTCTGCCTTATCATGGACCCCTATGGGTCTACTCATTACTATACCTGCTCCTGAGGTGGTATAACTCTGTGAAGCTGGAAGAAGGAATTTCTGCCCTGGAAACAGGCTCTGGATACAGAGTAACTGCTCCGCCCTAGGCAGTGCTGATGCCCTCAACATGCCTCTCCTGAACTGCGTAGGCTGCCCCAGTTAGGGCAGCCCAGGTCCACCTGTCTTGGGGCAGCCCATGTTGCCTTAACCTATCCAAGCCTTTTCCAGAGATAGGGTAACCCAAGTGCACTTCTGGATTGTGCCCTCTTTGTCTCTTGCCCCCTTTGATCCAACTTGTATGTGAGTCTCAATGGAGAACCTTTGGGTCTTGACCAGAGCCTTTTGGGGACTCCGTTTGACTTGAATCAGAGCCTTTTTGATAAACAAGTCAAGCATGGCTGTGCAGAAACAGAGCTTTTGGCAGTGTATGCTTGTGTGTGTCCAAGTTCTCATTTAAAACTCCCCTGATGTCACCATCACATCTGTAAATAAAAGCTCTGATGTTTTTCAAATGAGTGAAGGACTGCAGAAAGTGCCGAATGGCTCCTTATGAACTCCAGTGTCGGAACCACCCAACTCCATTCATTTGTCCACTTGTTCCCAAGAAAAACTTCCAAGTCCAGAGTCACAGTTTCAAAACACATGTAACTCAAGTCTAAAAAAGTCAGGGAAAATATGTTTGTGGACTTGAGTCCAAGGCTGCAATCCTAACCACATTTTTCAGGGAGTAAGTACTGGGACTCACCTTTGAGTAGACATGCTTAGGATTGCATTGCAAGTCTTACAAGTTGAGTTGTCCATCCCTATTCACTGCCCCACTGTGTACAACCTGAAAACCCACAAAATTCCCCTTATTTTGATCTGGAGCAGTAAAATGGGAAGACACAAATGGGTGTATTTTAGATCAGGCCTAATTCTATAACTCCATCAAAATGTCTCCTATTCCTGTCTTGCTGTAGAAAACAGGCGTAGTGTGTTGTGGTGTGTTGATGTACATGTGATGATGGACATGGCAATCAGCAGGCCTGTGTGATGTAAAAGAAAATGTTTTCTGCCTTATTTCAGCATAGGCTCCTTGCTGGCCTATAGGTTTCCTTGGACCTGCAGTAGCTATGTCCAAGAAGAACCAGGGAACAGGGCAGAATGCAAAATGGGGCAAAGGATCTGGCATAGAACTGCCACTGGGTCCATTCCCTCTCTCCCCTGATACAATCCTCCTTTCCTTCCAGATGCAGGGAGGACACCAGGATGCAGATTTCATAGTATCATAGAATCATAGAGTTGGAAGGGACCTAATAGGTCATCTAGTCCAACCCCCTGCCTGTAGCAGGATACATGTTGTCTTGTACTCTCCCTGAGGCATCTGGTGGCCACTGTGATATTTAGTAAGCTGGACTAGATGGGTCCACTGATCAAATGGGGCTCTTCTTATATTCTCTTCTCATGTTCTCCCCTTCTAAATTTCCAGTTACTCTCCTTCTCCCCATCCATTGCCATACCCATTGGCAATCTATTTCCTTTGACTGTGGCTGGATGTTCTCGTGGTGCACATGCATGGTTTGCAACCATTTAGACTGATGGTCCCATGGCACATATAGTATCATCACTGCATCTGCAGTGCCTTTTGCTGGCAGAACACTACTCATTCATTCTGTGGACAGCACCAATAGGTTGGGGCCTTAATACGGCTGCAATCCTAATCCCCAGTTAGGATGGCATAAGCCCTCGCATAAATCCTATGCTGACCTGGGGGTGTCACAAAAGCACCGTAAAGCGCTTAGGGCCATCTTAAGTGTCCTAGAGCCTTGAGTGCCCATGACTCTGTCTACATGTGAACAATGTCCATTCCCTATTGCTAATAAATATCCTGATATTACAGAGTATTATTGTCAGATCTGTGAGTGACGCATAACTGCAAGCGGCAATTCAGATAATCATACACTCAATGCACAAAGAGTGATTCTGATCTACTTTATATTGTTTAGATATCTGTGTTTTTTGAAAGTCAGTTAGTTTTAAAAGAGCCAAAAATGTATGATTCACGTTAACTACAGTGGATAATATGCCTGAACAATAGTTATAGAGATCTATGTGTCTGTGATTGAAGCTGATTGAATATGATAACAGTATGCATGCAACCCATAGCCATGGTTCAAATGTACAGTACATTACTTGCATTTGCAGATATACTGAATGTGATGCATAAATGTATGGAGTAGACATAAAAGGAAGGGGAAGATCCAGGTTCAAATTTCCCCCTTATCCATGAAGCTTCCTGGGTGACCTTGGGCCAGTCACTCACTCCAAATGACTCAGAGACACTCACCTACCTCACAGGGTTGTTGTGGGGACAAAAGGAGAAAAGCTTTTTAAGCCACTTTGGTTGTTTTAGCATGGAATGGGGGGATAAATACCTTAAATAGATAAATAAACCTGCTCCTTCTTAAAAAAAAAAACCAAAAATCCTAAAGGTCAGTACTTGCATCACCTGCACCACTGTAGTCTGGGTATAAACTCTAATTTTATTTATCACACAGTTTGGATCCTAGTGATAGAACCAGAGACTTTGGTCATGCTAAGCAGGGCTCTGTCCCTGAACTGTGGCATCTGCCTGCCCTAGGTGGAGTCAACACAAGGTAGGGTTGCCACATGTCCCCCAAAACAGGGACAATCCCAATTTTTGCGGATTGTGTTCACATACTGTCAAATGGGACATAGGATCCCATTGTGAAAGAGAATTATGGCACCCCTAACCCGGGGCAAAGACAAGAAGCAGAGACGGAGGAAAGAGCCCATTAAAAGAACACACTCAGACAACCTAGTGCTTGTGGAGGTTTGGACTAGGATGGCCAGAGCATGTTGGTCCAGATAGCTTATTTCTCTGCTTTTACATTCCCTTAGCTTAATGATGGGACTGATTATTTCAGGAACTCAAAGACAGTGATGCAACTAGGGCAGAGAAGTCAGTCTCTGTTTTGCTCCCCCCACCACCACCACCACCTAGAGCACATTGTGGTGAAGCTCCTGCCAAGACTGACTGTCCTGCCCCCCCCTCAACTTCACCACCACACAGAGTCATAATTAGGAGAGTCTCCACAGGAGAAGAAATTGGAGCACAAAACCACCAGCGCTTCCCCCTCCAGGGGGAAATTTAAATGGCACAAGGCAGCTACTTCAGGGTACTCCCTGGAGGAAGAGGAGGTGTTGGTGGCTTGAAGACCCTGTTCCTTCTCCCATGGAAGGGAGCATTCCACAGCAGAAGGAATGGCAGGCTAGAAGATGGCAGTGCCCTCTCTTCTGGGAAGAACCCAGAAGTGACATCATAATATTAATTTACGACACCATAATATTAATTTTGACAAAAGTGACATCATATTATTAATTAATTAATTAATTAATTTCCACTGGCCTGGTCACAGGGTCTTCTAGGTATGCCTTTCAGGGGACACATTTAATGTCTTTGGGCACATCCCTTTAATGCTCTGCTGACTTACCTGGAAACCCAGTTGCATCAGACACCAAAGAATTCCACAAAGTAATGTTTTGGCTCCTGAAATAATTTCTTGCTTTGTGTGATGGGCTTTAAGTCAATACTGTGGCCAGTAAGAAATCTGCAGTAACAAAGAAATCCACAGCATACAGACAGTACAGTATTCATTTACTGATTTATTAATTACTAACAAAAAGCATACCCATGCTGCGGGAGTAACATTTCCCCATACGACATCCCCCCACGGTGCATCAACACCCCATGCGCAACTTCCCCCCATGAGCAACTTTCCCACATGTGCAACTTTCCCACATGTGCAACTTTCCCCCATGTGCAACTTCCCCCATGCGCATCATTCCCATGCGCAACTTCTCCCATGTGCAACTTTCCCCCATGCGCAACCTCTCCCATGCCCATCATCCCCAATGTGCAACTTTCCCACATGTGCAACTTTCCCACATGTGCAACTTTCCTACATGTGCAACTTTCCCCCATGCGCAACTTCCCCCATGCACAACTTCCCCCATGCGCATCGTCCCCCATGCGCAACATCCCCCATGCACATCATCCCCCATGTGCACCTTCCCCCATGTGCACCTTCCCCCATGCGCATCAGTCCCCCATGCACATCTTCCCCCCATGCGCATCAGTCCCCCATGCGCAACTTCCCCCATGTGCAACCTCTTCCTCTGAACAACATTCCCACTGCACCAGGCAGAGAGCACCAAACTGGCTGGATGTTGGTCAGTCCCCCATGTTAAGTATAGGACAGAAACACGTTGCCCCCTTTTCAGCCTCTGAAGGGTTAAATGTCTCCAGATGGTTCTTGGTGGGTGTTCAGGTGACAGAAGGAACTCCCAGAATTCCATGCTTCAGGCCCAGCAGTTGGGGCGGAATGTTGCTGAGTCAGCAATTCTCAATGCAAAGTATAGGGAGGAAAACGCGTTGCACCCCTTTTCACCCCCTTCCTGTTGGAATTTCCGAAAACCGGTTCTTAGTGCACCCCTCCCTCACGGAAGGAACACCCACCCCAATTTTCACGCTTCCAGTCCCAGCAGTTTTGGCAGGGCGGTGATGAGTCAATCAGTCAGTGAGTCAGTCAGTGACTTTTCTCTTATATATAGATATAGATATAGATATAGATATAGATATAGATATAGATAGATAGATAAATAGATAGATATAGATATATAGATAGATAGATATATAGATATATATAGATATTCCAACTCTGTTTTTCAGCCAACCCCAAACAGCTCACAGAACTTAGACGTCCTTCACAAAAGATGCAACATAAACTGTTATGTCTTGGGGGAGGGCAAGGAAAGAAAGCTGAATTGTTGAGATTCAGAATTGTAGCACCTTGATTTTTCTGTTCACTTCTTGCATGCTTTCCCAATAACCTGCAATTTTATTTCTTAGGTGCATGTTTAATTAAAGCCTGTGTCTGAACCTTCTCAGAATACTGATGTTTGGAAAGCGAGGTGTACACTCCGGTTTTTACTAAGCGATGAAGAATGTTTCACCAAATATTAAGCATCTGTTAAGGCCTGGTGGAACATTGCTGGAGATAATGGATAACGGAAGAGCCTTCAAGATTAATCTCTTGTTCTCGCCACTGACGTCAGCTGTTAACTGCTCAGTTCTTTTGCCCATTGATTAAAAATTGCAGCCTGTGAGCAGCAACAACCCTGTGAGATTGGTAGAGGTTCTGCCTAGGTCAGTGGTTCACAAAGCAGGTACTAAAAGCAGGCCTCCATCAGTCTTGAAAGACTATGGTATCGTGCTTGGCGCTGCATACGCTGCATGCGAAGCACAAAAGCCTGGGTTGGATTGCTATGGAGGATAGGCTGTTGCCCAAGCAGCAAATTCCCCTCTCCATGCCACTGAATTACTCCAATGGAAAGGCAGAGCCGATACGATTGGATCCAGCTGGTGTTGCAGAGCTGGGCTAAGGACAGGAGCTCACCCTGTCTTGTGGGGCTGACCCAGGAATCGAACCCTGGCCTGCTAGTTAACAGGCACAGCCTGTCCAGACAATAGCTTTTGGTTCGACTTGTTCTCCTGCTAGAACTGAGCACTGGGATGCTCTGGAATGTCACACCTGTTGGCTAGCAAACCAACAAGCTGCACAACAGGACATCTGAGCCAAGGTAATCAAATGTCCTCTTTTTCCAGGATATGTCCTCTTTTTCAACCTTGAGTCCTTTGAAATTTTAATGTCCCCCTTTTCCAGTGAGCAGGCAGCACATAGCCTTCTTGTAATTAATAAATTATATGTAGGGACTTGCAAAAGGCAAGGTTATTTTTCCTGAGAAAGTAGGTGACATCCCAAAATGACCTCACCTTTTGTAGGTCCCTAATTATATGTAATAGTTTCAAATTTAATAAGTAACTAACTTAAAACCCATACTCCGTATGGCACTTTTCAGCCAACTCCTGCGGAGGGCGTTTGGGGCCTTTGGCCCAAAACTAAAGGGCTGTCTGGTCCAGCTTAGAAAACAGCCATTTTGAAGAAATAACTTTGAATTCCTCAATTCAGTCCATGGAACTTGAAAACCTCACTGTAGGTTTTGTCAGTTATTTTCAAATTTGAATTTTTAACTGTTCCCTCCTCATCCGGCCACAAATCCCAATGCTGGACGTTATGTCTATGTAGAGCAAGTGTGGGTGGAGCTAGAGGAAGTGTGTGGAGTTGTGTTGTGAGTGTGTGTGGAGTGTGGGGTGGGTTTGCGTATGGGGGTTAATCCCGGAATCATCCCGATTCCAAAAAGGTATAATATGTCTTTGTAGAGCAACCGTGGGTAGAGCTACAGGGGTTTAGGATGTGTGTGGAATTGTGTTGCGTTGTGTGTGGATTTGGAGTGTGGGGCTGAGTTATGTGTGGGGGTTAATCCCTGGATCATCCCAGTTCCAAAAAGGCATAATATGTAGAGCAGGTGTGGGCTGAGCTGCAGGGGTTCAGGTTGTGTGTGGAATTTTGGGTGTGGAGGTGTGCATTGTGGAGTTGGTATGTGTGTGGGGGTTAATCCCAGGATCATCCTGATTCCAAAGAGGTATAATATGTCTATGTAGAGCATTTGTGGGCAGAGCTAGAAGGGGAACCTGATGGACAGATAGATATAGTGATTTAATTAACCACATTTAAGCAATATATATGAGCATATTTAGCTTTTGTTTTGCCAAGTCCTATATTTTTCTTGGGTGTCCAACATTTTGACAGCCTTATTCTCTTTTGTGGTTATGATGTCTGGTCACCCTGCTGCTGCCCAAGGTATCTTGGTGCCCAGGTCTACCTGGAGATCAAGCCTCCTGGGAGTCCACTCACCAGGCAGACGGATCCATCTGAACCCCAGATCCGGCCCCAGGCTGGGGTTCGAGTGGCAGCGTCTAGATCAGTGATTTTCAACCTTTTTCATCTCAAAGGCGTTATCAATATCAGTTATTTCTACCAATGACATCAGGCTGTTCAAATCTGTCAATGCCCCCTCTCCTGACTTCCATGGCACACCTGAGAACTATCCACGGCACACCAGTGGCCTAGACAACTTTCCTTGGAGAGTGGAGTAATTGACATCGGGACCTTGGAAAGTATTTCTCCCCCACTTGAAAAATCCGTTCTTTCTTTCCTCTTTATAATCTTTTTCTCCTCCAAATATTGTCTTTGTTTAGCCTGAATGCCTCCCTCACGTCTCTTTCCCCTGCTGTGAATCTGACACAACCACAGAAGCTCAAAACCCAAAAGCACGCAGTATACAATATGACTCTAATCCCACTTGATTACCGTCTCTGTCAGCAGCGACTTTCCTCCCCTTCCGAGATGATAAGAGAGAATATGAAATATGAACAAATGGAATTTTGCTACATCTGTTTACCATAAAGTTTAATTGAAACTACACCATAAATTATGGAAAGCTGAGCAAACAACATTGCCAGGTACAGATCTCATCAGCCACTTCCAATTAACGCAGGTAGAACAGCGCATTGTGCAAAGCAAGAGAATCCGTCTGTGACATCCTACGGGAGACGCCTGCGCAACTCAAGGCCTGCAGGTGCAATGCAGTCCATTCCATGTTTGTGCCCCTCCAGGAGAAATGTCAAATACCCATTTTTTGTAGCCCTTTCCTACAATGGGGAAACATTTCAGGCATGCCCAAATGTAAAGCAATGGGATTGATTTCTGCATTGCTATAGATCTGCGTGACTTCTTTCTGGATTCAGAGGCAAATCATGATGAAGGCACTCGTTTCTCCTGCTTGGAACAGCCAATGAGCCAGCTGCCTGCCTGGCTCACCTGTGTCTGAGACTCCCTCTGGGTGTGTATTGCCGGGAGGGTGAAAGCCTTGTGTGCTGTGGCTGCCGAGGCTGGAAACAGATCAAAATAGTCCTGTAGAAGGATGGGGAGCAGTTAAGAGGTGGGCTTGCGGAGAAATCTGTGGGGTAGCAAATGAGAGCAAGGACAAAGCTATCAAAAGATCTCTGGGGATGCACTGAAAGAGAAACATGTAGAGAAGCAGAGTGGCCCACTGGGCAACAGTAGGGAGCAGGTAAGCAAGAATGAATATTGGAGATGGTCATATGCTAACACAAATGGAGGACTTTGCCAGAGGAGGTGCAAAGCACTAGGTTTTGCAAGGGGTCTCACCTCCCCTTTGCAAGGGGTCTCACCTTTGGGGCCATTCCAGGTGGGGGTAGAAAAAAGCAGGTGAATCTGTTTTGTTCTCTGCCTGGCTCTGAAGGAGGGGAAGGGCCTCTTGTATGCCTTGATAAGGCTCCCTGCAAAACTTAGTGCTTTGCATTCCTTCTAAGCTATGTCAGTGGGGGGGGGGGGGGGGAGGAATATCATTTGAGGGATATTTTCTCCATTCCCTTCGTTTGGAGATCCTGGAGGTATCTGATGGAGCACTTGGGCTGATTCAAGACCAGGGTTTTTTTTTTATCATCTTAGAAGAAAGTGCACTATGAAGCACAGGGATTAAAAAGACCTGCACAACAAATATTTTCTTTCTTTCTTTCTTTCTATCCATCCATCCCCCACCTTTTCCATGCCAATGCAAATGCCCAAGGTGACTTCCAAAGCTTTACTTCCTCCCCTCCTTCTATCCTCACAACAACCTTGTGAGGTAGGTGAGGCTGAGAGTGAGTGACTCACCCAAGGTCATTCAGGAAGCTTTGTTGCTGAGAAGGGATTTGAACCTGGATCTTCCAGGCCTCAGTGCATCACCCTAACCACTAAATCATCCTGTCATACACATAAAAAAACAAAACTATGCTGCATTCAAATTGCAAGAAGTACAGGTTCCCACATGAACATGGGAAACTGTTTCATGTAAATGATGATATGGTGGCTGGTGCTACTCAGAGTAATGTGGAAAATCATTCATTCATTCGTTCACTGATATATACCCACCATTCCCATGCTAACGCAAATGCCCAAGGTGGCTTTCCTAACTTTTTAAAAATCCTTTTTAACCCCACAACAGCCCTTTGAGGTAGGCAATTTGTATGTGGGCAGCCCTTAGAACTTTACTCTTCCAGGTAGAATCCTTCCAGTGTGGTCATCCTCACATCCGGCATTTTGCTAATGTTGTGTAGCCACTGTTTCCGGTGTATCATTTGTTGTAGCCACTGTATCATTTGTTGAGTAGCCACTGTTTGCTGGTTTGCTGGCCTCCTGTTAGGATAGCAACAGAGGTGCAGGACAAATGATATATTGACTCTTGGACCATTGGTTTACCCGATGGCAAGAGCCATTGCAAGCTGTGTGCTGACTCTTTACTCAGATCAAGGTGTTGTTTGAAAGTCTGGGGCTCTCAGAACTGCTCCCCTGCTCCATGCATGCTTTGGAGTGGAGGTGTATGTCACTCCAACCCTTGTGCACAGTGTGATAAAAAGTGGTAATTGCAAAACAGACTTTAGCTACAACCGAGAGTAACTATGGGACATTTTACACTGATGGAGTTACGGTGCCACCTATGGGAAACCTATGGGAAATGCATAACATTTATAGTGGTGCGCCTTCAAGTATCCAGAGTAAGTGCCTCTTACGTCTTCCTGTCTTTACTCTGGATTGTAAGGTCTGAACACAATCCTATCCATGTCCCATGTTGATTGGGTCGAACTCCCAGGAAAGTGTTCAATGGGTCGAACTCCCAGGAAAGTATGTTTAGGATTGCCACTTTTTCCTAATCTAGAAGAAAGTATGCCTGTCAGCCCATGATCTGATGGAGGTGGACCCTTTCACTTGATCTAGCCTTTGTGGATCAGAGGCAAGACAAGTATCCAGAAAGATCCTGGGAATACACAAAAAAAGAAGTGGCCAGGAGTGTGCTTTCCTCTGTGCCAGAAGTACAAACCACACTCCGGAAATCTTATTATGAGATGGTACAATTCTGTGGTTTACTGCATGCACCCAGTCATGTCTTGTGTTCCTTTATTCAATGCTGCATCTTTCTTATTCTTTCATCTATCTCTCTTTTCTTCACCTTCTCAGTCAGGTCTGTGTCTTTTTCAAAAGCTGGCCACTGTGCAGACGTGCTGAATTAAATCCCATCTCCACTTAGCTCCAGATGCAGGGATTTCTGGCTTGGAGGCATGCTTTCCTCCATGCCTTCTGCTGTTCTGGACAGCCAAGTCCATGATCAAATCATTCTCCTTATGGTGGCAGGAAAAGGAAAACTCCAATTTCTTGAGGAATTGGTAGTCTCATGAGCAGAGGAATTGGTAGACTAATGGGCATGCCTCACTGCAACCCACAACCAATCATAGGGTAACCAATTAGATATCTGTTCCAAAGAATTCAAGTTCTTAAAATATAGTGGAAATCCTACAAGCAGGATGAGAATTAGTTAAAAAGAATTTGTTTTTGCAAAAAGCTTTCCTTCTTAAGGTTACATAAGTAGATCAAGATATTGAACACCTGTCAGGTCCAGTAAGTATCAGCAAAGACCCATAAGTTTCCAGAAGGCTGATCTAACTTCCCTACATCTCCAGTGTTACATTTTCTCAGTTATGTTTTTTTCCTGCTCATCAGACTGACTGTCATCATTGCAAGTTTCTCCCATCTCAGCTTCAAGGCACCCCTCTGGGCTCTGTGTTAAATAAATCACTACTTAAGTTCAGGGTAACCTAGTTCGGGACATATAGATTTTAAAATGATGTTGGCAGGGCGGTGTATGCTTCCTCTTACTCTCTTCATTGGAATAAATATTACTGCAGCAAACATGGATAATGAAAAGAGGCCATGGTAAATGCATATGTTCTCAGAAATGTCTTATATTAGTTTGCTTGCATCTCACATTTGACACAGTATGGCCTGTTTCAGTTCTGCATATAAAACTGCATACATGCAATTATACCATTACAATATGAAAAGATAATAAAAATATCAAAATCAGAATTAAATTAAACAAATATATCAAAGAAACAATAAAGAGGGTGGCATATAGTGAAAATTTCATTCATCTACCTGGAATTTCCTGCTTGTGCGGAATGATGAGCACGATTTGGATGGAGGAGGAAAAAGGAGGCAATCATTTGAACATAAGCTCTTGTAAACTGGTACTTGGCTGAAACATTTTTCCCCCAAGTAGTTATTTTTAAACTATTTTCACTGCAAAGAGTATTGTGATGGGCAAAACTAATAATACTGCATAGAGGCACCCATGAAAGTGATGAGCATGTTTTGGGATTTACCTGGTTCCTGGGCAGCATTAGCAGTTTAAAAGACCAACAGATAAAAAAAGAATCATCGTGCTGCCCCTTAAAAGCTCTCCATTCAAACCCTGAAAATATTTTTCCTCCTCCAGTGCGCCATGGTCATACTTTGGAAATTTGGAGCATGTCATTAAACTAGTAGGGCCTTTGAGGATGTGAGCCTCGTAGCAGCAACATGGTATGACTTGTCAATTGTCATAAAACCGGTGGTGCGCCTTGATTGTTTTACCCTACAATCCAGAGCAACTACAGGAGCACTTAAGAGACATTATGTGTACCCGTAGTTAATGCACCACCTAATGAAAACCTATGGGAAATTCATATTGCAATCCAGAGCAAATTGTTCTTACACCGGAGCAAGGACTCCCCGTAGTTACTCTGGATTGCGTCCTTAGAGCCTTGTCAGTGTGTCATGAAATAAAAAGGTTGAAAATCACTGGGTTAAATGGTATGATCAGGAAGCCATACCATGAGTGAAGGCAATGATTGGGGATAATGTACCTTTACGCCGACAGCCGGTGGCATAGCTAGAGGGTGTACAAAACACTTTGGCTGCAATCCTAAAGACACTTTCCTGGGAGTAAGATCCATTGAACACAACGGTGCTTACTTTGAGTAGACATGGTTAGGCTTGTGCTTTATGTTTTGTACAACTATACTATATGCACAGCCTGAAAGCAGTCAATCCCCCTCCCCTTTGGAGTCATTCTAGGTTGTGAAGCAAATGCCTGGCTCCAGTGGGGACAGACCACTTGCATGCCATATTCAGGCACCTGCAAAATTTAGTGCTCTTCAGCAATTTTCAACCATTGTGCTCCAAACCTGGGGAACTTTCATGGCATAGTACGTAATATACCATGGTACACTGGTTGAAAAAAATGCTGGTTTTAAGGCTGCAGTGAATATAGTTGTACAGCTAAATTAATGGAATATTGAATTTAATTCCTGCTAATAAATAGTCAGACCTTTTATAACAGAATATAAATATTTGTACAAACTGCAGCTCCATCAAGATTCATTTATTTCATTCTTAATGACACTGACGTCTGAGTTTGAGTCATTTGAATTGTTTGAGTTTGAAATGCAAATGCATTAAAATCCACTCAACATGTTTCAACAGCTAATCAATTAGCCCCCAAAAATCTTTTTTTAGACCAGACTTGGATGAAGCCTTCATGGTTAACCTAATTTTCCAAAGCAAAGAACAATTGAAATGTGCCCAGTGTTACCTTGTAGGTCAGCGTTTCTCAAAGTGAGGGTCGGGACCCCTTTTGGGGTCGCCTAGAGCTTTCCTGGGGGTCGCCTAAAGACCCCTGGTGCAGGGGGCCAGGTCAGGCTTGCCAGACCTCTGGCTGTAGCTATGCACGCACTGGGGCTGACTGACTGCCTTAGGGCCCAATCCTATGCATGCCTACTCTGAAATAAATCCCATTGTGTTCAATGTGTGCATAAAACACATTTCATTTGTAACAATGAAAATACATCCTGCATATCGGATATGTACATTACGATTCATAACAGCAGCAAAATTACAGTTATAAAGTAGCAATGAAAATAATTTTATGGTTGGGGGTCCCCACAACATGACAAACTGTTAAAGGGGTCACAGCGTTAGGAAGATTGAGAACCACTGTTGTAGGTGAAGAAACTCCAGTGGCCAGAAGGAACACTCCTTCTGACATGAACTCATTCACATCTAGGATGTAGAAACAGCATCTCCTAATAGGGTTTCTCTGATTCAGTGGTAAGCATGCTGGTAGTTGCATGCTGAATTTGTGGCATCTCCTAGTACCACTAGCACTCACTGTATGGAGACTTTGTGTGGCCATTCTCAGCATGATACTGGTGTCCCTCGCTTTCTGACGTTTCATTTTTTATGGTTCTGCTCTTTCAACACCTTTCAATTATACCCAGAACTCATTCATTCAACACATGCTTCACTCTTTCAACCTCACTCTGCTGGTCTAAAGGATAAAATTGTCTATCCTAATGCTGATTTCCATGTGACCTGGTGATATAACTGTTTTTGGCATTTCCTTATGACTTTCTTTAGTAAATAATCATCACTCAAATACATAAGCTATTCATTGCCCATACCTGCCTTTGTTTACCGTAATTTGTTTTGTATTTTGGCTGTGTGCAGGGTGACCAGATGCCTGAACCTAAAAAGGAAGACAAGGTCTTGGATTCCTCTCAGCCTGGCCTTTCTGATGGACAATGGTACATTTGCCTACTCACAAGTAAAGCCGTGATATTGGACACTTTCACTTTCCCATAGATCTCAATGCATATTTTTATTTTTAGTTTTTTGGCCATAACGTTTGAGAGGAAGGAGGTATTCCAAAACTTATTTTTGCATTAGATTCTGCTCTTCAATACAAATCCAACTACATAAGACATGATGGGGTACTGCACACCATTGCAAAGTTCCAAAGTGAAGCCAAAATTGAGGACATTGGGTGAAATCCAGAGTAACTAGGGGGAGTCCTTGCTCCGGTGTAAGAACAATTTACTCTGGATTGCAATATGAATTTCCCATAGGTTTTCACTAGGTGGTGCTGTAACTATGTCAACGTAAATGTCTCTTACGTGTTCCAGTAGTTACTCTGGATTGTAGGGTTTGTCAAGGACAAAGTGGAAACATATAAGAAGAGCACATTGAGTGCACATTCATTCTAGTGAGTGCACATTCATTCTAGTCAACATTTATAGTACTGAATAATAAAGATGGGGTCATTCACATCATTCACATTTGACCACATTAAAAAATCCTTGGAAAATTATTCCCGGTTTTAATTGGTTCACCAACAGACTATTGAGAAAAATCAGGACACATTCATCCTCTGAGTAGGGTTGCCATAATTCTCTTCACCAAAATTGGGACAGGAGTAACTGGTAACCCATTAGTAACCGGTTCTTATTAGCAGGCGCTCATTAGCAACCAGACACTCATTAGCAAAGGGTTCTGTAGAACCTATGAGAACCCCCTGAAGCCCACCACTGTCTCCATCCCATTTGCCAGCATGTGAACACAATCTCCAAAAATCAGGATTGTCCTTGTTTTGGGGGACATACGGCAACCCTACCTTTGAGTTACTGCAGCCCTTCCATGAGGTTGGGCGCATCAGGTTGGGTCCATGAGGTGCAGGTTGCATCAGTCACAGATTTGGGGTATTGGGTGAGAGGGTGAGAGTCTGGTGGATTTATGGCAGGACCTCTGAGGTGAATTTTATGAATGGGGGGGGGAATACAATCCAAAATGGATTGAGCTGTGAGTCTTGTCCCGTGCAGGGAATTGCCAAATTGCCTCAAAGACTTCATTGTAAGGGAAAAACATAAGAACAGTCCAAATATTTGAACTGTTCTTATGTTTTCCCCTCACAATGTAGTCTTTGAGGCAATTTGGGAGTAGCGTATACAGGTAAAACTTTTGAGGAATTAACAACGTGAGAAATTTATGTGTGTGAAATTTGTGTGTGTGAGACATTTCAGAGTTGTTGTGAGAAGAGGAGGGAAAAAAAACAATGTACGCTATCCCGAGCTCCTAAAAATATGAACAATAAATATTGTATACATAATTTCTATAAATAAAAAAGTGTTTATAGAAATTATGTTTTAACATAAGGTTAAAACATTAGAAAAAATGACATATAGAATAAACATATAGAAAAAATGTTTTAACAATCTGTGGTTTGCGGTTTTCATTGCTGCTTATATTATTATGTGATAGCTTCATTTTTTATTAATTCTGTATTTTTGTCTTTCTGATATTAGATTTTTAAAAAATAATTTGATATTTTTAAAAAATGAAGTGCTCTCTAGTCTCCGCTAGACTGTAGTGGTTGCATTTATTGTTGTGGCCAACCTTGTACAATCCTCAAATTAAAAGGCAGATTACCTGCGAACTGCACTAAATAAATAACAACTTCTTTCTAGCAGACACTGTCTGTATTTTAAAAAATATGTTTTCTAATATAAGCATATTGATTTTTTTTATACAACCATGAACACATTTTGAGGTTAAATAAGTAAATAAATTTGGCGTATCTTCGAATAAGTTGTATTTTCACCAAGGGGGAAAAGAGGTACTTGAAGAACGAGGTCAGGATTGTCTTGAGGCGGTGATTGAAGCCAAGGGCCAAAGGAAAGAGAGTAGGAATGGAACTTTTTAGCTCAGCTGAAAACTTGAGTCTCCGAATACAAGCTGTGTCGGTGTTAACTGTTGCCTACAGCTGTATTGTGACTAAAATAGCTCTCTCGGTTTTCACAAAAAATGGTATTCACACAATGAAGTAGCTAGAGGGGGGTGCAAAGCACAACGTTTTGCAGGAAACCTCTTCTCAGTGTGCAAAAGTCATAGCCACCTTGGGTGCCCTTCTGGGAGAAACATGTACAGTGACGCCTCACGTAACCAATGCCTTCTGGGATGTATGTAACATACTTCACGTAAAGTATGCTCCAAAAATTTATCTAGGATCCTGCTTCACGTAACAAACTGTGCTTCACATAAAGAACACATTCGTTGGCAGTTGGGGCAGACGCGCTGGCCGGCAGCCCTTTTAAAAAGCATCAGGGCTGCCTAGTGCGCCTGTCCATAGCGAAAGCAACACTTCCGCGCTGTTTCTCCGGGCGTCCGCTGAGCAGAGGGAGAGAAGAGCAGTGGAGAAGAGGGAAGCAGCTCAGGGCGAGCCAGGAGGGAGCAGGGGAGAGAGAGGCTCAGGATGAAGAGAAGGAGAAAGCTGGGAGCTTTGAAAGTTCTTTCATTGCAGAAGAAAGTGTCTTGGATTACAGCCTCCTAACCATGTCTACCCAGAAGTAAGCACCATTGTGTTCAAATGGGGCTTACTCCCAGGAAAGTGTCTTTAGGATTGCAGCCTAAGTAGACTTCATAGGATCATGCACATTGAATGCATGTTTTGATTTCAATTCCAGTGTTTTGTCATCATTTTTACATCCAGTTAATATTTTTAAATGAATATTTGGGGGGTTGTGGAACCAATTATCTGAGTTTCCATTATTTCCTATGAGAAAATCTGCTTCATGTAAAGAACTTGTCAAGTAGCAAACGTGCCTCCGGAACAAATTAAATTTGTTACGCGAGGCGCCACTGTAGTACAAATGCAATCAATCAATCAATCAATCAATCAATCAATCAATCAATCAATCAATCAATCAATAATGGATTGGAGGAGCAAAACAGAGGCATACTCTTGCATGCTGTGGGGAGGCTCCATGCAACACTTAAATTGTAATCCTAATCTCAAATTAGGCTGGCCTAAGCCATGGCATAAGTCCTGTGGTGACCTGAGGGTGACACAAAAGTGTGGTGAAACACTTCTGTGCCACTCCTGGGAGGGTTAGGTCTGTGCACAGAAATGCGCTTGCCTCTGTACATCACCACGGGAAGACCAATGAGTTGTGCGGGCCTAGGTTACGATTGCACCTAGTGCATTGCACCTCCTTTCTAGTTACACTACTGAATTCACATCAGTTAAACTCACTTTGGCATACCTTTGTTCTGACTGTACTGCTCAAGACAAGGGTTGCCATATGTCCTGAAAAATAGGGACCATACTTGCAAATGTCCTGTACTGAATCTGTGGAAGAGAATTATGGCAACCCTACTCAAGACCCAATGGTGGTTGGGTCCAGCACCCAAAGTTGGATCCAGCATCTAAAGTTCTGTTTTAAAACAAAAAACAAAACCAGAAAACTGAAACGGAGAAACAGAGTGGACTGGAGTAGAGCATAAGCTGTCTAGACCAAGTTTGGGGGAAAAAAGTGGTTCATGGCAGGGACATTAGGAAGGATATTAAAGAGCTGGCTGCAGTGATGGGTATAGGCCACATTATGATGAGTGACAAAGTCACTGGAGTGATATAGAGACCTTGTCCTTGTTGGCCTCCATTTGGAAGAAGGTAAATGGTGATAAGTGACAAACATTTAAGTGAAAAACTGCAAGAAGATTTTCATCAGAACTTTCTTGAAAGGTGAAATCCAACACCCCCAAATTTGTAAAGCAAGTGGAAAAACATGGCCGGAAAGCAGTTCTCTGCCTTTTGACAGGAAACAAAGGAAAACAAAGCAAAGCTCAAATACTTCATCCTGGCATCACGAGGCAAAGAAAAGCAATTACCAGAAATGAGCATGTATATGTTCAGGGCCACTTGGTTCATTGCAAAGTAAAATGGGCCGTATCCAGACCACCGAGCGTGCAGTGCATACATCAAACAGTATTGCTTGTCACCCGCTGTTGCCCTGGCTGATGAGAGTCCTCGTCGGAATGGAACGGTCACACTCAGGTGTTTGAGAGGCAAAACCGCGCTGACACTTCTCAGGATGCTCATTTTCTTCCCTCTGGAAAACCTTCTGCTGCCAGCCAGTCTTCTTAGTCAGAAATTATCTGGTGACCAGGAGAGGGGACTCTGAGCACATGATGGGAAGTGTTGGAAGCCAACATGAAATAGCAACCATGCTTAGTAGAGAGCGATGGGCAGCCCAATGCTACCTTGACTTTGAGTTCCATGTGCCACTCTGTGTTGGCTCTGAGTGCTCACATGGGAGTTATTTGGGCAAGTCTTGTGCTGGCTGAGCTGGCACAGATCCAGCTGGCACAGGTCACAGTTCCAGACCCTGTGCCACTTACATCTAGGTAGGTGTGTGCTGGCTGGTGCAGGGGAATTGGGAGAAGGTGGCATGGGACATAAGAATAAAAGAAGAGCCTCCAGTGGATCAGGCCAAAGGCCCATCTAGTCCAGCTTCCTGTGTTACACAACGGCCCACCAGATGCTTTCAGAATGGATGGATTTCAGAAGTGAATGTTTTGAGAGGGGGAGAGGATGGGATGGCCTTGGTGATGGCAGCACATGCTGTAGCCTAACTTTGCTCGTGAGCTGGGCAGCCGTACATGGGCTGACTGGATTTTTGCCAGCTAAATAGCTATGAAAATAACAGAACAAGGAATAAAATAACTAAGAAAAGGGCAGGAAGGTGTGGGATGGTAAATACAGGTGCTTTTATGTAAAGGTTTCCCAGTTGCCAATGAGGAGCTCAGTAGAGGGTTGGGAGCCTGTCATAGACAGGGTAGCTGTCTATGATCCCTGGAGAAAAAGGCAGAAGGAGAAAACTGGGTAGTTTAATTAAACTTCCTGGTACACTGGTTGATGCTGCTTGGGTTTCTCTTTCCACTTCTGGAGAGCCCTCAGTCTCCATCTCAGGTGCATCTCCCTCACTGCCAGCAACAGATACAACCAATTCATATCACAATCCTAACCAATTTAGGCCAGCACAGCTCACCCATCTTCCTGCTCATATGGTGGTGTGGAGGCTCATGCATGTCAATGTACTGGATGTGGTGGTGTGGAGGCTCATGCATGTCCATGCACTGGACTAACCCCTGCCACGAGTCTCACTCCAGGGACTCACTCCTTTCGCCCTTTCTTTAAAGATAGTTGAGTATAAAACAAAATCATAGATAGAATCAAGTTGCAGGTTTTTGTCACAAATATGTCATGCATTCTCTTATAATGAATGCCGGGTACTTAGATTCCATGGGAAAAATCTAATTGCTTCAATGGGTATAGACTCTAGAAAACCAGCATACCTGGCTATGGGCAATCCACAGCAGACAGAGGGCTATAGATTAGTTCTTCATCCCCCACACTTTATTTTTAATTTCCAGCTGCAAGGGACACGATGCAACAAACACACACTGTGAATGAGATGAAAACCGAATCAGGTATCAAAATAAGCCTGGCAGGAGTCTGGGAGTTAGATATGTCAATCATCTGGAAAAAGGATTAGAGAAGTAACAGCAGGACTGGAATAGCCATGTAAGCGAATAGTCATTTAAGTGAATATAACTATCCAAAGGGTTATCCAAATATCTAAAGCAGGGTTTCCAAACTTTCAACTTTAGGGCTCCTTAAACTTTAACAAGTTTTCCCTTAAAGGGGCATAGCTGCAAAAATTTTTCATGAGATTTGTTTTTGCTCCCTCTCTGCACCATGATGGCCAAGAGGCTTGCCCCTCCTAGTACCTTCCTAGTTCTAGGTGCTGTTTGAAACCCCCCTAGTCATTTTTCCAGCTTCTTTTATGGGGAGCAGTCGTGACACCCCCGGCCAATTTGGCCACCTTTGCCCCTCCTTGATTCCTTTGCGAACTATACTTATACAAACTATATAAACTAACTTATATAACTATAAACTAACTTATACAACTATAAACTAATAACTAACTAACTAACAACTTTAACTAACTTAAGCTAACTTATACAAACTATACAAACTTTAACTAACTTAAGCTAACTTATACAAACTATACAAACTATAGGTTTGTATAAGTTGCCTTTTTTTACAGCTTCGCTCCTCCTTGTTATTACAAATTTCAGTATTTATTGTTTATTTAAAAAATGCAGTTTTTGAATTAGATTTCCAATATTCTCTTTGTACACCCTAATGAGCCTCACTTATCACTTTAAGAGCATTAGAATAGGTGCTAACAACAGTTTTATAACAGTGGCCAGTTATGCACACCTTCGAGCTTATGGGAACTAAGGGAGCTTCACCTGATGTAGGGTTAAGAAGCAATTTCAGCAGGTACAGCTTGCGCTGAAATTCCCTCCTTTCCACAGATGTTAAAGGTCCAGGAGCTCTGGGGTTAAGTTTGGGCACCCATGATTTAATGGGCTAAAATTTATTTAATTTTGGGGGGCAATATTTGATATATTTGGTGGCATAGCTAGAGGGGTGCAAAGGCTCACTGCAAAATGCAAGCAGTCCCTCCACTTTAGAGCCAGGTGTACACCTCTGTTTTGTTCCCACCATTTGGAATGACTCCAAAAGAGAGTGTTATGGGCCACTCTCATGCCACAGTGAGTCACCCTGACAAACATAGCACTCTGCACCCCCCCCTAGTTATGCCACTGGATAAGTTATATACTGTATTTACTCAAATCTAGCACTCAACTTTTCCAGCCAAATTTACAGGACAATCCAGAGCAACTAATCTGTCCACATAAGAGCCCTTAGGCTGCCCTATCTAACACTAGGTTGGAGCAACTGCAAGATGCTCCAGCCCAGTTACTCTGGAAGAGGCTTAGGGCAGAGCAAGGCAAGATAGGGTGCCCTAAGAGAGGTGGACCTGCTCTGCCCTAACTGGGGCAGCCTAAGCAGCTCAGGAGAGGCAAGCTGAGGGCATGTTTAGCATTGCCTAGGGCAGAGCAGTTACTCTGAATCCAGAGCCTGTTTCCAAAGCAGAAATGCCCTCTTCCAGCCCTCAGAGTTATACCACCTCAGGAGCAGGTATAGTAATGAGTAGACCCAGAGGGGTCCATGATAAGGCCTGAGTAAGAATGGCAGTGTTGACCAAAAATCTGAGTTCTTGGCCAGCCTAGCTGCAACCCCTGCCTCTCAACCTCAGGATATGGAACAAACTATGGCTGCCCACAAACCTCAGGATACAGCAGGCCACTCCAAGAAGCCCCTTGTATTCACTGTAGAATGTACTGGCATCTCATCAGGGACTCCTTATAAGGCAGGCACCCAGTGGCGTCACCAGACTGGTGCGGCTGGTGTGGGCTGCATTGGGGATGCGCTCCGTATGGGGTGATGTGCCGGAGGAGTTTGACTGTCCTTTGGCAGGCCCCGGGCGTCAGCACCCCCATTCAGGCCTGCTCCAAGGCGGAGAATCAGCCAGAAGCTGCCACTTGTCTGAGGAGCTGGCCTGAACGGCCATCTGAGGTGCACTGCGCAGAAACACACTGAGCATGCCGAACAGCTTCAGAGGAGACTTCCTTAGAGCAGAGAAAGTCCGCGCCTCTGCACAGCCATTCGGCCTCACTCAGGAGGCGGAGCGGCAGCCGAATGGCTTCAGAAAGAGTACTGCACAGGCACCAACTCTGACGCCTGCACAGTCTCCCCTGAAGCCAAAAGGCTTCAGAAAAGTACTGCGCAGGTGTCAGAGATGGTGCCTGTGCAGTACTCTTTCTGAAGCCAGTTGGCTTCAGAAACAACTGCGCAGGCACCAACTTTGGTGACTGTGCAGTCCAGGTGGGGGGGGGGGGGGCGCATCCCAGGGATGACGCACAGACTTCCGCACCAGGTGATGTGCAGAGTCATGTCACCACTGTAGGCACCACAGCTGTTCCTTGTTCAGTGTGATCTGAGGGGTGTCTCCTCAGGAGCAAGTCTTCGCCTTGTGTCAATTACTTAGCATGCTCTGGAGCAGTTAGGGCAGCCCAGGCTTCCTGACTCTCTGGATTCAGCGTAACTTTCTGCTCTGGATACAGAATAGTTAGGAGAGTGCAGTTAGGTCAGAGAAGGCTGAATTTGCTCTGGATTGTGTCCTTAGTCTCCAAAATCAGGGTGTGCATTAGATTTGATGGTTAATTAGATTTGAGTAAAAGTTGTTATCTTGATTATAGAGTGCACATTAGATTTAATGGTGCATTATATCTGAGAAAACGTGATCTATTTCAGTCCAGTCTTTCCTAGATCACTGCCCAGCAATGAAGTGGTGCTAGCATAGTCCACTCCAGATGCCACATAGGATTTTTGGTTGCAGTTCAACTTGAGGCATAGCTAGAAGGGAGTGGAGCTGCCAGTCTTGGAAGGAGCCTTCAGAACCATTCCAGGTGAGGGGAGCAAAATCATAGAATCCTAGAGTTGGAAGGGACCCAGTTGGTCATCTATTGGTTGGTCAATTGGTCAACCTTCTGCCAGTTGGTCAACCCCCTGCCTCTCGCAGGAAATCCTCTTGGAGCATCTAAATGGAGCTGTATGTAAAATGGAGCTGTATGTAAAACTGTTTGCTCCTATGGTAGGTACAGTAGGCTATTGGATTTAAAAAGCATTGCTATCAGTCACGCACGATGTTGGCTCTTGCATTCAGCTACTGTGACTTCACATTGGAAGCAAGAACAGGCCATCTGCTCCGAAGGAAATCAATACAGGATGGATTTACGAGGCATAAATTGATCCAGAACGACTTTGTCAGTCGAGGAACAAAACATTTCCCAATGTTCCCATGTCGAAATGCCACCAGGTTTTTCCACAGCCTTGTGAAAACAATTTCCCAGGGAACAAATGAATAGAACGTTCTGAGATGAGGCATCTTTGGAAAGAATCTCAGAAAAATACAACCCCCCAAAACTGAAACTTTGTAAGGTCGTTCATAAGAGAAAAGAGAGTGCAGTCATAGAATCCTAGAGTTGGAAGGGACCCAGAAGGTCATCTAGTCCAACCCCCTGCCTGTAGCAGAAAATCCTCCTAGAGCATCTCCGACAGGTGCTCGTCAAGCCTCCGCTTGAAGATCCCCAGTAAGGGAGAGTCTACCACCTGAGGCCCTGAGTGTTTGTCTGGATTCCCCATGAATTCATATCAATCAACAATATTTATATACCACTTTTCAACAAAAAATTCATGAAGCAGTTTACAGAGAAAATAAAATATCTAATAGCTAATGGCTCCACCATATACATAGGTAGGAGCACAATCCTAACCATATCTACTCAGAAGAAAGCCCCATTGTGTTCAGCGAGTTGTACTCCCAAGGAAGTGTCTTTAGGATTGCACTGCTTAGGTCATGCATCCAGGCCTGAGTAGCAATTTAAATGTAGATCTCAAGGAGGAAGCAATAACAACCTATATATAATAGAAAAGTCACTGACTGACTGACTGACTGACTGACTCACTCACTCACTCACCCACCAATGCCCAGCCAAAACCACTGTATCTAGAGATGTGGTATTTCAGGAGAGTCTACCTCCCATGATGAAGGCACCCACTAAGGACCAATTTTTGGAAATTCAAACCTGAAGGGGTTGAAAAGGAGCACAAAATGTTTTTATCCCTATACTTTACACTGAAGAGTTGCCGACTCATCAATGCCCAGCCCAAATCCTCAGACATAGAAACATTTGGGGAGGGTATTTCTTCCATGATCTAAGGAAGGATTGATTTTTAGAAATTTATCTCCTGGGGTGTGAACAGGGGTACAATCAGTGATGGGATTCAAAGAAATTGAATCCAGTTCTCTGCCCATCTGGCAGCCACTTTTAAATGGCTATTTTTAAACTTTGTATGTCCTATCTCTTGTTAACAACCAGTTCTATAGAGTAGGTGCGAACCTGCTGAAGCCCACCACTGGGTACAATGTGTTTGCATCCCAATACTTAACACTGAAGACTGACTGATCAGCACACAGCCCGAACCCCTGGACATGGAAGCATGGAATTTTGGGAACATATTCCTTCTGTGATGTAAAGAGCCACTAAGAACCATTTTGGTGCCCGGTGGTGCATAATACCAGCTACCCAGTGGTGCTGTCTGGTACCCAATGCCTGGTGTCCAATGCCAGGTGCCCAGCAGGGATGCCTGGTTCCCACTGGTGTTTGGTGATGCCTGCTGCCCACTGGTGCCTGTTCTTACCCAAAATGTGCTCCAGCTGCACATGCCCAGAAATTTGGGCACATTGGCTACTGGGGCAACAGAATCAGGAAGGGGTGGGCTGGAGTTGGGTTTGGGAAAATCAGTGGCAAGGAAAGACGTCCCAATAAGTGCTGTTCATGGAGGATCAAGCCTGTGGGCCAAAGTTTGAAGAGTCATGCAATAGATTACCTTTTAATTGATTACAGGTGGCTTGGAGGGTAGCAGTGGCTCAGTGGTCTCATGTTTGAAATCTGATGGTGTGAGCTCCCATTACTTGCCCAGCTCCTGACAATCTCATCATTTGAAAGCATTTCATAGAATCATAGAGTTGGAAGGGACCTAGTAGGTCATCTAGTCCAACCCCCTGCCTGCAGCAGGAATTCCCCTAGAGCATCCCTGACAGGTGCTCGTCGAGCCTACTTAATGCAAGTAGATAAATATTACCACTTTGATGAGAAGGTAACAGTATTCCATTTCATTAGAAAACAATGGCTCTTTGGCCTTGTAAAGGAGATGAGCACTGCCCTTAGAGTTTCTCACATCCATGAGGGCAACCTATAGGGGATACCTTTACCATTACAGGTGCAAAAGCATGTGGGAACCACTGTTGTAGACAGTGTGCACTGGCAGAAGGTTTTTATCAGTGGTCTTTTAGGTTCCTTTGAACTCTGATTTTGTGAGACAACGCATGGATGTGTAGCACTGTAGGTGGCATTACAAGCTCAAACTTGCCCACATGAAGAAAAGCTTATTTGTTCATTTGTGCAGAAAGAAAATCCTTTTGCAAAGGGAATGTTAATTATGCAAACAGCGGCTATTAGATTAGCCCTCTTCATATACAGTTCAAAGGCCAAGAAGGAAAGCTGGTCAGTCTACGAGTATATATATAAATCCTCTGCCTTTAAAGGCCATTTCACCAGAGAGCAGTCCTTGGCATTTGTTGTTCTTGTTTTAATCAGGGTAAATATTAAAGGCTCTATTTATTTTTAATTATGAACAATGGCGCTTGTAAAATGAAAGGGAATAAGAAATACTGCATTGAATAAAACAAAAATAAAACTTCTCTTTTCACTCCACTGAAAATACAATGAATACTTCCCACAAGTATTTATTTGGTCCTTAGCGGCAAAGCTAAGTCCTTAGCGGCAAAGTAAGTTCTGGAGAACTCACCAGAGGTGGTGCCATTTCTGTGACGGCTAGTGCGGGGGAAACATCTCTCCCCTTTCCCTGTTCAGGTTTGGAAATCCAGACTACCATATATTTCTCACAACTCAGAAAACTGTTAGCAATCTTTGAATATTAGAAGAACAATATAGAAATATGTTAAACAAATGTACAGCATCACTGGAACTGGCCTAAGTTGATTTGGATTGCACCATGTTTACATTAAAACAACTAAACCACAAGTATCTCAGGAGGATTGTACTGCCTCCCCTTCAGAAGGCTTTATAGGAAGTTATTACAGGAAATATTATAGGAAATTATAGGAAATAGGAAATCCAATACTTGTGTATTATCTCTCAGACTGCAGTAAACAACAGGCAACAACAAACAGCACTGGAAGGGTGCCCAGAGGGTATGGGTTGTCAGTTTCTCAAAGTAACATAAGAATGCAAGAAGAGCCCTGCTGGATCAGACCAGAGGCCCATCTAGTCCAGGTTCCTCACAGTGGCCCACCAGATGCCTCAGGGAGCCACAAGTCCACATGTTCCATGTAGCTTTACCACCAACCTGTACAATGGCATAACTTTAATGGTTGTTTTATTCTAATTCTTTTTTTTTAATCTTCCAAAGCATGGAATTGACGTTCTTCACCACTATGGGGTCAACTCAATCATCAAGCTGTTCACCACCACCCCAAGATCTGTCTCCTGTTCCATCTCAGAAAACTCACACCCCATTAGCCTATATTTGAAATTCTGAAGTTTTGAAGTCTTGCACGAAGGCTCATCAGATTACATCCTTCCAGTTTAGAAAGATCCTTTTGGAGGTCTTCCCAATTAAATAGTATTGCCCTGATAGTATCAACAATAACCTCCAATTTTTCCTCAATGAAGCAACGGAGAAAGTGGGTCTTTTCAGATAAATTTAAAATATAAGAATGTTTGGTAAGAAAGGGGGGAGAACCAGCTGTACATGCCTGTAGGTGAATTATTGATTTGTGTCCTGGCTATTTTTATGTATTGATTTTACACAATGTAGCCTGCACTTCAGCAGCCTATAACCCTCTTTTGAGCAAAATAAATCTGGAACTATTGAGTATAGAAGGGGCAGAAAAGGGAAAGGAATGGGCAAAAGTGCTCCTATTGGTCTGGTATTTTAAATCACATTCTTTGTTGCAACTGAAGCCAAAGGTGCCCATTAAAAAGAAATACGGATTGGTAAACAGGGTTCCCCTTCCTGGTGAAAGAATGGCCAAATGGATGAAAGAGGAAAACCATACAAATACCATTCCACATGATGCATTTATAGTAATATTCGAGATTATGGGCAAAATCCAGAGTAACTATGGGGAGTCCTTGTTCCAGTGTAAGAACAATTTACTCTGGATTCCAATATGAATTTCCCATAGGTTTTCACTAGGTGGTGCAGTAACTACAGGTGCATGTAAAGTCTCTTATGTGCTCCCATAGTTACTCTGGATTTGGGGGTATTTCAGGGGGCATTGAGTCAGACCCTACAATCCAGAATAACCACAGGAGCACGTAAGAGACATTATGTGCACCCATAATTACAGCACCGTCTAGTGAAAACCTATAGGAAATTCATATTGCAATCCAGAGTAAATTGTTCTTACGTTGGAGCAAGGACTTCCCGTAGTTATGCTGGATTGCGCCCAGAGAAGCATTGCTAAGATGTGTGAGGGTGCAAGCTGCACCGGGTGATATGCACAGACGGGTGACACTACTACTCAACAATTTTTTTTTTAAAACTTGGCATTTTAAATAACACCATCTTGTTATAATATATCAATCCACATGTAATTTCATGCAAAATGCAATGAAATAAATCACATTGAAACATCTCAATTTTATCTAAAGTTATAGCCAGGACAAATCAGTGGGATGGTGCAATAGACCAGCAGCATTTTACAATACCAGGGGTGTTGCCCAGATCAAAATTTTCCCATCTACTTTCCTCCCTATTTCTGTCTCCTCTGAAGGATTTTTCACTCTATAATTCAGAGTAAGGACTCAAGGTAATATGTGAAATGTAGAACAGAACATTACTTCAGAGAAAGATAAGTTTTTCAATTCAATGGTCCCTTAATTAGAAATGGATGTTTGTCTGTTATGCGCTTCTTCTCCCCTTTAATTCAATCTCCTCTCTTTTAGATATAGCTGGGATTCTTTAAAAAATGTATCAAATCTTGTCTTTCCACTGTCATGCCCCTCGCTGTCTCCCCCAACGGACACCTCAATCTGGGACTGGTCATCTCTCCCTTCAGCCATCCTATTGCTGGATTGAACTTCCCCCAGATTGACTCACACCAAACAGGTACGTAGAACTTGTCAACACTGATTGTTTTATCAAAACTTCACAGAAGAAACACAGGGAAGTGGGAGGGCGGACTTGGGTCTTACAGACAGCCCTGGGGAAGAAAGTTACAGGAGAAGGGGGAACAATTTTACACCTGGTTTGTATCAGCCTCCCCGGTCAATGACAACTGCCTCCCTCCGGTTCAAAGTCCTTTCATTACAGTCTTTCTTTTCTTTCTTGCAGGTCTTCGCACCCAGGGTCGCCTCAGGTGAGTATCTTCTTCAACGGATCAGAACCCTCAATAACAGGTAAGTCCAACTCTTTAGTAACAAGCTCTTCAACAAACTGTTCTCTCTCTCTTTTCAGGTGAGCACTCAGGCCTGCTGCTGGACAGCGCCAGCGCTGGATGACTCTCTTCTCTCCTTTCTCACTCCAGCCAGCCTCTCGCCCTCCTGCCTCTTCTCCTTATATACACCGCCCGCTCCCCCTCCCTCTCCTACTCTCTTGGGGCCTTCTTAGTGGCCCAACGGAGCGGGAGACGCCTGGATTGGGCCTCGCAGATATAGGGCGTCCTGGGTAAACCCCAGTGCGCCCTGCGCAGTAGAGTCGGAGGAGGTCCCACCAGGAGTCAGACCAATAGACTTGATCCACCTCCGTTGATTCTAGAACTTTGTCCCACGGTGGCCTGGGTCGGATCTGTACTCCTGCCATCCCATCCTCCGGGGTAGGCTCGACACCACCACATCCACCCCATCATCATGATGAATGGCAGTGTAGCCCATCTCCGCAGAAATCCTTAATTTTAATGACTCCTCATTAGCGAAATAAATCTAATCTTAGACTGGCAAGCACCATCACATGTATTAGAAATATGTGTTATCCCAAGCACCAGATTCTATCTATAGTATTTCTATACTGCTTTTCAACTAAAAAGTTCACAAAGCGGTTTACAAGAAAATGGAAAAATTAATAGCTAACCTTTTGCCACACTTTTTCTTCCTTTTTATTCTTCTAATTTGCCCAAGACTTCCATTTATGGACGGAAGCTCCATAGAGATTAAACCCTTTTTATCTTCCCTTTAATTTTCTAACTAGTCTTCTCAATTGAGGAAAGTCTACCCTTTTCATGTCAGATTTATTGAGCACACTTTCCCCAACGTGCCTGCCATCTAAAGAGCACAATCCTAACCATGTCTACTCATACGTAAGCCCCATTGTGTTCAATGGGTCTTACTCCCAAGAAAGTGTCTTTAGGATTGCAGCCAAAGTCACTTGATCCCAGGTTAATGCTTTTGAGAAACTTGATTTCTTTAAGAAGGGAATGTACAAATTGCTGAAGGAAAGTACCATCACATGTTACAAGCCATGTGGGGTGTGTAGAGGTGGACAACCTCAAAATGCCAGTTGCAGGGGGGGAACCTGGATGCAGGTGTGATTTGTGCTCCCCAAGATATCTGGAGGGCCACTGTGTGATACAGGGAGCTGGACTAGATGGGCCTTTGGCCTGATCATCTGGAGGCATTTTGTATGCTCATAGAGCCCTCTCACAGGTACACCACTGAAGTTATGCTGCCCTGTTATTTTATATGGCACTTAGATCTTAGGCTGCAATCCTAAGCCCCAGTTAGATCAGCATAAGTCTTGTTCTGGTCTTGGGGTGTCACTAATTTACTATAAAGCACTTCTGCCCCACTCCTGTGGGATTAGCATAGTGCACAGGCATGCAGGGCTGTGGGTGGCGTAGGTGGTTAAGACACTGTGTCTGTTAACCAGCAGGCCAGGGTTCGAGACCCGGATCAGCCCCCACTAGACAGGGTGAACTCCTGTCCTTAGCCCAGCTCTGCGACGAAGCTGGAACCAATCGTATTAGTGGACGCAGTATCGACGCAGCTGGAACCAACCGCTCTGCCTTTCCATTGGACTATTTCAGAGGGGGGATTTGCTGCTTGGGTAACAGCCTATCCTCCATATCAATCTAACCCAGGCCTTCGTGCTTCGCATGCAGCGTATGCAGCGCTGAGCACGATATCATAGTCTTTCAAGACTGATGGGTGCCTGCAGGCATGCACCAGCCTCCTTACTTTACCACAGGAAGTTATGCCAGGTGAGTTATGCTGGCCTAAATTAGTTAGGATTGCACAGTCAGTGATGATGCAGGCCTTCTAGGTAATTAGGAAAATATCCAGTTCTCATTTGACATTTCATTTATACTACACATATCTATTAAGGCAATTTGCTTATGCTCACAGCAGCTGGGATTTTCAGCCCCAAAGTTCAGCTGCTTGCCAACCAAGTGGAAAGTCCATTCCCTTCCCCTTTAATCATGCCTGCATTCAAACTGAATTTAGCTTTCTATGGTGCAATCCTAAGAAATTTAGGCCAGCCTAACTCACTTGGCCTATCTTTCTGTGTTGGGGCATGGAGGTCAGCATATGGCTGTGCATTGGCCTAACCCTCCCAGGAGTGGGGCAAAAGTATCTTACTGCACTTTTGTGACACCCCAGTCAGCACAGGACTTATGCAGGGGCTTAGGCCAGCCTAACTGAAGACTAGGATTGCAGCTTAAATTTTTTAAGAAGGATTTTTCAAGAATCTTCTATCCACCCCTTGCTATCAGCCAGAAGGAGTGAGGTTGGGGAAGAAAAGTGCCTGCATTTGTCCTGGCTTTGGGCTGAAATTATCCTGTTCACTGAGGCACAGGTGGAGCATTTTCCTAACTTGATTTGGTCATTAAAAATCCTCTATCTGCTTCAATACTTTCTCCCCGAGGCCCCGATCAGCACTCTCTTCTCCAGTGATTAGAATACAGCCGATTGGCCTTCTGAACTTATTACAACCCTTTTTCTAATGATCTCATAATGACTGCCATCCTAAGCCGAGCAACCTGACAGATAATGATGTCAATTATGCAAAACAGAAATGATGGCTTCAGACCTAATAGACTCTGTTTGCGACCGAAGAGGAAAGGAGGAGGGAAGGAAGAGAGAAGTGTTTATTTATAGTTTCACTTATTAGCTCCGTCATCTTTTCGGTACATTGGCGGAGGGTAATAAAGCCGGGAATGAAAGGGGGGGGGGTGAGAAAAAGCCAAAGACCACAAGTTTGATAATGAATGTTCTCTTGATGCTGCCAAGACCTACATGAGGACCATCCACTAAATGCCTCTTCCCATCAGGTTTCATGTTGTAGAGCCAGATCTTCACAAGCGTAGAGAGAAGCACATTTCCCTTTAAGCCTCTCTGATGCCCAGCATCAGTCCCGCTGCTTATGGAGGGCTGTGTATTCTGTGGACCAGTTTGTATTTTAGACCTGGCCCTGTTCCAACCTGGCAGGGCATAGGACCACATACATGCCAGCCCCCCACAAAACGGTGTCCTTCCTCAGGGGAGACTAACATATCCATTTGAAGGTTGAGCAATGCTCCTGAGCACTCAAAAAACCTTCTGATGCCTCCGGAGTCCCATTAAACAGTACTTCTGGGTTTCGTCAGTAGTATTTAATAGCACTCCAAAGTAGTATTTAATAGCACTCCAAAGGCCATAAATGTCTGTGGACCACCTGGGGATACAGTGTAGGGTTTCCCATCCCACAGAATGCATGGTGCCAATATGCCATAATACCAAAAAAGAGTACAAAGCCTCCAAAAATGTAGGGCATCCAAGCAAAATGTCGAACATGAGAAAATAAAAGCTAAAAATGGCCTTTAATGTAGCTAATTATATATGATATTATTAAATTTAAAACTATTACATATAGGCTACAATCCTGAACACACTTACCTGGGAGTAAGCTCTATTGAATATAATGGGATTTACTTCTGAGTAGACAGACATGGGATTGCACCCATGATTTATTACATACAGTGGTACCTTTGTTTACAAGCATAATTTGTTCCAGAAGCATGCTTGTAATTAAAAAAATGCTAGTATATCAAAGTGTATTTTTCCATAAGAAATAATGGAAATGCAGACAATTCATTCATTCCAGAACCCAAAAATATTCATATAAAATGATTACAATAATGTAATACAAAATAATAAATATAATACAAAATATAATTAAAAATAAAACAAATTAACCTGAAATTAGTCTGTAAGGTCTCTCTCAGACTGAAATCTACTCCCACTACACATTTCAGTGGTAAGTTACTTAAAACACAATAAATGAAGGCAGTAGAACCATATATAGCTATAGAACTAGGTATATAAGCTAAGAAGAAATACATGTTTCCTCATTATCTACTAGGATTCTGTTTCAGAACCTCCCATGGATTAAAAAAAACCTGTGAATAAAAGTGGAAAAATAGATTTAAAGACCCAGTTCCAGGTCTCTTGCACCTCCATTGCTCCTAATCAAATGCCTCGATAGCTGCAGGACTTTGATAATGGGACTTCCTGCTGATACTAAAAAAGTGTGAAATAAAATCATTTTTTAAAAAATAAAAGTGCACAATTATTTTAAAACTGATTTTCTTATTTTTTTTCTGTACAGAGGCAGCCAGCAATTCGAAATGTAAAGGACCCCCTACCTTTGCGTGGCTCAACTGAAAAATGGAATGACTGTTTGCGTGACTTCCTCTACAACAGTAGAAAAGCAGTTTTTTATACTGTGATTTACAGTGGTCATTCGTATTGAGCCAAATCCAGTATATAACTCCCTGCTAACCGAGCAAGAGGCACTCTTTCAAGTGGGTGTTCCTCTTTTATTTAGCAGGGGGAGAGTAACTGGCCCTACACACCCCAGCAATGTCTGTGCAAGTGGCTTCTGCTGGTGTTCTTTTTTTTGCATTTTAGATTGTGAGCCCTTTTGGGACAGGGACCCATTAGCTATTAATTAGCTATTATTATTTTTCCATTTCTTTGTGAACTTGTTAGTTGAAAAGTGCTATATAAATACTGTAGATAGATAGCTATAACATGAATGAACCTGTATACAGTTGCTTATAGTTAAGTAGTAAACTGTATATAGCCTTGATGTGCCCATAAGGCCACATTACAAGAATGCGATAGTCAACAAAACACAATTTGTGTGCAGCATTTGTGGTCTTTAAGGAAGGGGCAAAGAATGCTCGGTTTAATAATGGGCTTTCTACTCCCGCCATCTGAAATGCAAAGTAGACTTTGGCTCCAATCCTATACACTTTTTTGGGAGTAAACACCACTGATTATAATGGGACTTACTTCTGAATAGTCATGCGTAGGGTTGCAGTACCCCATTGTATCTCCAATGATGTGCGTAGGCTAGCCACAGGCATTTTTTGTGATTCAACATTACAGTCAAAAGTAAAGGATGGTGTAGAGTAGACTCTACATAGTAGAGGTTAAGGAGTTGGACTAAGACCTGAATAGCCAGGTTTCAAATCCCCCCTAAGCCATGAAGCTTCCTGGGTAACCTTGGGCTAGTCACTCTCAGCCTCACCTACTTCACAGGGTTGTTGTGAGAATAAAAGGATAAAAATATTGCAAGCCAACTTGGGCATTTGCTTTGGCATTGGAAAGGCAGGGTATAAAACCCTTTAAGTAAGTAAGTAGTAAGATGTACTAATTATTTATTTATTAGTAAACTAGCAAAATGTACCCGTGTTATGGGAGTAAAATAGCCCATACTGCGCTATTGCGCAACAATACCCCCATAATGCCCTATTGCGCAACAAATCCCATGCGCAACACCCCCTATGTGCAACACCCCCGCTTGCGCAGCATCTCCCATTCGCAGCACCCCCATGCGCAAAATCCACCTATGTGCATCAACCTTCATGTGCATCACGCCGCCATGTGCATCTAACCCCGCTGCGAATCTGCAAAATCCCCCATGTGCAACTGCCCCATGCGCACCACCAGTGCAAAACCCTCATGCGCAACATCACCCATGCACATCATCCCCATGTGTATCACCCCCACAACACACACAACATCCCCCCATGGGCACCATCCTCCCCCAGTGCACCCTCCCTCCCAGTGCAATAGGCAGCAGGCACCAAATTGTCTGGATGTTGATCAGAAAAGTCTTCCATATTAAGCATAGGACAAAAACATGTTGCACCCCTTTTCACCCCCTTAAGGGTTAAATTTCTCAACATCAGATTTTTGTGGGTGTTGATGTCACATATGGAACACACTCCCCAAATTTCACACTTCTAGGCCCAGTGGTTTTGGCTGGGCATTGATGAGTCAGTGAGTTAGTGAGTCAGTCAGTGACTTAAGGCAAGTTTAGCTCAACATAGAAAGATTTAATAAGCAGCACCTACCTAAATTTCCTCCTCTATGGAATTCTTTAGAGTAGAGGCATGCTGTCCTCAATTCTATATGGTCATGCTGGCTTTGCACTCCTTCTACCTAAACCTTTACCCATAAAAGTACTGCCTTATCATTATAACTTACATCTTTGGTTATGTAAAGCACAAAAGACAAGCCATTAAGGCGACTTTAAGGAACAAAGAAGTTTCATTTCTGTTTAATAAAAATAAGCTCAGTATACTTACTTGTTCCTGTGGGGAAGTGGCACTGGGGAAAATGACACCATAGGGACTAAGCATGAGCCAGTTTATCTCTCTAACAGCAACATTTTTATTTTCTCAGCATGCCGTTACCTACGGATTTGATAGACAAGGGAATTACGCTGTCTATCTGGAGAGGCAGGTCATATAGCAAGAGTTATTAAAGAGAACTGTGAGTGGGGGGACGGCAAATGAGATCTGTCCCTGGGATCTGTCCTAGATGTTGATACATTGAGGAGAACAGAGGAATCATTATGTGCACCCGTAGTTACGGCACCACCGTAAAAAACCTTTGAGAAATTCATACTGCAATCCAGAGTAAATTGTTCTTATGTCGGAGCAAGGACTCCCCGTAGTTACTCTGGATTGTGCCCTTAGGCTGCAATCCTAAAGACACTTTACTGAGAGTAAGACACAATGAACACAATAGGGCTTACTTTTGAGCAGACATGGTTAGGATTGTGCTAATGTACGTAGATCGACATTCTATCTTAAAGCATCAGGGTCAGAACAGTTGCTGATTTAAGCCCCGTTCCAAGCAAATCTCTCCTCTAGTTGCATGACATGTTCTGATCTTGGAAATCTCCGCTTTCTCCAAAGGCAACGTTGAACATTATTCCAGTACTAAAAGTAAGCGAAGGTAATGATTTCCAAAGATCTCTGGTACTCCTAGCAGTTGCTGCAATGTAAAAATTTCCAACGGTGGAAGTGGGCACGGTTTCCTGCCTTCCTGAATTAGTTGCATCAAGAGAACTGAAGCAGATAAATGTGGCAAAGCATAAAATGGGAAACGTCAGGGCTGTGGTCAAATCTCTCCTATCAACCACTGAGTTATCAATGCCGAACACTTAACAAACCGACACTGACTCAGTGCATTTGGCATGAGTTGTTCAATTAAGTGTTCATTCAGACATGGCATTTAAGGATGCCATGAATATCCATGACGTTCTACTCCAGAAGTGAATACTGCTCTGATATTCTAAACACCCTTTCAGGCATTCTGTGAATGGGTCATGATTGGGTGGAGAAGCCCAGAGACAGATGTACACAAGTGGGCTCTCTGCAGATATAATTTTGAGCAGATGGAGGTCAGGCACATGTCTTCAAACCACCATCATCACCACCTAGCTTCTTCTTCTACTATATATATATAAAAGAGAAAAGTCACTCATTGACTGACTGACTCACTCACTGACTCATCAACACCCTGCCAAAAATGCCGGCCTTGAAACATGAAATTTGGGGTTGGTGTTCCTTCCGTGACTAAGGGGTGCACTAAGAACCATTTCTTTTTGGAAATTCCAACCGGAACGGAGTGAAATGGGGCACAACACATGTTCCCCTACACTTTGCACTGAAGAACCGGTGACTTTCCCAACCCCTGGACCCAGAAGCATGAAATTCGGGGAGGGAGTTCCTTCTGTCACATGAACTGATGTGGACAAATTTAACCCTTAAGGGGCTGAAAAGGGGGCAACATGTTTTTGTCCTATACTTAACATGGAAGACTGACCAACATCCAGTCAATTTGGTGCTCAGTGCCTGGTGCTCTGGGGGGATGTTGTTTGGAGGAAGAGGTTGCATTGGGGAGGATGCTGTGCATGGGGAGATGTTGCGCATAGGAAGAGTCACATGGGGAGATGATGCACATGGAGGGTTTGATGAGCATGGTGGTTTGATGTGCATGGGAAGATGTTGCGCAAGGGGAGCTATATACATGCGGTTGTACATGGGGTTGATGCACATGGGGGGATGTTGCGCATGGGGAGATGATGGTCATGGGGGTTGGTGTGCATGGGTGGTTGGTGCACATGGGAGATGTTGCACATGGGAAGATGTTGCACATGGGTGCTGATGCGCATGGGGGGATGTTGTGCATGGGGGTTTGATGCTACTGGGGAGATGATGTTCATGAGGGACTGATGCGCATGGGGATGTTGCATATGTACAGAAGTTGCACATGGGGGAATGTTGCACATGCGAGGATGAACATGGGGAATGTTGCACATGGGGAGTTATTGTGCATGGGGATTTGCACTTGGGGGTTGATGAGCACGGGGGGTTGATGTGCATAGGGGATGATGCGCATGGGGTGGATAATTTAGGTGTTTGTATGTCTGCAGCCGTTGCCGAAGCCAAATTCCGGGTATGGAGTTCATACTTGGCCAATAAATCTAATCTAATCTAATCTAATCTAATAAACATGGGGGATGTTGCACATGGGCATGGATGCGCATGGGGGGGTTGATGTACATGGGGGATTGATGCGCAGTGGGGGGATGGCATATGGGGGAATTTTACTCCCGCAACACAGCTATGCTTTTTGCTAGTGAATTCTTATAATATCTGATGGGGACTCTTGTTCCAGTAGATGTCCAGTAGTGGTCCAATGTCCAGTAAGCAGTAGTGTTGAGTCGATTTTCCAACAGATAGTTGATTTGCAACTAGTTGATTTAAGAACCATAGGATGGGTGAAAACCACGACATCTTTGAGAGCCATGCATTTCTAGAAATGATATGAGGTCTAGAGTCATGCTCAAAATTAAACCAATTACACTTGGAACAAATTTATTTGTTTGTTTGTTTATATCCCACCTTTCTCTGCCAAAGCATACTCGAGGAGGCTAACAACATGGATTAAAATATATAAATCAACAGAATAATCTGTCTGTCTGTCTGTCTGCCTGCCTGCCTGCCTGTTATAGATCTGCTAACAGATCACATATTGATCTGTTTTTGAATGGGAAATGCAATGTGCTTTTAAAAGATTACCAAATGTGAGCTGATTCGGATCTGTACTGTTGGCTGTCTTTTTGAATGAGGAACTTGATGTGTGATTGTGGGAAAGAATACAGACACCATGTTTAACAATGGCTTTGATTTGATTTGCTAAAAATGCAGGCTTACTTTCATGAATATGTGTTCCAAACATGCAATGAGGAAAGGCAGAAATATCTGCAAAGAATGAATGCCATCACATTCATCATTTGATTAATCCCACAAACCAGCGTAGGATCTACATCATCTCCCCGTCCCAAACAATAAGATTTTAAAGGAACTGAATCGGAAACATTTTAGAAAGACCAGGAAGCTGAATGGTGTGACATCTGTTATGGGGCATGTGATTCTTTGGAAGAAAGAGGAAGGACATTCTGCTTTAGGGTTCCACAAAAGTTCCTTTTGTCACATCGAAAGTGTTCTTCCCAGCTGTGAGCACAATGGGAAGGTTTCCGTCATCGGAGCTGCCAGTGCAGAACCTGCGCATGTCACAACATCGCCTCTCAAACGAAAAAGCTTTGCCTACAAACCCTCATCATCACTCCTTATCACAAAGCCCAAGGGCAGTGAAGGTTCATTCATAATTCACAAAGAAAAGTTTGTGTGCCTGAAGTCACAAAACAAGCCAAGGTTACCGAAATGTTCTTTAGGGTTTTTTTCCCCACCACTATCTTATATTTGCAGCATCAAAGGATCCGAGTGTTTTTGTCAGTTCTATAAGGGCAGAGGAAGAGCAGAGGAAGGAGACTTTGGAAAACACAGGGTGCCCAACATCTTCCTGACATGGAGAAACTCTTCACAGAAAGGTTCAGACAGTGCAACTTTTAACATTTTTCAGTTCTCTGGAAATATCTTGGTGAAAGGAGGTCAAGCAGTTCAACATTTTGTAATGGTGAAGATGAAATCTTAGGGGAAACTGCCCCACCAAGATCCTATCATCATCCCATATCATCATCCCATGAAAAGATTATTTTTTTAATTAAGAAAATGAGTCTGGTCACATGTAGCCATGGACAAACACCATTTGGCTCACTGATCAAGGGAGAGATCATGGTGTCCTGGTGGACCTATGAAAATGTCCACCCAGTGTGTGGTGGCTGTGAAGAAGTCCCATTCCATGTTTCAAATAATTCAAAAAGAGATTGAACAGCCAGTATTATAATGAAGTTGGTGGCTGGGGAGAGACAGGTGGCAACAGCCCATTGGCTGCGGTGGGCCAAAGGGGGCAGAGCCCTAGAGCCTGCCCTGGGTTGCGCGCAGCCCATGGCGTCATTCGGGCTCTCTCTGGACACTCCTTCCCTTTCCTCTGCAACAGGTGCAGGCCGCTCATTGGGGATTTTTGGAGTGGCCCCAGCCTGAAAGGAGCCCGATAGTGCATTCTCTCTGGAGATCTGGGTGAGGAGTGAGGGGGCATAGAGCACCATTGCACACTAGTCAGAAGGCTGTGGGCACATCACGCGATTGCTCCTGTCCACCCTGAGGATCTGTTTCCCCCATTAGTGGGGTTTTTTGGCGCGCACCCATAGGCGCACACATGGTGCTGGTCTGTGGCGTCTGCCATTTTGAGGCAGCCAGTGCCATTTTGTAGGCTCTGCTGTAAACTCTATAGCAGCATTTCTCAAAAGTGGGGGTCGGGACCCCTTTAGGGGTCGCCTAGAGTTTTCCTGGGGGTTGCCTAAAGACCCCTGGTGCAGGGGGCCAGGTCAGGCTTGCCAGACCTTGGCTGTAGCTGCGCGTGCTGACTGACAGCCTCAGGGCCCAATCCTATGCATTCCTACTCTGAAATAAATCCCATTATAGTCCGGGTGGCCTTTACTCCCATGTAAATGTGGATAGGATTGCAGCCTCAGGGCCCAATCCTATGCATGCCTACTCTGAAATAAATCCAGACCTCAATGTCTTTCCTCGTCTCTCTTGTAACCCTAACTTTATGGTGGGGAGACTTAAGCCCAGACATGGCATTGCACAGGCACAAACCTCGGCCAGGAGCCACTACCCTGCTAGCAAAATTAAGGTGACCTACTAACACCTGCAGTTCTTGCAAAGTCAATTTTTTAGTCTGAGAGGCTTGGCCAAGCAATTGTTTTAATTTAATTAGCTTATCATCCGGCAACCTGGAACATTGCTTAACCAAACCTAATTCAATACTCAGAAAAGTAAGCTTATTAACAGGCCCCTCAGTCTTGTCCTAAGCAGCGAAACAGCTGACAATGTTGACCGAAGATCCAGAAACTGGTAGAAGGAATCAAGGAAGACACCAAGCGTGCAGACGAGCAGGAACCAGTGAAGACACCAAATGGGCAGACAACCATGCAAGAAAATTGGGGGGAAGGTAAGCCCTAAACTGGGTTGCAGGCTAAAGAGAATGGAGCGGGGGAGATCTGGATTAAATTTTTGGACACTTTTAATGGCACGTCTTTTTGGAGAGACATTCAGTTACTCAGGACAGATTTACAGATCCATTCAGATGCTGCTGGTGGACATGGCTTTGGTCTATATTTTAGAGGGTGTTTGTGTGTGGAATCCTGGCAGGCCACATGGATCATTAGTGATGTCACTAAGGACCTACGTTTTTTGGAACTTTTCCCATTAGTTGTGGAAGTTCATATTTGGGCTGGGCAATTCGGCTATTGAGACTTGGACCATGAGAGCACTGACGGTTCCTCCCTTACAAGGAAAGGCTATACCAGTGACTTTGTGCCAGTGTTACATGCAGATGATCCACTGCAGAAGGTCCTCAGGTATACCACTGGAGTATGAAGAGGTTCATTTATTAGGGTAATTAGGGGATTTGAGCCCCCAACCGCCAACATGGTGTACCTTGCCAACTGCAACAATAACAACAACAAAAACTGTGTGTCTTGACAATTTCAGCGCATTGCCAGTGTGCCAGGAGATTAAAATCACTGGGCTATAGTGTTTGGAGCTCTTACAAAAAAGGAGCCGGGGGGCAAGATTGAGACATACAAAATTGTGGAATGGATAGAAGGGATTGATAGAAGTTCATTTCCAGAATCAAGGGACATAAACTAAATCTGACTTTCAGAGAGTTAGATCAAAAAAGAATATATTTGCTTTTTAATAGTGTTTTTACCTACCTTTCTCCTATACCAAAGGGGCCTCAAGGACGAGTACCTTTATCTAATGCCTAATTAATCTGAGGAACTCCTTGCTACTGGACATTGTGTTCACGCCTGGCCAAGATGTGTTTAAAAGTCAATTTTAGCAGATTTATGGAGGAAGAGTCCATTACAGATTATAAGGTATGATGACTATATGCAAGCTCTGGATTTTAAGAAGTGGTCTATTCCTGAATTCCAGATGAAATTGAATAACAATAACATGTCTTGTCTTGTATCTCACTGTGGCCCACATTGGTGGCCCACTGTGAGATAAAGCTAGATTATAGGAGTTCTTTGCCTGATCCAACATAGATCTTTTTATTACATATTCATTTTATTTTATTATTTTTATTAATAGTTTTTATTAGAACCATTAGCTATTGATTATGTTTTAATGATTTCACACTTCAGCTTGGGAACTATTGTGCGGAAACTAAAAAGAAGAGATCCAGCAGCAGTGGGTACGCTAAAAAAAGCAGGCCTCCATCAGTCTTGAAAGACTATGGTATCATGCTTGGCGCTGCATACGCTGCATGCGAAGCACGAAAACCTGGGTTAGATTGTTATGGAGGATAGGCTGTTACCCACACATCAAATCCCCCCTCTCCACGCCACTGAATTAGTCCAAAGGAAAGGCAGAGCCAATACGATTGGATCCAGCTGGCGTCGCAGAGCTGGGCTAAGGACAGGAGCTCACCCTGTCTTGTGGGGCCGACCCAGGAATCAAACCCTGGCCTGCTGGTTAACAGGCACAGTGTCTTAGCCACTTGCGCCACCCACAGCCACAGTGGGTACACTAATGATTATGTTAAATATCAGTGATTAGGCCTTTCAAGACTTAACCAGTTGGCTTGTGTGCTATTTTGAAGCCAAGTTATTTTTGCCCAATGGGTGGAAATTTTCGTTTTCCCAGCAGGGTCCATTTGATTAGCTCTAATAAAGGTCACATTTACATGATGTGCGTGCCCTGCCCTTGGGGTGCATATGATGAGGTGGCAGCACAGGTGTAAAGTGAAAACACAGCCTTATTATATATTCAGTTTAAACTGCAAGCACAGAGGCAAGAGAGATGGGGTGCAACCTTAAGCATGTCTGTTCAGAAGTAAATCCCATTATATTCAATGGGACATACTCTCAGGAAAGTATGTATGGGATTGCAGCCTTAATCTCCAAATTCAGATGTATATTGAGAGCTCAGAAAAATCACAGGTAGGGCAGTGCCTTAGCCATATCTTGATTGGGCCTGGTGCCGGACCAAATCTCACATGCATTTCTTTTTATAACATACATCGATACATAACTAACGTACATACATACATACATATATACATACATACATACGTACATACGTACGTACATACGTACATAACATAACAATAACAGAACAGAACAATAACATAACATAACATAACATACAAAGGCTTAACTTTACAGGGTTGTACCGACCCTTCTATCAGATCAGACGATTTACCCATCAAACCCAATACTATTTATATGAGTGGTAGCAATTTTCCAAGCATTCAGGCCCAGGTATCTTTCTGGCTAACTTGGAAACTAACTAACTAGTCTGGCTTGTTAACTCTGGCTAACTAACAAAACCTTCTACATCCATGGTCTGTGATCTACCACTGAGCTACTTCAGTTTCCTGAATAATACAGCCATATGAAGCTGCCTTATGAAGCCATATGAAGCTACATTATACCAGGTTAGACCATTTATCCATCCACTTGAGTATTTTATATCCAGGATCCCAGGCAAAAGGGATGGAAACCATCGCTATCCGTTTTTCCCAACATTCCTTTAGCCGAGATCCTGGGGAATAGATCCAGGGTATTCTTCATGGAAAGCATGTACTTTAGTTGTGTGGTTCATATTTGTAAAGATATCTAAAGCTGGATCCTAGGAGAACACCCTAGGATGGGTGGATAGATGGTTTTGTCCCAAATCAGGGCATGTCCAGAATCAGGGCCAGAACCTATATTTCCTCTTCCTTCTTCTGACATCTCATATTAAAGAGCTTCACAGTCTTTAGCAGGAGAACTGACTATCTGCAGCCTGGTTATGGTCCAGTGATTCATGGTGACATGTGGAGAACAAACATTGTTTGCCAAGCTTCATTTACAATGGAAATGAGTCAACGAGGTCTTCTTGGTTTCCATCCCTCGACAATCAGCAAAGCCACCTGCTGACCATGCTGGGGATTCTCCTGGGATGGTAACATTTTATGCCTGTAATCACCAGCCTCTTTCAATCTGATGTGCCTCACTTCTCCTGAACGTACTTAGTCCAAGTGGCAAATTGTGTGCAGAAATGGATCTCAAAGTTTGAGGATGGGGGAACACATGGGGCATGACAGGGAGGGCAAAGACCTGATTTCTTGACGAGGAGAAGGCAAAGCACTTGAATGCCCATTATTTCCACAATGGATGTGGTTGTGGTTCTACAAATACCCACTTCCAAAATGAAAAAGATCAAGTGGCTTCTGCTGGTGTCCTTTTTGCATTTTAGATTGTGAGTCCTTTTGGGACAGGGACCCATTAGCTATTAATTAGCTATTATTTTTTACTGTAAACCGCTTTGTGAACTTTTTAGTTGAAAAGCAGTATATAAAATACTATAGACAGATGTTAGCATTTGTGCAACAATCCTCAAAGAGGAAACAGGTTTGATGGTATTATGGCTGAACCTGTGGAAGCAACAGGGGTGACTGATGAGTGAGCTGATGAAGGCAATTTCAGATAATGATGGTGACGACGATGACAATAATAATAAAAGTGAAACACACAATGATGAGGATTAACATTTCAAAAATCACAGGAGCCTGGATAAGTGTCCCAAGTATACAATGGCATGATGATGAAAAGAAAAAAAAAACTATTAAATAGGCTGGAGTTCTTAAGAGAAGAGCTTGAAAAGTGGCAGTGATGTAGCCAGAGGGGGTGCAAAGAAATAAGTCCCCCCCTTTGGAGATATACCAGGTGGAAACATTGGAGCCATTCCTGCCTGGAATTGGCTCCGAAGGGGAGGGACCCCTTACAAGGGACCTCTTACTCCTTGCAAAACTCAATGCTTTGTACCCCCTCTAGTTATTCAACTGGTGGCAGTGGCTGCTTTGGAATTACAAACTGGATAGGTAGCCTACACCATTTTTTTCCAAGAAGCATTTGCCATGTTGCCCAGATCTGTCCGATGGGCATAAGATGGAAACGAGGATGTAAAATATATGACTGTATTAAAGGGCATTCTTAAAACATTTCCACTATGAAATGTCAGGGTTAATCATACTCTACAACTGGAAGTGCCTGGTCCCGATTAAAGTTTGACATTTGTAATAATTCTAAGAAAGCATTACTCAAATAACAGGCTAACATCAGTCAAGTTGGTTCCTGTGCCATTAGGAGAATAATTTTCACAAAAGGGGAACAAAAATAGGCACAGATCTTCCTGGTCAGATGTTTTAAATGCAAATGAAAGGCTTATAGTAGAAACAAAAGCTGTAATCCTACGTTCACTTACAGAGAAATATTTTTTGAACTGGTTGAGACTTACCTCTGAGTAATCATATGTGAGACTGGGATGTTTCAACTATTTTCCACACTCGACAGATGAGAAGAGGGTAGATAGCTAGAGTACTAGCTCCAGCTATGATCCAAGGAGGGAACTGCAAGAAACCAATGTCACCAGCAAGGGCTGGAGCCCATGCGGTCAATTAGTTATCATTAGAGATGGGAGAAAATGGTGATAATGTAGTAAAAACTCATAGCACTGCTTTCTGCGCTTCTTATTTTTGTAAAAACAAACTAATAATCTGTGAAAAAAATGAAATAGTTTTGTTGATTTTTCTTCTTTCTTATTTACTGCAGAGACTGCATGGTTAATGACTTCTGATGCATGTGCTGACTCTATTTCACCTTTATCACTGACTGTACAGGGCAAAATCCAGAGTAACTACGGGGAGTCCTTGCTCCAGTGTAAGAACAATTTACTCTGGATACCAATATGAATTTCCCATAGGTTTTCACTGGGTGGTGCAGTAACTACGGGTGCACGTAACGTCTCTTAGGTGCTCCTGTAGTTACTCTGGATTTGGGGGTAACGCTGCAATCCTAAAGATACTTTCCTGGGAGTAGGACCCATTGAACACAATGGGGCTTACTTTTGAGTAGACATGGTTAGGATTGTGCTCTTAGTACACTTTTAAAGGTACAATAATTTCTAACAAAATGTACATTTTGAATAGAAACAACAGTTTTTTGCACTTTGAGCTTATGAACAGTGTGATCCTAAGCATGTCAACTCAAAAGTAAGTCCCACTGTGTTCAATAGTACTTACTCCAGGAAAGTGTGGTTAGGATTGCAGCCGAAAATACCAAATGCGACAAAAAAATAATACTGTTTTCTCCCATCTTCGGTTATTATTTCTCTGTGTGTAGCTTGTCACAGACCCTTGGAAGTGATCCATATAAAGTGCCGCCATGGCAAAAGTCCTATCATGAACACCTCATCTTTAGCAGCAGTCAGGAGAAGGTGAGAGTCTGACAGCATCTGAGTGTCTGCTTTATTTATGTGGTGATGCTTGGAGAAATCCTAGAAAACTGAGCCCTTTCATTCTCAATTATTCGTTCATCTACGTTCCATCTGTAATGTATTTTTATATTTAATTAAATTTTTAACACCATTCCAGATTCTTGTGGTGGCCCTATGGCTGAAAGGTTTAGAGACCCCTGATCTCTAAACCCCTGAACCCCTGAAACCACCACTGGCTTAGATCTGAGCAGATGCTCCTTGCTTATGGTGACCAAGGCTTGGATCTGGCATAACTTCCTGATCTGAGAGACAGTTATAAAATACCAAATAAAAATGAAAGCACAGTTATGATCAGTCATTATTCTCCATTAGCATTAAACCATAGGGGGAAACTGGTTAACCCAAAAATCCAGAGTAACTACAGGATCACATAAGAGACATCATGTGCACCTGTAGTTACTGCAGGCCTCCGTCAGTCCTGAAAGACTATGGTATCATGCTCGGCGCTGCATGCATTGTTATGGAGGATAGGCTGTTACCCAAGCAGCAAATCCTCCCTCTCCACGCCACTGAATTAATCCAATGGAAAGGCAGAGCCGATACGATTGGATCCAGCTGCATCGCAGAGCTGGGCTAAGGGCAGGAGCTCACCCTGTCTTGTGGGGCCGATCTGGGTCTCGAACCCTGGCCTGCTGGTTAACAGGCACAGCGTCTTAACCACTTGCGCCACCCACAGTGAAAACCTATGGAAAATTCATATTACAATCCAGAGTAAATTGTTCTTACACTGGAGCAAGGCCTCCCCATAGTTACTCTGGAACGCACCCTTAGCTTCTTTCAATGTATACAGGAACACCCCAGAAGGTTATTACCCTCCTCTGTAGTTGATTGAAACCATGGACAGTTTTGGATGCTCCCACTATGCAGTGGTGAGGGAAGCCAGTTCTCAGAGGGTTCCTACGTGAATCTCAGAAGACCCTCCAGGGATGTCCATGGGGGGGCTTGCAGACCTTATTAATGGTTATGTGAAACTGTGAATACAGGATCCATAAATACAAGTACTGTGCTGAGAAAATTAAGAGCTGTCCTTAAAAACTGAAATGGGCTACATACAATATGGGAATATCTGTGATCAACGCATGAAGCAATTTGCGGCCTTGTCACCACTGGATCTGGCAGCCTAATTACTTTGAAAGTCTCATTAAGACTGGGCAGGTTGCAACAGGTCCACTGTGTAATCAGTTGGGATAAACTGGAGGCTGACCATAGTTCATTATAAAATAGCACCATATGTAGAAGTGAAAAAATAATAAGGCTGATCTGTTGATGCTTTGTGCCTTCCTTGAAGTGATCAGGATGTGAGTAGAATCATAGAATCATAGAGTTTAAAGCCCTTGTTTAGTTTAAAGGAGAGCGACGAGAGTGAACCACTGTCTAGTAAAAGATAAAGGCGATGGTTGTCATTACAGTGGAGGATGTCATAATAGGCCTTACTTAGTACTGGGAATTTTATTGAAGAGCATGTGTCTCTTCAGAGGGGCAATTCATAGTTCCAGAGCTTGGTACAAAGAGCTTTTTTCTTTATAGTTCCCAGTAACTAACAATCTCCAAAGCTCTGAGATGTCTGAAATGTCTTTCCCCAAGGAAAGCACTGGATCAGCAATTCTGTCCACCCAAGAAATCACCAGGAGTTAGGAGGTGAGCAGATAAGTATGTGCACCCACAACGATCTGGCAGCAATTCAGCATTTTTGTAGGTGCTGCTTCTGATCCATGAGAATAGGGTCCTGACCCTGAGCATATCTTAATTCTGTGGCTACAGGACCCACATACAGGAAGGGGCCACTATACTGACTTCCGTTGGTACTTTTACGTGCTGTGACTAATGTTGAGATCGTCCTCCTTCTATAGCTTGGATCTGATGACAAGGTGACAAGGAGGCAACAATACGCCAACTTCTTCAATTTCTGTGAATTTATGTTAATGGAAATAAATAAGTAAATGGAAGACAAAGTAGACTGGAATGGCAATAATTCTGTGATGGTTGTAAACTGATACTACTTTCGCGTGGATTGTGAACCCTTTTGGGACAGAGAGCCATTAGTTACCATTAGTATCTATAAACCGCTTTGTGAACTTTTGTTCAAAAGTGGGATCTATCTATCTATCTATCTATCTATCTATCTATCTATCTATCTATCTATCTATCTATCTATCTATCTGTCTGTCTGTCTGTCTGTCTGTCTGTCTGTCTGCCTGCCTGCCTGCCTGCCTGCCTGCCAGTCTGTCTGTCTGTGAGCACAATCCTAACCATGTGTTCAATGAGTCTTACTCCCAGGAAAGTGAGTTTAGGATTGCAGCCTATGTCTGTCTATCTGTCTGTTGGCTAAATCCAAACTCACTGACAGTGCAAACCCTTAGTTATGCCAGCACAAGTCCCGCACTCACCTGGATGTGACACAAAAGTGCCACAAGGCACATCAGCAACACTCTTGTGGGGGTTCGGACAGTGCACAGACATATTCTGGCCTCTCCACTCCACCATGGAAACAGGAAGATGGGTAAGTTGCACTGGTCAAAATTAGTGAGGATTGCGCTCAGAAACGTAGATTAGTGCTAGTTCTCAGTAAGTGTTAAGTGGCTGCAGTGGTAATAGCCTGGTGGTTGAATTAACTAAAGTAAATAGCCTGACAAGCAGCTGGTGAAGGGAGCATTGTGGAATATACCTGCTGGGCTGACTCAATGAATGGAGTGATTGGCCAAGGTGATTCCGGTGCCCATCTGTTCCTTTAAACCCAACAAGCTCCACTTCTTGCAACGTCTTGGGACTCGGTGGCTCGCCTGACGCTTGTTTGTGACAGGTCCCAAACACAAGCGCAACCTGTTTTCTTACACGAATCATCAGAAAAAAAAATAATAATAATTACAGCTGGGGAAGATTGTCAGGGCAGCTGATGAAGTCTGTGCCAGCTACTCTTCCCCCCCGTTGCCATCAGCAGTGCTGCAGCGGATTGCCGATTTCACTTGCTTATCTCGTTAATCTCTTTGTCATGGAAATGAGGCATCACAGAAGGACACTTAAGGAGGTTCTCAGCCAGCTGTTTCCATAGTTTAGCTAGTTAATGAGCTCATCTCAGACCCAACACATTCAGAGTCTGAAGAACCACCAGCAGCCGGTGAGCAGATAGAACAGGTGAAAATACCTGCATTGGTGGGGGATACCCTAGTGAGAGTCACCAGTGAATTTCCAGGTAGAACTAGTTAGTGTTTCCAGAGGAGGGGCAACAACATGATCACCGTGATTGCACTGCTGCTGGATGGTGGGTATGGTAAGGATGATAAAGAACTGAGGAGCCTGAAGCCCCCACTCTGGAGTTCATCCTGTACTTCTGAAGTACAGCTCCAACCTTGTTATACATGGATTTTAACACATGGATTTGACTCAACATGAATGGCCACTGCAAATCAGTTTTAAAAACTGCTTTTCTACTATTGTAGAGAGACAGTCATGCAAACATGCATGCAGTGATTTAGGGCGCAATCCAGAATAACTACGTGGAGTCCTTGCTCCGGTGTAAGAACAATTTGCTCTGGATTGCAATATGAATTTCCCATAGGTTTTCACTAGGTAGTGCAGTAACTAAGGCTGCAATCCTAAAGACACTTTCCTGGGAGTAAGACTCATTGAACACAATGGGGCTTACTTTTGAGTAGACATGGTTAGGATTGCAGCCTAAGGGTACACGTAACGTCTCTTACGTCCTCCCGTAGTTACTCTGGATTGTAGGGTTTGTCATGGAATAAATCATTCCATTCTTCAACTGAACCAGACAAAGGCAGGGGGTCCTTTGCATTTCTAATGCTGGCTGCTTCTCTACAACAGTAAGAAAAGCTGTTTTTAAAGGGACACACTTTTAAAAAACACATTTTTTTTAGTATCAGCAGGGAATCCTAGAATCAAACCCCTGCAGATTGGCACAATCTTATTCCATAAGGAGCAATGGAGAAGGAAGAAATCTGGAACTGGATCTTTTAAATCTATTTTTCCACTGTTTTTTATCCATGGATTATTTAATCCACAGGAGATTATAGAATGGAATCCTAGTGGATAAAAAGGGACCCCTCTAATTCTTCTTAATGTATATCTGATTCTACTGCCTTCATTTCTTGTGTCTTAAGTTACTTCCCATTCAACCTTTTTTGGGGGAAAGGGGTGTATTCTGTTGAACATATGTTCAGATATAGGATTGGGATGTTAAGTATACCTTTGACCTGATGTAGCATAATTTTTCTTCCCTTCTTAGGAATCAGGACTCAAGAATCAAAGAAGGCCTCCGTCAGTCTTGGAAGACTATGGTATCGTGCTTGGTGCTGTATACGCTGCATGCGAAGCACGAAAGCCTGGGTTGGATTGTTATGGAGGATAGGCTGTTACCCAAGCAGCAAATCCCCCCGAATTAGTCCAATGGAAAGGCAGAGCCAATACGATTGGATCCAGCTGCGTCGCAGAGCTGGGCTAAGTACAGGAGCTCACCCTGTCTTGTGGGGCCGACCCGGGTCTCGAACCCTGGCCTGCTGGTTAACAGGCACAGCATCTTAACTGCTTGCGCCACCCACAGCCCTTGCTGGTTAACAAGCACAGCATCTTAAGGGTCAAAGGCGAACAAACAAACGATATATGGCATTTATGTGGCAGTATGCATTTAGTGTCTGTACTGAACAAACTTGTAGGTTTTCAGTAAAATGGAATTTTGTGAGAAGGAATTTAGGTGACTGAGGAATAAAAATGCTGCAGGTAGCTCAAGGCAGTAAATTCTGCTGATGGATGAGGGAAGCGATAAACACGGACAGAAGACGTTCTGGTAAGAAACATTGTACAAGATACACAATCAGAGACCACACATCTGAGGAAGCCTTTGGAGGGAGGAGATGAAGACGTTAGAGTGAGAAGTAAATGGCTTTGTTTCAAACATTAAAAGAATCCCTGCAGCCAAAGATCCGGCTGGCTATTGCAATTCAGCGTTACGAATTGAAGCTTTCCGTAGTCTTACAACCGCCGGCCATACAGAACTTCCGCTCTGCTTTTCCTCTCCTGTCTTCCTTTTCAGGTACCACACCAGTTCTATGGACTTTCCTTTTTGCTCTTATTCCCATTATTTTGCCCTTTTCCCAATTAGTTTCCTGACCTGGGGGTTGCAACCAAGGCTGAATTTCTGCTTTTGTCGATATTCCTTCAGGAAAAAGCAATGCCAATATAAAGTTGAAAGAAAGGGGACGGGTGTCGCCTATCCTTATTGGACAGGCAAGGCAGGTTTTCTGCCACTGACCAAATGCTGTACATTGTTTTTGTGGATTAAACAGATCCACAGAACAAGCAGAGCAGATTTGATCTTTTTTGGTTTTTTGGGTTTTAACTCCAAGGTGCTGTCAACGGACTGCAGGTTCAGAAATTTCTAATGGGGTTCCATCCAATGCAATTCCATGGGTAGGCCAGGGCTCAAGATCCGGGTCCCCACAAGACATGATGAGCTCCTGTCCTTAGCCTAGCTGTGCGATGCAGCTGGAACCAATCATATTGGCTCTTCCGTTCCATTGGACTATTTCAATGGCATGGAGAGGGGGGATTTGCTGCTTGGGTAACAGCCTATCCTCCATATTAATCTACCCAGGCCTTCATGCTTCTCATACAGAGTCGAGCACGATTCCATAGTCTTTCAAGACTGATGGATGCCAATGCTATGCCATGGCTGAGCTTTGGCCCAGCTTTCAGGGTGCTTACGTGCCCCATTCTTTCTGCAGTTCCTTATTCCCATCATCAGACTGTTAGGCTGTAAAAAAGGATCTCACTTTCTGTTCATTGATAAGGCAAAGACCTTTCTTAGCTGGACATCTGATCTGAATGACAACAGACAAAATGAGAATTACTTGTGCCACAGTGTGTGTAGACTGTTAATAAAACATCAGCCAGATGTAGGATGGTGCACTAGACACTATCATGTCCTCCTTTTGAACTGGCTTGGGAAATTGCAACCTGTAATAGTTTTGCATTTGAAAAGAGGCTGCTTCCTATGAATGGAGGAAAGAGAAGGCAAAAAACAACAAACTCCCAACTTTATCCAATAGCACCATGTTGAATCCAAAACAGAAGCTCTCTGTGTGGCGTCACACAAAGGGCTACAGGCATCCCCCTTTTAGGGACCAGAGCACCGTCCAAGAGTGAAAACTGTTGCGAAGTGGAACCCAATCTCATTTACTTTATAAATGTTGCTTCCAATGCTTTTTTAGTTAGGAAATTGCAAGTGTCCCCTTTTATCTTGCAAATTCCAGTTGCCACACAAAGATTTCTGCAAATGGTTTCTCCTTTAGGATAGGATTAGACCTGGGAAGGGCAATTTTGGCCTTTAGAATAGCAGAAAGAGGCTGAAGGAGCAGAACATGCATTGAATGAATGAGTTCTGGGTACAGTTGAAAGGTGTCGAAAGAATGGATTGTCAGAAAACAAATCATCAGAAATCTGGAGATATCTGTATTTTTCTTTTTGAAATGTCTTCTTACAGCTGGAGGGGGACAGAACAAAAACTTGGAGGGAGGCATGCAGGGGGCCCCTCTCCTTCTGAGCTATTCTTGGGGGAGGGAGGAAAATGGTGACATTTGGGGAATGGCTCCAAAGGGAAGACCAAGCCCTCCTTCCAAGATTGACTAATCTGCCCCCCTCTAGCTACACCACTGCTTACAGCTTGACAAAGACCACAGGAAGAGCTGTTCTGTATTGTATTTCTTTAGGGGCAAACAACTGCCAAGAATGCCTTACACTATCTAACTTCCCAGGTAAGCTCCAGCAGTCTCTGTTCCAGTCTGCAGGACTCAACAGAGTTTTGGCTGGAACTAGGAAACGGCTGCTTTTCTGCTCTAATGTCCCAATCATGCCAATTATGTTTTTTTCTAATTCATATGCAGTATTAATGTACTAGTGCGCAGCACTTTCCAAAGTGCTTGGAGGCTTTCCATGCATCATCTCAGTGACTTCTTCAACGAGTCGGGAAGACAGTCCAGTGTTAAATCAAGCGTTGGTACTAATTAAGGGATTTGAATACTAAAGAGGCATAAATACCAAATGCCAACGTTTGCCGCCCCAAAAACATATACAAAGCATAGGTGGACATAACTGGCAAATGGTGTGTCACACATACATCTGGCATTGTCACTGTGTCTGTCCCATAGATATCCAGGGGCTACCTTGCTGTGTGGGAGAGAATCCATGAGCAGAATATCCCCTACTTTGATGTTAGTAGCAGCTATGACAAGAACTCGCTCGAAATGACACTGGTGACATTGGAAGAGTGGGATTGAACCCCTTTCCCCATATCCTGTGGCATCCTGCAAAACATAGTGCATTGTACCCCCTCTAGTTATGCCACTGGACATAATAATACTAATAATACTTTATTTGTACCCCACCTTTCTCCCAGGGGACCCAAGGCGGCTAACAACATTATTATTGCTAAAAACAGTAACAATAAAATCAATACATTAAAATCAATTATAACCCCTCTTACTGGTATGAGAAAATGGTTTCAAGGGAACTGCTTCTCAGCTTTGACTGGCCACTGCAGTGAACCAAAGACACATACTCTTGACCAATCTTACTTGTCAAATGGAACCTACTGGTTAAATGGAACCAGGAAATACAACCAGTGACCCTGAACTCTTGAACAATCACACACTGTGACTGTGCGATGGATTCCCCCACGCCATGTATCCCCCCATGGATCTTCTTCACAAAAGAAGAAGCAAATGCAAGACTGACACAAGACTATACAGGTCCAACCTTGTTTTACGCTGATTATTTTATACATGGATTTGACTCAACATAAATGGCCGCTGCAAATCATAGTTTAAAAAGCTGCTTTTCTACTGTTGTGGAGAGGAAGTCATGCACTGATCATTCCATTTTTCAATTCCCCTGTAGATCAAACCCCTGCAGATCAAACCCCTGCAGGGACTACCTTATTACTTTAGGAGGAGCAGGAAAACTGGAAATGGGTCTTTAAAGTGATTTTCCATTCTTTATCCACGGGTAGTTCCAAAACAGAAACTTAGTGGATAACAAGGGACACCTATAATTACACTTGAGAGAAGCAACACTTGCTATTTTTCCCCCAGGGAAGGATCCTTGCATCTCTGTACAAGTGAATTACTTTAAAGAAGCCGATCAACAGTCCTTTTCTGGGGACGTCAAGTTTCTTCTCATTCTCTTTGGAATCCAAAGGACCTTTGAGCCAGTACCTGATACATTCATTGGCAATCCTGCAGGCTCTGTTGCTGACTCCCATTACAGTCACCGCAACGAGAATGAGAAGCACAACAGCCTCTGCCATTGACAACTTAAATAGGAGTTGCTCATTTGAAATTGCAAAGAAACCTTGCGCTGCCGATGACGGCGGCTGAGATGTTCTATTGACATGGTAATGGTCCCTGGACCAGCGGCTTGCCAATTCCGGCGCTCACATGGAACATTTCTCCCAATCCATAGTGTTTGAGACACCTGTATTGACAATATGCCAGGCTGAACACCTCCAATTCCAATACAGGTTGAAATATATAGATATTTGCAGTGAGGTTGGAATTAGGGACTGGTAAATTAGTTCATAAAACAGGAGGTGCTCCTTGAACCATTGCTTTGGTGCCAGAATGAAAAGATTAGGTTTTCTGTCTCCTCCTTTTTTCGGCTTTCAAAACACTAGAGATTTTGATAATTCAGCATTTGTAAGAACAAGAAAGTGTGCCATGGAGTTAGAGGAATGTTAAGAGGTGTTTCTCTTAAAACTGCTGGGAAGTTGCAAAATCTAAAAGGATTTCTCTCCCCTAATGCCAGGGGTTCTTTCCCCAAACCCTTGCACACATCCTGGCTCCAAATTATAGGGAATCATTGCGTGCCTCCCCACTAGACTGACTGCTCCACCCCCTCCAGCTATGCCACTGCCATGATGGAGAGAGGAAATGTGTTAGTAAGCTCAGTGCCATGGGGTTTAATCTCTGCCCCCTCATGTGTCGATGGGCTTCACTTAAAGCACCCATTGTTTTGTTTCCATGCGCTAATGGATGCATGAAATATGGGCTGCTTTTAGTATCCAGCTTGTCACATTTGATTTTGTAAAATGGAAATTTAAGCATTTGGGTTTTTTTTCCCTTCTCTCATCATACAGTTGTTGACGTGGATTGAAATATTTATGCTCTGTAGCCTATGCAGTAAATAATTGATATTGTTGTACTATATGCTTTGGGTGGTATGGGATATCTATTTAAAGTCACTCATTGGTTTCCTCTTCCCTGCCTTCTGCCCATTAACGTGCACCAAATTTAAGTTGTTGGACTTTTATTTTTCTTAGACATGTCATGAATATTTCACCTTAAATAAAATCCAAAGCAAATTTGGCAGTTACTCTTCAGGTCAGGCTTTGGAGAGCATCTGATGGAGAAGCTCAATATGATTGGGAAAATTTGTCAGGTGTCTTACCGGCCTTAGGACCCAATCCGATGCAAATTTCGAGCTTTGGCACAGCCATGTCAATGGGGAATGCACTGCATCTTGCAGTTGAGCAAGATCATAGATCATAGAGGCCTCCCCAAGGCATGTTTCCCTACCTCAGGACTGAATTGGCACTGGAATATTGGATAGGATTGAGCCCTGAGAGCACAACTCTATGCTTGCCTACTTGGACATAAATCCATTTATTTTCAATGGGCCTTACTCAGGGGTGGGCCCGGCCTGGCCCAAGAACTGGTTCCCCGGAAGTGGGCGGGGCCAGGCCAGGGTCAGGGGCGGGGGCCAGGCTTCGTGCATGCGCAGTGCGTCTCCTGATCCGAGCTTCAGGAGACGCGGTGCGCTTGTGCTGAGCTGGACGCACACGTACTACGTCTGCTGAAACCGGGCTTCAGCAGACGCACTGCACTTGCGTCCAGCTCGGTGCAAGTGCACTGCGTCTGCTATGGCAGTGAACCGGTCCCCACAGTTCTCGCCACCCGCCGCCGCTGCCGGCTCGCCAGTGGCAGCGAATTGGGAAGATCCGGTTCGGGCGAGTAGGCCCAAACCGGCATCTACCCACCTCTGGCCTTCTCCCTGGAAAGTGTACATTGGATTATAGCCTGATAGTCCAATCCTGAGCTGCCTGTAGAGGCAGGACTTCCATGGCAGCTCCTTCCCACTTTCCACAACACCTCTTCGCAGCAATCCACCTCCAGGTGTCTCTCAGCACTAGTACAGCTTATAGGATTGGGGTTTGTTTCAGCAGAACCTTAGCCCAGTGGTTCCCAATAGTGGGTCGGAAATCCACTGCTGGGCCACAATCAGGGTGACCAGATGCCTGAACATAAAAAGGACAAGGACTTGGATTCCTCTCAGTCTGGCCTTTCCGACAAACAATGGCACGTTTGCCTACTCATGAGTAAAACTGCAATAATAGGCACTTTCACTTTCCCATAGAGCTCAATACATATTTTTGATTTTTAGTTTTTTGTCCATAACTTTCAAATAGGAAGGAGATATTTCAAAACGGATTTTTGGATTGGATTCTGCTCTTCAGTATGAATCCAACCACATATGACATGGTGGTGGACTGCACACTATTACAGAGTTCCAAAATGGAGGACAATGAAGCCCTTTTGGAGGATATCCAGATAGAAGGCTAAAAAAGAGGACAAATCCAGAAAAATCCATTTATATGGTCACCCTGGTCACAACCCTATTTTTGGTTGGTCACCAAAGAGCAATGAAATGAGACACTGTGCCTGTTAATCAGCAGGCCAGGGTTCGAGACCCGGGTCAGCCCCACAAGACAGGGTGAGCTCCTGTCCTTAGCCCAGCTCTGCGATGCCAGCTGGATCTAATCGTATAGGCTCTGCCTTTCCATTGGAGTAATCCGGTGGCGTGGAGAGGGGGGGATTTGCTGCTTGGGTAACAGCCTATCCTCCATAACAATCCAACCCAGGCTTTCGTGCTTCGCATGCAGCGTATGCAGCGCCGAGCACGATACCATAGTTTTTCAAGACTGATGGAGGCCTGCTAGGCCTGAGGATACTGACAAATCAGACAGTATGGGTCAAATCCAGAGTAACTATGGGGAGTCCTTGCTCCGGAGTAAGAACAAGTTGCTCTGGATTGCAATATGAATTTCCCATAGGTTTTCACTAGGTGGTGCAGTAACTATGGGTGCACATAATTTATCTTACGTGCTCCTATAGTTACTCTGGATTGTGCCCTTGAGCTGCTAACGATCCTTCAAAGAGTTCAGATCCTGCAGTTTGCAAAATAGATGCTAACTGCCCTACAAGAAAACGGAGGTCCTGCAGTCCTTACAATATAGAGATCAAGTTTTTTTTAAATAATTTTTTTAAAAAAAATTTAAAAAGAAGTTAAAGGGGGTAAAAGGAAAGAATATATAGAGATTTTTTTCTAGGACAAAAGGCTAAAAAGAGGATGCATTGTCACCCTATGCCTGGCTCCTCCGACTGAAACAGAACGAAAGCAGCCCAGCAGAATTCTGTGACAAGCCAAATCGGAATCCATTCCAAACAAGAAGTTTTAATTGCCTGGCAGGAGAAAAAGATTTGCTGAGGAGCTTAGGATTGTCCTGAATGACAGGGGATCCTACATTTATTACAGCCACATCACTCAAAGGGTGGCAAAGCCAAGCCATGTGTCAGCCGTTCCATCATGAGATTCAATTGCCAAGGCATAATATTGCCAGTGTTGGAAATTGCATTGAGATGAAATGTGAAAGCTGTGTCGGTCCAGGTGAAACTCCATTCAATCAGTCCAAATTGGGTTAATTTTTTTTTCTTTGAAGTACAGTGTGGGACACAGTTTGTTCCCTGATACTTTCCAACAATGAGCTATTATTGGATTAATCACTCAGTTAAATCCACATACAAATTTACATTACAGTGGAAAACAAATGCTTCCGTCACTTTCAGATCAAGGTGCACAGATATGCTAACAGCTGATCAGCAGCATAGCTACGGGGGTGCAGTAAGTGTTGCATGTGCGGCAATGTGCTGTGTAAGTAGGTCCTCACATGACATTCTGGGCAGCAGTAGCAATAAAGAATCTGCAGTGCTTACTGCACAGGGTGACCAAATGGCCTTCCCCCACCCCCACCCCAGGACATGGCCTGGATTTTAGCCTTGTGTCCTGGAAAAAAAATCTTCAATGCCTTCCTTTTCCTTACAAGTAGATAGCATGTAGCCTTCTTGTAATTAATAAATTAGATTTAATAAATTATACTTAAAAGTTTTAAATTTAACAATAAGCAATATTAATATTATTGCTTATTATTAAGCAATTAATAATTAATTGATAATTATTATTATTGCTTATTATTAACCCCAAGAAAGCAATATAGATGAGTGTTTTTAGATTTTATTTTGTCATATCCTACTTTTTTTTCCTTGGATGTCCTACATTTTGTCTTCTTTTTCGTTTGTGACATTTAGAGCACAATCCTGACCATGTGTACTCAAAAGTAAGTCCCATTGTGTTCAATGGGTCTTACTCCCAGGAAAGAATCGTTAGGATTGCAGCCACGGTCACCCTGTTACTGCACCTTCTGCGCTGCGGTAATGCGGTCACACCTTGTTAATGGTGGTGGTAATGTGGTCACCACCTTGGAAGATGTCCAAAGTGTCAATAAAAGAGCCACCTTCAGTTTTTTATGTGCTTATAGGAAAAAGAATTAACTTTGGGAGAAAAGGTTTCATAGCTTGTACTTTTCACTTGAACTTTTCAGCAATATATTCTCACATCACTGCATCCCAGAATCCGGCGCCACTAAGGTGGATCTTGAGAAAAGCTTTCTTTTTTTCAACCGGGCTGTGTAAAATAGTGTTGTTGACAATGATTTGGCAGGTGTTTATAGACCCTGACATCATTTTAGCACATGAATCTTTCTTTCATGATCCTCTGCCTCGGTTTCCTCCAGAATGATCAGCGCAGGGTGCTGGTCTCCCCCCTGCCTCTGCTTGTTGAGCCAGTGACATCCATCAAAGTGTCTGGTGCAAGTAGGAAAAGGATTTGAGAGAGGCTGAATTGTTAGGGATACATTTTACCTTTTAAAAAAATGGAATTTCCTTCCCCAAAAGTGCAATTCTATCCCTGTCTACTCAAATGTAAGTCCCATTAAAATCAGTGCAATGCCCCACATTTACTTCGGGTTCAACCTTCTGTTTGTATTTATTTTGCATAGGACCTCCATTCACTCCTAACCAGGGTGACCATATAACTGAAAAAGAAGACCAGGCCCACCAGATATTGGACACCCAAGAAAAATGTAGGACATGACAGTATAAAAGCTAAAAATACTCATATATTTTGCTTTCATGCGGTTAATTAAAACACCATGGGTGCAATCCTAAAGAAACTTTAGGGAGCACAATCCTAACCATTTCTACTCAAAAGTAAGCACCATTGTACTCAATGGGCCTTTGTGCCAGGAAAGTGTCTTTAGGATTGCAGCCTCTGGAAATGAGACACAATGGGGCTTACGTATGAGTAGACATGGTTAGGATGATTAGATAGATAGATAGATAGATAGATAGATAGATAGATTGATTGATTGATTGATTGATTGATTGATTGATTGATTGATTGATTGGCCAAATATGAACTCCATGCCGGGAATTTGGCTTTGGCAACGACTGCAGACATACAAACACCAACACACAAATATCAAACAATACATACAATACATACAGAGCATACATCAGTTACTACTTCAGTATTATACTTATATTACTTAATATTAAATGAAAACTATTATCTGTAATTTATTAACGAGAAGGATACATGCTTCTTACAAGGAATAAGAGGGTAAAAAAGATTTTTTTTCCAGGACACAAGGCTATAAATGAGAATATGTCATGGAAAAATAGGACATTTGGTCATCATGCTCATATTCAAAATTAATCCCGCAGTTCGGGAATTTGTTGCAATGAGGGCAAAGGTCTCCTTGTCCTAATGAAGTCAACACCCTGACTTGTCCTAATGATGGGCGTACTGTGCTAGTGTTACAGAAACAGACAGATATATATTGCTGATGAAAAACAGACAGCTGTATTCATTTGATGGCCAATTCATACCTAATATATTTTTCATACCCCCTTATCCTTCAGCTTCATCATTCCTTTCTGTAAATCAGGGACTTCTCTCTATGGTACTTGTGCATATCACAAGACACGTCTCTGGCTGACAACGCAAGGCCAGGTGCGGCGCATGTGATTAGGCAATTAGACTGTCCCCTTTGGCTCATTGTCTTCTCCACCATCATGATCAGCATCTGCCCTTCCAGCAATCAAGGTTAAGATGTTACAATCAGGCCCTATCAATCAAGCCCCCATTTTGAACTGATACTGTGCAATGCGTTCAGTGCTATAATTTCACACCATTGTGACTTCCTTTCAGAAATATGTCTGGAAAAAATACTTTTTTGGGGGGGGGGGGTGAAAGTTCTGGTCACAGGGGATTTACATGCAGATGTGCTGTGATGATGATTCACGTTTGTATCCCATTTTAGTGCGTTGGTGACTTCAGGCCACATATTGCCACGCTACGCCGCTTACCCCTGGGAAGCGGGGGGTGGAGGATCATGGCAGAATGCAACATAGGGCGCAATCCAGAGTAACTATGGGGAGTCCTTGCTCCGGTGTAAGAACAATTTGCTCTGGATTGCAATATGAATTTCCCATAGGTTTTCACTAGGTGATGCAGTAACTACGGGCGCACGTAAAGTCTCTTATGTGTACCCGTAGTTATTCTGGATTGTAGGGATAGTGGTCTTACTGACCCTGTTATTCCAAGTATATACTGAAAACTACCCTGATCTTCAGAATCCTCAGGTTTTCTATAATAGAACTAGTAATACTTATCATATAAAACAGTGGGATATATTTTCTAAGTAGTTTCCTTAAATGTGTCACAGATTATCTCCTTTGCTGTGTTTGAAATGCCTGCTGAGAGAAACAGTTGCATAGCTAAAATAAAGTTTGGAAAGAAATAGCAGTTTATGTGTAAAAGGCTGGTGTGAAAAAACAAGAGGAAGGGGCTCATCAGCTTTGCCTTGATGACTAACAAGGGAGGCCTGTTTTAATACTTTTACAACCAAACCAGAGATGAGTCAGTGCCATCACAAATGGAAGCAGCGGCAGGCAAGGCGTAGCATTTATTAAAAATAAAATAAAAATAAAGAATCAACAGGGTCAAAGCCATGAATGCAGAGACATGTGAGTTGTGGTTTGAAGCTAACAGTTCTTAATATGGGATGGGATGGCCTCATGGGGTGGGAAGGAAGCACAAGATCCTGGACACAGAGTGTAAAGTTCCAGGTAGGGGTTGGATCCTAATAGAGGTAATGTATTCTTCCTGTACCAGCTAAGGTACAGCTAAGGTATCAGCTAAGGCTCCTCCACTTAAAGGTTATTCCTTGCAGGAGCAATTTCTGTATACATTATGTATATTATATGTGCATAAATGTAGGTAATGTAGGCATGACAGTGGCATAGCTAGAGGGGGTGCAGGGCACTAAGTGGTTTTTGAGAGGCATTTGCCTCTGTTTTGTTCCTCTTGCCTAGAATAGCTCCAAGGGGGAGAGGCTGCTTGCATGCGACAGTGGGGCTCCCTGTGTAACTCAGGGTGAAATCCAGAGTAACTATGGGGAGTCCTTGCTCCAGTGTAAGAACAATTTGCTCTGGATTGCAATATGAATTTCACATAGGTTTTCACTAGGTGGTGCAGTAACTACGGGTGCATGTAATGTCTCTTACGTGCTCTCATAGTTACTCGGGATTGTGCCCATAGTGTTTTGCATCCCCTGCATCCACTTGGCAAAAAACATCTCTGCATGTTTCCTTGAAAAAGATGATTGGTACTGAAATGCGGGGTCCAGAAGATAACTGGTTACAACCCAGTTTTAACCAATGACCCAATTCAACCTAGGTTTGGCAATGGTAGTGCTCCTCCTCTATAGTTATGGAGATATCACTAGGGGACTCTGGTGGGAATGCTGGAGCTGGGCAGTGCCAGTGGATCTGGAGGTGTCTACCACTGAACATAACGTGGCATGGGAGGCATTAGGGTTGGGGAAGTTAAAGTGCCAATGCAATTATCTATTTATCTGCAGTATTAGATGTGGGTGGCTGGAACGCTGGTTGAAAGGGCAATGGGGGAACAATGGGGCTAGGGGATGGCTAAATGGGGCTTGAAAAGGGGTGGTTTGGGCAGCAGCAGCAGAGGCAAATCCTAAACTCCTGCATAGATCTGATCCTATGGGATGGGTCTATGAGCCATGAACCCTTGGCTGCACCAACTATTTATCTTTCACAGGACAAGTACACCCCACGTGCCACTAAGAGCACAATCCTAACCGTATCTACTCAAAAGCAAGCCACATTGTTTTCAATGGGTCTTACTCCCAGGAAAGTGTCTTTAGGATTGCAGCCAAAGTTTCCCCCCTCCCAACCCCTGTTGGAAATATTTTTTAAAAATGAAAATCCCACAAGCCTTTCAGCACAGCCCTCACACTAACACATGCCTGTTATGGCCACGATGTGTGTTTTATTTGCCACTGAGAAGGAACAAAAAGAAATTAAGTCACAGAACTCACATCATAAAGGTGGCTTCAGACTGCTAGGAGGTTTGATTTGATTTGACAGGTCAGCTTTCCCAGCAGTTTGCGAGATGTCAAGAAATATTTCAAAGAATAACAGGCAAACCCCCTTCGCAGGCTGAACAATTCTGCCACGGCCAAGGCCACGTGTTCGGAGCAATATGAAGATGTTACTCCAGTTTTCCATCACGTCTGACAAAAGAAACAGAAAGTTAACAGAATCGTCTCCAGCAATAGAATTGGAAACAAGTGAGCAGGTGTTGACAAAAATGGTTACTGGCCAACTGGTGATACAATAAAGCAATCATTTTATCGTACGTGAAGTATCCATCCCAGTGACAGGAGAGCCCAGCATCTCCAGTTAAATGAACCCTGGAGGACTGGAAAAAGCCTTGGCTTGAGGCTATGACGAGTGGCTGATGATCAATACAGATAATGTAGACGTAGAATCATAGAATCATAGAATCCTAGAGTTGAAAGGGACCTAGTAGGTCATCTAGTCCAACCCCCTGCCTGCAGCAGGAAATCCTCCTAGAGCATCCCCGACAGGTGCTCATCAGGCCTCTGCTTGAAGATCCCCAGTGAGGGAGAGTCCACCACCCCCCTTGGCAATCTGTTCCACTGCCGAATCACCCGAACCGTCAGGAATTTTTTCTGGATATCCAAGTGGAATCTCCTCTCTTGCAGTTTGTCCCCATTGGTTCTAGTTCTGCTTTCAGAAGCAGCTATGAACAAATGAGCCCCTTCCTCCCTATGACAGCCCTTCAGGTCTCTGAAGAGGGCAATCATGTCTCCCCTCAGCCTCCTCTTCTCCAGGCTGAACATCCCAAGTTCCCCCAACCTTTCCTGGTAGGGCTTCCCTTCCACCCCACTGATCATTCTTGTTGCTCTCCTCTGGACTTGCTCCAGCTTGGCTGCATCTTTCTTCAAGTGAGGTGCCCAGAACTGAACACAGGACTCAAGGTGAGGTCTCACCAATGCAGAATAAAGAGGAACTAGAACTTCTCGTGACTTGGAAGCTCCAGTCCTCTTAATGCAGCCTAAAATGGCATTTGCCTTCTTTGCAGACACATCACACTGCTGACTCATGTTCAGCTTGTGATCCACGGAGACTCCAAGATCCCGCTCACATGTTGTGCTGCCAAGTCAAGTATCCCCCATTTTATACCTGTATTTTTGGTTTTTATTTCCTAAGTGCAGAACCTTGCACTTCTCCCTGTTGAAATTCATTCTATTTGTTACAGCCCAGTATTCTAGTTTATCCAGATCCTCCTGGAGGTTTCTCCTGTCTTCTGTTGTGTTTGCTACTCCTCCCAGCTTGGTGTCATCCGCAAATTTGATCAGGCTCCCCCGTATCCCTTCCTCCAAGTCATTGATGAAAATGTTAAAGAGAACTAGGCCCAAGACAGAGCCCTGGGGCACCCCACTTGAAACCAATTTTCAGGTTGATGCAGACCTATTTACTAAAACCCTATGAGTGCAGCCATCGAGCCAGTTGTGGATCCACCTAACGATTGCCTCATCTAATAAATCAGTGGTTCCACTGATTTATTATAAATCACTGGTTCTCATATATTATATTATAAATGATAAATCATATTATAAATCATATTATAAATCATAAATCAGTGGTTCTCAAATGGACCCACCAGGACTGAATCCCACTGGATTCCCACTAGAATCCCACTGGAAGTGATATCATGGCTGGAAGTGACTTACAGTGCAATCCTATTAGTATCTACTCAGAAGTAAGTTCCATTGTGTCCAGTGGGGTTTACTCCTAGGAAACTGCTTTTAGGATTGCAGCCATCATGAGGCAGGACAAATTTGAATACAATTCAGAGTAACTACAAGAGTACATAAGAGACATTTATGTTGAAGTAGTTATGGCTCCACCTAGTGAAAACCTATGGGAAATTCACATCGCAATCCAGAGTTCTTACGTTGGAGCAAGGACTCCCTGTAGTTACTCTGGATTGCGCCATTAGTCTTCAAAATCAGGGTGCACATTAGATTTAATAGTTAATTAAATTGCAGCAAATACAATATTTTTATTATAAGTATAGAGTGTGCATTTGACTCAATGACACATTAGATTCAAGAAAATATGGTCTTTATTACCAATTTTATTACCAATGGTAATAAAAAGAAGAATCAATAAAATATCAGACAAATATCAGAATCAATAAAATATCAGACAAATAAAATATCTGACAAAGGTATGTCAGAAAATCGAAATCTAAAATTTAAATGAGAATTTTTGAGGCATCTCTATTTTTCCAGAAGCAAAGTGGTAGATATAAATGCTATTGTTGATGTAGTTGTTGTTGATGATGATGATAATGATGAAAATAGCATCAAATGAATAGATAAAATAAGTAAAAAATGAAATTCTCCAAACCCACATCCAACGAAGATAGAAAAAAAGAGGGAGAGAAACCTACTTTCTTTTAAATTGTGCAGCCAACAAGCATGTAAGGGATATTACTGCTGTTGTTAGATGGAAACCAATTAAGGACAATCTTAAATCAGTCTAAATCAAATTTCAGAATTTATCTACACCATAACGAGGGCCATTTGCAGCAACAGACTGAAGGATTTGGGCTGAATGAAGTACAAAATCCCTTGGCGGATTCAGCCGTTTTGTCCCCTTTCTATCATGCATCTTCATTATTTGGGAAATCCTCACTCTAATCTTTCTTTCATTGTAGGAGCATTATAAGGACGTCTAAACGTATTACGTTGTGTCTTCTTCTCATCCATCCTTTCCTTCCCCAAATGGGTCTTTATGGCAGGATACATAATCCAGTTGGAATTCAATCCAACAATCTTTCCACGGAAAGACCACAGAATTATATATCTGAAGCCATCAGATGGGCAACTTTTAGGCAAGGGTTTAGAATCTGCTATTCCTAAAGCCTCCAGCAGCCTGGAGATCTTAATTTGAATAATAGGGAGCTACTCCGTTTCTGTTGTGCGACTTTCAAGTTGTGCGACTGGCTTGGAAGGAATGCTTTTCATGCAGTTAGCCTAAAGCCACCCAGAATCTGAAGCAAGTGGGATTTAAAAAAAAATTTCCCCTGGATTTTGGACTTCCAGTTTACCTGGTCTGGTTTACCAAAGCAGAGCTGATGCAATAGGAAGCCTTCATTGTTTTGTTTTCCCCCAAATCCAGAGTAACTACGGGATCACGTAAGAGACTTTATACGTACCTGTAGTTACCGCACCACCTAGTGAAAACCTATGGGAAATTCATATTGGAATCCAGAGTAAGTTGTTCTTACACTGGAGCAAGGACTCCCCATAGTTACTCTGGATTTTGCCCTTTGTTTTCTTAGTTCAACATTGTGTATGTGGGAAGTTTATCACAACTTTCATTTCCATTTGTGTCTTCCTCCGTCCTTTTTACCAGTGCACAAACATGCCACCATATATATCCTCAATGCACTTATACAATCAAAGAGCTGGAAACAACCAAAAGGTCCAGTGTCCTGCCTGTAGTAGGAGTATCTAGAGCATCTCCAACAAGTATTTGTCCAGCCACTGCTTGAAGATCCCCAGTGAAGGAGAGTCCACCACCTCCCTTGGCAATCTATTCCACAGCCAAACTCTTGACCGTCAGGAGTTTTTTCCTGCTGACCAGTTTGAATCTCTTCTCTTGCAATTGGATCTGGTTAAATTTGTAGATATAATTTGTAATTTGATCTAATTCTCAATTATAGTACTTGTATAAATGATTACATTAAAAATGTTTTGCTCATCTCAGTGGAGAAGGTTCATGTTCTGTGGGCAGGATATGGCATTAAGGGGCTGCTCTCACCTGGTAGGGGAACCATGTTCTCCGGTGTTCAGTTAACCTATGGCTTTGGTCCAGCCCAGGATGGCTTAATGGCTTGGTGATTCCGAATCCCAATAGGGTTTCAGGGATATTGAAGAGGCTGATCATTACATTCTGATGTGTTTGAATTCATCATAAGGGTCTGCTTGTTTATTATTATGGGAAACTTTCTGTCTGGGTGGTGCTGGTGGACATGTGATCCCCTTGTACTTTTCACTGGGTTTGCACAAACACCTTCCCCACTGGTGGGATGTCACGGAACAAATTATTATAAGGGAAGGTACAGAAGCATCCTTTAGGGATCCTGCCTGTTGACTTGGGTTCCTCTTTTCTCTTTGCCTTCTCTTGACCTTTATCCTTCTTCCATTCCCTTCCCCTTCTTCTTTCTTCCTACTCCTTCATTCCTCCTTAAGGGTGTCATCTATGCTGATTAGCTGGACTATCTTTCTAGTCTTGGTGGTGCTGGCTGACCTCATAAGAAGACCTCATAAGACCACACAAGAAGAGTTCCCCTGGATCAGGTCAAAGGCTCATCTAGTCCAGCTCCCTGTATCTCATAGTGGCCCACCAGATGCCACAGGGAGTTGTCCCACCACCCCGGTGACTGGTGCTGAGAGCTTGTCTTTGGTGCAGATGGATATAAATCTATTGTATAGTCCATATTTAACATTTGGGTTTGATCTGCGAGTGTGAAATTCTAACATTTAGAAGTCAAGGTAATTACTGATGAAACTGTTCATTAAAGAAGGAAAAATCCTGTGGCTAAAAAATATTGATCTCATGATAGGTAGCAATTTGTGTTAATTTTCTTCCTTTTCTTTCTCCTCTGAAAAAGAGAGGAAGATTCCACACCCATCTTAATGGATGTTTTACCTAAAGCCTGTGGTAACAGAGTAAGTTCATTCCAATGAACTGAAAAAGTAAAGTAGTTTTAATTTTACCTCCAATTATATCCAAGAAGATGAATGAAGCAGGGCAAATCCGTGATCAGAGCCAAAAGGGAGTCATAAATCATTCACTTAGATGATCAGATAATTTACAAACTCCTGAGGGCTTTGTGGAAATGGACAAGAATAGTTAAAACCTGTCTCCTAGCCACAGAACTGGGAGTCCGTGATAAATGAGAATCTGTCTTTTTCTCCTCTCCGGTGATCGTCTTGAATACTGTGGATCTGTCCAGGCGCAGTTGCTTAATTGCAGATGGACCCCTCTCTTGCTCCAAATCAATTCCCATCTTTTGTCAGGAGATAATGACAATATAGGGAGCGCTTTGCCTCGAACATCTATGGGGCCGCTCCAGTCTGGGTCGATGAGGAGGGACCTGTCTGCAAAACAGTCTTCTTTGACTTATAAACTCAAGAGCACAATCCACGTCTACTCAAAAGTAAGCCCCTTTGTGTTCAATAGGTCTTACTCCCTGGAAAGTGTCTTCAGGATTGCAGCCATAAGGGAGTTTTTTTTTAATGCAAATACGTACACTGCTCATGTTCACACGAACTGATAAACCTGCCAGTTCAACTGCCCCTGTTTACCCTGACTGAACAAGAAGCTAAAAAAGTAGTAGTAATAAAGTGTAGTATTTTTACACTAGTAGTATTTTTGGATTAGTATTTTTGGATTTTTGGATTTTTACACTAGTAGTATTTTTGGATTAGTAGTCTAATCCAGTGGTTCTCAGAATACTGGTAAGGAGACTCTTGGTGGGTTGTGACCCAATTTCTAGTGTGTCCCGCAGTCTGCATTAAAAACATGGGAAATGGAAAAAATCAGGTAACATATTCCTCATGCTCCAGGGTGACCATATGACCAGAAAAACCCAGATTTGTCTGGATTTTTAGCCTTCTGTCCAGGTGTCCTACATTTTGGCTTTATTGTCCTACATTTTGGCTTCATTTTGAAACTTTGTGATAGTGCACAGTACCCCATCATGCCATATGTCATTGGATTCATATTGAAGAGCAAAATATCCAATGCAAAAATCAGTTTGAAGATATCTCCTTCCTATCAAAAGTTATGGTCAAAAAACCGAAAAACAAAAACAAAAAATTACATTTTGGGGCAATTTTTTTAAGCGGGTAGGAATTTTGGCCTGGGATTAGGAATTTTGGCCCTGGGGTTCAGGAATAATCTTGTCACCCATACTCTGAGACAATTCAAAACTCAGAAAGCTGCTAAATGCTCTGCACAGAGTTCAGGTCTTGCAGTTAACAAGATTGCTGCTTATTTCCCTTACAAATAGCTCAGCACCAACAGTTTGCAAGGTTTCCATTCTTTTCCAGTTCGCCTTGACACTAGGGTTGCCATATGTCCCAAAAAACGGACCATCCCAATACTATTCACATTCTAGGAAATGGGACAGAGGAGTGGTGGGCTTCAGGGGGTTCTTACAGGTTCTACATAACCCTTTGCTAATGCCTGGTTGTGAGAACCAGTTACTAATGGGACATAGAACCTGTTGTTAATTTATTTGAATCCCACCACTGGGCAGAGGGTCCTGCCTGAATTTATTGAAGAGAATTATGGCAACCCTACTTGGCACAATATAGAGTCCCCTTGTTGGGTGGACAAGAATCAGGATCTAGGGCCAAGACCAAGAGACAATCCTAAGCACGTCTACTTAGAAGTAAGTCCCATTGTGTTCAGTATTGTGCAGTTAGGATTGCAGTATGTTTCTATTTCAGCCAATACAAATTACATCCCTGCAGCTAAAGAACATGGTAGCCTTTTCTAAGATGCTTTTTGAAGTTACAGGTTGTTACTTTTCTGTGCAGAAATTCAATTCTTTGTGCTGTCACTTATAACTTCCACATGATAATCATTTAAGAAGGAAAATGGGGGCTAATTGCTACAATCTTGCAAAACTGTATGTTTCCTTAATCTCCGATCCTCCCTTCCTGTGCATAATTAGATTTTAAAATGTCTGGCATTTTTATGGGTGAACCACATAATGTCTGAACCATTACAAAAATATTGTTGACTATTTTGAGCCTTGGATTGTGGGACAGTGGCAAAATGTCTACAAATGTGGGGTGTATGTGTGTTTAAAAAAAGGTTTCAAATATAAAAAAATACCTGCAGATGGACTACTTGGGTCCACTGGGTCTACTTAGATCTGTGCCACCTCCTGGGATCCCATCTACAAACAGAACAGAGCAGAGTCATAGCTATGTCATTTGACACCTGAGGCTCATAAATTTTTGGCACCCCCACATGACAGTAATTAATTATCATCAGTGTTAATTAATATTAATATTTTCATATTTTTATACCACCTGTCCTTTAAGAATACCATCTAAAAATAGCCTAAATTGCATACATTTGTATACCGGTGGCACAGATCTAACCACGATGGCATCAAGCAGGCCTTAGGTCCAACAGTGAGGAAATCTGCCCCGCTTAAGTCCGCTACAGGTGAGGTCATCCAGGACCGAGCACAACAGATGGCACGCTGGGTGCAGCACTACTCTGAGCTATACTCCAGAGAAAATGTAGTAACTGAAGAAGCATTAAACAACATTGAGTGCCTGCCTGTCTTGGAGGAGCTCGACAGTGAACCAACTTTAGAAGAACTAAACGAAGCCCTGGATTCCCTTGCTTTTGGCAAGGCACCCGGGAAAGATCACATCCCTGCTGAAGTTCTGAGGTGCTGTAGAGGGACCATCTCCACTGAACTGTACGAGATATTCTGCCTTTGTTGGAGGGAAGGTGGAGTACCACAGGACATGAAGGACGCTAATATAGTCACACTGTACAAGAACAAAGGCGACAGGGGTGACTGCAACAACTACCGTGGCATCTCTCTTCTTAGTGTTGTAGGGAAGCTGCTTGCCCGAGTCATACTGAAGAGGCTTCAGGTGCTTGCAGAGAGAATCTATCCTGAATCACAGTGTGGATTTCGAGCCAACAGGTCCACCACTGATATGGTATTTTCCCTTCGACAGTTGCAAGAGAAATGTAGGGAACAAAGACAGCCACTCTTTGTAGCCTTCATAGACCTTACAAAGGCTTTTGATTTGGTTAGTAGGGATGGCCTTTTTAAAATCCTCCCCAAGATTGGATGCCCACCTCAGCTCCTCAACATCATCAGGTCCTTCCACGAGGACATGAAGGGCACTGTAGTTTTTGATGGCCTAACATCAGATTCCTTTCACATCCGAAGTGGAGTGAAGCAGGGCTGTGTCCTCGCACCAACTTTATTTGGGATCTTTTTTGCAGTCATGCTGAAGCATGCTTTGGAAACGCAACAGAGGGAATCTATCTCCGGACCAGATCAGACGGAAAACTCTACAATCCTTCCAGACTAAGAGCAAAGTCCAATGTCCAGCTGAAATGCTTGCGGGTGTTTCTCTTCGCCGATGACGCTGCTGTTACTGCTCACTCTGCCGAAGACCTTCAACGACTTATGGACCGTTTTAGCAAAGCCTGCCAAGACTTTGGACTAACAATCAGCCTGAAGAAAACACAAGTCATGGGTCAGGGTGTGGATCCACCTCCCTGCATCACAATCTCTGAACATGAACTGGAGGTTGTCCATGACTTTGTGTACCTTGGCTCAACTATCTCTGACACTCTCTCCTTAGACTCTGAGCTGAATAAACGCATTGGTAAAGCGGCTACTACATTCTCCAGGCTTACAAAGAGAGTATGGCTTAATAAGAAGCTGACGGAACATACAAAGATCCAGGTCTATAGAGCTTGCGTCCTGAGCACACTCTTGTACTGCAGTGAGTCTTGGACCCTTTATGCATGGCAGGAGAGGAAGCTGAACACCTTCCATATGCGCTGTCTCCGACGTATTCTTGGAATCACCTGGCATGACAAAGTCTCAAATGACACAGTCTTGGAACGTGCTGGAATCTCTAGCATGTTCACACTTCTGAAACAGCGGCGTCTACGCTGGCTTGGGCATGTCGTGAGAATGGCTGATGGTCGGATTCCAAAAGATCTCTTATATGGAGAATTAGTGCAGGGAAAGCGCCCAAGAAAGAGACCACAGCTGCGATACAAGGACATCTGCAAAAGGGATCTAAAGGCCTTGGGAATGGACATCAACAGCTGGGAAACCTTGACCTCCGATCATTCAGTGTGGAGGCAAAAGACCCAGCATGGCCTTCTCCAACTGGAAGAGACACTTGTTCGGCAGGCTGAAGCAAAGAGGCAGACCTGAAAGCAGCGAAACCTGGGCCTGGGCAGGGGACGGAATTTATTTGTCCTCAGTGTGGAAGGGATGGACACTCTCCAATTGGCCTTTTTAGCCACACTAGATGTTGTTTCAGGACCTCCAATCAGAGCACGATACCATAGTCTTTCAAGACTGAAGGATGCCAATACAATACGGAGCTCAAGGCGGTATACATAGTTTGTCCCCATCTTTTGTCCTCACGACGATACTGTGAGGTCGATGACATGAAATGAATAATAATAATTATAGCCAGGAAATAAATGCAGCTAATATTGCTACACAAGGAATGGATGAATGCCAGTGCCCTCCCCTGCTGTCACTCATACAATCCTAACTCCACTTAGGCTGGCATAAGCCCTGGTTTAAGTCCTGTGGTAACCTTGGGGTGTCACAAAATGCTATAAGGCACTTCTTCCCCACTCCTGGAGGGTTAGGCCAATGCACAGACATGCACCAACCTCCCAACAGCCAGATATGGGAAGATATGCCAGGTGAATTATGCCATCCTAAATTGGTTAGGATTTCACGCTAAGTAACATACCCCCAAATCAGGAGTAACTATGGGAGCACATAAGAGAATTTACATGTACCCATAGTTACTGCACCACCTATGCAAAACCTATGGGAAATTCATATTGGAATCCAGAGTAAGTTGTTCTTACATCGGAGCAAGGACTCCCCGTAGTTACTCTGGATTTTGCCCATAATGCCTCTGCATCTTCTGCCCTAGGTCTACCTGCATAGAAAGATGTCTCTAGACTTGGAAGCCGAGGTCTGTCTGGCTATCTGGCAGCCTTACTGGAAGAACCTTTACGGAATTCAGTGTAGTTTCATGTTCAAATCCAAATCTGCCTGACCCAAGAAAGCTGCCCCAGCTTTACAGGCATCTCCAAGAATGTTATATTGGGTGCCAGATGGTGCAACATATTATTTAAATCATTATGAAGACAAAGTTCACACTATTTCAGCCAAACATGTTGCTACATTTGGAAAACATCCTGTCACATATATTTCACAGGCAAATTATTCTGAACCATAAAGTGAAAAATGTGAACTATGGAGCAACTAGTTCAGGAAATAAGTCATCTTTGGGAATTTCGAATGCCATTGGAGAAGTGGCATTTTTTGGTTTTGTTTTGTTGATGGGGGGTTTGAGGTAGTGTGATAGATAAAATATTCCTTTTGCACACCAGCTGATCCAGTTGTGTGGTGGTGGTGGTGGTGGTGGTGTGTGTGTGTGTGTGTGTGTGTGTGTGTGTGTGTGTGTGTGAGAGAGAGAGAGAGAGAGAGAGAGAGAGAGAGGCCTTGTGTGAACCACAAGGCAGTGGCATACCTACAGTGGTGCAAAGCACTACAGACATCCTCCACGTGTTGGACAGGTTAGGGAACAGAGCACTGTCCAAAAGTGAAAACTGATGTAAAGTGGAAAGGTGTTGAAAGAGTGGATCATCAGCAAACAAACCATCAAAAACCATTTCAGGTGGAGGGAGCAAAATGGAGGTAACCCCACCTGGAATGGCTAGAGGGCGAGGAGCCTTTCACACAATGTGGTGAGGCTCACTGCAAAACGTAATGCTTGCCACCCTCTAGCTATGCCACTAATGCTAAGAGTTTAGCAGCTGAGCTCAATTCTGGTTTCATACCATTTCTAGTACTAGATCTAAGCTAGTTTGCCCCAAATCACCTTGCTGGTCATTCTGTTTAGACGTTTGGCCAGATTTCTGCTTAGGAAGTACAACAGAATTTGAATTAGTGCTCAGGAATAAAACAGTCCAGAGTTGTGTGTTCTGGATTTTGCCCCTTAATTTGTGCATTCATAATCCAATCAGAAGTCAGATGCTGGATGTCCTGTGTCTGAAGATGGATAGCGGAGGCGATTTAAAGGAATTAAAATGATACCCTCTATCGCTGGAAACTGTAAAAGGAATATATATAAAGAAATTTTTGTTTGCTAGGTGAAACATACTTTATGTGAGGTGCCACTGTGTGTATGTGTGTGTGTGTGTGTGTGTGTGTGTGTGTATACACACACACACACACACACACACACATACATATACATATACATACATACATATATATATATATATATATATATATATATATATATATATATATATATATATATATATATATATATATATATATATATATATATATATATATATATATGTATATATATATAAAGGAATTAAAATGATACCCTCTATCACTGGAAACTGTAAAAGGGCTGACTTCTATTTGCAATTTGTACTGGAGGCCTGTTTGTTACGTGAAACGTTCTTTGCGTGAAGCTGATTTTCCCATAGGAAAATCATGGAAACTATTGGGTATTTCCATGAAGAGGTGTTGGGTAGGCAGCAAGAAAGACACTGAGACAGCATCTGTCAGTTTGAGGCAGGAAGCTCCATTGGATCCCAATTGGATTGGATCCTGACGTGAGTTGGATTGGATCGTATTGGATCCTGATGTGAGGAACTTGCTCAGCTTTTATTCAGTAAAAGATTGTTTAGCAGATCAATATGATGCAAAGCATGATGCAGTGTATGAGATACAATTATGATGCAAAGCATGACGCAGAATACGGGGTACAGAATGGTGTAAAGTACATTGCTATATGACTATATTGCTACATTACATTGTATAGTGACAGGTTTAAACAATCAGAGAGATATTTAGCGTATGTTCTTATGATGAATCTTAATTGATGTTCGAAGTGGTGTGTTCTGTAAACACTCCTTGATATCAGTTCATAGAGTTCTTTGTTTAGTACAAAACCTTGTGTGCCTTCGAAATGTAAGTTCCAGTTTTGCTATCTATCTATCTATCTATCTATCTATCTATCTATCTATCTATCTATCTATCTATCTATCTATCTATCTATCTATCTATCTATCTGTGTATGAGTTGTGGTTAATTTCATGTGGTTTATTAATTTAAATACTATGACTACAATCCTAATCTCCGGTTAGGCCAGCCAAAGACCCATTATCAGTCCTGTGCTGACTTGGGGGTATCACCAATGTGTTGTAAGACACTTCTGTGCCACTCCTGGGATGAGGATTACTCTATTGCACAGACATGCGCTCAGCTCCCTACATCACCACGGGAATGGAAAAACTGATGAAGCGTGCCAGCGTTTGTTAGGATTTCACCCTATACTACATATTATTAAATAAAAAACTATTACATACGATTTATAACATATAATTTATTAATTACAAGAAGGCCACATGGAACAAGAAGGCTCACAAGGAAAAGGAGGACAATGAAGTCGTCCCCCCCCCAGGACACAAAGCAAAGAAAGAGGAGATGTCCTGGAAAAATATATGTTCAGTCTGAGGGTTGGGAAATTTTGACACTTTTTTTTCTTAGTCTTGTTTACTTCTTTGTGAAGCCAGAAAACTACACATGGAAAGAACTTGTGTGAGTTAATTTGCAGGTTGGCAACAAGAGCCAACTCAGCAGACGCTCACAAGCGAGAATGATGATTAGAGGCATAAGGGTTTACTTTGATACAGCAATAGCAGGTGCCAGAAAAAAAATCAAACTTGAGTACGAAGAGCAGAACCTAGAGGCACACTCAAAATCCTCAAATAGGGGGGCTTTATGTGTTTCTGCTCTACCAGTCCTTGATAGGGATGTGCTGAATGGTCCAGAGAAATTTTTCTCCTCTCATAGAAACATGTTTGACATTTTTCAGGAAAACCCTGAAATTTGCTTCACATGAAACGGCACATAAGCTTATCCCTTGAAGTGAGTGCAGCGAACGCTTTCAATTTTCCCCTTGGGTGACATAGTGGCCAAATTGGAGTAAAGGAAGTGATAGTCTGATCTGATAATAATGAGTGCAAAGTGTGGCTTCAAATGTCAATTCCTCCATTTAAAAGGGGGAAATAAACACTGGATGTGGCTTTAAAGTTTCACCCCGACCTGGTTGCAAGCTTTTTAGTGCAATCCAGAGTAACTATAGGAAGTCCTTGCTCCGGTGTAAGAACAATTTGTTCTGGATTGCAAAATGAATTTCCCATAGGTTTTCACTAGGTGGTGCAGTAACTATGGGTACACATAATGTCTCTTATGTGCACCCATAGTTACTCTGGATTGTAGGGTTCCTCACTTAAAATCCTCAGTGCGCAAACAGAGCAACAAGACAACATCCTTAGCTTTGTGAATTGGGGTAACTGACGCCTGTCCGTAAACTCAGTATAAGACTTAAGAGGATCATCAGAGGGGGTTAGCAATTCCCAATGATAAGAAAAATTATGTCTGATTAAAAAAAATCTAGATTCCAGCAAGAAACTTCCCAGGAAAGGTCCTCTTGCAATGGCATCCAATAAGCGAGTTTGACCACAGGAGGAGACCTCAATATATTTTAAAGTCAATACCCTTTTTAAAAAATCAATGAGAGTTGTTTCCATAGGACATTTCACATGTTCAGGGTGACCAGATGCACAAACCACAAAGGAGGACAAAGTCTTGGATTTCTCTCAGCCTGGCCTTTCCAGCGGACAGTGGCACATTTGCCTACTCATGAGTAAAGCTGCGATATTGGGCACTTTCACTTTCCCGTAGAGCTCAATGCATATTTTTGATTTTTAGTTTTTTGGCTATAACTTTTGATAGGAAGGAAATAGTTCAGTGATTTTTGCATTGGATTCTGCTCTTCAGTAGAAATCCAAAACCATATGACATGATGGGGTTCTGCACACCATTGCAAAGTGCCAAAATGAAGCCAAAACGGAGGATAATGAAGTGCTTTTGGAAGACACCCAGGCAGGAGGCTAAAAAAAGGACAAATCCAGAAATTTCTGGTCATATGGGCACCCTGGGCAGGATATAAATATGTTAAATAAAATAAATAAAATAAATGAATTCCAGTAATGCTGCAATGTCATTCAGCATCAATTTCCCATTAACACAATGCAAATAAATGAAACTTCATCTCAACAGCTATGGCTGCAATCCTAAAGACACTTTCCTGGGAGTAACACCCATTAAACACAACGAGGCTTACTTTTGAATACACAGGTTAGGATTGTGTTCTTTCTTTCTTTCTTTCTTTCTTTCTTTCTTTCTTTCTTTCTTTCTTTCTTTCTTTCTTTCTTTTTCCTTCCTTCCTTCCTTCCTTCCTTCCTTCCTTCCTTCCTTCCTTCCTTCCTTCCTTCCTTCCTTCCTTCCTTTCAGCTTAGTAGAATATTTATTTTTAAAAGTAGTCTGATTAAAAAGGAAGCCAAATGAACTATTTTAACCCTATGGCTATTTTTACCCCTATGCATATTATTTCATCCCAGTCACACCTAAGATCCAAAGCAGAAAAACTCCCCCAGTGCATGGCAAATGTCAGAGGAACAGTTTGAATCATATAAGGCACCCTTAACCATATTTATTAAAATCTATTTCTAATTCCATTGAGACTACACAAATTAGGTTCTCCTTAATTGGCAGTTTCAAAATAGGCTCTGCTAGAACCTCCATGCAATGGAAGATTTAAAATTCTATTAGAGGCAGTGACAGCACTACGGTTGTGTGGAGGGTGGAGGGGGGGCTGATCTGATCTTTGTCTGAGACATTCGGGGTAATTGATGATAAAAAAGAGAGGCCATTAGTTGAATGATTGATACTGTCCCCTGTTCTAATTACATCAGCCCATTCCGAGAGAGACAGGTCATGAAATGTATAGATCCAGACCTACGGGTTTCAGAAAGATTTTCTGTTTCAAAATTATTAAAGGGCTTTAGATGGTTCTTCTGAGAATGCTAGCAGGTGTCAAGGCCTGGTCAGGGCCATGGGTAAGTATGGTTGAATGCAGACTTTAAATGATTGGCAGCAGGTGGAAGTAGGTTCTAGATTTTGCACCCCTGTCCTATTATTATCAACTGCTGCAGCTCACCTTCAGCCCCACTGCTACCATGTGGTATTGGTAAGAAGGGTCAGGACAGGAGGACCTCCTCCCATGCAGTGAGTAGGGGAATGCCACAGATGGTGGGGATGATTATGCATCATTGCCCCTGGGTTTTTTGGCTCTAACTTTTGATAGTATATAGGAAGTTGTCTCTGGCAGCTGGAGAAGCTGTCTGGGGATGCCACACCATTCAAATCACCCCCTGGAATCTTTAAATAGGGACTTTCCATTTTCATGAAAACCCCACTGAGTTCCTCCACTTCAGGTGTGATTCTTCAAATGGGAGATTTTTGGCTCTGAGATATCTCAATTCTAAGGTGGAATTTGTTTGGTGGTGGTGGAGAGGTCCAGGTGAACATATAGAATGGACAGAGTGCCTCTACCTTTAACCGTAGAAGAGGGAATTGAGGCAGATTTAGCTCATCATAGAAGGGTTGAAATAACAGCACCTGCCTCAATTCCATCTTCTATGCAATGGTTAAAAGTAGGGGCGCTCTGTCCTCCATTCTATATGGTCACCCTGGGAGGGGTACATTAAATTAAATGATTTATAATTTGCCTTTCGTGCTGAATAATGAAGCTACTAAACTACTTCTCTTCAGTGTGTTGGTGCAGAAACATTTTTGCCCAGTTAATGGGTATCTATCAGTCCTGTTAGTTTTCAAAATGGACTAGGCCTTTCCTATCAATTTCAAGTGATGTGGGAATGTTTTGCCCAAGAGGAGCAGACCATATTTGTCCTTTATGGGCCGCAACTGTGCACCTTTGCAATCTCTGGAGGCATACGACAAATAAAAGGAAAGTTTATTGTGTGCTAAAAGATGGTGGCTTCAAGGAAGTCCCTGAATTGTAATTCTTGTACATTTGCAGTGGGCTGTGCTTGGTCACCCAGCTGGCCTCAGCTGGCAAAAGAAGAGTTGTCACCACTCCAAAGATGCTCGTTGTCAGGCTTCCCGGTCCTGGTACTCCAAATGCAAGTTAGCCTGAGGTGCCAGCTTCCAATGTCGCCCTTGGCACCAAACACATTTCCCTGCCACTCCTTGCTTGAAAAATCCTGTAATATAGAATATTAGAAAAATATTTAATTTAGAATATTTAAAAAAATAGTGAAAAAAGAAACAGTTGAAATGGTACACTGGCCTTTGAAAGTATCTGGACCCAGTTCTAATCCATACATTAGATCTAATCAATGGTTATACTTCTCTAAATGAAAATAAGAACCATCTGTTGCGACGATTTTGCTCTTGAAATGTGTACAACTGGGTGCATTCAAATATCTGAAAAGTCCTGCATACATCTCAGAGGACCAAAGGACCATTTGACAGCTGCCTGCTTGAAGAACCAGGGCTGCCTCACTGGTGGGCTATAGCCAATCCCAGCTCCTTGATGGTGCACATGCTTTCTAGCATGTTTTTGGCATGCACACTGCATTTGTAGCAGTGCATTTTAAATCTTAAATGTGGATCTAAACATGTAACACATGCTCGTGAGTTGGCAAACGTGCCATTGTCCACCAGAAAGGCCAGTCTGAGAGGAATCCAAGACGTTGTCCTACTTTTGAGGTTTGGGCATCTGATCACCCTGCCCTGCCTTTTTCCCACGAGCAGGAATCAAGGCAGTTAACAACAAAGTTAATCCATAGCAATTAAAAATACATAAAATACATTAAAATAAAAAATAAAAAATATTGTACATAAAAATAATAAAAAATATTGTACATTAAAAATGTGCCTTCAATATACCAAGGCCATATTAATATGCTGATGGATGAGTGAGGCTAGGGGATCATAAGATTTGTATCCCACCCAGTGGCAACACAAGAGTTTGTGATACCCAGTGTAGGAGGCCAGCTCATCACTCCTATGGTGGACCTCCTCCCATGCAGTGAGTAGGGGAATGCCACAGATGGTGGGGATGATTATGCATCATTGCCCCTGGGTTTTTTGGCTCTAACTTTTGATAGTATATATTTAGAATAGATTTAGAATAGAATAGATTAACAATCCTAGATACTAGTGGTGACACCATTCCCTTGCTTCTCACCCGGTGTGGTCTGCACCAGGTGTGGCTGAGCAATGTCATCAAATCTGGCTCAGGACCAGAATTACTTGGAGTAATTACTTGGAGTAGAATTGCCGCAGCTGAATTTGAGATTGAGCCCTTTCAAAGCTGCATGTCAGTAGGGCTAATTAAAAAATTAGTGGGCAAGCTGTTGGATCCAAAACAACAATCAAGAATTTATTAAAAAAAATTAAAAAATCCCATATAAGCAATATTAAGTTTGAAGGAACAAGTAAATTCTTCATTCTGCCAGGTCGAATCCATGACTTGAATAGACAACCTTTGATTCCATTAAAGATCCGCTCCTGCTTCACACCACTTGTCTGATACCAAATTTCATCATATCTCTAGACTGGCCTCGCCTTCTTCCTTGTATGAATCCTTAGTACAATCCTAAACATGTCTACTAAAAAGTAAAACCCACTGAGTTCAATAGTACTGATTCCCAGGAAAGTGTGGTTAGGGTTGCAACCACAGTGTTTTTATCTGCTGTATCTTCATACATGTCAATGAAATATTTTTTCTTTGGTTAAGCAATCTAAAAACATAAACAGTTTCCCAGGAGCTTCATTTCCAAGATCCTGATCATCAGATTTGAATTTATATTGGGAGAATATATATTGAATATATATTGCATTTATACTGGGAGAAGGGAACACAGCATTCCTAACAGAAAATTCAATTTTCATTGTAGTTGAGCAGTAGACAGACAGACAGACAGACAGACAGACAGACAGACAGACAGACAGACAGACAGATAGATAGATAGATAGATAGATAGATAGATAGATAGATAGATAGATAGATAGATAGACTAGATAGTCCCATTTACCCTCAAATCCAGAATAACTACGGGAGCAAGTAAGAGACTTTACATGCACCCATAGTTACTGCACTACCTAGTGAAAACCTATGGGAAATTCATACTGGAATCCAGAATAAGTTGTTCTTACACCGGAGCAAGGACTCCCTGTAGTTACTGTAGATTTTGCCCTTAGTGAAGATCCCTGGTGGTGGACTCTCACTGGTGATCTTCAAGCAGAGGCTTGACAAGCACCTGTCGAAGATGCTCTAGGAGGACTTCCTGCTACAGGCAGGCGTTGGACTAGATGACCTACTGGGTCCCTTCCAACTCTACGATTCTAACCCCCAAATCCAGAGTAACTATGGGAGCATGTAAGAGACATTATGTGCACCCACAGTTACTGCAACTCCTAGTGAAAACCTATGGGAAATTCATATTGGAATCCAGAGAAAATTGTTCTTACACCGGAGCAAGGACTCCCCGTAGTTACTCTGGATTTTGCCCTATAATTCTGTGATTCTAGTGACAAGATCTGGTGTCTTCCTTAATGTGAACTTTTTTTCTCCAACCCTCCAAGTTTATTTTACTGCATCTCAGAAGCAACACAGCAAGAAAATGAATTACCAGTGGATTGCCTAAAGAAGTCTATCCTTGGGTACATCTCTAGAAGAACACTACTGAAGCCAATCTGAAATTTCACTGTAATAATCAGCCCGGAGGACGCAATGAATCCATTCCAGTGAACATAACCTCTAGCTTAATTTGTTGGAGACTCCGGTCTAGGAAGATTCCTTTTCCAGACCTTACTGAGCCCCTTCACCTATCTATGCACAGGATCAGATTAGCACAGGTGAGCCCGAGGAAGATTCAGCAGATAATTCTTCCTGCATCCTGCAGGCTCAGTTGATACAAGTTGTTCACAGCAGTCAGGGAAGCTTAAGAGGAGATATTCAACTAAATGAAGAAATAATCCCCCCCAGTGTGCTTTAGGGAGGAAGGAAAGATTTGTCTATTTCTCTCTGAATTTAAAGTCCCTATGTGGGCACAAAAGATAGTCACCAGAAAACCCCATTTTCTTGGCAGCCTTGTGGAAACCGAGAAGACGATGATCAGGTACATACTTTTGTGCCTTTAAGATTCAACTTCAAGGCAGTGGCATAACTAGAGGGGTGCAAAGTATAAAGTTTTGCAGGGACCCCCAACGTGTCTCCTACACTTTGGAGACATTCCAGGCCACAGTAGTCGGATCTGTTTTGCTCTTGGCCTGGAAGAGCTCTAATGTGGAAGATTGCTTCCATACTGCAACAAGGTTCCCTGCAAAACTTTGTGCTTTGCACCCCTCTAGTTATGCCACTGGAGGTGATGATGCCGTCTTTTGATGTTTGTGTTTTCCATGATCTTTCAAAAAAATGTCTGAAATGTTTCTGTTTTGCAAGCTTTCATGAGAAGATGTTACCTTAAAGGACAAAGTGCACATAAAATTCAGAAATATGCATATGTAGGTTTAGAAATGTGGACTGTTGTTAAGCTTTGACACAAAAGGATGAGATTTTCAACTGAAATTTTATTTAAAGCAAAAACAAACCAAAAAACCAAAAAACCTAAAGAAGAATTTTTTCAAAGATCTTCAAAGGAACTCATTGTGTTCATGAGACTATTATGTGAGGGATGTAGTTTCCTAGCTTATGGAGACATATTATTTTCAATCACGTCGGGTGATCTGATCTGTTAACAACTTGGGATAATGAGAGTAGGATGAAATGTCAAAGATCCAATCTGTCAGGACCCACAGGAAGTGATGTCATTAATTTGGAAATGATGTCATGAACAAACATGACATCATCATCAGAAAATTTTTATCATTGCCATATGATGGTTGAATCCGAAGGTTAGGATTGCAGTCTAACAGAACAATCCAGAGCAACTAATCTGTCCACATAAGAGCCCTTGGGTTGCCCTATCTATCACTAGGGTGGAGCAACTGCAAGACGCTCCAGCCCAGTTACTCTGGAAGAAGCTTAGGGCAGAGCAAGGCAAGATAGGGTGCCCTAAGAGAGGTGGACCTGCTCTGCCCTAACTGGGGCAGCCTAAGCAGCTCAGGAGAGGCAAGTTGAGGGCATGTTTAGCATTGTCTAGGGCAGAGCAGTTACTCTGTATCCAGAGCCTGTTTCCAAGGCAGAAATGCCCTCTTCCAGCCCTCAGAGTTATACCACCTCAGGAGCAGGTATAGTAATGGGTAGACCCATAGGGGTCCATGATAAGGCCCGAGTTAGAATGGCAGTGTTGACCAAAAATCTGAGTTCTTGGCCAGCCTAGCTGCATCCCCTGCCTCTCAGCCTCAGGATATGGAACAAACTACGGCTGCCCACAAACCTCTGGATACAGCAGGCCACTCCAAGAAGCCCCTTGTATTCCCTGTAGAATGTACTGGCATCTCATCAGGGATTCCTTATAAGGCAGGCACCCAGTGGCATCACCAGACTGGTGCAGCTGGTGTGGGCTGCACTGGGTGATGCACTCTGTATGGGGTGATGCGTTGAAGGAGTTTGACTGTCCTTTGGCAGGCCCCAGGTGTCAGTGTGCCCATTCAGGCCTGCTCCAAGGCGGAGCAGCAGCCAGAAGCTGCCACTTGTCCTCGGAGCTGGCCCGAACAGCCATCTGAGGTGCACTGCGCAGAAACACACTGAGCATGGCGAACAGCTTCAGAGGAGACTTCCTTAGAGCAGAGGAAGTCCGCACCTCTGCACAGCCATTCGGCCTCACTCAGGAGGTGGAACGGCAGCCGAATGGCTTCAGAAAGAGTACAGTCTCTTCTGAAGCCGAAAGACTTCAGAAAAGTACTGCACAGGCATCAGAGATGGTGCCTGCGCAGTACTCTTTCTAAAGCCAGTTGGCTTCAGAAACAACTGTGCAGGCGCCAACTTTGATAACTGCGGAGTCCAGGTTGGGGAGGGGGCGCGCGCATCCCAGGGGTGACGCACAGACTAACACACCGGGTGATGCGCAGAGTCGTGTCACCACTGTAGGCACCACAGCTGTTCCTTGTTTAGTGTGATCTGAAGAGTGTCTCCTCAGGAGCAAGTCTTCCCCATGTGTCAGTTACTTAGCATGTTCTGGAGCAGTTAGGGCAGCCCAGGCTTCCTGACTCTCTGGATGCAGCACAACTTTCTGCTCTGGATACAGAATAGTTAGGACAGAGCAGTTAGGGCAGAGCAGGCTTAGGATTGTGGTTAGGATTGTGGTTAGGATTGTGCCCTAAGTAAATTAAAAGTTTACAATACATGAAGTTTAAAAAATTATTTAAAATTAAAAAACGCTCCCAGATAGTTGCTGATCCTCAAATTCCCCCCAACATCCTGTTCACACTCCCAGTTGCCTATTATTATTAAATTTTTAAAAATAGATGCTCCCATGGTGCTCCCATGATAGAAGGAATATGCTCTCCATATTTCATGCTTCTATGTCCAGGGGCTGGGGCAGAGTGTTGATCAGTCTGCAATTTTTCAATGCATAGGGACAAAAATTTGTTGCACCCCTTTTCATCCCCTTCTGGTTTGAATTTCCAAAAGTTTCACGGAATGGAGACCCTTCCCAAATTTCACAATTCCAGGTGCAGCGGTTTTTGCTGGGCATTGATGAGTGAGTGAGTGAGTCAGTCAGTCTTCAATTTTATATATATATATTTATAAAATACACAGAAAAGAATGGGGAAGTTCCTGAAATAGGCTTGGACCCGACCTAGTGAGTCCTGATCCACAAATGGAGAAACTCTGGTTAGGTAACAATGGAGTCAACTGCTCACCTTTAGATTTAATAAGAAATAATATGCAATGGTAAGGAAGTGCAGAAGTTGAAGTCTGCGACCGTCAAATACCATTTGGGAATTTCCTGGACACTTTAATACATGCTGTATGTTGTTTGAAAGCTTCATTGACAGCAGCTGGGAAGATTTAAACAACTCATCAGTGAAGGCAAAGTGTTTGTAGTTCAATTGAAACATGGGTGGTTGACCAGGGAAATGTACTAGAAAATAAGTAAATAACACAATTTTGTCACATTATTATGGGCAGCACATTCTTTTAAAGAAGATATGTGTCGTAGCTTGTATCTTTATCCTTTAAAATAAAAGGTTCTGGGGCTCAAGTCTGAACCAGAATCTCTGCTGCTGAATTCCAGATAGCGGCAAGGTCCAAACCGCCCGAAATTAGAAGTGTCATTATATAGACTTAAATTTTCTCATCTGTATAGTCTTACATTTTCCTATCCAGGGGCAGTATTTAGGAAGTATGAACAGGATCAGGACCTACAAGACCCAAGCTCTAAGTTCCTGTCCCCTCCACTCGAGTTGCAAAGAATCATACTGTATTGAGCAGCCTTCGCGAGTCATTCGAAGCACTTTTTGAAGTTTCTCTGACTCAAGATGAAGACTTTGGTAGTCAAGCTGTGTTGCAACCAACCAACCAACCAACCAACCAACCAACCAACCAACCAACCAACCAACCAACCAACCAGTATCTATATATACCCCCTTTCAACAAACGGTTCACAATTAATTTAATTTATTTATTTAAGCAATTTGTATCCCGCCTTTCTTCCCCCATAAGGGGGAACTCAAGGCGGCCAAACAACAATTAAAAAAACAATAAAACACCACTAAAATTAGATACGGTAATAAATAGAGATTAAAACACAATTAAAATGTAGTTAAAATACAATTAGATTAAAGCTAAAAACGTAGACTAAAAACGATAAAACAGAAAAGATAAAAAAGATAAAAGCCCCCCAACCTCTGCCCCCATTTAAAAAGCTTTTTTAAAATAAAAGGTTTTAAGGCTCCACCTGAAGCTCTGTAGTGAGGGAGCTTTCCTAAGTTCTATGGGGAGGGAGTTCCAAAGCCAGGGTGCCACCACCGAGAAGGCCCTATCTCTGGCCGCCACACCTCTCACATCTCTTAATGGCGACACAGTCAGAAGGGCCCCCTCAGATGACCTTAGGTGATGGGTCGGATTGTAGGGAAGAAGGCGGTCCCTCAGATACCCTGGACCCGAGCCGTTTAGGGCTTTAAAGGTCAGGACCAGAACTTTGAATTCAGCCCAGAAACGAATGGGCAGCCAGTGTAGTCGCTGAAGCAGTGGCCCCACAGAGTCGAACCGACAAACAATTGCAGCTCTGCAGAAATCATGGTGCACGGGGTGGAGGTACATGTCCACAGTCTCAGTTAACACTCCCTAAATGTTCCATGCAGTATGTAGTCACTTTGCTTCAAACACCCCAACGTCCTGTTTTCCACTAGCTTTTTCTTGTTTTTCTTCCCGTCTTCATGAATTTCCGAGGTCCAATACCGCCTTCAATACCTCTTCTCCCTCCACACCCCCACCTCCTGAAGCCAATCTACCCTCCTTTCATCCAGTCTTGTACCACTTTAAATGCGGCTTCTGGATTGCCCCACAAGGTCTTTCTTGTTGCTAGAGAAGCACAAAAAAAGATTAGCAAGCATATAGTAAACTGGGATGGCAGGCAACAGACTTGAGTTAAAAAATTTGAGTTCACAAATCATAACTCATTTTCAAGAAATTTACTTGAGTTACAAGTAAATTCCTGTTTCATGTGAGACTCGAGTCATATGACTGCAAAAAACACAACTTTTTGTGACTTGAGTCCAAGTTTTTTGTGTCTCAGTCCGTCCCTAGTATTTAGTTTGGAACTGCGCCACGGAAGGAGGGGGTATTTACTGTTTTGCTTCCCAGATGAAAAAAATATTGCTGTGAAATGTAATTTAAAGCTTTATAGGCATCTGTGAGAGTTTCATTCCAGGAAACCTCACAGATTCAGATTTTCCTGTTAATCAAAAGCAATTAAAAGATCAGACACTCCTTTAAAAATTAATGGTAGCTTTATTTCAGCTGTGAGTCAGACCCTCCCTTTCCCCTGGAGTCATGCAAAAAATGCAAAACACTTCCTAATTGCGTTGCATTCTCTTGCAGGGTGAAGTGACTGTGTGCGTCACCATGTGCGGGAGCTCAGCGCCTCACCCCTGGGACGTGCACACCCGCTACCAGGACTGCGCAGGCACCAGTCTTTCTGTATCCAAGGGTGTGTATGGAGGAAGGAAGCAGTGTGTAGAGGGGTATCATGTCGATCTGTAAGATTGATCCATACACCAGTGCACATCTGAAAATGCAACCGACCTTTGGCAGTGAGAACAATTTGGATTATGACCCATACACATCTAAGAGCTGAACATTTTCTCAAGCTGGCTGAAAATATCAATAAATATCAATTATTGCTGTGATTTAGCGATGATAGCAGTTCAGAGGTTGTCCTCTGACGCATGCTCTAATTCAGAGGACGGTCTTTGCAAAAGGTATTTCGTCTCATTGATTGTAATAAAAAGAGCAATAAATGAAGAAGATTTCACAAGCCATTTCTTTCCTTTACGTGGAAGGAAATTCAGAGCCTACAACATTCCAAACAGGGATCATTGGGATGCTCCAATATATCTGCAACACCCTAATTCTCATGCCCAGGATCACCTCATGAGCCTCTACTTTTCCATGATTATCCATCTCTTAACAATCTTTACTGCCTGCTGAATTTATTTTATTTATTTGATTTATATACCACTTTTCTTCCTAAAGGAAGGATACCCAAGGTGACTATGCAGCAATTGTCTGTCCTGTGTTGATGCAAAACCTAAGAGACCATCTCCTCTTTCGTTGAAACTGCAATTGTCCTACACCATGTCCTACATTTCTTACTGTAAAAATGAATGTAAGAGTTAGGAAGGTGTAGTGTTTAGGGATTTGGACTAAGATGTGGAAGGTCCAGGTTCAAATTACTTTGTTGCCCTGTAGCTTCCTGGGTGATCATCGGCTTGATTTTCGCTGTCAGCCTCACCTACCTCGCAGGAATTGTTGTGAGGATAACAGGAGGGGAGGAACTCAAGCTTATGCCAAGCTCAGCCTTGAACATTTGCCTTATCATGGAAAAGGAGGGGAATAAATAAATAGTCCTACATCATAATACAGACAGAGACTTCAGCAGATGTAATGTGCGAAGTAGCAGGCTGTGGTCTCTTAGTGCTTGCATGCATTCATTCCTATGAGACACGATACAAGAGGCACTTACTGGGGAGGGTCTGAAATCCAGGCAAGTCTAGAAATTGGTATCAACAACATTTTAACAAACCATCCCTCCAAACACAAAGAACGCTGTACCATTATGGACCTGAAAATAGGATCAGTGGGAGCTTATATATTTGACTTCAAAAACTCAGCAGGCCTCCAAGTGGCCCCAAACTGTAAGGTTATTTCAGGACTGATGGAAATACAAGAACAAAGTGTAACATATTTCTGAAATCTACACTCAGATCTCTGAGTCTTTGCAGACAGAAAACTGAAGGCTACCCAGTGGCATAGCTGGAGGGGGTGCAAAGCACTAGATTTGTACAGACCCTCCCTGCAGAATGAAGGGGTCTCTTCCCCCTTTCCTGCTTTGTACCTGCAAAACATTAGTAAACTGTTAAGCTAAATACTGAGATGTACTTATAATCAAAATACTGTATTCACTCAGATCTAATGTGTCACTGAATCTAATGTGCACCTCAATTTGAGAGACTAACAAAAAGGTGCACGTAGGATTTGAGTAAATATGGGATTTATTTTCAGCTGCAAGGCATGACCTGCTTTCCATGAGTTCATGAGGCTTTCCATGTTTTTCTTCTTGGCAATGTCTTCAACATGGGTGTGTTTGATCCCCCAAATAGGGTTGTTATATCCCCCCAAACAGAGACAATCCTAATTTGGGGGGATTGTGTTCACATATTGGCAAATGGGACAGAGGATCCTGTCCCAATTTTGTAGAAGAGAATTATGGCAACCCTACCCCTAAGCATCTTGCTTCATTTTTTCTCATTATAGAAAGAACTGGATAGGACCCCTCTGAAAAAAAGAGGAGGGAAAAACAAAAGCAGCCAAGGTTTTTCATCATTCCCCTTCCAGTACAGAATTGATCTGGCCTGAATATTTTAATGATTTCTTCAAGTCAGCTCTGACTCTTGGAAGGTTTTCTTTCTTTTTTTATCTTTTTTAATGTTGCTTGATCTGAGGCTTTGCTTTTTGACACTTCTGATTAGAATATCATCCCACTTGATCATGTGTAACCTTTACGGAGGCTTAGCAGGCTTTGTGGCAGCTCCAAAGACACGATTTGGGTTCTGTTTGCCTGACATATGTCAGTTTATGCCATCGCCAGGCATCCTCTTCTCACCGCCTACATTTGAGAGGTGTTTGTTCATCCTTAGATCCTCATAGCCAGAGCACATGAAACATGTGGCAGGGTTTGCCTGGAAACATAGTATTAACCACTTAAATAAATAAAAATATTTTCAGATTATTCCTTAGGGTGCATGATGCAGAGATTTCATGCCCCCTGTTCTTTCTCTTATGGAGGTTCCCATTCAAGGAACAGGAACGGAGACTGTGAAGCTATAAGCACCTTCTCCATAATGGGGCAGGTACACCTCCGAGTCCATACTAGTTGTGGCTCTGCTAAAGACGGATGCCTCCATTTTGCTCCCACCCCCTTGAATGACTCTGAAGAGAAAGTGGTAGGGCCTGATTTGCATCCCACAGTGAGACTCCCTGTAAAACCTAGTGCTTCAGCCCCCTCTAGCTATGCCACTACACCACTTCTGTCCCTCCGTTCTTTGTTTTCTAAACTATACCCTTCCAACTGCTCAGACTTTTCTTAACTCCTTGATCCTTTTTCCTTTTCCATTTTTTCCTGGAAAAGTTTTCCTTATAAGTAAGAGAAATATAAACAGATGGAAAGAAAAGGTAAGTGCTTGGAAAGTCCCGACTTACTACTGCTTTACACCAGGCCAATTTCTTGCAAATGCTTCTTTGGAAGCAAGAGACATTTCTGCTCTGTGGCACCTTTATGGAAGGCCACAGGATGCTGCTGCAAAGTTTCCATCAGCATTTCTAGCAGTGCACACCCCACAAGCCCCCTCTAATGTTCATGGCTTGGATCTCTGGCAGGTTCAGATTGCTCTGGGCTGATAACTGGCAAGAAATGTGTTTGAGCAGATGGCATTTATTTATTTATTTCTCAAGAAGAGCATTGGGGTGGGCGAGAGAGAATTAGGTTTTTCGGCTCATTTCAGCACTACCGCAAGAAAGAAACACTGCAGGAAATGGGCACTGATTTTTTTAATAGCTCCAGATGTGATCCCAAAAGAAAGAACAGGAAAGAGAGTAAGGAAGGAGAAAGAAAAGGTAATAGCTTACAAAGGGCAAGTGTGTACTGTTGCATAAGGCTACAGTCCTACACATAACCCCAAATCCAGAGTAACTATGGGAACACGTAAGAGACTTGACATGCACCCGTAGTTATTGCACCATCTGGTGAAAACCTATGGGAAATTCAAATTGGAATGCAGAGTAAGTTGTTCTTACACCGGAGCAAGGACTCCCCGTAGTTACTCTGGATTTTGCCCATATTTTCCTCGGAACAAGACTTACACAATAGTTAGAGTAGATATGCATAGGATTGGGTTGTAGATATGCATAGGATTGTGTTGCACTTCTGAGTAGATGTGCATATGATTGGGTAGTAAGAGGGAGTAGATATGCATAGCATTGTTATGCATAGCTAGGAGTAGATATGAATAGCTACCTGTTTCCCCTATAATAAGACCTAATCAGAAAATAAGACCCACCTGGACTTTTGCCCTGAGGTCTAAAGTAAGACCTACTCTGAAAATAAGACCTACTAAAATCCCACTTCCACATAGTGGCATCAAAGCCCATCAAAGCCTATGTGGGTCTACTCAGAAGTAAGCCCCATTGTAGTCAGTGGGACTTACTCCCAGGAAAGTGTGGTTAGGATAGTCTCAGAGCATGATCATTGAATTGCTACTCAGAAGTAAGCCCCATTATAGTTAGTGGGATTTACTCCTAGGAAAGTGTGGATGAAATAGCAGCCTCAAAGCCCAACCATTCTGTGCACACACACACAGAACAGGGCTCTTTCAGCCAGACTTTCCTGGGAGTAAGCCCTTTGAGTGTGGTGGGGATGGATGGGACTTACTTCTGTGCCCAGGGTGACCATATGACTGGATTCATCTCAATTTTTAGCCTCCTGTCTGGGTGTCCTACATTTTTGCTTTATTGTCCTACATTTTCCTGTCAAGGTTAATTAAAATAAGGCCTACCCTGAAAATAAGACCTATGGTGTTGTTTTGAAGCCCCAAAATAATAAGACAGTGTCTTATTTTCGGGGAAACACGGTATGAGTAGATATGCATAGCATTGGGCTCAAGGGGGGAATGCTCACATATGTTGATAAGTGTCAAAAACAGCCCCCCCACAATGATTTTTCCAGGACTGTTTCAAAACACCTGAAAATCTTCATAATTCATAATATTAGAAAAATAGCAGTACTCTAATAACAGACTGGAAGAAGAGGGAAGGAGAAGGCAAATGTTTTAGAGCAGGGATCCTCAAACTATGGCCCGCGGGCCGGATCAGGCCCGCCAGAGGCCACAATCTGGCCCGCCGGTCTTTTGGGGGGTTTGAGAGGCACTTTGTGGGCACTTGGGGGCAGTTCAAGGCTGCCGCAGCGAAGATCCACCAGTCGTGGCAGCCCTGTGCAAAGGGAGAGAGTCTCTCCAGGCTCCAGAATTTGGGCAGCTTCAAGCTGGCCCTTAAAATGTTGTGCGTGCAGCTGGAGCAGGGGCTTCAGGCTGGAGTGCGCGGCCGCCCCAGCTGCCAGGGGCCCAGGTTGAGGCAGGCGCGCACACCTCCTGCTGCTCTCTCGTGACCGTCCCAGGGCTTCAGGCTGGTGCGCACGTGCCTCTCACTGCCCTTGCGTGGCCGCCCCAGTTACCAGGGGCTTGAGGCTGGCATGCATGCCTCCCGCCACTCTCTCACAGCCCCCCAGCTGCCAGGGGCTTACTTCTAAGTAGACAAGCAGAGAGCTGGGCTATTAAGGCCACCTTCCAATCCACACTTTCCTGGGAGTAAGCCTCATGGACTCTAATGGGCCTTACACCTGAGTAGACATGCATAGGCTTGGGCAAAATTCCTGAACAGCAAGCTCAAAATTGAGGTGAGCTTGTGCTTGTATGAATACATGGGTGTGTGTGTGTGTGTGTGTGAGAGAGAGAGAGAGCATGGTGTGTGTCAGTGCATGTCACTGACATTCCTTGTGTTGCTGCAAATTTCTTTGAGGGTGTCTTACAATTATATGTCTTAAGTCTGACATGAAAAACATGTTAAGTTAAATATGTTGAAGTAACATGTTGCTGGAAACTGCGTTGAGGGCGTCTTGCACGTCTGGGTGAGAATCAGGCATGTTAAAAGTTTTTCTATTTCAAAAATGTTGAAATTAAGTACAGGAAAGCGATACAAGCATTTTTGCTTCATTTTAACATGTCCTACATTTTAAAATGTAGGACGTCCTACATTTTGCCCTACATAAGTCCTCTCACTCTCCGGCCCCCGACAATGTCTGAGGGACAGTGAACCGGCCCCCTGTTTAACAAGTTTGAGGACCCCTGTTTTAGAGTATAGGTGTCCCTCATTATCTACTTGGGTTCTGTTCCAGAACATCTTGTGGATTAAAAAAATCCATAGGGGAAAAAAGTGGGGAAAATAGAAAAATGGAACCTCCATTGGTCCTACTGGAATAAACCTCCATGGAACCTCCTACTGGTCCTACTGGTCCTTCTGCCTTAGTAGCTGCAGAAGTTTGATGCTGGGACTCCTGATGATAACAAAAAAAGTGTGAAATAGAAGCAGTTAAAAAAACAAAAAGTGTATCCCTTTATAATTGTCTAAAAACAGTTCTCCTTACTTACCTTAGAGATGCAGTCAACTCAGATGATGAATGGAATAACCGCTTGCATGAATGCCCCTCTACAACAGTAAAAAAAGCAGTTTTTAATCTGTGGTTTGCAGTGGCCATTTCGGTTGAGTGAAATCCCTGTATTAAAAAATTCTATGTTTAACAAAGTTGGATCTGCAGAAGATTTAGGGGAAAGAACTTATGTATCCTCCCCAAAGTACTTACTCCAGTTCAAACTGAAGTAGTTTTAGGGCAGTCTGAATGAAGCTACTTTCAGAATTTTTCCACTTTAGGGATGAATAGATTTATAGGAGAAGGTTTCTATACTTCTAACACTTGTGTAACACTTTGTGTAAAAGAGGGAGTTTAAGCAATTGTAGGGTTTGTAATGCCTTTTCCCAACTTTCTTTTCTCCTTACATCCACTTTCTTAGAGCCTTTTGTAGGAGAACTGCCTGCGAATTGCGTCCCTGATAGCACAGCTTCCATTGCGTCTTTTTGATTGTAGCCTCCGCAGTGAGATAACGGGTGAGCCAATGGATTGTGTGAGTCTGCCCAAGGCCAACTTTGCTTCTTTTCTCAGTACAAAAAAAGAAACCTCTACAAAATTTCAAAAGCTGGAGGATGTCTTGCAAATTTTACTTTCTGTACAAATGAGATCAAAGCACAATCCATCCAAAGTTAAGCACTCTAACAGATCATTGATTTCGAGATTTAACCATGTGCTTAAATTTTCCATAGAAGTCCATGAGACTTCAAAGTGCTGGGGTATGATTGGATTGCACCGTTTGATTTTTCTTTTTTTCATTTTCTGTCTTCATACTTGTATATTTTATAAGCTGGATCCGGAGAAGCACTTCCGCTGGAAGAGCATGGTCTGTTTCTGCCTACTCACTGATTAGCAGTCACCTGTGCCATGTCCCTCAGTCTTCAAACTCAATTTTTCAGGAGTGCGCGCGTGCACACACACACACACAGGGACGGATATATATATATATATATATATATATATATATATATATATATATATATATATATATATATATATATATATATATATATATATATCTTTTTAATTATTTTTATAGAAATTTTATTTTTATAGAAAGATACACACACACACACACACACACACAGAGAGAGAGAGAGAGAGAGAGAGAGAGAGAGAGAAACCTAATGTACCGTTGAATCTAATGTGCACCTTGATTTTGAAAGGCTTGAGATAAAAAATATTATACAACAATGAATAGCCCTTGCCATACCAACTGGGTCAATATGACCCACCAGGAAGTTTTTGTTGTGTTTTTTTACTGGAATTTATTATTATTACTTGGCAAGACTTTCAGCATTTTTTACTGCTAATTTGACAGTTACAAATCCAAAAGCATGAAGATTTTGAATTTACAGTTTTTCTGTAAAATCCATTTTTAACCTATTATGCCATGTGGGTCATATTGACCCATGTTGCCTTTTATTGGTTATTCAATATTTTGCTAGCTAAAATTGTACTAAAAATCATCATACTAATTATAATCATAATTATACTAAAATTGACACAACATTTATTCATTATACGTACATTATATGAACATTGTATGTACCTAACTATAGTACAGGGTCGCACGGGTCAAAATTGACCAGTGCAGTCTCTTAAGTGATAAAAATTGTACTAAAAAATCATTATTTCACAATAAAAATAATTATACTAAAACTTGACACAACATTTATTCATTATATGTACATTTTATGAACATTGTATGTACCTAACTATAGTACAGGGTCGCACAGGTCAAAATTGCCTGTGCCATCTCTTAGGTGATGAAAATTGTACTAAAACATTATTTCACAATAAAAAGTTATACTAAAACTTGACACAACATTTATTCATTATATGTATAATATATGTACATCATATGTGCATTATATGTACCTAACTATAGTACAGGGTCGTATGGGTCAAATTGACCCGTGCTGTCGTAGGTGTGAAAAAAAATCCCGGTATTCTAAGGGATAGTATGAAAATAGTTACATGACAAGGCTGCAGTTGGCTTTGGCTGCAATCCTAAAGACCCTTTCCTGGGAGTAAGACCTATTGAACACAATGGGACTTACTTTTGAGTAGACATGGTTAGGATTGTGCTCTTAGAGGCTAAAGACGTTGTGTCTGTCAATCTGAAGTTCAGGTGGTTGGTGGTTTCAGACCTGAGTACAGCCAGATGGGGTGAGCTCCCATCCTTAGCCCAGCTTGTGCCATCCTAGCAGTTTGAAAGCAAGCAAATGCAAGTCCATAAATAGGTACCACCTCAGTGGGAACTGAGGTGCAGTATTCCATGCGCATGCAGGCCACATGGTCTTTGGACAATGCTGGCTTACGAAGCAGGGATGAGCACCAGTCGGTCACAACTAGCAGGGCAACCTTTAACCTTCAGATGTTATCTGGAAAGGGAAAAGATTGCTTTGTTTCCATCTTTTGCAGATGTGCTCCATTTGAACTAGAAACCTTATTTAATATATTGATTTAATGCATTTAATACATTTCCTGCCCAGCATCCAATTTGGGAAGCTAAATTTGCAGTCTTCCACTGACAAGGCAGCGGATCCTTCCATCCTTGATGCCTTTCCTTCTTTGAGCTGCTTTCAAACTCCTTTCTGTTGTTCGCCGTCTGGCTCAGCAATGCCTTCAGCTGTAAAGAGTGTTCTTTGGCGAAGACAAACGCTCAGTTGCTGAGATCAGGACTTTACATATCGGGACGAAGCATCTGCAAAGTGCTTTTTCTGATTCTGCTTGCCTTTTCAGAAGCATCTCAGTTGGCAGGCCCCGCACATGGCTGATGGCGGTGAACAATTTAGCACTTTGTTCAGGGATGTGTGGAAGCAGCTGCCTTGCTGGGTCTTTCCTTTAGGGTAGCCAAATCTTTCTCTTCCCCTTTGATTAAGAGCCCTTCCCTTTCCAATCAATGGACTGCATTGCTTCTGATGTTCATTTAGTAGGCAGATATCTTCTGAATGGGGATTACGAGAGGAACGAGATGATGAGAAGCATCAGACCTGATTTTGCCAGCCATTTACCTAAATATCCATCTGGGTCCCTCTTTTATCTTAAAAACGGCACCAGCTGCATTTGGAAAGATTTGCTGTGATCCTGCTCCAAAAGAAAGCAAGCAAAAGGCTGCATTTGGTGATGTAGCTAAAGGGGGGGGGGCAAAGTACAAGATTTTGCAGTGTCTGGATGTGTCATACCCAGGGCCTCCAAGATAAATTTTTTAAGGTGGTACAAAACCCATTTGGGGCCCCTAAGACTTGCAAAATTATCTTGAAATTAAAAAAAATTGAGGCTAATTAATGTGCAACAAACTTCAACAAGTGCTCATTTACTGTTCATATAAAACATACCGGTATTCAAGTATTGTAATGTGACAATATAAAATACTAAAATCTTCTCAAAGAAAAAAATTAGAATAGAATTTAACTATTTAATAAGTGCTTTTCTGGCTTTCTTGTGTGCATAATTTCTAATAATGCTATCTAAGATAGCTTAGAACAGCTATCGCCTTGGCCTACCAATCGGCAGGCGAGACTCCCCCTGAAGAGATTACAGCCCACTCTATTAGAAGCGGCTACCTCAGCCACCTTTGACGGCTACGCATCTCTTCATGAGATCTGCAGAGGAGCAACATGGTCCTCCGTCCACACCTTCATTAAGCACTACAAGGTGGACACCTGGGCCTCGGCAGGAGCATCCATGGTGCAAGCGGTTAAAACACTGTTCCTGTTAACCAGCAGGCCAGGGTTCAATTTCTGGGTCAGCCCCACAAGACAGGGTGAGCGCCGGTCCTTAGCCCATCTCTGTGACACAGCTGGATCCAATCGTATTGGCTCTGCCTTTCCATTGGACTAATTCAGTGGCATGGAGAGGGGGGATCTGCTGGTTGGGTAACAGCCTATCCTTCATAACAAGCTAACCCAGGCTCTTGTGCTTTGCATGCAGCATATGCAGCGCCGAGCACGATACCATAGTCTTCCAAGACTGACGGAGGCCTGCTTTTTTATCAAAATCGACTTGTCTGGCAAATCTAGACTCAGTGCTTAATCTTTCTATGTCAACAAGTCAAGTTTGTGACATAGTAGACAGCAAATAATTTTTTATAATTGTATGTATGTATGTATGTATGTATGTATGTATGTATGTATGTATGTTTGTGTGCATGCATCTGTATATATGTATGTACACATGTGTATGTATATGTGTGTGTGCACAATACCATATTAATCTGTAACAAACACTCAAATGTTCTTTCAGTCATGGGCCCCTCTGTAGCTCTCGGGCCCCGGAACAATGCTGGACCCCCCTCTCCTAGGACCTGGTCATACCAGTGGTGTCAGAGCCACTCTGGACTGTGGGAGAAAAACAGATATGTATGTAAGGAAGGAGAACTATGGGTGTATTCTTGGTTTTTTTGTTGTAGTTTTTGATAGCACAAAGGAGAGAGACCAAAGATGGCATCAGTTGGTGGCATCATGCCACCCCTGAATACAATGGTACTATTGTGTATAGGTACATATAGGAACTATATATAGTACCTATAATTGCCCAGGGTTGATATTCTAGGCCCTTTTTTGCCAGGGCTGTACCACTCTGTTTTGAAAGTCTTGTTCTCCCATTATTTCGTTTGGACTTACATTATCCTGGCTGATTACATTATCTTTGATTCAACGTCTTTCTCCTCCTCATTAGCTAATATGTTAGGCAAAGTGTGATATATGCTTGATGATTTGGAGCAATGTGTTGTAATGCTGTTTGCACCACTCAGATTACACCATCTGTCTCTTCCAGAGAGGACGTCAAGCACAGACAGAATCCTCAGAAAAGTTGTTGGCTTGATTCAAAAACCTCTCCAAAAAGATCTGTGCTGCCATTTTGGAAGCTTGGAATATGTATCGAGTTCATATCAGACCCCTTTCCTGATCCATGCATTCAGATGAACTTGTATGGAATACAAGTATGTTCAAGTATGTAGGCTTGTTTCCATGTGATAAGGAACATTGGAAAAGCAGGATTTCTAAATGCACGGAAAGAGGTGCACATGCAAGTACACAAAGCTGTCCACTCATGACCTATTGGTCATGCTACTAATGTTGATGCTTCTGATGGATATATCCTCTTGTGGTTTCATGATATAGGACCATATCCATGTACATCATAGGAACTAGAACCCTGGATCTTCAAAATTCCCTCTTCTGTGGAATACCTAATTATGCTCTATTTCTTCTGGAAGCTGAATATTGGAGGTATGCAAGTGGTTAAGACACTGTGCCTGTTAACCAGCAGGCCAGAGCGCGAGACCCGGGTCGGCCCCACAAGACAGGGTGAGCTCCTGTCCTTAGCCCAGCTCTGCGACGCCAGCTGGATCCAATCGTATCGGCTTTGCCTTTCCATTGGACTAATTCAGTGGCGTGGAGAGGGGGAATTTGCTGCTTGGGTAACAGCCTATCCTCAATAACAATCTAACTTAGGCTTTCGTGCTTCGTATGCAGCGCCGAGCGTGATACCATAGTCTTTCAAGACTGATGGAGGCCTGGAGTCAAGGGTCCGTTTCCATTCCTACATTTTTTGGAACATGTAGAGGAGCCTGGAAGAGGGATCTATACTCCATGTTGACTTCCAGTGGACTATGCATAGATGCCCCATCTTTGAACATTTACTGGCTCACATACTGGGTAAATTTCAGTGCTGTAATTGATGTAACTGAGCAAGAAAGCCCCCTTGCATATATAGGCCATTGCAATCCTCTTCATCTAATCCAGTGGTTCTCAATCTTCCTAATGCCGTGACCCCTTTATAAGTTCCTCATGTTGTGGGGACCCCCAACCATAAAATTATTTTTGTTGCTCCTTTACATGGGAGTAAAGGCTCCCCTGACTATAATGGGATTTATTTCAGAGTTGGCATGCATAGGATTGGGTTCCAAGGTTTCAATCTTATGCATTTTCCTTGGAGGCAGTCCCAGTGAATTCAATTGACTTACTTCTGAGTGCACGTGCATAGGATTGGGCTCTACCGCTCCAGTGCCATGCACTCTTTCCTGGGAGAAAAACCTCACTGAACTCAATGGGAATGACTTCTGAGTAGACATGCATAGAATTGGGCTCTAAGCTGCAATCCTAGCACTTTCCTGGGAGTGGCCCCATTCACTATCATGGGGCTAACTTCTGAGTAGGCATGCATAGGATTGGCATCTCAGGCTGCAATCCTAGCCAGTTTATCTGGGAGTAAGCCCCATTGTCTTTAATGGGGCTTACTTCTGAGTTGCATGCATAGGATTGGGCTCTTATGGATGCAGCTTCACTTGTGTTAAAATAATAAGTGCCTTGCTGGATCAGGCCAATGCCCATCTAGTCCAGCTTCCTGTATCTAGCAGTAGCCCACCAGATGTCTTCTGGAGCACACCAGACAACAAGAGAGCTGCATCCAGATGCCGCATCCAGATGCCACATCTTGATGCCACAGATGCACCTGGCCATGTTCTGAGCCACTCTTCTAAAATCTAGCATAGGTCTCTCAGACGGCAAGCCAGCAATAGTTTACCTGGGATTAAGACCCAGCTAGCGGACAGCAGCTGGTGAGCTGGCTGGCGGGCAACATGCACGCCTGGAAGGAAGCTCCCTCCCACATGATCTGAGCAGGCAGCACTCATACACCTGCAGGGAAGCCCCCTGAAGAATCTGGGCAGGTGGTGCTCGCGCCTGGGGGAAACCCCCCCCCTCCGCAATCAGAAGTCCCTGGGGCAGCCTCTAAGGAAGCCCCTGTGTGCGCGCAGCTACAGCTGGAGGTCTGGCAAGCCTGACCTGGCCCCCTGCACCAGGGGTCCATAGGCGACCCCCAGGAAAGCTCCAGGTGACCCCCAAGGGGTCCCGACCCCCACTTTGAGAAACGCTAATCTAATCTAATCTGACCGTTCTGTGTAGTGTGCACATTACATTCTCAAATCTAACCTACATTCAAAATACACATTATTCAGTGCTGAATACACTCACCCTCTCAAAAATAGCATTTAACCTTAATAGCAATAACGCTCCAGGTTCTGCTGCCAACACAGCATTGGAGATGGTCTATCTCATACAACACTTAAGAAAGATAATTAGTGTTTCAATTAAAGGGCCGATCATTGTTCTAAAACACTCGTGCAAAAATGATCATTCATTTCTGCGCTTCGTAATTGCTCTATTATATGTCTTTGGAAGTGATAACCATCTGAAGTGAAGTGGAATTTCTATATTATATATTCAATAACCCCCTCCTCCTTATTTTCTAATTTTAGTTACTGTTCGGGGACATGATGTTCATTTTTATTTTATTTTTTAAAAATTCAATTTATTTGAATAATTCTTCCAACTTTCTGAACCAGAATTCAGCTGTCAAATATATTCATATCTAACTTGCTGAGATCCTTGCAGACACAGGGTGTGATCCTACCCAACTTTCCAACACTAGCATAATGGAGTCCACCCCAAATTGCAGGATGAAGCACATCCCCCCCCTCCAGCAATGCCATGCCCTTGCTGGAAAGTTGTTTAGGACTGTACCCACAGAGTCTATCAAGGTGTTTGTCAGACCACCTTCAGTAGCTAGAGCTTCATGCATCACCAAGAAATAATTATCCTAAATCAATTTCATACAGAAGTTTCTAGGAGCAATACTGGGGTTTGTCAAAATTGGAAACAAGGGATAAGATGATGATCGGTTTGTTGGGGGAAGATCTGTGCGAGGAAATCAGGTTTGAATTTGACAGCTTGCTCAACTCTGCCCTTGACTTCTGTTTATTGCTTTTTCATGTCATGAAATCCATATTTTTATTACTTCATGTGTTGTACTACAAATAAGGTTTGCGCTGCCTTTGCTTTCAAAGTGTGCCCGGAGCCTACCTGGAGGATTGTCTAAAAACCCTGTAATGACCATCTGTGTATTTGCCGTCCACCTTGAGCAGTGAATGTTGCTCATTATGCTTTACATTGCCAATTATCTGCATCCCAAAGGAAATGAGTTTTCTCTGATATCCTGGGCAGATTTAAGGCTAGTAATGATGTTGAGCTAGCCTGGTATCTGTTTATAGGATAAACATTCAAAGCACCACTGAAAAACAAGGGGGGAAAAACTAGTTCAGTAAGTATGAATTGATTCTGATCTTGGATTTTCTCATTTTATACCCATACATGGTGTATCTCTGGGCCACATTTTGCAGGCTCCTGAATGTGCCATGCAAGCAGAACTTCCACTCTCCTTCAGACCCAATCATGTCACCAGTCTGGTGCAGCTGGTGCGGGTCGCACTGGGTGATGCGCTGCATAGGTGTGATGCACTGGAGGAGTTTGACACTCTTCCGGCCGGCCCCAAGCTGCCACTCCGCCTCGGAGCTGGCCCGAATGGCCAGCTGAGGCGCACTGCGCAGTGATGCACTGTACACCTCCAAGCCTTTGGCCATGCACCGCGCGTCCCTGCTCAGCCATTGAGCCTTGCTTCGAAGGTGGAGCAGCTGCCCCGGGCTGCCACTCTGCCTTCAGAGCAAGGCCCAGTGGCTACACAGAGGTGCACTGCACATGTCCAGAGGTATGAACATGCACAGTGCATGCCTCTGCCCTGCCATTTGGTCTTGCTCGGGAGGTGGAGCGGCAGCCGAGTGAGGCCGAATTGCCGTGCACAGGTGCAGAGTTCCTCCACTCTAAGGAGAAGCACGCTGCTCCTCCTTAGAGAGGAGGAAGTCTCCTCTGAAGCCGTTGGTGCCTGCAACCTGGTTGGCTTCAGAAGCGACTGTGCAGGTGCCAACTTTGGTGCCTGCGCAATTCTGGAAGGGGGGTGCACGCATCCCGGGGATGACGCAGACTCCCACACCGGGTGACACACTGACTTCTCACCCACACCGGGTGAGAAACTGTTCAGCCTTACACATTAGACTCTATTCTGCTCCCACCACCCAGAATGGCTCTGAAGCAGAAAGGCCACATGCATGGTGAGTTCAGCTACCTGCAAATCTAAGTGCTTTGCACCCCCGTAGCCATGTCGCAACTTCAGAAGAAAATTGGGGTACCAAACAATGATTGTAGAACATTCTTTTCTCCTCCTGATTCTCGTTGTGTGCTTCGTCCACCTACTTCTCTTTGTACTGTTTTCCATTTCTCACTTTAACAGTTTGCCTTTCTGCTAAAAATAGGTGTCATAACTGTGAATATAATTGCATTCATTCCACCACGCTACACGTATGCACAATTTCAAAGTGTTTCTCAAATTGCTCACTTTTTATTGATAGTTTCCCCCGGCAGTCTGCTTCCAAAGAGCCCGTTCCTCCTCTATAATGCAATGACGTGTGGCTTGCTTTTCCTCTCTTCACCCCCCACTCTGACACTTGATGCCAAACTGGCACTTGGCTGCAACTGGGGGAAGTTGGCAAGAGGCAGCCTTGGCCAGGGGCTCTGCATTAACTTTTTGGTGAGCCTGCCAGGCAAAATGAGAGTGAGATTTGGGGCAAAATCCAGAGTAACTACAGGGAGTCCTTGCTCTGGTGTAAGAACAATTTACTCTGGATTCCAATATGAATTTCCCATAGGTTTTCACTAGGTGGTGCAGTAACTACGGGTGCACATAAAGTTTCTTACACGCTCCCATAGTTACTCTGGATTTGGGGGTTACTCTTTGAAATATATATGTAGACCATGAGAAGCACCTTTTTGGGGAATGGCAACTCAAGCATCTGTTTCCCAAGCCCAGTCCTACCTACATCGCCATGCAGCACTGCAACACATGCAGCACTTGTGGAGAGAGATCCTGTGCACAGAGAGAGATCCTGTTCACAGACATCCTCTGGAGGATTTTTGGCTGTTGGAGATCTCCTTGGGGTACGTTCCAACAGCCCCAATGGATCAGAAGACGTACCACCGGCTCAAGACCACACTGAGAACCTGCAGCAGATCAGATCAATAAAAAAGATCTGGATTCAGCACACACTAGTGCTGCTGATCCTATCCCCTTCAAGGTCTGATATACCAACCCCTGTGTCCTGTTCTGCCCTACCATGCCCCATTAAAAAAATTCTTCTGACCCGTCCACTGGACTCCACTTTCTCCAGTGGGCTTTTGTAGCTCTTCTGGTACATGCAAAAGGCTCCAGCCCTCTCTTCAGTGCATATGGCATAGTGCTATTTACAGCGATGTGTTCTGGAAGAATGTGCATTATGCTGGTTCAGACCCTTAATAGGATTGTGCTGAATATAGATTAAAACACCTGGACGACATTTCCCAAGTGAAACTATGGACATGTTAACACCCTTTGTCTGCTGCCAAGGATTACTCCACGAGCACTGCAACCTAACACTCTAGCAGACCTTAAGCATTTAAAAAATGGGGTAGGCAAGATAAAAATATGCATAATAAATACATTATTCAATGTTTTATATCACCTGCTGTTTCACGTATTCATTTAATCTGCAACCATTCTGATTTTTTTTTTTTCATAACTGCAGACCCTTAAAATTCATTTAACATCGTATTATGGATCATCATCATTAATGATGATCAAGATGGAGAGCCTCAGCCTCTACTCTAAGAATATCAGCACTAGGTTGGTCTACTCCACAGCAGAATATTGTGCCCCTGTATGGCTTAATAGCTGCCACACTGTAAGATTGATGCCAGACTGACAGCACAATCCCAACCGTGTCTACTCAAAAGGAAGGCCCATTGTGTTCAATAGGTCTTACTCCTAGGAAAGTGTCTTTAGGATTGCAGCCTGAATGAAACCATGAGGATCATAACCGGTTGTATAAAATCTCCTCCTATTTGCTGGCTCCTCATTTTGGGCCACGTAGCACCACCAGTTCTATGAAGGCAGGATGCCTTAATGAAGGAGGACAACAAAGTTATGAGAAACCCATTTCATCTTGTGCACGCTGATCATCCTCAACTATCAATCTGCAGGTTTAAATCCAGGATGCCCTCTCTGGTACTTGCACAACAGCTATCTAACAACTTTAAAATCAATGCACAATGGAAAGCTAAATGGGCTGCTGAACACCCAGATACAGGCAATTATGTGGATGACCTACATGAAAAGTGCCAGGTTTTGACCTACTTTGCCAGCATTGGTTAACTCTGAACAGGATCCATACCCAGCTCGGTGTCCTATCTCCATATCTACAGTATTTATATACTGCTTTTCAAAGTGGCTGCCTGGATTCACGAATTAAGTGGGGTCTTGTATCTACTCCTCAGTGTAACTGTGGTGCTCCTCGACAAAATATTCATCACACTGTGTCTGAGTGTCCATCGAGAGCTTACACCGGTCCAATGTCTGACTTTTTTCAGTATAGACCACTCTGTCCTTGAATTGCTGGGTGAACTGGACATTAACATCTGATTTACCATAAGTATTTCCCATATGTTAAATCATAAATTTACCATAAGTATTTCCCATATGTTAAATCATATGTTAAATCAGTAAATTCATTATTTATAGTATTTCTCCAACCTGCTGAATCTAAGACTTCACCAATGGAGGGAAACTTTCCAAAAGTGAAAGGAGACTGATCTTCAATATGCATTTTTGAGAAAATAATTCCTTCATTTTGGGGGAGGTTGGGGAAGGTTCTACTTGATTTCCCTACTTGAAGGTCCTACTTGATATATATATACATTCCAAACTATATTCTTTGCTGCCTATACCCCATTCAGAGCAAGAGCTACTTCTGTTTAACATTGGCCACATGTAATTTTATTTTGGGAAACAAGCAGGCCTCCGTCAGTCTTGGAAGACTATGGTATCGTGCTTGGCGCTGCATACTTTGCATGCGAAGCACGAAAGCCTGGGTTGGATTGTTATGGAGGATAGGCTGTTACCCAAGCAGCAAATCCCCCTCTCCACGCCACTGAATTAGTCCAATGGAAAGGCAGAGCCAATACGATTGGATCCAGCTGCATCGCAGAGCTGGGCTAAGGACAGGAGCTCACTCTGTCTTGTGGGGCCAAACCAGGTCTCGAACCCTGGCCTGCGGGTTAACAGGCACAGCGTCTTAACCGCTTGCGCCACAATGAGAGCATAAACTACACATTTTAAAAACAGTTTAAAAAGTCAGTTTCTCAGTGGCCTAGAGACTGAATTTGGCACACACAATTAATGTAATTCTCTTCCAACATTTTTATTAACCAGGTATTTTACTTACAGAGTGCAAATAAGCATATACCTAGTTGGTAAGTACATTATAATTACAGATTACAGACTAATTGGAGTGTTATTTATGCCTGAAGATTAGGTGGTAATTATACATGACATTATTATGGAAAGGGGGAAAAAATCTGGCAAGTGTTATAAAAAGCAATAACTATACAAATTAGAAAAAAAGATGCAATTTGATTTTATGATTATTTGCACCATATGAAACAAGAAATTGCCAAAATAAAACAAAATCCCAAAACACAATTCTGATGAGGCCTGTTTGTTGCATTGGCTTTTTAATCAGATGGAAGCAATGCCATCAAACATTGAACACGTATATTGAATTGTCTGTTTGACTGCCGTATCCTATCCCCCTTTCTGAGCCAGATTGACTGCTCATACGTGTCAGTAATTTTCATAGTTGAAAAGTGGTATATAAATACTGTTGATTGATTGATTGACTGATTGATTGATTGATTGATTGTTTGTACAAGCCCAAGCAGCCCCATTATAGACTACATTATAAATATGGATGCAATCCTAACCTTTAGTTAGGCCACTCTAAGTCCTATGCTGACATGGAGGTGTCACAAAAGTGCACTAAGACATTTCTGCCCCATTCCTGGGGTTGTTACATAAATGCACAGGTATAAGCCAACCTCCCAGCATCACAGAAAGATAGGCCTGGTGAGTTAGGCTGGCCTAAATTTCTTAGGATCGCACCCTATGATACACCAAACGTTTCCACCATCATTGGCATTCTTCAGTCTGGAAAGACTCTGGTATCGTGCTCTGATTGGAGGTCCTGAAACAGCATCTAGTGTGGCTCAAAAGGCCAATTCGAGAGTGTCCATCCCTTCCACACTGAGGACAAATAAATTCCGTCCCCTGCCCAGGCCCAGGTTTCGCTGCTTTCGGGTCTGTCGCTTTGCTTCAGCCTGCCGAACAAGTGTCTCTTCCAGTTGGAGAAGGCCATGCTGGGTCTTTTGCCTCCACGCTGAGCGGTCAGAGGTCAAGGTTTCCCAGCTGTTGATGTCCATTCCCAAGGCCTTTACATCCCTCCTGCAGATGTCTTTGTATCGCAGCTGTGGTCTCCTTCTTGGGCGCTTTCCCTGCACTAATTCTCCATATAGGAGATCTTTTGGAATCCGACCATCAGCCACTCTCACGACATGCCCAAGCCAGTGTAGACGCCGCTGTTTCAGAAGTGTGAACATGCTAGAGATTCCAGCACGTTCCAAGACTGCGTCATTTGTGACTTTGTCATTTGAGACTTGATCCTCACCAGGCGCTCCAGCCTTCCCAGCATTAAGATCACACGCAGCTATCAGGGTGCTGATTGCGATACACACCACTCCTTGGTGTGCAGCAGGGTAAAACTACAAGCAAAGAGGCTGCATCACTCGAAGAAGGAAGGAAGACCACGAATTAACATCAGCAAGACCCGCAGTCTGGAAAAAGTGAAGGAAAATGATCAAGCACTCGAGGAAATTATCCCAGGTCCAGCTGAGGCAAACGCTTCTGAACGATGGGAACATTTCAAGAATGCTTTTTATAATGTCTTGTACATGTGCTGGAAATAAGTCCCACTAACCCAATTTGGCTCAGTTCCAGTACTATATATATATATATATATATATATATATATATATATACACACACACACACACACACACACACACACACACACACACACACACACACATCCTCTATATGGATGAGGATACAATATACAATGGCGCCTCACGTAACAGAATTAATTCGTTCCGGAGGCAGTTTCTTTACGTGAAACTTTCTTAATGTGAAGCGGATTTTCCCATAGGAAATAATTGAAACTCAGATGATTGGTTCCACAACCCCAAAAATATTCATATAAAAATATTAACTGGATGTAAAAATGATGACAAAACATTGGAACTGAATTCAAAACATGCATTCAGTGTGCATGATCTTATGAAGTCTACTTAGGCTGCAGTCCTAAAGACACTTTCCTGGGAGTAAGACCCAGTTAACACAATGGGGCTTACTTCTGGGTAGACATGGTCAGGAGGCTGCAATCCAAGACACCTTCGAAGAGTCTCCCTACTTTCTCCTTCTCTCCATCCTGAGCCTCTCTCTCCCTGCTCCCCTCTGGCTAGCCCTGAGCTGCTTCCCTCTTCTCCACTGCTCTTCTCTCCCTCTGCCCAGCAGACACCCGGCCACAGGAGGAACAGCGCAGAAGTGTTGCTTTCACTATGGGCAGGTGTGCTAGGCAGCCCTGACGCTTTTTAAACAGGCTGCCGGCCAGCGCATCTGCCCCAACTGCCAACAAATGTTTTCTTTACGTGAAGCACTTTCTTTACCTGAAGCAGAATCCTGGAGAAATTTTTGTTTGTTAAGTGAAACATACTTTACGTGGGGTGTTCTTTACGTGAGGTGCCACTGTATATATATGTACATTCTCTATATGGATGACATCAAGCTGTATGCAAAGAATGAATGAGACATCGACTCATTGATACACCTGACAAGGATCTACAGTGAGGATATTGGGATGTCATTCGGCCTGGATAAGTGCAGCCGAATGATCGTAAAGAGAGGAAAAGTGGTCAAGACCAGTGGGGTAGAACTACCAACAGGGTACATAACAGATGTAGAGACCAACTATAAGTACCTAGGTATCCCACAATCCCACGGTAATCATGAAGAGGAGGCAAGGAAGACAACAATATCCTAGTACCATCAAAGAATATGACAGATCCTGAAAAGCCAGCTCAATGGGAAAAATAAGATACATGCCATCAATACATATGCGCTGCCAGTCATCAGATACCCTGCTGGTATAGTAAGCTGGCCACAGAAAGAAATGGAGGTGGCTGATGTGAAGACCCGAAAGCTCCTCACAATGCATGGGGGTTTCCACCCCAAGTCTAACATCCAGGGACTATACACTAGTCGAAAAGAGGGCGGCCGGGGTCTGATGAGTGTCAAAACTACTATCCTGGATGAAACCCAGAGTATCCAGGAATACATCCTGAGATGGCACCCAAAGATGAGCTGATGAGAGAATGTCTCCAGCAACAACAGCAACAGCAAATACAGAAGGGAGATCAAACTGAGGAAGTGTCCTGGCAAGATAAGACCCTGCATGGGATGTACCATCGCCAGATAACTGAAGTTGCTGATTTTGGAAAATCCTATCAGTGGCTGGAAAGAGCCGGCTTCAAAGATAGCACTGAAGCCCCAATCATGGCAGCACAACAACAGGCACTAAGTACCAGATCCATAGAAGCGGGGATTGATCATACAAGAGAAGACCCAAAGTGCAGGCTGTGCAGAGAAACGTCAGAAACAATCCAACACATCGTGGCAGGGTGTAAGATGCAGGCAGGAACAGCATACGTTGAACGGCACAACCAAGTAGCCGGCATCGTGTATAGGAACATCTGCTCAGCCTATGGACTAACCCCTCCCAAGACCAGATGGGAGACCCCTCTGAAGGTTGTGGAGAATGACAGGGCTAAGGCCCTGTGGGACTTCCATATCCAGACAGACAAGAAGGTACTGGAGTCCTTGCTCTGGTGTAAGAACAATTTACTCTGCATTGCAATATGAATATCTCATAGGTTTTCACTAAGAGGTGCAGTAACTAGGGGTGCACGTAATGTCTCTTGCGTGCTCCCATAGTTACTCTGGATTTGGGGATATGTTTCATAACATGTTCTCCGATTCAAAAGATAATGATACATCACTAGGTTAGGCTTGTTGGAAAACCTCTAGGCAGCTACATTGTTGTCAGAAATGTAAAGGCAAGATTAGCGACTTGCTGGATTTTTGACCTCACACTCGGAGGCCAGGGCTGTGGTGGTGTCTCTTGTTCATCACTGTCAACTCTGATCTCTCAGCAGAAGACTATATAACATGATGCCTGTTCTTCCTATTTTCTGTCATCACATTTATGAGAAACTGTATAGCATTTCAGAGAAGGAACGTTCTCACCTCTCTCCGTATCTGACACATTGCTTTTGAGTGTCTACTCTCAGATTTCCTCATGTCACACTGGATGTTCATTTGCTCCTTTGGGTTGTAATGTTAGACTTTGATTTATGTTTTGCAATGTTATATGGTCGTTTGTTACAACTGGACTCCATTTGGTGAGAGTCCGCTTGTTCTGCAAATTGGTCTGTGGTCAGGTGTCTTACTGCTGAGAGTACTTTGCATTTCTCTTTTTCTTTTTCTTTCTGTTGATCTATCAATTTAGGGCAGAAAAAAGTGTTGCATGTTTTATCCATATAGGATGGTTCAGGAAAAAAAGGACTTTTTTTATTGTACCACAATGCGTACAAGTTTATTGCAATGGAGGTGTACGTTTTTGCTCCCATCACCTGGAAAAGTGGGGGGAAAGTGAACGTGCCCAATATCACAGCTCTACTCACGAGTAGGCAAATGTAGGCTCCCATCAAAGGGGAGAAAGAGGGTCGTAGGCATGCACTCTTAGGTGCCTACGAAATGTAGTTATTTGCAACCCCTGCTACACCACTGGTTCCCTTCATCTGCAGAGACATCAGACATTTCCAAGGGAGTGAGCTGTAAATCAGTTTAAAGCCATGGTATTTGGCTTAATAGGGTTGTGGGTTTGGCTTATGAATCTCATAAAAGCGTGTGCACCTATTTTGGGGTAATTACATTTTCATGGGGATATTGTGCATTCTCATTAACTAACACATTTTTCCTGGCCCCCTATTTTATCAGCCATCGTCGCTGACATTGATATATTCCTTTGAAAATTTCATGAGTTCTAATGGAACTCACACTCGGCTTCCGTTGGGTTCGTTCGTGGGGGGACAAATGAGGGTTCACATCTCACAACACAGACCGATAAAAATGCCCCACAAGAGCTGTAAAGCATTGATTTGTGTTTGCCACCCCGAGAAGGGGGGGGGGTGGAAAGTAATTATGCATTTTCAGAACATTATAATAACCCACAATAAATCCCTCATCAGGTTACATGAATTGTAAAAATGATTTATGATATCTGTTCCATTACTCTTTGAAGTAATAAGGGGGAAAGCGCCAAGATCATGCTTCACATTCAGAGGCTTTCCTTCTGAACAAATGCTGGAATTCATGGACATTATGCATAAGGAAAGAGGCTCAGGTCCCTCTTGTTCACTGGCAGGGGAATGGAGTTACTGGCTGCCTTCATGAGACTTAGGGCTGGGCATGTGTACAAGAAATAGAAATGGAGACACAGTTTCGGTCCTCAGCATCTTCAAGGAGATAGATAGATAGATAGATAGATAGATAGATAGATAGATAGATAGATAGATAGATAGATAGATAGGTAGGTAGGTAGGTAGGTAGGTAGGTAGGTAGGTAGGTCGGTCGGTCGGTCGGTCGGTAGGTAGGTAGGTAGGTTTGGGAGACATTCCACTGGAACCTCCACAAAACCTTCCCTTGCCACTTGCTGCAGACTATGGCTGCAATCCTAAAGATACTTTCCTGGGAGTAAGACCCATTGAACCAAATGGGTCTTACTGTTGAGTAGACATGGTTAGGATTGTGCTATATGTTGATTTTCATAGACCAATGGGCTGATTTAGCATCTTTTATTCAGCCACCGAGGAAGACAATTGATTTGATTTATACTGGGTGCTACTGATGACACCATATTGGGTGATACTCAGGGTGACCATATGACTGGATTTTTCTGGATTTGTCCTCTTTTTTAACCTTCTGTCCAGGTGTCCTCCAAAAGAACTTCATTATCCTCCGTTTTGGCTTCATTTTGGAAGTTTGCGATGGTGTGCAGAACCCCATCATGGCTCATATGTCATTGGATTTTTATTGCAAAAAATCGGTTCTGAAATATCTCCTTCCTATCAAACGTTATGGCCTAAAAACTAAAAATCAAAAATATGCATTGAGCTCTATGGAAAAGTGCCCAATATCGTGACTTTACTCATGAGTAGGCAAATGTGCCATTGTCTGCCAGAAAGGTCAGGCTGAGAGGAATCCAAGACCTTGTCCTCCTTTTGCGGTTCAAGCATCTGGTCACCCTGGTGATACTTAATTCTTAATACTGAATTTTTTGGGGTTATTATGGCCAGGCATGCTGTCTGATGGACTCACTCAACACACTCAATCCTTGATTATCTGCTGATTATTTTGGTTGAGCAACTTGGAGCGGAAAATGAAGATGCTGGGAGGCAGGAGCAGTACCCCAACCAGACCCTCCTATAACAGCTTTCATATGAAGCAACATTTGGAAATGGGTTATAGAGGGCACAATCCTAACCTATTTAGTCCGGCATAACTCACCTGTTCTCCTCGTTCCTGTAGTGGTGTGGGAGACAGGGGCAGCAGCACATGTCTAGGCAGGTGCCTAACCCCCCAGAAGTGGCACAGAATTAACTTACAGCACCTTTGTGACACCCGCACGCCAGCACAGGACTTACACTGGGACTTTGGCTGGTCTAAATGGGGTTATGATTGCAGTCTCACTCATCTTCTTTCCCCAAATGTGATGGGCTGAAAATTTGGGGATGGGAAGCTGATAAAAGATGCACTTCTAAGTATTTTTTCCACTCATCAGAACGTCTCAGAGTAAAGATAATGCCAAATGTTAGCTCTCAAAGGCATCTTGAATTATACATGAAGCAGTCCATGAGGTCCCCAGTATTCATCCATCCATCCGTCAATATAATCTGTCCATCCGTCTATCTGTCCATCCCACTCATCTACTCATATACTCACCTACTCACCCACCTGCTAATCGATTGTTCGATCGGCAAGTGAGTGAGGGAGTGGATGAGTAGATGAGTGGGACGGACAGATGGACAGACTGACAGATTATATGGATGGATGGACGGACGGACGGACAGAGAGACAGAGAGACAGATAGACAGACAGACAGACAGACAGATAGATCATAGAATCATAGAATCATAGAATCATAGAGTTGGAAGGGACCTAGTAGGTCATCTAGTCCAACCCCCTGCCTGCAGCAGGAATTCCCCCTAGAGCATCTCCAACAGGTGCTCATCGAGCCTCTGCTTGAAGATCCCCAGTGAGGGAGAGTCCACCACCTCCCTTGGCAATCTGTTCCACTGCCGAACCGCCCTCACCGTCAGGAATTTTTTCCGGATTTCCAGCCGGAATCTCCTCTCTTGCAGTTTGTACCCATTGGTTCTAGTTCTGCTTTCAGAAGCAGCTATGAACAAATTGGCCCCTTCCTCCCTATGACAGCCCTTCAGGTAACTGAAGAGGGCAATCATGTCTCCCCTCAGCCTCCTCTTCTCCAGGCTGAACATCCCAAGTTCCCCCAACCTTTCCTCGTAGGGCTTCCCTTCCATCCCACTGATCATTCTTGTCGCTCTCCTCTGGACTTGCTCCAGTTTGGCTGCATCTTTCTTCAAGTGAGGTGCCCAGAACTGAACACAGGACTCAAGGTGAGGTCTCACCAATGCAGAATAAAGAGGAACTATAACTTCTCGTGACTTGGAGGCTCCAGTCCTCTTAATGCAGCCTAAAATGGCATTTGCCTTCTTTGCAGACACATCACACTGCTGACTCATGTTCAGCTTGTGATCCACAGTGGCGACTCCAAGATCCCGCTCACATGTTGTGCTGCCAAGCCAAGTATCCCCCATTTTATACCTATGTTTTTGGTTTTTATTGCCTAAGTGCAGAACCTTGCACTTCTCCCTGTTGAAATTCATTCTGTTTGTTACAGCCCAGGATTCCAGTTTATCCAGATCCTCCTGGAGGTTTCTCCTTCTTCTGATGTGTTTGCTACTCCTCCCAGTTTGGTGTCATCTGCAAATTTGATCAGGCTCCCCCGTATCCCTTCCTCCAGATAGATAGATAGATAGATAGATAGATAGATAGATAGATAGATAGATAGATAGATAGATAGATAGATAGATAGATCCATCGATCCATCGATCCATCGATCGATCGATGGGCTGTGGGAATAGATAGATAGATACTGGGTTTACTGGGGACCTTCATGTATAATTGATCTATCTATCTATCTGTGGTGGACAATAAACGCTTTCAAGATCTTAAGTTTCTGGGATGTGCTGGAGAAATGTAGCACCTCTGTGCTTGCCAAACAAAAGTTATACTGTATATATATTTTGTGGGGGGCATTCAGGCTGAAATATAATAGATTACTCTCTTCAGTGTAGAGATATTTCTGCATGCCTTGGGGTTTTCCAATATAATTAAAAGATTCTTGGGTCACATTTCCTCTCTTAATGCCCAGGGCTGTGGGAATGATTGTGAAGGAACAGCTTTGATGCAAAAGAAAGGGGAGCAATTCATTCTCTCCTTTGCCTACATGTGATTGCACCCTCTTTCTTAGCAATCCAACAAAGCTTTTTCAACCTGACTCCTGAACAAAAGGCTTTGAGTCAGTATGCGGAAGGGCGAAGAAGAATGGATGAGTTTTAAGGCTATCCAAGAGATTTATACATACAGCTACTGCAACAGCCATACAGTTCTTTTCACTTTACACAGTGTTGTGCAACAAACAGATCTCACAAGGTTGACAAGTCATGGGCTTGAGGGTTATAAGAAGCCACATGTTTCCGATGCCAGAAGCAGAGAGAGCCTGAAGATGTGGCTTTACTGAAAGCTTAATTGGAGTCACAACTCACCAGATCTCAGCCTCAGAAGCTCCTTTCGGTGCCAGAGTGAAGAATTGGATATGTGCAAGCTGGTGTGACATCGTGGATAACACACATAGCAATATTTCTTAGAAAGTCCCATCTGGATTATGCTTAGACTGTAACTTCAGAGTAAATAACCAGTGTTGGAAAATCAACTTGAATGACTCGGACTCAAGCTGTGAAAATTTGCATTTTGTGCTTGCTGACTTGCCAACTTACGAGTCGCGTTTGGGAAGATTCTGAAAAACACTTGCCTCAAGGCCCCACTGCCTTGAGTAGTATTCAGATCACCAAGTCAAGTCTTCCTGTGTCTGTTTACAGTCTATGCAGGATGAAAAACCTTGTGGGACCAACATTCAGACTGCACAACCAGTCGGGAATTCCAGCTACAAAGCAGGGAAGGGTTAATATGTTATCTCTCTTTCTATATAAAAGTCACTCACTGACTGACTCACTGACTCATCAACGCCCTGCCAAAACCGCTGGGCCTAGAAGTGTGAAATTTGGGGTGGGTGTTCCTTCCGTGAGGGAGGGGTGCACTAAGAACCAGTTTTCGGAAATTCCAACGGGAAGGGGGTGAAAAGGGGCGCAACGCGTTTTCCTCCCTATACTTTGCATTGAGAATTGCTGACTCAGCAACATTCCGCCCCAACTGCTGGGCCTGAAGCATGGAATTCTGGGAGTTCCTTCTGTCACCTGAACACCCACCAAGAACCATCTGGAGAAATTTAACCCTTGAGGGGCTGAAAAGGGGTCAGCGTGTGTTTGTCCTATACTTAACATGGGAGACTGAACCACATCCAGCCAATTTGGTGCTCAGTGCCTGTGCACTGGGGGGATGTTGTTCGAAGGGTGGGGATGCACTGGGGAGGATGCTGCGCATGGGGAGATGTTGCGCATGGGGGAAGTTGCGCATGGGGGATGATGCGCATGGGGATGTTGCACATCAGGGGATGTTGCGCATAGGGAGATGTTGTGCATGGGGTGTTTATGCACATGGGGGGATGGCTTATGGGGAAATGTTACTCCCGCAACACGGGTATGCTTTTCGCTAGTTTGGCAATAAGGGAGTTTGGAGAAAACACATTAGCCAAATTCTGATAGGAAGGTAGGAACAGATGATCATTAGGATTGGAGTTATAATTTCATTAGGATTGGAGTTTTCATTTGCTGAAAGAGGGCAGTTCAGAGAAATTGTTCAAGGGCTCAAAGTGAGGGGAAGAAGCAGGGACAGGGGAGATGCTTTTCAACTCGTGGCTGGATGTGTCATTCTCATCATCATCATCATCATCATCATCATCATCATCTCCTGGATGTGGAACTCTCATCAGAGTGATCATCTGCTGTGGGATTAATTCTGTGCAGGGCTACTAAGACTGGACCAAACCAGTAAGCCTTGCAGCTGCTGCTTGTGACCCTTCTTCTCCCTTTTTCTCCTTCCCAACTTCCCAACTTACCAATTTACCAACTTAGATAACTTCAAATTGAGATTTAGATTAGTTCATAAGGGATTATTCTCTCAAAGTTTGTTCTGATAGCTTGACTGAGCCCCCCATGTTCAGTCAGTAGTATAATCCTATTATTAATCCTGAATATTAGTAATCCTGATTAGTGTATATGATGAATGCAAGCGACAATGGGTAACCATCACCTTCATTCTAGCAAGTGTTGCTGCCCTGATGGAAATACTAAGAAGGAGGAACTGCAGTGGTGGTCTTGGGTATGACACTACCTATCTAATGATGGAGTAGATTTGTCCATTGATTAGAATGGGGGCAAAATCTTGCAGCCCAATTTCTGAGGCAGGAGTGATGCCTCTTCTTAAGACCTGGAAGCAACTCTTATTGCTTCCAATCAGTTGATGGAACTAGGCTGGATAAACCGTCTGACCCAATCTGAGCTAGCTTCATATGTGTTATTTATCATTTGTTGGGTATGATTGTGTACCCAATGAGTGGGTACACACCAGCTTATAGAGTGATCTAGATCTAGAGCAGAGATGACCAAACTCTCAGCTTTAGACCTTCTGGATCATTAATTATTGTATATAAGAGGACATTTCAGCAGGTGCTGCTGATCATAAAACAGATGACAAGCTTCACCTGATGAAATTCCCTCCTCAACACAATTGTCAAAGGTCCAGGATAAGTTGGCCACATCTGATTTAGAGTTTCTCCCTTCCACTTGTTATTGCATGCCAAATATTAGGGCATTCCATCCAGGCCAGCAAAATACAGGCAACCCAAGGAATAGCAGTTGAGTTAAGAGGGTTTGGTGGACCTTCCTAGAGGATTTAATTCAGTTTAAACAATTGATTAATGTATCTTCTGAGTGGGTTACTTTTTCATATCAATTGCAAACCAGGCCTTGCTGGAGGACACTCAGTTCCACCCACTGCTTTGGGATACAGGCGTTACTTCACATCAATACGGGTTGCTTCTCACAGCGACTGGTACCATCTCCACCCATCTGGCCTTTGTGTTTATCAAGATAGCCCATCTGTTACATGTTGCCGAAATCCCACATGCTTATCCGTACTGACTGCTTCAAGCACTGAAGCTTAGAGCTAGGAATCTTTAGAAATCTGACTGAGGCAGGATCACCAAATGTCCTCTTTTTCCAGGACATGTCTTCCTTTTAGCCCTGTGTCTTGGAAAAAAAAAATCTTCATTGTCCTCCTTTTCCTGGTGAGCAGGAAGCAAGTAGCTTTCTTGTAAAAGTAGCTTTTTAATTTAATATTAAGCTATATGTTTAAGTTAAACACATGAAATTTTATATATATGTGTGTGTGTGTAAAGAGACAGACAGACAGACAGACAGACACAGATAGATAGATAGATAGATAGATAGATAGATAGATAGATAGATAGATAGATAGATAGATAGATATGGATGTTTTTAGCTTTTATTTTGTCATATACATACATACATATATAACTTTTGAACAAATAAAACAAATCATTTGAAAAACAAAATATATCATAGGAGCCAAATAATTGAGCTTTTGCAGTCGAGTCGCCTGTGACTTTAAAAAGAAACATATGGATGCATTTTGGTTTCTGCCCATGCTGTTCCAAATGTCAATGTGATTTAAAAAAATATTTTAAAATTTTAAAATATGTGCATGGTCGTGCACAGCTCATTGCAGACATTTGTGGATCTCAGGCCAAAATAAAGATGTGTAAAACACACCCTCCTTTGGGAAGTGTTTGCATATTTTAATAAAGAGCTTTAGAAAAATGTAGTTTTCTCCCATTTTTGTTGTTTTTGTGCACCTTTAGCATTCAGTCATACCAGCCACAAGACCATGGTGGTGTCTTCAGACAATGCTGGCTCTTTGGCCTTGTGATGGGGCTGAGCATCATCATGACTAGCATGTGGGGAACAGTTTAAGGGGCAGAGTATGAAGGTAAGCAGGGCAGACCATATGATAACATTGATGCAAGGAATCTGAAACTGAAAAGAATAAAAGAGAAAAGTTTCTTTACCTTGTGTGAAAAAAGGGATGGGCTGATCTATGCAAGAAAAGTCCATCACATGGTATGAGCCTGGATGGGTGACTGCAACCTCCTGCTCCAAGAAATAGACTATAGCTTTCTCTGTGCATATAGAAAGGCATTGACTATAATGGGGCTTACTTCCAAGTAAACATGGATAAGATTGGACTCCAGCCCTCGGGAAACACCATTAATGCTAACTTCAGCCCTCTGTATGAAATGTATTTGACACCCCTGCACTGCAGCATATATGGGATGGTTTGTTCTTTTCCACATTCACACAACCCATTTTTCATGGTGTATTTCTATTTTCTCAGGGTGTCTTTAGATCTTCCTATCCCAGCATGCAGTCTTTTAAGGATTTCAATACAGATCATAGTTATCCTTGGCCAGGTGGTGGGCATGCATATGATTGGACCCATTCAATCGCCAGCTCCACACTCTCTTTCCACAGGTCCATTGCAGTCTGTGGCAACCAGCAGTTCAGAGAGGCCACAGTTCTAAGGAAACTATTCCTTGATCTCAATCTTGACTGTGGAAGTTGATGGCCATATAGTGGATGGGTTTGTAGAAATGTTGCTTTAAACCACACTTTCTGTATTGCGCTTTCCCAACAGGATTTAGGGGGTGGGAGACCAGATAGACAGTACACCTTTTGCATTGGTGTCAGTTTTAAAGATCCATTGACCAGTCTTGCTGTTTCATTTAAGGCCACATCTACCTGTTTTGCATGTTTAGTAATTAAATTAATTAATTGCATGATTATTCATTCATTCATTCATTCATTCATTCATTCATTCATTCATTCATTTATTTATTTATTTATTTATTTATTTATTTATTTATTTATTTATTTATTTATGCAGAAACTTACTTAATTTACCCATTCTTGCAGGAGTAAAATTTCAACATTATTTGTGGACCCCGGGCATACCTGGGTACCAGCGGGCACTGCTGCAGGAATCTGAACCATAATGCCAAGTGCAAGAGCATGGAAACAGGATACAGGTATCCTGATACCTTATGTGCTTTCTGAAGCTTCTGGGGGGCTTCTGTAAGATATAGGAAGCTGGATTAGATGGGCATTTGGCCTGATGTAGTAGGGCTGTTTTGATATTCTTGTGAGCAATTATGGTGGTGCAAGTGGTTGAGACACTGTGGGCACAATCAAGAGTTAGAGCAGTGAGACTGGCCCAGCTGGGCTGCCCCAAGTAGGCTGTATCCAGAGCAGAAAGTTGGGCGGAATCCAGAAAGTCAGGAAACCAGGGCTACCCTAGCTGCCCCAGATCATGCTCAGTAGGCGCCTAGTCTTGCTCCTGAGGAGACCCCCCACAGATCACACTGAACAAGGAACAGCTGTGATGCCTGCCTTATAAGGAGTCCACGATGAGATGCCAGTACAGTCTACAGTGGATTCAAGGGGCTTGTACTATACAGTACAGTGGATTCAAGGGGCTTCTTGGAGTGGCCTGCGGTATCCCCAGGTTAGTGGCTGCTGTAGTTGTGCCATATCCTGAGGTTGAGAGGCGGGGTTGCAGTTGGGCTGATCAACTATTTTTATGGTATTTTTACCATTTTTAACAATTTTTTGCCATTTTTATCCTGGCTGATCATGGGCTGTGGGTGGCGCAAGCAGTTAAGTTGCTGTGCCTGTTAACCAGCAGGCCAGGGTTTGAGACCTGGGTCGGCCCCACAAGACAGGGTGAGCTCCTGTTCTTAGCCCTGCTCTGCGATGCAGCTGGATCCAGTCGTATCGGCTCTGCCTTTCCATTGGACTAATTCAGTGGCGTGGAGAGGGGGATTTGCTGCTTGGGGAACAGCCTATCCTCCATAACAATCCAGCCCAGGCTTTCGTGCTTCGCATGCAGCGTATGCAGCGCCAAGCACGATACCATAGTCTTTCAAGACTGACGGAGGCTTGCTGATCATGGACTCCTATGGGTCTACTTAGATTCTGGGACAATGGACATGTATGGTTGGCACAATGTGCTTGATGTGTGCTACCAAGATATCCAGTCCAAGACTGAATGCATTTTAAAATTACCTACTTCCCTTTGCAACCAGCTGCTGAAGGGCCATAATGACACCTCCGTTTCCTCATTTTCCTTCTAGTACATCCTTTCCCTTTGCAATTCTCACAGCACCCTTTTGTTCCTTTCAGGAGAAAAAACCCATGGAAGAGACTCAGGGAATAACTAGGCACTCAAAGTGCTCTTTTCATGCAAAACGTATAATAGTACAAAGATATTTTTAAAATCTAATTTTATCTGGTAAAGGAACCTGGAAATTAATTACACAGAAGTAGAGATTAGTGTGACTACATTATAATACGTGGACATTGTGGAAGGCATGCGGGACTGAAAATGTAATGGGAGTCTGAACTTTCTGAAACTGGAACCCTTAATATTTATATCATTCACTTAATCAATCTGGAATCATTAAAAGGAAACTGTCAGTTAACTTGGGGCACATAAGTGAACATCCATATCTGAAAGTTGGCCACTGTCACGGGAACTGGCTCCAAACTGGACATTTGCTGAACACAATGTTGTGGTGGCAAATTGGGACATTTCAAGCCAAATCCTATCCTTTCCACAGGCATAGCTTACAGTTGTGCCAATTTGTGTTTCACTGTATGCAAATCTGAAGACTTGGGGGATTATTTTATCGTACCCATCCAAAAGATCTGGAGAGGATTGGACTGATAGCCCCTTAAACTTTAAGGTCAAGTCCAGAACACTATATTTTTTGGGGTCAAATGAACACCCACAACAGTATCATAGGAAATCCCAGCCTGTTGTATTAAGAATCTAGACTTTTTCTTTTGTTGTAATCATATTATTTATAGAGCTCTTTTGTTTGCTACTTTCCTTTGTGTTTTTCTCCAAGGTTTCATCGATGATGACCTTTGGTCTGATATTTGCTGAAGCAAAACACTTTCCCCCTTTTGACCTTCTATGTTGCATTAAGTGTACTGCAAAGAAAAAGCATATCTGATCTTACGGGATCATGAAATGTTTCATTCCAATGCATTACTTCCAATGCAGCCAAACTGGAAAAGGTTCAGAGGAGAGCAACAAGAATGATCACAGGGCTGGAGAATAAGTTCTACTTATGAAGAAAGGTTGAGTAAATCTAGTGTGTTGAGTGAACTTGGTATGTTTTGGGGATGAAAAAAAATTCCAGACACAAAGAGCACAATCTTAACCATCCCTATAATCCAGAGCAACTACGGGAGCACGTAAGAGGCTTTACGTGCACCCGTAGTTACTGCACCAGCTAGTGAAAACCTATGGGAAATTCATATTGGAATCCAGAGTAACCCTACAATCCAGAGCAACTATGGGAGCACGTAAGAGGCTTTACGTGCACCTGTAGTTACTGCACCAGCTAGTGAAAACCTATGGGAAATTCATATTGGAATCCAGAGTAAATTGTTCTTACACTGGAGCAAGGACTCCCCGTAGTTACTCTGGATTGCGCCCTTCGTCTACTCTAATGTAAGCCCCATTGTGTTCAATGGATTTTACTCCCAGGAAAGTGTCTTTCGGATTGCAGCCTAAGGGCAGTTTGGCAGTGGAATAGATTGCAAAGGGATTCTTCCTCGCTTGAAATTTTCAAACAGGGATCATCTAGGAGCACCTGATGGAGATATTTTAGGAGAATTACCTGCTACAGGCAGATGGTTGGACTAGATGACCTTTTAGGTACCTTCCAACTCTAAGAGCACAATCCTAACCATGTCTACTCAAAGGTAAGCCCCATTGTGTTCAATGGTTCTTTCTCTCAGGAAAGTGCTAGGATTGTAGCCAATGTTGCTATGATTTTATGATGATCAGTAAGCACTGCCACCTTAAAATAATGCTACCAGGTTCATTGAGAGACACACCTGACATTATTAATATTTTATTAATTTCACTGCTTGGAAAAACCAGTCTTCTAATAGAGGAAAGAAGTCTCCCTCCAATACTATGGTGTTGGAATTGTTCCCAAGAAAGAAGTGCATCATCAGCGTAAAATCAGTTGCCTTCGCAATACTTCTGAAACATCCCAGCAAAATGTGCAACAGATTCAGTGGAAAGTTTTGGGTTGACATTTCTCCAATATTTCTCAAAGCCAAAGTCCCAAATGAGTTCATTTTTACACAACTGTAGAAGATGCATGAATATTATTAGCTTGACAGTTTGCTCGTATCTAAATATACATATTTCTGCAGATAAGATGTCAAATGCCGTTGATACTGAAAAGTGTTTATTATGTCAAGTGATCCATATATCATAACTTGTTTCTCCAAAAGCCTTTACCACCAAAGGGGGCTGTGAGTGGTGCAAGGCACAGACACTGTACCTGTTAACCAGAAGGCCAGGTTTTGAGACCGGGTCGGCCCCACAAGACAGGGTGAGCTCCTGTCCTTAGCCCAGCTCTGCGACGCAGCTGGAACCAATCATATGGGCTCTGCCATTCTATTGGACTATTTCAGTAGTGTGGAGAGGGAGGGTTTGCTGTTTGGGTAACAGCCTATCTCCATATCAATCTACCCAGGCGTTCGTGCTTCGCATGCAGCGTCAAGCATGATACCATACTCTTTCAAGGCTGATGGATGCCAATGCTATTCTGATATACACTAGGTCAGAGCATTGGGCTTGGAATTGAACTCGTAGAGCAAGCACGTGGAGCAATCTGCTCGCCTGGTCAGCCATGCCCCTTTCTTCATGACTGCTCTACGCGCAAAGTGGGCTGTGCCTCTTGTGCATCACCTTAAAACCCCTCACCTTGCTCCGCACCCCAAAGGGTTGCCTTTCCTTTGCCTGGGAGCTGCTTCCCAATCAAGTCAGACACAGTAACCCCACCTAGCCTGTGGCAGTGTGCCGGCATTCTTGTGGCAAACAAGTGTTACTGGGTATGCTCAATACATGTGTAACAAGCACACATAGGGAAACCTGGACATGAATGCAGGGTTCTGAGCAGCAGAAGGAAGAAGTGAATGATGATGATGATGATGATGATGATGATACATAATGACACAAGGGACCACAAGTGAGCATAATCCTCACTTTGAGGAAAGCCCAATGAGTACCTGATGCTTGTGGTTGTCTTTTAGGAAGTGTCCATTTTTCAGCTAGTAGAAAAAGGAAATGCAAACCTTTTCAAGCGGAAGGTTTATGACAAATACTGTATTGTCTCAAATCTAATGCACTATTGAATCTAATGTGCAACCCATTTTTGGAGACAACGGCTACAATCCTAAAGACACTTTCCTGGGAGTAAGACCCATGGAACACAATGAGGATTACTTTTGAGTAGACACAATTAGGATGGTGCTCTAAATTTGGCTGGAAAAACTTGTGCATTGGATTTGAGTAAATGTAGTAATTAAGGTCTTTGAAGTCATGATTTGTCCTCCAGCCTGAAATAGTGTCTTCAAATAAGGACAAGGTGTTTGGAGATATCCAGAAAAGAGTATTTATTAGCAATTTTAATGATGTTTTATTCTTCAGTGTTAGCCGCCGTGGGCTCCCCCTTATGGGGGAGGAAAGGCGGGGTATAAATTGAGTTTAAAAAATAAAATAAAGATGTCTGGGGGACACAATTGAGACATTAAAAATTCTGCAAAGTCTGGATAAAGCAGGGTGACCATATAGAATGGAGGACAGAATGCCTATACCTTTAACCATTGCATGGAAGAGGGAAGTGAGGCAGGTTTAGTTCATCACAGAAGGGTTTAAAAAGTAGTACCTGTAGAAATTGCAGTATACTTACCTCTTCTATACAATGGTTAAAGGTACAGGCACGCTGTCTTCCATTCTATATGGTCACCCTGAGATAAAGTGGATACAGAGATGCTTTTTTATCTTATACACAACTCTAGAACCAGAAGACACCCACTAAAATTTAGTGCCGGTTCTTCAAAATATCTTCACATAAATCAATCAAAATACATTTTTTTTCAGTTGAAACTCATCATAATATTTACATATTTTTCTTAGAATCATAGAATCATAGAGTTGGAAGGGACCTAGTAGGTCATCTAGTCCAACCCCCTGCCTGCAGCAGGAAATCCCCCTAGAGCATCCCGGACAAATTATACACAGGTATAAGATATATATACAGGTGATTCTTCTTCTCCTAAACCATACCTAACACCCACACTATCCACCTTCAAAAGTCTATATGTTATTAAAAAAACAAAAATAAAGAAAACAAAACATGATACTTCTTTCTTAATCTCTTTGGTACTATATTCCAAACACAAATAATGGTTTGAGCAGACAAATAAAATATTTTTTTAACCTAGTGTGTAATTAGTGTGTGGAACTCCTTGCCACATGACATGATAATGGCATCTGGACTAGATTCCTTTGAAAGACAATTTTTCTGGAGGACAGATCCATCATGGGTAACAAGCCACGATGGGAGTGTGCAAAGTTGGTTTTTCTTTTTTTTTAGTTGTGGGTAACCTCAAAATGCAAGAGGCAAAGTAGGGCACCAGGATGTAGATCTCTTGTATGCTTCCTGAAGCATCTGGTGGGCCACTGTGAGACATAGGGTGAAATCCAGAGTAACTATGGGGAGTCCTTGCTCCGGAGTAAGAACAAATTATTCTGGATTGCAATATGAATTTCCAATAGGTTTTCACTAGGAGGTGCAGCAACTATGGGTGCACGTAAAGTCTCTTACATGCCCCCGTAGTTACTCTGGATTGTGCCCATAGGCAGCTGGACAAGTTGGGTTTTCAGCCTGCAGAACTTTTCTTATGTTCTTCTTACGTTCTTATGTTATTCCTCATTTTTTCCTATAGTCAGCCAGTGACTGCAAAGGCGACGCAGCTTTCCATTGGAATTTGTGAAAGAGAATCCACAGAGGGAGAAGCATTCTTATCTAATCCTGTCCTTGCCCTTAAATACAGAGATGTGTAAAAATACCAATCTGATCATTAAGTATGCAGTGTAAATCCGTGCGGCGTCTTCTGTCTCTGGAGCGATGCCACAGCAAAGCAATCTCCCAGTTGGGCTGGCAGAGTTCTTGCTTGGAAGGGGGCGAAAAGAACGAACGGTCCCAAAGGAAGCCACCCACAAGGACAGACGTTACGAGAACAACCCAGAGACATTTGCAGAAAAAAAACACCCTTTCCCTCAAGTTATATAAGGATTCACATCTGAAGGGTGTCACAGTAACTTGTTCCTACACTTCCTTAGGGCCTGATCTTCCCCATCTTAACTCCTGCTGAGCGGTAGTTTCAGACACTTCCAAATACTTGCAGACATTCAGTTCCCCAAAACTCTCCTCTCTTTGAATTTGGGAGCGAGAGACTCTTTCTGAGTGCGCCGACAGATACTATTTCAAGTTTTCAAAAATCCCAAGGACAAATTCACAGCCAAATCAAATTTGGACAGTTTTTGATTTAACAAGGTAAACAAAACAGCACCCTGGATATAAAGCAAGACCTATTACTTCTTCCTGAATTCAGGGTGATCATATGACCAGAAATTTCCGGATTTGTCCTCTTTTTTTGTCTCACGGCCGGGTGTCCTCCAAAAGGGCTTCATTGCCTTCCATTTTGGCTTCATTTTGGCACTTGCAGTGGTGTGCAGGACCCCATCATGTCATATTTTGTTGGATTCGTATTGAAGAGGGGAATCCAATGCAAAAATTGGTTTTGAAATATCTCCTTCCTATCAAACGTTATGGCCAAAAAACTAAAAATCAAAAATATGCATTGAGCTCTATGGGAAAGTGAAAGTGCCCAATATTACAGCTTTACTCATGAGCAGGCAAATATGCCATTGTCCATTGGAAAGGCCAGGCTTAGAGGAATTCAAGATCTTGTCCTTTTGAGGTTTGGGCATCTGGTCACCCTGATTAGATACATGTGATTGCATTTTTACTGGAAGTAATTCTGCAGTTTTCTAAGATGCACCATATATAGGCTTTATATCCACGCAGACCAATGACCTCTTGGGCAATAATATCATGGGAAATAAGGCAGACAGTTTATTTATTGGCAGACAGTTTACAGTGCAAGGGCATTGGCAGGGCATGAGCAAGGCCATCGTGAACCCCTAGGGAAATGCCTGTCCCATTGGGCCAGGTGCATACAGAACTCTAGGCCTGGCCCCTTTAATCCTATTCAGCCATGAAGGCAGCCCATGTGGCAACTGGACTGGGATACCATGACCCCAAACCACACAGTTTGAGATGCCCTGCCCAATCCTGATGAGGCGCTCGGCCAGTGGTGGGCTTCAGGAGGTTCTCAAAGATTCTATAGTACTCTTACTCATGTCTATTCAAAAGCAAACCCCATTGTGTTTAATGGGTCTTACTCCCAGGAAAGTGTCTTTAGGATTACAGCCTAATTCCTATTGTGTTCAGTGTGGTTTACTCTCAGAAAAGTATGGCTAGGAACTAAAGGAACTTTCCTGGGAGTAAGACCCATTGAAGACACATGTATCCCTTTCTTTTTGGGTCTTGGATATTTAGGACCCAGTATATGAATATTTATATTACACATACTTTTAACTGTTTTTAATACAAAATAAGGATGAGAGGTTAGGACTGGAGTAAGACGATTAGCATATGTAACATTGGATTTCTTGTCCTATTATAGGTAAAGGTAAAGGTGTCTCCCGCAGGATGGCCTGCTAAGGGGGTTTACCAATTTTTGTTTCAAGGCTGAAGAGCCAGTTGTCCAAAGACATATCTGTGGTCATGTGACTGGTATAGCTAAATGTCAAAGGTACTTATAACACTGTTACCTGCCCACTGAAGTGGTACCTATTTATCTACTTGCAATTTCATGCTTTCAAACTGTAAGTTGGCAAGAGCTGGGCAAATGGCAGGTGCTCATGTGGTTCTTGGAATTAGAACTATCAACCTGTCAAACTTAAGGTTGACAAGCACAGCATCTTAAATTATTTGGCCACTCCAGCACTCTGTCCTAGAATCACAGAATCCTAGAATTGGAAGGGACCTTGCGCAATATCCAGAGTAACTACGGGGAGTCCTTGCTCCAGTGTAAGAACAATTTACTCTGGATACCAATACGAATTTCCCATAGGTTTTCACTGGGTGGTGCAGTAACTACGGGTGTACGTAGTGTCTCTTACATGCTCCCGTAGTTATTCTGGATTTGGGCGCTTGTAGATCATCTAGTCCAACCCCCTGCCTGCAGCAGGAAATCCTCCGAGAGCGTCTCCGATAGGTGCTTGTCGAGGCTTAAATATTCCCAGTGAGGGAGAATCCTGTTATAATGGGATGCAAATGACTAGGGTGCAATAAATAAATAAATAAATAAATAAATAAATAAATAAAGAAAGAAAGAAAGAAAGAAAGAAAGAAAGAAAGAAAGAAAGAAAGAAAGAAAGACAGACATAGATGTCTTGGACGCACAATGACAAGGACGCATTTAACCAGAAAACAATCATACAAGACAGAAAAACCCTAGTACACGATAAAGCCAGTGAGATGTGTGTCCTCTATACATAAGGCATGCATGCACTAAACAAAAATATTCTGATATAATAAAGACATCTGCGAACAGCCTTGAAGTGATACACACAGAAATTAAAAGAGAATTTCAGAAGCTGACAAGGCATTCGTCTTACTGCTGCAGTGATAACTCAAAATAAATGTAAAAAATATTTTTGGGAGGGCAGGGGAAGAAAATCAACATAGTTTTTGGCACCTTTTGCCCCATTCTATAAGGTTTTTACATCAGCTACATTTTTCTTCATTCACAGTTTAGTGAAATCATTTGGGATTAGACTTGTCCTTGTGAATCTATTCGGATTTTTGCCAAATGTCCATGTCGACTGACTGTGTTGTTGAGTAGAAGGTGATCTTGCCTGTTATTTTTGAAGATTAGTGGCTTGGAACAAGTAGGTCATGATATTGGCTCTCCTTGAACTCTGTTACCTGCTGCAAATGTTGCAGAAATAACAACCTATATGTGACTGAAGTAATCTTGGCTACTGGGATGTTAGTATCTAATTCAGTTTAAAAAAAAAAAAACCTGTGATAAGAGACAGACAAAAACTTTAATATATATGATCAGAAAAAATAATAGTAAAAGATTAATAGTATTAATAATTATAATAATAATAAGGCGGGAATGACCAATGCAAAACTTGCAGGTCAGATCTGGCATATGAAACAATTTACCATATATACTCGCGTATAAGCCTAGTTTTTTGGGCCCCAAAATTGAGCCCCAAAACCCACCTCAGCTTATATGCGGGTCAGTAAAATAATTAAGGAAAATGGTGGGTGCAACCTCCAGCGCACGCCCTCAGAGGCTCTGCAGCCTCTCCAGCTGCTAGCGCTGGCTCTCCAGGTTGCGGAGGAGGCGCATGGCGGCAAGACATGGAGCCCACTGCAGCCAAGCCCCTCCTCAGACTCAGGTACTTCTTTGTGGGCCTTACTTCTGAGTAGACATGCCAGGATTGGGCTACAAGGCCAGCCACACTTTGCTGCTGTTGCTGCATTTCCCACCCTCGGCTTATACTCAGGTCCATAAGTTTTCCCAGTTTTTGTGGTAAAATTAGGTGCCTCGGCTTATACGCGGGTCGGCTTATACACGAGTATATGCAGTATTTAGTTTCAACATCATTTCCAAGTTTTAATTAATTCACGGTTGAAACAAATATTGCAGTTACACTGAAATGAAGAAATAGTTATGGTATTAGTGATTAAAAATATGCTTACATCACATATCAGTGTTGTAGCTCAGTGGCAGCATGAACCATGAAACCAGTGACATAGCTAGAAGGGGGCGCAAAGCATTAAGTTTTGAACGGAGCCTCACTGCAATGTGCAAGTGGCCCCTCATCTTCTACTTTGGAGCCACTGAGTGGAGCTTGCTATGAACTGAGATGAGGAGAGACATCCATATAGAGGTATCCCCAGGAATAAAACAGCATTCCCATATGGTCCACTGGATAATGCAACCTGCTAGCATCATCGGTAAGGCTGGGATGAAAGCAATGGTAGAACATGGGGATTGGGAGACACATGGAAAAATGGCTGCCAGGAAAGGAAGGTGGTGACCAGATATTACAACCCCTCATGATGCTGGGGTATGATATTTAAGAAGTATCAGTAGGAACAGGTCTGAGCATGGGTCAGGTCAGTGATGAGGTGGGATCTCATCTCATCCTTCTTGTGGCTGAGTGCAATGTGTTCATTGATAAAACACTGCAAGAAAGCAATTTTGATCTGATCACAAGCGTGACTACGGGCAAAATCCAGAGTAACTATGGGGAGTCCTTGCCCCGGTGCAAGAACAACTTACTCTGGATTCCAATATGAATTTCCCATAGGTTTTCATTAGGTGGTGCAGTAACTACGGGTGCATGCAAAGTCTCTTATGTGCACCCATAGTTACTCTGGATTTGGGGGTATAATCCTAGGCACACTTTCCTGAGAGTAATTTACCCTACAATCCAGAATAACTACGGGAAGACGTAAAAAGCACTTACTCTAGATTGCTCCATGCATTTCCCTTAGGTTTCCTATATGTGGCACTGTAACTACATTGGTGTAAAAGGTCCCCTAGTTACTCTGGATTATAGCCTAACCCCCAAATCCAGAGTAACTACGGGAGCATGTAAGAGACATTACATGCACCCGTAGTTACTGCACCTCCTAGTGAAAAACCTATGGGAAATTCATATTAGAATCCAGAGTAAATTGTTCTTACAATGGAGCAAGGACTCCCCATAGTTACTCTGGATTTTGCCCTACGTCCCATAGATCAGAATGGGACATGCTTCTGAGTAGACATGCTTAGGATTGCACCCTTTATCAAGTTTCATTTTTACCTGCACAATTGTGCATTGAAAAACATTTCTTGTGAGCCTTTCCTATCCTTTCTTGTGATCGATCCTGCCTGAATGTGCCTAATCCCCCTCCAAGCCATTTAAGCCAGTGGAAATTGCCGCGTTTTGCAGTGGTGAGTTCCCAAAGCATGTGTTCAGCAAAGGAGACTTCTGGCATGTATTTGGTCCTAAACGGGCTCTCTTTTTCAACACATATGAAGGTCATATGCACTTCAGAACCCCTATTCTAGTGCAAACTCTGCTCCGTGTGTTTTTGTGGCTGTCTCTTCTTCCTTAGGGTTTACAGGCGGGAACACGTTAAAGGGCGTCAAGTGTTGATCTGAATGTGCCGAACGGTTTGTTGGAAATCACGCTAAATACCAGCATCTGCCTGCGGATGAGATCTACAATGTCCTCATTTCAATCCCAAACAGATGGGGAGTTTGACGTGCCTTTCCCACATTCCGCTCACTAGTGTGTTTTTGTACACTCTGGTGCTCGGGTCCAAGATGCATGCCCACCCTCTTCCCTCTCTTAAATATATTCCATGTCTTTCTCCCTATTAGGCTAAGCATTACTGAGTGGAGGGGAGGGGAAGGCCATCTGGGAAAAATATAGGGCTGATTCAGGATGCAGAATCAAAACAGAAAGCTGGTGTTTATCAAGACTGCAACCTGTTTCTGAAAGGAGAAAAACTTCCATAGATATGTAAGGTTTTGTTTTTTCCCTCCTGCTTTCTCAAATATATTTTTTCTTCTACTTGCAATACTTTTTTCTTCTACTTGCAATGTTTTAAATGTCTTGGAAATAGGACATTTTACCTCCTTTCCCAGAAAAAAAATCTTATTGATAATCTTACTTTGGTAATCTTGATAATCTTATTTTGGACCATTTTGCTAAGAGTGCTTACAGGACTTACCCTACAATCCAGAGTAACTACGGGAGCATGTAAGAGACATTAAGTGCACCCGTAGTTACTGCACCACCTAGTGAAAACCTTTGGGAAATTCTTATTGCAATCCAGAGTACATTGCTTTACACTGGAGCAAGGACTCCACTTAGGGCACAATCCAGAGTAACTATGGGGAGTCCTTGCTCTGGTGTAAGAACAATTTGCTCTGGATTGCAATATGAATTTCCCATAGGTTTTCACTAGGAGGTTCAGTAACTACAGGGACACGTAACGTCTCTTACGTGCTTCCGTAGTTACTCTGGACTGTAGGGATAGTTACTCTGGATTGTGAATATATAGCACAATCATAACCATGTTTACTCAAAAGTAAGCCCCATTGTGTTCAAAGGGTCTTACTCCCAGGAAAGTGTCTTTAGGATTGGAGCCATATCCAAGACCACCAAGTACTAGTGGTGTAAGAGGGGTTGATTTTGTTGTTATTCTTTAGGCATTAAGTTGTGCCCAACCCTTCAGGACCACATGGATTGTAGCACATCAGGCCACCTTGTCCTCCATTAGCTTCCAAAGTTTTTCTTCTGAAGTTTGTCAAACTAGAGGGATGCAAAGCACTAAGTTTTGCAGGGAGCCTTACCATACCATTCAAGTTTTTATATATAAAACTGACTGATTGACTGACTGACTGACTGACTCTGACTCATCGATGTCTAGCCAAAATGGCCGGACTTAGAAGTGTGAATTATGAAGAGGGTATCATGATACCCTTCTGTGATCGAGGCACCCACTAAGAACCAGTTTTGGGAAATTCAAACGGGACCGGAAGGGGGTGAAAAGGGGATGCAACATGTTTTCGTCCCTATACTTAACATTGAAGAATTGCTAACTTATCAGTGCCTAGCCCCAATCCGCTACCTTCTGGTGCCCACATTTGCCCACTGGTGCATGGTAGGAATGCCTGCTGCCCAGTGGTGTCTGGTATTGTCTGCTCCCCAGTATTGTCCAGTGCCCTATAGGGGTGCCCATTGAAAAGTGCAGATGCCTATTGCCCATGCTTGCCACCACTGCCTCCCTGCCCAGTGTTTGCTGGGGCCACAAATATTTTAGAAATTTCACTAAAAAATAAAAAGATTAATTTCATTAGTTAAGGACAGGAGCTCTTATATCTGACACATAAATCATATACAGAAATTTTTGGAGCCACCAATCTTTTCTACAGCAGCTATTCTCAAATGGTGTGAATGTTCCGGACTAGGTGGGTTTTTGGCCTGATCCAGTGGACCCACTACTTATTTCCTTAAGAGTTTGGAGCACAGAAGTTGAAAACAGCTGAAAAAAATATGATGGTGAATGGGAAGAGCATGTGGCACGTTGTGGAGCCTGCAGCACTTACTGTTGTCGTTACACCACTGGATAGAGCCCATAGCACCAGGCCTCCGTCAGTCTTGAGAGTCTATGGTATTGTGCTCAGTGCTGCATACGCTGCATGCAAAACACGAAAGCCTGGGTTAGATTGATATGGAGGATAGGCTGTTACCCAAGCAGCAAATCCACGCCATTGAATTAGTCCAGTGGAAAGGCAGAGCCAATACGACTGGATCCAGCTGGCGTCACGGAGCTGGGCTAAAGACAGGAGCTCACCCTGCCTGTGGGGACCTGGGTCTCGAACCCTGGCCTGCTGGTTAACAGAACATAGCTATAAAGGGCTAATGCATTGGAATGGGCATTGAATCCAACCAAGACAACAGTTAGTCTTGGTTGCCTGCCTTCTTGAGGAAAAAAAAAGATGGAAAAGAACTAGAGGAAGGGTAATTGTGAACCAACGTGGAACTGTAGACACAGCCCATGCACAGGTTAAACCAAATCAGGGAGAATGAGGCCCTCGGCTCTCTGATCTTCATTATTATTTATATGACACGGAAGATCTGCTTGGCAGCCGTGCTTTTGGGACCGAGCCAACCTGCTCAGGGTGTTTTCAAGATCCAATGTGCTCTTCCTCAAGCTTTGTCGCAAACGTTTTGCTTGTCTAGGAAAAGAGGACAATTTGATCAGCTTTGGCAGCTCTTTGTTTTGTTTCGTCCCTGAAATGCCAAGAAGATGTCCCTTCGTTTCGACATTGTTCCTTCTCCGCGCTGCGGCTGTGCTGCGATTTCCTCAGAGGGCTTCTCCATCACCTTTGGTTGGATAACTCAACGGGACATTGTTGTCTTCCCCCCACCTCTGCAAACTTCAAGGGGAAGTTCTATGTGTGTGGCTGCAATTCTAAGCACAGTTTCTTGGGAGTAAGACCCATTGAACACAGTGGGGCTTAATTTTAAATAGACATTCAATGGGATGTGTGTATATGTATATGTGTGTGTGATAGGCTATGATTCTGGCTTCCACTCCGCCTCAGAGCTGGCTGGAATGGGGGCACTGATGCCTGGGCCAGCCAGAGGAATGTCAACCCCCAGTGGCATGTCACCCAGTGTGCCCGGACCAGCCGCACCAGTCTAGTGATGCCACTGCCCTCCCACCCCGGCCCGCATGGGTCTTGCACCAGCCTCATCGCGGGTTAGGTTTGCACTGTGAGTTGATTTGGTTTCCCCTGATATCACATGAATGGATTTCATTGGAATGAGACATCAGGCGCAATCCAGAGTAACTATGTGGAGTCCTTGCTCCGGTGTAAGAACAATTTGCTCTGGATTGCAATATGAATTTCCCATAGGTTTTCACTACATAGTGCAGCAAATACGGGTATACATAAAGTCTCTTACGTGCTCCCGTAGTTACTCTGGATTGTAGGGATCCTGAATGAAGGCAGGAACAGAAGCTGAAAAAGATGGCTACATTTTTCAAAAGGAATTACTTCTCAGCCAGTTGAAGATAATGCTATGCAAGTGAAATGTTATGTGGAACATGCAGATAGTTGGGAATTATAATACATGGTTCATATGCATATGTCCCTGGGACTGCTTCAGTCCCAGGTATTGACATTTCTTTTTTAAAGTATCAGTTATTAGGAAGAAACTGTTGAATAACTTGAATATTTGGCCTTAAATTTGGAGTGCCCCCATGTTTGCTGGTATAAGAGTATTGGCATCCTGGACAATTATGTCCTGATCAAATGCATCCTGTCACTAGTAACCTGGACATTCACATCTGTGTGTCCATCCCAGCCAGACATTTACATTTCACTATAATGGGGCAAAAAATAAAAAAAAACCTGTTAACTTCTTTTATTTAGAAATAAGCCCATTTTCTTAGGTAAGACAATGTAATCCTACTGTAATCCTGTCCCATTCCCCAGAAACATACTTCTTCATTGGTGTCGTTAGGAGGTGAAGTGGGTGCAGAGTGCACCAGGTGACATACATGGGGGACACCACTAGTCACCAAAGTTTTTTAAATTGTGGTATTTTAAAATAATATCATCATGTTATATAACAATTTCTTGCAGAATGCAATAAAACTGTGTTGAAATGTAGTAGATGTTATAGCCAAAAATCCAGCAGAAATGGGGCAATGGTATATCACGACCTCCATTGCTCAGGGCATTGCTTCACCCACTGCATGGGAGGAAGTCCATCAGAGGGGAAGCACACTGGCCCAGGGTGACCACATGTCTTGGTTTTCCAAGACATGTCCTCTTTAGCCTTGTGTCCTGGAAAAAAATCTTCATGGTCTTCCTTTTCCTTATGAACAGACAACATGTAGTCTTCTTGTAATTCATGAATTATATGTAATAAATTATATATAATAGTTTTAAATTTAATAGTAAGCAATACAGGGTTTAAATTAACCACATGAAAATATTATATGTGAGTGTGTTTTTATGTCGTCATGACCTACATTGTTTTGGGTATCCTACATTTTGGGGAACATTGTTGTTTTGTTTTGTTTTTTTGGTTATGGCATATCGTCATTCAGTGCTGGACTCCCGTATCAGGTGATGCAAACCATAGGAACACCACTGAATACCTCTAACTATAATAATAATTTATTTATTTGATTTATATCCTGCCTTTCATTCAATGTCTACCCAACGTTCAATCTCTTAAACCTCTTTTCTGACCCCTAATCTTAACTTGCCTAAGAGCACAATCCTAACCATGTCTACTCAGATGTAAGCCCCTTTGTGTCCAATGGGTCTTATTCCCAGGGAAGTGACTTTAGGATTGCAGCCAAATCCTAACCATGTCTACTCAGATGAAAGCCCCATTGTGTCCAATGGGTCTTACTCCCAGGAAAGTGTCTTTAGGATTGCAGCCTAAATACACTGTGCTTTTTAAAAATAAAAAAGCACTTCTAATATCAACATGAGGGACATGATGCAAAGGAAAGGGATGCGAACGTCCAAAACTAGGCTCAATGAGCACCTGTTGGAGATGCTCTAGGGGGAATTCCTGCTGCAGGCAGGGGGTTGGACTAGATGACCTACTAGGTCCCTTCCAACTCTATGATTCTATGATTTGATCAGGGTACAGTTGTCAATGATGCAGTGGTCCTTGTCACTCATGCATAGGTGCCCCCAGTGGGTAGAACGTGCAGAAAATTTACACCTCAATCAAAGTTTTATTTGTGGGACGCACTTTGCGGATCCCTTCATATGCTCTTAGTTGGCAAACTGCAACTACTTTGCCTTGTCCTCAAGTGGTTCAGTCTTCATGGTCAGGTATACCTCCCTGCCTGACTTCCAGGCATTTGGCCCTGGATGCTTCAGACCATGTCCCCATTAAGTCTGGCATTTTCCTGCCGCTTCAATCAGATTGAATAAAGCAGTTCTTAGCCACTGCTTGAACTTCTGATATTTGCATCCCACTGTGTTCAAAGCTGCCTGCGCGTTGCACGGTTTCAGCGGCATCCTGTTTAGTGGCAGCCCTGTGGGAAAATACAAAGGAGGGAATCAAATGCTCTATTTATAGACCCTGCCTGCCTTTTAATGTAATGCTTTCTTTAGTGGGCAGACACATAATCACAAAGCATTTCAAAACGAAGGATTTCTGGCTGCTAACAAATAATGGATGTACGCAGAGAGAGCTGTGCCCACCATTACTGCTCAGGTCGTTGGACAAACAAAAGTCCCTGAAATTATCCAATCATGTTATTTTCAATGGCATGAAAGATGCAGACAATCTCCAAGCCTGGATGTTGCAATTGCAAATGCCTCTGTTTTTGCTCCCACCACCTGGAATGGCTCCGAAAGGGAGGGGAGCCTCACATTCAAGCTCTTGCAAAACCCAGGCTGCAATCCTAAGCTTCAGTTAGGCCAGCCCAAGCCCCGACATCAGTCCTGTGCTGACCTGGGGGTATCACAAAAGTGCCATAAGAAACTTCTGTGTCACTCCTGGGAGGTGTAGGCCAGTGCACAGACATGTGCTTGCCTCCCTACATCACCACAGCAGTGGGAAGACCAATGAGTTGTCCCACAGCAATGGGAAGACCAGTGAGTTGTCCCACAGCAATGGGAAGACCAGTGAGTTGTCCCACAGCAATGGGAAGACCAATGATTGCACCCTTAATGCTTTGTACCCCTGTAACACTGCATGTATCAGCCCTGATGCACTGATGCAGGTTACCAAGCCAGATGGACGACAAGGGGTTCTGCAGGTGTTAGCACTATCTGGGAGAAGAAGGGGAAGTTGTGGCCAGTGGCATCATGAACTGGCCAAAGGTTGAGGACCACAACTGATGACCACTCTCTTTTCTAGGAGAAAACCACTTGAGGACCACTCTCTTCTCTTGGAGAAGAGAGTGACACCACTAGTGGCCAGAATTTTGGAAAAATTGCTTTTATGAATAGTACCATGATGTTGTATATCACTGAAAAGGTAATGTTAGGCAGAATGTAATGAAACAACCATGTTGAATTATCTGTATTTTTCTATCAAATGTTATGGCCAATGGAAAACTGCTGGAGACCTTCTACCGCTGCTCTATAGAGTATCCTAACCTACTGCATCTGTGCATGGTTTGGAAATTGCACAGGGGCAGATAGGAAAGCGCTCCAGAGGGTTATCATCACCAGCGTCCAGAGGATTACTGGCCATCCTCTTCATCCTCTGGTAGATCTGTATAGCTCCCGGTATCTTAAGAAAGCCCAAATCATCATCAAGGATTCATCTCATCCAGGACATTTATTCTCTGAACTGTTGCCATCTGGCAGATGGTATAAGATAATGAAGACAAGAACGGATAGATTGAAAAACAGGTTTTTTCCCAGAGCTGTAGTTATATTAAATACCACCTAGTGATTAGTGCAATATTACTAATGCAGTATTAATATCGGGCTATCAGGTGTGAAGTGTTATCTAATATTAGTTGGAATGGTGGAAGAGACAGGAAGGATGTTTTTATGTTTTAACGTGAAATGGTTCTAATGTATTCATGTGTTATGCTTCATGTGTGATGTAATGTCCTTAGTATTCGGTGTGAATGGATTGCACCCAGTTTTACTGTGTAGTATACAGGTGCACGAAGCAATGGCAACAAAGGATGATGATGGTGATGACGATGATGATGATGATGATGATTATACATAAATGCACAGCAAACAATTTCATGCTGGTTTCATTCACTTCACCAGTCAGACCCTTCCCAAGAGTCTAGGACTGTGTGATGTAGCGGCGTATAATTTGTGCTGATCCCAGAAGAGCGGCTTTCTACAGTTGGCAGAGTGATGATGATAATGATGATGATTGTTATTGTTGTTGTTGCTATTATTATTACTATTATTAGTATTATGGGCCAAGGTTCTGGGTTTCTGTGGGAGGCACCTGGCAAAGAAGTTATGCTCAACACCTTATTAAAGAATGATTTTTGTGTTGTTTGCACAAAAAAATTCTGACCCTTTCCTCGTTTCCACATTGCTCTTTTCATCTTCAGGAGGCACATGAGTGTGAGGCATATAAACGCTCCTTTGATTTCAGCCTTCCTGGCATTAATTTAATTATTGCCTTAATCTGCTTAAGCTCTTCTAGCATGAGAACATTTGGCTCTCTAAGCCAAAGAGAATGCTCAAGAGAAAGCCTCTTTTTTTTTTTTTTTTTTGGTCACTTATAGAAATTTATCAGAGGCAGTTGGATGTGGCTCCAGTTCCAGGTACAGCTCAGTTAATTATTTTATGAGAAAGGTTGTCAGCAAAGCCCTTAGAGAAGTTGGAAGCCTTTTAATTTAAGGAACAAATGATATTCACCTACAAGGGAGGGAAGTGTAGAGCTCTATCGACTCTGTTCTTGATGAAATTTCCACCTCCACTTTTTTTTGGTATAACTTTTAATAGAAAAGGGCTGCGGATGCTTAGTGGTTAAAGACGCTGTGTTTGTCAACCTGAAGGTTGGCAGGTCGGTGGTTTGAGACCCAAGTACTGCAGGGTAAGCCAGAGCAGACCTGTTGAATTGATGCCTACCTGGATCGAGGTGCTGGCTGGCTAGTCCTTTGTCTGGAAATTAGGCAAAGTCATTTGGGCAACCAGCTGGCTGAGCATCCAGCTGCCTCGACCTTCAGGTTGACGTTGAGGGGTATTCTTAAGTGGTTTAAGGTTGGCCCTGAGTCCGTTCGCCCTCTATTTTTGTTGTTACCCACATGACATTAGAAAGCTGTCCCTAATTTTGCCATATTGGTTATTGTAATAATTAATTTATAAAGTGGCCCCTTAATCCAAGTCTGTCTCTGCTGTTTCATTCTCACCTGTGGGGGTGAGGAAGGGGTGAACCCTTTGTTCTGGTTGTTGCATAACACCAAGTTAGCAAATCTAGGATAAAAACCATTCCCCCCACAATAAAAAAGCAGGCCTCCATCAGTCTTGAAAGACTGATCATGCTCGGCGCTACATACACTGCATGTGAAGCACAAAAGCCTGGGTTAGATTGTTATGGAGGATAGGCTGTTACCCAAGCAGCAAATCCCCCTCTCCACGCCACTGAATTAGTCCAGTGGAAAGGCAGAGCCAATACGCTTGGATCCAGCTGGCGTCGCAGAGCTGGGCTAAGGACAGGAGCTCACCCTGTCTTGTAGGGCTGACCCGAGTCTCGAACCCTGGTCTGCTTGTTAACAGGCACAGCGTCTTAACCACTCACACCACCCACAGCCCCCCACAATAAATGAATACATAAATAAATATATAACGGTCTAGTCTTTTGAATGCAAAAATAAAAATTGTCCACAGGCCAAAAGGAAATAGAAATGAGAAGAAAAAGAAACCAGAGGCAAACATCAACATTTTCAAATGAACGAAGATGTTCCTGTTCAGCAAAACCATTTATTAAATCACCGCCCACAGCACTTTGTCTGTGTGTGCATCCTTTCCTGGCTCTTTTATTCATTCATTTATTTATTTGCTTTCCCTCTTTGTTTTTTTTTAAATCATGCATGAAAGTGTTTGCTGTGAGTCTGCAATCTACACACACACACACACACACACACAAACACACAAACTCACTCACTCTTTTTCCAATAAATAAAGCTTCAGCAAATTCTAAGAAAAAAAATTTCGGAAATCTGAGTGCTGTATATAATATACATTTTGGAGCCTGGCCAGTATATTCTGGGAGAAACCCTGTGAACAGAGATGTCACTATGGTTTGTGACCCCTGGTGCAAGAGGCCAAATATCAGCCCCATGATGGATGTTGTGGATTGGACAGTGCCCTGATGGTGCACCATCATCACGCCCCTGATTTTTTTTGGTCACTTATTTTTTGGCTATAACTGTTGGTAGAATAAAGATATTTCAACAGAGTTTGTTTCGTTGCACTCTGCAAGAAATTATGCTTCAAATAAGCAGGCCTTCGTCAGTCTCGAGAGACTATGGTATCGTGTTCGGCGCTGCATGCGCTGCATGCGAAGCACGAAAGCCTGGGTTGGATTGTTATGGAGGATAGGCTGTTACCCAAGCAGCAAATCCCCCCTCTCCACGCCACTGAATTAGTCCAATGGAAAGGCAGAGCCAATACAATTGGATCTAGCTGCTTCAAATGATATATAACGTAATGGTATTTTTTTATTTTTATTTAACTCAATTTATACCCTGCCTTTCCTCCCCCATAAGGGGGAGCCCAAGGCGGCTAACACTGAAGAATAAAACATCATTAAAATTGCTAATAAATACAAATTAAAACATCATTAAAATACAATTAAAATACAATTAGAATAATTAGACTAGGAACAATTAAAAACAAGCTAAAAGACATTTGTTAAAACAATAAAATAAAACACTAACACACTGCCCCCCCCACCCTCTGCCCTGTTTAAAACACTTTTTTAAAATAAAAGGTTTTAAGGCTCCGCCTGAAGCTCTGTATTGAGGGAGCTTTCCTCAGTTCTATGGGGAGGGAGTTCCAAAACCAGGATGCCACCACCGAGAAGGCCCTATCTCTGGCCACCACACCTCTCACATCTTTTAGTCGTGGCACAGTCAGTAGGGCCCCCTCAGATGACCTTAGGTGACGGGTCGGATTGTACAGAAGGAGGCAGTCCCTCAGGTACCCAGGACCTGAGCTGTTTAGGGCTTTAAAGGTCAGGATCAGCACTTTGAATTCAGCCCGGAAACGAATGGGCAGCCAGTGTAGTCGCTGAAGCAGTGGCCCAACAGAGTCGAACCGACGAGCCCCAGCAACCACACGGGCCGCCACATTCTGGACTAATTGCAGCTTCCGGACCGTCTTCAGAGGCAGCCCCACGTAGAGCGCGTTGCAATAATCTAGTCTCGATGTCACTAGGGAATGGGTCACCGTGGCCAGATCCAAACAACTCAGGTACAGTTGCAGCTGGCGGATCAGCCGAAGCTGAGCAAAGGCTCCCCTGGCCACAGCCGCCACCTGGGACTCCAGGAGCAGCTGTGAATCCAGGAGAACCCCAAGCTGCGAACCTGCTCCTTCAGAGGGAGTGCAACCCCTTCCAGAGCAGGATGATATTCCAATACCTGAGTCGAGGACTTCCGGACCAGGAGAACCTCTGTCTTATCAGGATTTAATCTTAGCTTGTTCACCCTCATCCAGTCCCCCGCTGCCTCCAGACAACGATTCAGGACTTCAACTGCCTCCTTGGACTCAGGAGGAAAGGAGAGATAGAGCTGGGTGTCATCGGCGTACTGATGACACCTCACTCCAAACCTCCAGATGACCTCTCCCAGCGGCTTCATGTAGATGTTAAAAAGCATGGGGGAAATTATTGGAAAGTATTATTGGAAAGTACCAAGATTTTAAATGTTTGACCAGTAGTGATGTCATCCCCTCCATCTGCATCACCACGTGTGGCCCCCAGCCATGCCATTATATTAGAAAATCCATCTTATGTCGACATAACCTTAATCTTTCTCTGGATCAGCTACTGAAGAGTCCAACATGTGTGTTCCTGTTCATCTATGCAGCTCTTCATACCGTTTGTGCAGATGAGACATTTCTGGGTAAATAGAGCTCAGGGAGAGTTCACTTGATTTTTTATGGTTTAATTTATTAGAATGTGATCCCAGCATAATTTGGACAAGAAAGGTCATTTATGCACCTTGTATCCATTAACAGAGCACTACAGAACTCAAGAGGCGCATAATTATGCAGTTCTGTGAGAGGTTTATGAAATTTCATTAGGGAGGTATTTTACCAACCTTGACGGCTTTGGCTGTTAAAAAAAATTATTTATTTTAAAATGTGCTGATCACCTCCTTAAGATACCAAAGGAAGCACCGGGGCTGGCAGGGGCGAGCGCACCCTCCGTCTGGACACCACCTTAATGACAAACCGAAAACGACAAGAAAATTTTTGGAAGTAACTTATCAAGAAGGTTGAGCGAGATGAAATATGCAAATATTTTAAGCGCTTCAAAATGTTTAATGCAGAAGAGACTCAAACTAACCGAAGAGCTCAGGCAAGCTGAGCATGCAAATGATTGATCATGCCTTCCAAACCAATTTCCCCCACACTCCTCCTCCACACAGGCACTTTTTGCTGTGGCCATTGGAAATAAGATGAATGATTAGTTTTGAGAACCTGATTCAGGTTATTCCAACACTTTGTAGATGGTGCTCCAGGAGGAAGCTCAAGATCAATGGATGTGACACCGTTTTCTATCAGTTAGCAACTACAGTCAATTTGTGCTGACCACTTACCAGCAGCCTGGGAACTATATCTTCATCTCCCCACTGCCTGCCGTGCGCCAACCTCTTGCACACAATAATTGTGCACAGAATCAATGCATGATGGAGGGAGGCAAAGAATCTGTTCCTGCTTCCCCCCACGTCCACATGTTGTTGGGACTTACCTTACACATGCATAAGCAGTGATATACAAGAGGGCGGGGGTATGAGGGACAAATGCCTTGGGTACCAAGCTTGCAGTGCTGTGCCATCATCCACACACCTATGGAGCCCCACCACATCACTCAGTTTGCTGGCATGCCAATCTAAGGAGCCATTGGCCCAGGGGTAGTCTAAAGGCCAGAGAAACAGTGTGGTGCCTCCATGACCCTACAAGACCTTTGTAGGGTTGGAGAGAGTATGGGCAGTCTCTTTGGCATCTGGCCCAGGGGTAGTCTAAAGGCCAGAGAAACAGTGTGGTGCCTCCATGACCCTACAAGACCTTTGTAGGGTTGGAGAGAGTATGGGCAGTCTCTTTGGCATCTGGCCCAGGGGTAGTCTAAAGGCCAGAGAAACAGTGTGGTGCCTCCATGACCCTACAAGACCTTTGTAGGGTTGGAGAGAGTATGGGTAGTCTCTTTGGGCCTGGCAGCCTGGCTAGTGGGGATGGCAAACCAATGCACAGGGAGGCACCTTGCGGCATAGGGTAGCATCTTGCAGTTGTTGCCTCATCTAGTACTGGGCCAGGATCAGCACAGGGTGCAAGTGATTTGTCTATAACTTTAAATGTATGTATACAGTTCCACCACCTTAAAGATGGAAGCCTATCTCCAGATGCCCCTTCAGGGCCCAGTAGCTTCAAAATCTCACCAACAAGCAGCAAAAATGTGATCTTTGGCAGGAGATTGAGTCAACTGAAGCTTATCAAATAGAAAATCGAGCAGTGGAGTGTCCTCCTAACCACTGAGGGGACACCCCACTGTGATCATTTACTTGCTGTTTGTCTTCCTGATCTTTTCCCCCATTAAATTATATTCTCTGCCTGGTTCCCACCATTTATTGTGGTGTTGGGACTGTGTGTAGTGGCCAGTGGCACATCTTTGAGGCAGGAGGAGCAAAGGGCAGGGGGAAGAACCTGGTCGAGGAGCAGAGTCTTGCAACACACCTGCAAACCATCCATGGCACTCCAATGTGCCAGAGCGTCATGGGTGAAAATCACTGGAGTAGACCTTAAACTTTCCATTGTTCAAAGGTAGCTATGCAAGGTGCACTTTCCTTTGGATGAAACTGAAAGCACATGGTATCTTTATAAAAATACATGCAGAGCAAATTGGAAGCAGACAGACGGAATTTCTGTCCAACGGATAAAAATTCTGCTCTCCCTGCATTTGATTTCCAGAGAGGCTATTTAAAACAGCGGTTGGTAACAAGGCTATGTGTCTGTGTACAGCGGAGCGTAAAGGAAAAAGGCTTCGTTCTCTGAAATACTATCTTACCCACTTTCCAAAGTCGTAATTTTTGGAAAAAATTGAGTAAAAAAATTCAGTAGTGGCACTACTGAAGTGCCACTACTGGAAAGTAACATGTGGTCAGTCTAGTCAGGGGCCAAAAGTCGCTTTCATGTGGCTAGTTGGATGTTAGTTGGTAAATTCATTATCTCTAGTAATATTATGCAGCACCATTAAAAACAATCAAATACACCCAGTTACAGAGATATTACAAACAAGTTCTGAACATGTTATAATTCAACAGGACAACTGCAACACATACCATGAGTGTTAGGATTGGACTCCAAGTGCCCAGGATTAGGACCATTCTAAAGCCTTGCACCCTTTGGACTGGACTGCACTCCCTTGCACCTTCCACACCAACCAAAGCATGTCTGTTTACTCACGAGTAAACAATGCAAAGGGGAGCTTGGAAGGGGGAACTTCCTCCAGGGGTGATTTTGGGGGCTGCCTTCCTTGGATCAGGACCCTTCCAGTGTCTTTGGCTCTTCCTCTCAGCCTCCTCTTTCCAACAGACTATGGCGTGTTCACCTACTCAAGAGTAATGGATCTCAAAACTCAAAATTATCTCATTCTCAAAACAGATTGTTGCATTGGACTCTTCTCTCGAAGCTGAATTCAACAACATATGACTTGAGGGGGTAGTGCGCACCATCGCAAAGTTGCTTTTTTGGGGTGCCACAGCCCCCCACTGCGCATCACTCCCCCTGGGTGCATCAACCAGTGCAGGCTGCACCCCCTGCACTCCTCTGGTGACACCAGTGCTCACAGGGAAGAAGCTACTTCCTCTTTGAGAAGAGACCTTATACTAGAGAAAAGGTTTTACCTTTAATGCTTCCCTTTGTTCAGTTCATTCTCCTTATTAACCACATCCCAGGACAATTCAGGGGGTGGATTAGATATTCTATTGGGTCTAGAACTTCATAATAGATCCTTTCAACAAGGATTGGTTTCCACTCTTATTCCAAGGTGCTACCACCCATGATGAGTCCAACAGGTCCAATTTGGCCAGATTTGGCCAACCCTTGGCTAGATTCGGACCAGAGGTTGCTGGTTTCCTTGGGGCCTCATCTGGTAATGGTCTCTTCAGGAGAGAAACCAATGGCCCACGACAGTAATGTTGATAATGTTGGAAGCTTAATCAACTCAGTAGAATGATGACCACAGAGCATCCCCTTCTGTGGTTCAAGAGCCGTTCCCTCCACCCTGGATTTTGTTTTGGCGCATGCAAAAATCAAGACAGAGACCAGAATCAGACTTTAGAACAGGTTTATGTTCAGATCATGAAGGCTCGTATCTGCAGCGTCTGGTGAAGACCAGAGTTTCCTAACACTTGAATGGACCAGAAGCACTAAAGCTGCCCCTGCTTGCATGTGGGTTTGGGGCTGGTGGAGAGCCATGTGCTCACATCAGGAGAGAGGATGAGAGATCGAGAGAGAGAAGCAAGAGGAAAAAGGTCCAAACTACACCTCCTGCAATGGTCACTGAAAGGGGACAGGTAGAGAGGTCATTCAGGATAGGGGGTGGTTCCCTGCACCTTCTGACATGTGCAGGTCGGTGTTGTCTCTTTTCTTCCCAACAGATAATACACAACACATGAAAAGTAATTCCCACTGTAGTCACCATCTGTATCACCGGCTATATGTAAAAGCAATATTGGATCGCAGCGACATGGGAAGGATTCAATTTACAGGGTGTCAAAACATGCTGTGAGTGTTATAGAAAATGAGCTTCCTTGCACTGTTCATCTGTGAAACACACTCATCTCATTTCCTTTGCTGAAAAGCACATTTGTGTCAACGCGAAAGAACAATAAGGATGCTACTTGCAAAAAAAAAAATGTCAACCGTTATTTTGTATGTTTCCCAAAGATTTTTGATCCGACTAAGTTTTTATCCTCCGATTCAAGGCAGCTTTCATGATGGATTCTGACATGTTTATTTCCTGCTCCTCCAGCTTTACTTAAAAATGTCCTATAAATGTTAAATTCCAGCCGTCTCCTCTCTCCCAAAACGATGTTGGAAATTATTTGTTTGCTGCTGTTTTAGTGATATTTAGTTTTGTTTCTAAAGGATTTTTTAATGCTCATTTCATTATTCATTTTATGAGGGATAGTAAACAAAAATAAAAATACAACAACAGCAAAGCTTGAGCAGCGGTCTAAGGTCTTTGCTGAATGTTTTCGGCTTTTATTGAGTACTTCTTGTGAAACATCAGGATAGTTATTGAAAAGATCTGCAGAAGTGTAGTGTAGGTTGAAGACAATTACGGTGTGTTTGCGTCTTAATGACTCAGGTTTCACATAATTACTATTTTTCAAATATCAGCAGGGTTCTCTACTCATGCCAACATTCATTGCAATAATTCTTCCATGGGGAGCCCAATCCTAACCTGCATTGTCACAGCTAGAACTGATGACTTGCACTAGACCCTACACACAGTGGTGGCCTTCAGGGGGTTCTCACAGGTTCTATAGAACCCTTTGCTAATGAGCACCTGGTTCTGAGAACTGGTTACTAATGGGACATAGAACCTGTTGTTAATTTAGGTTATTAGGACATAGAACCTGTCTTAATTCATTTGAATCCCACCACTGCCTACACATATTTGGAGGCAGCTGAAGGTCAACTAAGAGTAAGGTGATATTTTTCCCCTAACCCCACGCTGAACCACAGCAATCCCTATGGGACTTAAAAGATATGCACTGCCCTATTTGTTGGCACATATCTGGGAAGCCGATGTCACACTGCCTGACCAGAGAGCATTCCAGCTCATGAAAGCAAACAAGCAATAGAATGATCCAAGAATGGCTCCAGAATGGACCCAAAAGAGAAAGGAAGGGTTGTATGCATGCCACGGCAAGGCTCCCTGCAAAACTCAGTGCTTTGCACCCCCTCTAGCTATGCCACTGTTTCTGAGGATAGTTGAGGATGATTACATCGGCGCGTGTCCGAATCGGTACACTGGGTTTTCAGGCGACCCCACCACTACCAGTTCGGTAGCGGCGGGGTCATGTGAACAACTGGTTCGGGCGATTCAGCCCAAACCGGCTTGGGCCCATGCCTGATTCCACCCCTTTTTATTAACGCCCCATACCTCGCAACCACCATTCTGACATCAGCTCCCACCCAATGCTGCCTCGTGCAAACCTACCAAGTGGATCTGGTACCCACAGGTTGGCAGTCTCACCTTTCTGCTGGCTCCCAAGTAGATGAAAATGTGCTTGATGGCAGTTTTGTGACAGTCACAGCTGCTGCAGTGCCATTACTGAAAAGGCCCTTTTTCTTGCCTCTGCCCCACGCACCTCCATAGGTGGCAGGACTTGAAGCAGGACCTTCTCTGATGACTTGGTGGAATGGGCTGGATTGTATGGAAGTAGACAGTTCTTAAGATAATTTGGGCTCAACCTATTTAGGGCTTTGTAAGTCAAAACTAGCACCTTGAAATGGCCTGGAAACAAATGGGCAGCCAGTATAGTCGCTGGAGGAGCGACCCGACAGAGTCAAATTGTCTAGCTCCAGCAACCACATGGGCCAAAACATTTTGAATTAATTGCAGTTTCCGGACCATTTTCAAGAGCAGCCCCACATAGATCACACCACAGTAATCCAGACTTGATGTCACTGTGGCGTGCTAATGGATCTTTGCTTGCCTTACACCAAAGGAACCCCTTCTCTATCAGGAGCAAAAGCTCCAATGTGTATTCTGACATTTAATGAATGGATCAGTCTGTAATCATCCTCAACTATCCTCAGAAACAGTGGCATAGCTAGAGGGGGTGCAAAGCACTGAGTTTTGCAGGGAGCCTTGCCATGGCATGCATACAACCCCTTCCCTTCTCTTTTGGATCCATTCTGGAGCCATTCTTGGATCATTCGATTGCTTGTTTGCTTTCATGAGCTGGAATGGCTCCGAAGGGAAAGGGTCACATGCATGCTGTGGTGAAGCTCCCTGCAAAACCTAGTGTTTTTCACCCCCTCTAGCTACACCACTGTGCAGAAAGCTGGTCTTTTTTAGGGACTGCACACTGGAGGGTGTGAGTTCAGGAGGGATGATTTACACAAGAGTCCAAAATCAACACTACTACACTTCTGGAATCACTAGCTAAATCACTTATTTAACTTATTAAGATAGTTGCATCCCAATTTTAAACTAGAAACCTTTAAGGAATAAAATATGACAAAACAATTAGATAGAATGAGCTAATATGATGACCCACACAGTAAAAGGATGCTACAACCAACAATGTTCATATATGCCCATCTGAATCAAATCATCAGGTTAGGCTGACTCAGGACTCAGTGTGCCCAGTTTGATATTGGAGGCTGGCAGGGCTGCCATGGAAGGGGGGAAAGCTAGTGCAGAAGGGCAAATCCAGAGTAACTACAGGGAGTCCTTGCTCCAGTGTAAGAACAACTTACTCTGGATTCCAATATGAATTTCACATAGGTTTTCACTAGGTGGTGCAGTAACTACGGGTGCACGTAAAGTCCCTTACATGCTCCCGTAGTTACTCTGGATTTGGGGGTGAGTCCCAGTGATTCCTGTAACTGAACTCTATTGGTGCTAAAATATAGAAAACTGTATGTGTATAACACATGTACAAACTGTTCATAATTGAAAATCCTTATGTGATTACAGATACCACCCCTACGTGCTCATATGGTGTAGCTAGAGGGGGAAACGTATCATTTTCTTATATTTTTGTTTTGTTCCTTATGTTTACATTCATCCTCATTTATGGTTTTTTGTTTTGTTTTTGTTTACCATTAAATTTGATTTGTTACTGCATTTATTCATTTTTGTTATACGTGGATTTCAATGGAGAACCAACCCAGGCTGTGATGTAAATAACTTTGCCAATTTCCAACTAAATTACCGGTACATGACATTTTGAGAGATTGTACTACTCCGTCAAGACATCGTATCTGAAAATGTGCAGATGGATTCAAAGAACCGGTTTTTTAGGCACTTGAATGAGGGGCAGACATTTGTTTAAGATTTGCATTTATTTCAGGAAAATAGGGAACACAGCGTCTCCTCTTCTGCTACTAACTTCTGTATTTCTTGGCCAATTGATATATCTTTGGCTAGTCTACAACTCCCTTAAGGCACGGTATCTGAAAAGGTACAATCCTAACTTGTGCTGGAATAGGCAGACTGGAATACCTGAGCTGTATCCAGAGTAAATTTGGGGACTGCTACTGCAATAAGAATGCAAGGAAGGGGAAACTCGTCTCCATCCCTGTGGTAGGGCTTAAACAGTCCAAACAGATCCACACCTAGGTAACCTCTAGATCTAGACCTAGACCTAGGCCACCATTCTAGAGGTGGCTTAAGTCTAAGCAGAAGGGAGGAGGCTCAGTCGGAAGTGAGCCAAACCTTCCACCCCCTTATGGTTGCCATATATCCCTGAAAACCAGGACTGTCCCAGTTTTCAGGAATTGTGTTCACATACTTGCTAGTTTGATAGGGGATCCTGTCCTGTTTTTATGGAAGAGAATTATGGCAACCCTACACTCCCTAACCTTTTGCCCATGGATTAGCCATTCAAATCCATTCTGTGCAGGGGAAGCCAAAATTGAGACATTTGCATCTTCTCTGGCATTTACCTCTATTTTGTTCCCATTGCTTGGAATAGTTCCCAAAAGGAGGGGAAGGGAACCCTTGCATGCTGCACTGAGGCTCCCTGCAAAACATATTGCTTTGCAACCCCTGTAGCTATGCCACCAGTATGCCACCTCATATTATTTGGAGAGGTGGATAGAACCACTTTGTACTGTTCCTCTTACCAGCCTCTACAAGAGTCTTTTTTTTCTCCTCCAGACATCCACCTTGCCCCCTTCCTTTCCTATCTATCTATCTATCTATCTATCTATCTATCTATCTATCTATCTATCTATCTATCTATCTATCTATCTATCTATCTACCTATCTATCTATCTATCTATCTATCTATCTATCTATCTATCTATCTATCTATCTATCTATCTATCTATCTCTCTATCTCTCTCTCTCTCTCTCTGTCTGTCTGTTGTCACTCTGGATTGCACCCTTACTTAGAAGCTTAGGCTACAATCCTAATCATATCTACTCAGAAGTAAGCCCCATTGTACTCAACTGGTCTTACTCCCAGGAAAGTGTGTTCTGGATTGCAGCCTAAATTCAAGTGCAAACCTATTCCTGTCTTACTCAGATGTAAGCTCCACATTATAGTCAATTGGACTTACTCCCAAGAAATTGATGTTAGGATTGCAGCCTTAGGCAATTGCTTAGAAATTATGCACCTGATTGTACAATCCAACTGTTATTTAATGCGTTCACAAGGCAGCATTTTGCCTCTCAGGTCAGCAGGAGATCCACAAACCATTACCCAGAACAGGATGACTCTAACTGACACCCCTGATGCTCTTGTTTAGGAGTTTGCTTCTTAGTTTCCCTAAAGTTCAAAGTTTAAATAAATTTAATTTGATGGGGATGAGGAAAGCCTCAGGGATCCTGGCTGGGAACAGCTCAGGAAGAGGCTATTTTGAAATGGAAATGAAAGAACACAGGGCCAGGATCGCCTAACAGCAAAACGGAGAATACATTCTGGAGTCCTGAGCGTCGTACCTACCAAATCGGTTGCGACAGCTTAACAGAATCTAAATAATTAAACTGTGGCCTCGTCAACAAAGTTGGAGGGAACGCCAGAGGCCTGTTGTGATGGCCACCACATGCTTTTGGGGGCTCTGAAATTGCCCAGACCCCACCAACCCCAAATATGTCCTCATGTCGCCATTTAAACTTCATGTGCATGTCCAATGATGCTGTCTTCTAATGAAGAAAACCAGTCCTCCATTTAGGTCAAGGTTGATCGCTCTGATTGGCAGCAGTTCTCCAGGATCCCAGAGAGGGGGCTTCCCAGATGATCAGATGTCATAACTGGAAAAGAGGACACTTCAGGACACCCCCTGAAATGTAGGACACCCAAGAAAAATGCAGGATATTACAAAATAAAAGATAATAGCACTTGAATTTCTTTCTTTCATGTGGTTAATTTAAACACTATCCCTACAATCCAGAGTAACTATGGGAGCACGTAAGAGACATCTACATCGACGTAGTTACAGAACGTAACTACGTAGTTACAGAAAACCTATGGGAAATTCATACTGCAATCCAGAGTAAATTGTTCTTACGTCGGAGCAAGGACTCCCTATAGTTACTCTGGATTGCGCCCATTGGCTGCAATTGTAACCTCCAGTTCGGCCAGCCTAAGCCTGGGCATAAATCCTGTGCTGACGCAGGGGTGTCACAAAAGTGCTATACAACACTTGTACATCACTTGGGGGAGGCTTAGGCAAGAGCACAGACATTTGCTTATCTCCCTACATCACTAATGATGGAAAGGAAAGACTAATGAGTTGTGCCAGCCTAGGTTAGGATTGCACCCATCACATGAGGGGATGAAGGGGATGGGATTACCCCATCTGAGAGGGTGACCAAGGGGGTGGTATCTTGGGAAAAACCCAGCCCATTAGTGATGCCAATTGAGATGGTGACTAAGGAAATGGTACCTTGGAAAAACCCATCACGCTCCCTGAGCTCAGCCGTATCCTTGCTCAGGTCAAAGTGGTCAAAGACTATGGAGGAAAGATGTCACCCCCTCCCCAGCAGCTGCCAGAATTTTTCCTGGGCAGACTTCAGGTGCTTTATGCTCTACAGAGGATTGTCAGACGCAGAGGTACTTGACGGTGATTTGATGACGTAAACACATCACGCTCAATTACTTCTTCTAGCAAGTAGGAAATAATTGGCATTGATGTGAAGGCGTCATCACATCAACGCCAATTTCTTCTGTCTCGGTGCATCGGTTAGAGGGCACACCATAAGTGACTGCCCCGGGTATCACCAAATGTAGTGTTGCCACTGATTGGGAAACACAAATATGGGCACAGCATAAATAGTGACATTTGACAACACAATCTTAAACAACTGATGTACTCACTGGGTTCTCTTTTTCCAAGACTTGTCCTCTTTTTTAGCCTTGCATCCTGAAAAAAATCTTCACTGTTCTCATTTTCCTTATGAGTAAGCAGCATGTAGCCTTCTTGTAATTAAAAAAAATTGTAATTAATAAATTAGGTGTAATAAATTGTATGTTTTAAATTTTAAATTTAATATAGGCTGCAATCCTAACCTCCAAATAGGCTGGCCTAAGCCTGGGGGTATCACAAAAGAAACAGGATACCCCTGTGCTGACCTGGGGGTATCACAAAAGAAACTGCTGTCCCACTCCTGGGGGAGGGGTTAGGCCAGTGCACAGACATGCGCTTGCCTCCTTTCATCACCATGGAATGGTAGGACTGATGTATGCAATGGTGCAGCTGGAGAGTGGTGGAGGGGTCGCTCTGCCCTGGGTACCACCCATAGGGGGTGACAATGTTGGGGGCAACCAACATCAAAACGACATGAAGGAATGGAGAAACCTCATCATGTCATATACCCTTGGATCCGTATTGAAGAGCAGAATCCAATGCAACAATCTGTTTCTTAATATCTCCTTCATATAAAAAGTTATTGCTAAAAAACTAAAAATAAAAACCAGCAAGTAGGTGAATGTGCCATGGTCCATCAGAAAGGGCAAGCTGAGAGGAATCCAAGGACACCAGAATGGTCCTGATTCAATGAACACTGCCCCCAAATCACCCCAGAAAATTTCTCTTTTAACAGCATTGACCCTATAAAAATTGAAACGGAACCATATTGTGCCTGTACTTGTGAGTAGGCCAACTTGCCTTATATAGGGCTAAAAGGAAGCAGGTCCTAATCCAATGAATGCAGCCCCACCATTCACCCCAGAAGGAAGTTCTTGCTCCAGGCTCCACTGCATTGAGCTTATGGAAAGTGGAAGTAAACTGCACAGCCATGTTTACTCACACGTTAGCAACCATGCCTGGCCTCCAGTTCAGGTCAGGCTCAGAGAAATGCAAGTCCCCCAGGATGGTCCTGATTCAGCAAAAGTGGGAGCTCAGCCAGTACTCCAGAAGCTTAGTGGGAGCTCAGCCAGTACTCACCTCCGCCCTCTCTCCCCAAAAAGGCTTGAGCGATAATGGGAGGGCTGAAAACCCTATTGGTTTTTTTCTGTATTTATAGGGGGTATTGTTGCAGGCAGGCTATAAGACAGAATTGGTTTGGTGGACGGTGACTGCAAGGTGTCCTTTTCCTGGACATGTCCTCTTTTTTAGCTTTGTGACCTGGGAAAAAACTCCACTCTTGTCCTTTTCTTCTTCCAAGATAGAGGACCTGGGTTCCAGATGCTGGGCAGTATATCACTGAGTACTACGTGCATGGGAGTAATAGCAGGGTAGGGTACTGACATTCACCAACTGCTTGTGAGGAAATATCCACTGCATATATTTTCTGGCCATTACTATTAATTTCATATCTATCATTACTATCTCTCAGTCTTACTGACCTCACAGGGTTGTTATAAAGACAAAAAAGGGGAGGAACAACCCTGAGTGGAGGTAAAAACGGGAGGTATAAAATATGGTAAATATTAATAGTTTATTAAGTAATTGAAACTGATAATAATTAAATAATTTTGTCGTATGGGGGTGTAAAAAAATTTATGGACCCTGGGTGCCAGATGACCTAGCTACGCCACTGAATACCTGTTCAGTACGTGTTCACCCTGTGTACTCATGCCAATGAGCTGCACACCAGCGGTGTAGCAACAGGGGGTGCAAAACTCTACATCATGTAGAGAGCTTCACTGCAGCATCATCTCTCCTATGGGGCCATTTTGGGCAGAGGAAGCAAACCAGAGGGATTGTGCCCCTATTTTGCTTCCACTGCCTTGGGATGTCTCAGAAGTGGGGAGGGGACCATTGCCTGCTGCAGTGAGACACCCTACAATTTTTAGTGCTTTGCACCCCCATAACTATTCCACTAGTTCCATTGATTAAAACTCACCCTTCAGTTAAAAAACTAACCTTGCCTATTAACTGGTCAAAGCTTCCGTTGGCTAACCATTGAACTGCCAAAGCTGGCATCCCTACTTAGCGCTTAAATTTTCCATATGTATTTAATTTGATATTGTTTGATGTTTCCCTTCCTTCTTCCTTGCGTTTGCCACTCAGCATCCCCTTTCTTTGTTTCTCGTTAATTTCACGACAGGCTCCGCACGGAAATCTCATCACCGAAGATCTAATCAAACTGGAAAGAATTGGCCAGGGAGGGCGGAGGGAGGAGGGAAAGATGGTGAACAGGATTACATCCATTTTATCAACTCCACAGCAGCCAGAGCTGCTTCAATGAAGATAAATGAAGAACTCCATCATCTCTCTTTGTAGACTTATTTAACCAACAGACTGTCTGCTGTACGATTTGTGATGGGTTTACACAGTGGAAACTAAGTGAGATGTATCTTGGCTGCCAAATCCCACTATTCCTTTGGGTTTCAGATTTAGTACAATGGAACCACTTTCATTATCTTTGTGTTAGAGATAATGGATAATAAACCATCCTGCTGTACCCCAAGGAGGTCTTCAGAGATCCCAGAAATTCTCCTACCACACTGGATATGGCGGAAACGTCCCCCTCCCTCCTTAAAGTGGCTTTGAATCAAAACAAAAGTGGCTTAGGTGTTTTAAAAGCAATAATTAAGCTTCACTTCAGTTTTTTCCCATATATCTTCTGATTGTAGGGACATTTGAAAAGCATTAGTATGGCCAGGAAAACAGTGTTATTATTCCTTCCAACATTATTCCTTCTCTCCCTACAAAGCTGTCAGTGAGGCCTTGAAACATTTTCTTTATAAGATCCTTCAATTAATGCCAGGCTGTTTTTAAGATTTTGTTTTTATCGTGATTTTAGGGTGTAGAATTGTTTTAATTGTTTTTAAATATTTTTAAAAGGTTTTTAATTATTATGATATGTGTTTTATTATATTAAATAATATATTGTTGTAAGACGCTTTGGATTCCCTTGGAAGAAAAGCAGGGTATAAATGAATGAATGAAAGAATAAATAAATAAACCCTGCCAAGGCTGCAATCCTAAAAACACTTTCTTGCGAGTAAGACCCACTGAATACAATGGGGCTTACTTTTGAGTAGACACGGTTAGGATTGTGCTTCAAGTTTAATTTCTTCCATTTCAATGGATAGTCAAACATCTGTAAGAGAAAGTTCACTGTTATCAATGTAAAGTCCAATCCTGCTTACCATCATGGGTTCAATGTCTTACTGTTCGTACAATCTACTTACTCTTCACCATCATCAATATCAGAACTGAATATTTCATACCCCTCGTGTTGGTGGGATGTTTGTTCTACCAATATTTGCTATCAAAAAAGCCTTAGGGCTACCCACTGGTTCCACAGGCCACAGGGTTGCCTGTTCCCAGAAGTGCAGCCTGATCCCAGGAGGGATGCTCTGCCCCCGCCTGGATCGCACTTGAAGGAAGTGCTGCTTCCTTATCAGAGCTGCACTCACCTGCACCGCCTTCACTATTCAAACAAGTGGTTACCTGGTCGGCCATTACTAAGGTTTGCAGACCGGGGCAGCCCCTAACACCCCTCCCCAAAATGCCCTACCAGCAGGCACCCCCAGGTAAGCCCAATCCCAGCCATGTCTACTCAGAAGTAAGCCTATTAAGTCAATGGAGCTTACTGCTGAGCCAGGGAGGGGGTCCTTCCCTATGCAGCCCAATCCCAGCCAGGTCTACTCAGAAGTAAGCCCAATAAGTCAATGGAGCTTACTCCTGAGTCAGAGAGGAGGTCCTTGCCTATGCAGCCCAGTCCTTCCCTATTTACCTCTCTCACCTCCCTTTCCCCTCACTTGCATGGCTTGTGTTGCTGCAAACTGCTTTAAGGGCATCTTACATGTATGTGTCAGGATCATGCATATTGAATTCACCTGCATGGCTGGGGTTGCTGCAAACTGCTTTGAGGGAGTCTTACATGTATGTGTCAGGATCATGCATGTTAAATTCACTTGTGTGGCTTGTGTTGCTGCAAACTGCTTTGAGGGTGTCTTACATGTATGTATAAGGATCATGCATGTTAAAAGGTTTTCAATTTAAAAAGTGTTGAAATTAAGTACAGGAAAGCAATACAAGTATTTTTGCTTTATTTTAACATGTCCTACATGTGTCCTTCATTTTTTTAACCAGGTAAGAATTTTGGCTTGGGGGACAGGAATTTTGGGGGACTTGGCAGGGAATTTTGGGTTCGGCATCTGGTCACCCTGGAAGTCCTGTTCCTGGACTATATCACTTCAGACCACATGGTGTAGTTCATATACCACTATACTTCTTCAGACTGCATAGACACAGGTTGGGTTTGCATATCAGCTCTGTGATTCTTAAGAATCCAGTTAAGCACATTAGAACCACTTCCTCAGCTGACCCATGCTAACCACCCACAAAAGCTACTGCCACCAGGATCAGAGATGGGTAGAAAATGGTTGGTGGAGTGATCACCATGTCCCAACTCCTTCCCTCTGGTTCTTATTTCCACCTTTGCCAGATGAGGAACCTGATGCAAGGTCAAGCAAGAAGAAGAAGAGGAGGAGGAGGAGATATTTTGCAAAAGTCAGAATTCCTGTGGTTTAAGGTCTGACTTATCATGTGGCTGTTTGTCAGTGAAAGCTGAAAAGCAAAGTACACATTTAAAAATATATCTCACTTTATTGCTAGTGCGTCCCATTTGGAACAAATTGCTATTTCAGGTCAAAAGGTAACATCCAAAAACCCACAGCATGTCCAATAAAGGAGGCATATTTTTACCAATGTGAATTGACAGCCCTTCCTTTGGAGCTACTGATCGGTATTTAAGAGCTCAGTGATAGTAGCAAAAGGAAAGGAGACATTTATTCTGCTTTGCAAATGATCAAATATTATTGATTTTTATTTCCTTCCGCCTTGGTTTTAGTCTTCTGCGTCTGTGACAGGCAAATCACACATTCCCCCTCCCTACCCCTGATAGAATGACAATCACTCCAAAGTAATGCTCCGAGATAAATGATCTGGCAGGCAGTGGGAGAAATTTTTCTAAATAAACATAAACAGGATAAAGATTTAATTAAATTGATGGTGACTGCTTTTTACAAGAGAAGCTTGCTAGTGATATCTAATACCCTGATGGTTCTGACACACTTGCTGAGTGCTTGTAGCGTTTATTTGCCCATTTCTGACAGCACATTGTGTGGCTTGTGTTGTTGCAAACTGGAAAGTTTTCCATTGCACAGTGGAAAGTTTGGGGATGGGCCTAAAGTATTTTTCTAGAGTGATTTGAAAAGGGAAAAGGATTTCAGAACAAACAGGAGAGAAGAAAGAGATGAGAAAAGTACAGGGGTGAAGGGCAAGGATAGCCAAATGGTTCTTTATAATGCTATGTTGGAACATGAGATGTCTTCCCCATATTAATTTCCAGTGGTGTAACCAGAGGGGGTGCAAAATGTCACGATGGAACAAGGAAAAGAAAGAAAGAAAGAAGGAAAGGAGGAAAGAAGGAAAGAAAGAAAGAAAGAAGGCAAGAAAGAAAGAAAGAAAGAAAGAAAGAAAGAAAGAAAGAAAGAAAGAAAGAAAGAAAGAAAGAAAGAAAGAAAGAAAGAAAGAAAGAAAAATTTTATTGTAATAACCTTTCCCTAGGAGTGATATACAAGTACCATACGCGACCAGGTTGAACAGACACCCGAACATAAAAAGGAGGACAAGATCTTGGATTCCTCTCAGCCTGGCCTTCCTGGCAGACAATGGCACGTTTCCCTACTCATGAGTAGAGCCAAAATATTGGGCACTTTCACTTTCCCATAGAGCTCAGTGCATATTTTTTGTTTTTTGGCCATAACGTTTGATAGGAAGGAGATATTTTAAAACTGGTTTTTGCATTGACTTCTGTTCTTCAGTACAAATCCAACGACATATGACATGATGGGGTACTGCACACCATTGTAAAATTCCAAAATGAAGCCAAAATGGATGACAATTAAGCTCTTTTGGAGGATACCCAGACAGGAAACTAAAAAAAGGGCAAATCTGGAAAAATCCAGTCATAACATCACCCTGCTTACACCATTTTTGTGACACCCCAGGTCAGCATGGGATTTATGCTGAGGGTTAGGTCAGCCTAATCATATGTGGGTGTGGGTGGCGCAAGTGGCTAAGACACTGTGCCTGTTAACAAGCAGACCAGGGTTTGAGACCCGGGTCGGCCCCACAAGACAGGGTGAGCTCCTGTTCTGAGCCCAGCAGTGCGACGCCAGCTGGTTCCAATCGTATTGGCTAAGCCTTTCCATTGGACTAATTCAGTGGCATGGAGAGGGGGGATTTGCTGCTTGGGTAACAGCCAATCCTCCATAGCAATCCAATCCAGGCTTTCGTGCTTCGCATGCAGCGTATGCAGCGCCAAGCACGATACCATAGTCTTTCAAGACTGATGGAGGCCTGCTTTTAGGTCAGCCTAACTAGAGGTTAGGATTGCAGCCTGAGGGTGACAAATGAACTAGAGCAGTGCTTCCTAAACCTTTTAGCACCAGGATCCATTTTTTAAAATGATACTCAATTACAGTGGTTTTCAATCAATATGCAGTGGCACACTGGTGTGTTATGAGTGTTCCACAAGTGTGCCGCAGAAGTTGGAGGGAAGGATCATAATTAGTAGGGCCAATGAGGGTGTGAACATGTCAAAAACTTAATTTGAGCACCTTGTCAGTGTGCCATGAGATGAAAAAGATTAAAATTACTGCTTGGTTGGGACCTACCTATGTTGACCAGATTTTTTACAAGAGATCTAGAAAGAAATGATCTTTCATTTCTTTTTTGAATTTATGAATATTTATGAATATTTACTAAACTATATATTTAGTATTTATGAATATTACTAAACTATATATATATACTTATAGGAAATAATAATCAGATAAAAGATCCTGAAACATTTATCTCCCTATATTTACAGAAGCTCGCAAACCGCAGGAGCTGAGCTCTTTCAAGGGCAATTAGCTGCTACAAAATCGGATTTTTGAATGGTCTTGGAGCTTGAGGGAATTAGTTATCTGATCTTTCCATCACCTGTTGGGGACCCACCAAAAGGGCACTTCTGCACTACGCCAATGCTTCCAAAGGTTTTACAACTTCTACATCTTTGGGGCTCCCCCCCAAAAAGGCCAGCATTGCTTTAAGTAATTTTTTTAAATCCTTCCCCATGGCAGCCGTGCCATCCTAGGGATCACGTTGCTGCCTTCCCCTTAAAGGAGTGGGGACAAGTGCTTCCCTGGGTGTAGGTCACAATCCACCAGTTTGGGAACCAGTGTGTCAGAGGAATCAAACAATTCTCAATAGGTTTTTTCATTTTCAGAGGATGGGGAACTATTTTTTACTGATGAAAAATCAAGCTGCTTGCATGAAATTCCTCAAAGCACTCCAAGCTGACAGTTCATCACGGACACTGTTGAAAACTGTCAACAGTTTTCCTGTGACGTCGAAGGCTCTGGGGGCCTGGCAGATGCTGTAGCATGGAGAGTCATCCCAAGGCGGAGGTGACAGAAGGAGGAACGGTGATCCTGGAATTGCTATCATTCTCGTTCCGCATGGTCTGACTGGTTCTATTCACACCACAGGGTGCACAGCTTCAGTATACGTTCCACTGGCGATAATTAGACCTGACGGCATGTCACCGCCAGCCTGTCTGCCCTCTGGAAAAAAGCCACGGCTGGCTTCGAAACAAGCCCCTTCCAACAACATCCCAAGGAATCTTACGTCCTGCTCAGTTATGTTTCCCATTCCTTGGATGACATAATCATTTCAGAGCAGGGATGTGGAGTCAGGGAGGCTGAGCCTCACCTGTCATAGTCCAGTGAAAATAGCCTCAGGCATGTGCTTATTGTCCATGGGATTCTGGGGCACTAATCAGAAACTGCAAGACTTTCTAGGGCAGTACCTAACTGTCCTTTAGTGCAGGAAAATACAAAAGGTGTGGCAGAGATGAGTTCATCTTCTCCTCCGATTGCAGCTGAGAGCATCCCAAAATTTCTTGCAGAGCGACAAAGTGCCACTGAACTCTGTGCCCATCAGGGGCATTGCCAGGGTTGGTGGTTGGTGTGGGCTGCAATTGGTGATGCACCCGACAGGGGTTATGCACCGTAGGAGTTTGACACCCCTCCAGTCATCATAGCGCTCTGCACCCAGAGTGTCCGGGACCAGGAACTCTAGGCATGTGCACTCCAGGAACTCCAGTTGCTCCATCTTAGAGCGGAGCAATCTGAAAGCAACCTGCCCAGCATACATGCGTGGAACTTCAGGCATGCACGTTGGGCAGGGAGTGCTCTGAGCTCAGTGCATACTGGGCTGGGAGCACTCTGAGCCTAGTACACATGCCCAGAGTTCCAGACATGCGTGCTGAGTGCTCTGATCCAAGGAGGAGCAACCTGCTCCTGCTGAGAGTGGAGCAATCTGAGTGCTCGCTGCCCCAGTGCACATGCCTGGAACTCTACGGCATGTATGCTAGGCTGGGAGCATCTGCCCAGAGCAGCTCTCTGAGCTGTGCATGCAGAAACTTTAGACATGCGCACTCTCCTCTGAAGCAGGACATCCTGAGTGACTCAGGGCAGCTGGCTTCAGATGTGAACTACACATGCGCTAAGGTTTGTACATGTGCAGTGCAGGGGGTGACCCTCACTAGGTGACGCGAACCCTGGTGACAGCCCTGATGTCTGTCACTATTCCAAAGATGGGAGAAAAATACAGTTTTACTCAAATCGAATGCACCATCGAATCTAATGGGCACCCAGATTTTTGAGACCAAATTCGGCTGAAAAATAAAGGTGAGCATTAGATTCGAGTAAATATAGTCGTATTACCTGCTACTCTCAGATACTTATGTTTTAAAGATACTGACATCAGTGTGGATAGGTAGAGGCAATTCAGTCAGACACACACACACACACACGCACACACACACACACACACACGGGGTGCAATCCAGAGTAACTACGGGGAGTCCTTGCTCTGGTGTAAGAACAATTTGCTCTGGATTCCAATATGAATTTCCCATAGGTTTTAACTAGGTGGTGCAGTAACTACGGGTACACATAATGTCTCTTCCGTGCTCCTGTAGTTGCTCTGGATTGTAGGGTCGATAGATCAGTTGACTAAAGCTTTAGTTGATTGATCTAGTGGCTGAGCTCTTAAAGGTTCATCACTAAAACATAAATACATGAATTTCCTCTAGAGCTTTAAATATCTTTAATGTTATTTTGCTGTACCAAATACTCTATATTGTGTTTTTTTTTCTTTTTAAAAAAATCATTCTGTCCATTTACATTAACCCAAGCCATGCAACGTTTGTGGGAGTACATTGCTCTTCTGTGAAATTTACACATTTTGCGTTCTCGGTAGAGATTTTGGTGTTTATAGCTTGCTTTAAACATCAAAATGAGTATGCTAAAGATTTGGAAGAGGTATGACATTTGAAAGAAATCCCTTGACAAAAAGGGAAGTGATAGCATTAAAAATAATCATGCTGAGCATTTGATCACCAGGGCTCAACTGTTGGGGTTTTCATCCGGGATCTCTGAGAAGTGCTAAACCACATTTACAAAATACCTAAACACATTTTCTTCGTTCTTTATGGCCTGTATGTTGGATGGATGGGGTGAAGGATTGCAGTTTTACTCAGTTTCCCTTGCAGGAAATGTTGCTGTAAAATCTCTTATTTTTAAAGATCTTTGAAGGCAGGGTTGCCAACTTACCAGAACAACCTTGTGCACTAAGTAGTAATGGATGTGTATGTAAAGTTTTTCACAGCAGAAATATTATCACCTGCTGATGTCTGAATGTCTCAGGATTTTATACATTTTCCCCTAATAGATCCCTTGAAGTGGTTAATAATGTAAAAGCAACAACAGAAATAATCAGAACATTAAAACAACATGAGCACGGGACCAGCCAGTCTCCAGCTATACATTTCTAACGGTTCAGTTTCCAAAGCATTGTAAAAATTGATTGGCATTCAGGCAAACCTAGATAACATGTCTAAAATATTAACATATTGGGGAAACATTGCAATAAAAATGAAAGGCCTTTTTATTTCCATGTTAAATGGTGAAGGTTGAATTACTTCCCATCAAGATCAAAATAGGGTTAATGAATGCTTGTCCCAACTCAGGATTTACTATTATTTCTTCTACTTACTGCTACTAAATAGAGGTATTCCCCCACCCCACCCCACCCCACCCCTGCGCTTTCTGACAGTTTTCTGATGATCCACTCTTTCAACAATGTTCAATTATACCCAAAACTCATTCATTCAATGCATGTTTGGCTCTTTCAACCTCTCCCTGCTGTTCTAAAGGCCAAAATTGTCCTCCCCTATGTTGTAGTTCCTGGTCTAATCCCATTCCCAAAGGAATTAATGAGAATCCATTTGCAGAAATCTTTGTGTGGCAAAAAATTTCCAGGACAAAAGAAGCATTTGGAATTTGCTTGCTAAAAATGCATTAGAAGCAACATTTATAAAGTAAAAAATATCGGATTCCACTTTTTAAGGATTTTCACTTTTGGACGGTGCTCCAATCCCTGAACTGTCCAATAAGTGTGGGATGCTTGTAGCTCTTTTTGAGTGTACAAAGCTCAACATGAATTTCCCATAGGAAATCAACATGATTGCAACATGAATTTCCCATAGGTTTTCACTAGGTGGTGAAACTATGGGTGCACGTAATGTCGGGTGCACATAATGTCTCTTACCTGCTCCCGTAGTTACTCTGGATTGTAGGGCTAGTCTCTAAATGAAAGAAAATGGAGAAATATCCATTTACAAGTCACAATCTCTAGCTCGCCTGGCCTCCCTCCTCTCAATCTTCAGGCAGTTTAAAGCTACATTCCCCATAATCACAGGGAGGAAGGTAGAGCTAGGCGCTTCCCGACTCTCCTCGCTTCCCAAACGCACTGGCAGACACCTGTGATGCACATCTCTTCCCTCCTTTCCCCAACGTACGGTGTTCAGAACCTGCCTTCTTTCCCTAGGGGAGCAAAGCTCCAGTTGTGGAGCGCATTGGACCCCAGAACTTTGTGTGATTAGGTGTCATGTTAAATTTGTTATGAGGGAGCGGTCCAGAAACTGAACCTCTGTGGATATGGAGGGTTCACTGTAATTCACAAAAACATAAAGTCCACCCAAGTTAACACAAAGTGCTTGAGAACCAAAATGGGATTTCTGCTGCCATCCTCTATTCTGACACATTCAGGGCCCAATTCAACTTCCCATTGCTGGATCAGTTGTGCAAGTTGATATGCGCTACATTGTGTGGTGGAGGGGCCATCCAGTTGGCCCTCTTAAGATATAGGAACATGTGTTTTCTTGCCAGGGGCTGCATTATGGTTACACCAGACCTGGAAATTTGGATAGGGTTATCCAAATGAAACTCTGCAATTCTACAGGGAACACTCACCTCTGAACAAGGGAACTGAAACTCCACAGGGAACACTCACCATCAACATGCATACACAATGGAGCCCTAAGGAAAGCAGCTGGATGGAGGAGAAAAGTGAGGGTCTGTTTCCAACCCCAAAGAAGATTCCCAAGTTTCCTGAAAGGAGGCTCAGAGGATCCATTCCTTCCATTCCAGTTCCCAAACTGATATCACAACTGGGACTGGCAGGATCTGAATGCAGGGAGAAGATGGAGGGAGTTATGGCTCTGGTATAACACAGGCTGTACTTGGGGGGACCTGGAAATAAGGGCAGGTGGGACTCTGCTGCACCTGTGAAGTAAGGCCTGGTTGGACTGGCAACCCCTTTGGGGTTCCTATTCCAACACCCTCACAACAGTAGCATAGCTAGAGGGGGCAGAGCTGTGGCACCCCTCGGCCACATTCTTCCCTCTGTAGTCACAAAAATCAGGTCACAACTCTCCAGTGCGTCCTGACCCACAGACTGGGAAGCGGGATGATGTAGTGGTTAGGAAGTTGGACTGAGACTTGGAACTTGATGGAGGTTCAAATCCCTCCATGGCCATGACACTTCTGGGGTGACGTTGGGCCAGTCACTCACTCTCAGCCTCGCCCACCTCACAGGGTTGTTGTGGGGACAGCAGGAGGGGAGCAACTAAAGCTTTGTGGGGCATTTGTGTTGGCCTGGGAAAGGCAGGGTATAAATCCCTTAAATAGAATGAATGGAAGTCTTAGACCTGATGTGACCATTTGAGGAACGGCTCCAAATCTGTTTTTTGAAAAGGCTACGCAGTACATGATAGTCCACCATGATAGTCAATGTGCTTACTCCCCAGTAAGTGTGGATGGGCCTCTCCAAAGCCAGATTGCCCTGATCAATAATTTGGGAGTACTTTGATCCCTGAGGGATGAATTCTGAGCACTCTTTTCCTAGTGGGTGCTGAGGTGGTGCAGGTGACACTCCAGGAATGTCGGGCTTCCAGGTCTGGGGTTTGGGTTGCCTGTTGATGGTGACTAATGGCCCCATCCCATCCAGGTCTACTCAGAGGGAAGCCACACTGCTGTCAATGGGGCTTACTCCCAGGAAAATGTGCACAGGCGTGTGGGGCAGAGACTGCATCTCCCCACAGACCCTGCTGTGCCCTGAGAGGGAGGAGGCCTTGCTGCAGGCCTGGCAAGGAGGGAACTGAGGCTGGGCCCAGAAGAGGAGAGGAAGGCCTGGCAGCAGCAGTGCCTGCAGGAGCCCCAAAGGAAGGGCCTGGGAGGTCCAGAGGGAGGAAGGGAGTTGTGGTTCCTCTGCTCCCCACCCAGCAGTAGCGTAGCTAGAGGGGGTCAGAACTGTGTCTATACAGGCTGCTCTTGGGGGAAGAAGGGCCTGCTGGACTCGTCTTCTCAAAGTGATGCCTGGTCTGGCATGGCCCCCCAGATATCTGGTTGAGTCTCTTGTCAGCCACTTTTAGGGGTCCTCTTCCGACACCCACCTCAGGGGTAGCATAGCTGGAGGGGGTCAGGGCTGTGGCTCTGGGTTGCACAGGTCGCGTTTTGGGGGCATCCAGAAAGGAAGGCCTGCTGGCTTCTCCTCTGCCTGGAAGTGAACGTGGGCTGGACTGGCAGCTCCAGGTGCCTGGTGAAGACCATGAAGCCTTGCCCTTTGGTTTCCTGATGCTGTGCCCCCCACAGCAGTGGAATATCTAAAGGGGGTCAAAGCGTGAAGTTTCACAGGGTGCCTCCCCACAACCTGCAACCCTTCAGAGGCCTTCATTTTGCTGCACTGGCCCAGAATGGCTCCCGTGCGGAGGGACGCCCTGGGGAGGCTTCCTGCAAAACCTGGTGCTTTGCACCCCATCAAGCTCTGCTGCTGCCCCCCAGTGACTGCCAGCCTCCCCCCGTCCTGCCAAACCATCCACTCTCAGGGGGCTGTTATCAGGGTCAATGCTGGACCCCCAACCCCAGTGCAGAGAGGGCAGGTTCCTCTCCCAAGCCTCCCCTCAGCCAGGACTACCCTGGAAATGTGCTTGTTGCCCTCAGATGGAGGACCCTGAATAGGTTCCTCCAGGACTGCCCTTTCTCCTCTGGAACTAGAAGTGGAAAGTGAGTCACACCTAGACATGGAGCAGCTATGCCAGGTCAAGAACCTCATGCAGGTCTCCTTTCTCTCCCTTCCAGATCTGAGAAACAGAATCCAAAGCAAAGAAGACCTTCTCAAGCAACTGAAATGGCTGCTACTCCTCCAGGGCAGGTAAAGGTATTTGGAGGGGACAGCTTGGGCTTCTCCTCCCCTGATATTCCCAGGCAGAGTCTTTCCACCTGAGTCTGAACTATCTGGACTCAACCCCTTTCCTCCTACGAACCCCTGACTCTCCCCTGCCCCTGTACCCCCTAATTTTCCCTTCTCCAGTGTCCCTCTAATCCACATGCATCCCTTCTTCCCCTTCATTTCCCCCTCTCCTCTCCTCCCCTCTCCTCTCCACTCCTCTCACAGCCTTTCTTAGGGTTCCATTGGGTGTGCATGTAGGTGGCCAGAGTCCCCTAAGTAGTTCAAGGATGACATTGTCCACCTCTTTCTCCCATGCTGAAAACACCATGCTGATTTTTGTTACTTCTCCCTTGGACTGCAGACCTGACCTAGGATGGGATGTTTAATAGGATATTTCTCTTTCCTCTTTCAGAGCCCCATTTCCTTCGCAGACGTAGCTCTCTATTTCAGCGGCGAAGAGTGGGAGCTGCTGGACGAACACCAAAGGCACGTTTATGAGACCACCATGACAGAGAATTATGAAAACGTGCTCTTCGTAGGTAAGGAGTGTCCTTTGGCCCTTAACGGATGGGTGACCCTGGTAGGAACTTTTGCTCTCATGGATGTTGCCAAAGGGAGCTGGTGGCCACAATGCATGAGCATGGCTGCTGCTACACCTGTTGCCCACATCCTCTCCCTCTGGCCAGCCAAGATCTGGGTCTCTTGATGCGGAGGGGCCACCTGTGGACATGGGGTTCATCAGAAAGGGGTTCATTCTGAGATGTCAGCTTACTTACCACAAGCGAATCCATGTGGGAGAGAAACCTTATTTGTGTCAGGAGTGTGGGAAGAGGTTCATTATGAGACATCAACTTGCTTACCACCTGAGAACCCATACAGGGGAGAAACCCTATAAATGCCAAGAGTGTGGGAAGAGCTTCAGGGACAGTCGTACTCTTCTGATCCACCAGAGAACCCACAGTGGGGAGAAACCCTATAAATGCCAGGAGTGTGGAAAGAGCTGCAGATACAGTGGGCATCTTCTAATCCACCAGAGAACCCACACAGGGGAGAAACCCTATAAATGCCAGGAGTGTGGGAAGACCTTCAATCAGGCAGGGCATCTTACTTTCCACCAGAGAGCCCATACGGGAGAGAAACCTTATTTGTGCCAAGTATGTGGAAAGGAGTTCATTCTGAGATGTCAGATTACTTACCACAAGCGAATCCATGTGGGAGAGAAACCTTATTTGTGCCAGGAGTGTGGGAAGAGGTTCATTATGAGATATCAGCTTGCTTACCACTTGAGAACCCATACAGGGGAGAAACCCTATAAATGCCAGGAGTGTGGAAAGAGCTTCAGGGACAGTCGTACTCTTCTGATTCACCAGAGAACCCACACAGGGGAGAAACCCTATAAATGCCAGGAGTGTGGAAGGAGCTTCAGGGAGAGTGGTACTCTTCTGATCCACCAGAGAACCCACACAGGGGAGAAACCCTATAAATGCCAGGAATGTGGAAAGACCTTCAATCAAAGAAGCCATTTTATAGAACACAAGAGAACCCATTCAGGGGAGAAACCCTATAAGTGCCAGGTGTGTGGGAAGATCTTCAATCAGAGTGGGCATCTTACTTACCACCAGAGAACCCATATGGGGGGAGAAACCCTATAAGTGCCAACTGTGTGGGAACACATTCAATCAAAGAAGCCATTTTGTAGAACATGAGAGAACCCATACCTGGGAGAAACCCTATAAGTGCCAGGCCTGTGGGAAGACCTACAATCAAAGAAGCCATTTTCTAGATCACCAGAGAACCCATACGGGGGAGAAACCTTATGAGTGCCAGGTGTGTGGGAAGACCTTAAATCACAGTGGGAATCTTACTTATCATCAGAGAATCCATACAGGAGAGAAACCTTATTTGTGCCAGGAGTGTGGGAAGACTTTCAATAGGAGAGGGCATCTTAGGGACCACCAGAGAACCCATACCGGGGGGGGGGGGAGAAACCCTATAAATGCCAGGAATGTTAAAAATCCTTCACTCAGATCCGTAGTCTTATTAGCCATCAAAAATCCCACTTGGGATTGAAAACATATACAGTTGATTTGTGTTCAAATTTTTTTTGCGCTCACTCAGGCAATTAACGTTGAGTTCCTAGTTTACATCAAATAATAGACATTGAAAAAAAAATCTGATATTCTTGGGGTGTTTGTTTTAAATGTACACAAAGTACTTTGATAGTTCTACTATTTTTTTCCTCTTGAAATATAAATTTGTTAAACAGTCCCTCTTACTGTTCTTAGGGTCTGGACTTGCCTTTGCTCAGTTGTTGCCCAAGTTGGGTTCCATCACCAAACAACAAAATATTGAACCCTCCATTATTTGAATTATTTTTTCTTTTATTTCTTTATTAGTCATTTAAGGAAAACAAGCGTAAAAGAACATTCTTTACTTCATCTCCAAATAAGACATCCCAACCCCATCAACACAGCTGGTTCGGATCCACCTGCTTGCCTGGCCTGACCAGCGCCTAAGATTTCCCCGAACATCCCAACAATACAAGGCAGGGTCTTTGTGACTCCAGGAGTCAGCCAGAGACCTCTTTTTCCTTCATTCTCCGTATCCAAAGGACCACAGCTTGGCACGCTGTCTGTGGGAAGGTAGAAGACACATCATTGTGTCGTGAGAGCCCTTTTTTGATTGCAACTTCCCTCTTTCCACCCGCCCTCCCTTCTTTGTAAGCATGAAGGAGGAGAGCATTCCTCACCTCCCTCCTCCCCAGTCATTTCCCTTTCCTTTCTTCTCAGCAGGTGGGATGATGCCTGTCACCCCAGCGACCCTTGGGGTAGCAAGAATAGCAAGATGGAGGAGTCCGGGAATGGACAGGCAGGGCTCGGAGAGGGAAAGGGGGAAGGAATGACGGCAAAGGGTGTGGGTCGGCAAAGGGTGAGGTTGGTGTGTAAGGAGCACAGGAGGGGAGAAGAGAATGGGTCAGGGGATGGGTCAGCCATAGGGGAGGAAGGGCTTGGACTGTCCCTGGTGATGGGGTTTGCGTCCCCCATTTCCTCCTCCTGGACTTTAGCTCAACCTGGTACTCAATCAAGTCTCACTAGGAAGCCATCTGAGGTCGCGACTGCAGGCCATGGGGAGAAGTGGAGACTATCTGGGTGTTTCCAGCAGTTGCGAAAGAGATGGGAGATGTCGCCCTTGAATAGGGGGACTCTGACCACCAACAAGCACAACACGGTGGAACCCTAAGAAGAGCTACTAGAAGATGAAAAGGAGTGGGGTGAAGAGGAAATGCGGAGTCGGAAGAAATGCAGGTAGATTAACTGGGCTTTCTGGAGAAACACTGGAGAAGGGAAGGTTCTGGGGTGCAGGGAAGGGGAGTCAGGGATTACTTGGAGGGAACACAGAGGAGTCCAGAAAGTCCAGACGGAGGTAGGAAGGCTCTGCATGGAAAGATTATAGGAGAAGAAGCCAAGCTGTTCCCTGCAAATCCCCCTTGCCCGGCCTCGACGAATGGCTGCCATTTCCGCTGCTTGAGCAGGTTTTCTTGCTTTTGACTCTGTTCCTCTTGTATCTGTCAGGGAGAAAAAGGAGACCCAGATGAGGATTTTCCTTGTCTACCTGCTTCATGTACACCTTTGAGTTCCTCTCCACCAGTTCTGATGATGGCTGCGGAGAAGGCTGGGCAGACTCATGGAGGAATCTCCAAGCTAACACCCCATGCAGAGGCTGTCTTCTCTGGAAGGAGGTCTTGGGGGAAGGCTGCAATCATTGGGGTGGGGAAGTAGCATCGCTTGAGAAGGTGTATCATGGAAGAAGCTAAATATAAAATTTTTAGTATTAGAATTATTTGAACCCTGGGAATCATTCTGTAGACTGCCTATAATAAAAACACGCAGCCGGGCACCCTGCAGACATGACAATAATGGCTAGGAACACACATTGCCCCAGGCAAGGCTTTCAATCAACTCTCACAAGCTCCCGCTGAGAGGGGATTAAGACGTCACAATACACTGCTTTCCAGGAACACCGCTCTCCAGGCATTCTTGCGGTCAGCGGTAATGAGCCCACTTGAACTCTGCAAGTTCAGCCTACTTGCCTGTGAAAGCGAAAGGGGATTCTCCCTTTGTCCTTACCTAACCCTGCAGCGCTAGGCAAGAGTGCTATTATAAAACAAAATAAAAACTTCCAGGCAGGACGGAAAGGCTTATTTGGAGCCCAAAGATTATAAAATTAAAATAATATTTTAATCTCTTTTTCCTTGTGTAAACGGAAGCCCGAATGGATCAAGTGAATGTAAAACCTATAGGTACTAGACTTTGTATGGTAATAGTAAATGTTTTCCATAAGTGAATTGTATAACTATGTATCTCTCCCATTCTCTCTTTGTATGTGCCAGGAAACTCTAGAGTAAAACCTTTTTACACCTGTATGAGTTCCTTCTAACACAACGAAATAATCCTTTTTGTAAAGGTTGCCTACGTGACATAAAAGTTATAAAATGTATGTGCAAAATGTGCAAAGGATCTCAGTCTTTGAGGGACGAAACTCTGTCTGACTGAGATCTGGAGCTCCAATAAAGAAACCTCTTGCTTGCATAAGCCTCTACTGAGTTCTTTCAGGATATTTCTCTCAATTTTCCATAACAGGTGCAGATTGTAGTACTAAGTTCTTCATGGAGTCTCACCAGGGCTTGCAAGCAGGTCCCCCTTTGGAGCACATAAGAGGCAATGCCTTCAAAGTGGGGGGCCTTGCACTGCGTGGTGACACTTCCTGCAAAACCTACTCTTGGACCCGCTTTAGAGAGGAACAGGATCCCAAAAGGGGCTGCAGAAGGGCCTTCAGCAGGAGCCTGTGGCCTCCATTCCCAGGAACACACGCAGCGTCCAGCAGGCCCTTCCTTGGCAGGAACCCCCACGTGCAGCCACAGCTCTGACCCTCCAGCGATGCTACTGCTGAGGGGCAGAAGAACAAGACCCCAAAGGGGGCCACAACAGGGCCTCAACCAGATATCTGGGGCTGCCAGTCCAGCCCACAAGCAGGAGGACTCTCCAGCAGGCCCTACTCCCTGGGCTCCCCAAGTCCAGCCTCTGAAACCCCACAGCTCACCTCTCTCAGAAGAACAGGATCCCCCTGTGCAGCCCTAGAGCCACCCCCCTCTCTCATCCCTCCACAGCCAGAACCTGCCAGGCCCTTCCTTTGGGGCTCCTGCAGGCACTGCTGCTGCCAGGCCTTCCTCTCCTCTCCTCCCCTGGGCCCAGCCTCAGTTCCCTCCTTGCTAGGCCTGCAGCAAGGCCTCCTCCCTCTCAGGGCAGAGCAGGGTCTGTGGGGAGACGCAGTCTCTGCCCACCATCAGTGGAGATGGACCTGCCTCCATCCCGTCTCTCCTGCACAGTCCCAGTGCTGGGCTCAGAGCCCCTTTCCCGGCACTCCTTCCTTCCCCCTCTTGCAAGGGGATCTCCTGCCAGGCCCCACCCGGGTGCTCTTCCAGTTGCATCTCCACCTGTAAGTCTTTCCCTGCAAAGGGCTGCAGAGTTCAGTGCAAGGAAGCTGCAGCTCAGTCCTGGCCCCATCCAGCCCCTCTTTCCCCCCAGAAATCCTGCAAGGAAGGGAAAGGGGGCAGGATAGTCAACAAGGCTCCCCACCCCATTGACCCCTTGAATTCTTGCAAGCCACCTTCATGGGATCTGGTCAGTCTCTGTACAAGCACTACCTGTTTCACAGTCATCCAACCCCATTTCAGCTATTTAGGGTCTGCTGTGCAAATGAGTAGGGTTAGTGTCTGTTCCCCCAAACAGGGACAGTTCTGGTTTTCAGGGATTGTGTTCACATACTGTCAAGTTTGACAGGGGTTCCTGTCCAGATTTTGTGGGAGAGAATTATGGCAACTCTAGTCGCAGGATCCTTTTTGGATGTAGATTTTTGCATTAAACAAAAGCAATTAAAAGGTTAAGGAACCCTAATTGTGATCCTGGGCTGGACATTTTTAATGCCACATTTGTATGCATCATAACTGTGACCCTTTCTGGACCCAACATTCAGAAGGTCAGACTGCATCTGAAGTTTTCTGCTATCCCGGCAAATTCTGGAAGGCACATTCTGAGATCACCTCCAGTACTGATCACACTGGATTTGATTCATTTTTGGGACCGCCAATTGATGCCACTTGCATGTTGTTAAAGAAAGTGGAATCCTATTTTTAGTACCCATGTTTTAGACAGTCTGCAATGTTTAATTTTTTTTTAAAAAAGCTGTTACTAACTATGTATACTTAAACCAGGGATGTCCAAACTTTTTGGCAGGAGGGTCACATCACTGTGTTGGGGGCTGGAAAATGATTTACATTTCAAATTTGAATAAAAATATATAAATAAACAGAAATGTTACTCATTGCGCAGCCTGGACTGCCCACCCCCCACGTGACCTGTGCAGGCCCCATGGTCTTGCCAGGGAAGCCCCAGCCAGTGGGGAGGCGGCAGCTGCAGCAGAGGCAAGGGGAGCCACACCATGGTCAAGGCCAGTCACCCCCAGGTTGCCCTAAGCATGCGGGGGGTGGGGCAGGAGTGAAAGAAAAATAGGAAAAGCCTGGTGCAGTGGGCAGGGGCATAAGTGGAGATCAGTGGATCCATGGGGCTGGCGTTTGTAAGCTGGTTCCCCCCCACCCTGAGATACCCCCTTTTCACTTAACAGTTCACAGTGTTTGCGACCGTCCCACACGGAAAAGAGGGCTCCTTGTCCCTCCTCCCTCCCTTAAAAATCCTCCACCTGTCTCCGCCTCTTGCAGGGTTTACCTGCCCATGGCTGGGCAGAGCTGTGTGTTATGATCAGGTCAGACAAAGGAGTGCCACCTAGGCTTATGACCTGGTGCCGGCAGACTCACTCATCAATGGCCAGCCAAAACCTCTGGGTTTTGTTGTATGGGGTATTGCGCATGGGGCGTGTTGCACATGGGGAACGATGCACATGGGGGGGATGATGCGCAGTGGGGAATGACGTACAGGGAGGGAATTTTACTCCCATAACACAGGTACGTTTTCGCTAGTTTACATATAAGAGAGAGACATAACAAGGCTTGCTTGTGGGCTGGATGGAGCGGTCATCCTGAGGGCCACATTGAGGACTGCTGAGGGCTGCATCTGGCCCCAGGGCTGGAGTTTGGACACCCCTGACCTAAACTATGATCCTGAGTTTACAAAAGCTGTTGGGACATTCTTTGAATTCTCTTCCAATTGAAACAGACGAGCATGGAAGACAAAAGTGTTTGGGGAGGAAAGATGATGAGAGGAGAGTCCAAAGATGTTTCCTGAAATTGCAGCCAGAGACGTAGCTAGAGGGGTGCACAGAACTAAGTTTTGGCTTGATGAGTATGGTGTGGAGGTGACGGGACAGGAGTTTCCAGAACGGCCCCAATCCGGAGCTGTCACAGGACATGGACTCATGACCCACACTTTGCAAAACACTGTCTTAGAGCGTATTTGGGAAAGTTGGACTGAGGATCTCTTTAATAAATGTTCCCTGGAGGAGAATACGGGATTGACAGTCTAACCCTTCCAAAGGAGAGTGATTAAGGCACAATGAAGTATCCCCTTGATAAAGAAGCTCTATCTGGGGTGTCAAACTCTTTTCATACCTGAAGGAAGCATTCATGGTGCCAGCTGAGAACTGGAAGTGACACCATGAAGCAGAAAGTGATATCATTAACCACGTGATGTAAGAACTTGGTACTTGCAGATACTCATTAGCTGCAAATGACAGGAGAGAAAATGGGTTAATGTTGTCCATATTATAGCGATATGGGAGAAGCCAGTTATCCCCAAAATGACAAGGGCTTGATATACTGTTTCTGGGTACCGTATTTGGCCCAAAGGCCTTATTTGTGTTGCTTTGACTGACAGCAGTCAGCAGAAATGGGGGAGAGAGAGAGAAAGAGAGAGAGACTTTTAAAAAATAAATGTTAGCCATCTGGCATCTGCTACATCTTCAGAGAGGTTTCTGGAGGCCTCCTTTGGAGCAAAGCACATGCCTGCTTTACATCCCTGTTTTACATGCCATGGACTGCAGTCGCAACCTCGGATGGCTTCCTAATAGGATGTTCCTCTTTTCTCTCTCAGAGCCCCGTTTCCTTTGCAGACATCGCTCTCTATTTCAGCAGAGAAGAGTGGGCTCTGCTGAATCCACGTGAAAGGCGCCTTTACGAGAGCATCATGACCGAGAACTATGAAAACGTGGTCTCTGTAGGTAAGGAGCTTCCCTGACCTTTGAGAAATGCCCCATGCAGGATACTCTGCTCTAATGGATATTGGCAAAGGGAGTTGGTTGCCAGACTGCATGGGCACGGCTGCTGCTATGCCTGATAACCCACATCCTCCCCTTCTGACCACCCAGATCTGGGTCTTGATGAGGATGGTAGATCCAATCTGGGGTCATGGTGCCATAAGCTAGCTGGACCTCCTTTGGCTGCCTTTTGGAAGAGGTGGGCATGTTTTGGAGGGCCCTTCCCTCTTGGGCTCTCTGTCTCTGGGCAGGACCCGCTGGAGAGACTCCAGAATTCTTCCTGCATTTCACAGAGTGAAATGGCACCAGAGCTTGGCTCCATACTGATGATAGAACTGGCCTCCTTAGAACTGGCCTCTGCATCCTTTGTAAGGTGCTACACAATACCAGCACCCTTTTAGGGCAGATGGTGATGGAACAGCCCAGTGGGTAGTGGTGGGATAAAGTGCCTGCCAGTGATGGTAGGTTGTTGGGAGGGGGCAGAATGGAAGGAAGGCTGAAGGCGTGATGAAGGTGGGAGGTGCTGGATCCTACCCCCTGCAACAGCCACCATGCCCCCTTCTCTCGGACATTCATTCCAATCCCCTCTTTGGGTTGCAAAATCAGCATGCTTTTTGTCAGAAGGAAACATAACCCTCGTAATTTCAATTATTTCCTAAAAATCTTTAATAGGGGACATCCAAGGGTGTGAATTCACTTTACTTATCTCACTTTCTCATTCCCTGTCTCTTTCTACTGAAAATCCTCTTGGAGACTCTGGATTTTGCTACAGGTGTTATATTACATTTCAAGGAATTATATAATTTATAATTATATAAAATTTTTATATAATTTATAAAAACATAATTTATAATTATATAAAACTATATAATTATATAGTATTTTCGGGAATTTCTACCTTTATACATGCATTTCCCAAACTTTTTTGGAATTTAAGTGTTTCAAGCCATTTTGCAAATGGTTTACTGGAATGCGGTAGAAGATAATTCCTGACCCTAAATTAAAATGTAACATTTTCTGATTTTTCTCTGTAGATCACGTGTGAACCCAGTTTCAGCCTTTTCCCCAGCCTGGATATTGTTATTTTACATCTTCCTTTCCCGTTCAAAATTCTGAGTTCTCCAGACAGGCTATAAGGGTTTTGGGGAAAAGGGCTTGGGGAATACCTAGGGACTCCATTTATAGGGAGAGTTTTGCAAATGTCTACTCATACATATCATTTCAAATAATTTATAAATTATTATTATTATAAAATATTTATTTCCATATTTTTTTCTAGCAGTTTGTGACAGATCATCATTTTAGAAAGAGATTACTAGTGCTAAAAAGTCTGGGAAGCCCTGCTTTAGACTCAGACTCCCGTTGGCCATCTCCTTAAAGGACTCTGCTGTGCCCATTGACTCTGCTGTTCTGAGACAGGAAAAAGACAGATCCTGACATGCTGCCACGTTCAACCCCTTCTTGCTGCCAGACAACCCTGTACCTTCCCTGCTCTCTGCACTCATCTCAAATATGCCCCCCATACTTTAGGCACCCCCATACTTGCTGCATCCAAAGGGCCAGTATGTCAAGCGAGCACCCAGGACTGGTAACCACTTGTTGCCCTTTTCCTTTCAAGCTTCTCTCCCGTTTCTCTTGTAGAGGAAACCCAAAAGCCAGCAGTCCGGACAGTTCTTCTTTGTGGACAGCCTTGCAGGGCTTTCCTTCTCCCGGGAAGACAGTTCCGTCTCTCTTGTCCTGTTCCCCTCCTGGAATCACAGAAGCCTCTTCTGCTTGCTGCATCTCGCTTCCAAACAGGAGGGCTGCTGTCCTGTCAGTCTGTCCTTGCAATTCTTGCAACAGGCTTGGGACCCTTGGTTTGGCTGCAGCCTCAGGATCAAACTCCTTTTGCTTTCCTTGTGTGCATCCAAATTGAGAGCACATTTTTTACCTCTGTCTCTTCAACCTTTGAGTAGGTTATTGTCATTCGATTGTAGCAAGTGTTTTAAGGAGATACGTGTTCAGCCCAGGCTTCCTTGTGGGCAGGTTTCCTTAACCAGCACAGCAACGGCTCCACCTCAGGGCTGCTCAGTTACACAAAAGGCTCTCTTTGAGCTGCCACACTGCTGGTTAGGTGATGTTGTCCATTTGGAGAGACTGGCAGGGAAGAGAAGGGGTTGTGCAGCCAACAGAGAGACTCACCCCCTGCTTTTAGTACATGGTCACCATCCACACCATCTTTTGCCACAGCTGGAACATCAGGAGCCTGCAGGAACAACTGCTGGACATCCTTCCTTTCACTCTCCCACTTTTTTTTCCTTCTAACTACTCTACTTATTGGCCTGTTTCACCCAGCGGCCCACCAAATGTCTCGGGAAGCACATATGGCACCTACATCTGGCATTTGGAAGATGTCTACATCTACACACATCACTCATGTCTGTAGTTTGTGATGGTCTTTTCTCTTAGGAATTTAATCAAGCCCTTCTTAAAAGGCTAGATATCATCACCACCACATCACCTCCGTATGGCAGGGAGATCCACAGGCCAACCACATGCTGGGTAAAGAATATTTTCTCTTATCCATCCGGATCCTCCCAACATTCACTTTTAGTGGATGTCCAATTTTAGTGGATGTCCTACCTAAGACACTAGGTAGATAGTAGTTCTGTCTACTTAGTGGTAGGGATGAACAGGACCCTACCCACTACACAGGACCCCAGGATGCACAGGGCCCTTGTGCATTCTTGTTTGTGCTTGAGAAGTATACCTGGTAAGAGCCTGGACTGGTGCCAAGTAATGGTCTTGGGTGGAACAAATGAATGGAAACTTAATGGAGTCAGTGTACAGGTTAGTTCGCTCTGGAGGACAACCTGACTGGGAAGAGAAGTCTTCACTTTTGTAGGTGGGGTTAACCTCTCTCTGAGGGAACCAGTCAGTATAGGCATGCATTTGGGTCTGGCATGCTCCCAAAAGCCATGAGTCACCCATATTCTGGACACACTTGTAGGTAGTTCATGAGCGGCACTTTTTCTGGAGAACATCAGAAGAGCCCCTGTTGGATCAGGCCAAAGGCCCATCCAGTCCAGCTTCCTGTATCTCACAGAGGCCCACCAGATGCCTCAGGCTGCATTCACAACAGGAAACCTGCATCCTGGTGCCATTCCCTGCATCTGGCATTCTGGAAGTTGCCTTCATCGAAACTTCAGAGGTTCCACATACCCATCAGGCTTGGTACAAACAAGAATATTTGACTTAGGAGAAACCTATTATCCCTAAATTTAAAATTTCATTCTCAACTGGAGGCTTTCCTCCCTCCACCTTTGCTTTTTTCCTTTACTATTCCTTCTTCTCACATTCTGGCCCTTATTTCCCTTTGACTCCTTCTCCTCTAATGAAGTATCATAGAATATTGCTAATATTCCTTACAACAAAAGGTTGCTGAAGGGTGTGTAATTCCTGCTCCGATGTAAGGTAGCCTTCAGAATGAAAGACTACTATTAGGTTACACTGGCTTTGAATATTTGCCACCTTGTCTGGATCTTATCCAGGCGTATTCGGAGCAGGCGCAGCTGCACAACACAGATCCCTGCTGGAGATCACACTCCCTCTGGCAAGAGAGCTGGGATTTTAGACACTCCATTTCCCCATTAGATGCAATGAGTTCGTTCCGTCTCTTACTCCATTTCTATTCTTTCAACAGCATTGCTATGGAAGCAGACTGGAAGAAAGAGGAAACAGTCTGATTCTGCACAGCAAAGAGCCCACACTGGGAAGGAAGCCTGTCAGTGTCAGGAGTGTGGAAAGACTTTCAGTCAGTTATGGACTTAAATGTCATCGCAGAACCCACACAGGGGAGAAACCCTATCAGTGCCAGGAGTGTGGAAAGACCTTCAATGAACATAGCAACTTCATACGCCATCGCAGAACCCACACAGGAGAGAAACACTATCAGTGCCAGAAGTGTGGAAAAACCTTCAATGAACATAGCAACTTCATACGCCATCGCAGAACCCACACAGGAGAGACACCCTATCAGTGCCAGGAGTGTGGAAAGACCTTCAGTGAACATAGCAACTTCATACGCCATCGCAGAACCCACACAGAGGAGAAACCCTATCAGTGCCAGGAGTGTGGAAAGACCTTCAATCAAAGGAGCAGCTTCATACGCCATCACAGAACACACACATGGGGAGAAACCGTATCAGTGCCAGGAGTGTGGAAAGACCTTCAACCGGAGTAATGTACTTAAAGTCCACCAGAGAACCCACACAGGAGAGAAACCGTATCCGTGCCAGGAGTGTGGAATGCATTTCAAAGTAACAATTTCAGACTCCATCGCAGAACCCACACAGGGGAGAAACCCTATCAGTACCAGGAGTGTGGAGAGAGCTTCAATCAACATAGCAACTTCATACGCCATCGTAAAACCCACGCAGGAGAGGAACCCCATCAGTGCCAGGAGTGTGGAAAGAGCTTCACAAACCAGAGCAGTCTTAAAAGCCATAACAGATCCCACAAACATCAGTGCCAGGAATATGGAGTTTCATTAGGAATAGTAGGCTTATTATCCATCAGGGAACCTGCACATGAGAATCTCTTATCAATGCCATGAGTGTGAAAAGAGCTTTGGTCAGAGTAATAACCTTATGGGGCATCAAAGAAAGCACTCAAGTGAGCAGCATTATGTATCATCAGAGTGTCCTAAGATTTTATTTGCCAAATCAGGTACCAAATGAGATGTTTTTTGGCCTCAAAAAGTTGATAGTTGAGAAATTTCTTATATTCTTGTAGTGTTTGTTTCAAGTGTAAATTACTCTGCTTGTTCTTGTTTTAAATAAAAATTGTCAAAATTTATCATTTTCTAGAGTCCATGGACTGGGTCTGGCTCCTACTTTCCCTGGCTGGAAGTTCTCCTGCATTGCAAAGGGATTTCACTCAGCGGCCTAACAGAAGCCTTGACTCCTCAGCTCTTTGAATGGGAGGAGCGTGGCTTCTTGGTCTACTTTCCCACCTAATGAGAAAGATGTGCAGCACAATCTGAACTGGTACTAGAGCAGGCAAGCTGGCATGTCTACCAAGCACCAGCGCAAGTTCCAGGCTGGTGCTGCACTAGTAATGGGCAGTGGGAAACATTTCCACTTTCCCCAGGTAATGCACCAGCAGCCCCAGTGGGTCTAATAATCTGCCCCACATCAGGAGATGGCACAGATCAAGTAGAAGAGAGCAGCCTCCCTCCCATTTTCTCCCCACCTTTCCCCACCACTGCTCCCCCAGGAATCTGCTGACCTCAGCTGATGCGAACCTCTGCAGCCTATACTTACCTCTGCAGCCATGGAAGCTGGAGTCAAGCCTCTGCATGCTGGTGCACAGAGGTGCACCAGCAGTTTCCTTCAGGAGATGCAGAAGTGTGCTCTTGCAAAGGTGCAGCTAGCGCCATCTTGTCATCTCTGTATTGCTGCAATGACTGCAGTGTGGTGACAGATTCCTTTGCATGAAGCTCTTTCATTGTGTTTTGAGCTTTCCCTTTTGGACCGGCAGGTCTGGTCATGCTGCGTTCTACTCCAGAGAACATTTCTTGAAGAGATCCTCCACACTCCTCCCCTGGTCTCACTGGTGACACACACTTTCTCAATGATACCCCCCCCCCCCGCCACTCAATGTCCACATCCCATGACAATGGAAGGGGATCACACGAGCTACACTTTGCAGGTACAGCCCCAAACAGCAAGATCTTCCCCCAAAGGGGCTGTATCCAACACTTGAAATTGTGAATACTTCAGGGATCTGTCATAGGTCCCCTTTATACCATCAGCTAATCTCAGGATCCTCAGGATACAAACTAATTACAGTGCTTGAAGGTTCTCATTGTGGGAAATCAATGTCTCGTCAGCGTATTCTTCATATGTTCAGTGATGTCCAGATGCTCAGGGTGCAACACAAACAAACTTAAGCCAGCACAATTCATCTGTCTCCATGATCTGATCTTGTGGTGGTGTGGAGAGGCCAGCAGATGCCTGTGAATTGGCCTCACCACACAAGGAGTGACACAAAAGTGCCCCTTATGGCATTTTTGTGACACTCCTGGGCCACCACAGGACTCACACCAGGACTTCAATCACGGGTTACAAGCCATGAGGGCTGTGATGAGGTGGGCAACCTCCAAACGCCAGATGCAGCAGGGACACCTGGATGCAGGTGTCATATATGCTCCGTAAAGTATCTGGTGGGCCACTGTGTGATACAGGAAGTTGGACTAGATGGGCCTTTGGCCTGATCCAGTGGAGGCTCTTTTTATTTTCTTATGACTTGTGTTGGATGAACCAGCACTGCGGGTGCAATTCTAATCAGTTTAGGCCAGCCTAACTCCTCCAGGAGTGGCACAGAAGTGCCTTAAAACATTCATGCCAGAATGAGGCTTGTTCTAGGACTTATGCTGGCCTAACTGGAAGGGAAGCCCTACCAGGAAAGGTTGGGAGAACTTGGGATGTTCAGCCTGGAGAAGTGGAGGCTGAGGGGAGACATGATTGCCCTCTTCAGATACCTGAAGGGCTGTCATAGGGAGGAAGGGGCTCATTTGTTCATAGCTGCTTCTGAAAGCAGAACTAGACCCAATGGGTACAAACTGCAAGAGAGGAGATTCCAGTTGGATATCCGGAAAAAATTCCTGCTGGTGAGGGTGGTTCGGCAGTGGAACAGATTGCTAAGGGAGGTGGTGGACTCTCCCTCACTGGGGGTCTTCAAGCAGAGGCTTGACGAGCACCTGTCGGGGATGATGTAGGAGGATTTCCTGCTACAGGCAGGGGGTTGGACTAGATGACCTACTAGGTCCCTTTCAACTCTAGGATTCTATGATTCTAACTGGGTTTTAGGGTTAGTCTAAGTTGGGAAAGGGACATTGGTATGGCAGGGCCCAGGTGAGGCAGGGCTGAGTGGGTAGAGTTTACCTGGGCCCAGAGTCAAAGAGGGCTCATGTGCTAAAGGAGGGGGAAGAAATTTATTTTAATATTTACAGATGGAAAAGGGACCAAAACACACAGGTTTGTTTCCTGCAATGGGGAAAGTAGTGTGAGACACCATCAACCTATTAATATTTACATACCCAAATGCCCTGCCGAGTTAAATGGAGGGACCCTCAGGTGTTGTTTGCAGCAAATACAGTCAAGGGAAAACTTGAATGTGCCACACAGTGCTAAGAAGGCAAGGGCTGGCTGGCGACTGCCGAGGAAATCGTAAAATGCCTGCTGCTTTGTGAGTGTTACCAGAACGTGATTGTACGCAGTCACAAACTGCTTCTGGGACTCTGGCTCCGGATTTTGCCTCAAGGTTGACTCCTGAAGCCTTTCCCATAGATGCGTACACTGGTGCCTCACATAAAGAGCTTAATTCGTTCCTGAGGCATGCTTTTTTAAGTGAAACATTCTTTAAGTGAAGGGGATTTTCCCATAGCAAACAATGGAAACTCAAACAATTGGTTCCAAACCCAAAAAATAGTCTTATAAAAATATTAACTATGTAAAAATGATGACAAAACACTGGAATTGAATGAAAACACTGTCATATAACACAATTCACTATAATAAAACACTGTTATTGACTGTATATACAACAAAACAGAAAATAAAAGGATAACTAATTTTCAACTAAACAGTCACTGTTGTCTTTTTTTAGCAGCTGGAACAAGAAATCTGTCTAATGACACTTGCTTTTGCCTACTTTTGAGGCTGCAATGAAAGACAGTTTCCTGGGAGTACGCCCCATGCAACACAATGGGACTTACTTCTGAGTAGACATAGTCAGGAGGCTGCAATGAAAGACACTGTCCTTGGAATAAGCCCCATGGAACACAATGGGGCTTACTTCTGAGTAGACAAAGTCAGGAGGCTGCAATGAAAGACACTTTCCTGGCAGTAAGCCCACTGAACCCAGGGAGCCTGCAGAGGAAGCACAGGAGGGGGCTGAGGGAAGCCCTCTCAGCTCCCTGTGGAGCTTTCCTGACCCGCGCGGGCTGTGGCGAAGCTCAGCAGGGGGTGCAGGGAAACCCCCTCTGCACCCGCTGGGCTTTCCCACGGCGCGCGCTGCTGTTAAAGGGCAGCCAGCAAACTCTCATTAAGCCAATTAACGAGCTCATTAAGCTGTTAAGTTTAAAGGGCAGCCAGCAAGTGCTCGTTAAGCCAATCTGTCTCGTTAAGCGAGGCAGGTGCCCTGCATAACTGAGCACTCGTTAAGTGGAGCACTCGTTATGCAGGGCACTCGTTAAGTGAGGTACCACTGTATAGCCACAAGGCAGTGGAGGTTTGAGGTGGGAGTTTTTCTTCAACAGACAACCCACATTCAGTGGGATTTTGGACAGGTTTAGTCTGGCGCCTCAACAAAGGCCTGTCTGGCATGGGAGTCCTTGCCAGTAGATACGCTACTGCCAGCATAGCCCTTTGGATCACTGGAACACACAGTCCCAACCCCATGAAAAGGTACTGTCAATCGGTAAGCTTCGGTAAGCCTTAAGCAGGCACCATAAATGCTTGCTTTGGTCCTCAGTATGAAAAGAGTTTGACATCCCAAGAGCTTCTTTATCATGGAGATACCTCATTGTGCCTTAAGGTACAAGAACACGAGTTTACTCAGCATGGGACAGCATTTGGCTATATGGGAAATGGGGGAAGTAAAGGATTAGGCCCTTACTTTGTAAGTATACAAGGGGAGCATCGCTACCAACATGCACACAGGATGAACCCCTAAGGAAAGCAGCTGAAAGGAGGAGATAAGTGTAGTAGGAGAGAGGAACTCATCAGAAGGAGAAGCACAGAGAAGGGAGGGAAGACTGCAGGGGGAGAAGGATTCATGAAGTGAGCTTTCCAGGGGAAAGAAAAAGGAGGGGGTTTGGGGGGGAACTGGGAATGGAGAAAATCAGGAAGGAATGGAGTGGCAGGAATAGGAAGGAAACAATCTAGACGGAGGAGAAAAGGCTGAGAAGGTCACAGGAGGAGGCCCAAGACGTCCCTTCAAACCTCCCAAACCTGCTCCAGATTAGTGGCTGCCATTTTGGTACCTCCAAAGGTTTCCTTTGGATTCTGTTTCTTTTCTCTGTCAGGAGAAAATGGAGAACATGTGAGTTTTTTTAAAGAAACCTTGAATAACTACGTCATTTACATGTCTGAGAGCGAATCCTATATATTGAACATTGATCTACTCAGAAACAAGACCCTGTACAGTCAATGTAGCATAGGCTGCAATCCAGAGTAACTATGGGACCTTTCACACTGATGTAGTTACGGTGCCACCGATGGGAAATGCATAGAGCAATCCAGAGTAAGTGCCTCTTACATCTTCCCATAGTTACTCTGGATTGTAGGGTCTTTCTCAGGAAAGCGTGGAAAGGGTTTTAGCTTGGATTCCTCTCCACAGGTTGAGGGGATGCCTATGGGGGAGAAGGGCAGGTTCATGGAGACACTTAGTCTTGAGGGACAGAAGCGGGTGACGTGCAAGACAGAGGCAGTCCTGGCAGGAAGAGTAGCTTTGCCCTGCACAGACTTTCCTGGGAGCAAGACCCTTTGTACTCAATGGGGCTTACTTCTGAGTAGGCATGGTTAGGATTGTGCTCTGTGGATGTTTCCAGCAACTCCCAGATATAGGGGAGTGGGACAAGTATCAGACAGGCAAGAGAAAATAGGCAAGACCTGGGGGGTCTCAGATCAGGAACCCCACAAAGAAGGGGCTGCAGGAGGTGCAGCACACACCTCACTTCAAGGGGGAGAAAGAAGGAGCCAAGGAAACCTTCCCCAGAGCAGGCTGTGCAGCCCCAGAGCCCTGCCTTGACCCCCTCTAGCTATGCTACTGCTGAGGGCAGAGGACCAGCATCCCCATAGGGGACTGAACCAGACGCCTGAGGGTCTCAGTCACCCCAGCCTCACTTCAAGGAATAGGAGAGTCCAGCAGGCCCTTCTTCTCCCCACAGCTTCCCACAGCAGAGCCACAGCTTTGACCCCTCCTGCTCTGATGGGCCCCTGAGCCTGGCAGGAAGGGAGGAGGAGGCCTGAGCCAGAGGGAGGGAGGGAGGCCTGGACTGGAGAGGTGTTTGTTGGAGGCAGGTTCTGGCTGTGGAGAGAGGGATAGAGGCGGGGCTGCTCTGGGGAAGCTGAGGGGAGAAAAAGGGCCTGCTGGACTCTCCTTCTCCCCTTGAAGTGAGGCTGGTTGTAGGGAAGCCTGGTTCAGGTCCCCTTTGGGGATCCTGGTTTTATCCCCCCTCAGCAGTAGCATAGCTAGAGGGGTCTAGGTTCTAGATCTGAGGCTGCACGGCCTGCTCTGGGGAAGGCGAGGGAGATAAAGTATTTAATGGACTCTCCTTCTCCCCTTGAAGTGAGGCTGGTTGGAGGGAAGCCTCAGACTCCTGGTTCAGGCCTGCCTTGGGGATCCTGGTTTTATGTCCCTCAGCAGTAGCATAGCTAGAGGGGTCCAGGCTCTAGATCTGGGGCTGCACAGCCTGCTCTGGGGAAGGCGAGGGAGATAAAGTACCTCATGGACTCTCCTTCTCCCCTTGAAGTGAGGCTGGTTGGAGGGAAGCCTCAGACTCCTGGTTCAGGCCTGCCTTGGGGATCCTGGTTTTATGTCCCTCAGCAGTAGCATAGCTAGAGGGGTCCAGGCTCTAGATCTGGGGCTGCACAGCCTGCTCTGGGGAAGGCGAGGGAGATAAAGTACCTCATGGACTCTCCTTCTCCCCTTGAAGTGAGGCTGGTTGGAGGGAAGCCTCAGACTCCTGGTTCAGGCCTGCCTTGGGGATCCTGGTTTTATGTCCCTCAGCAGTAGCATAGCTAGAGGGGTCCAGGCTCTAGATCTGGGGCTGCACAGCCTGCTCTGGGGAAGGCGAGGGAGATAAAGTACCTCATGGACTCTCCTTCTCCCCTTGAAGTGAGGCTGGTTGGAGGGAAGCCTCAGACTCCTGGTTCAGGCCTGCCTTGGGGATCCTGGTTTTATGTCCCTCAGCAGTAGCATAGCTAGAGGGGTCCAGGCTCTAGATCTGGGGCTGCACAGCCTGCTCTGGGGAAGGCGAGGGAGATAAAGTACCTCATGGACTCTCCTTCTCCCCTTGAAGTGAGGCTGGTTGGAGGGAAGCCTGATTCAGGCCCCCTTTTGGGATCCTGGTTTTATGTCCCTCAGCAGTAGCATAGCTAGAGGGGGTCCAGGCTCTAAATTTGGGGCTGCACAGCCTGCTATGGGGAAGGCGAGGGAGATAAAGTACCTCATGGACTCTCCTTCTCCCCTTGAAGTGAGGCTGGTTGAAGGGAAGCCTGGTTCAGGCCCACTTAGGGATCCTGGTTTTATGCCCCTCAGCAGTAGCATAGCTAGAGGGGGTCCAGGCTCTAGATCTAGACCTCCGGCTCTAGCTGCACACGCACTGGGGCTGACTGACAGCCTTAGGACCCAATTGTCTGCATGCCAATTCTGAAATAAATCCCACTGTGTTCAATATGTTCATAGAACACACATTTCATTCGTAACCATGAAAATGCATCCTGCATATCGAATATTTACATTACGATTCATAACGGTAGCAAAATTACAGTTATAAAGTAGCAACTAAAATAATTTTATGGTTGGGGGTCACCACAACATGAGGAATTTATAAAGGGATCATGACGTTAGAAAGATTGAGAACCACTGGCTTAGAGGCAAAGCTCCTCTCCCAGCCAGGACTGCCTCTGCCTTGCAAGTTGGTTCACTTTCCCTGCAATCCAGAGTAACTACGGGAAGACCTAAGAGGCCCTTACTCTGGATTGCTCTATGCGTTTCCCATAGGTGGCGCTGTAACTATGTAACTATCTGGATTGTAGGGTCAGTTCAAGACACAGAGCCACTAATGGGCTCCTTCACAAAACTGCCCAGCCTCATTTAGAGCCACCACCACAACTAGTGGAGACATGGACATGCAGCAGGTGTACCAGGTGAATAATAACTCATACATTCTCCATTTCCTCCCTGACAGGCAGCCAAGAGCAAAGGAAACCTTTGGAGGACAAAGCACAAATGATGGAGAATTATGAAAACGTGACTTTCGTAGGTAAGGAGGACCATACGGCTCTCAACTGATTGATTCCACACATTGCCAAGTGTCCAGGCTGCATGAACTGTGAATAGCTTATGTGACCCTTGATGCTGCTACATTCTTCCTTTCTGGCCATCCCAGATGTTGTGTCTTGATGAGAAGAGCAGCCCTGACCTGTGGACACGGGGACATAAATTAGATGTCGGTCCTTTACTTCCCTTTGCAGTAGATGGACATGTTTTGAGGGCACTTCCCCCTGTGTTCAATCTCTACTGCACAATATAAACCCAAGGAGGACTACTAACAGACAGAAATTGTCCTGTGCAAATGAGTTGTAAGCAGTGCATTTTAACCCATTTATGCCTGAGGTTGCAATTTTTTGAAATGCACCACTAATGGTTGACCACTAATATGGACCACTTAGGGATCACTATCTAGGCATGAATGGGTTCATCTTCCCTTCAAAGCCTATCAGGCCACAAGAGAAGGCTATCAGCCAGGCAGTGGCAACAGCATCTTTCACAGGTGGATGGAGGGGGATGACCCAGAGGTCCAGCAAGCAGATAGCTTGAGTACAAAATCACCTGGATCTTTGTTTGTTCCGTCAGCTTCTTATTAAGCCTTACTCCCTTTGTAAGCTTGGAGAACGTGATAGCCGCTTTACCAATACGTTTATTCAGCTCAGTATCTAAGGAGAGAGTGTCGGAGATAGTTGAGCCGAGGTACACAAAGTCATGGACAACCTCCAGTTCATGTTCAGAGATGTGATACAGGGAGGTGGATCCACACCCTGACCCATGACTTGTGTTTTCTTCAAGCTGATTGTTAGTCCAAAGTCTTGGCAGGCTTTGCTAAAACGGTCCATAAGTCGTTGAAGGTCTTTGGCAGAGTGAGCAGTAACAGCAGCGTCATCGGCGAAGAGGAACTCCCGCAAGCATTTCAGCTGGACTGTGGACTTTGCTCTTAGCCTGGAAGGATTGTAGAGTTTTCCATCTGATCTGGTCCAGAGACAGATTCCCTCTGTTGCGTTTCCAAAAGCATGCTTCAGCATGACTGCAAAAAAGATCCCAAATAAAGTTGGTGCGAGGACACAGCCCTGCTTCACTCCACTTCGGATGTGAAAGGAGTCTGATGTTAGGCCATCAAAAACTACAGTGCCCTTCATGTCCTCGTGAAAGGACCTGATGATGTTGAGGAGCTTAGGTGGGCAACCAATCTTGGGGAGGATTTTAAAAAGGCCATCCCTACTAACCAAATCAAAAGCCTTTGTAAGGTCTATGAAGGCTACAAAGAGTGGCTGTCTTTTTCCCTACATTTCTCTTGCAACTGTCGAAGGGAAAATACCATATCAGTGGCTCGAAATCCACACTGTGATTCAGGATAGATCCTCTGCAAGCACCTGAAGCCTCTTCAGTATGACACGGGCAAGCAGCTTCCCTACAACACTAAGAAGAGAGATGCCACGGTAGTTGTTACAGTCACCCCTGTCACCCTTGTTCTTGTTCACTGTGACGATATTAGCATCCTTCATGTCCTGTGGTACTCCACCTTCCCTCCAACAAAGGCAGAACATCTTGTACAGTTCAGTGGAAATGGTCCCTCTACAGCACCTCAGAACTTCAGCAGGGATGTGATCTTTCCCGGGTGCCTTGCCAAAAGCAAGGGAATCCAGGGCTTCGTTTAGTTCTTCTAGAGTTGGTTCACTGTCAAGCTCCTCCAAGACAGGCAGGCACTCAATGTTGTTTAATGCTTCTTCAGTTACTGCATTTTCTCTGGAGTATAGCTCAGAGTAGTGCTGCACCCAGCATGCCATCTGCTGTGGTCGGTCCTGGATGACCTCACCTGTGGCAGACTTAAGCGGGGCAGATTTCCTCACTGTTGGACCTAAGGCCTGCTTGATGCCAGCATACATCCCCTTGATGTTGCCTGTGTCAGCTGCTACCTGGATCTGAGAGCAAAGCTGCAGCCAATAATTGTTAGCACATCTCCTGGCAATCTGTTGGACTTTGCTACGGGCGACTCGCAGGGCTTGAAGGTTGCGCTCACTAGAACAGGCTTTATATGCAGTTAGAGCTCTCCTCTTTTCCTCAAGGGCTGGTGTCAGCTCCTCCGAGTGGGCTTCAAACCAATCTGCTGTCTTTCTAACCTTCTTACCAAAAATTGACAAGGCAGTAGTATAAACAGCATTCTTGAAATGTTCCCATCGTTCAGAAGTGTTTGCCTCAGCCGGGCCTGGGAGAGTTTCCCTGAGTGCTTGGCCATATTCCTTCACTTTTTCCAGACTGCGGGTCTTGCTGATGTTAATTCGTGGTCTTCCTTCCTTCTTTGAGTGATGCAGCCTCTTTGCTTGTAATTTTACTCTGCTGCACACCAAGGAGTGGTCAGTATCGCAATCAGCACTCTGATAGCTACGGGTGATCTTAATGCTGGGAAGGCTGGAGCTCCTGGTGAGGAGCAAGTCAAGCTGATGCCAATGCTTCGATCTTGGGTGTCGCCAAGACACTCTGTGGAGGCTTTGTGTTAAAGAATGTGTTGCTAACACAAAAAACATAATAGCAGCAAAACTCCAGCAAGCGTTGGGCATTTTCATTCATCTTCCCAATGCCAAAACGACCTAGACAAGCGGGCCAAGAACTATGGTCAGATCCAACTCTTGCATTAAAATCACCAAGGATAAACAATGGTTCTTTCTCAGGGATTCTCTTGATAGTGGCAGCCAGATCATCATAGAATTTGTCTTTGGATTCTGCTGAAGATGATAGTGTTGTTGCATATGCACTAATAAGAGTGACTGACCCTACTGATGACTGTAGCTGCTGGTGTCAGAGACAGAATTCTTTCACTTCCTCCAGTAGGTGGAATAATGAGTCTAAGTAGGGTGTTTCTAACTGCAAAGCCAACTCCATATTCCCTAGTCTCACTTGGCGGCTTTCCCTGCCAGAAGAATGAGAAATTTCTCTCCTTAATAGATCCTGAGTCTGACAGCCTTGTCTCTTGAAGGGCAACTATGTCCCTCTCCAGTCTGCTCAGCTCCATATCAATGACAGCTGTCTTACGTACGTCATCCAGTTCTCGTAAGTCGTCAGAAAAGCCCGGGGTCATTGTCCGAACGTTCCAGGTGCCCAACTTAAGGGCTGAAGTTTTCTTATGTTTGCTGCATGGTTTGTTGCAGATGTAGCCCCAGTATAATTTCTAACTGAAAAGTAATTTTTGTTAATTTCTGGAAAATATTATAAACATCAAAATTTATTTATGCAATGCAGTGGTCTTCAAAGTGGGACTCACAAAGGGGGGGAGGTCAAGACTTCATTTCTGGGGGGTGTCATGAAAAGCTGAGTGCAGCCATCTTGGAATCTGGCACTGGGCACCTTTAAAGTTACTTCCAGCCATGCCATGTGGTTCCTGGACAGACTGCCATTCTCATGAGGAGACCCCAGGCTGAAATGCTTGAGTACCACTGTTTTAGGGAATTATATCCCCATTGTGCATGCCAACACAAATGCCCAAGGCAAACATAGCTCTTTTATCTTTTTCTCCTCACAACAACCCTGTGAGGTATGTGATTCTTTTACAGACAGCACCTAGAACAACAAAATGTGGTGTTTAAATCCTCTACCTATTGATGAATCTCCTGCAATTAAATGGTGCTGTGGCTGTTTTGCACTCTGATTTTGATCAGATTAAAAATGCTTTTCTAGATTTCCCCAACAAGCTGCAGTTACTTTCTTAATTCTCTTACTCTGTTTCTTATTTCAACAGCATCAGTTTGGAACCAGTTAGGAAGAAAGAGGATTCAGACTAATTCTTCACAGCAAAGAACCAAAACAAGGGAGACGCTCTATAAGTGCCAAGAGTGCAGAAAGACTTTCAGTCGTAGTTGGACACTTAAAACCCACCAGAGGATCCATACAGGGGAGAAACCCTATAAATGCCAGGAGTGTGGAAAGAGCTTCAGGGACAATGGTCATCTTCTAATCCACCAGAGATTCCACACAGGGGAGGAACCCTATAAATGCCAGGAGTGTGGAAAGAGCTTCAGGGACAATGGTCATCTTCTGATCCACCAGAGATTCCACACAGGGGAGACACCCTATAAATGCCAGGAGTGTGGGAAGAGCTTCAGGGACAATGGTCATCTTCTGATCCACCAGAGAATCCATACAGGGGAGAAACCCTATAAATGCCAGGAGTGTGGAAAGAGCTTCAGGGAGAGTGGTACTCTTCTGGTCCACCAGAGAACCCACATAGGGGAGAAACCCTATAAATGCCAGAAGTGTAGAATGAGCTTCAGTCAGAATGAATGTTCATCTTATGAAACACCAGAGAACCCACTCAGGGAAGAAACCCTAGATATTGTAAGAGTGTGGAAAGAGCTTTGATTAGAAACCCAGTTGGGGAGAAGCTCTCTAAGTGCCAGATGTCTGGAAAGAACTTCAGTGACAACAACTAATAACTCATACAGGCGAGAAACCCTAAAAGTGCCACTAATGTGAAAGGAGTTTAAAGAACAGGTTTGACATCTTACACACCCAGAGATGGGCTGGCCCTATCCCAAGATCCGGTACGCTGGAAGTGGGAGGGGCCAGCCGGGGTCAGGGGGTGTGGGCGGGGCGAGGGGCGGGACTGGGGAGGGGCGAGGGGCGGGGCGACATTGGCGCCTGCGCAGTGCCTGCTTAGAAGCCGGCCTGCCAGGCTGGCCTGGCAGGCCGGCTTCTAAGCAGGCTCTGCGCAAGCACCAACACCGGCGCTCACGCAGAGCCTGCCTGGAAGCTGGCCTGGCAGGTGGGCTTCCACGCCGGCTCTGCGCAAGTGCCGACACCGGCGCTCACGCAGAGCCTGCCTGGAAGCTGGCCTGGCAGACGGGCTTCCAAGCAGGCTCTGCGCAAGCGCCGACACCGGCGCTCACGCAGAGCCTGCCTAGAAGTGGGCAAGCCGCCTCTAGGCAGGGTCTGCACGAGAGCCATCACCCAGGCGGTGGTGGGCGCAAAACATGGCGGACCATACCGGTCCGCTATGTTTTGCATTTCCCTGTCGCTGGCGGTACGCTAGCGGCAGGGAAACGGGAAGAACCGGTACGGGCGCGTAGGCCCGTACCGGTAAGTGCCCACCACTGTACACACCACCACAGAATAAACTCAAGTAAGAAATCCTAGGCATTTTAGGAGTGTTCTAATGGTATGTATTTGTGTATATTTTGCTCAGTCAGCCACACAAGTTAAGCGCATTATGACCTCAAGTGATTGGTGTTTGAACAATTACTAATATTTCTACTACGTTTGAAATGTAAGGTATCTTGCTTGTTTTTCTTCTTCAAAAAATAAAGTTCAAAATTGCCCTGTCATTACTTTGAAGCCTTCATGAATGGGGCATTCCTTGTATAGGTATAAGCATAACCTTTATTGGCATTATACAAACAACGGCAAAACATTACACAACAAATCACAAAGAATCACAAAATTGTGATTCCTTGTATAGGTCTCCAACGATGGGCACAGTCCAGAGCAAGTTCAGCCTGCTCTGCCCTAACTGCTCTCTCCTAACTATTCTGAATCCAGAGCAGAAAGTTATGCTGCATCCAGAGAGTCAGGAAGCCTGGGCTGCCCTAGCTGCTCCATAGCATGTTAAGTAATTGACATATGGGGAGGACTTGCTCCTGAGGAGACACCCCTCAGATCACACTGAATAAGGAACACCTGTAGTGCCTACAGTAGTGACACAGCTCTGCGCATCACCCAGTGCAGAAGTCTGTGTGTCACCCCTGGGATGAACGCACCCCATACCTGGACTGCACAGTCGCCAAAGTTGGCACCTGCGCAGTTGTTTCTGAAGCCAACTGGTACTCCCAGTGAAGGAGAATCCATATATATATATATATATATATATATATATATATATATATATATATATATATATATATATATATATATATATATATATATGGATCTCACTGGGGATCTTCAAGCATAGGCTATTGAGACTAGATGAGACCTATTGAGACTAGATGAACTTCTAGGTTCTTTCCTATATATATAGTCACCCTGCCTGCATCCACTCCCTCTCCCCCCAATATAGTGTGTGTGTGTATTTTATATTCCATTCTTTTGGGCAAGGGGGAGAGGGAGCATACAGGGATGGCTGGTGGGGGATATTGGAGGAAGGGGAAATTAGTAAGTAGAGGGTTTCTGGGGGGGAGCATTTAGCTGGGGGTGTGGCTGGGGCTGGTGGGTGCAGGTAGGGCTGGGTGGTTGGGAGGGGGAGATTTCTCTGGGGAGAGAGGGCTGCTAAAAAAATTGTACAAAAATTCCCCAAAATGTGGGTCATGTTAAAAAAAGGAGAAATACTCCTATTTCTTTCCTGCACTTAATTTCTACAGTTTTAAAACTGAGAACTCATGAATTTTACAAGGTTCTGAAGTTTAAAAGTGTAGAAATTAAGTGGAAGCCTTAAGGTGACTGCAGACCCAGAGAAACCTGAACGGAAAGGGTTAAAGTGTCCTTTCGATGCATTCTCTCCCCTCAGCCCCCCTGCCTAGTTCCCATAAAGATGAGACTCAGGGAACCCCTGAGCGCAGCAAACATTCAATGAAGGGAAGCCCCAAGGCCCGCAAAAATGATTTAAAGGGCCCACCTCAATTTTAAAGGGCCGGCAAGCCCAAAAACTTTTAAAGGGCCAGGCAGAATGCCTGAAATGCCAGACGGGTACTTAGTTTTCCCCTTTTCCTCCAGGGGGCGCTATTTCTGGATGTGTCTGGGTTTTTCCCCCCTTCTGGACAGCCTGCACTGGGTGCCTGCCTTATAAGGAGTCCCTGATGAGATGCCAGTACATTCTACAGTGAATACAAGGGGCTTCTTGGAGTGGCCTGCTGTATCCTGAGGTTTGTGGCCAGCCGTAGTTTGTTCCATATCCTGAGGTTGAGAGGCAGGGGTTGCAGCTAGGATGGCCAAGAACTCAGATTTTTGGTCAACTCTGCCATTCTTACTCGGGCCTTATCTTGGACCCCTATGGGTCTACTCATTACTATACCTGCTCCTGAGGTGGTATAACTTTGAGGAAACAGGCTCTGGATACAGAGTAACTGCTCTGCCCTAGGCAATGCTAAACATGCCCTCAACTTGCCTCTCCTGAGCTGCTTAGGCTGCCCCAGTTAGGGCAGAGCAGGTCCTCCTCTCTTAGGGCACCCTATCTTGCCTTGCTCTGCCCTAAACCTTTTCCAGAGTAACTGGGGTGGAGCATCTTGCAGTTGCTCCACCCTAGTGAGAGATAGGGCAACCCAAGGGCTCTTATGTGGACAGATTAGTTGCTCTGGATTGTGCTGCCTATGAGAAAGGTTCTCTGCTTTGCTTTCTCCTGTTACATGTCAATAAATGTAAAGTTATGCACATTGGGGCAAAGAATCCTAGCTTTACTTATAGGTTAATGGGCTCTGAGCTGTCTGTGACAGAGCCAGAGAGAGAGAGATCTAGGGGCGCTAGTGGATAGTTTGATGAAGGTGTCGGTCCAATGTGCAGCAGCATTGAAGAAAGCAAAGTCAATGCTTGGGGTCATTAGAGAAGGGTTTGGGAATAAAAGGGCAAAAATTAAGATGCATTGTACAAAACAATGGGGAGGCCACATTTGGAGTAGAGTTCTGGTTGCTACATCTCAAAAAAGATGTAGAGGAAATGGAGAAGGTTCAGAGGAGAGTGACCAAAATGATTGAGGGTCTGGGACACCATCCTTATGAGGAAAGGCTACAGCGTTTGGGGCTCTTCAGTCTAGAGAAGAGAAGCTTGAGGAGAGACATTGAGACATACAAAATTATGCAAGGGGTGGGTAGAGTGGATAGAACTAGGTAGATGAAACTAATAGATCTACTAGAACTAGTAGATCTAGTAGAACTAAGTAGGTAGAACTAGTAAATAGAACTAGGGGACATCCTCTAAAATCGAATGTTAGGGTGGTTAGGACAGAGAGGAGAAAATATTTCTTTACCAGTGTGTAGTTGGTCTGTGGAATTCCCTGCCACAGGATGTGGTGGTGGCATCTAGCTTCAATGTCTTTAAGAAGGGATTGGACTAATTGCTAGAGGAAAAGATCATCACATGTTACAAGCCATGAAGGGTGTGTATAGATGTGGACAATATGAAAATGCCAGCTACGGGGGAGGGGGGCACCTGGATGCAAGTATCATATATGCTCCCTGAGGCATCTAGTGGGTCACTGTGATATGCAGGAAGCTGGATTAGATGGACCGTTGGCCTGATCCAGTGGAGGCTCATCTTATGTTCCTATATATTTTCAAGATGCAGCACATTTGTATCTCAGTCATTGTGCCAAGTAGAAGCACATACATTCTCACAGCACAATCCAGGAGCTACCCCTAACCATACCACTTAGAAGATGGAGATAACACTCAGGTACCACTAAGAAGTCTTTTTAGGATTGTGCTCTAAGGCTGCAATCCTAAAGACACTTTCCTGGGAGTAAGACCCACTGAACACAGTGAGGCTTACTTTTGAGTAGACATGATTAGGATTGTGTTCTAAGTTACTGTGTCCTTGGACAGAGATATTCATGACCTTTACCCAGTTGGCGAAAGTAAAGGTGACACTCGCGTCCAACTCCCCTTCCTTGGACCACAAACTCAGCTCCTGCAAAAGCCTGTAACCAGGAATGGTTTGCAGCTATTCTCTGCAACAGTCAAACTCTCACCCAGCAGACATTAACCCTGGATCCATTAAGCTGAGCAAAATTCCAGGTCATCTCCATGACAGGTTGGCTGGAAGATGGAGGCCGCAGGCTGGGAGGAGGGTGGCTTGAGATCAGGGATGTCTCCCAAAGCCATGCCTTCTAAACCCTTACCTCAAGCCCAATCTCCCTGGCAGCTCCATATGGGCTTGTCCCAGTGACATCTCTAGAATCAAGATGACCCAGATAAGCAGGAGCTTATCATGGGGAAGGAAACAAAGTTACCTTCAACTACCTGTTGTGTTGAGCAGGTACCCTGGCCCTGTCTGTTTCAGTGTCATGAAATATATCCCCCCAAATTAAAAAAAACCCTATTGGGATGATGCATTACTCGTTTACAGACAAAGGAACCTCTTTGCTCCTAGGAGGAATATCTTCCACTCCTAGAGGACACTACATACAGTTGGAGTTTTGCTACTGCAGGATGCATGCTACTGAGAACGTGCACTGTGAGCACCAAAAAGAGCAGGTATACCTGAATGGTACCACTTATTTGGTGACATGTTTATGCAGTGCTAGACCACAGGGGTCCACATCAAGTGAATTAGCCATCAATCAGTTCACATGTGCCCCGCACCTTGGCATACACCAAAAACATGCATTTCTAGAGTCTTGCATGCATGTCTTTGGTTGTGATGCAAACACTCGGGCCGAAATCTCCTTGCAATCTGAAAACCACGGCTGGATAGAATATTCTGTCCATCTTTAGTAGGTTCTCACAAACAACAAGAACATCAAGCCAAAATAACCCATCAACAGAGACCATCCTAAATGATACTTGCAGAACGCCACCTCAAAAATGTAAAAGTGGGCTTATAATTGGGTTTTTAGACAACAATGACACCACCATGCACTTATTAACATCTGTGGTTCGCCCTGGGCCCTTCTGACGGTTTCTAAGGCCCTATGTGGCCCTGTGGCTTTCTCCTAACTGGTGGCAGAATCTTTGTTGCATGCTCAGACTCTGCCCAGGCCGTGGAATAGAATAGAATACCTTCATTGCATTGTTTCATGTACTCGTACGTTACACAATGAAATTGAGTGCAATCTATTTAGACATTAAACATTAAAAAACCTCCACCCATACAACTGATATTACATTACCTCACATGCCATGTTGTGGTGCTAGTGGTACTTGATACGCCACCCATAGCTGATAATTGGATTGTCGGTCATACTTATATCCCACTTCTCCCACCAAAATCATGGCTTTTTATATTGGGTTGTAATATTGGTCTGTAACATTGGCTTCGAGAGAGAGAAAACTAGTAAGTAGTGAACTGGAGCACAACAAAATTCACAAAGGGTAAGCAAAACATGCCTGCCCAAATCATTAATGGCTGTTTTTGGGTGCAATCCAGAGTAACTACGGGAAGTCCTTGCTCCAGTGTAAGAACCATTTACTCTGGATTGCTTTATGAATTTCCCATAGGTTTTCACTATGTGGTGCCATAACTACGGGTGCACGTAATGTCTCTTATGTCCTCCCGTAGTTACTCTGGATTGTAGGGTCAGTCTCCTTGCTCCCCAGCCTTGCAGTTACAGTTGTATTTAAGCACACTTCACCCATTTCCCTCTTTTGCTCACAAATTATTGTGTACCACTGAGGATGCTCACAATGGCTTCTGATACCAATCTGTTGCCGTTTCGTGGAACAACACAAAGCCTGTTCTCCCCCCCCCCCCATCCCCGGCAAATTGGCATCTCAGCATTTGCCTTCAAATACAACTGCTTCCCATTCATCACCCTCTAACATTCAATAGGCTGGGCTTGCACTTGGCCAAGGCAACAATTCACAGGTTTTTTTTGTCGCTATTAGTTTCCCTTGATCATCTGTCGATCTGTTCCGTTTAATAAGGTGGTAAATCTTATTGCTGGCATCTTGGGTAACAGCGATCACCGAGGGCACAACAATTGTTACGGCAAACAATAACCAAGGTTGTTGAGATGCTTTATTTATCCTAGGCCCCATGGACATTCCCAGCTGTGCTTTATCACTTTCTGTGATAATTCATTTTCCTGCTTTCTTTGCAAGAGGTGGGTTCCAAAGGAGATGCAAGTAAATCTCTCTCTAAACAGCGCACATCGTATCCAGCGGCACCGAACAGCTAATAAATAGGTCATACGTGTTGGCATTACATAATCATTTATAATCACCATCCTTTGTATACGATCCTTCGGAGCTGGAATATCCATCTTCTTTGACGGAAGTCTATTGCTGAGGGCTCAGCTCCCTGTTACTTAGAAAATGCCATTTATAGCAAATGTCAAGGTTATCATCACTGGGTTGGAGGGGGGATAACGGTGAACCTGTTCCATGTGTCATGCTGGCAAGAAGCAGTAGGGGGAAGGCTTCGCCTCTGCAAATGTCAGATGAAAAAGAGACGCCTGTGTTGCCTTTTCAGACATTCAGGACTCACATACTGGGCAGTGTATATTGGTTGAGCTCTGTGAAGCATGAACTGAGAGCTCTTGGGGATTCCACTTGAAGACAACTCAGAAGGTTCACATAGCATGAACCTAGCATGAACCACACAGTGGTTCACCCTCTGGCGGTTGTAAGGACACAAAATAATGCACACTTCTGCAACTAAGCAAACCCGTTTGTGTGTGTGCACTTACAATCTGTACAAACCAAGTTTCATAGCAAACAATGATACACTATGACATCTCATAGTGAATGATGTTGTATTTATGGAGTGTGATGCTTATTTAATTTCTGAATTTTATATGAAGGTTCATAATAATGGTGTTTTTATATTGATTATATGTATGCCTATCATGTTGTGAGCCGCCACGTGTCTGTAAGAAGAAGCAGGATATCATAGAATCACAGAATCATAGAGTTGGAAGGGACCCTGTGGGTCATCTAGTCCAACCCCCTACCTGTAGCAGGAAATCCTCCTAGAGCATCTCTGACAGGTGCTCATTAAGCCTCTGCTTGAAGATCCCAAGTGAGGGCATTCATATGAATGAATGAATGAATGGATGGATGGATGGATGGATGGATGGATGGATGGATGGATGGATGGATGGATGGATGGATGGATGAATGAATGAACCTCAGTCTCCAAAGCAGATGTTTCCTGCTTTTGAAAATGAGTACCATGATCAAAGTGGCATTTGTAGGGTGGCATCAAAGTGGCATTAAAGTTGTGTGTCCTGCTTTTCATATTTACTCAAATCTAATGTGCCATCAAATCTAATGCACACCTTGATTTTGGAGACTAAATTCAGCTGAAAAGGGTGAGTGCTAGATTATTAATTTGTTGATGTGCTAAAGTATACAAAATATAACAGGGTCAAGAGTCAAAGATAAGGGGTCTCATGTGTTCCAAGGATTAAATGATGATGTTGGTAATAACTGTGGTGGTTGAGTTCCACCTGGAGATGACAGAGAAGCAGGAGAGCTGAAATTCCAGACAGGTAGCTCAGGATGTGGGACTAGGTGGAAGGAGAACGTTCTGTGATAGATGGGCAGAAGTGAGTACTATCAGCAAGAAATGGTACTAAAAAGATCTGTGAAGAGAAAAAGTGCACAAAGTGCAGAAGCAGAAAAAAAAACACACAGCAGGCCAAAAACAGATCTCTGAATAACTTTAGCAGAGCTTCCCAAGAGGGAAAATTTAAACAAGGATTAAGTAGAGCGAGGACTGTCTGATTTGCTCATATTGTTGCGGTTGATTCTGTTACTTTCTGGAAACCACCCCATGAGTTCTTCCTGAAGAATTGCGCAAAAATAAACACGTAAACACATCAGAAGCTGGAATCACAGAGACGAAGGGATTCTTCCCAAAGAAATTGATTAAAAAGGAGGAGGAAGACAGAGTAGAGACTTTTCAGTCTGAGGATGAGGAGCATGCAGGTGATTTTGGTGTGGAGGTGGCTGTCGGAATTGAAGCTGCAAGTCGGTGGCATGAATCCTGGGCATGAATCCTGGGAATCCTGCTAAGCAGAAACCAATCTCTCTGATCTGACGTGCCACTCCAATGGAGATTAAGGGTGCAATCCTAAGCATGTCTACTCAGAAGTAAGTCCCATTTTGTTTTATAGGATTTACTCTCAGGACAGAGTATATAGGATTGCACCAGAGAGAGAGAGAGAGAGAGAGAGAGAGAGAGAGAGAGAGAGAGAGAGAGAGAGAGAGAGCGAGCAATAGCTAGATGGGATGCAAAGCGCTAAGTTTTGGAGGTGCCTGAATGCACTGTGCAAGCAGCCCTTCCTTCTCCCTCTTTGGGGCCATTCCAGTTGTTGGGGAGCAAAACAGTCTTTCTTACATAGCATGAATGGATCTCACCTGTTCACAAAATCTCACCTGATTTTTCTTGCTTGCCTTTGGGACTTCTGCCTTGTCCACCCTCCCATGAAACATCTGCTATCTGTGCAGGTCTAGAAATATTTCACAGCCCCACAATATTCCTGGCCAAAGCCTATACCAAGTACAGGTATGCAGAACATCAGTCTCAACTCAGTGAGGGTTAAGAACTTTGCACACCTAAAGTCAAGCTAGACATTATTTTAAACGTGTTGCGCAGCTCCATGCATTTTTCAACATAAATGAATCAGGGAGGAAACCCTGATGGGGTTCTCAGGTTTAAACCTTCCAAGATACCAATCCAGATAGCCCCCCTCCAGGCTGTTATAAGGGCTCTAACATACCAAATGGTAGATTATTCTCAAATGAAATAGTTTGTGCAAGAGCTGGGATGTTTCAGGATGCTGTGGTAACCAACCAGGAGAGCCACAGAATCCTTGGAAAAAAACTGCTTCCCTATACAATGCATATAGGGATTTTATATCCCTAGCCCCCAAAGGGAGCCACATCCAATGGCCCAATAGGTCAAGGGAGCCAACCTGTCAAAAACACTGGGAAACTACTCACCAAACCAGTGATTTTCAACCTTTTTCATCTCATGGCATACCATCAGTTGTTTTTACCATTGACAAGCCACACCATGCTGTTCAAATCTCCAAGTTTTCCTATTAATAAATGTCCCTCCCCAAATTCCTGCAGCACACCTGAGGACTATCTGCAGCATACCAGTGTGCCATGGAACACTGATTGAAAACTACTGGACCAAAAAATTTCTCTGTAGTCTTGAACTGGGGTAAAAAATATAAGAAAAGGTTTTGCACCATCAAAGTTCCCCACTTACCACTTTTCTTTGGGGCTTTTCCTTTCCTTTCTTCCTGAGCACTCCCAACCTTGTTGCCAAGCCAATTTTGGGGGGCTATTTCTATATACAATGGCACCTTACGTAAAGAACACCTCACATAAAAATTTCTTTAGGATTCTGCTTCATGTAACAAACTGTGCTTCACGTAACAAACAAACTCGTTGGCAGTTGGGCAGCCTTTTTAAAAAGTGTCGGGGCTGCCTAGCACACCTGCCCATAGCGAAAGCAACACTTCCATGCTGTCCTCCTGGTGTCCGCTGGGCAGAGAGAGAGAACAGCATGGAGAAGAGTGAAGCAGCTCAGGGCTAGCCAGAAGGGAGCAGGGGAGAGAGAGGCTCAGGATGGAGAGAAGGAGAAAGTGGGGAGACACTTGAAAAGTGTCTTTGATTGCAGCCTCCTAACCTTGTGTTAAATGGGGCTTACTCCCAGGAAAGTGTCTTTAGGACTGCAGCCTAAGTAGACTTCACAAGATCATGCACACTGCATGCATGTTTTGAATTCAATCCCAGTGTTCTGTCATCATTTTGACATCCAGTTAATATTTTTATATGAATATTTTTGGGGTTGTGGAACCAGTCGTCTAAGTTCCCATTATTTCCTATGGGAAAATCCACTTCACATAAAGAATGTTTCACGTAACCAACATGCCTCCGGAACGAATTAAATTTATTATGTGAGGCATCGCTGTACTTATTTACTCAAATCTAACGTACACCTTTCAAAGCTGAATTTATATAGTCTCCAAAATTGGGTGCGCATTAGATTTGATATCACATTAGGGTAAGTTCCCTTTCTATGTTCCTTAACCAGGGAATTGGGGCCAAATTTGTAACTGTTTTCATAAGAATAATCCCCGTTTGAAATACTCAGTGGGACTTTTCCGTAACTGCTAAAACTTCCCAAGAGGCATTCAGCAAATGGAACAGCACTGAGCCATTTTCACAGGGGTCTGTTCCATTCCTTCCACGAGGGAAGGAATGTGCCCAAGAAACTAATGGACTTTGAGAGTAGTGACCTGCACTAACAAACTGACTGCTCACAAATGTCAGTGAACACCGCCAACTATTTCCAGATACTAGGTAACCTCTCCTTGGCTCAGGAGCTCATTCCTCCCTGAAGCTCCAAATCTGGAGATGAAGACCTTCTAATAATATGCTGATGTTCATTTGAAGTCAGTAAACATTAGCATCAGGAATAAAACAATTTCAGATGAAACAGGATTTTTTGAGCCTGTGTGCAATCAATTTCCAAACAATACTACCTGGAGCATGTTCAGTTTCAGGAGGTCCTTGGCATGGTGATCTGTAGTGGATCTCTCCAACCTGGGGCCTTGGTGGGCATGTGATGAGCAGGAGTGAACTCCTATTACTTTCCCAGCTCCTGCCAGCCTAGCAGTTTAAAAGCATGTAAATGCAAGTACAAGTGTCCCTTGTTATCCACTAGAGTTCTGTTCTGGAACCTCCCATGGATTAAAAAAAATCCATGTATAAAGAAAACAATGAAAAAATAGGTCTAAAGATCCTCTTCCGGGTTTCTTGCTCCTCTGTTGCACCTAATTGAATAAGGTCGTTCCTCAGTGTCTGAAGAGTTCACTTCTGGTTTGCTTACATATAAAATCAATATAATCTAAACATTTTAATTTTGTTAGAAGACTAACAGTACCATCTCAACCACTCTTTAGGTTGGCACAAGGCCTGGCAGTGTCACAAAAGTGCTGTAAATTACCCTGTGCCATTCCTGGAAGGTTTCGGCCAGCACATGGATTTGTGCCAGCCTCCCTGCGCCACTATAGGAATGGGTGAAGGGCAAGTTGTATTAGCTATTCCTGATCAGCATAAAGTGGGAAGAAGGCAGACGGTGGTTTTCTGGAGTGGGAGAGGGCATTCCTGGTGTGGGTGAAAAGGGAGCAGGAGGCAGGACTCAGATCCAGCAGTTCTGCCAGATCCTGCCTCTCTTCCTGGGCAGCTGGGAGCAGAGGTGCCCAAGGTAGCCTGGATCCAAGTAGATCTATTGAAGCTACATTTGTCTTACCTTGGGGAAAGGGAAATGCTTCACCATTGGCATGGTAGCACAGCATCAACCCTGATCCTTACAGTGCATTCAGCGCAGGATGAGCCAGCATCCCTGATCCAGCCCAAGACAGGATTGTGCTCAAACATTCTGTCTTTCCCGTCTCATTCTCATTGGCATCCTTCAGTCTGAAAAGACTCTGGTATCGTGCTCTGATTGGAGGTCCTGAAACAACATCTAGTGTGACTAAAGAGGCCAATTTGAGAGTGTCCATCCCTTCCACACTGAGGACAAATAAATTCCGTCCCCTGCCCAGGCCCAGGTTTTACTGCTTCCGGGTCTGTCTCTTTGCTTCAGCCTGCCGAACAAGTGTCTCTTCCAGTTGGAGAAGGCCATGCTGGGTCTTTTGCCTCCACGCTGAACGATCGGAAGTCAAGGTTTCCCAGCTGTTGATGTCCATTCCCAAGGCCTTTAGATCCCTCCTGCAGATGTCTTTGTATCGCAGCTGTGGTCTCCCTCTAGGGCGCTTTCCCTGCACTAATTCTCCATATAGGAGATCTTTTGGAGTCTGACCATCTGCCATTCTCACGACATGCCCAAGCCAGCGTAGATGCCGCTGTTTCAGAAGTGTGAACATGCTAGAGATTCCAGCACGTTCCAAGACTGCGTTGTTTGAAACTTTGTCACGCCAGGTGATGCCAAGAATACGTCGGAGACAGCACATATAGAAGGTGTTCAGCGTCCTCTCCTGCCATGCATAAAGGGTCCAAGACTCACTGCAGTACAAGAGTGTGCTCAGGACGCAAGCTCTATAGACGCAAGCTCTGTCTTTCCATAGAATTTATAATTGACTGGATGCTGTTAATTCTGAAATAATTCAAATTTTGGAGAACTATTGAGTTAGCCCTAACCCCACTTTAAACAAAAGAACTTGTTTCTATTAACTGATTTGAAAAAAGTTGATGAAACTGAGAAAAGGAGCAATAAAATAGAAGTTCTTCCCCACCAACTGTCCCTTCAAAAGTACTCTATCTTTAATTGGCTGCCCTCAAAGAAGAGATAAGGCAAGATGATGAAGGCAAGATTACCTGCTGGAAGTGCTAGGCCTGTTCAGCCAAGATAAAAGGAGGATGAGAGGAGATAATGATTCTGCTCAATAAATACCTGAAAACGGAGAGAAGAGGTGACAATAATAGAGAAGGAATGAGCTGTTTTTGAGAAAGTGCTTGGAACTGATGAGCCACAATCCTAAATGGCTCTGAGCCTTGCTCACTCCTACAACAGCCCTGGATGTCCCAGGCTCAGTCTGGGATATTTTTACAATAGTTTCATGTAAGATCTTAGATCTATGTTCATCTGTGGCCATTCCACTTGGCTGAACCTGCTAGAGCGGTGAAACGCATGGGAAAGATGGAGTATTAATCCCACAATTAATTAATTAATTAATTAATTAATTAATTAATTAATTAATTAATTAATTAATTAGATGACAGCACTTCCTTTCGTTCAACAAATGAAACAGTCTGGCATTTGTCTCCCATTTCATTTTTCCACAGTGATCATTCCATTTGGTCATCAGAATGGGATGGGGGGAAATGGACACATTTAGTCAGCAGGTAAGAGACAAAGAGCATAATCCTAACCATGTCTACTCAAAAGTAAGTCCCATTGTGTTCAATGGGTCTGACTCCCTGGAAAGTGCCTTTAGGATTGCAGCCTAAGGCATGTAGATGTTCATCCTACATATGTGGCGTAGCTGCAAGGATCATGGTTCCCCCAAGCCCCAAAACCCTTGTTCAAAATTAATAAAACCTATAAGAACCAGTTATGTCATATACTGCTTTGACTTACACCCATAAAGAACAGTTCTGGCTGGATCACTGAACTGAACATATATATTTATTTGAAGGATTTACCATGTTCTCCAAAGAGGATGCCAATTTGTAGGTAAAGAAGCTTGAAACCATTTTCCTTTGTTCTTTGTGAAATATCAAGAGTTGTGGTTATAGCAGAGACATGTTCAGAGCTTTTAGACATTCTACATGAACCATTCTACAAAAATCATTCTACATGATTTTTATTGATCAATCAATCTATTGATCCATCAATTTCATTGCACGATGTGACTAGGTATCCTCTTATTCCAGGACATGCCTTATTTTTAAAGTCCTGTGTCCTGGAAAAGGACTTAAGTGTTCTCCTTTACCCTGTGATAAACCATTCATAACCTTCTTGTAATTAATACATTATAAGCACAATCCTAACCAACTTCCCAGCACTGGCATAGCTATACCAGTAGGGCCTGTGCTGCATCCTGTGGTTGAGGAGGACAGTCAAGGAGGCCTCCTTAAGGTAAGACAATTTTTGTTCTCTTTCCTTGGAATTGTCCTTACCCCAGATCTGGAAAATTGGTTAGCATCCTATATGTAATATATTGTATTTACTTGAATCTAACTTACACATTTTCCAGCCAAATCTAGTCTCCAAAATCAGGGTACGCGTTCGATTTGATGGTTAATTAGGTTCAAGTAAATGTGGTATGTTGTGGCACCAGGTAAGTGGCAACAAATAAGTACAGAGTGTGCATTTGATTCAATTCTGCATTCGATTCGAGTAAACATGGGTAGTTTTGACTTTAGAACTACATGAAATATAGTGTTGAAATTAACCATGTGAAATCAGCATATGAGTTTTTTTTTTTAACTTTTATGTTGTCATGTCCTACATTTTTCTCGGATGTTCTATTTTTGGGGTGCCTTGTCCTCTTATGTAGTTATGACATCTGCTCACTCTTCCCTTGCGTGTTACTGCAGGCATGCTGGGTTCATGTGCGGGACTTGTCACACTGTAGAAAAGGAAGTTCAGTTGCTTTATAGTAGCTCTACTAAATGCATTACTATGTATACTTAGGGTTAGCGTAACCCAAAGGCCACAAATTTCATTTAAATGGTTTTTAGGTTATAGTGCAAGGTCCTGATCCCTGCCTGAAACCTTGGAGGGTTGCTTCCAGTCAGAACTGATAGCACTGGATTAGTTCTGGATAGCACTGGATAGTTCTGACTCCTAAGACAGTTTTTTATATTTACAAGACAGTAATGCAAATGAACAGAATAATATCCCATTGATCACACTTGTTCCCAAGCTATTATTTGGCACTTCCTTATATTAAGTTCTAATCAGCGTGAAAAGTTACTTGGACTTACTTTCAAGAGACTTGAACTTGAAATTGTTCCTGCACCTTGGACATTTTTAACGACATATATTACTGTAATATATTATTCTTGTTTCAGTGACAGGAAATGCATATGACTCACTTGTATTAATGTTCAATGATATACTCAGCATGCATTATATACTATGTTTGATAGCAAATCAAGCTTTTTAGAAAGCTCATACTCTTATGGTCTTCAGAAATTCAATTAATAAAGAATTGGAGCTCCTGCTCAGACCCTTTGACTTGACTTATTTGTTTCCAGCTAATGAATTAAAATAGAAGGTGACCCAGCAAGAACAGTTTTAGTTCTACTCCTGTCCGCTCCTAGATCCCATGCCCTGACATTAGGATCTCGTCACAGTCAATATTTGGGCTGGTGAGTCATCTATAGAATAAAAGGGTCAGTTCCATTAATCTCTCCTCTGATTTAATGATGTCTCATATGCAGCATGTTATGGACTCCATATTTCAGAGCAATGGCAGAAAAAAAACCCCAGTAAAATGTACTGGAGAATCATAAAATACTGGAGCTCATAAAATTTGTTGTACTGGACTGAGAAGTCTGAAAATCTTAGTGCTAGCAGCATTACACATTAGTAACATTACATTAGTAGGAACAAATGCTAGGCTATTGAAAAGTCCTTTATAGCAATTTCAGGATTGATGTTGCTTAGGTATAGGGTTGCCATGCATCCCAAAAATCAGGGACAATCCTAATTTTAGGGAATTGTGTTCACATACTGGCAAAGGGGTGAGAGGGTCCTGTCCCAATTTTGCAAAGAGAATTCTGGCAACCCTACTTAGGCAGCATGCACAGAATTGGCTCTGCCCAGGAATTGGGCCATCAATGCTCATAAAGCCTTGGGAATGACTTTAAGGGTGAAATCCAGAGTAACTACAGGGAGGCCTTGCTCTGGTGTAAGAACAAGTTACTCTGGATTGCAATATGAATTTCCCATAGATTTTCACTAGGTGGTGCAGTAACTACGGGTGCACATAATGTCTCTTATGTTTTCCCGTAGTTATTCTGGATTGTGCCCTATCTAGTTTTATGCACAACATATTTAATGCCACACCACACAGCTCACAGTTTGGGAATTTTGATTTCCTTGCTGGAGAATATTGATGTATCTTTACTTGTAGTACCAACCCATATATTCTGCATGTGTTCATTATGACACTGTGAGCACAATCCTAACCAAGGCTACTCAAAAGGAAACCCCATTGCGTTCTATGGGTCTTATTCCCAGGAAAGTGTCTTTAGAATTGCAGCCAAAGATAGCTCCCCAAATCATTTGTTTTTAAAATAATTCTAGCCACATTTTGGGAGATGTCTTATTTATCCGTTGTTGTTTCCACCACACACGAGGGAATTCAGACATATGCTTTCCACTTCATTCTCAAGCACATTTTTGTTGTTGCTGCTGAAGTCTCTAAACTACTAAAATAAAAGGAATCCCATGTGTGTTTGCTCGCTTTAACATCTCGTATTTAGAAACCAAACATGCGTCATGCGCTTCTTAGACATCTTTTGTCTCTAAAGTTGTATCGGGCGATTATATAGCAAGCCAAGTTTGAAATATGATGTATGTATGGCTGGGAGCCCCAATTCCAGCTCAGCGAATGCAACTGACGTGGTTGTCAAAATGGACAAAAGGGGATATTTCTGCATAATACAAAAACCTCAACATCTGGTTGTGCTTCTACCCGTTGCAATAAATTCCAATCAAGTCCTCCAGCTCAGCTTTGGTGATGGGTATGATCTGAATTGCTAAGTAGCCGTGTATGTCAGTCGGCGAGGATCGTCTCTTCGGAGCGCGCTTTGGCACGGGTGTAGTTGCTACAGCAACCGCCTTCCTCATAGGCATGCGTACCGCGACATCTGTCTTGCTTTGTGTACAGCGCGCAGGGAGGAGCATCCCAGTGTGACACTAGAGATAACTGAATCAAGCTCTAATGGCCACATGGAGACACACACAGTTGCAAAACTGATATTACATTTATTTCAGGTTGACTTAAAAAAATGGGGATTTTCTTCGACTCCATGGAATCGCATCCATTAGTCATTCCCATGTCAAGAATCCAACTGTGAGCAACCCAGCCTTAGCAATTGAAGATTTCTTTTCTAGGAACAAGTGAATCATTCAGGGCTTAAGGGGGCAGTGCACTTTTCTGCATGTAACCAGAGGGAATTATTTTTCATCTTTTTTGAAGACTTCACCGGGTAGTCGAAAGAAAGTTTTGAACAGGATTAGATCACTGTGAAGTTAGGGTCTACAAGGCCTCCACTTGGGCTGGAACTGGCCAAACAGGCTCTAGGAAAAGCCTTTAGGACCAAAGTTTCTTTAGGTTTAGGCCATAATGGGTATATGCAGAATATATTTGGAATTTTGGGTATATGCAAATTACCCACATTTTGGGGAAATAGGAAATTGGAAATAGGCTACCTGATTTTGGAAATAGGCTACCTCAAAAATGCCAGGTGCAAGGGTGGGCACCAGGATAACGGTCACTTCTTCAGTCAGTAATACTGAGATAGTAGAAATAAAACAAAGTCTGCCATTATTAATGCCATTGAGATTTCTAATGGCAACGGGATGACAGAAGAAGGACAAGGAATTCCCATGTGTTTTCTATTAGTATAAACCAGTGATTTACATCCACTGTGCCATCGCACACTGATGGTTGGAAGGTTTTCCACAGGACTTTGGGGAGGGAAATTCTTAGTACGGCATTCGGGGAATTTAAGCCCCCTTACAATAGCATGATATGCCTTGTCAATGGTAAAAAACTTATGATAAGCTGGGACAATTTTAGCACGTTGTCAATATGCTGTGCCCACTGCCTACTGGTGCCCAGGGGTGTCCACTGGTGCCCAATACCAATGCCCAGTGCCCAGTGGTGTCCCTGCCTAATTGACTACAGGGTGCCGGCTGTCCAGCCCAGTGGTGCTGGCTGTCCTATTGGGATGCTTGTTGCCTAATAGGAATACCCAATGCCCACTGGTGCCCGATGGTACCTGCTACACACTGCATTGTGGTGCTTGTTGCCCCATTTGCCTAATGGTGCCTGGTGCCCAGTGCCTAGTAGGGATGCCCATGACCCAGTAGGGATGTCTACTGCCCCAATATCTTCTGTTGCCCAGTGCCTGTTGGTGCCCATTGTTTGCCACTGTCCACCCATGCCCACCACCGCAGAACCATAGCTGGGGCCCACAAATATTCTTGAAATTTTACTCTTGCAACAACAGGCAAATTCCACTAGTTACATAAATTTATGTATTTATTACATACATTTACGAATTAGAGGAAGGTTCCCTGTGCACAAGGAATAGGACAATGGAGATTTTTTTTCCAGGACAGACAGCTATAAAAGAGGACATTTCCAGGGGGATGGACAAGTTATATGGTCACCCTGCCACATCATCAACAGTAAATCAGTGGTAGATGTGGTTCAGGGAAGGATTGTAGGCAGACTGGGGCACGTAATGGGGCAGGAGAGGGTAGATCATGGCAGCAGTAGTACACATAAGATTCTAATCCCCCATTCCTAAACTAGACAACCTCCAATTATCCTTGAACTTATGAGGATGCTTTGACAACGTGTGGTGTGAGATCACAACCACATCAGTCCATCTCACAAATGGAACCACCCATGCATGTATTCTCTCACCAAATTGCCCTGGCCAGAGTGGGAAGGGAACAGCGGGCATAAGGCATTCCACAGTCACTGAAGCAGCCACGGGTAGAGATTTGATTTGACTTTATTGAATTATGGTGCACATTGACTTATATAGCCTGGCAACAGTAACTGCATTAAGGAAGCATGACACATAGATAATAAAAATAAGTGCATTGAAACAAATTGCTCTCTGAGTTCATTATTGCCTCTGTTTAAAAGCAGGGCTGGGGTTTCACCCACTGCCAGGGAATCTGTGATACAGGTAGTGGTGTAGCTAGAAGGGGGGCAAAGCACTATGTTTTACAGGGAACCTCACTGCAGAGTGCAAGCGGTTCCACCCTATCTTTAGAGCCACTCCTGGTGCAGCTCGAAAGGAGAGGGGTAGGATCCGCTTACATACTGCAGTGAGGCTCCCTGCAAAACTTTATGCTTTGCACCCCCTCTAGCTATGCCACTGAACCTGAGCTGTGGACTGATGATGATGATGATGGTGATGAGAGAATGCTTGCATGTCATTCCATATTTGGATCCCTGAATGTTAGGCCCAGTAAACTGAGACCGTGACTGACCTTTAGGCAAGCAGGGGTCAAAGCTGAGGATGGTGCTGGTGTTGTGAAAGTTTTTCTTGATAAAGGTTAAACAACAAAAGAGAGTCGATGCTTTCTGAAATGTCAGCATTGGGGCTGAGCCAAAATGGAAGGATCCTTTTTTCACCCTCTGCAAAAGGAGCCTCTCCTTTCCGGCATTTTTTTGTGCTCCTCAATCAGACAATATGAAAGCCTATGCAATGGAACAGGTATGGAGGGATAGCGAGGGAAAATGACACCCATGGCAAATTTCATCCCTTCCAAAACCCATCTTCCAGAATTCCCCCTTCTACGTGCACAAGGAAAGGAAAGGTTAAGAAGAACGTTGCGCCTGCCAGTGAGTGGGAGGAAGATCAGTCTGCCTGCTGTTGACATGGTTGAGTGGGAAGGTGGGATTTTGCATGTCTGCCCTCCTTGCAGTATGCCGTAGAGCACAATCCTAACCAGGTCTACTCTAAAGGAAGCCCCATTGTTTTCAACGGTTCTTATTCCCAGGAAAGTTCCTTTAGGATTGCAGCCTAAGAGCCCAATGCAGCTGCAGCGTTAGAATTGAAGAACTCTTGAAGTACTATATTTCCCGGGAAATTGATCAGAGCAATGCCAATGAGTTACAAGAATAGGGTGTATTTGTGTGAGCTTGTGGTCCTTGGAAGATTAACAGCCATTGTAAGTCACATGGTGATAATGACAGTCAGTGCACTCATGCAGGCTAGTCACTACCGCATCAGTGCGTGCAGCTCAACTTGGGTGGTACCCCTCCACAAATGACATCCAGGATAGATGCCACATTTTGCCACAGGATAAGATAAGCCACAGGTCAGGTGCTAGGGAAGAGGGTATACCTTTGCATCGCTGGGCTGGTGTTTCTTTATCTTGGGAAACACATCGAACTATGAGAGCAGCTGGAAGTGAGGCAGTAGCAGGACAGAGAATTACCATATTTACTCAAATCTAACGTGCACCTTTTCAGCCGAATTAAGGCTGCAATCCTAAAGATGCTTTCCTGGGAGTAAGACCCATTGGACACAATGGGGCTGACATCTGAGTAAACATGGTTAGGATTGTGCTCAGACCCTACAATCCAGAGTAACTACGGGAGCACGTAAGAGATATTACGTGCACTCGTAGTTACTGCACCACCCAGTGAAAACCTATGGGAAATTCATATTGCAATCCAGAGCAAATTGTTCTTACACCAGAGCAAGGACTCCCTGTAGTTACTCAGGATTGCGCCCAAAGTCTCCAAAATTAGGGTGTACATTAGATTCAATGGTGCATTAGTTTTGAGTAAAGACAGTATTGTGATTATTATTATAAGTATATAATTTAACAGTTTACTATATTGTAATCAAAATGTAACCTAAATCCATTGTTGTATAAAGTAGTGCAATTAGGTAAAAATCATAACATAAACCCATTGTCATATAACTCGTCGTATGCAGTAAAATTAAATTTTGCACCTGTTTTGCAGCTGCACATTAAAATCCCCAGTAAACTTTTTAAAAAACCTTGTGCCTTTTAAAATAGGGGTCCACATCAGATTCAGTGGTGCAGTAGACTTTGGGCGCAATCCAGAGTAATTACGGGGAGTCCTTGCTCCGGTGTAAGAACAATTTGCTCTGGATTGCAATATTAATTTCCCATAAGTTTTCACTAGGTGGTGCAGTAACTACGGGTGCACATAATGTCTCTTACGTGCTCCCATAGTTACTTTGGATTGTAGTGCTACTCTCAGTTACCCCCAAATTCACATGTTCCTGAACTGGGGTGTTCATTCTTATATAATGCAACATTGATCCAGTTAGCAGAAATGGGGAGGAATTGATTAATCTGTTCCTGCCCCCAAAAACAGCAGATCAAGAAAACAATGGCAGAGAGAGAGAGAGAGAGAGAGAGAGAGAGAGAGAGAGAGAGAGAGAGGATTTTTTGTGTTAATGTTTTCTCACACTGAAAATATGAGAAACTTCTGCAGGGAAAATTGAGCCTTACTAAGCTGTAGGAACAGCCAGCATCATCCGTCTTTCCAATGGCACAGTTCACCAAAGGCATATATGAGACATTTACAAACTGAAGGTTCACTGCATGAAAGTGAATCATCACATCTTAAATGTCCCCCACTGATGCCATGGCACAGGAATAGGGGAAACCGACAGCACGATGCTGCTGAGATGATTCTAGCTATTACATCAGATCTGTTGAATAGTCACCACTGAACGCAGAAGATGTAGCCCAACTCTAAGTGGTGAGGTCACCACCTTTAAGGTGGAATACATGAACTTCCATGGGTTATGGCACCATGTATATGGATGCAACAGAGCAGAACATTCGTGAAATTATTATTCAGAGGATCCAGATGTTAGCTCTTCAAATTCAACCTTAAACCTCATACACCCATTCCTGGGACATAACAATAGTTAACCAACCTCAGCTTGATAAGATTTTATTTTGGGGGGGGGGGAATCCTAACCTAGGCCAGCACAACTTAATGGTCTTCCGTTCCTGTGATGATGTAGGGAGGCAAGTGCATGTTTGTACAGTGGCTTAACTCTCCCCCAGGAATGGTGCAGAAGTGCCTTTAAAGTACTTTTGTGACACCCCCAGGCCAGCATAGGACTTAAGCATAGGACTTAGCATGCTGGCCTAATTTGGGGGGGGGGTTAGGATTGCAGCCTTTATCAGTGATAATGGGGGGTTGACTTTATCAGTGATAATATGGGAAAATAATGTAAGTCCAGCCCACTCCTGGCACTAGCATTAATAGCTAACTTGGGTTGGTGGCAGTCTGAGAAGGAGATGCAAATGACTACATGATCAGTACAATGCCTCACAGTGGCGTAGCTATGGGAGGTTCAGGGGGTGCAGTTGCACCAGGCTACAAGCTTTAGGGGGGCTACAAGCTGAGCTTGACACTAGTGACTAAAATTGTAAAAAAAATGGGGTCTGTGTGAATGATAATACCATCATGTCTTATAATGATGGAAAGGTAATTTTATGCAGAATGCAGTAAACAAACTGCTTTGGAATATCTGTATTTTATAAAACTTTATGGCCAATTAACCAGAAAATGAAAACACAAATGCCTATGGAAGAAACGTGGATTTTCTTAACTTAACTGTCCCTTTTTTCGGGACATATGGCAATCCTACTCATGATCCAACCTGATTATATCCAGTGGTGTAGCTTGAAGGGGTACAAATCAATAAGTTTTGCATGCAGCCTCAGCACAGTATACAAGAAGCCTTTGCCCTTTGGAGCTATTCCAGGCAGGAGGGAAGAACAGAAGCATTCACCTCCATTTTGCTCCCTCTTCCCAGAATGGCTCCAAAGAGGAGGGACCACTTGCATGGCGCATTCAGGTACCTGCAAAACACTGTGCTTTGCACCCCTGTAATTATGCCTCTGAATATAAAACACAAATGATATGGAGGTTGATGTGCAAGGCCAAGGTCTGGGTTTGGCAGCTTAGGCAGGGTGATCATATGACCAGAAATTTCTGGATTTGTCCTCTTTTTTAGCCTCCTGTCTAGGTGTCTTCCAATAGGGCTTCATTTTGGCACGTTGCAATGGTGTGCAGTACCCAATCATGTCATATGTCATTGGATTTGTATTGAAGAGCAGAATCCAATGCAAAAATTGGTTTTGAAAGAACTCCTTCCTATCAAATGTTATGGCCCAAAAACTAAAACTAAAAAATATGCATTGAGCTGCTCTATGGGAAAGTGAAAGTGCCCAATATCACAGCTTTACTCGTGAGTAGGCAAATGTGCCATTGTCCGCTGGAAAGGCCAGGCTGAGAGCAAGACCTTGTCGTCCTTTTCAGGTTTGGGCATCTTGTCACCCTGAGCTTAGGACATCTACAAACCACATCTACCGCTGGTTCTGGGGTTATAAGTGTGATGGGCCATAGTAATAATTAAAAAAGAATTTGGGGAGACTACCATGGAAAATGGGCAGAGGAAAGAAAGGATTTTGAAACTAATCATCACACATTATTTGTTTTGCCTGCCTGCCTGCTTGCTTATTAGATTTGTCTTCCGCCTTTCTCCCCAAAGGTCATCCAAAGTGGCTAACAAGCAATTAAAATGCACAAAAAATACAATAAAAGAGTAAAAGACAATAAAAACCATCAATAAAATATCTCCACTTCTGTCCTTTTGCCCAAAGAAAAATCACTTGGCAAACTATGGTTGTTGTGGTGATATTTAAAACGGTGATAACTTTTCTTGTTGCCTGAAACACACCAGTATAGCGGAAGGTCATAATCAGGAGCAAATTTAAAGCTTGTCCATCCCGCTGAGTAAATAATCATTTAAAACTCTTTATTCCCAGCTGCACAAAACGCAAGCACTTTATGTTTCCCACCGCTGTTGTCTAAAAGCATTTTCAATCCTGCTGAACAGTGGGGTGGAAGACATAATAACAGTAATACACGGAGAGTAGATCCCAGCAACAACTCAAACCAGTTAGTAAAAGTCTGCCGCTTGAGAGCCAAGTGGAAAGGCACCGTTGCCTGAGGTCTGCAAACCATAATAGCAAGGAGTGTTCATGTATGATCATCGTGAAAAACCCAGGGTAGGAAGTTGGACTTCGGATGATGAAACCTTCTCTCCCAGGTATGTCCCCACAAGTACTGTGTGGCTATACAGGGATCCAAAACGATCCCATTCATCAAAAGGGACCAACGCAGCACAGATGCCTTGGTTTTCTTTTAGCCCCACATGCTGTAGCACCAGGGTGACCATATAACTGGATTTTTCTTGATTTGTCCTCTTTTTTAGCCTTCTGTCCATGTGTCCTCCAAAAGGGCTTCATTGTCCTCCATTCTGGCTTCATTTTGGAACTTTGCAATGGTGTGTAGTCCCCCATCGTCTCATATTTTGTTGGATTTGTATTGAAGAGCAGAATCCAATGCCAAAATTGTTTCTGAAGTATCTTCTTCCTACTAAAAGTTATGGCCAAAATCTAAAAATAAAAAAATATACATTGAGCTGCTCTATGGGAAAGTGGAAGTGCCCAATATCGTGGCTTTACTTGTGAGTAGGCAAACGTGTCATTGTCTGCTGGAAAGGCCAGGCTGAGAGGAATCCATGTCCTTGTCCTCTTTTTGAGGTTTGGGCATCTGGTCACCGTGTGCAGCACAGACCCCAACATACGATCCAACCTTTTTGAGGTTCGGGCATCTGGTCACCGTGTGCAGCACAGACCCCAACATACGATCCAACCTTTTTGAGGTTCGGGCATCTGGTCACCGTGTGCAGCACAGACCCCAACATACGATCCAACCTTTTTGAGGTTCAGGCATCTGGTCACCGTGTGCAGCACAGACCTCAACATACGATCCAACCTTTTTGAGGTTCGGGCATCTGGTCACAGTGTGCAGCACAGACCCCAACATACGATCCAACCTTTTTGAGGTTCGGGCATCTGGTCACCGTGTGCAGCACAGACCCCAACATACGATCCAACCTTTTTGAGGTTCGGGCATCTGGTCACCGTGTGCAGCACAGACCCCAACATACGATCCAACCTTTTTGAGGTTCAGGCATCTGGTCACCGTGTGCAGCACAGACCCCAACATACGATCCAACCTTTTTGAGGTTCGGGCATCTGGTCACCGTGTGGACCCCAACATACGATCTGGGCCCCAACATATGATCCAAATCAGTCTGTTTTTAGCCTCTTTACCTCTTACTTTGAATGTGAAGCAGTCACACTGAAGCAACCGCAGCATCCCAGCCTGTTAGCGCACCACGTCTCTTATCGCAAATTTCTGTGCTGTAGTCAATCTCGTTCTTGTTTTTTCCGTGGAAAACATCTCCCCAGAGAAATATGCCTCATGTACCGACGAGCAGGGAAATAGTTGCTGTGTAATGAGAAAGAATGCACTCTAAATCCTTCATGACATGGGTGAATTTACACAACCATATTGGCATGTTTGCTTATCTGCATTCACTGTCAGTAAAATTCTGAGTCGATGAGTGAAGGTCACTTCATATACTCGATCGGGGCTGGCGCAATGAACACAAACCGCTTTTTGAATTAGATGTTCACATCTTTCAAGGATTGCCTGCAAATTGTTCCAACATTTATCTGGACCGCAGTTTCATTCAGACATACAGGAATCTAATTTCATTTTATTTTTTTTAAAGATGTTGCAAGTTCCAGACATATATTGAATTGTTCACAAGCCAGTTGTTAAAAGGACAATACAATGAGAAAAAAAAAATCAATTTGCATTACTTTGGTTAGTTTTAAAGAAAGGGGATGTAAAGCATCTTCTCCGAACCTGAGCTGAGCAAAGGGGATCGTTTGGAGAACAACCGTTTTAAGAAAAAGTTGTGGGAACTTGGATGACCATCCTGGAGAAGGAGATATGTTAGCTCTATTCAGATATGAGGGAGAAGGACCACATAGGAACACAGAAGGAACATGTTGAAGACATCCCACAGCTGTCACTTGTGGAGGTATGATGAGGCCTGTGGGAATAGAACTCTCAGCCTGCTTGATTGACATGGAAAATGTGGTCCTACAGCCTTCTCTGCCCCAGAAGACCATGAGAATAGAACCATCAGCATGCTTGATTGACAAGGCAGATGGTCCTTCACCCTTCTCTGCCCCAGAGCACCATGGGAATAGAACCCTCAGCTTACTTGATTGACATGGAAGATGTGGTCCCTCAGCTCTCTCTGCTCTAGAAGACCATGAGAATAGAACCCTCAGCCTGTTGACATAGAAGATATGGATCCTCAGCCTTCTCTGCTCCAAAGGATCATGGGAACAGAACCCTCAGCCGATGTGAGCGCCTAGGTTAAGATTGCACCTAGATTAAGAATATAAGAAGAGCCTTGTCTGGATCAGGCCAAAGGGCTATACAGTAACACCTCACGTAACAAATTTAATTCATTCCAGAGACATGTTTGTTATGTGAAACATTTTTTACGTGAAGCAGATTTTCCCATAGGAAATAATGGAAACTCAGATGATTGGTTCCAGAACCCAAAAACATTCCTATAAAAATATTAACTGGATGTAAAAATGATAACAAAACACTGGGATTGAATTCAAAACATGCATTCAGTGTGCATGATCCTAAGAAGTCTACTTAGGCTGCAGTCCTAAAGAACTTTCCTGGGAGTAAGACCCATTTAACACAAGGGGGCTTACTTCTGGGTAGACATGGTTAGGAAGCTGCAATCCAAGACACTTTCCAAGTGTCTCCCCACTTTCTCCTTCTCTCCATCCTGAGCCTCTCTTTCCCCTGCTCCCTTCTGGCTAGTCCTGAGCTGCTTCCCTCTTCTCCACTCCTCTTCTCTCCCTCTGCCCAGCGGATGCCTGGCCACAGGAGGAACAGCGCGGAAGTGTTGCTTTTGCTGTGGGCAGGTGCGCTAGGCAGCCCTGACACTTTTTAAACAGGCTGCCGGCCAGAGTGTCTGCCCCAACTGCCCACAAGTTTGTTTGTTACATGAAGCAAAGTTTGTTACATGAAGCAGAATCCTAGAGAAATTTTTATTTGTTACGTGAAACATACTTTATGTGAGGCATTTGTTACGTGAGGCACCACTGTATAGTCCAGCAACCTGTAACACACAGTGGCCCACCAGATGCTTCAGGGAACACTTATGACACTTATGACACCGCATCCAGATGCTCCCCCTGCATCCGGCATTTTGAAGTCATCCACATCTACACACACCCCTTATGTGATGGTCCTTTGATGGTCCTTTTCTCTAGGATTTTGCCCAGTCCCTTCTTAAAGGCATTGAGGCTAGATGCCATTACCATATCTTGTGGCAGGGAGTTCCACAGACCAACTACATGCTGCCTTAAACCAGTGAAGCTTTAGCTTCTTTTGGGACCTACTGCTGGCCTATTTGTTCAGGTGTGGAAGCTTTTACTGACATGGCTCCATTTTCCACATCTTCCCAGTGCCGGTGGGAAGTGAGAGCCATGCAGCCTGTGTCCCGGCCACCCCTGTGCCAAGGAAGGTGGCTGGATCAAGCCCATAAAGGGTCTGGGAGTGAGAGGAAGCTGGATGGGGCCCTATCGCCCCCTATCCTGCCTGGTGAAAGAAGGCCTAGGAGGGGGAGAGGAGTAAGGATGGTGGGGGGGGGGAGGACCAGCCTGCCCCCAATGATGGAGGGGCCAATGAGAGGGTGTGCCCAAGGATGGGGACAGGCCTTCCCAAGGATGGGAAACCTGATTAATGGGGAACCCGATGCTTAATCCTAATTAATGCTTGATTAAGGGGCAGGGAGGTTGAAGGGTCCCAAGGAGGAGACCTACGGGGAGGGGGGTGCCCTCATCATACCCCAACTTTGTTTTATATTTATTTTAAAAATGGGATCCTGAAGCAAGGGGAGCCCCCACACTCACCAGCCTTTGAATGTGAAGAGCAATGTTCTCAGCGCATGGAGTAATCCAATATTTCTGAGTCAGCAATGACCACGTGTTTGTGAATGCACCATGTGCAAAGAGAGTCAGTGCCTCTCGTACATGACCTTAAATACCCCCCCACCTGGCTCATCTCTACTGGAAGGAGCTGTGCATTCCCTAATCAGGCCAGACAAAGGGGCACCACCCTGCCTATGGCAGAGTGCTGGCATAATTCCTGCCCCCAAACTGACAAGCTGAGGACTGCTTTCATGCAGTGCCTAGAGAAGCGAAAGGGCTATGCTCAAACAGAAATTGGCATATCCTACAGTCGCTGTCCGACTGGCAGGGATCCACAGTGTACGGGCCACAGCTCCTTATAATTGACTTTCTCTGCTCTGCTGATTTAATTACTGGGAAGAGTTTGGCTTATAAAATGAGTAGTCAGGTTTTATATATTATTAGTTCTGTTACATTACAGTGTCACTGTTGCACAGCTGACATCTAATGACCTGACTGGCTTCCTGAAGTTGGTGGCTTCCTTCCATCGCTCTCTTTGGGATGGAACACACTGGGAGACAATCAAATATCGACACTGTACTTTCAGCAAATCCTGACAATATGATGGCCCGTGGCTTGTTGAGATCTGAAGACTAGAATGCCACAATACAACAACAACAACAACAACCTTTATTAGGCATATTAAGAGCATACAACAACAAAAAATCCGCTGGATATATGCATGTAAAATAAATACATAATACATAGTGGAATGCAGTAGTACAATACAGGTAGTAATGGAGGCCTGGAGTAATGCAGGTAGTAATGGAGATTTTGCAAAATCTGTTGCAATAATGAACTAGTAATATCCCGTCGCTGTTGCTTGTGGAGGTACAAAATAACAACATTCATCAAGTAAAAACCATGCAGCATCTCAACTGCCTTTTTGCCACCTCAAGTAAGGACAAACCTATATTTGTCTACTCAGAGGTAAGTGCCATTACAGTTAATGCGGCTTACTCCCAGGAAAGTGTGGATAGGATTGCAGCCTGAGTCTGCAAATGCTGCAAAGGTTTGCAAAAGTTTGTGAAGGTCTGGTTTTAAAACGCCAGGATGAAATCCTAATTTCTACCTGAAACAAAGGCTGCAATCCTAAATACACTTTCCTGGGAGCAAGACCCATTGAATACAATGGGCTTACTTTTGAGTAGACACAGTTAAGATTGTGCTCAAAGTCCCAGGCTACAATTCAGTGCACACTTTCTTAAAAATAACACCCATGGAATAGCAATGGGTCCAATTTTGAGTAAATCAGGTTGCAACTACGTGTAACTGTGCTTGCTCATGCTCATTCTTTGTCTCTCTACTGTGAATTGAATTGCACACTCCCTATTATGTGTTATGTGCTATATGTTGTAGGTATAGTGCTAACGTATGTATGTTGTATGTTACTGGCTTAATATTTCAGGTACATTAAAGAAGGATTTGATTAACGGGCCCACGGATTTAATGGGTCTACTGCCATTTACAGTACACTAATAGGGAGGCTATTTTATAGAATGTTTACAGAAAGTTTGCAAAGATCTGCAAAGTTTTATCCAAGCATCATAAAAAAATTCAATTATTTTTAGCTTAATACTTTTCTTTATCTTATTTGGAAGATCAACTTAATACTAGAACATCTATAGTAGTCTAGGTAAAATGAACTTGTGACACTAGGGCTGCAATCCTTAACACACTTTCCTGGGAGCAAGCCCCATTGAATATAATGGGACTTCTGAGTAGATAGGGTTAGGATTGCACCCTAAGGCTGCAATCCTAAAGACACTTTCCTGGGTGTAAGATCCATTGAACACAATGGGGCTTACCTTTGAGTAGACATGGTTAGGATTGTGCTCTTTGTTTTCCTTTGATGTCACAGCTAATAAACAAATAGGACTGGGCAATTAAAATCTCTATGGGATTTCTGAGCTTTGTGAGCTCCAGTATAAGTCCAGGTAGACTCATCCTCTGGAACCAGCTGAACAGATCTGGGTATGAAATGCCAGAATTAAAAACTTTGGAAATGAAAATGAGTAAAAAAGGGGGAAAAAATTCCACTTTCCTTAAAATGAGCAATGCCCACATAAGGGGCTATTTCTTTTCTACAAGTCAGCCAAAATCTGCTTAAACTCCACATATCCAGAAGCTTTTCTGGGAACATCGTTTGTATTCAAGGACTAAATCTTGAACAGCTACTAAACTAAAATTTCCACGTTTCAGATGTAGCTACAATAAGTTTACACAGGAGACTAATCTGCTGTGATGATAGTAAATGACAATAAACATCTGATGGATCTGAAATATTTTGTTTATCTCTGATGTGTGTATTAACATATTAAGCTGCCTTTCTGGATTGAAACAGTGCTTTATTCTAGTAATACTTTCTCCATTTTCCCCCCATTTCTGCATAATTCACGTTTGAAACGCAACAAAAGCTTTCCAAGAACAAGGGAGCTACACAAATCCCATCGCTAAATCCTCCAATCTTTCGATTAAAAACCAAAAATCCCACATTAATGTTTGCATAAGCCCAATAATGAGACAAACTCCAACTGTTTATGGCTGCATTTGCCGTTCTTTTCTTGGCCAACCTGAAGATTAAAAAGGAGGGATTAATGTGGACCCCACAGAGGTGGTGTCGAGCTGCATATGCTCGCAATGGCCAGTGCATGCTTTGATCCCTAACTCTGCCAAAACTGTAAGCATCGCAAAGAAGATCAGGATGTCCTTTTGATATTTGAAATAGGGATAAGGCAGCTTACAGTATGCTGTATGGCATACGCTGCAATCCTAATGACACTTTCCTGGGTGTAAGCCCCATTGAATATAATGGGACTTATATCTGAGTAGACATGCTTAGGATTGCACCTCATAGGCACATAACTGTGTCTTTTTCGGCTACCTGGTGGTGTTTATTCTCACTCCTCCTCTTTCATGTAGACTGTGAGCTCCTTTGGGCCAGGGAATCAGTTCTATCAACCCTATTCATACCATCAACTCTATTCATGCCCACGTATGTGCATGTTCACAGGTGGAGCATGCATGCACGTACGCACACGGGCAAACAACGACAGATACAACTAAACATAGGGTAAAATCCAGAGTAACTACGGGGAGTCCTTGCTCCAGAGTAAGAACAAGTTACTCTGGATTGCAATATGAATTTACCATAGGTTGTCACTAGGTGGTGCAGTAACTATGGGTGCAAGTAAAGTCTCTTACGTGCCCCCGTAGTTACTCTGGATTGTGCCCAAAATGTTGGATTTTATTAGGAAAGAATATAATATTATTGTGTATCTTTGAATATCTGTAGTAGAGTTAAGTGGAAGTCTTTTATGTTTCTTGTTAAATTTTGTGTTGGATACAAATAAATAAATAAATAAATAAATAAATAAATAAATAAATAAATAAATAAATAATATTTGAAAAGGAAAGAATATAAACCTGGCGAATTACTGGATGGAGTGGCATAGCTAGCAGCGTTTCTCAGGGGTTCAGGATCCCGAATGCCCCATGCAAGGGATTCCTTCCCGTCAGCACCATTCCAGGTGGCGGGAGCAAAACAGAATAAATGTGCTTCTTTACCCTGTCTTTAAAAACAAACAAGGCAAACACTATTAATGTATCTACTTAATTTTGATTTTGTCATGGGGGAGCTACAAATCTTTGACTCCAGATACCAGATATTAATTTACAACATAGATGGTTAAGCCAATGGGTGGGGGGAAATGCTGCTCCCTAGGGATGGAGGTGGGTCTGCCACAATTTTCACTTTTAAAAAAAATCCTGGTTGTAATGTCACTTCTAGTTGTGACATCACTTTTGGGACATAATTTTGAGCTTGGCTACACAAACATTAGCTACACTGTTGCTCAGAAGTCCTACTGTGTAATAGCACTTCCAAGGTATATTTTCAAAGGATTGTAGCTATAATGTAAGATGAGCACCATACTCAGCCTGATAGATAATGACCTAGGCTGCAAACCTGTACACACTTTCCTGAGAGTTAGTCCCATTAAACAGAATGGGACTTACTTCTGAATAGATGTGCTTAGGATTGCACCCAAGACATTAACAACCATACTTACGGCGCAATCCTAACCAATGCAACTCACTTATCTCCCTGTTCCCGCAGTGGAGTGGGAAGGTTGATACATGTCTGTGCACTGGCCTAATCCCCCAGGAGTGGGGCAGAAATGTCTTATGGTATATTTGCAGCACTCCCAGGCCAGCATGGGAGTTGTGCTGGGATTAGAGCTGGCCTAACTCGGAGTTAGGATTGTGCTTTCAGGCAAATTAGAATCATAGAATCATAGAGTTGGAAGGGACCTAGTAGGTCATCTAGTCCAACCCCCTGCCTGCAGCAGGAATTCCCCCTAGAGCATCTCCAACAGGTGCTCATCGAGCCTCTGCTTGAAAACCTACCACTTAACCTACCACTTCTTCTTAGCTTAGATGCTCAAAGTTTCAAAGGCAGCACATGAGTGCTCCAGAAGACGACATCACAAGTGTGGCTATAGGAGATGTCCTGATAAACCCTTCCCTCTTGATTACACCCCCAAAAGTGATTCATGGTAGATTCTTCTTTTAAGAAATAAGTGGTCCCTGGCAAAATAGATTCCCTGCTCTTTGCTATCAGATCCAAGAGTTCCCAATGACAAGGCGAGCATCTTCAATTGCTTTGATGCTGGGAGTAATTTGATCCTCTTCCCGGAGGTCAGTTTCCGTCCCCTGCAGGTTGACCCCTGGTAACAGAGTGACATCCTGATTTGGCAGATAAACAAGACTGTGACAAATAGCAGCAACATCTTTGTCAGAAGGAAGACATGAGTCAGACCTGGGATCTGCAGGCAGACTCGAACCAGCCGTCTTTGACAAATGGTTTCAGTCTGACAGTGCGCTTCACCGCTTGAACTCTCATCCATCACAACAGGAGGCTGAAGCATGAAAAGGAAGGAAAGAAGGGGAGCTTCATGATCGGTATGAGCTTGACTGCCAGACATAAATTAGCAATCATATTTTTGTGGCTCCTCTTGTTCTTTATTGGATCCATGCTGGAGCCATCCGTTCTCCACCCTGAGGCCACGAGGCCTGCTAAATTCTCCAATAAATAAGAACAGCATCAGGAGATAAGAAAGTGCTTTTACCAAGCCAAATCACTGGTCCATATGGTCAGACATTGGCTTTCTAGTCCTACCCAGAAAAGGTTTCCCCAGCCCCAAATGTGCTATGGATTGCCCCAAATGTGCTACGTTCCAACGCAAGTTAAGTTTGTGCTGGTTGTTTTGTTGATCCATTTTGAATGAAGGAAATGAACTTATGTAACTGACAGGGCAATCCTAGGCTGGCACAAGATCCTTGCTGGCCTGGGGGATCACAAAAATATTATAAAGCACTTCTGCACCATGCCTTCGGGGGTGGGGGGTTAGGCCAGTGCACAGACATACACCAGCCTCTCCACACCACCACAGGAATGGGGAGACTGACGATGATGATGGTGATGAGAAAATGCTTGCCTGTCATCGCATATTTGGATCCCTGAATGTTAGGCCCAGTAAACTGAGACCGTGACTAACCTTTAGGCAAGCAGGGGTCAGACTGGAATTAGAGCCAATGGGTACAAAAGCAAGAATAGAGATTCCATCCTATTGCGTATCAGGGGGAAATTCCTGACGGTGAGGGCACTTCACCAGTGGAGCAGATTGCCAAGGGAGGTGGTGGATTCTTCTTCACTGGGGAACCTTCAAGCAGAGGCTCGACCAGCACCTGATCAGCACCTGTAGGAGGATTTCCTGCTCCAGGCAGGGGGTTGGACTAGATGACCTATTAGGCCCCTTCCATCTCTATGATTTTATGACAACAAGAATAACTCATTTTCTTTTCCCAATTCCATCAGTTTCTTGGACATGTGTGTTAATTTTGCAGGACTGTTGGACAGACACTTAGAAGTCTTTCCCAGGATCTTGAAAACTGTACCTGTGCCACAGTCTCTTCCATAAGTGCCACGTGCCAGACTCAGGCTAACAGACCCTGCAATCTTAAGAGACACAGCAAATAGGAAAGTCACAGTGAATTATGCAGCCCACATGCACAGAGAGGAGCATGCTTACATAATCTATTTGCATTTTCAGTTTCTTTTCACACCAACGCATAATGAGGACTGTTGTTCAGCCTGGATTGTGTCATGAGAGATCAGTGTCTGTTTTGGTGACATACCGTCTTCGATAATAATAATTGTGCAACTTCTGCCCCCTCAGATTTTTAAATAAAGCCTTCAAGAGTTCTCTAGTCCCAATTCACTTCCAATTTGCGTTAGCCAGTAAGAACACCATGAGAAACTGCCATTGCAACCGGCAGGAACGAGAGCCATAGATCCTGACATTTAATTTAAGAATTAATTGGAAGCAAATCTGTTTTCCACAACTTTGGGGTGGCGTTAAAAGACCACAGAAGACATACCCGTTGTTCCTGTTTAGTTTAATTAACTGCAAACTGTAAAGGAAGTCGGAATGCTGGAACTTGGGCCCGGATCCAAAAATCTTCATGCACAATAAGTGATGTGCTTGGTGCAAGATCATCACTGAGCAGCAGAATGTTTTTATTTGCCAAGTCACTGCCAAAGGTAGGGAAATGAAATGCTGGTTCAATGCAGTTTAAAGCGGCCTTTAATCCAAGTTCTCTGATGCTTGTGTGACTTGCAAAGAGTTTGACAGTGATCAGGATACAGAATGTTTAGAAATATATCAACTGCTCAGAGTAAAGAACTGTTGGCATCAGCAAGGGAAAGAAAAGCAGCCATGCCCTACAATCCAGAGTAACTACGGGAGCACGTAAGAGACATTACGTGTACCCGTAGTTACTGCACAATCTAATGAAAACCTATGGGAAATTCATACTGCAATCCACAGCAAATTTTTCTTACACCGGAGCAAGGACTCCCCGTAGTTACTCTGGATTGTGCCCATGGGGAAGGTAGTTGCAGAGAATGTAGCCCAAGGAAAGGGACAGAGAAGATGAGTGACTCTGTTGGTGCTGGATAAATATCATTTCTGGACTCTCAGTTCAAAGTGCAAATATTTATTTAATAAAAAGTGCAATAGGATAAGACTGCCATAATTCTCTTACTCAAAACTGACACAGGACCCCCTGTCTTATTTGCCAGTATGTGAGTGCAGTCTCCCCCCAAACCAGGCAGGACATATAGCAACCCTAACTCAGGAGCACACTCAGAACACCAGTAGTACACTCAGTACTGGATTTGGGTCTGGAGCTATTCCCTGTTCTTGATATCCCAGTCTGTTGTTTGGCCCACTCTCACCAAATTCCTTCAGTTCATTTTATAGAGTTTACTGGGAGTTGCTGGAAATCTTAGGCTGCAATCCTATACAGTGGCGCCTCACGCAAAGAACGCCTCACTTAAAGTACGTTTCATGTAACAAATAAAAATTTCTCTAGGATTCTGCTTCACGTAACAAACTGTGTTTCACGTAACAAACAAACTCGTTGGCAGTTGGGGCAAACGCTCTGGCCGGCAGCTCTTTTAAAAAATGTCAGGGCTGCCTAGCGCACATGCCCATAGCGAAAGCAACACTTCCGCACTGTTCCTTCTGTGGCCGGGCATCTGCTGGGCAGAGGGAGAGAAGAGCAGTGGAGAAGAGGAAGCAGCTCACGGCTAGCCAGAAGGGAGCAGGGGAGAGAGAGGCTCAGGATGGAGAGAAGGAGAAAGTGGGGAGACACTTGGAAAGTGCCTTGGATTGCAGCTTCCTAACCATGTCTACCCAGAAGTAAGCCGCATTGCGTTAAATGGGTCTTACTCCCAGGAGTCTGCAGGTTAACAGGCACAATGTCTTAGCTGCTTGCACTACCCACAGCCCATGCTGAACTATGGGTGTCATAAAAGTAAGACACTTCTGCGCCTCTCTGGGGGACGCAGACTCTCTGGGGGACGAAGACTTCCACTTGCCTCGCTACATCCCTTCTGGAATGGAAAGACTAATGTGTTGTGCCAGCCTAGATTAGGATTGAACCCTATGACTCTATGAGTCCAGAAAATGGCAAGCACATTGTATAGGAGAAAAAAAAATGTACCGAGCAGTGCTTCTGGCTCACACCAATTCTCTTCCACAAGATCTATAAAAAGAAGAGAGATGTGATGGAATGGTAACTCCCTCCAATCACCCTGACTGCAGTCACACTGAAAGAGTTCACTTGATAAATGAACACAGCTAGAAGGGGATCTCCGCATCTGTGCTCACTATCTTGAAGGCCAAGATTACCAGGGCAGGGGGAGAACTCAGGACAGGCAGCCTTCAGGTTGTTAAAGGTTAAAAACACAATGTGAACAGTGGTGGGCACTTACCGGTACGGGCCTACGCGCCCATACCGGTTCTTCCCGTTTCCCTGCCGCTAGCGTACCGCCAGCGACAGGGAAATGCAAAACATAGCGGACTGGTACGGTCCACCATGTTTTGCACCCACCGCCGCCTGCCTAGAAGCAGGCAGGCCGCTTCTAGGCAGGCTCTGCACAAGCGCCGACATCGGCGCTCGCGCAGACCCTGCCTAGAGGCGGCTTGCCTGCTTCTAGGCAGGCTCTGTGCGAGCGCCAACGTCGGCGCTCACGCAGAGCCTGCCTAGAAGCAGCCTGCCAGGCCAGCTTCCAGGCAGGCTCTGCGTGAGCGCCGGTGTCGGCGCTTGCACAGAGCCTGCTTGGAAGCCGGCCTGCCAGGCCAGCCTGGCAGGCCAGCTTCTAAGCAGGCACTGCACAGGCGCCGTCACCCTGCCCCTCGCCCCTCCCCAGTCCCACCCCTCGCCCCACCCACACCCCCTGACCCCGGCTGGCCCCTCCCACTTCCGGCATACCGGATTTTGGGATGGGGCCAGCCCATCTCTGAATGTGAACCCAAGAAGTGTGAGTGCATTTGCTACAAGGTACATCCACAGGTTAATATTTTTTAGCATTAGTATTTTTAACATTAACATGCTGCAAGATGCATAGGTATTTTTCATGTTAGAGCAAGGAAGAGGCACATCAATCATTACACATGAATACCCATGGAAGTAACATGGAAGGTTTCTGCTAGATTCATCTAAAACTCTCTCTCTCTGTTTCTCTCTCTCACACACAGAGGTTTGCGTTCACATATTTTTTTCCCTTTCAACAATGCCCATCCCTTCGGAGAGAACCTAAAGATGATGGAGTGGATGAGCAATCATGTGCCTCCTTGCCATAGTGCATTGGAAATATGCCCTTCATACTCTTCCCGGGTTACACTGTTGGCCCTGACTTGCACACCAGTCTCATACAGGTATCCCCCACTTTCTGACAGTTCATTTTCTGACACTACTCTCTTTCAACACTTTTCAATTATACCCAGAGCTCATTCATTCGAAGCATGTTCCACTCTTTCAACCTCTCTTTGCTGTTCGGCCAAAATTGCCCTTCCCCACCTTGTCGCGGCAGCAGGGATTTGTAAGATAAAAGGGACATTTGCAATTTGCTAGCTAAAAAAGCATTGGAAGCAACACTTATAAATTAAAAAAGAATGGGGTTCCACTTTTAAACGGTTTTCACTTTTGGATGGTGCTCTGGTCTCTAACCCATCCAATAAGTGATGATGCCTGCAGTACCTATGAAACCATGGTTGGCAGTGGCTGCTTGCCATTTTCAATAACCAAAGAGTATTAGGATGCAATCCAGAGGAACTACAGGGAGTCCTTGCTTTGGAGTAAGGACAATTTACTCTGGATTGCAATATGAATTTCCCATAGGTTTTCACTAGGGTATGGGTAACTTTGGGTGCATGTAAATTTGGGTGCATGTAATGTCTCTTACGTGCTCCCGTAGTTACTCTGGATTGTAGGGCTAGACTTGGTTTCCCTCCATTTCAAAATGATTGTGTTCCAAAATCTGGTAGTACCAACTGGTGATGTCAGCAATCTTTATAACGCGAGGAACTGTTTTCCCGCTTCATTATAGGGGAAAAACAGGGAATTTGCTTAAAGTGGACATAAATTCTCTAAGTGAAGCTTTGACTGGGGATTTGGACTTCCCTTTGAGTGGGGTTGCCATAATTTTCTTCCACAAAATCAGGACAGGACCCTCTGTCCCTTTTGCCAGTATGTGATCACAATCCCTATAAATCAGGATTGTCCCTGTTTTTCAGGACATATGGCAACCCTACCTTTGAGGAAATCTTAACTGTAATCATTGCCAGTGAAAAGCAATAGATTGCAATTCCATGCCTTCTTTTAATTTTCTTTTCCCTCTCACAATAAAGCTTTCTCAATAATTTATCAAGAGTTCTTTAAGTATAATAATATTGTTAATTGATAGAGGTAATTTGGGCACTTTTCTAATGTAGCAAATCTCCAGAGTGCAATAATGAGCTGTATAAAATATGCAGAGGTGCTTATTTGGGATAATTAAAACTTTGTATTGTGGGTTAATTTAATATTAAAATTATAAACAAGGAAGTCTGGGTATACTGGCACTTATTGTATTGTGATGATGCATGAATTCTGCAGTCCTAATGAAGAAAAGCCCTTCATATTAATCTAACCAAAATCTGATGTGTGACGTGTCAGCTGGATAGAGTATGGCTGGGCTGTTTAAATTAATCATAATTTATTTGAAATTAATTACATATATAATACAAGTCAAAGTTCCATATAGATCAGCATCCTGTTGCCAACAGTGGCAGGTCATACACTTCAGGGATGTCCCCTTCCAGACATGGAAGATATCAAACTCCTCCCACTGTGCAATGCCAAATAAATTGGGTTCTCAGGAACGCACCACCACTAATGTCCACTTTGCCATCACGACCACCACTGAAGTCCACTTAGCCATCACGTCAAAGGACATAAGAAGCACTTTGCTGGGCTTGACCAAGATTAGGATTAAACCCTAACCAAGGATTAGGATTGTACTGTGTGATCTACAAATTGGAACCAAGAATTACAAACTCAGTGACATGTCAACCTTATCACACATACCTGGGAGTAAGCCCTATTGACTGTGTAGGACTTATATATGCATAGATGATGTAGATGTGCATAGACATGCCAGTGGATTGTGTTCTGCCGCTGAAGCGGGGTGGCAAAAACAGGAGGCCTTTTGAAGGTAAAGGAGCATTTGTGTCGAGACTGCAACTTTACTGTTTGTTTGTTCGTTCTCCAAAACCTTTATTGGCATATAGCAACTTTACTGTTAAGTGCGTTAGGAGTGGGTGTACAATTACACCTCTGTCCTACAACAACACCACGTACCCAGTTTTTTCCTTCCAGTGGTTCCCAGTAGCTCTCTTGAGCATGCATTCACACAGTGCCCCTGTAGTTAATTCAACATACACAATGTCGAGTCTTGTCCTGCATGCTGTGTTTTTTAATCAAGCTCCAGGCCAAAACAGAAATCGACATTGTTTGTCGACCTTTTCGTCAGACACCCCCTTTCTCCTCTCCTTGGCTTTGTAGCTGCTGTATCTAAGGTGACAACTTGCGCTAACACCGTGTACCGAGATACAGAAGGGGCAGATGAGGGAACATAGGCATCACCGTCAAACACTCTGAAAGATGCCCCAATCAAAGGTGTTATAAAGGTAATTCCACCCATTAGACATGGGTTATCACAAGCAAGACACAACAACAGTTTTTGTGATCTTAGTGCACAAGGGAACCAGTGAGCCTTGGGCAGTCTGGTGCATATTACACTTTTCCCAGAACTGTCTAACTCTGGAAATGGAGCTGATGCTTGAACTTGAACCAAACAAGCACATTCCTTCGTTCCAGCTTCGTACTATTCAAGCTAGACTTTGTTACCTTGAATTATCCATCTTTTCAAACCATCCCTTTAAACCAGCATTTCTCAAAGTGGGGGTCGGGACCCCTTTGGGGGTCGCCAAGAGCTTTCCTGAGGGTCGCCTAAAGACCCCTGGTGCAGGGGGCCAGGTCAGGTTTGCCAGACCCCCGGCTGTAGCTGCGCGCGCACTGGGGCTGACTGACAGTCTCAGGGCCCAATCTCTACATGCCTACTCTGCATGCCTCTCTGAAATCTCTACATGCCTACTCTGAAATAAATCCCATTATAGTCAGGGGGGTCTTTACTCCCATGTAAAGGTGGATAGCATTGCAGCCTCAGGGCCCAATCCTATGCATGCCTATTCTGAAATAAATCCCATTATAGTCAGGGGGCCTTTACTCCCATGTAAATGTGGGTAGGATTGCAGCCTCAGGGCCCAATCCTATGCATGCCTACTCAGAAATAAATCCCATTGTGTTCAATGTGTGCATAGAACACACATTTCATTTGGAACAATGAAAATACATCCTGCGTATCGGATATTTACATTTCAGTTCATAACAGTAGCTAAATTACAGTTATAAAGTAGCAATGAAAATAATTTTATGGTTGGGGGTCCCCACAACATGAGGAACTTATAAAGGGGTCACAGCATTAGGAAGACTGAGAACCACTGCATTAAACAGTCTGCAAGGTTTAAACTGGTACTGAATCTCAAAATGTAGAATTGTGTCCTAAGTCTGCATATCCATTCTTATTATTACAAAGTCAGGGTGACCGTACAGAATGGAGGACAGAGTGCCTCTACCTTTAAAAAAAAATTTTTTTTACTCCAAATCATTTGAGTCAAATTTCCAAACTTGCAACCATCTAGGGATGCACCCCATATATATTCAATATCTTTTCCATCCCCTCAAGTTTAGGGGCAGTTAGGGTTTTTGTTATAGACACAAGAGTATGAATTCATTCAACGTAACCTTGTGAACATATTATTGGACCATAAATTTACAAGTGGGGCCAATTCATAGGGTCAAGTTTGATCTGAAACTGATAAATTGGTATCATAGCAGTGATTCACCCACTTAAGCAAGTGGATCTGTTTGGATTTCAGAATCCAAGAGTAATGCAAGCTAAAGGGTGTTCACTTTAGAGCAAAACCTTGTAGAAAACTAACCAAATAAGGGACAAAACTGGCATTAAGAGTCCAATCTACAATGCTGACAAAAGGGTGGTTACTTCTCCAGCACTGCTGAGGCTGCACAGTAGTACAGTGAGTTTTGCAGCTGGGACATCAGGAGGTATGTGAGCATTGGATTGCAAGCTAGGACATGATTTGCTTGCTTTGCAGATTAAAAAACAGTTTTAGCTGCTTTGATTTAGACCCAGTTGTAGGGAAAGGATAAGATTTATTTGATTGATTGATTGATTGATCGATTGATCGATCAATTCAATTCAGTTCAATTTATATGCCCAGGCCTCTTGTTGTTTGGCTGCGTTTCAGTTGCTACAGCCTGAGGATATAAATTAAAAAAGAAATATTTAAAAATGCTTGGGGCAAGATTGGACAACCATGTTTGATCTACCCAACCATATGTGATGCCCAACTTGTATCCATTGGCCAGAAGAGATTGATCCAGGCTAAAATCAACGTCTCCCTTAAAGGAAGGAATCATCCTCAACTGATTAAAAAGGGTCATGTTGAGACCTATTCTGAAGATGCCCAAGGAGAATACTAGGGTGCAGGAATTATTGACCAGTCTCAAATTTGCCAGACTTGGAAATAGTCATAGAGTGCCTAGTGTTGGGGTGACTTCTAGAATCTGGAGAGAACAATATTGGGACCTTATCTGCTTTAGGCCTCAACCCAAATTGTGCCCTAGGCCAGTGGGGTAGAAGTGCCTTACGGCACTTTTGTGACCTTCCCAGGTCAGTATAGGACTTATGCTGAGGCTAAGGCTAGCCAAACTGGAGAGATTCTTTCCCCAAATAGCGAAGATGCCAGAAGTTGAATTTGATCATTCCTGTTCTTGTAAATTAAGTTCTCTCCCCCAAGCTCTGCCCCCAGGGGCGATATCCGTACTTGGCATCCATCAGCCTTGAAAAACTATGGTATCGTGCTTGATGCTGCATGCGAAGCACGAAGGCCTGTGTAGATTGATATGGAGGAGCAAATCCCCCATCTCCATGCCACTGAAATAGTCCAATGGAAAGGCACAGCCAATGCAATTGGTTCCAGCTGCATTGCAGAGCTGGGCTAAGAACAGGAGCTCACCCTGTCTTGTGGGGACCCAGGTCTCGAACCCTGGCCTTCTGGTTAACAGGCACTGTGTCTTAACCACTTGTGCCACCCACAGCCCACTATCTGTACAAAGCAGAGCTTTTTCACAACCTTTCCTTATCCTCACATCCATTATTAATTTTGTCCATCCTTGTCTATTTCTCCAGTGTCACTCAATTACTTTACATGCGGCCCTGACCATGTTTCCTGCGCCGCTCTTTTTATGCAGTGAGACTGAGACATGTCACTGGGAACCTTCTTGATCTTTAGTGCTTCTCAAGAATGTCATCTCAAGTATGGAGATTTATGCAAGCTCTGTAGCAAACTGATTCTCCCATTGTTACACTTTCGGTACCATCAGCAGCCACGGCGTGCACGGTGAATACGGATGCTCTGGAGTTCTGCATTTTCCTGTAACACTGTTCAAAAAGTGACATGTGGCTATTGCTTCCTTTGCAAATCATTGTAGGAATGTTAATCACACCGTCGTTGTTTCCTTGGCTGTATAGTACCTAATGGCCAGAGCAGATTCGGCCACATTCTTCGATAAGGATTGTGAATTATAAATGAGCTACAACTTTGTTGAACATTAAACACAAATTACAATGAGTCCTAAATCTCCTGTTCTCTTCACCATCACTGCAAGTTCTGACTTGGGGAGCAGGAAATGTCTCTGATCTACTGCCAAATCTCTTTTTTCCCCCTGATATCTCACCTTGGTTCTAATCCGCAGATGATTCCAGGTGACCACTGCTTATCCTGAAGGTGTCAAGGATGCTTCAGGCTCCACTTCAAGCCAATTAACCTTTGAGACTGACTTTGCGCTCATTGCACATGCATAGTCTGGGCAGCTATCTTGGACTGGTCATTTATCATTTGCGAAAGACTGACCTGCCAAGCTTCAGACCGACAGGTGCAGCATCTTCAACTACTAAGCCAACTACTTTTTATTAAATTTAAAACTATTATATACTATTTATTACATCTAATTTATTCATTCCAAGAAGGCTACATGTGGCCTGCTCACATGGAAAAGGAAGATGATGAAGATTTCTTTTTCGGGACACAAGACTAAAAAAGAGGCCATGTCGTAGAAAAAGAAGATATATGGTCACCCTGGATTGTAGCCCCTTTAGGGCTCAAATTCTTTACATTAAATAGGGTGGCAGGTCTTTGCAAGAATTTGCCAAAGAGCCACGGCTCACACTTTGGAACCACTACCTACAATTAATCCCCTTGCTTTAGGGTGTGCATCCAGAACTCCTTATATTAGCCCGCAGTTACCCTGAACCTTCCAGCTGTAACATAATCCAGCCATTCTAGTAGTTTGGACCCTCAATCCTGGGCCAATCAAGTGCAAAACAACAAAGTTCATATTGGGCCCTATTTGGGGTAGCCAGCTTATCTTGGACTACTTTGAGCACAGTCCTAACCATGTCTACTCAAAAGTAAGCCCCATTGTGTTCAATGGATCTTACTCCCAGGAAAGTGTCCTTAGGATTGCAGCCTTACTCTGGTGAGTGTGTTGGGCCACTTCGCTGTCTTACTCCGTCTCCTTAACACCTCCAGCGATGGGAAAGTGCCATCTTCTTGCTTCTTATAGGATTTGCTTCTTGTTTGGAACGAGTGGATCAAAGATGCTCCCACATCTTTGTTCGATGAAAAAACAGGCTATCAAAGTTTTGTCAAAGCTATTTTATTTTTTTAAAATCTTCTTGGCCTTGATCAAGACCTTGGAAAATAAATTGAAATATTCTCTGAAAATTTTCTCTGAACTTTATAATTTGGTTTCTAATTTGAGACACCCACATATGATCTTGTTGTCAGAGTCGATGGTTTGGAACCTCGGTAAACACTGGGTTCTTGGAGCACAATGGAGCTCCATTAATGACGCATTGCAGCAACAGATGGGGGGCGTTTGGGTTGGCTCACATCGGCATGTTATAAATTAAAGGACTCCAAAAGAAGTTTTCCAGACTGGAGGACTGGACAATTGATGGGTGAATTTGGTTCAATATAAGTGAAAAGTGGCACACATTGTGAGAGACGCTGGGCAAGAAATCCCAACACCACATACATGGGGTCTGCCTTGCTAGTAGCAGAATAAACTGCCATATACAAAGCCAGGAAAAAAATTATTTAATCAGCAGGTAATTAATCTGTGGAACATAATGCCAAAGGATGTGGTGATGGCATCTGGCCTAGCTGCCTTTAAAGGGGGTTGGACAGATTGATAGGGCAAAAGTCTATCACAGGTTGCAAGCTGTGATGGGAATGTGCAACCTCTTGGATTTAGAAGTAGGTTGTCTCTGGATGTCAGGTGAACGGGAAGGCACCAGGATGTAGGTCTCTTGTTGTCTTGTCTGGTGCCTTACCTTACACCTGTCCTGGCATCCTTGAGAGGCATCTGATGGACCACTATGAGATGGACTAGATGGGCCTCATCCAGCAAGGCTCTTCCTGTGTTAGACCTTTGGTCCCACTGACTCAGTAATGTCTACACTGACTTTCTGTTGCTCTGCAGACACTTATTTTTCTAGAGCCTGAACATGAGTGATGGGCACATGAGCAGGGACAGGGAATCTTCACTGAAGAATTGCTCCAAACAAGGAGCCAGGAGACAGCCAGGATTTATACTGCTAGAAAGTGCTATAATTTTTTTCCAGGACGCAAGGCTAAAAAGTAGGACAAGTCCTGGAAAAACCTAGTGTGAAATCTCAATGTAAAATACAATGAGCAAGGAGTGCCCCCTATTGGCCAGGAAAAAATTCTTGATGGTGAGGGCAGTTCAGCAGTGGAAGAGATTGTCAAGGGAGGTGGTGGACTCTCCCTTGCTGGGGATCTTCAAGCAGAGGCTCCACACTGTTGGAGATGCTGTAGGAGGATTTCCTGCTACAGGCAGAGGGTTGGACTGGATGACCTACTGGGCCCTTCCAACTCTAGGATTCTATGACTTTAGGTGCTACAATGGCACTGAGAAGATGTGAGCTATGAGCGCTTACCTGTTTGTCTTGCGGTTGAGACCCCTTACACAACATAATTCATTCTGCTAAAAGAAAGAAATATCAGTGCGCTCACAATAGAGACTTGCTGTCACTGGGGGGCAAATCTTGGCAAGGTCTTACAAAAAGAATGTAAGACGCAACAGGAGGTTGCATTGCTCCAGTGCAAAGATGCAATCTGTAAGCTAATTAATACTTTATTACATTTTAGATACTCTCTCTCTCTCTCTGCCAAAGCACTCAAGGTAATTAACATTTTAAAATATCCACATTTTAAAAATAAAGGCTTACCGTCTAAGAATTGTGACCCAAAAAGGGAATTAAGGCAGAGGAGGAAAATTCGCAGATGCAGGTACCAGAGGTGGAAATGAATCCCATGCAGATGGAGATGATGTCAGCAGGTCACGGCTGCGGACCAGAGGAGGTTTCACTGCCTTTGTATGATGGTCTCTCTGTGAACCTCTCGGACTTGCTTGGAAGGCTGGATCTGGCACTGCTTCTCAAAAAGTTGTAAGAATTTTTGCATGGAGTGGTTTCTTCCATCTTGACCAGAAATTACTTTTCCTCCACTTCCCAAATTCTGTAACTTCCAAGCTTGATTAATGCAATATGCTGTTTCTGGCGCTGTCCTTGAAGATGGCATGGGTGCTCCAGCTAATATGGGTATTTTAGAAGTCTCCCTGAACTTACACCAGCCAAAGACTGGGTATAGATAAGAGGAGTCCCATTGGTGGCCAAGAAGTGTATTCATCTATTTAGAAGTCAATTTACTTCTCCATAGGACTCTTGGCCTTCAATGAGCCTCCTCAGATCCATGCCAGACAGCGCAGCTGCATGGTGTAAACCAGTGGGCTGCATGTCTCCATCACCCTACATGAAATAATTGCATTTACTTACCTAAACTTATCCTTTCCTTCTTCTTTTTCATACCTCTTTTTCTTTGCAGGTGGGATCATTCAAAACATTTCATACCACTTTCTCTTTGCAGGTGGGATCATTCAAACCAATCTCCTCTACCTTTGTGCAGCACCATGCAATCAGATGATGTGCATGCACATGCACATGCACATTTAAGGAGTCATGTGAAGACTTCCCCTTCTCCGAGCATTGACCCTATGCAAAAATTCCATTCTCATGTGTGGGCTACAAAATGTCACTGTGATCCAGTTCTCCACCCTACATGGGTACTCTCATCCTGCAGATGTCCTGAGAATTGTGTCTTGGAGATGTCATGAGATTGTGTGCACAGAAGTACTGTTGTATACTCATACTAGCAAAAAGCGTACCCGCATTGCAGAAGGAAAATTCCCCTGTATGCCATTCCCCCCATATGCATCAACCCTCATGCTCAACTTCCCCATGTGCAACTTCCCCCATGCACATCAACCCCCCATGCACATCAACCCCCCATGCGCATCAACCCCCCATGCGCATCAACCCCCATGCACATCAACCCCCCATGCGCAACTTTCCCCCATGCGCAGCATCCTCTCCAGTGCAACCTCTTCCTCCGAACAACATCCCCCAGTGCACCAGGCAGAGAGCACCAAATTGACTGGATGTTGGTCAGTCTCCCATGTTAAGTATAGGACAGAAACACGTTGCCCCCTTTTCAGCCCCTGAAGGGTTAATTTCTCCAGATGGTTCTTGGTGGGTGTTCAGGTGACAGAAGGAACTCCCAGAATTCCATGCTTCAGGCCCAGCAGTTGGGGCGGAATGTTGCTGAGTCAGCAATTCTCAATGCAAAGTATAGGGAGGAAAAGGCGTTGCGCCCCTTTTCACCCCCTTCTGGTTGGAATTTCCGAAAACCGGTTCTTAGTGCACCCCTCCGTCACGGAAGGAACACCCACCCCAAATTTCACACTTCTAGGCCCAGCGGTTTTGGCAGGGCGGTGATGAGTCAGTCAGTCAGTGAGTCAGTGACTTTTCTCTTTTATATATATAGATATATGTTCCACTGAACATGTGTATGCTCAACTCTGTGTTAATATTTATTTATTTATTTGCCACATTTCTTCCTAGAAAGGGTACCCAAGGTGGTATAGTTTACCAAAGCTATCACAACCCCTGTAAAAACAATGGAAGAATCCAATGAGAAATATTCCTGTTGGAAATATTCCAACATGCCAAACGTTAGCATGCGCAAACCAACATTTATTAGGGTGATTGAGGTTGTAATGCATAAAAGTAACTACTTAGAAAAATAAATAGCATTTGCCAGATATTTTCAACAGATGCTGCCTCCTCTTTCCATCTCTCACTTCAACTTCTTTGAAGGTCACATTTGCATAATACTTCCGATTACCTGTTCATCCAATGAAGAGCAATTCCAACCGAGGTGATCTGCTTTATGATGCCTAAATAGCTCTCACCGTCTTAGAAAAATATTATCCAGACAGATTGATTTTGACACTTATGACCCAGTCCTAGAAGGTACCCTGCAGTCCATCAGTGTAAGTCCTAGGCTGACAGGAGGAAAGCCTCTCTACCTTTTGGCATGCCATGGCCATAGGCCATGTGCTGGCAACAGTGATCTGCTGAACCACTTTGTAGCAGATAAGATAGCATGGGTGAACATCAGGAGAGAGATATGGATCAGGACAAAAGCAGACTGGGCAATGGGTGGTTCAGGTGGGAAGGGGAGATTCTGGACTTCTGGACCACATGCAGTCTCCCAATCCCTCTTTCCCAACATGGACACTGTCTATGCTAGCAGTCTTCAACCACTGGTGTTGCTGCACACTGGTGTGCTGTGAATGGTAGGAAGCTGGATAAGCTTTGGCTTGATTCAGTGGAGGCTCTTATGTTCTTAATTTATTATTGGGGGTGTGTGAGTCCATTGCTGGGAGTGAGGTTAGCAAAAACTGGTAGTGTGTCTTGACAGCGTGCCATGGGATTAAAAAGGTCGAAAATTATTGCTTTATTCAGTGCCATAGCTAGAGGGGGCAGCACAATATGTTTTGCAGGGAGACTGTCCACAGTCCTTAATCTATGGATCCATTGCAAGTAGGGGAAGCAAAATGGAGGCAGTTGCCTCTGTTTTGCTCCCTCGCCCAGGACGTCTCCAAAGGGAGAGAGGGACGACTTCTATGCTGTGGCCACATAGTGCTTTGCACCCTCTCTAGCTCTGCATGTGGCCACATACTAATGAATTGCCATAGGTCTAAAAGACCTGTACAGGTCAGATAACCCATGGAGATTTTAAAAATAGTTTTTACTTATAAATATTGTTCCATGTGTCCCCCTATAGCATGAAGCATAGATACCATCGAGATGTTGAAAACATAAACCGTTCCTTATTTATTGCTTATCCCATAATGATGGCATGATATGCTTGGTTATCTCCAAGTATTAAGCTTAATATGAATCCATCACTTGCCACTTCCTCTCGGCAATGAAGACAAAAAGCAAGTGATGGGTAGAAGTGGTGCCCTCTGTATTTACTACATGCCATCAACTCATCTCGGGGAAAGTACATAAAAACCAGAAAAGTACGTAGTGCCACTGAACCGTCTTTCAACAATTTTGTGAAGGACAAAACTGGTCCCCGCGACCGAGCAAATGAGCAAAAAGCGGCGCCGACTCCATTTTTCGCGTGCGACTGTAGCTCATAAAATGCTTCCTGTTGATTGATTAGCAACTTTACATCTTATCCCTGTTACATTCAATAACATTAAATTGGTCAATTTATCATTTGAATTAAATGTTCTGGCTCAAAGGATAAATAGTAAGGACCCGGAGGAAGGGAGAAGGTTCTCTATAGTAAGAATAAAAAAAAGCTCTGTCAAATCCTACAGAGTATTAAATATACTGAGTCCTGCCGGGGAATTTATCATCCACTATCTCCACCTTATAATAAGACAGAGCAAAGCATAATTCTGCCTTGCAGCACAAAAGTAATGGGAACTGTTCGACCACCAATCTGCCTGCTTACAATTAATGGGCCAAACTTGTTCCTGGCATCACCCCTGACACTTTTTCCCTTCTCCAATCCATTCATTCATTGGGTTGAAAAAGGCAAAGAAAAAAACAAAACCAGATTCTTGTTTTCAGTGCTGTTCACAGCATCTGGATCTGCAGTTAGATGAACCTCAATTTCTCTGTAGCTGATGTTTTTGAAACCACATCAGAGTCATAGGATATTCAGGTGTTCCTTAAAATACTTAAGAAATGAAGCCAATAATATGTCAGTTTCAGTGGGGTACTCGGGGGCAACAAGGGATGGAAATGCCCCAGATGCCAGGTTGCTGGGTGCTTGGTGGCACCAGCGCTAGGACATGTGTGTTATCTCATTTCATGCTTTTGGTCCATGCCTAAAGAATAATGATTGAGAGGGTCACCAAATGGGGGGTCTCCAAACAACATCCTTGTCAGGGTGATCATATGACTGGAAATTTATACATTTGTCCTCTTTTTTAGTCTCCTATCCGGGTGTCCTCCAAAAGGGCTTCATTGTCCTCTGTTTTGGCTTCATTTTGGAACTTTGCAATGGTGTGCAGTATCCCATCGTGTCATGTGTCGCTGGATTCATATTGAAGAGCAGAATCCAATGCAAAAATCGGTATTGAAATATCTCCTTATCAAAACTTATGGCCAAAAAACTAAAAATAAAAAAAATGCATTGAGCTCAATGGGAAAGTGGAAGTAAATTAAATTCCTTAATTTAAGATCCATCTCTAAAGTATTTATTCATATTTTATATTTAAAATATTTTCTAGCCCTCAGCACAGTGCTAAATATTTGATGCAGTCCTTTGGCCAAAATGGTTGAAGACCCCTGTATTGGAACTTTATTGGTTACATTATGAAATATATGGAAGAAGATAAATGTTTTGCAAATGTGACAGATGTGGCTGGTACTGAACTTCTTGTGGCTTTATTGAGTTTTCTGCAATACTTTTGATTTTTCACTTGGTTCTTCTGCCCTTTTAAAAACAAGAAATTATTCTTGCTAACTGCTGAAATAAAAGGTTGCAGATTTAGTCCCAGCAGTAAAAATGAAGTAACTGAACACTTATCTAATTTACAAGGAATCTTCCCCCACTTCTCTCCAAAAACTGTAGTAAGGAGAGATGCCCACTGGTTTGTGTATGATTTGGGTTGCTTTAAGGGCCTGATTTTAACTAGGCATAATACTGTCTGGATGAAAATTTTGGTAGCAGAAGGAACTTCTTGGTTGTCTTGCTTGTCACAAAATGCAACATGCCTGCACAGGTGACATTAGTTGTTGCCAGCAGCAAACAGAACTCCACAAACAATGGTGGTCCACCATCACTGGTAAGATAGTGGAGAAAGTTGGAGAGGACTCGGTGGAACAAGGTGGAGGTGGATGGAACATGATGGGAAGGAATGGTTTGGTGGCACCATTGTGTAGGTCAGTGGTTCTCCACCGTTCTCCAGGAGCCCCTTCTGAGAATGTCAAGCTGTCCAGGAACCCCCAAAAATGATATCAACAACCTGGAAGTGATGTCAAGGTTGGAAGTGATAGCAAACAGCAAGTGATATCACTGTGATGCCAGAGCTCCTTGATGTCTGCTTGGAAGTTAAGTCCCATTGTGTTTAATGAGAATTATGCTCAGGAAACTATGGATTACTGAGTGAGAACACAATCCTAACCAATTTAGGCCAGCACAAATCACCTATCAACCCGTTCCTGCAGTGGTGTGGGGAGGCTGGCACATGTCTGTGCACTGGCCTAAGCCCCCAGGAGTGGCACACACTTTTGCAACACTAGAACTAGAACCAATGGGTACAAACTGTAAGAAAAGAGATTCCAGTTGGATATCTGGAAAAAATTCCTGCCATGAGGGCGGTTCGGCAGTGGAAGAGATTGCCAAGGGAGGTGGTGGACTCTCCCTCACTGGGGGTCTTCAAGTAGAGGCTCGACGAGCATCTGTCAGAGATGCTCTAGGAGGATTTCCTGCTACAGGCAGCGGTTTGGACTAGATGACCTACTGGATCCCTTCCAATGTTATGATTCTATCCCCATCCCAGCATAGGACTTGTGCCGGCCTAAGCAGAAGTTAGGATTGCACTGTGAGTGTCCTATTTCAGTGTCAGTTTCCAAGATGGATTTACCCAGCTTTATGTGCAATGAAGTCACAACCCCCAAGGTGGTCTTGTTCCCCACTTTGAAACCCCCTGGTGTAGGAACTACTGGATGGTGGCTGTTCTGTCCCAAAATGCTCCTAGGCCACCGTTCCTGTGTTTTAAAAAAATGCCCAATGCCAGGAGGTGAAAGTGGCAGCAAATCTGCTTGTAAATATAACCAAAGTTTAGGAAAAAAAAAACACAAACCCTACAATCCAGAGTAACTACGGGTGCACATAAGAGACATTACTTGTACCCGTAGTTACTGCACCAGCTAGTGAAAACCTATGGGAAGTTCATATTGCAATCCAGAGCAAATTATTCTTACACCGGAGCAAGGACTCCCATAGTTACTCTGGATTGTGCCCAAAATTGAGTGGGCAAGATTGAATGCTGATGTGAAATTGAACAGATCTTTTTTCGGTACATACCACCAAATACAGTACATCGCTGAGCACCACTGATGCAGCTGTAACCTTAGCCCACTTGTCGAGGTCCCCATCTCCTCTTTCCCACCTACGTCCCATCTTGTGTGCTTCTCTGGCCCTCTGTGTCTCTGTTTCGCTCCTTGGCGTACTAGGGTCATGCTACTGTTATCCCGCTGAGTGAAATATTGAAGCTTTATAAAATCACCACTGTATGAATAAATGTTTCAGTGCTGGTTGTAGGCAGACTGCAGAACGAGGGCCGTCCTGCAGCTTTCAACGGCCATATGTCTTCGGTAGGAAGAGTGCATTTGCTTTCAGGTTACAGCATAAATTCGGGTCTCCGTTGTTGGTCTTCAAAACCCACCAAAGCACTATCATCAATTACTGGCAGGAAGGAATATGTCAAACTGTGTGACTGTGCTGCTGCCTAGTTTCACTTGCATTGATGTTCAAGATGGAAATCAAGGTGAATACCTGGAGGGAAATATACCTGAAATGGAGAACAAAAGTAAACATAGAGCAGTTTAATGCTGAATCGGATCAAGGGTTTAATCAAGGGCCACCAAACCCTGGCCCAAGGGTCAGATGTGGTCTGTGGGAATCCTCACCTACCCTTGGCCACTTAGAAACATAAAATTATGGAGTTGAAAGAGACCCAGTAGATTAACTGGTCCAACCCCTTGCCTCTAGCAGGATATCCTCCTAGAGCATCTCCAACAGGTGCTTGTCAAGCCTCTGCTTGAAGATCCCCAGTGAAGTAGAGTCCACTACCTCCCTTCGCAACCTGTTCCACTGCCGAACCGCCCTCATCATCAGGAATTTTTTCCTAATATCCAACTGGAATCTCACTTAAAGCACAATCCTAACCATGTCTACTCAAATGTAAGTCTTACTCCCAGGAAAGTGTCTTTAGGAATGTAGCCATAGACTAGAACTTACCCCCATCCTAAACAGTTCAGCCAACACCTGGCTGCTCAGATCCATGTGAGCAATTTAGCTAGCGTAGATCCTAGTAGACCTATTGTGGTGGTGGGACAGTGCTTGAGGTAAGGGGGAAATACCCCGTGCCCTAAGTTATGCCACAGTCACCTCCAACCCTGTACTGGATCAGCCAGGAAGCCTGTTCCACAGGTGATGATCAGGTTGCCCTTCTAGAGATCAAAACTCTAGAAATCTAGAGATGTCACTAGATCTATTACAGATCTAGTAACTGATCTCTAGAAGAAGCCTTTCCCAGTCCTACAGTGTGAGGTCTTTAGACTGCAAATGGCAGAGGTTGCAATGGTACATCATAGCCTTGTATTTCAAAGGTAAGAGTAATTCAAATTTCTCCAAGGTGTTTCACATTCACACATTGCTGGGTTTAAAACGCATTTTAAATGGGGCATAGGTTGGGGGGCAGTTTTATTGTTTTATCATTTTATTTTTACTGTTTTTAACTATGTTTTTAGTCTGTTTTTATTGTTTGAGCTTTTTAAATTTAATTGTATTTTAATTGTTTTTAATTATGTTTTAATTTATATTTATAATTCGATTTTAATGGTGTTTTATCCTGTTGTTAGCCGCCTTGGGCTCCTTATTGTAGGAGAGGAAAGGTGGGATATAAATAAAATAAATAAATAAAATAAATTATGAATGCAAAAAATGTTTGGATAAAGCATCTGGCAAAGGATTTGCCCAGGACCAAAGGGCTTCAATAAATACTTATTCCTATTTCCTTGCACCACCGGACCGCAGACAGCTCACGTCAGGATTGAAGCACCACAGATCATAATTCTCTGGGAACAGTCACAGTAGAAAGACTCCAAGAGATGTGGAACATTATTGCACAAGATATCTTCAGACACGGAAGGACTGTTAAAAAAAATTAATAACCTTCTCTATCTTATGTTTCCAAGGGTTTGATTTTTTAAAAAACCAATATTATGGCACTTTCTGCATAACACGCTTAATTATCAAGAGCACAAACAAGTTATGATAACTTCACAGGGCCATAGCTACCCCCAGTGCCATGCCAAAAGGTACTGGTTGATTAACTCTCAATAAAGCTGTTTGAGTAATTAATTGGCTTGAGTCATCCCATAATTAGAACTAAATTGTCAGTAACCATATGCAATGTTCTTATCAACAAGAGAAACAGCACTTGCCTAAAAGAGAACAAAACTAATTGGTTTAATACCCAAATGATGATGTTGTCCGCTTCAAATAACAAACTCAATTTGGGGCATTTGGTTTTTCAATTCTAGTGCAGCCTTACCTAAAGTGTGGGTTGTGAGTAGGTTGTGAGTAGTGTGGGATGGTGTGTAGTGGTTGCAAGCTGGGCCTTCCTGCCCACAATTGCATCCAGATGACATTAGAGGCAATTCAGAAGCATTGGGCAGCCTGCAGTTTTTTTCTAGGCTAGGGTACATCATGACACCAGTCTACTCTACTGGTCTCTGCTGGCCCTCAAAGCCACTCCCAGTTTCCAGAGCCAACTTCCAGTTTGGTCTTTTGAAAACTGGAGGTTGCCTTCAGAGGCTTCTGCAGACCATTCTGAGATCCACAAAGGGCTCTGACACCACAAAACCATTTCGGAGGACAAGGTGTCTCATGGCACAGAGTGACCAAATACCCCGCTTTTCTAGGACATGTCCTCTTTTTTAACCTTGTGTCCTGGAAATAAAAAATCTTTATTGTCCTTGTGAGCAGACAGCATGTAGAATTCTTGTAATTAATAAATTATAAGTAATAGTTTTAAATTGAATATCTGTATTTATAAAACTGAAAAGTGACTGACTCACTCACTTATCAATGCCCCGTCAAAACCGCTGGACCTAGAAGTGTGAAATTTTGGAAGGATGGTCCTTCCATGATGGAGGTACCCAATAAGAACCAGTTTTCAGAAATTCCAACCAGAAGGGAGTAAAAAAGGGTACAACGTGTTTTTCTCCCTATACTTTCCATTGAAGCATCCCTGACCGAAGGACACTCTGCCCAAACTCCTGGACCTAGAAGCATGAAATTTGGTGACATCAACACCCACCAAGAAACTATGTTGAGAAATTTAACCCTTAAGGAGGTAAAACAGGGTGCCACTTGTTTTTGTCCTAAACTTAACATGGAAGACTGACTGATCAACATCCAGCCAATTTGATGCCCGATGCCTGAGACACTGGGATAGAGGGTGCACTGAGGGAATGGTGCAGAGATCTGGCTTAGATCCAAGATCTTGCTTCGGTTGCAATCCTAACCAAGGTTGGCACAACTCACTGGTCTTCCCGTGGTGACGTAGGAAGGCAAGCACATATCTGTGCATTGATCCAAGAGTGTTTTACCGCATTTTTGTGACACCCCCAGGTCAGCACAGGACTTACGCTGGCCTAACTGGAGGTTTGAATTGCAGCTTTAATCCTGCACTGAACTGGATCTCTGTCCTCTAATTCCATCCTAAACAATCACTGTTATGCATAAAATGGACATTTATTGTTCAAGAAGCCAGTGTACTGTTGTTGTGGGTCTTGATAGATGGTTCTCAAACCCATTTCTTATTCATGACAGTAAATACATGATTTTCACTTTCTAGAAATATTTATAGCAACCCAACTTTGAATCAAGGATCTCTAGTGTAAAAGAAGATGTTGTTGGTGAGTAGCCTTAAACTTTTCTACTTAGTTTCTACTTACCGAGGGAACAAATAAGATTTGTTGTTTCAGCGAATGTTTAAAGAAACTACATCTGAATCTCATTCCCAGTACAGTTTGACTGTGATGGGGCAACTTGTTTATTCCATCTCAGAATCTGTCCCCAATAGGGCTCTCTCTCTCTCTCTCTCTCTCTCTCTCTCTCTCTCTCTCTCTTATTTGTCTTCATACCCCAAAGTAAGCAACACTGAACATTTTCCTTATGAGCCTGGAAAATCAAACTGACAAAAATAGATAGCTTTCAAGCAATCCTTCATGCATTAATTTTCAAACCCCAAACTTAAAGGGGATTGTGCTACCCATAACCGCCAGCTGTCCCATTATTGTATGAAAAGTTTTCCTTTTTTTTTTTTTTTTTTGGTAAAGTGTCACAAAATAAATGCTTTGTCTTAAGGTCTTTTAGGAGTCAGTTGTCATTGAAATGCAAATACTACAGAAGTGAATTATTTTTAAAGGATCACTGATTGACAGTTCTTAAGAGATTTGTCCTTGTTTATGATATTGCTTTTTGGAGGTGGGAAGAATATATAGTATATTTGCAGTTTCATCTTTTTGTTTGATCTGGGAGATGAACTGTGCTTGCAACATGTCAAATAGGTTCACGTAGATATTTCCCTTTAGCTACTCACACTTTTCAAGTGCTGGGGCTGGGGTTCGGTTGCTACACCCTGGAGAAGCCATTCTTTAACATGCAGATATGAGGAACCTCTGTGCACAGATGTAACAACGGCAGAGCCTTTGAGGTACTTGCTCCAGGCATTACACAACAGCAGCACATGACTGTCTTGTGCTGCTTATGGTTGTCCTAGAGAAGGGGGCCCCTTACTTCTGCTTGGCACCTTCAAGGTGCCAAGAAAAGGGGGGTGCAAAGAGGCCAGCACCCTCTCCTCCAGAGAAACAACTAAGAACCAATTTTTGGAAATTCATACTGGAAAGGAGTGAAAAGGGTGCAACATATTTATTTTTCGTCCTTATGCTTAACATTGAAGATGACTGATCAACACCCATCCCAACCCTTGGACTGAGAAGCAGGAAATTTGGGGAGCATATTGCTTCTGTGATATACCAGTAAGTATCCTCTAAGAACTAATTTGGTGCCCAGTAGTGCCTGCTGCCCACTGGTAGCCTCTGCCCAGTGTCCCGTGTTGCCCATGGTACCCGGTGGCTGTTGTCCGGCGTGGTGCCTTGTGGTGCCCAGTAGGGATTCCTGGTACCCACTAGTATCCAGTGGTGCCTGCTGCCCAATGGTACCCACATCTTGGTGCTCCATGTTGCCCAGTGCCTGATGCCTAGCAAAGTGCCCAATAGTGCCCAGTGGAGATACTTGGTGCCCTCTGATAGTATGCATTGTGTGGTTTGTGGTGGTGCTCACTGCCCACTGCCGCCAGGCGGCACCCACTGCTCGATGCCCAGTGCCCAGTAGGGATGCCTGTGTCTGGTACTGCCCAGTGCCTAGTGGTGCCTGATGCTCGGTGTTGCCCACTTCGTGGTTGTGCCCAGTGCCTTCTGTGCTGTTGCCTGCTGCTATCTACTGCCCACTGTTCACTGGTGCCTGCTGGTGACTGATCCCCGTCAATGCTCATTGACCACGAGTCCCCATGCCCTCCACTGCCTGCTGCCCACTGCTGCCCACCTCCTGGTTTCCACTGCCTGTTGCTCATTGGTTCCCTATTCCTTTTGGTGCCCACTGATATCCTGTCATCTCCAGTGCCCTCCAGTGCCGAGGCACGCTTGGTGCCCACAAATATCTTTAAATATTACTTCTGGAATGATGTAATAAATTATGCAAAATAGTTTTAAATTTAATAAGAATTAATGGACTGATTCAATTAAAAAGATGAAAGCAACATGTATGAGTGTTTTAAACTTTTATTTTGTCATGTCCTACATTTTTAGGTTATCCTCCATTTAGGGGGCCTTGTTCTCTTTTTTTGGTTATGACTTATCAGCACCCTGATGAGAAAGGTTTAGAAACAGAATGGGCCGTAAGGCCAAAATGTATGCAAGTAAACCCTTCTATGATGAGCTACACCTGCCTTAAATGTTTAATGCTTAAAGGCAAAGCCATGCTGCCCTTCATTTTATACAGTCACCTTGTTCATGTGCCATTGCTCGTCCTGGTGGCATAGCTAGAGGGGGGCAAAGCACTAAGCTTTGCAGGTTAGTCCTCCCATTCAGAGCTGATCTGGGCAGTGGGGAAAAAGGAGGTGTTTTCTTGCAGGGCATATTCAGTCACCTGTAAAACTTTGAGTGCTTTGCACCCCTGCTGGTTACACCACTGGGGGCTCCTCTCCATCTTAGGGCACAATCCAGAGTAACTACCGGAGCACGTAAGAGACATTACGTGCACCCGTCGTTACTGCACCACCTAGTGAAAAACTATTGAAAATTCATATTGCAATGCAGAGTAACTTGTTTTTACTCCGGAGCAAGGACTCCCCGTAGTTACTCTGGATTTCACCCAATGTCCCACTAAATGCAGACAGATACTGAATTATATTGTAGAGGGTGAAGTTCTGCATATTTGCAGGTGTAAGTGTGATCGAAATTAAGCCTATTGTGCCTAATTAAAGGACACATTTATCCTCCTTTGGCGGAGCAATAACGGGATTGTTAAGAACAAGAGCTTCTTATTCCTTCCAGCTTTATGGGATTACAAGAGCTACATCATGTTGTTATGACAACATGTATCAAAGTCCCAAGATGTATTCGCATTATTTTGGTATATCTATTCTATCCCCTCTTACATTTCTCTTTTCCTTGGTGGAAAACACACACACACACACACACACACACACACACACACGAACGAGAAGGAAAGGGGAAAGTTCCATTTGTCTCCATTCAGATTTTGTCTGTGTCATCCCAAGGACAAGTTGAATCAGAATATTTGAAACCAGATAAAAAATAAATAGATTACCGAATACAAATGGGAATTTGAAACTATAAGAGAGAGGAATGAAATGGTGAAGAAAGAAATGCAGTAAAAAAAATATGGGGGATACTATGTGGGCTGTGGGTGGCGCAAGTGGCTAAGACGCTGTGCCTGTTAACCAGCAGGCCAGGGTTCAAGACCCAGGTTGGCCCCACAAGTCAGGGTGAGCTCCTGTCCTTAGCCCAGCTCTGCGACGCAGCTGGATCCAATCGTATTGGCTCTGCCTTTCCATTGGACTAATTCAGTGGCGTGGAGAGGGGGGATTTGCTGCTTGGGTAACAGCCTATCCTCCATAACAATCCAACCCAGGCTTTCATGCTTCGCATGCAGCGTATGCAGCGCTGATCACGATACCATAGTCTTTCAAGACTGACGGAGGCCTGGTTTGTGGCGCAGGATCTTATGGGGTTATAAAAGTGATAGCTCAATCCTAACCTCCACTGACGCAACCAGGTTGCATAGCCTGAGATGTATTCAGCACAGTTGAATTGTACAGAGCACAGCATGTTAGGGGGAAACTGGAGGACAGAGTAATGGGATTTTTGTCCCTTACAAGGGGGAAAGCCACAGTCTGCTAAAGGGGTTCCTCAGACCTTGGCCAATTACTTAGCTGGTGCAAATACAGAAATATAGCCTGGCTTAATGCTGCAAAGCCTGGAAAAGGGATTAGGATAAAACAGAGAGCTGCCTGCGACATGCACCTCCTTCTTGAGCCTGCAATTACCTGTACATTTTAAAAATTCATACAACATCTGGTTGTTGATTATCAACAAAAACAACAACAATGAAAAGAAATGGTTCATTTTGTGGCTTGGTTTTCATCCTGTTTGATTTTTTTTTCTGCGTGAAGTTTTGGAGCGCAGATTAATTTCAAAAATGTCCACAATTCCTACAAGATGAAATCCCCAGTTTCCAGCCACGTCTGTTGTTCATACAGTTGGTTAAACAACGTCTTGCAACTTGCACGAATCTAACAATGGCAAAAGTTCCCAATGGAGGCTTTGATAAATATGTCTGGGGGCTTTAATTTTCTTTTCCTGTTTTCTCTTTTGCCAAATGAAGTGGTGATGTTGCGTGCTGGAAGGATGCAAATGGCATCACTAGGGTTTGCATCACCTGGTGCATCACCTGGTGCAGGAGACCAGCACATCACCCCCATAATGGACCACCCTCCATGCAGAGGGGAGTGTTATGTATCAAATATATATACAGTGGCGCCTCAAGTAAAGAATGCCTCACGTAAAATATGTTTCACGTAACAAACAAAAATTTCTCTAGGATTCTGCTTCACTTAAAGAAAGTGCTTCACGTAAAGAAAACACTTGTTGGCAGTTGGGGCAGACGCGCTGGCCAGCAGCCTGTTTAAAAAGCGTCAGGGCTGCCTAGCGCACCTGCCCGTAGTGAAAGCAACACTTCCGCGCTGTTCCTCCTGTGGCCGGGCGTCTGCTGGGCAGAGGAAGAGAAGAGCAGTGGAGAAGAGGGAAGCAGCTCAGGGCTAGCCAGAACGGAGCAGGAGAGAGAGAGGCTCAGGATGGAGAGAAGGAGAAAGTGGGGAGACACTTTGAAGGTATCTTGGATTTCAGCCTCCTAACCATGTCTACCCAGAAGTAAGCCCCATTGTGTTAAATGGGTCTTACTCCCAGGAAAGTGTCTTTAGGACTGCAGCCTAAGTAGACTTCATAAGATCATGCACATTGAATGCATGTTCTGAATTCAATCCCAGTGTTCTGTCATCATTTTTACATCCAGTTAATATTTTTATATGAATATTTTTGGGGCTGTGGAACCAATCGTCTGAGTTTCCATGATTTCCTATGGGAAAATCCGCTTCACGTAAAGAATGTTTCACGCAAAGAACATGCCTCCGGAACGAATTAAATTTGTTACGTGAGGTGCCTCTGTAGTTGTGCTAAGCCCTACTAAAGTGAAACAAACCTTTAGATGATCCTGTTAACTCCAACTGTTTTGGAGAAAAACTTAGAACATTCATATTTGGGTGGGCTTTTTCAAGTATTTTGATTGGTTTCGGCTACAATCCTAAAGACACTTTCCTGGGAGCAACACCCATTGAGCACAATGGGGCTTGCTTTTGAGTAGACATGGTTAGGATTGTGTTCTTGGGGCCCTGTGGGCCTAGAGTATAAATTACAGGTATTTGCCAGCTGTTCCTCAGTTCCAGTTTGAGTGCATAAATGTTGTAGCTATGCTGGTCTGCTTCTTTCCTACTGAAACCTACTACACAATAGGGAGGACGATGATCTCCATGGTTGGTGTGGTGATGTATCATCTCTCTGCCCCTACTGGCTTTCCCTATTGATATTTAACTCTTCTGATATTGAACCCTTTTGATATTTAACTTTATTTTGGATTTGGCTGTAAATAATGCATCAAACATTACATAGTATGATGTACTGGTATGATGTACTATTTGCAGTTCTGGCAATTTTGGTCGCCAGTGCGCATCACCCCACCTGCACCCATCAGATCTTGCAGTGGTTACTGTGCTCCTCCAGCCCATTTCAGGTATAATGCTATCACAGAGCATCCAATTCCAAAATACTCAGAAGTTTGTCACATCCAGTGTGAGGAATGAGATATTTTGGATTAATATTGTTATCATGCACTTCTGAGTTGTGCTTAGTCTTCCCTGCAAAAAAGTCAGTATGGGCACAATCCATAGTAACTATGGAGAGTCCTTGCTCCAATGTAAGAACAATTTGCTCTGGATTGCAATATGAATTTCCCATAGGTTTTCACTAGGTGGTGCCATAACTATGTCAACGTAAATGTCTCTTACGTGCTCCCATAGTCACTCTGGATTGTAGGGTATGTCACCTTTGGGTACCTGATTAACCCCACCACCCAGCCAGACAGTTAATAAAGACACTTGAATAAAACAGACTGAGACAGCAAGAAAGAATGAAGGGAGAAAAATGTAGCAATATGAACTTTGCTCATTTGGTAGAGATCAATAAGTCAGGTCTCACCACCCAGAAAACTCCTGCTGAGGTCTGTCTTAATCACAGTTAATTCAATGCACTGGGTTTGCTTGGAACCAGGAAAGTAAGAGAAGGAGATGGAAGGTAAAAGCTGCAAGGGGAAGAAAAGCCCCCTACAGATTTCTATATGCATATCAAAGGTTATCTGCTCCATATTTTTAGGGTAGGAAGTAAGAAGGGAAGAAAAATACCTGTCTTCTATATTGGATCCTGGATCAAGGGTTCCATTGGTATTGATCTGTGCATCACTGCCTGGGACAAAGAAAAAGCTAACACGTCTTTGCAAAGGCCTTGAATACAGCTATTTTCATTGTATAATTGCACAACTGAATGGAACAGAACATGTGTCCTTCGTTTTTATTTTTACTTTTTTGCACAGTCTTACTCCACTCACCCACTGCCTCTCCTGTTTAAAAGAGACGTTCTAAAAATCTCCTTGGAACAGCTCCAGTGATGGGATTCAAAGAAATTAACAACCGGTTCTATGCCCTTCTGGCAGCCACTTTTAAATGGCTATTTTTAAACCTTATATGTCCTATGTCTAGTTAATAACCGGTTCCATGGGGTAGGTGAGAACCTGCTGGAGCCCACCACTGAACAGCTCCTATCTTTTTATGGCTCTTCTATGGCAGTGGTTCCCAAACTATGCAAGGCACTTGGGCGGTTGTGAGTATCCTCCACCCCAAACTGCAATTGGAGGCTTGCAGCAGTGGGAAGACCTACAGCCAATGGCATAGCCAAAGAGGGTACAGAGCACCACGTTTTGCACCATGAATGGTGCATGGTGCACTTGAATGCACCATGCTGGTGGCTCCTCTTCTTTGGAGCCATTCTGGGTGGTGGAAGGAAAAGGCATATGCCTCCTTTTTTATCCCATCCACTGGCATCAGTTCCAACATCCCACTGCTTCTCTGAAATAGGCAGGTCTCTTACCTCCACTGATGGCTGTTCCTGTGGATATAGCATTTTGGGGGCAACTTTGCCAGTACTGCTTACTCTCTGGATATTACTAATTTGCTTTACGGCATGTTTGCAACAACCTTAGTTGGTGCAGCAGTTACAGCTTTGTTGGAGAGGCAATTAAGGATTGCACTTTTGGTCATTTTTTTGTCAGATCTTGGCATCCATTAGTCTTGAAAGACTATGGTATCGTGCTTGACGCTGTATGCGAAGCACGAAGGCCTGGGTAGATTGATATGGAGGATAGGCTGTTACCCAAGCAGCAAATCCCCCCTCTCCATGCCACTGAAATAGTCCAATGGAATGGCAGAGCCAATTTGATTGGTTCCAGCTGTGTTGCAGAGCTGGGCTAAGGACAGGAGCTCATCCTGTCTTGTGGGGATCCGGGTCTCAAACCCTGGCCTGCTGGTTAACAGGCACAGTGTCTTAACCACTTGTGACACCCACAGCCTTGTCAGATGTTGTCAGGTCTTGGAACACAATCAATTATCCTGAGATCAAATTCAAATGATCAATATAGTGATAAGACTTGCCAAGCTAAGCCATGTTCACATGCCAGTGTTCTGTAAGTCAGATTTACTACTTTTAGCCATCTGGAAGACGAGGGGATTGAAATGTGCATTTGCAAAAGAGAGATGCCCATGGGACAGCTGGATCTCCAATCTCGCCCCCCTTTTTTGTTGTCTTCTGAGACATGTTGGCAGCTAGGAAGATAATGCATGTCACGGCTGTATCAGTGACATTAGCCAAGAAATGGCTGCATCCTATGATTGCAATAATCTAAATCCACTCCTGACGTCTTCCCCCCAGCTGGCTTGAGTGACAGCTCGGAGCCCAAAACAACATTGCAAGCAACCCTTGCGTGATACAAGCCATCCTGAAGGTTGACAGCTGGTTTTAAAATGCTTGGTGGTTAGATGCCTTTCCATTCAATTTCTCCTACCCATATATGTTTACCAATACACAGAACCGTTGAAAGAGGGATCATACGTTTGTGTGGGTGCGCGCATTTACATTTATATTTGAAATTAATATTTAGTAAATTCAATATTTTATAAATTCAACCAAGTGTAGAACATAACAAAATGAAAGCTCAAAAGACTTCTGTACAGTGGTGCTTCCCATAGTTTAATTCGTTCTGGAGGCATGCTCTTTAAGTGAAACGCTCCTTAAGTGAAGCAGATTTTTCCATAGGAAATAATGGAAACTCAGATTAGTTCCACAACTCACAAAATATTCATATAAAAATACTGACTGAATGTAAAAATGATGACAAAACACTGGAATTGAATTCAAAACATGCATTCAATGTGCATGTGCATGATCCTATGAAGTCTACTAAGGCTGCAATCCTAAAGACACTTTCCTGGGAGTAAGCCACATTTAACACAATGGGGCTTACTTCTGGGTAGACATAGTTAGGAGACTGCAATCAAAGACACTTTCCTGGGAGGATCTGGGCTGCTGCTGGAGGTTCAAGGTGGTCGGTGGGGGCACTTGGGGGCAATTAGAGGCAGCAGCGCTGGCCAGCAGCCCTTTTTAAAGAGCCTCCATGTGGAGCATCAGGCTGCATAGCACACTTGACCAGAGCACACTTGCTTGTTAACTGAAGCGGAACTTATTATGTGAAGCAAGATTTCTTGGAAATTTTGCTTGTTATGTGAAACACTTGTTAAGCAAGGCGCTTGTTAAGTGAGGTACCACTACTGATTCCATGTGCCCAAACAGTATATTACTAAATATTACTTTTAAAATTTAATTTAATAAAATTTAATTACTTTTAAAATTGCTTTACATATAATTTAATACATATAGAGCACAATCCTAACCATGTCTCCTCAAAAGTAAGCCTTTGTGTTCAAAGGGTCTTATTTCCAGGAAAGTGCCTTTAGGATTGGAGCCATAATTAATTCCAAATAGGCTACAGGCAGATTTAAACACTATTTATGTTTATTTATTTTAAAAATTTATATCCCGCCTTTCTCCGGACATTAGCCTGACTCAAAGCGGCTTACAATAAAACATAATTAAAACATTAAATAGAAACATACAATTAAAAACAAACACAGAAGCTAAAAACTCTAAAAGCAATAAAAACAATACTGCAATTCTAACAGTATTCTAACAAAACAATGGCTGTAATTCTAAAGGCACTTTCCTGGGAGTAAGAGCCACTGAATACAATGGGGCTTACGCTTGAGGAGACATGGTAAGGATTCCACTGATTATTATTAGATTTTTAAAAAATTATTATAATTTATTACATATAATTTATGAATTACAAGCACACTACATGCCGCCTGCTCACAAGGAAATGGAGGACAAGGAAGGCTTTTCCAGGGCACAAGGCTAAGAAAGAGGACATGTCCTGGAGAAAGAGAACATCTGGTTAAAAAAAGGCATTCAAACCCTAGAGAGAAGAGGACTGGAGATCCAGATGAGGCTTCAGTAGAGGGAGAAGAGAAGTCTGGACTTTACAAAGGCTTTACAAATAATTTTTTTTAAAAAAATTCCCTTTACCTGCTGAGTCAGTTTCAGTGTTGGGGAGCACTTTCAGGAGCACTTTCAAGCTCCAGGTGCTTGGGATCAGGACCATTTTGGAAGCCTTACACCTTCCACACCAGCCAAAGCACATCTGCTTACTCTCGAGTAAACAATGCCAAGGGGAGCTTTTTAGGAGGGAACTTTCTCCTGGGGTGATTTTGGGGGCTCTGTTCCTTTGATCAGGACCATTCCAGTGTCCTTGGCTTTCTCTTAGCCTGCCCTTTCCAGCAGACTAGTGTGTTTGCTTACTCGTGAGTAAAGCCTAAATACGCACATTTTGGGCTTTTTTACTTTTTTTGGTTGTCCTTTGGGTAGGAAGAGATTAGCACAAAACTGATTGTGATATTGGGCTCTGCTCTCCAAGACAAATCCAACAGCATATGGCATGATGGGGTAGTGCACACCATCGCAAAGTTCCTTTTTTGGGGTGCCACAGCCCCCCACTGCGCATCATCCCCTGGGCGCTACAACGGGTGAGGGCCATATCTCCCGCATCACCCTAATGAGGACATGTGTTCTGTAGTTAGTATTTTGCATGGCGTAATTATACAATGAATTTATATTTTAATTGTGTTTTAGACATATATATTCTACTAGCGAAAAGCGTACCCGCGTTGTGGGTGTAACATTTCCCCCTATGCCATCCCCCCATGGTGCAGAAACACCCCATGTGCCACTTCCCCCATGCGCATCATCCCCCATGCGCATCATCCCCCCATGTGCAACATCCCCTCATGCACAACTTTCCCCCATGCGCAACTTTCCCCCATGCACAACTTTCCCCATGTGCATCATCCCTCCATCCGCATCATCCCCTATGCGCAACTTTCCCCCATGTGCATCAACCCCAATGTGCAACTTTCCCCCATGCGCAACTTTCCCCCATGCACATCATAACCCCATGTACATCATGTCCCCACATGCATCATTTCCCCATGTGCAACTTTCCCCCATGTGCAACTTCCCCCTGTGTGCATTATCCCCTGTGCACATCATCCCCCCATACGAATCATCTCCCATGCGCAAACTCCACCCATACGCAACTTCCACCCATGTGCAACTTCCCCCATGCGCATCATCCCCTCATGCACAACTTTCCCCCATGCGCATCATCCGCCGATGCGCAACTTTTCCCCATGCGCAACTTCTCCCTATGCGCAACTTCCCCCCATGCGCAACTTTTCCCCATGTGCAACTTTCCACCATGCGCAAGTTCCCCCATGCGCAACTTCCCCCATGCGCATCATCCCTCATGCGCAACTTTCCCCATGCGCAACTTTCCACCATGTGCATCAACCCCAATGCGCAACTTTCCCGCATGCACAACTTTCCCCCGTGCACAACTTTCCCCCATGTGCATCATGACCCCATGTGCATCATGTCCCCACGCGCATCATCCCCATGCACAACTTTTCCCATGCGCAACTTTCCACCATGCGCATCAACCCCCATGCACATCAACCCCCATGCGCATCAACGCCCATGCACAACTTTCCCGCATGCGCAACTTTCCCCCATGCACAACTTTCCCCCATGCTCAACTTTCCCCCATGTGCATCATCCCCTATGCGCATAATCCCCATGCGCAACTTCCACCCATGTGCAACTTCCACCCATGTGCAACTTCCACCCATGCGCAACTTTTTCCCATGTGCAACTTCCCCCATGCGCAACTTTTCCCCATGTGCAACTTCCCCATGTGCAACTTCCCCCCATGTGCAACTTCCCCCATGGCAACTTCCCCCCATGTGCAACTTCCCCCCATGCACAACTTCCCCCCATGCGCATCATCCTCCCGTGCGCAACTTTCCTCCATGCGCAACTTCCCCCCATGTGCAGCATCCTCGCCAGTGCAACCTCTTCCTCCGGAAAACATCCCCCAGTGCACCAGGCACTGAGCACCAAATTGGCTAATGTTGTTCAGTCTCCCATGTTAAGTATAGGACAAAAACACGTTGCCCCCTTTTCAGCCCCTGAAGGGTTAAATGTCTCCAGATGGTTCTTGGTGGGTGTTCAGGTGACAGAAGGAACTCCCAGAATTCCATGCTTCAGGCCCAGCAGTTGGGGCGGAATGTTGCTGAGTCAGCAATTCTCAATGCAAAGTATAGGGAGGAAAACGCCTTGCGCCCCTTTTCACCCCCTTCCGGTTGGAATTTCCGAAAACCGGTTCTTAGTGCACCCCTCCGTCATGGAAGGAACACCCACCCCAGTTTTCACGCTTCTAGGCCCAGCGGTTTTGGCAGGGCGGTGATGAGTCAGTGAGTGAGTCAGTGAGTGACTTTTCTCTTTTATATATATAGATATGCTCATGGAGGTGCAGTGGCTCAGTGGCTAAAGACACCATGCTTGTCTGCCGGGGACAACTTTATCTACAGTGCAATCCGAAGCATGTCTATTTAGAAGTACGCCCCAGTGTGTTCAATAGTACTTATTCCCATGTAAATGTTATTAGGATTGCAACCCTAATCTAACCTAGGCTGCAATCCTAACCATGCATTCCTGGAAGAAAGTACTGTTGAACACAATGAGACTTGCTTCTGAGTAGACATGCTGAGGATTGCATTGCTAATCTACTTTACCTTTGACAGACTTATTATAATCCAGAGTAGCTATGGGACCTTTTACACCGGAACAGTTACGGTGCCACCTATGGGAAACCTATGGAAAATGCATAGAGTAATCCAGAGTAAGTGCCTCTTATGTCTTCCTGTAGTTACTCTGGTTTTTTAGGGTTAATAAAAATTAGAACATAGGGTTAATAAAAATTAGATCATGATCCACTGGTGGACCTAGAGTGCAATCCTAAGCATGACTACTTAGAAGTAAGCCCCTGTGTGTTCAATAGTAATTACTCCCATGAAAACGTCGATTGCAACCCTAACAAAACCCCACAGTTTTGGAATCAGGAAATATTATGGGTGAAATCCAGAGTAACTATGGGGAGTCCTTGCTCCAGAGTAAGAACAAGTTACTATGGATTGCAATATGAATTTCTCATGGATTTTCACTAGGTGATGCAATAACTATGGGTGCACATAATCCTATGTGCAATCCTATGTCTCTTAAATGCTCCCGTAGTTACTCTGGATTGTGCCCTATGACTAAATCACTGGAGGTAATATGGATTTTGGAAAGACTGCATCAGTCTCTGGTTGCCATTATGTTTTCACTGCTTGGAATGGCTCCAAAGGGTTTAGGAAGGAGGTACTTGCATGGTACATTCAGGCACCTCCTAATCCTAATGCTTTGTATCCCCTCCAGCAATGCCACTGGATGTAAGCCAACCTGTCTCCATGCAAAATGTCACACACCAGCGTTGGTTGGTGGTGGAACCTGATTCAGCTTTCTGATGAGCTTCCTAACTGTGAATTTAAAACAGAAAATCACAGCATTGTGTTGGAGGAAATGTAGCATAGCCCAGAAAACCGCCAACTGAGGCTGCAATCCAGAGCAAATTCAGCCTGCTCTGACCTAACTGCACTCTCCTAACTATTCTGTATCCAGAGCAGAAAGTTATGCTGAATCCAGAGAGTCAGGAAGCCTGGGTTGCCCTAACTGCTCCAGAGCATGCTAAGTAATTGACACAAGGGGAAGACTTGCTCCTGAGGAGACACCCCTCAGATCACACTGAACAAGGAACAGCTGTGGTGCCTACAGTGGTGTCATGACTCTGCACATCACCTGGTGCGGAAGTCTGTGCATCATCCCTGGGATGTGCGCCCCCCCACCTGGACTGCGCAGTCACCAAAGTTGGCGCCTGCGCAGTTGTTTCTGAAGCCAACTGGCTTCAGAAAGAGTACTGCGCAGGCACCATCTCTGACACCTGCGCAGTACTTTTCTGAAGCCTTTTGGCTTTGGGGGAGACTGTGTAGGCGTCAGAGTTGGTGCCTGTGCAGTACTCTTTCTGAAGCCACTCGGCTGCCGCTCCGCCTCCTGAGTGAGGCCGAATGGCTGTGCAGAGGCGCGGACTTCCTCTGCTCTAAGGAAGTCTCCTCTGAAGCTGTTCGGCATGCTCAGTGTGTTTCTGCGCAGTGCACCTCAGATGGCCGTTCAGGCCAGCTCCTCCGACAAGTGGCAGCTTCTGGCTGATTCTCCGCCTTGGAGCAGGCCTGAATGGGGGTGCTGACGCCCGGGGCCTGCCAAAGGACAGTCAAACTCCTCCAGCACATCACCCCATACGGAGCGCATCCCCAATGCAGCCCACACCAGCCGCATCAGTCTGGTGACGCCACTGGGTGCCTGCCTTATAAGGAGTCCCTGATGAGATGCCAGTACATTCTACAGTGAATACAAGGGGCTTCTTGGAGTGGCCTGCTGTATCCTGAGGTTTATGGGCAGCCGTAGTTTGTTCCATATCCTGAGGTTGAGAGGAAGGGGTTGCAGCTAGGCTGGCCAAGAACTCAGATTTTTGGTCAGCACTGCCATTCTTACTCGGGCCTTATCATGGACCCCTATGGGTCTACTCATTACTATACCTGCTCCTGAGGTGGTATAACTCTGAGGAACTGGAAGAGGCATTTCTGCCTTGGAAACAGGCTTTGGATCCAGAGTAACTGCTCTGCCCTAGGCAATGCTCAACATGCCCTCAACTTGCCTCTCCTGAGCTGCTTAGGCTGCCCCAGTTAGGGCAGAGCAGGTCCACCTCTCTTAGGGCACCCTATCTTGCCTTGCTCTGCCCTAAGCCTCCTTCAGAGTAACTGGGCTGGAGCATCTTGCAGTTGCTCCAACCTAGTGTTAGATAGGGCAACCTAAGGGCTCTTATGTGGACAGATTAGTTGCTCTGGATTGGGCTGTGAAAGAGTGTTCCCATGACTGTTTGCCTGCAGTGTGCATGCATGAGTCATTCTCATTCCTTGTGAATTAACTCCTCGGAGGGACTTCCTCAATGACAGGTAGCATCAACTCTCTTGTTTGGTTCATTGTAGATATGAAATTTGTAGACAGTAGGATGCTAGTGTTATTTTCAGGTAGAATAGGCTTTCTTGCGCAGGAGAGGTGAGTTGTATTTACCATGTTACTCCCATTCCATAATAGGCACAGGAGAATTTGTACTGTCCCTTTCATTACTGACCCATTTTAAGTATAGCCTGAAGCAGAATAATGGAAAAGAAGGAGGAAAACTTGTGTGTCTGTTCCACCTGTGTGCATGCAGATATATCAGGGAATTAAAATAGGTGTAAACAACCTTATAGCCATAGAATGGGTATACACAGTGTCTGAATACACAGGTGTCACTGAATATGATCAGGTTACAGATGCAGATACAGGCATCCCCCACCTATTGGGTGGTTTAGGGATTAGAGCACCGTCCAAAAGTGAAGACCATTAAAAAGTTGAATCCCATCTTCTTTAGTTTAAAAATGTTGCTTGCAATGCTTTTTTAGTTAGCAAACTGCAAATGCATCTTTATCTTGTACATTTTGCTGCCTTACACTCCTGCAAATGCATTCTCCTTTGGGAATGGGATTAGACCAGGAGCAACAACATAGATGAGGGCAATTTTTGCCTTTGGAAAAGCAGAGAGAGGTTGAAAGAGTGGAACATGCATTGACTCAATGAGTTCTGGGTATAACTGAAAGGTGTTGAAAGAGTGGATCATCAGAAAATGAACTGCCAGAAAGCAGGAGATACCTGTACAACCTGGTGTTTGGAAAGGCCTCTGAGTTTCTCTGATATGCCATGTGAGATGTTTTCTCAAAAATACCTGATTTTTTTTTTCTTTAGAGGAGGTCAGGCAAAAGGAAGAACCCAAAGGGGTCCTTAAAATTTGCTGAGAAACCTGAGGAGTGGGAGAAAGAAGGTGGCAAATCCAGAGGAAGGTGATTCATAGAGATCAGGCTTTCAGATCTCATGACTCATGTGTGCTCTGTTGTTACTTGGGAGGAAGAAACCTCTTTGAGTGACCTGCACAGATGGGAAGACTCCAGAGTAGAGCTGCAAAGGATTGGATGGGTAAGCCTTCCAGCTGCTGCTTGAGACCATCTTCCCTCTTACCACTTCTCCCCCATTCTTATGATGTCCATCCCATCTCTCCCAAATTGATGGTGGCAAGAGGTGCCATATCCAGTTCCCAGGCCTCAGAGCCCTACACGGTAAGGTTGCCATAATTCTCTTTGACAAAATCGGGATGGGACCCTCTGTCTCATTTGCCAGTATGTGAATAGTCTCCAAAAATTGGGACTGTCCCTGTTTTGGGGGACATGTGGCAATCCTATGTACACATTCGCAGATTTGTGCCAGCTCAATATCTAGTACATATCCAAGAAGACTCAAAAAGAATAGATGGGGTATTAAGAGGGAAAACTATCCCCGTTCCTTGAGATGATCTCCAGTCTGTTCCCTCCCCATGCTGGATATAACACAGATCAGACAGCTTGTCTGCACCAGCGCACGGTTAGGATTGCAAGATAATTAATAGATACCAATTAAGATAATTATTAATTAGATAATTAAGATAATAATTTTTCTTCTGTGTTCCATACTAATTTCTTCCACTCGGACGGAATTTGCTTTGTTTTCTTCTGCATCTTCAGGATTCTCTGTTAGGATTTTTTCCTCCGTGCCACTATACCCTGAACAAAGCATGTTTGTAAAAAAAAAATGTGGGGGTCGGGGGGGGGGGGGGGAATGTGCCGTTCCAGGCATTTATAATGCTGTTTGACTGGCTCTTTCAGATTCCGACAGCTGCCTGAAAGAGGACACATTTCTAAGAAAACCAAGTATACCTGCCGAAACAAATAGGCAAACCAAAACTTTCCTGGGAAGAGTTTCCAACTTCCATCCACCTTGAAGGCACTTTTTAAAAATCAAATCCACAAAAAAAAAAAGATTCGAATGTAAATGTTAAATGTAAATGTCCTCAACCGAATGTGCTTCACATGACGAGTTTAAAATTTTTTATTCCTTTTCTTTCTCAAATATAAAGTCAACCTCTGACAAACTGCCGCTTTCCTAATATGGCTTTGCAGTTTCTCCTTTCCTCAAACAAACCCCACACAGTGTATCTGAGCCTATTTGTTTCATCTCCCCTAACTACGATCATTTGTGTTAGTCTATGCTCAGAGGAAGGCTGCAATCCTAAAACGCTTTCCATTGTACACAATGGGCCTTACTTTTGAATAGACATGGTTAGGATTGTGCTCTATTTCATTTCCCTAAAGGTGCAATCCTAAACAACCTGAAAATTGGGGGTAGTTGCAGAGACTTCGACAACATAAGGCAACGTTTGTTCCTGTACCTCGGAGTTGCCTTGCCCTGATCCTAAAGCTGGATATTGTTTAGGATTGTACCCTTAGGTAATCTTTACCCAAATGTTTAACATTTACGTTATAATATATAGTTTTATTTATTTATTTATTTATTTATTTATTTTATTTTATTTTATTTTATTTCCTAATTTATACCCCGCCTTTCCTCACCTACAAGAGGGAGCCCAAGGCGGCTAACATAAAAGAAGAGTAAAACACCTTTAAAATAATAATAAATAGAAGTTAAAACATAATTAAAATACACTTAAAATACAATTAGATTTAAAATTGAAACGATTAAAACAGACTAAAAACTTTGTTAAAACAATAATATATAAAAACACAATAAAACTACCCCCCAACCTCTGCCCCATTTAAAAGCTTTTTTAAAAATAAAAGGTTTTTAGGCTCCGTCTGAAGCTCTGTATTGAGGGAGCTTTTCTCAGTTCTAAGGGGAGGGAGTTCCAAAGCGGGGGGGACACCACCAAGAAGGCCCTATCTCTGGCTGCCTCACATCTCACATCTCTAAATGGTGGCACAGTCAGTAGGGCCCCTCAGATGACCTTAGGTGACGGGTCGGCTTGTACAGAAGAAGGCGGTCCCTCAGATACCCTGGACCCGAGCCATTTAGGGCTTTAAAGGTCAGGACCAACACTTTGAGTTCAGCCCGGAAACGAATGGGCAGCCAGTGTAGTCGCTGAAGCAGTGGCCCCACAGAGTCGAACCAATGAGCCCCAGCAACCACATGGGCCGCCACATTCTGGACTAGTTGAAGCTTCCGGACCATCTTCAGAGGCAGTCTCGATGTCACTAGGGCATGGGTCACCGTGGCCAGATCCGAGTGACTCAGGTATGGTTGCAGCTGGCGGATCAGCCGAAGCTGAGCAAAGGCTCCCCTGGCCACAGCCGCCACCTGGGACTCCAGGAGCAGCTGTGAATCCAGGAGAACCCCCAAGCTGTGAACCTGCTCCTTCAGAGGGAGTGCAACCCCTTCCAGAACAGGATGATATTCCAATACCCGAGTAGAGGACTTCCGGACCAGGAGAACCTCTGTCTTGTCAGGATTTAATTTCAGCTTGTTCACCCTCATCCAGTCCCCCACTGCCTCCAGACAACGATTTTTCTTGTGGATCTGATTTTTTAAAAAAATGCCTTCATATTTTTACTCCAAATGCTGCAGATTTATTTTGTAGGAACTTGTTCAGACTTTAAGCAGCCTAATTCAAGGGCTCCCAATTTGTGGGTTGTAAACTACTGGTGGACTATGACCCCATGTATGAAGGGTTGCAGCCTACATCCTCCCACTTGCTCAAAAAAAAAAAGCAGGCCTCCGTCAGTCTTGGAAGACTATGGTATCGTGCTTGGAGCTGCATACGCTGCATGTGACGCACGATTGTTATGGAGGATAGGCTGTTACCCAAGCAGCAAATCCCCCCTCCACGCCACTGAATTAGTCCAATGGAAAGGCAGAGGCGATACAATTGGATCCAGCTGCGTCGCAGAGCTGGGCTAAGGACAGGAGCTCACCCTGTCTTGTGGGGCCAACCTGGGTCTCAAACCCTGGTCTGCTGGTGAATAGGCACAGCGCCTTAATCGCTTGCGCCACCCACAGCCCACCACTTGCTCTTATGCCTCTAATTAACTAATGTTTATTAGTAACTTATTACACTTCACCTCTTATTAATTAATGTTAGACACACTGAATATTTCCCAGTTATTTGGATGATAGACCCATCTATGTAACAAACTGAAACTTTTCTGAAATGGGTTTCATTGTCACGGGTTCCTCAGAGAATTTTGGGAATCAATTCACTCTATGACATCTATGACTCCAAGACATCTTTATTTGAGATGCCTAATCCTGTAATTGATTTTTGTTGACATCTACATTGACTGGCAGCTGTTCTCTCTAAAGTCTTAATCAAGCAAAAAGTTCCTTCAAACAGATGTTTCCTTCCTAAGGAAAACCCATTGGGATTGAGTGGAGCAACCTATTTGTTATGTAGGGAAGCACAATTTAAGTTCACATTGGATGGCCTCCGTTTGACCATCGATCAGCTTCAACTATGTTCCAAATTTGTTAGGAGGAGAACCTGAGAAGAACCTTTTAAGAAAAAGATGTTGGCTGCAATCTTATTTCCTGGGAGTAAAACCCACTGAATACAATGGAGCTTATTTCTGAGTAGAAATGGATAGGATTGTAAATTAAAGTTACTTCTACGCTTTTAAATTTCTTCTTGCCAGCTTTGCATGCCCTCGTTCCTCTCTTGCTCTTCATTGAAATCAAAGGAACTTTTCTCCGCTCTCTGCACAAAGTGACATTAGACTCCAATCTGTCTAAATGCTCCAAGTTATTTTTGATCCCAAATGCTATCAGTAATGTTGGTTGTGAGTGGGGGAAATATTATAAGTTTGCTGCTTAATGATGTTCGGGGAGCTCCTGAAGATAATGGCTTCACCATTCATATGGTACCTCTCACTGTGGAAATGAAAACGGAAGAGTTTTGAGATGTTTTTGTTCTGCTTTCTGATATCTGAGTCTCCATCTTGACCTGCACCAGGGATGAGCAGTGGTTAGGGAGGTAGGTGAGACAGATCATAGAATCATAGAGTTGGAAGGGACCCAGTAGGTCATCTAGTCCAACCCCCTGCCTGCAGCAGGTATTCCCCCTAGAGCATACCGGCCATCCAGTTTGAGAGAGCAGCATACTGGCCTTCCAAGTTCTTTGTGTACAACTTAAGAACATAAGAGCCTTCACTGGATCAGGCCAAAGGCCCATCTACTCCAGCTTCCTGTATCATGCAGCAGCCCACCAGATGCTTCATGGAGCACATATGACACCTGCATCCAAGTGCCTCTCCTTGGACATTTTGAGGTTGTCCACCTCTATACACACCCCTCATGGTTTGTAACTTGTGATGGTCCTTTCCTCTACGAATTTGTCCAATCCTTTCTTAAAAGCATTGTGGTTAGATGCCATCACTACATCATGTGCCAAGGAGTTCCACAGATTCATACATGCTGGGCAAAGAAATATTTTTTATCTGTTCCAGCCTTCCCAGCATTCAACAATAGTGGATGCCCTGTCATTTGTGAGATGTGTAAACACACACAACACACACACACACAAAACTAGGTTTTTTTTAAAGAGCTGAATGGGCTGCTGGATGCCCAGATACAGGCATTTTAATAGATGACCCTACACAAAAGGTGCCAGGTTTTGACCTTCCTCACCAGCATTGGTCAACTCTGAACAGGATCTGTACACGGTGTCTGCCAGGACTCCCTTTAATGTGGGATCTTGTATCTACCCCTCAGTGTGACTGTGGTGCCCTTGGCAAAATATTTATCACATTGTTTGTGAATGTCCATCAAGACCTGACACCAGCCCAGTATCTGATTTTTTCAATATAGACCTCTCTCTGTCCTTGAGTGGACTGAACATTAACATCAGATTTACCATAGGTCCATGGTAAAATCCATACCAATACCATACCCATACCCATACCATAGGTCCAAAATAAAAACCCTATTTACTCAAATCTAATGCAAATCTTTTTCAGCCAAATTATGTCTCCAAAATCAAGGTGCACATTAGATTCGTTGGTGCATTAGATTTGAGTAACTACAATAAACCAACCAACCAACCAACAAACCTAGAGGTAGCAATCAACCAAGGACTACTATGTAGGAAGTTTTAGCAGTGGTGCAAAAGTTCCTCTGTGTGTGTGTGTGTGTGTGGTTGAATGGGTCATGATACAACAGGTCCTGTGTTACAATGGAGTTGCTGGGAAAGCTGCACCAAGGTGAAATTGGTCTCCCCCTCTTTTCTAGATAGGCTTAGGATGGAATGGATATTGTGCCAATATATAATGACATTGGTGCAACTTGGGCATAGCTTTGCAACATATAGGAGTGCTGGACATGATTTTCCCCTTTTATTTCTTAGAGTCACTGTCTGCCACTTCTGCAAAAAGCAGAAATTTTGGTGCAAGCTTGGTGGCATTTTTAAAGATTCTTCTTCTCGACTCCTGATACTTCTGCGACCATATGTTCTTTGACATTTCTTTTAATTAGTGACAGATGGATGAAGAAATTTTAGATCTTAGTCTGGTTCACAAACCATGGTGGTATTTTTGAAAAAGACACATCCCATCAAGTCAACTCTTAGAATTACCTTGATCTCTCCCTTTTTGCATTGCTTTCCCGACTCAGATATAGGATAGATAGAGTATAGATACCTTGAATGCTCCCAGCGACATTCAACTGGAATACAGGTTATTTTTTAATCACCAATCTGGTTAACTACAAATTAGGTAGTGGCCATTTCGCAAGCGGTTAAGTCGCTGTGCCTGTTAACCAGCAGGCCAGGGTTCGAGACACGGGTTGGCCCCACAAGACAGGGTGAGCTCCTGTCCTTAGCCCAGCTCTGCGACGCAGCTGGATCCAATCGTATCGGCTCTGCCTTTCCATTGGAGTAATTCAGTGGTGTGGAGAGGGGGGATTTGCTGCTTGGGTAACAGCCTATCCTCCATAACAATCCAACCCAGGCTTTCGTGCTTCACATGCAGCGTATGCAGCGCCGAGCACGATACCATAGTCTTCCAAGACTGACGGAGGCCTTCTTTTTATTTCCTAGAGATTACCAAGAGAGACTATTGTAGAGGTCCATGGAACATGACCACGTTGGATAGATTTCTAGAGGAATTCTGGAGGAAAACTGTTGCCCTGGCTGTGAAAATGATACTTGTGTGTTTGCCATAGAGTTGTCATAATTCTCTTCCACAAAATCAGGACAGGACCCCCTGTCCCATTTGCCAGTCCGTGAACACTATTCTTCAAAATTGGGATTGAGGATTGGGATTTTGGGGATTGGGATTTTTGAGGACATATAGCAACCCTACCTCTATCCAACTTTTCGAAGACGCAAGGAACTCTGCAGAGAAGCTGCTACTCTGGTCTTAATATTGTAGATTCCTACAAAACTATAGGATAGGTAGAAATCTTCTTTTCACCATCCCATTCACAGGGAGACAATAAGGAATATAAAATGCAAAACACAGTGGTACGTTGGTTTACGAGCATAATTTGTTCTGGAAGCATGCTTGTAACCTATGCTTATGTAACACTTACATATCAAAGCAGAGTCTCCCATAAGAAATAAAGGAAACTCAGATTCATTCCACAACCTAAAAATATTCATCTAAAATGATGACAGTATTGTAATATGATAGAAAATAGTAAAGACAATATAAAATATAAAGAAAAAAATAAATCAAATTAACCTGTACTTGGAGCACAAAGTTAACCATGGGCAAAATCCATAGCAGTTATGGGTCCACACAGTTACGTCACACTCTAGTGTTATTTTATGGAAAGTCATATTAACTGCTCCGGAGCAAGGGGTTTAATTTCACTTTAGGGTATAAGCCCATGTCTAAGGCCCATTGTGTTCAATGGATCGTACTCCTTTTTTAAAGTGTCTTTAGGATTGCAGCCTTGACTCCCAGGCTGCAATCTTCCCCCCTTACAAAGGAGTCAGCCTCACTGATTCTAATAAGGCTACTTTACAGTAGACATGCAAGGCTAGGTATCTCACCCTACATTCCGAGTAACTATGGGAGCACGTAAGAGACATTACGTGTACCCATAGTTACTGCACCACCTAGTGAAAACCTATGGGAAATTCATATTGCAATCCAAAGCAAATTGTTCTTATACCGGAGCAAGGACTCCCGATAGTTACTCTGGATTGCACCCGAAGGCTCCTTTCCATTGCCCCCCTTACATAGGAGTGAGCCCCATTGACTATAATAGGCTTACTTCAGAGTAGACATGCATAGGCTGGTCTATCAGGAGAGGTTGAGGAGGTACTGGTAGAGCACCGAAATTGGCCATATCCCAGCCAGGACTCTTTTTCACTTGTTTATCAAGACGTAATTTGTATATCAAGTTATAACTTATTAGAAATGTTTGCTTTTCTTGTAAAACGCTCTCACTCCAAGTTACTCTCAGTCCAGGGTTTTACTATAAATAAAATAAAAATGGTGCCAGCCTTTATAGTACGCATCAGAGAAAAGCAAGTGGTTGGGAGGAATATTCATATCATTCTGTCCCCATCCCTTACAGTTTCAACCAAACGTTCTCTTGAGATCTGTCTGCTCAACCTTAATTTTGAAGGTTGCATTAAAGGATATATGTTATGCTTGTGTTATATCCAGCTATTTGTATAATTCCACAGTTTTTCTTCCTGCTTGCTCATTAAATGGAAACTTGCTTCCATTAGAGCTTGCACTATATCTGTAGCCATCATTTTGAATGTAGCCTCAACCCATTAGTTCTGTCCCTGACAGATAATGAAATGAACCATGTATATCAGTATTTATCTGTCTTTTCCATATATGATAGCTATTAATCATGTCAGTTTTAAAACACATACGCAACATGTTGTGTGAGAAGAGAATTCTAGGGCTTAAAAAACATGATTAATGATCGTGATTTAGTTGGGGGATGTAAGCGACACAAGTTCAGACCCCCACCTCTGGCAGCATCGTGGTGGCCTTCCTGATGTATTTCCCTGCTGAAAAAGTTGGTGGGACTGTGAGTGGGTGGAGGGGTGGGAAGCAGAAGGCAGGCCAGGATCCAGTCTTCATGCCGAATCCTAACCCAGACCCAGATTTGCTCTTTTTTGTGCTGCTGGTTGGCATAGCACAGATCCAAGAAGCACAAAACATATGCTGGATGCAACACAAGCACACCAGCCTTCCTGTTCCAGCATGTTAGGATAGTAGTGAAGGTGCCTGGATATAGTGATGGTGCCTGACTGAGACTTCTTTAATAGTAGACTGGACTAATTTATGGAGAAAAAGTCTATGCAACCTGCTCCCATCACTAATGTGACCTGGTTTCAGAGCTAAAGAGCAGGCTATGGAGGTGCTGGTCCTCACAAATCTGTCAGGCTCTTAATTTTAGATGAACCTTTGTTTTCAACGGAAGGGCTGAATTACACATTACTACCACGTTACTACTATACATTACTTCCTTTGCCAGGTTAATCAGCTGAAGGGCGGAGGGAAGGCAATTCAGACAGGTGACCCCAAAGGTGCCCCCAAAATGAAGGACACTTAAGAAAAATGTAGGACACATGACAAAATAATAGCTAAGGATATATATATATAGGGCTGTGGGTGGCGCAAGTGGCTAAGACACTGTGCTTGTTAACCAACAGGCCAGGGTTCGAGACCCGGGTTGGCCCCACAAGACAGGGTGAGCTCCTGTCCTTAGCCCACCTCTGCGATGCCAGCTGGATCCAATCGTATCGGCTCTGCCTTTCCATTGGACTAATTCAGTTGCGTGGAGAGGGGGGATCTGCTGCTTGGGTTATCCTTGCCTATCCTCCATAACAATCTAACCCAGGCTTTCGTGCTTCGCATGCAGCGTATGCAGTGCCGAGCACAATACCATAGTCTCTTAAGACTGACGGAGGCATGCTTTTATATATATATATATATATATATATATATATATATATATATATATATATATATATATATATATATATATATATATATAATTGCATTTATATATGCATATATAAACTGCATATATATAAATTGCACTCATATATTGCTTTCATGTTGTTAATTTGAATACTGTACTACTTAATTTAAGACCATTATATGTAATTGATTACATATTATATCTCAATTACAAGAAGGCTACATGCTGTCCGCTCACAAGGAAAAGGAGGACAATTTAATTTTTTTTCCAGGACACAAGGCTAAAAAAGAGGACAAAAATAAAATCTGTTCTTATTTCCATTAATGATGATGCTGACCATATGTTCCTCATAATATTCCTTGGTTTCCTGTATTTTATTTTTAACAGATTTTTGCCAGAGAAACGTGTGTTGTGTCTGATACAGCAATGAACCTGCCTGGGTGTCCCCAGCATCACACGGAACGGTCAGACCTATAACCGTTTGACAGGTACGAACAGCTGGTGATGATTAGCACAGAATTCAATGCATTTCATCGCAACGAAATAGAAGATTCCAACTGAGAGAAGCCTCGGAAATGATGGTTTTCATATTTCCAAACAAGCCTCCGAGGGCAAAATCTTAACAATGGCAGTGCTTAGAATGAAACATTTTATTTTTCTGCTGAGTGCCTGCCTCCCACTCTCTACAAAGGAGACAACGGAAAGGAAAATACAGACAAAACATTGTGGGGAAAAATACAATTAAGTATGAAAAATGCAGCTGGGGATTGCGGAGAGATTTTCACTGACATTTTTCCCCCTCCTGCGTTATGACAGAAGGAGACGTTCAGTTCTGCTTTGTTCTTAGGGAGCTGTTGGAAGGTCCCAGATTCTAGTTTTGCCTCTACCAGGGAAAACTTGACAGTTGGCCTCATCCAAGTCAATTCAAGACCCTCTATTCCATCTAGCTCCCACTGGCCTACTTTACAGGGTTGTTGTTAGGAGAAAATATCTAAAATGCCTTGGATGGTTCAAAGCAGTGTTTCAGCACTGGGATGAACTTTCTAAAACAACAGTGTATTGGGACCAGCCTAGGTTAGTGAGACTAAAAAAAAAAGGTTTTCAGTATACTTAACTTTGATACTAAAAACAGAACTCTCCTTCAATGAGAGAAGAGGTTACAAGAGAGGAGAGCAACCCAGATGATCAGCAAAGGAATTAGGGGTCAAAATCCTGAGAATTTTAAGAAACTGGTTGCAATCCTAATCCTTAGGCTGGCCCAAGTACCATGTTGGCTTGGGAGTGATGCAAAGGTGCCATAAGACACTATGCATCAGTCCTGAGGGGCTTAGTCAGAGTGATCAGATGCCGATCCCAAAATTCCCCCCCAAACACCTCAAAATTCCTACCTGGATACCACCCCAAATATAGGACACCACCCCAAAAATGCAGGAAAAATGTAGGACATGTTACAATAAAGCAAAAATACTCGTATTGGTTTTCTGTACTTAATTTCAACACTTTTAAAATTGAAAATATTTTAACATGCACAATTCTAACCTAAACATGTAAGATAAGAGTAAGAGTTCAATGGGACTTACTCCCAGGAGAAGTGTGTGAAGAATTGCAGCCTTAAATAGATAGTAATGCACAATGCACACAGCTCATGTTTCTCATCACCGATGGTATATAATACTGTATAATGAAGACAATGTATGCAATGAATAGTACAGATTGTAGTCCTAGTTATAGTAACTATGATCAGCTGATTTCTCTTACGGAAAAATTATTTGCTATATACTATTGTTGAAAGTTTCATATAATTCTTTGTTTTCTTCCATCAAACATGTGGAAAGTTTACTTTCCTTTTGATTCTATTTATATTTGGTCCTTGTTTTAAATAAATTACTGTACTTTAATTAACTGCATTGCTTTCCAAGTATAAACACTTCTTACATATTTGGACGAGCAAATTGAGCTTTTGTGGAAGCATGACAAGTTTATAGTAGCAGCTCCTGAGTTGCAAGAGATCATTGATCAATGATCATTGATCAATGATCAATGATCATTGATCATTCTGACCAATGATCAGAAAATGTCTGTAGCATGAAATATGTAAAACCAGTAGAACCAGTATTCTATATAGTGGAATGCACTATATAGTATTCTATATAGTGGCGTAGCTAGAGAGTATTCTATACAGTGGCATAACTAGAGAGGGTGCAAAGCACTAGGTTTTGCAGAGAGAGACCATAGTGTGCAATGGGCCTTCTCTTTGGAGTGTCTGTTTTTCTACCCTTGCATGCAATTGCTCTGAAGAGCCCCTTGCACACTATGAGGATAATCCCTGCAAAACTTAGGCTGCAATCCTATCCTCCAGTTAGGCCGGCCGAAGCCCCGGCATCAGTCATGTGCTGACCTGTGGGTGTCACAGAAGTGCCGTAAGAAACTTCTGCACCACTCCTGGGGGAGGGTTAGACGTGTGCATGCCTCCCTACATCATCATGGGAATGGGAAGACTAATGAGTTGTGTTGACCGGTTAGGATTGCACCCTTAGTGCTTTGCACCTTCTCTAGATTTGCCACTGCACTGAACTGTCCTATTTTTAAGTCCCATTCTGTCAACAGCTATTACAACTAACATACCATGGGCTGTTATTTTTGGTGGCACTCTTATGTCCAAAAGTAAGAGCGTTCTGGCTTCAAATCTCATCAGAAGGTTGATGGAAATATTCCATAAATAGCACCCCACTGGATCAGGGCAAAGGCTTATATGTCCAGGTGCCACATCTCACAATGGCCCACCAGATGCTTCAGGGAGCACACAAGACAACGAGAGACCTGCATCCTGGTGGATGGACCTGCAACCCTTGCACCTGGCATTTAGAAGTAGCCTCCTTCTAAAATCAGGAGGTTGCATGATGGCTTGTTACCTCTGGTGGACTTTTCCTCCAGATATTGGTCCAATCCTCTTTTAACAGCATCTCGGATGCATGCCATCATCACATCCTGTGGCAAAGAGTTCCACAGACCCTCCACACCCCAGCAATGTCTGTTCTAGTGGCTTCTGCTGGTGTTCTTTTTTGCATTTTAGATTTTGGGACAGGGACCCATTAGCTTTTAATTAGCTATTATTATTATTATTTTTCCATTTTCTTTGTAAACCGCTTTATGAACTTTTTAGTTGAAAAGCGGTATATAAATACTGTAGATAGATAGATAGTTCCACACACTGAGTAAAGAAATATTTGGCATAATCCTAAGCATGACTACTAAATGTTAAGTCCTATTGTGATTAATGGGGCTTACTCCCAGGAAAGTATTACATGATTGCAACTATTATCTATTATCTGTCTGAACTCTCTCAACACTCAGTTTTAGACGATATTCCCTGGTTCTGGTGTTGTGTAAGATGGAAAAGAGCATCCCTCTCTCCATAATCTTCACCCCTGTATAATTTCTTATGTCTCTTCCACCTGTTTCTACCCACCTGCCCTAATTCCACCTGTTCCTGCCCAAGGAACTTGGAATGAAGCGCTAAACACATCTCGATCCGGGCGGGTTATGCAATATGGACTTTCTATTTCCCTGTGAGCTTGATCACAGCTAAACACTTGTTTTCCTGTCAAACTGATGCATGGGGGGTTCTCTGCTTGTAATAGGAGTCAGCTCTTAAAATTGTATTGCTGCTCACCATGGCCGACTGCTTCTAATAGAGAAACGGTGGCGGATGGAGGAAACTCTTTCCGATCCATCCAAGGGGATCCAGGGCTGCACTTTTCACCCTCGACTTTGTGCCTGTCTTTCAGATTGTACTATTTTGATGACCTCGGACGAATGACATTGACAAGCCGACAGCTCACCATTCAGTCCATAAAGAATTAGGTCCTTATTTGTGCTATGCTGATGTGCTTGCTGGGCTATGACCCCTGTTAGCTCTCTTTCATAATTCCTTTTGAAAGCCCTGAGGCTCGGCAAGATGAAGTTATCCTCCCCTGCCAGGATATGAACCCAGATTATGGCTTCTTTATATTTTCCTAAAGAGCCGCCTGCCAGTTTTTGACAAGAAGGTCAAAAGTGTGAGAACTTACTTTCAACTCCACTTCTTGTATTTTTGTTCTCTTTGTGCCCCTGACCTTCTCAAAGTGCATTAATGCTTGTGATGATGTTGCTTTTCTTGCGGAACAGGATCTGATGAACATATGTAGCCTTCCCTCAAAGGCTAAGGGCAAAATCCAGAGTAACTATAGGGAGTCCTTGCTCCGGTGCAAGAACAATTTACTCTGGATTCCAATATGAATTTTCCATAGGTTTTCACTAGGTGGTGCAGTAACTACGGGTGCACGTAAAGTCTCTTACGTGCTCCCGTAGTTATTCTGGATTTGGGGGTAAGTTGTACATAGGAGAGCCTTGGAAAAGTGTTGCATGCACAGTTGCATTCAAGGAGAGAAGATGGGGTGGGGGAGTTGGAAACAGAGGGGGTGGCAATCCTGGGTGCTGGTTTGACATGGTGGTCCTTGGACTGTGGTTGGAATGCCAGTGACATAACACAGCATTACTAGGATTTGCATCACCCTGTATAGGAGACATATGTAGCACATACATTATGGACCTTCCCACAAAGCCCACCCCACTGGCTATTTCTCATTCCCATTTGATAAAATGGAGATTTTCTTCCACACAGTTTGTTTCATTGCATTCTTCATGAAATTCTGCATCAAATGATATATAGCATGATGATATCATTTGAAAATACCAGATTTAAAATTTTTTGGCCAGTAGTCGTGTTACTATTAGATGGCCCTATGAAACTTGTTATAGTCCTGAAATGTATTGTTTAGATTTTACCTCAATTTTTAATTTCTAATTTTTAACTTTTTAATTATTCATTTTAAAATTTTAATGTAAATTTTTTTCAATTATTGCATATTCTCTGGCTCCCTTGTATGATATAATAACCCTGATTTTTTTTTTTTACTGACAGTGTTTCTTACTCTCGACTCACATTGTTTCTATGCTTTTGTATTTCCATTTGCTTCTCCATGGATGCAAATATGATGATGGTTTTCTGTGGATAACTCCAGAATCTGGTCAAATGTCATCCCATGTCAGGTTTTTAGTAAGTGCTCTGCTTCCGCTGAGTTATTTTCCTACTGCAAGCTGCAGTGTCTCTCATGTTCTTTAATCCTCATGGCCACGCTCCTCTTTGTTGTACCTTTACACAACTGCAGGAAATGTGATAAATGCAGTGGGGGGTGACTGTGATGGTGATCAAAAGTCAGCCTTCTTTCTGGACTATTTTATCCTGGCATGCACCCATCACCATGAACCCATGTATACATGCCTGTCTATGCACATCATAAAAGCCTTGTTAGTCAATGATGTGCAATCCCGCTGTGCACTGCATTCAGCTGGCATCCCATTTTTTCCTTAACCTTCCCAATTTTGCAATGTCTCCTATTGTTTCTCTTTTTAAAAAAGAAAGTGCATGTGCTTGAATGTGAACACATGCTGTGCTTCCTAGATTTGCATTAGCAAATCATCGCAGTACTGAAACGTGATCCAGGGATGGCAGAACAGAACAGTTATTATAATTAATTCCTTGGTGGATGCCAATTGATAAAATAGGCTGCCTACTATTAGCCACCATGATTAATTTGAGTGCGCTTCGCTTTCTTTGTGCACTTAACTCATTGTAAAACCATATTAGCTTTGCATTAATTGTGCATTTCCTTACTTTTCTTTCAGTGACAGGTGGCAGCCACAAATCCCACTGCGGAGCCTGGATGTTCTTCAAAGGAGAAGAACAGGGAAGAATTGGATCTTCCTATGCTATTTTCTCCTTCCCCAGGAAGAGAACCCAAAGATTAGAAACAGCTGTAGAAAAAACAAACAACAAGGTCTTTATTGATGAATGGATGCAAGTTACCAGTTTGCAGAGACCATGTTTAAAAATTACGTACAGGAGATACTATTTCCGTCCTGTTCAAATAGTTATGTTGTATAATCAGGATGCTGAGTCGATACACGTCCCAAACCTCATGCATGACTACTCAGAAATAAGTCCCATTGTATTCAAGGAGAGAAGTGGTGAGTGTAGATAGGATTGCAGCCTCTATTATCCTGTAGATGCCCAACGTGGTCCATTGGACATTTTCAGAAGATAGTTTTGTTTTTTAATGGAATATATTATTAATTTTGACGACAACCTATGACTTTTTTACTGCTAGTTAGACAGTTATAAATCAAGAAACATGAATGTTCTGAATTTATAGTTTTTCTGTAAATTCAAATTGAACCATCTAATCTCACATGGTCCATTGGACTTTTCATTGGTTATTCCATAGAAAGGTCCATTGGACCTTGGCGGTCTTAGGTGATAAAAAAGCTGGGCTTCTAAGGGTTATTCTGTAACTGTAGTAAAACACTCATTTTTGGCTTTTTTTGTTTTAGAAAGGGAGGGTGCAGAATTTTTTCCTGTACTTATGTGTCCTGAGGTGTCCTTGTTCTGTCTGTGTGGACCCAATTGTTTGCTGCTCATGGGAGTGACCAGGTTGCACACGCCAGCATGGTCACACACAATGTACGTCAGGCCATGTTCTGTGCATATGCCTCTGTTTTGCACCCACCACCTGGAATGGCTCCAAAGGGGAGGAGGCCATTGAACTCCACAGTGAGGCTCCCTGCAAGAATTAATGCTTTGCACCCCTTTAGGTGTAGCTGCATTCAAATAAATGTTTCTTTGGAATTTCCCACTCTCTTTAAGAAGGTGTGTAGCATTTTTTGGTATCATCCCCATGAGTACAGAGGAGATCAGTATTGTCTTCTGAGGCATGTGACCCTTACTGGAACCTGCTGAAATATTATTACATGGCCTGCTCCATGCCAAGAACAGTATCACACTTGAACAAGGGTTTCCACTTTTGCCAGTTTATACACTTTTTGTGCAAGTGCCTTTTGTCCAGATCTCAAAACAGTTAATGAGAATAAATATTTTCAGAAGAGAGACCAAATAAACAAAAGTCTAGCAGGATTTATTTATTTATTTATTTATTTATTTATTTATTTATTTATTTAATTGATTGATTAATTAATTAATTAATTAATTAATTAATTAATTATTTTCTTTCTTTCTTTCTTTCTTTCTTTCTTTCTTTCTTTCTTTCTTTATAATAGGGAAATAGGATTAAAATGCTTTTAATGAAACATTTCTTCCAGCCTCTTTTTATAGCTAGAAAGCACAATCCTAACCGTGTCTACTCAAAAGTAATCCCCATTGTGTTTAATGGGTCTTATTCCCAGGAAAGTGTCTTTAGGATGGTAGCCTAGGAAAGGGGTATGTTCCTTTATCACTGTACGGCTACACTATCAGACACCATGAGCACAACCCTAACCATGTCTATTCAAAAGTAAGCCCCATTGTGTTCAATGGGTCTTACTTCCAGGAAAGTGTCTTTAGGATTGCAGCCTGATGACATTCTCTACAACATCCTGGAGCTGATGCCATGTGAGCCTCTGGGCAGCCTGTCGAAGTTCATTCTGACTACGCTGAGTTCCCAGATGTGTTTTGAGGGGAGACAGTCCTGGCGGTCACTATAAATCAGAGTCCTCAGACTTTTTAAACAAGGGGCCAGTTCACTGTCCCACAGCCACTGTCGGGGGCCGGAATATAATTTCCTCCTGGCAAGCCATGCACCGCGCCTGTGACGCATTCCTACTCTGAAGTAAAATCCATGATAGTCAATGGGCTTACTCCCAGGAAAGTGTGGCAGGATTGCAGCATCAGAGCCCCATCCTAAGAATCAGTGCCCCATCCATCCATCATCCATCCATCCATTCCTATACAGAAGTAATGGGCTTACGCCTAGGAAAGTGTGGCAGGCTTGCAGCAGCATCAGAGCCCCATCCATCATTCATCCATCCATCCATTCCTACACAGAAGTAATGGGCTTACACCTAGGAAAGTGTGGCAGGCTTGCAGCATCAGAGCCCCATCCATCCTAGGAAAGTGTGACTTACAAGCCGGCAACTGAGCGGGAAGGGCACAGGAGTTTCCTGCTTCCTGAATAGGAAGCAGTGACTGAGCGGGAAGGGCGCGTGCGCCAGCCAGGGAACCCCGGCGCTGCGGAGAAGTGGCAACAGGTGTGCGCGCTTCCCGCTCAGTCCCTCCTGCACTCGTGCACCTGGCATTAAGGCCCCTGGGGTTCCCCCAATCCCCGGCCAGGGGAAGGTGGGGGGGGGGTTCTGAAAGTGCTCGCGGGCCGGATTGAGGGCTCTGGCAGGCCGTATCTGGCCCCCGGGCCGTAGTTTGAGGACCCCTGCTATAAATGAACCAGTGTGGTATATACTCAAGCAGAGTGGGTCGGCATTTGAGATAGCAGGATGCAACGATAAAAAAGGAAGACCATGTTTGTCATTCTTCTTCCAATATAGCATGGGGTCACTGTAGTTGTAGCTATAATTTTTTTTAAGCAGGCCTCCGTCAGTCTTGAAAGACTATGGAATCGTGCTCTGCGCTGCATACGCTGCATGAGAAGCATGAAAGCCTGGGTTGGATTGTTATGGAGGATAGGCTGTTACCCAAGCAGCAGATCCCCCCTCTCCACACCACTGAATTAGTCCAATGGAAAGGCAGAGCCAATACAATTGGAGCCAGCTGGCATTGCAGACCTGGGCTATGGACAGGAGCTCACCCTGTCTTGTGGTGCCGACCCGGGTCTCGAACCCTGGCCTGTTGGTTAACATCTTGGCACAGCGTCTTAACCGCTTGCGCCACCCACAATAATTAAATAATTAAACAACTGCTTATTCAACTGCCTATTCAACTAATGAATCAACCTATTGGTAGGTCTTCACATCCTAATGGGACACTGTGATCAGGGTGACAATATGACCGGAAATTTCTGGATTTGTCCTCTTTTTTAGCCCCCTGTCTGGGTGTCCTCCAAAAGGACTTCTTTGTCCTCCATTCTGGCTTCATTTTGGAACTTTGCAATGGTGTTCAGTACCCCATCATATCATATGTTGTTGGATTTGTATAGGAGAGAAGAATCCAATACAAATATTGGTTTTGAAATATCTCCTTCCTATCAAAAGTTATGACTAAAAAACTAAAAATAAAAAAATATGCATTGAGCTCTATGGGAAAGGGAAAGTGCCCAGTATCACGCCTTTACTCCATGCCATTGTCCACTGGAAAAGCTAAGCTGAGAGGAGTCCAAGACCTTGTCCTCCTTTTGAGGTTTGGCCATCTGGTCACCCTGATTGTGATGGACCCAGCAATCCAGAGTAACTACAGGAGCACATAAGAGGCATTACGTGTACCCGTAGTTACTGCACCACTTAGTGAAAACCTATGGGAATTTCATATTGCAATCCAGAGCAAATTGTTCTTACACCAGAGCAAGGACTTCCCGTAGTTACTCTGGATTGCGCCCGGAGTCTTTGACCTCTGGGGAAATTTTTAATTGGCTTGGAACAGGCACTCCAGTGATTCTCCAAGCCTTTCCAAGTTTCTCTGTTACAAGATACCAATGGAAGAGTGTCAGATGATGATGATGATGATAAGGATTTTGTTATCATTTCTTTTTCCCCTTGTACCGTGCACCATGGGGTTCACCACAGGTATCTTTGCCTCGAGTCTGCTGAAAAACTGAATGTCTGCATACACATTTCTCAATTGTATGTTCCCAGGTATCATGCAGGTTTTTCTCACCTCTGCTTCTCTGCCAGTGATATAGTTTTCAGAGACTTGAATCAAGGAAGCTCTAACCCAGTAGGGAAAGTCCTTTATCCTGAATTGAAGGTTGGTGGGATTGACTCTGAAGCTGTGCAAGTAAACTGATAAGGAGAGATTGCTGCATAAGGATTGTTGCTGGTCAGGTTTATTCAGGGCTGCAACCCAACGTTCAGTCTACATCCATGAACAATAATTAAATAATAATTAAATAATTAAACTTTAATTATTTAATTAAGTTTTAATTTTTAAAACTTCAATTTTGCAACGTCCTGCTTTAATTTTGCAACGTCCACATACAGGGCACATGTGAACTCATCAAACGGAAGTATTATATGTTCCAGAATAGTGCCCTGATCTGGATGCAGAAAGAAATCTTGACGTGTCTACAAAGCAGCCTGTTAATGGTGGCAGCTCCTCCAGTTGTGGCATGGCAGTGGGGGCGTGAATGAAATGTCCACATATGCCTGAGCATCTCTGTCATTGCTCTGTTGAAGTGATGAATGTCATTTTTTACTACCAAGTCCAAGCAATGGAACTGGTTTAGATCATTGTCCTAAAATTCTCAAGGCTGACATTCAGGATGTTCAAACGTTCAATGTTCTTTACTCAGTTTGTAATTGATCTGTGGAACTCCTTGCCACAGGGTATGGCAAGAGATCCAGGAAGCTGGACTAGATAGGACTTCGGTCTCTTCCAGCAGGGCCCTTCTTATGTATTTATGGAACATTCAAAAGTTTAACCCCGGCTAACTGAGCAAGAGGCACTCTTTCAAGTGGGTGCTCCTCTTTTATTTAGCAGGGGGAGAGTAACTGGCTCTACACACCCCAGCAGTGTCTGTTCAAGTGGCTTCTGCTGATGTTCTTTTTTGCATTTTAGATTGTGAGCCCTTTTGGGACAGGCACCCATTAGCTTTTATTTAGCTATTATTATTTTTCCATTTTCTTTGTAAACCGCTTTGTCAACTTTTTAGTTGAAAAGCGGACTATAAATACTGTAAATAGATAGATATTGCAAACTCTAAGATGAAGGGGACGTTCTGTCTTCATCTCCCCTGCTATTTTGGTGCAAAAGTTGGCTAAACTTGGTTAAACCATAGCTTTCATATTTCCTGCAAAGGGCATGCACTTGGAACGCTGATGGATGAAAAAGAAGATTAGGTCACAGCTTTTAGAACAGGTTCAACCTAAAATTGAACATGGTGGTACATCCTCCACCATTTTTATGAATAAAAGTCACAGAAAGTTACACTTCCAACAGTTCTTCTGTTTATACATGCCCTTAATTGAAGGCATAATCTTTCTGCCAGGACTTATTTTCAGGCTTTCAGTATTTATTCTTACCAACTCCGTTCCACTTATCTCATAGTTGCTTTTTATTTCTGATTCCACTTTAAAATATATTCTCTCTCTGTGTGTATATGTGTTTGCTACTAAAAGCATGCATGGTACGGAACCGCATTAAGAGAAGCCGATCCCAAAGGGCCACTGTGAGTAATGTACCAATTATTTTCGGTGCTACAATTATAGTTGCCCTGAGAGAATGTAGCAAAACTTTTCTGCGTGCAGACGAAATAGTATATTAACCAATCTCTCTTCTTTTACTAGCCGATATTTAACCCTCTGTGGTTTTGATTGAATATATCAAGCTGCATTCCTTTCATTCCTTTGTTCCAGCTAATCCAATCCTGTAGTTAGCCTAATATTATCTAATCCATTATCTATTATCTATTATCATTATCTATTATCTACTCCAAGGTTTCAAAGAAGGGTCGTTCCAAGCCAAATTGCTTAAAAAGGATGTTATATCCACGGATATAACTGTTAACTGGAGATTTGGGTGTATCACCATCCGTTCCTATCATACTACATCACTCTGAACTCATCACAAAAAAAATTACCTAAAGTAAAATTTAAAGCAAATTGCTGGTGAAAGAAGGAATGAATCCTGCCTTGGATGAATAACAAGGCTGGAGCATTCTTAAAAATTTAGAAAAGTTCTCAAACTTTCCTAGATCATCTTTAGATTTTGCTGAAAATGAAACTAAGGGCGCAATCCAGAGTAACTACAGGGAGTCCTAACTCCGGTGGAAGAACAACTTACTCTGGAGTCCAATACGAATTTCCCATAGGTTTTCACTAGGTGGTGCAGTAACTACGGGTGCACGTAACATCTCTTAGGTGCTCCCGTAGTTACTCTGGATTTGCGGGTTTGGCTGCAATCTTAATGACACTTTCCTGGGAGTAAGGCCCATTGAACACAGTGGGGCTTACTTCTGAGTAGACATGGTTAGGATTGTGCTCTAAAGGTCAATTTAGGGCTTCCTACTGGAATGAACCATCTGACGAACTGTAAGGAAAATAAACATTATTTTGAAAATACTGTGGTACTTTGGTTTACCAGCATAATTCATTCAGAAGCATGCTTGTAATCCAAAACACTTTTCTCTCAGAGTGAATTTTCCCATAAGAAATCATGAAAACTCAATTTGTTCTACAACCCAAAAATATTCATATCAAAATGACTGTAATACTGTAATAGAATACAAAATAACAAAGAAAATACAAAATATAAAGAGAAATTAAAAAAATGGTTAGATAGGGTCACCGAGGCAATGAACGTGAATTTGGATGGGCTTTGGAAGTTGGTGGATGATACAGGGTGCTGGCGTGATGCAGTCCATGGGGTCACAAAGAGTCAGACATCACTGAACAACTAAACAACAACAACAAAAAACAAATTAACCTGTACTTAGGGCAAAATCCATAGCAGTTACGGGTCCACGCATTTACGTCACCCTCTAGTGTTATCTTATGGAAAGTCATCTTAACTGCTCGGGAGCAAGGGGCTTAATTTCACTTGAGGATATAGGCCAATTGTCTCCCACGCTGCAATCTGCCCCCCTTACCCAGAAATGAGCCCCACTGATTCTAACAGGGCTTGTTTTAGAGTAGACATGCAATGCTGGGTCTCTCAGCCTCCTTTCCTTTGCTCCTCTTACATAGGGGTGAGCCCCACTGACTGTAATAGGTTTACTTCAGAGTAGACATGCATAGGATGGTCTATCAGGAAAGGCTGAGGAGGTGCTAGCAGAGTGACAAAACCGGCTGTATCCTGGCCAGAACTATTTTTTTCACTTGTATTGCAAGACATCACTTTGATTGCAAGACAAAATTTATTGGAAATGTTTGCTTGTCTTGCAAAGCACTCTCAGTCCAACTTATTCTCAATCCAATGTTTTATTGTGGTTTTATTTTAAGTTTTATTTTAAGGTTTTATTTTAAGTTTCTGTCCCAAAATTTGTGACCCTCACGCAAGAGATGACACAGCTCTGAATTTTCCAGACATACAGTCTGAGATGGACTTCCCATAGATACTTTGGAGAGGATAAGGAGTCACTAGGTTTCAAAGCCAGGAGGGGCAGAACGGGAACCAGGTTGGATCAAGGTTAAACACACACACACACCTGGACATAAGATAGACAATAGAATGCAATTCTAAGCACTTATTGGGCTGGCACAAGGTCTTTTTAGGAATTGGAAGAATGCTGTGAGCACGTGCACTGGTGGGCTGGTGGATGGACCAGGCGTGTTGTAACTGGCCTCCTGCACTTAGGTTGGATTCTCACCAATCACCTAAGAAGCCAAGAAGCCAAGAAGGCACTATCCCAGACTGCTCGGATCTGCAACAGCAGTTTCATTGGTCAGATCTGAGTAGCCCCATTAAAGTGGCTGCTGTGCAACATGGAGTAATGAGAGTTGAATCCCCTTATGAATCCCATCCATCTTTTAAGATTGTGACAGGGACCCATTAGTCATTATTTTTTTTTCATTTTCTTTGGAAACTGCTTTGTGAACTTTTTTCTTGAATGGTGGTATATAAATACTGTAGACAGACAGACAGACAGACAGACAGACAGATAGATAGATAGATAGATAGATAGATAGATAGATAGATAGATAGATAGATAGATAGATAGATAGATAGATAATGCTGAGTTGCATGGAATTACCCTATGTTGGGTATGGCTCAGTCCGCTCGACTTGCCTGTTTTTGTGCAGTTTATCATAAATCTGTGGTTCTCTGAGGGTTCCCAGTATACAAATCAGAACCTAAAGGACACCACTATGTGTGGATTTGAACTTAAATGCTTATGTATCCTATAATATTAACTGAAATGTGTGACAAGGAATTGCTTGTGGTTAAAAGGCCATGGTAAAAGGCTATGGTAGTCTTTTGAAATCATCTGTTTTCTATGAGAGATCTCATCGATCTCCCACTGGATCATCATACATGGCTGATTTACTATGGCTGCAATTCTGGGATCAAGTACTATTGAACACATTGGGACTTACTTCTGAGTAGACAAGCTTAGGATTGCAGTGTATGTTTGGATTCATGGCTCTCATTATACAGGTGTATTGCAAGGCCAGGAAACACTGAATGACGTGTCTTGGGAGAAATGGGCAATACAGATAAGTAAGAGATAATCAGGTCAAGGACTGGAAGTTGTAAACCCTCTGGACATTATCCAATTGATAAAAAGTAAGTTGTTTTCACTATAATTATTTCCTTTGCTATTTTCTTTGCTATTTATAGTTACATTTAAAAAACTCTACAAACTTTTGGAGCTATTTGTCTAGAGCTGCACATCAAAGCCTTAACAGTACACTAGGGAATGCCTGCAGGGTGATATTGGATAGTTGGCTAATTATCTAGTTATATATTACTATCACTGGCTAATTGCCTAAAATCAATTAGTCAATGGGCAAAAAATCAATGATTTGTTCAAAGGGGCCACATGAGAACTACAGAACACTTTTGGGGAATATATTACACTTGACATCATTCCTGCCGCCCCCCTCACTCTCTCGACGTCCATTGTTTTGTTTTCAAAAGAAATAATAAAAACTGAATGTCCTTCTTTGGCTGCAATCCTAAAGACACTTTGCTGGGAGCATGACCCATTGCACACAATGGGGCTTATGTTTGAGTAGATTTGGTTAGGATTGCGCCCTGTGTGAATCATGTGCAAAGTTAAACAAAATATTCTTTGCCTGTCTTCCAATTTCCCTAGATCACATTGTCTTAAAAAAAAAACCCACAAGAACATGAAAACATTTCTGTGCACTGATGAGTAAATAACCCTACAATCCAGAGTAACTACAGGAGCACATAAGAGACATTATGTGTACCTGTAGTTACTGCACCACCGAGTGAAAACCTATGGGAATTTCATATTGCAATCCAGAGCAAATTGTTCTTACACCGGAGCAAGGACTCCCCGTAGTTACTCTGGATTGCGCCCTAAGACAGTATTTTTAAGAAATACAGTATTTTAATAAGACAGTATTTTTAGAAAGAAAATTGGGGGTAATTTTCTGCTGTCTCCTCATCAACAGATAACCACCCATTTGCTCTGCTAGTGGCATAGCTAAAGCACCGATTTGCTATCTGAGGTCGAAGAAGATTTTGTTGCTCCCCACCCTATAATAATAAAATCAAATTTAATTAAGAAAAAAAGAAAATTGTGTCCCTTTTGGTTAAGAAAATTGTGCCGGGGTAAAGAGGAATGGCTATTCTTTCCCTGCTATATATATGAGGAGCACCACTTAGAAGTGCCTCTTAATCCAGTTAGCAAGGGTAACTATATTATGACATACGTGCATGGAAATAAGAGCCGATTCATATTAAAACCTTAGTAGTTCCATACAACATCAGAATTACATCTTATTGGCTCTCAAAGCAATCAGTATCATGGGAAAGTTTGGGTTTAGAAATTCCAATTTTTGTTCCATAGGCTTTTGTGTTTTCATCTTCTGGTTAATTGGCCGTAACATTTGATAGAATATAGATATTCCAATGCAGTTTGTTTCATTGCATTTTGCATTAAATTACCTTTCCAACAATATGTAACATGATGGTTTTATCAGTCATTTCTACCCTGTCACAATTTTAACCACTAGTGTCATGCTCAGCTTGTAGCCCTCCTAAAGCTTTTTTTTTTTTTTTAAACAAAATTTATTGGTTTTTAAAGACAAATTAAAACAAACAAAACACAAACGATAAGTCCAAGAATATACAAGTAGTGTGTCGGTTGTAATACAGAGTTTTTTGTCACCCTTTCCTAACCATAATTACAGTTACATTACATATTAACTCATATTAATCAACCTTTGAACTGTAAACTTGTTCATTAATACTTTACAAGATGACTATTCTAAAAATTTTTATTGTCTAACCATTGATAGAAACAATCCCAAATTTCATAAAACTGTTTATCCTCTTGTTTTCTAATTTCAAATGTCAATCTACTCATTTCTGCACATTCCAACATTTTCTTAATAATTTCCTTCTGCGATGGTATTTTCTCACTTTTCCAATTTTTAGCAAATACAATCCTAGCCGCTGTTAATATATTGACAATCAAATATTTTAAGTCTTTACTGTATGGATCAGGTAGAATTCCCAATAAAAAAAATTCTGGTTTCAAATCAATATGTTTCTTTGTCATTTTTTCCAGCCACAAACATATCTTAGCCCAATAATTTCTAGCATTCCCACAGGTCCACCACATATGATAATATGAGCCAGGAATCTGATGGCCTTTCCAACATTTTTCACATTTATTCTTAAACATTCTTGCAATTCTAGTCGGAGGGAAGTGCCATCTATAAAACATCTTATACAGGTTTTCTTTATATGCTGTTGACATTGTCATACTATAATTTTGAGACCACAATTTTTGCCATTTTTCTAAGTCAATCCCATATCCAAAATTCTTTCCCCACACAATCATAGTTTCTTTCACCTGTTCTTCTTCTAGTTTAATTTCCAATAAATGACCATACAGTTTTTTAATCACCTTATCATCAGTACCTGTCAAAATTTTATCTAAATCCGTCAATTTATGGTAAAAACCTTCTGTTTTGGAATCTTCAATATATCTTGAACGGACGTATGAAAACCAATTCATCTTCATGCCTCTAATTTTTGCATCGATTTGAGTTCACCCTTTTCATCCAAAATGTCTCCATATCTCACTGTTTGTTCTTTTTTATATGTTATAGGATAAGAGAATGCTTCAATAGTCGATAACCGTAGTGGAATTTTCAAATAACAAGCCCTACAATCCTGAGTAACTACGGGAGCACGTAAGAGACATTACGTGCACCCGTAGTTACGGCACCACTTAGTGAAAACCTATGGGAAATTCATATTGCAATCCAGAGCAAATTGTTCTTACACCGGAGCAAGGACTCCCCGTAGTTACTCTGGATTGCGCCCATAGTCTTTTAATCTTCTCCCAATTTAACCACAAAGAATCCCGTATATAATGCCTTCTAAAATAACCCTGCATCTTACTTCCCTTATACCATAGAAAAGCATGCCACCCCAGTAATAAATCATATCCTTCTAATGTCAACAATCTAGGATTTCTTAATGTTATCCATTCCTTAGCCGACATCAAATTTGCAGCTTGGTAGTATAACTCCCAATTCGGCAAACCAAATCCTCCTGCAGATTGCGCTGCAGTCGTGACCATCTCTAATGGCAATGCTCATCCCCATTATAAGGCCAAAGATCCAACATTTTCTGAAGGCATCTCTGTGGTCATGTGGCCAGGATAACTAAATGCCAAAGGCACATGGGACTCTCCCACTGAAGTGTACCTATTTATCCACTTGCATTTACCGGTATGTGCTTTCAAACTGCTAGGTTGGCAGGAATACCCAGGTCTTGAACATCTGACTTGCTAACCTTCAGGTTGACCAGCAGTGTCTTTAACCACTGAGCCTTTCAATTACCTTTGTATAAATAAGCTATGTAGGACATTAGTTGTCATCAAGTCCCAATTCAGACTTTAGTGTCTGCTGAACCCTGAAAGCGCAATCTTTCACACCCACTCTAATAAATTTTAACACCAGTGTCACTTTAAAATAAAATTTTCAACTAACCCCATTCAAAATCATAAGGGTATAATAACTGCCAGGCCAACAGCCCTATCCTACCAAAGGGTACAATTCTAACCTAGGCTGGCACGACTCATTGGTCTTCCCATTTAAGTGGTCATGTAAGGAGGCAAGCGCATGTCTGTACATTGGCCTAACCCTCCCCCAGGTGTGGCGTAGAATAGTAAACAGCACTTTTGTCACCTAGGTCAGTACCGGACTTAAACCAAAGCTTAGACTATCTAGACTAACAAAGCTTAGGTCTAACTAGAGGTTAGGACTGCAACCTCACCTAATCCCAATGTGGAAATGAAGCTGTTGGAGGTCTTTTTGGCGTCTTTATATTTGCACATTTTTGGCTGCTGGGGATCAATCTGGTTTAAAGCACTGGTATTCAAAGTGGGGGTCAGGGACCCCCTTGGGGGAGTCACAACCTTAGGTCAAGGAGGTCATGAGAAGGTGGGATCCACCATCTTGGAATCTGGCACTGGGCTTTCCAGGGAGTAAGTCTAATTGAAAACAATGGGACTTACTTCTGAGACAACAAGGAGGAGCAGCCAGGTAAGTTTGATAGATTTTTGAGTTTGAATGGGGGTCCCAGGCTGAAATGCCTGAACATCACTGGTTTAAAGGGACATTTTTCCCCTTTCCCCAGCACCAGCCATAACAGCTGCTCTAAAGTATAGCCAGAACTGCATCATTTCAATCCTTTATATTGGGGATTAAAGAAATCCCCCCAAATTTCTGTGTGTTAGATGAGTGCGCTTTAAGCAGCCCTTTGAGTATTGCTTAGCACAGTGTGGGAGAATATAAATATTTAGGATCCGTGCCCCCCTTCCTTTCCAAAAGACCTTATAAGTTTTTCTAAGGGGTAACAATCAAAGGGATGGGCAGAGAAAAAGGCAGTTTGCAGGCCATTGGCTCAGTTTCCTTTACTCACATAGGCGGTAAAAAAAAGAGACTCGGAAGCCACCGAGACCTCCAGATTGCATGTGACTAGGAACACAGAGATCCTTTAGCTTGACAAAATCAGGGCAGCTCTTGCCTGGGGGTTCCCAGGTAAGCTTTGGCTGGCTAGGAAGAGGAAAAATATTAACCATGGCATGTTCTGCTTAGTTGTCTATTCCAATAAAGGTGGATCTGTGTCTCCATCCTCTGACGCTTTGTGATATGTCTGTGGAATCCTCCCGTGGGTTTCAATAGCAACCATCCCACTTGGACAGAGACTATCAAAGGGTCATGGAGTCTCCTGCAATAGGGGAGAGACATAGATCTTCCTCAGGGTATGTATCCGTCCTTCATTTGCCGGGGACACCATCAGGGATGTCATCTAGGGTCTTGGTCTCTCCTTTCCACCCGATTCCAGGGTGGCTGTTAAAGTGCTGTAGATGGTTGGGCCTGGATGGGGATCAAAAAGCTGAAATTAAATCTGGGCAAAAGAGAGGTTGTCCTGCATTGGAAGTCCACAAAACAGGTGCTTGAGCAAGGGTGGAAAACTTTCAACTTTATGACTCTGGAACATTTGAAAATTGTGTAGAAGAGGGAAATTCAGCTGGTGCATCTTCTCAACTCACAGATGACAAGCTGCACCTGCTGAAAATCTCACCTGTCCAGGGTAGTTGATGAGGCCCAGACAGCTTCAGAAATGGTCAGGAAGAGGATTAAACCACCAGGTTCCTTCACCAGCTCTCTCCTCTCAGGGTTCACAACTAGCCACCTTCACACATGGATGCTAAATCTTGACTAAACTCATCAATCAATCAATCAATCAATCAATCAGTCAATCAAAAGTATTTATATACCACTTTTCTTTATATGCAAATACTGTGGTCTCCACTCCCCCTCTTTCTGCCCTTGTGTTATATTTGGGGGGAAGACCCTTGGATCCCAAAAATATTTCCCAAATATTTGGTGAGAAGACCCTGAGCTCTGGTGGAAAACCCTTCAACCTGGGTGATGTCATCAGATGTCATGGTTCAGAAGAGGCTATCATATGCACACTTATCCGTCATAGTGTAGTAGATATGAACTGTATGGAAAGCTCATCATGTTTCTATGTTATCAACAAGAGATCTTTTGTTTTTTCACCCTTAATGGTTTGTTTTCCCTTAAATACTGATTTTAACTTTTAATTGAAAAAGGCAACTCTTTTTGTTATGTAAAACAGGGGTCACTGCAGAGTTTCCATGAGTCATTAGCAATATATATCATTAAGACTACCTGTGGTTATGACACAAAGAAGAACTCCAGTTAACTCTGAAAAATAGACCAGCTTTGTTGGAGCAGTTTCAAGCCAAAAATGGCAATTTCTTTTTCATCATTTTTACCTTTATTATTATTATTAACATGAATTGAAGGAGAAATTTGCATTACAGACTTTAACGACAGAGCATCTATTAAACTGTCCATTAATATATTATTGAACACAAAGGCGCAAAAAGTTTAATTGCAGTTAAATGAGGTGTACAAGATAACCGTCCGGGAGATCCAATTTGCAATAATACTTGAATGAACAGATATAAAATTTTAAAATAAATGTTGGTTTCATTACAAGACTTACAGAGTGAGCAAAAAGTCTGAGTAATATCACATTAACCTCTCAAAAAGTATTAGTTGTCCTTCAGTGGATGCAAGTGAACACAAGGAGAGCCCTGTCGTATCAGTCACCCTGTCTAGACCGACTTTCTATTCCCCATAGAGGTCAAGGAGATGCCTCCATGAAGTTCACAAGCAAAATACAAAGGCAACGGCCTTCCCTTGCCATTGATCCCTAGAAATCGATATTGCTTTTGAAATTGGAGGTAGCACATCATATGATATTTTGAAAAAGTGCCCATTTTTATCAAAACACTCATCCTGGCATTTTATTTGAGGGGTGCACCGGTAAATCTCATGCTGTGTGGAAGCTTCTCAGCCATGTGTGCAGCTGGGCATTGTGGCAGGGTGATCCGGAAATTCCCGGATGTGTCCAGATTTTTAGCCTCCTGTCTGGGTGTCTTCCATTTTGGCTTCATTTAGGAACTTTGCAATGGTGTGCTGTACCCCATTTGTATTGAAGAGCAGAATCCACTGCAAAATCGGTTTTCCTATCACACGTTATTGCCGAAAAACTGAAAAAATAAAAATATGCATTGAGCTGTATAGCGTAGAAAAGGTCCCCATATCTCAGCTTTACTCACGACTAGGCAAATGTGCCATAAGGCTAAATCCAGAGCAGTTACAGGTCCATGCAGTTACGTTACCCTCTCGTGTTATCTTATGGGGAGTCATCTTAACTGCTCCAGAGCAAGGGGCTTAATTTCACTTGAGGACATAGGCCATAGTCTGCCAGAATAGCACAAATGGTGCTCAAGAGGCAACTAGGCATAGGTTGCAAAACTTGCAAGCACCTTAATGGATTCTGTTATTATTTAAAGACCCCAATCATTTTTTTAGGTGGACTAGACCATCCACGTGTTTGCTGTCAAGAACATGCTGCACCTGGTCGACTAAACAATCACAGGAAGTAATCAACAAAAATTGATTCTGTAAATCCAGCCATAGCTAAATTCCACTTACTGTATTTACTCGAATCTAACGCTCATTTTTTCTGCAGAATTTAGTCTCCAAAATCAGGGTGTGCATTAGATTCAATGGTTAATTATATTTGAGTAAATGCAGTATTTTGATTATAAGTATGGGGTGTGCATTAGATTTGATGGCGAGTAAATATGGTATGTTATTTGTGGATTATTGCGAGCACCTTTGTCTGATTTTCCTTTGTAAGCTCAAAGCAGCATACATAGGTCTACTGTATTGTGGTCTATCATATGCATTCTATCAAGACCCATAATTGTGAGTTAGCTTTAGGAATGCCACAAGTTGGGATTCAGAAATGCGCAGGCTTTTAATGTTGAAAATTCAAGTACGCATGTGATTGCTGAGGTTTTTGGTCACCAGATGTTGGCCATAAGTGGCACAATTTAATCACATGATAGAACTCCTGGAGGCAGCTAGCAGAACTACGTACTTAAGTCAGGTAGAAGCTCCCCATGGGGAACTTCTGCAAAGTCACTTAGAACACCCCAGTCTTTGTCGTGTCCACCTGTCTGGTGTCCGATGCCCTAGGAGGCTTTGTAACCAAATTTCACATGTGGCAAATTTCTGGGTGTGGCAAAACTGGGGGTGTTTGTGCATGGAAGCACATTGCAGAGGCCCTCCTGGAACTGTTAGCGCTGGGGAAACCTTTGCTGGAAGTAGCTGCCTCCACCTTAGAAACCACTAGCGTAATTCAAAACACTGTGCCAACTGTTAACTGTGCCTACTATTAGATGAGGTTACCATTAGTTGCACTCACCCCACCTGGTCCTGATCCACCCATCACCCACCCCATCTTCTCCCCATTCTGGCCTTCCTCACCCTGTTCTGCCCCATTGTTAGCAATCAATAATGAAATGTTGAATGCTGCATTTGAACCATCAGTGTCTTACCATGAAACACGGGAAAACATGTCTGACAGTGATGACTGCTCCTGAAATGTGTCAAGAAGTGATTGAAAAAAACAATATTAAATTCTTGCCTGTCTTGTCAAGTTGTGTTTTTTCCAGTGTTTAATCAGCCCAAAATGCTTCATTTCCTCATTAGAAAAGATCTTTCCAAATGGCAGCTGCTGGTTTGCTGGAACAGATAGAAAACCAAACTACATTTCCTCTTTGATTTTTCTTCTAGTTTTGCCATTTCTAGTTAATGATAAATGGACAATAACTCATGGGATTATTAGAGTTTCTCAAGTCATGACATACTGCTTGAACAAAAACTCTGATGGCGTATGGTGTTTTAATTTTTGGGGGGTGAGATTTTGGGGAAATCTTTGGGGAAATTTTGGAAAACTTTGGGGAAAGATGGGGTTAAAGTGCTGTCAATAAATAATATTAATTCTGATAGGTTCCACCAGATTTCAGCAGAGGCAGAAAATTGGAATGCTAAGCTCAGGGGTGGGCAGATGCCGGTTCGGGCCTACTTGCCCGAACCGGATCTTCCCATTTCCCTGACACTGGCAAACCGCCAGTGGCAGGGAAAGCGAAAAGAGGGCGGACTAGTTTGTGCCGGCTGCCATCTTTCCCCCACCCCCACGTCTCCTCCAGCTGGAGGAGACACACTGCGCACGTGCCGGGGTTTGGCGCATGCGCAGTGCACCAGGTGTGGGATCCTCCTCTAGCCCCACCCTTGACCCTGGCCCTGACCCCTGACCCCGGCCCCGCCCCCAACTTCCGGCGAACCAGATCTTGGGGAGGCTTGGCCCGTCACTGGCTAAACTACTTGCCAGCATAATGTCTCAATGGCACAATTTCCAGTGCCCTAGATAATCCTATAACATCCCCCTACCCTGGTCTGGAGGGCCACTGTAGTCCAGGAACTTGGACTAGATGGGCCTGTGGCCTGATTCAGTGGTTCTCTTCTTATGATCCTAAGGCCTGTCTTCTATCTCCTATATTTTTATGAAGCTAGGGTATAATCCTAACCAGTTTAAGTGAGCACAACTGACCATCTCTCTGTTGGATGATGTGGGGAGGCTGGCACATGCCTGTGCACTTGCCCAACTCCCTCCAAGAGTGGTGCTTATGTTACTTTTGCAACACCTCCCATCCAGTGCAGGCCTTAAGTCAGGACTTGTGCTGGCCTAACTGGAGGTTAGGATTTCACTGAGACACAAACCTAATTTAGGCCAGCACAACTCAGACACCACTCCATTCCTGTGGTGACGTGAGGTGGCAGGTGCATGTCTGTGCACTGGCCTAATACCCCAGGGTGGTGCAGAAGTGCCTTATGGCACTTTTGTGACACCCCAAGACTTGTGCCAGCCTTACTGGGGGTTAGGAGTGCACTCACACAAACACACGGACATTGCAGTGATGACTCACATAAAATGGATTGTGTTCTGCATTTCATGTTCTGTTCTGAAGTTCAGAGAGAGGTGGTAACACAACCTTTATCCACACCTGAAGTGCAAGCAGACTCACAAGTGGCATTTACTTCTCTCTTCTGATGCTATAATCCAGGGATCAGAAAATGTTACCAAAGATGGCTCCGTTGACCCTTTTGAGCAAGATCACAGCTTTCGGCATTTCAAGTGTCCTTATCAAGCCGGCCCAGCAAGGGCTTTGGGGAAGGCATTAGCTGATGTGAGAAGCTTTGAGGTGTCAGGCAGCCAGTTAGCCCCGTCCGCTAAGTCATTCTTATCAAAGGGCCTCGACTGTTTCTCCGTCTTGAAGTTGCTCCGACCATTGTTGGCGGCGACGGAGGGCTCTTCGGAGAAGAATTTAAGCTTTCCCTTGCTGCTGATTAAGCCGCCGTTTATACAATCTCTTTCATGAACGGTGGTCGCTGATGGGTTTCAATCCACACAAACGGCCCACTTTGCCATTTTGTGCGGCCGAAAAGAAAATCTATATTAAAATTTTTAAAAAGACATGAAGTCAAGTGTTCAGAAAATCTGCCTATAAATCACAAAGTTCTTGTGACTGTTATGCTGCAATCCTAAACACACTTTCCTGGGAGTAAGACCCACTGAACACAATGGGGCTTACTTTTGAGTAGACATGGTTAGGATTGCGCTCTTTGTTGCAATGAAAAGTCTGTAATTAGCACTGAAGGGCTTAACGTTTGCTTGAGAAAAAAGCAGGAGGGGACATCAGGGAGGCTGTGTTGCTTGCTGCATAGGCAGTATTTTATCTCCCTTTATTTTTCTTAATTCAAGGATTATAGGAGATGTGCATTTAAACATGTGGACTTGGTGCTGAGCAAAATCAAAGATCCAGAGTAGTAACTTGGCAGTTTACAAGTGGATAGTGAGCAGCCATAGTGAGCAGCCACAGTTTACAAGTGGATAGTAAGCAGCCATCTATAGGACACTCTACTGATCTCTCATTTAAAAGGCTGTGGCATTAACTTACCCGTTTAATTTTTCCCAGGAATTCAAGACACCAATTCTGAGTAGAAGGCTTAGGATTGCATTGTAAGGCTGCAATCCTAAAGACACTTTCCTGGGAGTAAGACCCATTGAACACAATGGGGCTTACTTTTGAGTAGACATGGTTAGGAGTGTGCTCTAAGGGAGCACGTAAGAGACATTACGTGTACCCGTAGTTACTGCACTACCTAGTGAAAACCTATGGGAAATTCATATTGCAATCCAGAGCAAATTGTTCTTACACCGGAGCAAGGACTCCACATAGTTACTCTGGATTGTGCCCTAAGTCTCCTCCAGAGTTTTTGTTTATCTGCAAAAATTGATTTTGCAGATAAGGAGATTATTTTACATAACTGGAAAAAAGAAAAATCTAAACTGTTGGTACAGTTGGCACATTTATCAATTGCATGCCTCACAGCCTGATTGTATGCTTGTCTACTCAGAAGTAATTCCCATTAGAGACAATGGGGCTTACTCAATGGGGAAAGAATTGGGATGTGAATGTGTTAGATTGACAAATGAGCATCACTTGGAGTACTATGTTCCATTTTTGGACTGTCAGCACAACCCATGAGGCCTATAGGAAGTGTTGCCTTGCTGCTGTGAGTGGTCCCTGTCTTCCTAGTTCCCCCTCAGCTGTTTCAGAGCCTTTCTCGGGAAGGGATCTTGGTCAACTTTTCCTCTTTTCATCCTTCCTTTCCTAAGCATATAATATCCCATTTGCCCTGGTCCGTCAGGACATTGGCTAGACTCCATTCATTAAAAACACCCCATCAAAATCATTGGTGGCACAATTGTATAGCACCCCACATGTTGAGATCAATCAATCAATTAATCAATCAATCAACCAATCAGTCTGTCTGTCTGTTTGTCTGTCTGTTAAAGAGATATATCTGGCATGGTACCACCTGGAAATTCATTCATTCATTTATTTTTCATGGGTGTATGCCAACCTATCAATTGGCAGGTTTAACTCCAGGCAGCCCTCTCTGGCATTCGCACAACAGCTATCTAACAACTTTAATAACATCAACATGCAATGGAAATCTAAACAGGCTGCTGAGTGCCCAGATACAGCTACACAGAGGACCTTACACAAAAGGTGCCAGGTTTTGACCTACCTTGACAGCATTGGTCAACAGGATCCGTACCCGGCATGGTGTCTGCCAGGACTCACTGTTTAAGTGGGGTCTTGCATCAACACCTCAGTGTGACTGTGGTGCTCCTCAACAAAGTATACGTTGTGTCCGAGTGTCACGTTGTGTCCGAGTGTCCATTGAGAGCCTACACCGGCACAATGTCTGACTTTTTCAACATAGACAACTCTGTTCTTGAATAGCTGGGTGGACTGGATATAAACATTTGATTTATCTCATATAGATGTATTTTGCCATACACTCACTCACTCACTCACTCACTCACTCACTCACTCACTCACTCAATAAATAAATAAATAAATAAATGCATGGGGGAAAGGTCAATTTCAGTAACCTCCTTTCTATATAAGCATGGGCTTTGTGGCTACAAGGCCTCTTTGTGCATGGTGAGAACATCCATTGACCCACAGATTTACCTTTTGCTGCTTAAATTCCTCCCAGTGCTTTTAAAGATGGGCATTGATGAGCATGCCACATCTAGTTTAGATAGTCAAGTGCAGTAGATTTTCCTTTATAACCAAAGAAACTCAGATACAAGTTAAATCCAGCTGCATTCAAGGGGTTTTATTTATACATCCATCTTGGATCAATAGCTTCTAGATCTCACCGAATAGTCTAATAAGCATCCTCAAGACAACACACAAGATGGAACAGAAATGATTGGTTGACTCCTGCTGTTAAAGATATATTTCTGGCATGGCACCACATGTGAATTCATTGATTTTTTGGGGGTGGAAAGGGGGGATGTCAATTTCAGTAACCCCTTTCTTTATGTTCTGCTTGGGCATTGTGGCTACAAGGCATTTTGAAATATCTCTGTGGAGTTCCTTAGGTATCCATTGTAACCCACAACCCCATGGTTTTGAACCGTGGCCATTTTTAGCATCCTTGTTTATTACTCTGCTGTGCATCAGATAGTATATTGGGACTGTTGAAAGCATCAGAAGCGAAACAGACCAAATGAAGGAAGATCATTCAAAAGAGCAACAGATTTCAAACTGTGAGCAGGGAAGCCCTCGTATTTTTTGAAAATCTACCAGACATATCTCAGTGGAAACCTCCACCAAAGACAGCTTGACCACCATATCTGATGTTTGTGTAGCCGCAGGAAAATACTAGGTGTGCTGTAGGATACATTTTTTTATTCGTACAAGGGTCATGGTAGATAATGAAAGCATCAATCCAGTGTGTTGAAGGCTAATTCCATGCTAGGGACATTAGAAAAGAACTTGATAATAAGAAAACTGATAATGCAAGATCTCTTGTGCCGCCACATTTTGAATACTGTGCATTGTTTGGGTTGCTGTTCCTCAAAAGATATGCAGTTAGAACAATATAGAATGAATGAGTACAAGTAGCAAGATTTCAGTTAGATATCAGGGGAAAAAATCCAGATGGTGAGGGTAGTTTGGCAGGGGAAGAGATTGCCAAGGGAGGTGGTGGTCTCTCCCTCACTGGGGATCTTCAAGCAGAGGCTCGATAAGCACCTGTTTTGGATGTTCTTGGAGGATCTCCTGCTAACGGCAGTGAGTTGGACTAGATCAGTGTTTCTCAAAGTGGGGGTCAGGATCCCTTTGGGGGGTCGCCTGGAGCTTTCCTGGGCGTCGCCTAACGACTCCTGGTGCAGGGGGCCATGTGAGAAGACCTGGCAGATACGCTGGAGCTGCTGTGGCTGGAAGAAGCCACTGAGAAGCAGCTCAGAAGGAGCGTCTGAGCAGCTGTGAGACAATGTGGAGCCTTGGGGGCACGGAGGATTGCAGCCTTAGAGCCCAGTTCTATGCATGTCTACTCTGAAGTCAGTCCCATGATAGTGAATGGGACTTACTCCCAGGAAACAGTGGCTGGCTCTGCAGCCTGAGATTGCAATCCTATGGAGGCCTCCTCTCACCCAGGTACTTACTTTCCCATCCATCCCTCCCTCCCTCCCTTCCTTCCTTCCCAGTCACCCCTGCTTATCTATCTATCTATCTTTTTTTTCAGAGGAGGGGTGAGAGGGAACACAGAGTCCCAGGTGAGTGGAGGAGGGGGCTGCTTAGCTGAGTGCTTAATTGCTGCTTGGTGTTCATTGGCTGGTTGCCTGGCGGGAGGAGCTTTCAAGGGCTTTATTAGGGCCTGAGGCGCGATCCTGTGGACCGGAGCCTGTGAGCAAGGAGGACTTGTGAAGTTGACAGGAGATGGAAGGGAAGGGCGCAGTTGTCGTGACATGCACCACGTGTGCCATGTTTGTCTTCTTGCCCAAGGACCCCGGGGATTATCGATGCTGCAAGTGCAAACTGGTTGCACTGCTGGAGAAGAAGGTGGTAGCATTGGAGGGTGAAGTTTCCACCCTTCGTCAGATTAAGGCACCTGAGGAGTTCCTTGATACAACACACATGGAACTTCTCCAGAGGGACGACACCAGTGGGGACCCCAACAATGGTGTCTCTTCATGGAGACATGTGACAGTCAGGAGAAAAAGGGGCAGGAGTAGTTGAGAACCACTGGAGCTATACAATCGTTTCCAGAGTCTCTCAGATTCCACCATGCTGGCAGAAGTTCCTCTTGCTAGCACACCTACACGGATCCTGGCATTGCCCATACTGGCATGCCTACAGATCCCCCTCATAGACAGCAGCCACAACCAGTTAGTGTGGGGGAAGCTAGACACAGAAGGAGAACACGGAGGAGGGTGGTGGTGATTGGAGATTCTCTCCTGAGGGGCATGGAAGCTGTCTGCCGACCAGACCCGTTTTCCCGTGAGGTGTGCTGCCTCCCTGGTGCTAGGATACGGGATATCACGGAGAGGCTACCGAGGATGATCACACCTGCTGATCGTCACCCGTTCTTACTCATCCACGTAGGAACAAACGATACAGCTCGGGAAACTTTCCAAAAGATAGTTGGGGATTATGAAGCTCTGGGGAGGAAGATTAAGGACCTGGGGGATACCCAGGTGGTATTCTCATCCATCCTCCCAGTAATTGGCAAAGGTCCTCAGAGAGATAGCAAGATTTTTCAGGTCAATAGCTGGTTTCGAAAATGGTGTCATCGGGAAGGATTTGGATTCTGGGATCACAGGATGAACTTCCTTGAGGAAGGACTCCTAGCAAAGGATGGACTACATCTTACGGGTTGGGGGAAGAGTGTCTTCAGACGGGAGATGGCCAACCTTATCAGGAGGGCTTTAAACTAAATAAGATGGGGGTGGGTTACGTCCAAAGGGAACATAGGAATAAGGAAAATGCTCTGGATGGAAATTGCCAGGGCACAGCTGTAACTCAAAAATCTTTAGAGGGGCCTGGCCTTACAAAAAAGGAGGGAAATGCATTGAGTTGCAACCTCCAGGGCTTAAGTTGCATTTACACAAATGCACAGAGCCTGGGAAATAAACAAGATGAGCTGGAGCTTTTAGCAAGTGAAGGGAAATTTGATTTGATAGGAATAACTGAAACTTGGTGGGACTCCCATGACTGGAACACACAGTTGGAAGGATATCGGCTGTTCCGGAGGAACAGAAGTGGCAAAAGGGGAGGTGGAGTAGCATTATATGTCAAGAATGTATATACCTGCTCTGAAATCCAGGAAACTGGTCCGGATATCCCTGTGGAGTGCGTTTGGGTGAAGGTTAGGGGGAAAGACAAGAAACAAAACATTTTGGTGGGCGTCTACTATAGACCGCCAGGCCAAGGAGAAGGAGTAGACGATGTCTTCTTGGAGCAACTGGCAGGCATTGCAAGGAAATATGAGGTAGTAGTAATGGGGGACTTTAACTACCCAGACATTTGCTGGGAGACAAACTCAGCCAAACATGGAAGCTCCAGTAGATTCCTGATGGGCCTGGAAGATAACTTCATGGTCCAGAAGGTGGAGGAAACGACAAGGGGAGGGGCCATCCTTGACCTGATCTTAACAAATCGTGAAGAACTGGTTGATCAGGTCAACATAGTGGGAACTTTAGGGGAAAGCGATCATGAGCTGCTGGAATTTAGAATAATGTGGGAAATAAAAAGAGTGCAGAGTGAAACTTATATGTTGGATTTCAGGAAAGCTGATTTCAACAGGCTTAGAGGAGTCATAGGTGGGATCCCATGGGTTGATGATCTGATGGGGAAAGGGGCCCAAGATGGGTGGGAGCTCCTTAAGAGGCAGCTTCTACAAGCATAGTCAGAAACAATTCCAATAAAAAAGAAAGGGGGGAAAATGCTGAAAAAACCAGGTTGGCTCCACAGGCAACTTGGGGATCAGCTGAAGTTAAAGAAAGAGAAGTATAGGGAGTGGAAGACTGGAAAGATCACCAGAGAGGAGTACAGGCAGGTAGCCCGATCCTGTAGGGAGGGGGTCAGGGATGCTAAAGCTCAGTATGAGCTAAGGCTGGCCAGGGGAGTCAAAGATAACAAAAAGAGCTTCTTTAGATATGCCCAGAGGAACAGGAGGAGAGACGAGGGGGTGGGGCTGCTCCTGGACAAGGATGGACAACAGGTGTCTGGAAACCAGCAGAAGGCGGAGCTGCTCAACTCCTACTTTGCATCCATCTATTCACAGAAGGAGGGCTGTGCAAATGGGGGTGCGGGATCATTGGCTGATGTGGGGATGTGTTTACATCCCCTAAGAGGTAATGAAAACATGGATGGTGCAGAACAGCAGATTAAGATTGACAGAGAACTGGTTCGAAACCACTTAACTGGCCTAAATGAATTCAAGTCATTTGGACCAGATGAACTGCATCCTGGAGTTCTGAAGGAACTGGCAGATGTCCTTGCAGAGCCTCTGTTGATCATCTTTGAGAAATCCTTGAGGAGTGGAGAAGGGCCTGGACTGGAAGAGGGCAAATGTAGTCCCAATCTTTAAGAAGGGGAAAAAAGAAGACCCGGGAAATTATAGACCAGTCAGTTTGACTTCAGTCCCGGGCAAGATATTAGAGCAAAGCATAAAACACACAATTTGTGCACATCTAGACAAGTACTCGGTGATCAAAACAACCCAGCATGGATTTACCAAGAATAAATCTTGCCAGACAAATCTGATCTCCTTTTTTGATCGGGTTACGAGCTTACTGGACATGGCAAAGCTGTGGATGTCATTTATCTTGACTTCAGCAAAGCATTTGACAAAGTCCCACATGACATTTTAATTAGGAAGTTGGAAAAATATGGGCTAGACAAGGCAATTGTTAGGTGGATCTGCAACTGGCTCGATGGCCGCACTCAAAGGGTTTTAGTAAATGGGTCTGCATCAACCTGGAGATCGGTTTCAAGTGGGGTCCCCCAAGGCTCTGTCTTGGGACCGGTTCTCTTTAACATTTTCATCAATGACTTGGAGGAAGGGTTACGGGGGAGCCTGATCAAATTTGCAGATGACACCAAACTGGGAGGAGTAGCAAACACATCAGAAGATAGGAGAAACCTCCAGGAGGATCTGGATAAACTGGAATCCTGGGCTGTAACCAACAGAATGAATTTCAACAGGGAGAAGTGGAAGGTTCTGCACTTAGGCAATAAAAACCAAAAACACAGGTATAAAATGGGGGATACTTGGCTTGGCAGCACAACATGTGAGCGGGACGTTCAAGTCACCGTGGATCACAAGCTGAACATGAGTCAGCAGTGTGATGTGTCTGCAAAGAAGGCAAATGCCATTTTAGGCTGCATTAAGGACTGTAGCTTCCAAGTCACAAGAAGTTCTAGTTCCTCTTTATTCTGCATTGGTGAGACCTCACCTTGAGTCCTGTGTTCAGTTCTGGGCACCTCACTTGAAGAAAGATGCAGCCAAGCTGGAGCAAGTCCAGAGGAGAGAGACAAGAATGATCAGTGGGATGGAAGGGAAGCCCTACCAGGAAAGGTTGGGGGAACTTGGGATGTTCAGCCTGGAGAAGAGGAGGCTGAGGGGAGACATGATCGCCCTCTTCAGATACCTGAAGGGCTGTCATAGGGAGGAAGGGGCCAATTTGTTCATAGCTGCTTCTGAAAGCAGAACTAGAACCAATGGGTACAAACTGCAAGAGAGGAGATTCCGGCTGGAAATCCAGAAAAAATTCCTGATGGTGAGGGTGGTTTGACAGTGGAAGAGATTGCCAAGGGAGGTGGTGGACTCTCCCTCACTGGGGATCTTCAAGCAGAGGCTCGATGAGCACCTGTTGGAGATGCTGTAGGAGGAATTCCTGCTGCAGGCAGGGGGTTGGACTTGATGACCTACTAGGTCCCTTCCAACTCTATCTATCTATCTATCTATCTATCTATCTATCTATCTATCTATCTATCTATCTATCTATCTATCTATCATTATGTATTATTTTTATGATTAATCACTATGCTTTAATTATGTTCAATTTGTAACAATGAAAATACATCCTGCATATCAGATATTTGCATTACTATTCATAACAGTAGCAAAATTACAGTTATGAAGTAGCAACTAAAATAATTTTATGGTTGGGGGTCCCCACAACATGAGGAACTGTATTAAGGGGTCATGGCATTAGGAAGTTTGAGAACCACTGGACTAGATGACCTATTAGATCCCTTCCAACTCTAGAATTCTATGAGTTGGGAAAAGTGCAAAAGAAGTCATCCAAAATAATCAAGGGCTGGAGGACCTTCCCCATGAAGTAAGGCTCCAGTATCTATGATTTCTTAGCCTTGAGAAAGGCAACTGGGGAAGACATGATTAGGATTTCTAAAATTACACTTGGGGTTGGGGACTCTGCACGCCAACTGAAGGAGCAAAAGGGCCTCAACTGTGGCAGCCCCATCATGCTCTGGAAACCTCTTTCCTAAGCAACACCTGTGGCACCGTCTCTCCAGCCTTTCAAATTCTGCCCAGCTGTGGGGAAGTGTATCTTATCTGACACTGGATTTTGATGCGCTTGGCTGTTTTTTTTTTCTTAAATGAAAAGTTAATTTTATTTTTATGAAATGAATTTTTTAATTATTTTTTAAGGTTCTTATGATCCTTCATTGCATGCAATTGGATGCATTGTGGTTAGAAATATAATTGTCACTTTTTCAGGTCAAAGTGGGTTCTCAAAAAAGGAACCATTTCTGCGGAAAGACTTTCCACTGAAGCATGAAACATCCAAATGCAGTAAATAAGCAATGATGTCTCCTTATTGGAAGTGGCACAGCTACAGAGGCTAAGACACTTTGAGGCCATGATGCCAAAAGTAGTATATAATTAGACAAGTAAGGTGGAATCCTAACTTAGGCTGGCACAACTCATGGGTCCTTCTGTTCTTGTGGTGATATAGGGAGGCAAGTGCATGTATGTGCACTGGTCTAACCCTCCCTCAGAAGTTGCGCACAAGTGTTTTATAGCACTTTTGTGAAACCCCAGGTCAGCATAGGACTTGCGCCGGGGTTTAGGCTGCCTCACTGCGTGTTAGGATTGCAGCCTTAAAAAAAACTATAGTAAAGGTGGGAGGGGTAGAAGATTGGATTAATGATGTTAATGGATGTGCTATTACAATATTTTGGTAACTGGGAGTATACCAGTAAGCAGTGGCATAGCTAGAGAGGGTGCAAAGCACTATGGTTTTCAGGGAGTCTCGCCACAGCCTGCAAGCTGCCCTACCCATTCGAGGGGAAGGGCGGTTTGCATACTGCAGTGAGACTCCCTGCAAAATTACCATATTTCAGCCCTTTTTTGGGCTGAAAAAGGCCCCTCGGCTTATACTCGAGAGAAGTGTGGGCGTTTTTCCAAAATGGCGGGCGCAGCCATGAGCGCCTGCCCTGAAACCTCTGCAACAAGCTGGAGCGCTTGCAATGAAGAGTTCCAACCAGCTACGGAAGCTTCAGGGCACATGCGACCATGAGCGCCCGACATTTTGGAGAACTGCCAGTCCACTGTGGAGGATTCAAGCGCTTCTCCACAATGGTGGGCATGACCACAAGCTCCCGCCCTGAAGCCTCTGCAGCCGACTAGAGCGCTTGCCCGCAGCAGAGAAGGGAGAAGCCTAGGCGTGCCTACTCAGAAGTAAGTCCTATTAGAGTCAATGGGGATTACTGTGTAAAAGGATGGTATCCTTAGAGCTCAAGCCTAGGCAGGTCTACTCAGAAGTAAGTCCCCTTACAGCCAATGGGGCTTACTCCCAGGAAAGTGCGTAAAAGGATGACATCCTTAGAGTTCAATCCTAGGAAGGTCTACTCAGAAGTAAGTTCCCTTAGAGCCAATGGGTCTAAGCACTTACCATATATACTTACTCCCTGGCTTACTCCCAGTAAAGTGTGTGAAAGGATTGTTTCCTTAGAGCTAAATCCTAGGCATATCTACTTAGAAGTTAGTACTATTATACTCAGTGGTCTTACTCTTGGGAAAGTGTAGACAGGACAGAAGCCTCAGAGCCCACCCAGAGCCTGCTGCATTTCCCACCCTAGGCTTATACTCGAGTCAATAAGTTTTCCCAGTTTTTTGTGATAAAATTAGGTGCCTCTGTTTATACTCGGGTTGGCTTATACTCAAGTGTATTGAGTATACTTGGGTTGTATACTTATACTTGGGTTGGCTTATACTCAAGTGTATTGAGTATACTTGGGTTGGCTTATACGCAAGTATATTGGTAAGTGCTTTGCACCCCCTCTAGCTATGCCCCTGACAATAAGAATCCATCATTGCTTATTTGCTGCATTTTGATGTTTTGCCCTTCAGTGGGGGGCCTTTCGGTAGAAATGGAACCTTTCTTTGAAAACCCATCATGAGCTGAAAAAGAAAAAGCGAAGCACAATCTCTCTGCAGTATTTTTGCCCTTCCTCTTCCCCATGGCTCCTCTTTCGACTCCGCAACTTGGCCTCGAGACAACGAGACTTGGGCGGATACATCACAAGGTCTCTTTTGTTGGGAACACTGAAGAACTCTCCCTTCACCTTCTTCTCTGACACATCTCAAAGGATATTAGTCTTGCTGTTCTGCTCTTTACCAGCTCAAGGGCAATTATGTTCTTGCTGAGGTATTATGACAAATGCTGTCGAAAACGGTCGGGGTGAGCTATAACTAGAACCTTACCGAGCAGTAAACCTCCCCCTAAGATTTATATTATACTCCTGTAGCCAGGGCTGTGTTTATTTTCTCCACTGGAACCATATATTTGAGTGTAGGTTTAAGGGACATTTTCTCCATCGTGTTCCCATTTTTTTACCTTGCCCGTTGCTCTTAACAACCTAATATCCTGTTCATTTGTGTGTGTTTTCCTCCATCACTCCAAAACGATTTCTATTCTGAAGTTCTCCATCTAGGACTAGAGAAACTCATAGAAGATGAGAACATCAATGGCTATTAAGCGCTATGATCGGGACGTACATTCCGTTCCCAAGAGTGGCTCTCAAGGGCCAACAGAGAGAGCTGTTGAGAGCAAAATAATACTGCTATTTTTTCACAGAGCACAATCCTAAACATGTCTAATCAAAAGTAATCCCCATTGTGTTTAATGGGTCAAACTTCCAGGAAAGTGTCTTTAGGATTGCAGAATAAGACAAAGCAAGCTCTAAGCTGTAACATCTGACCCCACTCTTTTTTTTGCTCACCCTTGATAGTTGCGGATACCTAGAGATGAAAGCATTTAGGATGTTTCAGAAGTTCATCATCAAGTGTCCTACAGATGCAGAGAACCGAATTCAAGATAACATATTGCATCAATCTGCTTCACTATTTAAGATGTGACAGAAACATCAGTAGGATGGATGGATCACAAAGAAAGACAAGAGGGACACACCTGAACCCTTCAGGTATCATATATATTCACACTATATTATATGATAAACAGCTGTCATTATTCTTAAATAAGAAGCCAAATAAGAAACCTAAATAAGCATCCATCATAAGAAGCCATCTCAAGAAGCCATCGTTATTCCGAAATAAATAGTGGGAACCTAGAAAGCATAAAGGCTATGCTCAGGGCTATCAGGAAACAACAATATATTAAAATCATCTACTGTAGATATTGTATGAGTGGAATGATAAAAACCAGTCGCCATAACAGTAGCATCACCAGGGTTTTTGTCACCCATCACAGAAGGCCAATGGGTGACTCTCATGATGGACCTCCTCACATGCACTGCAAAAAGCAATGCCCTGGGAAGTGGGCTGGTGATGCACCATCGCTCTGCCCCATTCAGTTTTTGCCTATAACCTTTGATAGAATATAGATATTTCAATGTGGTTTGTTCCATTGCATTTCACATGAAATTATACAGTGAATGACATCCAACATGTTGGTATTATTTGAAAATACAAAGTTTTTTCAAAAATTGGCTATCCCCCTGTACATGTCACTCAGTGTTGCCTGCACCACCTGAACCTGCTTAGCAATTCTGTTGTGCCATAGTCACCGGGTTCAGCTGTGACAAGGCATCAGTAGTTGGGATACATAAGAAATTAGAAAATATTATATTGGCATATTATAATATTATATTATTTATTATATTCTCTCTTTCTCAAGCTCCCATTTTTTCCCCTCTGGGTTTGCTGATGATGCCTGTTCCATTTAACTATCACTTGAACATCCTTTTAAGAACGAGCCTATGTGTCAGCGTCAAAAGCTTCAGAACCAGGCTTTCTAGTCTCGATGCTTCCTTAAGGACCCATCTTTGGCCACCTGCATCCCATCTCCCTCCTCTACCCCTTTCCTTTTCCGATGACAGATGATGAGTAATTATTCAATATTTCAAGCTTTGTTCCTTTCCGCTTTGTAACTAATTCCTTCTGATAAACCTTCCGAGAATTCCCTTTTTATCTCATCATTGTTTACCATCCATCCTGCAAAAACATTTTGTTTGTTTAGCACCTTGTGTTATTCAAAAAGACGGGGCAATTTTTTCCCCCACTATTCATATTACGCCTTTGTTATTTCCTCTTCTTTCTATAATGAGCCCAGTCCCTCCCGTTATTAGAACCTGTGTAACTTATAAAAGGTTTTGATCTATCTTTTATGTCGTTGTTTACATCTTGGTTTAAGCAGATCCCCCTTGTGCCAAGTGTTGCGTGTTTCCTATTTGACAATTAGGGCACTATTTATGAAATGAGGCGAAAATTTGCATGACAATGACTTGTAGGAAATGTGCATTTTCCCCTTTTGAAACGCATTCATTTTTATGATTCATCAAGTCCCTTTTTCTGAAAAGCGGCAACCAGACGATGCAGAGGAAGGAAGTGTTCACAGTGGTTTCCTTTCAGGGTATATACAATGCAGGCCTAATGCAAACGGTTAGTGGTGTAGCTAGAGGGGGTGCAAAGCCATAAGTTTTATATGCACTGCCCTGAACATATGTGCAAGCTTCCCACTCCATCTCCCCTTTGGAGTCATTCTGGACAGTGAAGCAAAACTGAATTTAAATTCAAAAATCAATTTTAAAATCAATTTTAAAGGAATCCTACATGGGATCAGGACCACAGTTGACTATCAGCAGGGGAAAATTAGTAGCATTGTGTTCTATTTTGAAGGTACAAGAAGACCCATTTCTTTAATTACAATATTATTGAAGGCTATTGGATTCTTGGGGTTTTCCCCCTTCCCCTTTCAATTTGTTTACACAGAAAGATACAAAGAATTACCCTGGGCATTTGGAACATGGAGAGTTCATGCAAGAATAAATTTAATAGACTGTGATTACTTTGTTGGAAGCAGGAAAAAGAAGAAGTTAAGTTTTAAAAAGTAACAAGAGGTAGATCCACAGCAAAGTTGACAGAGAAATTTCGCCTAAAGTGAAGTCTGGATCCAATTGTGAGCCTCTTAAAAATTCAGAGGAAAGCTGAAAAACTGTAGTGTGATGATGGAGGTGGATGAATGTGGTTTTTTTTTTCCTGCAGAAGGAAAAATGCAAATATAAAACAACTCACAATAACAATAATTTGCCACAGATAGAACAAACAGGCAAAATTATCACACGGTTTCATAAAACATAATGTTAGCAAATAAGCTCACTGCAGGTGCGGCAAGCTGGGTAGAAGAACTGGAGCAACGTTCTGTTTCTATCTAGTTATGGTAGGAAAGTAGAACAGTCTCTTACAGGACATTCCCATCAACAAGGCTACCTGCAAAGGGCCATCACATAAAAGACCCTGCTCCAGGATGAACATATGACCAGAAATTTTCAGATTGATCCTCTTTTTTAGTCTCCTGTTCAGGTGTCCTCCAAAAGGGCTTCATTGTCCTCCATTTTGGACCTTTGCAATGGTTTGCATTACCACATCATGTCATCTGTCGTTGGATTTATATTGAAGACCAGAATCTAATGCAAAAATCAGTTTTGAAATATCTCCTTCCTATCAAACGTTATGGCCAAAAAACTAAAAATTAAAAATATGCATTGAGTTCTAAGGGAAAGTGAAAGTGCCCCATATAACGGCTTTACTCGTGAGTAGACAAATGTGCCATTGTCTGCTGGAAAGGCCAGGTTGAGAGGAATCCAAGACCGTGTCCTTCTTTTGAGGTTTGGGCATCTGGTCACCCTGCCCTGCTCTATGATTTAGGAAAGTAGGTCATTAGAAGCATTCTACCCATTCAAAGCACAAGACCATTCATTTTTTTGAAAAGTAATCCTAAATGGTAACAGTCAGCCCAACCTTCATTTGTAACCTCCTCCCCATTGATCCAGCTATATCAAAATGGTGTCAGCGTTATCATACGGTGTGGAGGGCAGTTGCGGAGGTCTTCTCAAGGTAAGGGAACCATTTTTGATTACTTGGAATGGTCAGCCTTCATTACATGGAGGAGCTACTTGAACCTGAAACATCTGAATAGCTGTTGCAAGCCCAAGTTGACCAGTTCCACAGGGTCAGACCTAGGTAAGAGGTTAGAACAGCGGTGGGCTTCAGGGGGTTCTCATAGGTTCTATAGAAGAACCCTTTGCTAATGAGCACCTGGTTCTGAGAACCGGTTACTAATGGGACATAGAACCTGTTGTTAATTTAGGTTATTAGGACATAGAACCCGTTGTTAATTTATTTGAATCCCACCACTGGGTTAGAATATTGGCACCACTGATCCCACCTCTTATGGATCTGAGCAGTTTATACCCTGGGGCCAAGGTGACCAGATGCCCAAACCTCAAAAGGAGGACAAGTTCTTGGATTCATCTCAGCCTGGCCATTCTGGGAGACAATGGCAAATTTGTCTACTCATGAGTAAAGCCATGATATTGGGCACTTTGACTTTTCCATAGAGCTCAATACGTATTTTTTATTTTTAGTTTTTTTGGCCATAGCTTTTGATAGGAATGAGATATTTCAAAACTGAGTTTTGCATTGGATTCTGCTCTTCAATACACATTCAGAGACATACGACATGATGGGTACTGTACACCATTGCAAAGTTCCAAAATGAAGCCCTTTTGAAGGACACCTGTACAGGAGGCTAAACAATAGGACAAATTCGGAAATTTTTGGTCATATGGTCACCATGTCTGGGGCCCACTTTATACCCATCCCATTTCGCCCTTCCTCACTGTTATTTCAACTTTCTACCTCCTTTTCCAGGATTGTGCTTTAAATTAGGATTGCCATCATTCTCTTCTACAAAATTGGGACAGGACCCTCTGTCCCATTTGCCAGTATGTGAACACAGTCCCCCCAAATCATGATTGTCCCTGTTTTTCGGGACATATGGCAACCCTCCTTCAAATGCAATCAGAATCAGAGGCTCAATGACTTGCTGTGTATTTCTTTGCACACAATTTCCATATCTTGCTTTTGCTTTCAACTTTCGGCAAACAGTTTTCTTATTTCATAAACATTCTGGTCTAATTGACTTTTTGGGGGTCTGTTCCTGGCTTATAACATGCTGGAACAATGTGCATCTTCACATCTGTTGTTTGGTCTCATGTGTGCCGAGCAGCTCCTCGATACAAAACAGGCAGAGTTATTCTTAAACATTATGCATTTTAATGTAAAGGCAAACATTTTGTTGGTACGGATCAAATGCTGTGGTTTTAAAAATATCAAAGCTTGTGGTGGGCGCATTTGAAGAAGGATGAATGCAAGCAAAATTTGCCAGCACCTTTTTGATTAACAGGTCTAGGAATAAAAGCACTGATTCAGACAAGAGAAATAATGAAAAGCAACTGGGTTACAGATAATGCTGATCCCTGGCAACTTTAATCCTGTTTCATTTCACATAATAGGATAAAAACAACAAGTGGCGTCTCTTCTTACAAGGTGTCTGCTGATATTCTGCTCTTGTGTTTAATTGGAATTGTTTTCACGTTGTTTAAAATGTGAGTTTTTAAGGGTATCTGTAATTGTTTTAGGCTGCAATGCTAAGCTCCACTTAGGCCAGCCTAAGCCCCGACATAAGTCTTGCGCATACCTGTGGTGTCACAAAAATGCAGTTAGACACTTCTCCATTCTTGTGGGAGTTAAGCCAGTGCACAGGCATGCACCAACCTCCACACACCATCACAGAAAGTAGGCCAGGTGAGTTAGGCCAGCCTAGATTTCTTAGGATTGCACTCTAATTGTGTTTTTATAATTTGGGAGTTTCTTTTTTAAAATTATCTTCTATAAGCTTCTTTGCTTCCCCATATGGAAAAAGTGGGATTAAAATTCAAACGCTAAGTCTGCAAGCCTAAAGACACTTTTTTGGGAGTAAGACCCCACTGAACACAATGGGGCTTATTTTTGAATAGACATGGTTAGGTTTGTGCTCTAAGAAAGTGGTCATAATCCTAACAAATTTAGGCCAGCCTAATTCAGGTGGCATATCTTTCTGTGGTGATGTGGAGATGATGGCATTGGCCTGTGCAGTGGCCTCCCCCCCACCATAAGTGGAGCAGAAGTGGCTTATGACACTTTTGTGACATCCACAGGTCAGCGTAGGACTTACGTCGGGGACTTACGTCGGGGACTTACGTCGCGGCTAATGCCAGCTTAATTTAGGATTGCAGCCTAAATTAAATTAAATTTTTGTCTTTCTCTTTCTTTTGTTGTTTCTATTTTTTTGTCATTGTTGGATTTTTAAAATTGTTTTTATTGTTTTGAAGCACGCGGTTCGATCCTTTTTGAAGTGGAAGACCTTCTGTTCACTTAGTTCCTAACAATATCAGTATTGCAGAAAATTCATTTTGATTTTTGTTTTTCCAACAGGCGTTGCCATTGTCCTAGCCGGGGATATGGAAAAAGTGCCAGTGAAAGTCACATTATTATAATGCATTAATGTCATGTAAATGTTTCCCGGGTAAACCATAACCCAATGTAAATTTGTTGGTTGTGAACCTATTTTATTCTGCCAGGACAGCGTGTTTGATTTAGGCATAAAGCAAATTAGTCTTTCCATATCTCATTACAATGAGCCAACAAAAGGAAGGAAGTAACAAAGGAGGCGTGAGGACGCCCTTTATTATAGGCTTAGAGTCATTCATTCCAGACTGTCCTGCTTGAACCGAAAGCCACTGATGTCTCTTGGGAGGGACCTTGCGGTGTACCTGATGGGCTTTTGATCACGTATATGGGCTGCCGCGTTGGAGAGGCAAGTTTTAATGTAATCGTAAAATAATTGGCTGGGATATGACCATATAGCCCAATCCTTTTTTCCAGTCCCAAGTAAGATCCTCCAAAGATTAACCATTCCTTCCACTTCAGGAAAGCTCATATTGTAGACCTACTATATCCCAAATATGTTTTTGGCTACAATCTTATCCACACTTTTCTGGGAATAAGTACTATTGAACTCAATGGGACATACTTCTGAGTAGACATGCTTAGGATTGCACTGTGCATCTCTTATGTATTTGACAATCCATGATTTACACTCGCATAGGATACAACTGTTGCAATGTCTTTTCCTTCTGCTTCTTCCAGCTGCAGGTATTATGTAGCTGGCAAGAAAATATAGGCCCATGTCTACATGGGGCTAGGTACCCATGGCACCGCAATTACTGTGACACTGTTGGGCAATATCCCATTCAAATCATTGCCTCTGCCAACACTTAACAAGTGGTTCTCAGACTTTTGGATATATAAAATATGAAATATAAAATATAAAAATATTTCATATAAAATATGAAATATTGGACATTGGATCTATGCCAGCTCTTTGGTTGGTGCGTGAGGCTGAGAAGCCTCAGGGAGTGTGTTGGGCCAGAAAAAGGAGATAGGATCTTGGCATTCATCACTGTGGTACATCAACATACATCAACTACCCCCCCCTTTGGCCCTGTTCCCATCCTGATTCTCCCCTAAACTGCCCTTGCTATCAATTTACCTGCTTTTTTCATAGCGTCTCATAATAACCAGCACACATGCAGAAAACGTCAGGCCACCTGTACCAGTAGCTCCAAAGTGGGCAGCAATGGTGTGAGTTTTGCACCACCAGAACACAACTTATGCTGATGGCTCATGAGAACTGTATTTTGTCCATGATGGGATTGGGCTGTCCATTCATTTCCAGATCTTTGCAAGGCAAGCAAACTCACTCATCACCTCTACTTTTTGGTGCTTTGTCTTAATTCTTCACTGTAATCTTGGAGATGTTGTAATTGACATGGTCTATTAAATATAATCATCAGCTTACTTCTAACTATTGGAAAAATGAAGCTTTATTGGAGTGACTAATTAGGCAGTGCTCATTAGACTCCTGTGAAATGCTAAATATAATCAAATATTTGACTTAGGTACACATACATTCAGCTCATCATAACTCTTGGAAGCATTCATATAATTTTTCACAACAAAAACGCTCGAAGACTATGGGCACAATCCAGAGTAACTACAGGAGCATGTAAGAGACATTATGTGCACGCATAGTTACTGCACCACCTAGTGAAAACCTATGGGAAATTCATATTGCAATCCAGAGTAACTTTTTCTTATTCTGGAGCAAGGACTCCGCATAGTTGCTCTGGGTTTCAGCCTATGTTCAGATCAGTCTTAGATGAGTCTGGCTGCATCCACATAGAGCATTGAATATGAACCCTTGAAACTATCTTGTAAAGGCACTGAAGGTTCAAAACTATACATTCATTGCAGATTGTGGACATCTCCTGCTCTGCTTTTCAATCCTCAGGCTTGCAAACTAACAAACATAGTATTTATATACCGCCTTTTAGGTCATCAGATTTCTCTTTAGACTTTATTCTCAAGGTGGTTGACATAGACAGGCTTACTAACCCTAGAAAGGTTTTACAATTCAAAGAAAGGTTCTATATTTCAAGAACTCCTACATTCTTAGATGTTTCCTTTTATGTCCAGTCTCACATTCACTTGCTCACTGTTATGCCTTTGGACAGACTCTGCTGCAACTGCTTTTCTTCTTTACACACACTCACACGGTACAGTATCAACATCTATCCATGCACGGCTTCTGGTGAGACTGTGACATTCAGATCTTGTCTTCAGGCAGTTTACAGCGGCTCAACCCTCTAGGCCAGACCTTCTGCCCATGGCTGGTGTATCTCATTTCCTTCATGGCTCTATAGTGTTTCCATCTCACAGTTTGAAACAGCGTCGGCTTGACACACTACATGGTGACCTGAGAATCACCTACCTGCACCAATACCAAGCCCAGAACAATGCGGTATAAATACTAAAGAAGAAGAAAAAGTAGTAGTAGTAGTAGTAGTAGTAGTAGTAGTAGTAGTAGTAGTGGGCGGTTAAGACACTGTGCCTGTTAACCAGCAGGCCAGGGTTCGAGACCCGGGTCGGCCCCACAAGACAGGGTGAGCTCCTGTCCTTAGCCCAGCTCTGCGATGCCAGCTGGATCCAATTGTATTGTCTCTGCCTTTCCATTGGACTAATTCAGTGGCATGGAGAGGGGGATTTGCTGCTTGGGTAACAGCCTATCCTCCATAACAATCTAACCCAGGCTTTTGTGCTTTGCGTGCAGCGTATGCAACGCCAAGCATGATACCATAGTCTTTCAAGACTGACGGAGGCCTGCTTCTTTTAATAGTAGTAGTAGTAGTAGTAGTAGTAGTAGTAGTAGTAGTAGTAGTTTGCATGGCTCATAGACAGCCAGAAGAATAATATTCAGGGAATGAATGTGGTATATGTTGTTTAATGTTTGGAATGCACTCTCCAGTCCCTGTTGAGTTACTGTCAGTAGATGAATCGTACAGGCTGCAAAGTTGCACCTCCACAATTACTTTTGTTAGGGCTGCACTGAGCCAGCTCTCACTTACGTGGGTCTCCTCACATTGTAAAAGACCTACAGGATGAAACTGCAAGCTGACTTCTGGTTCATGGCATCCTGGAGGTCTTTGGAGGCATAGTGAGGACTGTGCAGTGGTTCAGAGGGCCAGATGCCGTCCTAATATAAGTACAGGTGTCCCATGTTATCCACTTGGTTTCTGTTTCTGACCGTTCCATGGATTAAAAAAAAATCTTTGGATAAAAAAGTGTAGAAAAACAGATTTAAAGACCCATTTCAAGGTTTCTTACTCCTCCATTGCTCCTAAGGAATAAGGTTTTGCCTCAATATCTGCACAGGTTTGTTGTGGGACTACCTGCTGGCACAAAAATGTGTTAAATAAAAGCAAGGATCTCCCACCCTAGCATGGTCCAGTGCATGTGGTGGTGTGGACAGTCAAAGTCTCTGCTGAATGCTATGGGCCAGCTGGGGACCAGGAATCGTGACAAATAAAGTACAAAACCTGTATATTTACCTACTCCATGATCCTGGTCCCCAATGGGATCTTTTGCTGGCACTGATCCAAGTTGGTCAAAGGAGGTATTTTGTCCCCGTCCAAACCCCACCCCAGTTCACCCATGTACCACACCTTCCATCACCTTACTTGTGCTGGTGGTGTGCCCAAGTCATACAGACTTGAAGATAAAACCACTGGCTGTTTGCGCCAATATTTGCACCAAACCATGTGACAATGATACAGCTTTGGTTTTCACAATGGTTTCTAGAGCAGATTGCAAAATTGTTCTTCACTAGTGGAAATACCTGCCATTTTGGGCGCAATCCAGAGTAACTACGTGGAGTCTTTGCTCCGGTGTAAGAACAATTTGCTCTGGATTGCAATATGAATTTCCCATAGGTTTTCACTAGGTAGTGCAGTAACTATGGGTACACATAATGTCTCTTATGTGCTCCCGTAGTTACTCTGGATTGTAGGGTTTGATAGATGGCATGTCTGTCTGTCTGTCTGTCTGTCTGTCTGTATGTATGTATGTATGTATGTATGTATGTATGTATGTATGTGAAGAAGGGATACTATTCACCTTGAAAATGGAGGAAGAAATCCGTCTTTCATAGGGATGCTGCTGGAGTTTTTGAATGGAATTCAGGAAACTAGCTTTGGAGTCTTTAATTAATTAAAATTAAATTCAAAATTAATTAAAATAATTAATTAAACAGTATTTTAAATACTTTCCACAGTCCAATCCATAGCACAACTGGAGCAAGTAAATTGGTGGAAGAGATGGATATGGGTAAGGGGTGAATGATTGCAAGGAGGGGTAAAACTGGGCAGGAAATGGGCTTAATGGGGCTGGGTGGCAGTGAGATAGGGTGGATGGAATATCTTTGTAAGACTTTTTGAGGAGACCTATTGTGGAGCAAGAAGCTTACAGTGGTGTAAGGATATTTAAATCCCCTTTTGTCTCTGAAGCCTCCTGATATGCCCCCACTAGATATAGCAATCTCATTCATTACAATGAAGGTATGTGTGTGGGCAAAATCCATAGAAGTTATGGGTCCACACAGTTATGTCACCCTCTAGTATTATCTTATGGAAAGTCATCTTAACTGCTCCAGAGCACGGGGCTTAATTTCACTTTGGGATATACGCCTATGTGTGCATGTGCACATGCTCAACAACTATGTGTATAACACTACTATGTGTATGACATTGGGATCCGTTACCACACTGCATGAGACGACACAGTTCTCTTGTCCCACAAACCCATTGCGAACTACATTTTTAAAAAGTGAAGGAAGGACACGCAATTGCACCCTCCCTCTAAGCGAAACACTTTTCGTTACATCTCTTTGGACTGTTAGGAGGCCAAATAATATGTAATTTTCTTCAACCTCAGGATTATCAGGTGTTGAGAAAGATCACATGGGGAGAGTTTGAAAGCCTTCCATGCACTAAAAGGAAAAGTCCCTCCAGGAGGAACCATCTGATTAATGTAATCGTTATGATTTTTCTCTTGAGACAAGTGACAATAAAAAGGTTCCGCGTTCCTTTTCCATCAAAAACACCGTTTCAAGAAAGTGCCCCCAACCTCCTTGAAATTGTCCCCTCCATACCATTGATAGGGAAATGCATATCCCACAGCTTGTGAGATGTGAGCCAGCCACTTTCCAAAGTCTGGAACTGCTGTTAGAAGCTCAGAGTACGCACATTGGAGACTTAAATATTTCCTGTATTCTCCTTTAAGAATTTGGATTGGAACAACAAGGTACAATAAGGAAAAAAGTAGCCAATTCAGCTTCAATAATTCCCTTTAGGAAACTGATCACGCAGACATTTTTATGGTTTTTATCTTTAAATAAGTGATGGAAGGATGTTCAGTTTTTTTTAGTTCCAAATGGATTATTTTGCAAAAATGATCCCATCAATTCCAGAAGCAGGAGCTCTCCTCCTCCTCCTCCGTGTGGTTTATAGTTAAATACATATTCTGCAGCATGTGAAATGGAAGATGGCACGATCTGCTATTATACCTGCAGAGTCTGTGTCATTAGCATTAAAAGTTCCCATAAAGTTTTTTTTTAGTGTCATGAAAATGAAATTGACAGTATCATGCTCAAGTGAATATGTAATTTTTCTCCTGGTGTCTGTGTCTGGAAGCAATGCTGTCACCCCAGACTTGCACCCACCTAGCATCATTGGAGGGCCAGCCACCCTCAACTTAACTGGTGAGTCCATTGGCAACTCCTGGGCAACTGAGGAATGCACTGCTACACAACAGAATGAACCAATCTGAACCATTAAGCAGATCCTGTGATTGGACATTGCTCCTGATCCTATGACTGGACATTACTCCTAAGTCTTCCAAGCTAGGCTCAGTGGTTGGTTGGACAGAAAGAATACTAGGAGGGTGGATTCTGGTCTGGAAAAGCAACCACACATGCCCTTAGGTTTGCACAACCAGGGTGCCCCACCAGGTTGAATTGGGTTGTAGTAAGAGGATGCAAAGCTGGAAGAAGCTGCAAACTAAGAGGTTGTCCTATCCAGGGAAGGTGGAAGCAGGTCCTGTGTCCCACCCAAAACAGCTGCAAACAGATGCAATGGTAGAAAGTTCCCCAGAACATGTCAGAACTCATCTAGCCCACCTGGGAACCATCATCTATATCTCACTGGGAATCGCCATCTATATCGCTGGGAACCACCATCTATATCTCACTGGGAACCACCAGAAACCTAAGGGAGCACACAAAATAACAAGTCATAAGATAACAAGTCCATTAGTGTCCTCCCTTCCATCTGTCATCTAAAGGAAGCCTACTTCTAAAATAAGGAGGTTGCACATACCTATCATGGCTTGCAACCCATGGCTTGTTCCCATGTTACATCCACTGTCTCTAGAAAATCCTGGGTTTATGACAAATCTTGCAGCTGCTCAATTTGAATTATCTTCTGCTGACTTTTCCTCCAGAAATTGGTCCAATCCCCTTTTAAAGCATCCAGATCAGATGCCACCACTACATCCAGTGGCAAGGAGTCCCACAGATCAATTACATGTTGGGTAAAAATTAAATGATCAATAGGATTCTTCCCAAGAAAATGGATGGTTTTGAGGCCCAGCAAAGGGGTTCTGTAAGGTGGAGTCCCCAGCCAACTGGGTCAGGGTCTGGAAATTCCCACAATTTCCCATAATTTCCCATAATTTAATTTTGGTGCATTATTTAATTTTGTTGGTGCATGACTACAGTACTTGGCATCATTCTATACTGAGACCCTATCCTCTTCGCTTGTTCTCAGGTTACCTCTTTCTACTCCATCTCTGATGCTGCTTCTTGTAGAAATTGTATGAACATTGGGGCAGACCACCCTTTGTATATTTGCAAGAAAATTAATAATTATTGGGCTAGACTGATTAATAATTAAAATTAATAATTTATAAAATTATAAAATTAATAAAATAATTAATAAATAAAAATTAATAAAATAATTAATAAAATTAATAATTATTGAGCTGCTCATTTACAGTAGCCCCCACATCTTGGGTAGCCTCAAGATTCCACGTGGCCACCATTGGCTTCATAGATGGATTATGTTTTTATGGACAAAATGCCACAATTATTGTAGATACCACTATTTTAAAGAATGTTTAGGGTTTAGTTTTAGTTTTTTATTTTTAATAAACTTATTTTTAATAAATTTTTTAAATAAATTTTTAATAAAATTTTTTAATAAATTTTTTTAATAAATTTATTTTTAATAAATTTAATTAAAAAATTTAGTTTTAGTTTTAGTTTTTTAATCAAGCCTTCAGCAAAAACTGCACAGCCAGAACTTTGTACATCGAACGCAGAACAGAGTGAGTGAAGAAATGTGAAAGTACTTGTTAAAATAGTGGAAAAAGTTATAGTGCAGGTGTATTTACTCAGAAGACCCATTCAGTTTCATAGGACTTACTCCCAAGAAAGCGTTCATTGGATTGCAGCCCTAACCTGTGTAGACAGGGTTATGCCTAAAAATCCTCTTTATCCACATTTCTTTGGAATTCCAAATTAACTGCTCTTTTAATTTCTTTTTCTTTTTCTTTCCTGAAACTGAACTGGCTATTTTACGAATTTTCTCCAAATATTAAAATCTCTGAATTTGGTGTACACAGTATCTTTCCCTGCGTTACGAAATGTAGTTACCAATACATTACCATTGCCATTTCATTTATAAGGCTGCAATCCTAAAAACACTTTCCTGGGAGTAAGACCCACTGAACATAACGGGACTTACTTTTGAGTACACATGCTTAGGTTTGTACTCACAATCATACAAAAACAAAAAACCCCCAAAAATATAGGTCTGATGCTGCCCTATGCATGGTTGTCCTAAGGTTATTTTTGTGTGGTTTTTTACTCAGTAAGTAGGAAAGTAAGAAATTCTTAATACTAAGAAATTCCGAACAATGACAAAAGATTTCACAGGTATGTGAAAGGCTGAAGGGGACTGGCATGAAGTTTATAGAAGATGCGCGTACACCACACAGAAAGATCTTCAGTACATTAACTATTGAAAACTACAATGGTGGCAAAATGCGTACGTTGCAACTTGAAATGAATATTCCACATAGGAGATATGTTGCAGTTCATAACAATATAGATAAATCATTTATTGCAAGGAATTTGCTCGCTGAAGGGGGAAAAATGAATCATCCAATGAATCTCACATTGCTTGTTGAACTAAAAATGCATGGCTTGCTTTGTCAGCTAAACCGCTGATCATGCCGCAAATCGCCTCCTTTGCAGTCAACATGGCTGCAAGAATTTGCAAGTACTGTACTGGCGGTGTTGGAAGGTATACGTGAAGACGTATATTGTGAAAACACAAAATCTTTCCACACTCACAGGTCAGATTAGGAACCCTTAAATGAAACTGAGCTTTTTGGGGAGTTTGAATCTGACTTTTCCCAGGCAATGGCAAAGGTGGAACCACAGTTACCCCAGTTTGGGTAAGAAATTATGGCTGCAATCGTAACCATACTTTCCTGGGAGTAAGCACTATTGAACACAATGGGACTTACTCCTGAGCAGACATGCTTACTTAGGATTGCACTATATGTAACTGAATGATCCCCAATAGAAAATAATTCCTCTGCAACAAAAACTAGCATGCTTGTGCAGCTGCACCACCAGAACATCCTATGGTGGACAGTTCTGGGGCTCTTCTCTGAGTAATAAAACATTTGTTCCCATGTTACATCCGCTGTCTCTAGAAAATCCAGGGATTATGACAAATCTTGCAGCTGCTCAATTTGAGTTGTCTTCTGATGACTGAATGGCATTTGTGGGATAAACCAGCTCTGAACTCTTGCCCTGCCAAACAGGTGCACCTTGCAGATCCATATGGGATTCAGGGTGTGAAGAGCCACCACAAGGATTGTGTCCAAGGCTTGTTTTCTACTATGTAATACTCTGGTTTCTCTTTCTGTGATCACCTTCTGAATAAATAAAAAATGTTCAAGCGCTATAGCAGGAGCAGGGTGACCAGATGCTTGAAAAAGGAGGACAAGGTCTTAGATTCCTCTCAGCATGGCCTTTCTGGCAGACAATGGCACATTTGCCTACTCACAAGTAAAGCTGTGATATTGGGCGCTTTCACTTTTCCATAGAGCTCAATCCATATTTTTGTATTGTTAGCTTTTTGGCCGTAACCCTTGATAGGAAGGAGGTACGGTGGTACCTCTCATAACAAGCACCTCACATAACAAGCATTTCACATAAAAGTATAAATTTCCAAGAAATCTTGGAATCTAACAAGTTCCGCTTCACTTAACAAGCAAGCGTACCAAGGGCAAGCGTGTTATGCAGCCTTGAAGCTCCACGCGGAGGCTCTTTAAAAGGGCTGCCGGCCAGCGTTGCGGCCTCAAACTACCCCCAACTTGGGGGCAGATGCCTGGGGGTGCAAGAGGCAGCTGCCCCTAACTGCTCTCAAGTGCCTCTACTGGCCACCTTGAACATCCAGCAGTAGCCCAGGTAAGCCTCCCAGGAAAGTATCTTTGCTTACAGCCTCCTAACCATGTCTACCCAGAAGTAAGCCCCATTGTGTTAAATGGGGATTACTCCCAGGAAAGTGTGTTTAGGATTGCAGCCCAAGTAGACTTCATAGGATCATGCACACTGAATGCATGTTTTGAATTCAATCCCATCATTTTTACAAATCTGGAAAAAATCTGGTCATATGATCACCCTGGTCAGGAGCACTTCACAGTGAGCATAACTTCTTCAGAACTGTTCAGAAATATTTCCCAGGGTGTTAAGAAATGTTTTCATGGTTTATTCCCCCATAAGAGCATTGATCAGATTTTAAGATGTACTGCCCTAAATACTCTCAAGACTACATTTCAGTAGAAAAGCAGCCCTTTTGGGGAGTTGTGGGTAGGGGGAAAAGAAGATGTCCTTCCACCATTTGCCTGCTTCCTTGCTTTCAGAGGAAGCAACTCTTGATTCCCATATAATGCACGGTTTGAAAAACAACCTTCATGCTCAATTTGGGGTTGATGCCACACCACCATATAACTGTGGGTGCAATCCTAACCTAGGCTGACCCAACTCATCAATCTTCCCATTCCCACGATGATGTAGGGAGGCAAGCACATGTCTGTGAACTGACCTAAGTCCCCCCCCCCCCCCCAGGAGCGGAGTAGAAGTGCTATGGCACTTTTGTGAAACCCCCAGAATGGGTGGGGATGGAGATGATTGAGAATCTATGCTGGGGCTCAGGCCGGCCTAACTGTAGATTAGGATTGCAGCCTCTGTGGCATAATCACAAACCCAATTCAGAGTGATGGGCAATGCTTCCTGTCCTCACATTCAGTGGGCAAAACCTTTAATCTCTGATCTTAACCCCTCATAAAAATTAATTTTGAATAGCTAGATTTTAATATATTGGGAACTTTTTCCCATCTCAGTTGCCCTTTATCTCAGTCCTAGTTGAGAGTGTTTACATGTGCATCCAGCCCCCTATCCCTACAGAGACCTTTTAAAGTTTTTTAGTTCTATTTTCCGTATTTCTGCATTATGCTTTATTTTTAGATTTTCCTTTGCTGTCTTTAAAAATATCATGTGCTTCTCATCCCCTTCTTCATATACAACCATCCCTATAATTTTGTTAGCCCACTGCCCAATTTGCTGGACTTGCAAAGCACTCTTTTGATGCCTTGCTCTCAGTGAGTAAAGCATTTTTTCAGTGTAGTGCAGTTCTCATACCCTATGACAAGAGGGTGAAATTACGGTATATTTTGCGCTATCGCTGGAAAGCCAGCTATATCTTGTGGATCGGGACAAGTGACATGTCATGGCTTGAGAGGAAATGTTTCTGAGAACATGGTGAGAAATTTTGGAAACGGAAGTCTAAAATTCTTATCAATGTGATTAGCTATTAATCTATTTTCAGGCTAGAATTTTTAATCTAAGGGTTCAGAATAAATTCAAATTATGAGCTCAATCCTATATGGGCTTTGCAGTGCTGGAAGCAGCATCCTGAGAGCACAGGGTCCTTTACAGCTGCTGGAATGCAATAGTCCATTGAACACAGCTGGGCCACCCACTGTAAGTGGCAATCAACCCAATGCCAATGGAATCGGTGAGAGTAGGTGGGAGGGTGGCAGAGGAGGATGGAACAGTAGTGGGAGGAACAGGGCAGAGAATGAGTGGGGATGGAGAAGACTGACCCTACAATCCAGAGTAACTACAGGAGCACGTAAGAGATGTTACATGCACCCATAGTTACTGCCCCACCTAGTGAAAACTTATGGGAAATTTATATTGCAATCCAGAGCAAATTGTTCTTACACCAGTGCAAGGACTCCCCGTAGTTACTCTGGATTGCACCCTGAGGCTGGAAAGTGGGTGGTGTCAACAGCAGCAATAGGATAGAAGCAATATCACCAATGTCCTATCCCACCTTCCCAAACTCAATCCACCTTCCTTGGTCCGCTAGGACTTATGCTTATTCTAAAGGAAGTGATCACATTCCCTCTCCAAATATTTCCCTTATACTTGCATCAAGCTGTCCAGTATTTGTACCTTTATAAAAAAAATCTTCAGGTATGGTATAAAAGTGAGGAAATGTCACGTTCAACAAACATAAAGGGGAAAAAAGGAAGCAAATCCTCTAAAGAAGAACCCATTGAGCAAGAATAGCTCTGAAGTGTTTCTTCCTGAACAACTGAAAGCAGAGTTGCAAAAACCTCAGATGTTCTTGGTAGGAAATCTGCTACCCCTCGGTGGCATGAAAGGAAAATTACCAGAGGAGAGGAGCTCCCCAAATCCACAGGAACGCACAAAGCACACTGAACTGGGACATATACAGACATCCTACTGGTTCACTGTGAAAATAAGACCGGTTGATCCATCACTGGACATTATGCTGTTTCAAAAAATTCTGTGGACAGGGTGGGGGTGAAGACCATCCAATTGCTTTTATTGGTCCCATACCCTATTTGTCATACCTATTGGCAAATCAAGGCCCGATCCCAGTGCTGATGCAGACTGCATTCTGCAATGGTGTACCAATCACAGACATCTTCTCAAGGTAATGTTTGTTCCCTCATCTTGGAGCTGCATTGCGTTCATGTATTGTGGTTGCATCAGACTGGGCTTTTAGTGATCATACTTTGTCCTTGGGGTGAGTTTATGGATTGCTTTTGAACGCACTGATGCTTTGAATTGCTTGACTTGTTATTCATGAAGTTCCAAATGATGCTTCTTGCCAAAAATATCCAGAAGTCGACCACCGCTAAAGAGTGTTGTGGGTGTTTCAGTGTATCTTGAACCACATTCATGTAAACACAAGGGCATGGATGTTAGTGCTTCATGTCATATGGCTGCTATTTCATACTGTGAGGTTAATTATCAAGCATATTTGAAGAACAATTAATATATATATTTTTAAATGCATTTTATTAAAGAATCCCTTTTGTTTCAAATCGTTGCAGGAAAGGCTATTGCAAAGCAAACTCATACCTTATGTGATACGGCTTTCAGCAGTCTGTATTAAGTATGGGTGAGTGCAAGGTTTACGAAGCAAATAGTCCTGGAATAGGTAAGAAGGGTCCCCGTCTCACATTGCCTGTTACATTATTGAGCAAGGGCACAATCCAGAGTAACTATGGGGAGTCCTTACTCCGGTGTAAGAACAATTTGCTCTGATTTGCAATATGAATTTCCCATGGGTTTTCACTAGGTGGTGCAATAACTATGGGTGCACATAATGTCTCTTATGTGCTCCTGTAGTTATTCTGGATTGTAGGGTCAGTCAGTATTTATACCCTTTTAATGAATTTGCTTGGAGAGATTGCTTTCCCCAAAACCACCTTAAAAAAAGCAAATCTATTTCTTTTTTTCCTTCACACACAGACAAAGTAAATTATGTTTTTGCTAATGGATTTTGCCATATTGTCTCAAGCTAGGGTAAATTAAAGCAAGAGTGTAAACCCAAGAGAAAAAGATGATTTGTGGTTTATTTTATTAGTGTGCCGAGATGATCCTGTGCAGAGGCGACTGCTTCTGGTGGAAAATTGATCCTCTTAATTTATGTTTTCTCACAAAACATTAGAGGTGGCACTTAGATCATAGTTTAATTCACACAACAATAATCATACACAAGACCCAGCTGTCTACATTTTCTTTTATGGGATTTTCAATTTCTCAAGTCTTTCCCTGTGCAGTTTGCTTTTTATGGACAGTGACAAAGAGCTTGCATGGATAAATTAGACTGCTGGGATGGGGTGAGGGGGGTAGAGCTGACATCCTGTTTTGATGCAGCGTCTCTCAAGTTTGTAGAAGTGTCTTGGGAATCCTGCTGTCAATCTTGATTTCCTAGAGAGCGTATCAAATTCCATTTAATAACCATGCGCCTGCAAAGAGTATATTGGATTTCCCGCAGATACTCCTGAAAGCTGGACTCTTGCCTATGCACTGACAGTCCCTATGGACCATTCACCACCCCCAGAATTATACTTTTCGTTCCCGTTAAAGCACTGCTTCAACTTTGTGTAGATGTTTCATGTTATGAAAAGGTGGATGGTATGAGTTGTGGTATCAGCTGGCCGGCAATCCCACTAAAGGACCCCACCATAAAGGTAAAGATGGAAAAGGTAAGGCAGTGGCAAGGACTGTTTCAGACAGAATCAGTTGAACTCATCTCATTTTTTTGGTTTTGAACATTCACTCTTGTCTCATTTTTTCTTGCCCAACCCAATTGTACATCTATAGGTCTGACCCTGCTCGAGATTGTGTTCCCGCACACGTGCATGATATACGCACTTTAGAAAGCCCTGCCAACAACCCCAGAGTTTCACCAAGAGCTCTTCAGAGCTTTACAAAATTCTGCGACAAGAGCCAAAGCAAAGTCTGGCACCCAAGTAAAACATTTCTGGAAATAAAATGAAACAAATTAATAACTATAAAGACGTGCAGGTAATATAAGTTTTAACTACAAGCCGCAATTTCTATCCCAAGGGGAGGAGAAAGGGATAAATTCAATTTCCACTCTGGGAACTTATTTTGAATGTTCTGAGTCATTACTTATAAAGCCGTGCACTGTCCATTTGTGCACAAATGCACTTGAGTTGGTTTTAATTAAAAACAACCTTAATAGCCGGCTTACGCCATTGAAAAAATAATTGGTTTTGCAGTGTGATATTTATGTAGGGAATGTCCTCCTTTTATGCAACAGCTCGATGTGATTCTGCAGCCGCCAGAGTTGACTCACAATACAATCCTAACTTGTGACGGCTCACACAGGCTGGCTTGCTTCTGCTGCAACCAGTGCAGGATTGGGGCTGCTCAAATTATCCCAGGTAAAGTAGCCCCAGTGTATCTACTTAGATCCAGTGGTGGGCTTCAGGGGGTTCTGCAGGCTGACTGAAGATGCAACAAGCTGGGTAGGATAACACCTCATGAGGAGTACCTGATATCTATTTCCCTCCAGCCCACCACCTACTCTGCCACTTCAGGCTGTGCTCCAATACTTATCTTGCTCACCAAGACAGATCAAGACAAGGATCAGGGCCATGGCAACCCACCCTCTCTCCAGCCTGCTGTCACCAGTGATTCTAGTACTTCCCAGTTTTGGTATCCCATGGTACTCCCATGCACATGCAGCATGCAGCTCATACATACACATGCAGCATGCACATGCAGCACATGCAGCATGCACATGCAGCATACATACACATGCAGCATGCACATGCAGCTTGTGATATCATTATTACTCCTGGGTATCATCATTAGTTACTTCTGGATTCAGAAACCACATCAGATGATACAAGCAGAGGCAATGGCTCAGAATGGACTGAAGCATTTTTTTCCCATGCTACCCTGGGGGGTATCACATAACTGCTGCAATGTACCTCTGTGATACTCCTGGGGAAGGGGACATAAGGCCTTTGCATAGACATGTACTGGTCATTTCACAACACCATGGGAATGGGGAACAGTTGAGTTAAACTGGCCTAAATTGGTTAGGATTGCAGCCTAATTGTCCCAAATGCATCAATTCATGTATCCATGTGTTTTCTGCTTTCCCTTGGGAATTATTTTTACCCCAACTCCCACTGCCTCTGAACAAATTATGGCTACAATCCTAACCTTGCTCAGAGCAACCATGTGGACTGATTCCATTGATAGTGATGAGCCCAAGTGTGCTTCATGACTGAGCAGAGAGTTGAGTTCAAGTCATCCCATGTCAATCTGCTGCACCACAAGGGTCCTGCCACATTCCCTATGGTGGAGCCACATCCGCACGAGTGGAGGCTTCAATTTTGCTGCGGGAAGAAAAAGGAGCAAAAGAGCTATTAGCTGGGAGATGAATCAAGCCTAATGTCTGACTATGTTTGATCTCCTTAATGCACTACATGTGTTCGTTTTGATTGCCGGTGTGAAAATGATGGCATAAATGGGAATTAGCTTCCTTGGCCATTGTCCAAGTGATGCTCTTCTGGTTGAGATATTCTGGATAATTAGTTGACTTAAGTCATCCTGCTGGATCTCAGGGCTTTTTCTTTCTTTTTAAAAAATTCCTGCTGACTTGAAACTTAGCGGTGGGGGAAAATCCCTATGAATTTTTATCTGCATCATGGCACTGATATGCCAATGTGGAAATGTCATTCTATGGACTTAGCCTGTTCTTTTTCCTTCCAATTACCCTTAATACCGACAAAGAAAACAAATTCTTGAAAGTCTTGGCATTTATGGTTGGATCATTTCAGAAGAAAAAGCATTTGGACCATACTTGGTAAACAACCTTCTTTTACATGTTTACACTAGCATCCTGCATCCTTACACAAACACGATCCAAAAAAATAGTTCTGGCTACACCTCCTCCCTGTCTCTTCTTTGCTTTCCAAACTTTGTCCAAAAATTGAATTCATTACAATGCAGACATAGGCTACAATCCAGAGTAACTATGGGAGTACATAAGAAACATTACGTGCAATTGTGGGCTCCAGCAGGTTCACACCTTCTCTATAGAACCGGTTGTTAATGAGAGATAGAACATATAAAGTTTAAAAATAGCCATTTAAAAGTGGCTGCCAGATGGGCAGAGAACTGGTCCTTAATTTCTTTGAATCCCATCACTGATTACGTGCACCCATAGTTACTGCATCACCTAATGAAAACCTATGGGGAATTCATATTGTAATCCAGAGTAACTTGTTCTTACTCCGGAGCAAGGACTCCCCGTAGTTACTCTGGATTGCACCCATACAACCAGTCTGGAAAGGGTGACTGGACAGTGTAATGAGACAGGTTTCTAGATAAGCACACCTGTGGATCTGTGATTTTGGATCTCTTCACCCTCCCTCTGCATGGAGTGATCTCTCTCATTGTAAGAGCCATTTAGTAGTGGAGTTACCAACTGGTTTGGAATTTCCTTTCATGAAAATGTTCAAACCCACATGAAGTGACATCTACCAGGGGTTTGGACTAACTGTTCTAACCTAGGCGGTTAGCCTCAATACCTTTAAGACAGGATTGGACAAATTTATGGAGGAAAAGTCCTTCATGTGTTACAAACTATGATGTGTATGTGCAACCTCTTAGGCTGTGTCTCAATGCCAGGTACGGGGAGAGGACCAGGATGCAGATCTTTTGTTGTCTTGGGGGCTCCGAGGCATCCGATGGACCACTGTGAGATGCAGGAAGCTGGACTAGATGGGCCTTTGGTCAGATCTGATGGGGTGCTTCTAAGCCGCCTTGGGTATTTGCGTTGGCATGGGAAAGGCAGGACAGACAGACAGACAGACAGACAGACAGACAGACAGACAGACAGACAGACAGATAGATAGATAGATAGATAGATAGATAGATAGATAGATAGATAGATAGATAGATAATGTTCTTACTTTTCGTTAAGCCACTGATCTGGGTTGCAGGAAAACAACCTAAACCAGCACAGCAGGTAAAAGAAGAGTTCATTGGGAATAGGAACTGGAAGAGGGAAATCAAGGCAGGAATTCCAGGTCCAGAAATTTGACTTAGATATGTAGATCCAGGTTCAAATCCCTGTCCAGCCCTGAAACTTCCTAGGTGACAGTGGGAATGATGGTTTTTCAGGAAGCAAATCTCCAAAACCAATAAGTACTGGCATCCATCAGTCTCGAAAGACTATGGTATTGTGCTTGACGCTGTATGCAAAGCACAAAGGCCTGGGTAGATTGATATGGTGGATAGGCTGTGACCCAAGCAGCAAATCCCCCCTCTCCACGCCACTGAATTAGTCCAATGGAAAGGCAGAGCCAATACCATTGGATCCAGCTGGCGTCACAGAGCTGGGCTAAGGACAGGAGCTCACCCAGTCTTGTGGGGACCGACCCGGGTCTCGAACCCTGGACTGCTGGTTAACAGGCACAGTGTCTTAACCACTTGTGCTACCCACAGCGCAACCCCACCAAACCCAATACCAGCAGGTATTTTCACTGGAGGTATGCAATGTACGATGGGTGATGTGACCCCATCAGGTTCTGCTGTTCTTCCACCCCGCACCAGCTGAAGTTTGGGACATGTAATTTTAAAAAAGATCTAGAAGAGATATTTTTCAGAGGCTATATAATTACAACTTGCTGTTTTGGTGAGCATTCAAGCATCCATTCAGTCTGATGAAAAGAAAATGAAGAAAACGCGTATCTATTCATTCCTTGTATATAACCCACCAGGATCATATTCAAAAGCTTAATGAGTTGAATAATTGGGCCTTCTTTTGTATGCACCAGCAACGTGCCCTTCTCCACAATTAAAATGGCATCAGACTGGGAAATCTGAACCTACCACTCAGCTCTCCTCGTAGAAGCCAGCAATGTGTGAGAAAGGTCAGTCGTGTAAAAGAAATTAGGTTCTGCAGCAAGGATTTAACTCAAATGGGAAGCTGAAGCTCTCCAAACTGCAAAGGTGATGCAAAGTTCAGTCCAAGTAAGATGCACAGAGAAGGGGACTCATTAAGGTCTCCGGAGTAGAGCACAAGCAGTCCGCTTGTTCACATGGTGTGCATATGCGCTTAATGATGTGAGCAGATCTGGTATTCTTGAGAGTCCGCAAATGGGAGGACAAGAGTACAATACTGCATCCTTCCTTCCCTTATTTTGCTGGCTTCAAGGATTTTCACTGAGGCCATGAATCTGTTTGTGGCTATCACACGTCAGACCCTACGTGGATATATGCATGACTGGATGATCGGTTGGACAAAACATTCCCACACCGAAAACTAGATGTTACGAGAAAAGGTTCCAGGAATCAGCACTTACTGGGAGGTGCAGGAGGAATGTGGAACAGGGAAAGGAGAGGAACAAATGGCATGGAGCATTGCACGGGGAAGAGGGTGGGCAAAGATTGGGAGGGGGGCTGTATCAGCCACAGTGGCGCTACTGATTACTATCACCCTTCCTGGTGTAGTCCACACGGGAAAACCATTGAGACAAGTGGAGGCTTATCCCTGGGCATGAAATAAATATTCCCTTAACTAGAGGAAACTTAACTGAGAATGCCACTCTGCAGGGTGCAGATGCATGGGACTTCTGGTGGTACAGATGCATGGGACAGGGAATGTTTTGGGATGGGTAGCCCCTATCTAAGTCTTTTGTGCCAATGCAGTGGCACCAGCATAGGGGGTTACCTTGCAAGGGATTTTGGGTGCTGGAGGTCTCCTTGTGATAAGGTAACTTTTGTCTCCATGTCCCATAATGGTTAACTTGGACTTAGAATCCTAGAATCCTAGAGTTGGAAGGGACTTAGTAGGTCATCTAGTCCAACCCCCTGCCTGCAGCAGGAAATCCCCTAGAGCATCCTCGACAGGTCATCGTCGAGCCTCTGCTTGAAGATCCCCAGTGAGGGAGAGTCCACCACCTCCCTTGGCAATCTCTTCCACTGCCGAACCGCCCTCTTGCAGTTTGTACCCTTTGGTTCTAGTTCTGCTTTCAGAAGCAGCTATGAACAAATGAGCCCCTTCCTCCCTATGACAGCCCTTCAGGTATCTGAAGAGGGCAATCTCTTGTGATTCCGCTACAAAGGAATCTGGAGACAGCTTCACACGCAGCTGTCTCTGCTCTCCTACCAAGGACGTTGCACGCAGAGAGAAAGCAAACTTCAGTTCAAAGTTATCTTTTGCTCCAAGTTTATTTACAGATACTTTCCAACACACCAACAATTCTTCCATCCCCAACGTACACCGACTCCAAACCAACTCCAACCCACGAGTTTGCAGGCTTTGGTTAACCCCTTATAGTCACGAGAATTACCTGGCCCATTTCCAGGTGCAGCTGAGTAGTTTACAGAATAGCTCACAATTTGTCCTTTGGTTCTTGGGCCTGTTGAGGCCTGCAGAAACTCTACACAATCATGCCTCCCCTCAGCTTCCTCTTCTCCAGGCTGAACATCCCAAGTTCCCCCAACCTTTCCTCATAGGGCTTCCCTTCCATCCCACTGATCATTCTTGTCGCTCTCCTCTGGACTTGCTCCAGTTTGGCTGCATCTTTCTTCAAGTGAGGTGCCCAGAACTGAACACAGTACTCAAGGTGAGGTCTCACCAATGCAAAATAAAGAGGAACTAGACTTCTCGTGACTTGGAAGCTCCAGTCCTCTTAATGCAACCTAAAATGGCATTTGCTTTCTTTGCAGACACATCACACTGCTGACTCATGTTCAGCTTGTGATCCACGGCGACTCCAAGATCCCGCTCACCTGTTGTGCTGCCAAGCCAAGTATCTCCCATTTTATACCTATGTTTTTGGTTTTTATTGCCTAAGTGCAGAACCTTGCACTTCTCCCTGTTGAAATTCATTCTGTTTGTTACAGCCCAGGATTCCAGTTTATCCAGATCCTCCTGGAGGTTTCTCCTATCTTCTGATGTGTTTGCTACTCCTCCCAGTTTGGTGTCATCTGCAAATTTGATCAGGCTCCCCCGTATCCCTTCCTCTAAGTCATTAATGAAAATGTTAAAGAGAACCGGTCCCAAGACAGAGCCTTGGGGTACCCCACTAGAAACGGACCTCCAGGTTGACACAGAACCATTTACTAAAACCCTTTGAGTGCGGCCATCGAGCCAGTTGCAGATCCACCTAACAATTGCCCTGTCTAGCCCATATTTTTCCAACTTCCTAATTAAGATGTCATGTGGGACTTTGTCAAATGCTTTGCTGAAGTCAAGATAAATGACATCCACAGCATTGCCATGTCCAGTAAGCTCGTAACCCGATCAAAAAAGGAGATCAGATTTGTCTGGCAAGATTTATTCTTGATAAATCCATGCTGGGTTTTTATGATCACCGAGTACTTGTCTAGATGTGCACAAATTGTGTGTTTTATGATTTGCTCTAATATCTTAATGCAACCTAAAATGGCATTTGCCTTCTTTGCAGACACATCACACTGCTGACTCATGTTCAGCTTGTGATCTACGGCGACTCCAAGATCCCGCTCACATGTTGTGCTGCCAAGCCAAGTATCCCCCATTTTATACCTATGTTTTGGGTTTTTATTGCCCAAGTGCAGAACTTGCACTTCTCCCTGTTGAAATTCATTCTGTTTGTTACAGCCCAGGATTCCAGTTTATCCAGATCCTCCTGGAGGTTTCTCCTATCTTCTGTTGTGTTTGCTACTCCCCCCAGCTTGGTGTCATCTGCAAATTTGATTAGGCTCCCCCATATCCCTCATTCCTTATTCCCCAAGTCATTGATGAAGATTTGAAAATGAACCGCGCCCAAGACAGAGCCCTGGGGCACCCCACTTGAAACCGACGTCCAGGTTGACGCAGAACCATTTACCAAAACACTTTGAGTGCAGCCATTGAGCCAGTTGCGGATCCACCTAACGATTGCCTCGTCTAGCCCATATTTTTCCAACTTCCCAATTAAGATGTCATGTGGGACCTTATCAAATGCTTTGCTGAAGTCAAGTTAAATGACATCCACAGCATTGCCACTGTCCAGTAAGCTTATAACCCAATCGAAATAGGAAGTCAGATTTGTCTGGCAAGATTTATCCTTAGTAAATCCATGCTAGGTTCTTTTGATCGCTGAGTATTTGTCCAGATGTGCACAAATTGTGTGTTTTATGATTTGTTCTAATATCTTCCCTGGGATTGAAGTCAAACTGACTGCTCTATAATTTCCCAGGTCTTCTTTTTTTTCCCCCCTTCTTAAAGATTGGGACTACATTTGCCCTCTTCCAGTCCAGTGGCACTTCTCCACTCCTCAAGGATTTCTCAAAGATGATTGACAGAGGCTCTGCAAGGACATCCACCAGTTGCTTAAGGAAAATCAGGGAGACGATACGTAGTGACCATGTGTCATAAGAGTGGACACTCATGACCTGCCCATCCCTGAACACATTTTGCGTGTAATCTGGATGACCATATAGAATGGAGGACAGAGTGCCTCTCCCTTTCAGCTTTGTATAGAAGAGGGAATTTGCCAGCTGCTGCTTTTTAATTAAACCTTTCCATGTTGTGCTGAACCTGCCTAAATTTCCTCTTCTATGCAATGGTTAAAGGTATTGGCACTCTATCTTCACTACTGTATTGTCACACAGCATGTAATGGGAACAGTATTGTATGTGAAGACAGATCAACAGTCGTGAGGATGCTATATCTAATTTGTATACTGAATGTAATATGTGAAAAGGACTTTTATCCTTAATGATGGTGCTTTTTGAATATTATAGTTGTAGCAGTGATTAAAAAACTTGACACCGAAAGAGCTGTTGAAAAAGAATTTGCTCCTTTATCTCACACTAAAATGATTATCACCTCTCCAACATGTCCTTTATGTATTCCCTTCCCTGGCTTTCTTCAAATTTTTTTTCTTTTCTTCCCCATTTCATCTCTGCCCACAACTTGATTGGAACATGGGAATATGTAATTATCTGATCCTCCTTTCTTCTTCCTGATTTCAAAAAAAGAGAGGGCGCTTACAAAGGTGAAAGGTTATTTGGAAGCATAATTAATTGTCTAATATCATCTTAATCAACATTTGTTCCTTTTTAAGTCTCTCTGCATTCCGTGCCAGGTTGGGGGAGGAAGGGGAGAGTCGAGAGAGGTCTCATTAATGATGCGCACATCACCAGAAATGGGTTTTCACAGGGACATTTTCATCCATTATTAGGAAAGGAGTTGGAGTGAAACAACATTTGGCTAAGGAAGGTGGATTATGGGGATTTGCAGGCAACTGAGTCCCGTGTTATTGAACATGATATTTCCAAGTCACGTGTCTCCATATCATCCTGCTTAATGAATTGAAGTGTCAGGAAATGGGAGGGGGCTGCGCAGGGGGAACAGAAATGTAATTTAATGTGACATGAATCATTTGCTGGCTGGCTGTAAAGTATTGATGGGATTCCACATGAAGGGTTTCTATGATGGCTATTGTTACAGGAAGCAACGTCGAATGCATCGAACAACGCCAGGGTTTAATGGTAGGCTGCAGGAAAAAAAGATGGGCAAGTTCACCATGTCACAATTACCCAGATATAATTGGGAAAAGTTGCACATCTCATTATGTTCGGAAGCAGAAACTTTGAAGCCTCTCTCAACAATTCTGGCGTCCTCAGAGAAACAGATGTATAGCAGAGCTAAACAAAAGAGAGGCACTGGGTTGGTTACAGTAGATTACTGTGACTTTGTGCGATGATATCAGTTCTCCATATTCATAACAGTAAGGCAGGATCTCTGTATCCATAAGGTTTCCACTGCAGAATCCTTCCTGGATGTAGATTTTACCATCAAACAAAAACAATTAAAAGCTTAGGCAGGGAGGCAAAATAATGCAAAGTGTTAATTACTTCCTAATTGCTTTGCATTCTGTTGCAAGCTCCAGGCAGAGAAAGGGAGGAGTAGATAAATAGGTACGTTATGGTGGGAAGGTAAACACTCAACAACAGGTCCCTATGACAGGCCAGTGGATTTCCTCAACATGGATTGGATGACTCAAGAGGGGGAAGGATCCTGCAACAAAACCCTTTTAGAAATGCAGAATACAGTGACTGGTGAATGGTCAGGAAGTCACTCACTGGCAGTGGCATCACTAGACTGCTGCGGCTGGTGCGGCCCACACCGGGTGACACACTAGTGAGGGGTGATGTGCCGGAGGAGTTTGACACACCTCCAGCTGGCACCAGGCATCAGTGTGACCATTCGGGCCGGCTCCGAGGCAGAGCAGCAGCCAGAAGGTGCTACTCTGTCTTGGAGCCAGCCTGAATGGCCAGCTGAGGTGCTGTGCACTTTTGGACATGCGTAGTGTGTCTGCACAGCTATTGGGCCTTGCTCTGAAGGCGGAGCAGCTGGGGAATAACACAGGAATCAGTTGCCTGCAAATCCCCATAATCCACCTTCCTGAGCCAAAAGTTGTTTCACTCCAACTCCTTTCCTAGTACTGGATGAAAATGTTCCTGTGAAAACCCATTTCTGGTGATGTGCACATCAACGCCGAGGAAGTCTCCTCTGAAGCCGACTGGCTTCAGAAGCGACTGCGCAGGCGCCAACTTTGGTACCTGTGCAGTCCCAGAAGTGGGCGTGCGCGCATCCTGGGGGTGACACACACGTCCCCGCACTGGGACATGCACACACTGGGATTGCCCCTGCTCACTAGCAATGGTATTATGCAGATTGGCCATTGACTGAGGTGTGTTCATGGTGGGAGTAGATTAGAGATTGGGTTTGGACATTAAAGATTTGGGTGGCAGTTGTGTCTGTGGGATCTGGAGCACCCACCATACACCTGACATACCCCCTGTGCTAGCAATATAGCTGGCATTATTCTGAGTAGGCTGATGAGGATCCACAGTGGAGGAGGTAAGTACTCTGTTGCTCCCACTACTCTTGTCCACCACATCAGCTTCTTTTTTCCTCTCTTGCTACAGCCCCCACTTGGGCTTCCCCTTCAATAAATGGATATAGAAAAAAAAAACCAAGTGAGAAGGTTGTGAAAATAAGATTTGCTTTATCCAGTGGTGTAGCTAAAGGGGGTTCAGGGGGTGCAGTTGCATTGGGCAACAAACTTTAGAGGGGCTGCAAGCTGAGCTTGACACTAATGACTAAAATTGTGAAAATCAGGGTCTGTATGAATTATAATACCATCATGTTATATATTGTAGGAAAGGTAATTTTATGCAGAATGCAATGAAACAAACTGCATTGAAATATCTGTATTCTATCAAACGTTATGGCCAATTAACCAGAAGATGTAAATACAAATGCCTATGAAACAAAAAATGGATTTTTTAAACTCAAAACTTTCCCATGATTCTGACTGCTATGAGAGCCAACGCATTACAATTATAATATTGTATGGAACTAATAAGGTGATAATATGAATCAGCTCCATATATCAGTTCCATCATTTCCATATATGAATAACATAATACAGATACCCATCATAACTGGGTATACAGGCACATCTAAGTGATGCTTCTCTTATATTTAGCAGGGAGAGGATACTCTTTGCACTAGTAGTTTCCCTAACCCATAAGGAGCACAATTTACATTTTTTTACTTGATTAAATTTCATTTTGTAGTTGTGGGGACAACAAAATTTACTTTGACTCCAGATACCAAATACAGTGACACCTCACGTAAAGAACGCCTCATGTAAAGTATGTTTCACGTAACAAACAAAAATTTCCCTAGGATTTTGCTTCACGTAAAGAACATGCTTCACGTAAAGAACACATTCGTTGGCAGTTGGGGCAGACACACTGGCCGGCAGCCTGTTTAAAAAGCGTCAGGGCTGCCTTGTGCACCTGCCCATAGTGAAAGCAACACTTCTGCGCTGTTCCTCCCGTGGCTGGGTGTCCGCTGGGCAGAGGGAGAGAAGAGCAGAGGAGAAGAGGGAAGCAGCTCCGGGATAGCCAGAAGGGAGCAGGGGAGAGAGAGGCTCAGGATGGAGAGAAGGAGAAAGTGGGGAGACACTTTGAAGGTGTCTTGGATTGCAGCCTCCTTACCATGTCTACCCAGAAGTAAGCCCCATTGTGTTAAATGGGTCTTACTCCCAGGAAAGTGTCTTTAGGACTGCAGCCTAAGTAGACTTCATAAGATCATGTACTTTGAATGCATGTTTTGAATTCAATCCCAGTGTTCTGTCATCATTTTTACATCCAGTTAATATTTTTATATGAATATTTTGGGGGTTGTGGAACCAATTCTCTGAGTTTCCATTATTTCCTATGGGAAAATCCGCTTCACGTAAAGAATGTTTCACGTAAAGAACATGCCTCCGGAACAAATTAAATTTGTTAGGTGAGGCGCCACTGTAGATGCTTTAACTATGCCACTCCAGAGCAAATGGGTGGTGAACTGCTGAAGTTTTTTTTCCAACTTTTCCAAATATCCAGAGTTGACATCACTTCCGATTGTTATATCACTTCTGGGGCAACATTTTGAGCTTTGCACTGATCATTAGCTACGCCCCTGGCTTTATCTGTTGCTAAATGTGACATTTAAAAGAAGCGAAGGACGTGACTTAAAGAAAGTCAAAGGACGTGACTTTATGACTTAAAAAAACCTTCACTCCACTTTACTGTATTTTACTCCACTTCACTCCACTTCTTGGTCTCCCCAAGGCACCGTTTTCTCCAAAACTCACACCCAGTGACTGATTCCAGAAGGTGAATTAAGGACAAGCAAGAAAAATCAAGAAATAGAAATTTGCTCCCTCTTCATGACTTGGTTCAGGTGCCCCCTGATGTAGTGGCAGAGCTTTCAAACTGCATATTAAAATGAGTTCTTCAATGCACATGAATGTATTTCTCTGAGCTTCTTGGATTATTTATCAAAGTCATCTGCATTTCAGATGCTCCAGTCAGTATTAAAACTTGGTTGGGCCAACAGGAATTCCTACTACAGGTGTTATTAGTGGAGTAGCAAAAGGGGGTGCACAGCACTCAGTATTGCAGGTGCCTAACGAGCCATACAAGCAACCCCTACTCTGCAGAGCCATTCCAGGCAGTGGGATCAAAGTGTCTGTCTCTCTGTGTGTGTGTGTTTGTGTGTGTGTGTTAGACTGCAATCCTAAACTCCAGTTAGACTGGCCTAAGCCATTTCACAAGTCCTGTGCTCACATGGTAGTTTTACAGAAGTGCCATAGGACATATGCATGCCTCCCTACATCATCACAGGAATGGGAAAACCGATGAGTTGGGCCAGCCTATGTTAGGCTTGCACCCTACATCTCAGTTTTGGGACAAAATTAATTTTATAAATATGTACATGCTTATTTTGGAATGTATATATTGATTTAATGTAGGTGTCTTGTTAGAAACTGTATGAGTTTTACTCTGGTGAGCAAGCAACGTAATTTCATTTTGTGTGTACTGGGTGTGCTGGAACTGCCCAATAATATAAATGCAGAAATCTTGTCAACTGCCCCCCATGCCAGACCTCCTCATCCACAGTAAACCCACCTGATTTCCTGATTTCTTCACCCACTACTTATCTCCCTCCTGGTTTGCACCATCACAGGCTCCCTTTCCCTTATGAGGGCCAGTAGCATCACTATGGTGGTGCTAAGGATGCAGCACTATCAAAAGTTATGGCAAAAAAGAGAAAGCGGGGCTGGGCAATCATCATGCACATCACCTGGATTGCCCACTGCTAGAGAGAAAGTCCGTCATGTGGGTGATGCTCTGGCGTCCTGCACAGGTGACACAAATTCTTGTGATGCCACTGGTTGGAGCTGGGTAACAGGTTGCCTTTAAAAGGAGATTAGACAATTTTTTAGGGAAGGAAATTTAATCACAGATATAGTGAGATACAGCAAGTTGGACTAGATGGACCCTTGGCCTGATCTGGTGGGCTCTTCCTCACTTTAGTGAGCCTTATGGTTAGGCCAGTCCTGCTAGACAAACTTGATTTCCAGCCTGACATCTAGATATTAATTGAATTTTTCACTCTCAGTTTTTCAGGATTATAGGTGAAAGGTGTTACGACATCTATCACAACAGATATTTTAGTTCTTCTCTCTCACCAGAACAGTGTTAGGCCTATTGTAATTATTACTGTAAGTGTTAGAATATGTGTTCCCCAATTCAGAGGTATGATAGTTGATCTGAGGAACTGGGTCAGATCAGTGGCATAGCTAGGCAGGGTGCAAAACACTGTGTTTTGCAGGGAGCTTCAATGTGGCATGCAAGCTAACCCTTTTACGGTGCTGCTCCCTGTTACAGTAAGATTCAATGCAAACCCTTTCTGTTTGGACAGTTCCTCTGTTCCTAATAAATATTTATTTATTTTGCATATGACAAATATATGTACTTATGGTAAATTAAATGTTAATGTCCAGTCCACCCAGCCATACAAAGACAGACAGATAGATCTATCTGTCTATCAAGTCCAGATCTATCTATCTATCTATCTATCTATCTATCTATCTATCTATCTATCTATCTATCTATCTATCTATCTATCTATCTATCTATCTATCTATCTAGTAGCAGTTGAATTTTTCTAAGTCAAGATCTTACCCTAGCCCAATGTCTGATTTTTTTCAATATAGACCTGTCTGTCTGTCTTTGTATGATTGGATGGACTGGACATTAACATTTGATTTACCATAAGTCCATGTATTTGTCATACGCTAAATAAATCATTATTGATACTAATACCAGCTGGAATGATTCACCAGTGAGGTTTAAAGGGACTGTATTTTGAACATGGCATGGAGAAGTGGATATAGATGTATTTGTATCACTAAGGTTTGTGTCACCTAATGTGGGAGACCAATACATCACCCCTATAATGGATCTTTTTCCCTAAAGGGGATGGAGCGATGCTACAGGAAATGGACATGGTGATGATGGCCTTCTGCTTTCAATTTCATGCAAAAAGAGATTTTTGTTGTTTGTGGTATAGCTAAAGGGGGATGGAGCAGTCTGTCTTGGAGGGAGTCATGCAAGGGGTCCCTACCCTTTGGAGCCATTCCAAGCAAGGGGAGCCAAACAGAGCCATATGACTCCAAAGGGTAGGAGCTCTTGCAGGCCTCCATCAGTCTTGGAAGACTATGGTATTGTGCTCTGTGCTGCATACGCTGCATGCGAAGCACGAAAGCCTGGGTTAGATTGTTAAGGAGGATAGGCTGTTACCCAAGCAGCAAATTCCCCCTCTCCACGCCACTGAATTAGTCCAATGGAAAGGCAGAGCCAATACGATTGGATCCAGCTGGCGTTGCAGAGCTGGGCTAAGGACAAGAGCTCACCCTGTCTTGTGGGGCCGACCCTGGTCTCGAACCCTGGCCTGCTTAACAAGCACAGTGTGTTAGCCATTTGTGCCACCCACAGCCCAACAGGAGCTCTTGCATTACTCTCCAAATAGACCGCTTTGCCCCCCTGTACTGGTGTTTGCTACGCCACTGTTAGTTGCTAACATCTATCATCAATACCCTTGAAGGAGGGGAGCATATGAGTGCCAACGATAGATTTGCAAGAAATAAATTACTTTTTTTCCACAACACAATAAATGGATTCAACTATACATTCTTTCATGTGAAAACCGTATAAGCTGTACATTCTTGCCACAATTACCTCCTGAAGTCTGTCTTCTCTCTGGATGATTTATGGACTCCCTTGTAAGGACAAATTATTTGATAATGCCAGGCAGCAGTTAGGAGTCAATTTTTTCCCTTTTATTCTTTTATTTTTAAATAGACTCAAGTCTGAAACACTGTATTTGACTTGATTAACTTCATAACCCTTCACTAAAAGTCCTGAATGGCAATGATGCTTCCTATAGTCTCTACACTAGGGATAAAAAGGTAAGAGGGTCCACTACAGGTTGCCATGATTGTCCACTGCAGGTTGTGACCACTGCAGAGGGTCCACTGCAGGTTGTGACCAACTACAGGAAATGGTGTTCATCCCCATTTCTTCACTCATAGAGCCAGCGTTGTCCAAAGAAGCCTCTGTAGACATATGGTCCGCATGCACATGCAACACTGTTACCGTCCCACTGAAGTGGTACCTATTTATCTACTTGCATTTACACACTTTTGAACTGCTAGGTTGGCAGGAGATGGGCAAGCAGCTTGCAGTACGTGGATCTTGAACCACCGAATTGCTGATCTTCAGGATTATCAGGCACCGGGCCTTTAACCACTGAGCCACTGCAGCTCATACACTAGAGATAGCATTTAATTTATTTATTAGGTTTGTAGACTTTATTAGACTCTACCTTTCTCTGCAAAGGGCATTCAAAACTGAACCCAATGGACCTAATATAAAATTATGTCCTATGAGAAGAAAACCATAGACTTCTGTAGATGTTATCTAACTATAGAGGCTCTTCACAGAAGGTGAAGGGGAACAAACACATGCAAGAAAAAACTGTTATTCCTGTTCAGATTTTTAAAGGTATTAATTGACACTTTGAACACAACAGGAACAAATGCAGAAACACAATAGGAACAAATGCAGATTGAATAGAAATGCAGTCAGATGTCAACATTCACCTTTAGTGCCATGTCCCAGTACCACTCCTCCTCCATCCCTGGCTATTTATTCACTTAAAACAACCGTAAATATTTCTGTAAGGTTAAAAAAACCTATAAAGACTGTCCATCCTGCATCACCGATAACTTTGCCGCAAGAGATAACTGTCGATGTTTTCCTAATAACTGCTATCAACATTGGCAAAGAAAGTTATAATAAGGAATACAGGTGCAATCCTAAACACACTTTAGGATTTGCAATCCTAATTGCAATTAGGTGCAATCCTAAACACACCTGGGAGTAAGATCCATTGAGCACAATGGGGTTTACTTTTAAGTAGATGTGGTTAGGACTGTGCTCCAAATTACAGAACAGCTGAGCAAATTTGCACCTGAGTTATATTGAACAGGTATCTGTTGTTGGGAGATTGGAGCCGAAGGAGATAGCATTACTCCTGTGGACAGTGAGCATCTCATGTGCCGTCATGGGACAACTGTCACTGACAGGTGTTGGTAATACGGCTGGGAGATATTATAGATGGTTTATGTGGGCCTTGAGAATAATTCAGTGTGCCTAAAAAGACATGAGCTAATTTTGAATGAATTCCCTTCACTGTCACCTGCTAGAGCGCATTCAATTTAGATAAGTCCTTGGGCTGAGATTCCTTGGGCCGAGATAGGCTGCTGAGCAAATAGAGCTAGAACCGGGATGTTAATAGAGCCCAAATGAACGCTCAGATTTTGTGACCCAGCATCGAAAAAGAAATTTATCTATATAGATATAGTATTAACAAAAATTTAATGACTGCAAACAAAAGGCAGAGGGAAAAGATTAACAATTTTCAAGAGACGGATGTTGAGAAGTGCCTGAATTTTCATAGCAAGTGGAGTGTGTATTTGAGAGGCGATGTTAGCTGGCTGATCTATATGTTAAATTGACTGTAATTTGGAAGACAAGTGGAACTGGAGTACTATTTCCTCTGAAGTGCCGGCAGCATAATCAATGGTGGTACACAATCTGGGTGTACTTGCACGCTTGTTGTATCCGAATGCTTCCACCGAATGCATGGATTGAACATTATCAGTCGGATTCAGATCTTGTGAGAGTGGAAGAAAGATCACAGAAAGGAGTTCTGCCCATCCTCTTCGCAGCTTCCTCCCATGCTCCAGGGAAAATTGACTGGCATGGCTCTGAAGGGGAGGGAACCCTCCAAGACTGACTGCTCTGCACCCTGTGGATACTGGCATGACCTTATTCCACGAGGCTCAGCGGAGAAGCAAGAAATCTGGAAGTTTGTATTTAAATGTATTTTTTAAAAATGTATTTTTAAAAAAACTTTTCCACTCTTTTTTTATCCACTGTTTTTTTTTATCCACAGGAAGTCCCGGAACAGAACCCTAGTGATGAGGGATGCCCATATGTCCAAAGAGACCCACTATCATTTGGCCAGCCTATCAACATTGAAAAGGATATCAGTGTTAAAACCTATCAATGTTACTTTTGTTTGATGAAGGTGATAGTGTATGAATTTGTACAAAAATACATGAAACGCCTAATTTTCCCAACATCAAGCTGTAAGTAGAAAATATTTTTATGTACTTCTTTCAGGCTGCAAGCTTTCCAAATGCCCGTCATCCACTGGAGGTAGAAGATAGGACTGGGGTCAAAGCATCTCTATGATTATTTCTAAGAAGATATGGGATTTAATCAGGCTTTTGGCTCTTGCTCATTAGTTGTGTAGGAAAATCTTTGATGACCTACTTATTTTGACCTCTTGGCTACCCACCTCTGCAGGAGCAATTCAACACCAAGCATAGACGGATGAGCATCTTTGTTACCGACACGCAGCAAATGTGTGGGGAGGGGGGAAAATGTTGGCAAAAACCCTATAATTGAAAGGGATAAAACCTTGCTTGCTTCTTTTATTCTCTGCATAGTTGTTTCCAAAGCAGCCCACAGACAATGTGTATGCTGGAATATTTCAAAACAGTCGCTGTAGGTGTCACTTTTTGCTGGATGTAAAAAAAAATTACGTTGGCAAAATTGTTGACATTATTTCTCTCATTCCATTTTGGGCTTTGTGTAAAGTGGTGACTGAATTCTTCAAAACATCCTCCAGTGTGTGTAAGCTGGAAAGACACCATCGCTCTAGGACAGTGTTTCTCAAAGTGGGGGTCGGGACCCCATTGGGGGTCACCTAGAGCTTTCCTGGGGGTCGCCTAAAGACCCCTGGTGCAGGGGGCCAGGTCAGGCTTGCCAGACCTCCGGCCGTAGCTGTGCGCGCACTGGGGCTGACTGACGGCCTCAGGGCCCACTCCTATGCATGCCTACTCTGAAATAAATTCCATTATAATCAGGGGGGCCTTTACTCCCGTACAAATGTGGATAGGATTGCAACCTCAGGGCCCAATCCTATGCATGCCTACTCTAAAATAAATCCCATTGTGTTCAGTGTGCATAGAACACACATTTCATTCGTAACAATGAAAATACATCTTGCATATCAGGTATTAACATTACGATTCATAACAGTAGCAAAATTACAGTTATAAAGTAGCATCGAAAATAATTTTATGGTTGGGGGTCCCCACAACATGAGCAACTTATAAAGGTGTTAGGAATATTGAGAACCACTGCTCTAGGAGGAAGCGATGATTGGTGTCACGTCTGTTCTGGAAACCAGATCGGAAAACAACACAAAAAGCCGCAAATTCAGAGCACCTTACTGAACAATGAGCAAAATCCAGGGTAACTATGGGGAGTCCTTGCTCTGGTGTAAGAACAACTTACTCTGAATTCCAATATGAATTTCCCATAGGTTTCACTAAAAAAAAAAAAAAAAAGCAGGCCTCCGTCAGTCTTGAAAGACTATGGTATCGTGCTCGGCGCTGCATACGCTGCATGCGAAGCACAAAAGCCTGGGTTAGATTGTTATGGAGGATAGGCTGTTACCCAAGCAGCAAATCCCCCTCTCCACGCCACTGAATTAGTCCAATGGAAAGGCAGGGCCAATACGATTGGATCCAGCTGCGTCACAGAGCTGGGCTAAGGACAGGAGCTCACCTGGTCTTGTGGGGCTAGGTGGTGCACTAGGTGGTGCAGTAACTATGGGTACACGTAAAGTCTCCTGTAGTTACTCTGGATTTGGGGGTATATCTTCCATAATTTCTAAATGGGTTTCTATGGTTCAAAAGGGCCTTGAAGGCCCTTACTTGGAGCCCAGTCCTATCCGGGCCTTAGGCTGCAATCCTAAACACACTTTCCTGGGAGTAGGCACCACTGAACACAATAGGGGTTACTTCTGAGTAGACATGCTGAATATTGAACTGTTACATTTCTAGAGTTCATGTCATGGCCATGCAGGGTCTTTTAAGGTGGCACAGACGTGAGTCCACAGTTACATGCTTCTAGGCTGCTCCTGCAAGTGGGGAAAGACACGGAACATGTGACAATGTCTCCAAGATGCTCCATAGGTCTAGGTGTTGCATTGTAAAGTGAAACATGGCTCAGGCTACGTAGTGGTTCAGAAGCAGGTAGGATTTATTTCAACTGCGCAGTTGGGTCTCCTCCGGGACATGCAAGTCCAAATCAGGAAGGGCAATCAAACAGAAACTGACAAAGTTTTATAACTCAGAAAGCAGAAGCATTAATATTCATGTCTGGCATCAGATGATTGGTTATACATGGAATATATCATTCAAAGCATACATAGTGAAATAGGTGAGGGCTGTAACTTTTGATTCCTGGAATCTCTCATCTAGATTCTTATTTTTAACAGAACGATAAGTTTCGTTTCTTGTCCAACTTGCCCAAGTAGAGCAACTCTGCTGATGCTTGCCTTGTGGTCAAGCTAATGGTCAACGTTTAGCAAGTTCAGCAGGATGGACATTTGCTTGATCAGCTTTTGACCTATTCTGGTCTTTCACAAACAGCAAACTGCATGACTCTATACAGACTTACTCCTTCTGGCCTGTATCATGCTGATATGATATATGGACAGAGGTATATGGACACAGGTGTATGAACACAAACTGCATCATAGGTAAGTGTGTAGAGGGGGGATAAGGTGGTTTTGAGGTGAGGCACCAACCTGCACTATAATTTTACTGTCTCTGAACCCTTCCTGATCTTTCATTCTCTTCAGATGTGCCCAGCTATATAGCTGTTGTGGGTTTAAGGAGACCCACAGGCCCAGTGGCATAGCTAGAGTGGGGTGGAGTAAGTCTTGAAGGGAGGCATGTAAGGAGCTGCTTCCTTTTGGAGCCATTCCAAGCAGGGAACTTCCTTCTCAAGAGCTTTCGGAGACCTGAATTCATCAAACCTGCGTTCATTAATCCTATGGTGTTGCATTTCCCTTGCCCTGCCCTTAAAGAGGACTGAAGCACACGTCTACTCATCAGTAAACACACTGTGCTGCTCCATTTTGTTTTCTAAAGGGCTCCGTTCATTTTTTCCTTACCAACCATCAGCTTGTCTGTTTCATGACCCACCATAAATTGGATTGTGTTTGACTCACAGTTAGAGACTTATTGGACATCAGTGACAGCTTTCTAGACCAAAAGTATGTAGCTGCTTTGTAATCCAGTGAGATCCTTCAAAGTCCAGACAAGATTGTGTAGATACTGTTAGTGGTTCAAACATTTAGCAATGGGACCACTTTTTAGAATAAGAATCTGTTAGGACCCATCCAGCCCCTCATCGTCATAAAGCCAGCATTGTCCAAAGATGCCTCCATGGACTTATGTCCCACATGTGCATGGAACACTGTTACCTTCCCACCAAGGTGGTACCTATTTATGTACTTGCATTTGCATGCTTTCAAACTGCTACGTTGGCTGGAGCTTGGCTAAAGATGAGAGATTGCTCTGTCTTGCAGTACTCGGAACTCAGAACAGAGTACTCAGAACACTTTACTCTGGATTGCAATATGAATATCCCATAGGTTTTCACTAGGTGGTGCAGCAACTACATGTGCACGTAATGTCTCTTAGGTGCTCCTGTAGTTACTCTGGATTGTAGCCTATGCCTCTGCAGTACCATACACACATTACCCTGTTAAAAGTACAGATCGGTAACATTTCCCTAAATGCAGTCACATGCCATAGTAGCATCAAGTCTATATATTAAAAATAAAATATTAAAGTTAATGGGGACCCACCTGAAATTGATTTACAGCCCTCCTAGTGGGTCCTGACCCAGAGTTTGATACACACCGGTTTAGATACGGTTGAGCAGACGGATTCCTAGAATGGTTTGCCAAGAGACTTTAGTCTTTCTCTGGGAAGCAACTACTTGGCCATCATCTGAAACCAGTGACCTCTCAATTTCTGGCAGACCTTTCAATTCCAAGGAAGACATCTCCTATGGAATTACTACTAGTACCACGTGACTGAGGGCACCCAGACAACCACCGTCTTCCGCACGCTCAGCTATCAGGAGCCTTGCTACGAGTCCAGACAGGATCCAGAATGTGGAGAAGGGAGGGAAATCCTTTATTCATTCTAATTAGGAACAACACTTTTTGGCTGTCTTAATCACATAAGGACCGCTCTCCTGTCTGGTGCTGGAAAATTCATTAAAATGTCTTCATAATTCCACGCCTTCTGTCTGGTGTGCATCACCTGGAAAATGAAAGAAAATGTATACCCTTTCAAGGTTCATTTAAGGAATGCTTGATCAAGTGAGAGGAGACCTTCTTCGAGAAGCACTGCCCTACTTTTGAAGCATGCTAAGCCGGACTGTACAATCTATTTATTTTTTAAAACCAGTCTTCAGTTTTATGTTTTCCCTGCCCTTCTATTTGAACCCCATTTTTTTGATAAAAGGGAGCACCAGTCATCTAATAATTAACTAAGGGTATGTGGCACCCCCTCCCCTTGAGATATTTCCTTCCCGTTTCTTGCCGGAGGAGACTCCCCTTCCCAATTTGGACAAGATTTATATGGCAATTATAATAGTGCTGGATCAAAAGCTTTCCAGTGAGATGTTTAGAGCAAGCTCTTGAGGGTACATGGGGTGAAATATAGGGAAAACCCTTCTCAACAGTGCACATTTTTGGAAGTGGGGGTTGCACATCTAGGATTGCGGCCCGAGATGGATGGCTAGTGTGTTTAAATACAAAAGCACATATGATTATAAGGTTCAATAGTTTGGTATACAGTTTGATAATTTGTTAATAAGACACACATAAGAGTGTTTTTTAAGAAGACTGTAACTGTGCAGTCACACAACTTCCATGTATTTTACATGAGCCAGAAACTTCATGGCTTAAAGCCCCATTTTTTCCTCCCATCACCCTAACATTCCTGAATAAGGCAACCAATACCTGTTTGTGTACCCCTCAAAAAGTACAAGTTGGCTCCTAGCTACTGCCTCCCACAACATGGAAGCAACAGAGCATCTTTAACATTGCTGCAGCACCCCAAAAGGGGGTTCCCAGAAAAGTGCTCCATTGACTGGGCCAGCAGTTCCCATACTTTTCAGAACTGTGACCCACCTTGGCTTCTACAGTGGTGTTGGAGAAAAATGTGAATTTCCATAACTGAGACTGGAAGTTAAGACCCCGGTTAACAAAACTGCATGCGTGACAATAAAGGCTACAGCAAGGCAAAGCTCAGCAAGGAAAACACCACATGTCATGTTGACTTTTTGGCATCTGAAGAGATGGTGGGAGGAAAGCCAGGGATTATGGCTTTCTCCTCTTTACGTTAAACAATGGTATTCATATGGGTTAAAGAACCAAGAATAGAAAGTTTAAGATAACCAGATATCAACAGGATGTAGAACCCGGATGGTCAGTCAAAAGATGCCCATGAGCATGGTCATGACCACCAGCATAAGCCATGAGCCACAAGCCATGGACTGATCATGAGCTGATCACGAGCTCAGGTGGTCATGAGATGAGAGCCAAAGAGAGACGAGGTATAGATGTGTTTTTTTAGGGTACCAAAGTATATATTAGGACAGGTTTAATAATAGAGAGGAGAGAATTGGATTCCAAATTGTATGAAAGGCCTTGCTGTATCCTGTGCTGTGCTGACAATAAAGAAAAGATGATGCAACTCAGTTTACAGCTGTGTCTCTCTTCTTGGAAAAACAACCTGCCAGCTGCAACGATCCAAAGGATAGATAACCCCCAAAAATATCTCTAACAGTGGTTTATGACACAATGCACCCTGTATAGCAATGGTCCCCGCAATTGTAAGACATTGCTCCTGGGGAGGCTTGGAAACCAGCTAGGGAAGCCATGGAATCCTTGTGAAAAAATCTACCACACTGTACAATGTGTAGGATTATAGCTCTAATGGGAACCATGGTCAGTGGCTCAGAAGGTCAAGGGATCTTGGGAACCACTACCGTGTATGTAATAGGTTGTGGGTTCAGCACAACCCAGAAGTGGCCTCTGGTGATTCTCAATAAGGTGCTTCAGGAAGCATCATTTTGGGGTTCCTGCACAGAGGGGACCAAAGACAGAGGGGGTCACGACCCACAGTTTGGGAAATGGAAGGCTAGGCAATTGAATATATCTTTCTTGGAAATACAGACTAAACCTAGCCCTTACCAGGTCATCGAATAGGCCTCCAAGAGAACCAGCCTCTGGTGACTGTCCCCTGATGGCCACCTTGCTAGTTTAAATATGCAGGCTTGGTTGGCAGTGCCACTTCCCTTGTGCAAGTACAACGACGGATGACACTGTCTCTCTTTGATGTTCAGAAGCAGCAAACAGCTAATAGTTCTTTAGCCACCAAAAGGTTCAGAAACTATAATTTTCCATGCTGTGCCTCCCTTACTCAAGGTACACAAGAACTGTTATTTTTTCACAGCAAACCCAGCAAGACCGGAAAAAATATGTAGCAAACTACTGAGCGAGTGACTTACATTATGGCAGGATCAGGACCTTCAGCACACGACATCTTGTCACTCAAATACAGAAAACACCAGAATAGAGACCCAACAGTTAATAACTGGTTTCTGAGGAAAGGCTGTATTTAATCAAATTTAACACAAACCTTTTTAAGACGAATTTACAGCACAATCCTAACCATGTCTACTCAAAAGTAAGTCCCATTGTATTCAATGGGTCTTACTCCCAGGAAAGTGTCTTTAGGATTGCAGCCTTAGTCTCCAAAATGAGGGCGTGCATCAGATTTGAAAGGTGCATTAGATTTTAATAAGGAATTTTGATTATAAGTACAGGTTACTGTTTTGTTAAGTTTACTATATTTTAATAAAAATGTATCATTGATCCATTGCTGTATAAAGTAGTGCAATTAGAACATAAACCCATTGTCATATTATTATCGTCAACATATAACCCATTGTTGTATGCAATAAAATTAAATTATTTGTGCATCACAAATGCCAGAAAACATTTTTTTTTACCTCTAGCCTTTTAAAACAGTGGATTATATGGTGCATTAGATTCGAAAGACACTTTCCTGGGAATAAGACCCATTGAATACAATGGGGCTTACTTTTGAGTAGACATGGTTAGGATTGTGGTCTTAATGATCTTGTTGATTGGTTCTCCAATCTGGTGTGAGAATAATGAACGCACCAATTATGTGGGATTTGGATATGGATGGGAGTATATAGAGGGAATTTTGGTGTGCCTTGTGATGCTTTTATCCTGTGTGTGTGTGGAGTGTGAAGTAAATGTGGACTTACATATCCGAATCTTCATGGTACTATGGACCCATCACATAACATATAAAAGAGGAATATATAGATTAGGGAAATCTAATCCAGTTTTCCTGTATCTCATGAGGCCCACCAGATTCCTTATGGACCACATAGGCCATGGAGATCTTTGAAGAAGGGATGAGAAGCTCGTCCTACATGCAAGAGAGGACATGATGCAAGTGGATGGGTACCAGGGTGGCGTCATGGCTGGTGTAACAAGAATTATGTGATGGCAGCAGACTTTCCAGGAATCAAGGCAAATGTTTGTCACAACCAGAGTATATAAAGGATAATTTCTTTTGAAATTATAAGTTTGCATTTTGACCATATATACTCTTCCATGTATATATCCATTATTGCTGGTATTGATTTGGTGAGAAAACAGCTCCCATAGACCATATTCAGTATGGCACCTGCTAGCTCCCTTATATGTTACTAGCAAAAAGCGTACCCGTGTTGTGGGAGTAACATTTTCCCATACGACATCCCCCCACGGCGCATCAACACCCCATGCAGAACTTTTCCCATGCGCATCATCCCCCCATGCGCATCATCCCCCATGCGCAACTTCCCCCATGCGCAACTTCCCCCATGTGCAACTTCCCCCCATGCGCATCAGTGCCCCATGTGCAACTTTCCCCCATGTGCAGCATCCTCGCCAGTGCAACCTCTTCCTCCGAACAACATCCCCCAGTGCACCAGGGTCTGAGCACCAAATTGGCTGGATGTTGTTCAGTCTCCCGTGTTAAGTATAGGACAGAAACATGTTGCCCCCTTTTCAGCCCCTGAAGGGTTAAATTTCTCCACTTGGGTTCTTGGTGGGTGTTCAGGTGACAGAAGGAACTCCCAGAATTCCATGCTTCAGGCCCAGCAGTTGGGGCGGAATGTTGCTGACTCAGCAAATCACAATGCAAAGTATAGGGAGGAAAACGCGTTGCGCCCCTTTTCACCCCCTTCCGGTTGGAATTTCCGAAAACCGGTTCTTAGTGCACCCCTCCGTCACGGAAGGAACACCCACCCCAATTTTCACGCTCCTAGGCCCAGCGGTTTTGGCAGGACGGTGATGAGTCAGTCAGTGAGTCAGTGAATCAGTGAGTCAGTGAGTCAGTCAGTGAGTGACTTTTCTCTTTTATATATATAGATTGATAATTCGGATTCTTCAGAGAGACATGAGGCTTCTGCAAGCGATTATTTGTGGACGAAGAGCGCCTTCACCGCAATTTCCTCCCTTCGAAGGAGTTTAAAGTCTCTACCATGTTTGGTTAAACAGACACTGAAATGACAGCTTATCCACAGCAAAGACTCTTAAATTAGAAAGAAATCTGGCTGACGTTGAGCCTAAGAAAATCTCTGGCATCCTTTTTTCACCCTGCAACTCTGTAAGGCATGAAATGTTTATTTAAAAAACTCAGACGTAGCTAGTGGGACTGAATAAAAATCAGTAACATAGGTTGCATCCTATACTCACTTTCCTAGGAGTAAGCCTTATTGAATACAATGAGACTTACATCTGAGTAGACATGAATAGGTTTGCATAGATGGTCTTTGCCATCATTTTCACCGTCCAACTTTTCTACAGGATGCCTGTACTCAGTGTGCCAATTTAAATGAATGGGGAATACGGAACATATGGGTTTTCACCAACAAAAGTGTATCAGTGATGTTTCTTGATGGATTAGCCAAAGTAATAAAAATGGGTGCCAGTGGAGTCAACGCCATTCAGCAGCCTTTTCTAACTCTTTTTTTGAAGAGGAATACAGCGATGCCTCACATAAAGAGCTTAATTCGTTCTGGAGGCATGCTCTTTAAGTGAAATGCTCTTTAAGTGAAGCAGATTTTCCCATAGGAAATGATGAAAACTCAGACGATTGGTTCCACAACCCAAAAATTATTCATATAAAAATATTAACTGGATGTAAAAATGATGACAAAACACTGGAACTGAATTCAAAACATGCATTCAATGTGCATGATCCTATGAAGTCTACTTAGGCTGCAATACTAAAGACACTTTCCTGGGAGTAAGCCCCATTTAACACAATGGGGCTTACTTCTGGGTAGACATGGCTAGGAGGCTGCTATCAAAGACACTTTCCTGGGAGTAAACCCCATTTAAAACAATGGGGCTTACTTCTGGGTAGACCTGGTTAGGAGGTTGCAATCAAAGACACTTTCCTGGGAGGCTTACCTGGGCTGCTGCTGGAGATTCAAGGTGGCCGGTGGGGGAACTTACGGGCAGTTAGGGGCAGCTGCCTCTGGCACCCCCAGGCAACTGGCCCATGTTGGGGGCAGTTAGAGGCAGCAACGCTGGCCAGCAGCCCTTTTAAAGAGCTTCCGTGCAGAGCGTCAGGGCTGCATAGCACGTGTGCCCATAATGTGCTTGCTTGTTAAGTGAAGCGGAACTTGTTATGTGAAGAAAGATTTCTTGGAAATTTATACTTGTTATGTGAAACACTTGTTATGTGTGGCGCTTTTTATGAGAGGTACCATGAGAGGTACCACTGAGATTCAGCTATAGTTTTGTAACCCATTCTTATCCAAGTTATTCAGAGTTTACTTACAACCCATTCTTACCCATTTCATTCCATGGTGGAGATTGCTCGAACCGTAGCTGGGAAGATCATTAGGACACATCAAACTAGGGGACACATCCCCATGTCCAAGTAATTTGTAAAAGTTAATTAGAATATTATTATAATTTTTTATTAGAATATTAACAGAAGATTCAAAGTCCAGTGGTGTAGCTAGATGGGGTGCAGAGCATTAAGTTTTGCAGGGATCCTCTCCATGGTGTGCTAGCAGCCCCTCCATTTCAGAGCCATTCTGGGTGATGGGAGCAAAATAGAGGTAAATGCCCCTATTTTGCTCCCACTGCCCAAGCTGGTTCCAAAGGGAAGAGACTGCTCTATTTCTACACGAGACATACTTTGGAGATGTCTCCCATGAAGGGGCAGCCTGTGTGATAATTAGGCTATCTAATTAATTAATTAAAATTAATTAATTAATCTGGTAGCTGTAATTAATTAAGGCACTCATACCTTGAAAATGTGATATATGAATATTTTGTCATTTGCAATGAACAAGAAAATTGGCTCACCTCCTAAAAAAAAGCAGGCCTCCGTCAGTCTTGAAAGACTATGGTATCGTGCTCAGCGCTGCATACGCTGCATGCGAAGCACGAAAGCCTGGGTTGGATTGTTATGGAGGAGAGGCTGTTACCCAAGCAGCAAATCCCCCCTCTCCATACCACTGAATTAGTCCAATGGAAAGGCAGAGCCAATACGATTGGATCCAGCTGGCATCGCAGAGCTGGCCTAAGGACAGGAGCTCACCCTGTCTTGTAGGGCCGACCTGGGTCTCGAACCCTGGCCTGCTGGTTAACAGGCACAGTGACTTAACCACTTGACCCACATAAAATGCTGATTTCTGGGCTTCATCTGCTTAATGACATCACTTCCTACTTAATGATGTCATTTCTGGTCCATAGGGAATGCCATGTCAATTATTCTACCTGCTTTATGGAATGGGTTTGACGCCACTCACTAAAGAGTCAATCGGAACATAAGGAACTACCAGATCAGAGCTGTTTAATCCCATTTCATTAGAAATGGGCCAATATTGATTGATTGATTGATTGATTGATTGATTGACTGACTGATTGATTGATTGACTGAGTCATTCATTCATTCTTTACCCATTTCAGATGGGAAGTCTTAGCATGGATCTCTGTAAAATCCCCCCCCCCCAATCCAGAGGTTATTCTGACACAACCTTCATTTTTTCTGAAGTTAGATCCATCACCCAACATCTAGACCTTGTCACTGCTCCCGAAAGAATTGGTTGCACCCAACTTTAATATAGATACCTATCAGGGATTCATTATGCCTGCCATTCATTATGTGTGAACGTATTATTATCTGTGAGGCCTCATTACACAAATAGCATCCATTCTGGTGCTGTTAGGTTGGTGCTCCTGAACACATTCTAAATGATCCGGAAACTTTGGCTGCCACCCAGCAGGGGTGGATTGTAGGTTGGACAATTTATTTTCACACAGAGTTTACCTTCAAAGGAGACGGCAATCACAAGGGTCAGCCGGGCCCTTAACTTGCCAACACTTCTCTGCTGGTGTCCTGCCCAACAAAGGCAGCAATCCAATCTGTATCAAGGAGGCTTCTCCAAGGAAGGTGGATTTCCTGGATAAGCAATGGCTTGGAATAATTTATTCTTCGCTTCCTGCTGGACTAACACAAAGGAAACACCACACATTTCGCCACATGGATGGCAGTTCCTGAAAGAGATTTCCTTGCAGATGGTCTTTTGCGGGAATCCTGCAACAGGATGATGTACAAATTCTTATGCACATTTCTATGTCTTTCCAAAATAATATCATCTGACTTCAAAATAAATAATGAGTAAAGCAGGGGCTTGCAAACCCCAACCCGGAAGCCAGATGTAGCCCTTGGCAAGCCTCAGTGTGGCCCCCCAAGAAGATCCCACTTACCCAAGGGTAAGCCATTTATATGTAAATTTATGTAAATTTATTCAAATATGAAACAAATTAGTTTTCCAGTCCCAATGTTAGAGAGATGATGTGGCCCTCCTGCTAAAGGGTTTGGAGACCCCCTGGAGTAATGTATATCAGTGCAGCCTTTTCTACAGACCAGTGACGTAGCTAATGACCATGTAACCTGGTGAAAACCCAGTGGGAGGTTGGAGGAGAGTAGTAGCAACTCAAGCCACAGGCCAGGCCAGCCCTTCCCCAGCCAGTTTTGCTCAGGGTACCACATGTCATAAACAGAAAAGAGGAAAAGACCCCCCCTTCCTCCCCTCTCTCTCTCTGTGTGTGTGTGTGTGTATATATATAAACTAGAACCAATGGGCCCAAACTGCAAGAAAGGAGATTCCAGTTTGATATCTGAAAAAAATTCCTAATGGTTTGGGCAATTTGGCAGTGGAACAGATTGCCAAGGGAGGTGGTGGACTCTCCCTCACTGAGGGTCTTCAAGCAGAGGCTTGATAAGCACCTATCAGAGATGCTCAAGGAGAATTTCCTGCTGCAGGCAGGGGGCTGGACTAGATGACCTCCTAGGTCCCTTCCAACTTTAGGATTCTATGATTGCTTTCACGTGTTTAATTTAAACACTGTATTATTTAATTTAAAACTGTTACATATAATTTATTAGGTGTAATTCATGGATTACAAGAAAGCTATATGCTGCCTGCTGACATGGAAAAGGAAGACATTAGAAGTCAAAATGAATATAAACTCACCAGATTTTCTTCCAGTGTTTGAAAGAACTTCCATTTTGTGATGCGTTTTTAGAAACATGTCTGAATTTTTCAGAACGGTTTAGTCTTAGACTGCCCTCTCTTGCTCAGTTACCATCACTTGTTCACTGTGATACTAGATAAGGACCAAATGATAAATGAATTTTAATATGAATCAGAGTATCACGCAATTGGAAAGGTATACATTAATCTCCTGTTGAGCCTGATGCTTAGGAAAAAGTTTTAAGATAGCACCTCAGTGTTCAGCCTGAAGACTTCATTGCTCCTTCTGAGGAAATAATCTTAGGGCAAAATCCAGAGTAACTACGGGGAGTCCTTGCTCTGGTGTAAGAACAACGTACTCTGGATTCCAATATGAATTTCCCATAGGTGATGCAGTAAATACGTATACGTAAATAAGTAAGTCCCGTAGTTACATGCTCCCGTAGTTACTTTGGATTTGGGGGTTAGTCTGAACTTTCCTCCCCACCCCAACTACACCTGTGCTTAAATTACACCCAAGCAAAATAGATATTTTCAGCTTGCAGGTTAAAATTTAGAATTTTTAAAAATCCCTTTGAATGTGATTCTCTTTAATGTTCGCTTTAAACTAAAACTCTAAGTTTGCGTTGAAATCAAAAATTGGAAATCATAGAATCATAGAATCATAGAATCATAGAATCATAGAGTTGGAAGGGACCTAGTAGGTCATCTAGTCCAACCCCCTGCCTGCAGCAGGAATTCCCCCTAGAAAATGAATGGTCACAGTTGAGAATGAACACTCCCCCCGCCCCCCATTGACACAATAGTAATTGCGCTGTTTAGATCAAAGGGGGGGGGGGTTGCAAGGTGGGGTCTTGGAATCTGGGCTTGCCTGGAAGTAAGTCTCATTGAACACAATGGGACTTGTATATAATTCAAATACACTAACAACAGGTTCTATGTCCTAATAACCTAAATTAACAACAGGTTCTATGTCCCATTAGTAACCGGTTCTCCGGACTAGGTGCTCATTAGCAAAGGGTTCTATAGAACCTGGGAGAACCCCCTGAAGCCCACCGATGGGTATGACAGTCTCAGCACATGAGCCTCTGTCAAGTGTGCCATGTTTGGAAGTGGAAGGGCTCTCCTGGCCACCCTTGCATCCAAATGATTGTAAACTGCAGTCATCTGGAAGCAGTTGGCGGTGGTGTGATGTGCCATGGCATGTCAGTGCCAAATTAGAATGCCATTCTTCAGGCCTGGGTACCATGCAATGGTGGTGAGGAAAGGGTGGGTGGGTGTTAGGTAGCAGAGGAGTGACCCAATCCATGGTGGGAAAATCCCCTGGCAATGCCGTCGGTGATCAATGTATGGGAGAGTGGTGTGTGCCACTCCGCTCCTTGGAGGAAGTGGGAATAAAAAGATCCAAAATAAACTGTAATTTTACACATTTGACACAATTCTAAGCAATTTAGATCAGCACAACTCATCTGTTTCCCCAATTCCACTTTTGTGTGGGGAGTCCAATGCATGTTGGTGCACCGGGGTTTTGTGACACTGGGTGACACTGAGGTTTTGTGACAACCCAGGCCAGCACAGGACTTATGCCAGCCTAACAAGTGCCGCCTTTTCTTGCAGTCCATACAATGACCCTTTAAGGTAGTCTTACGCTCACGGCAAAAGGGAGTCCACTGTAAGTTGCAATATTAACCCGGGAAGTAATGCTTTGCAGTTGAGACCATCACAGAGCAACCTAAGCATGTCTACTCAGAAGTGTCTTCCACTGACTTCAATGGGATTCAGTTCCAGATAAATGTTTATAGGAATGGAGCTATGCAAGGCTGTGAAATATGAATTCAATGGAACCAGGTAAAAAAACGATGGTATAAATATATTGACTACAATTCCACTATAAAACAATTCATTATAATCTCAGCATTTCAAAATGAATGAAGAATTCATTGTGAAATCTAAACTCAGCCTTTCAAAAGGGCAGTCAAAACAAATCATATTAATAAGGCTTGCTAACTAAGATAAGGCAAGCTACTAAGAATCCACACAAGGGCTAAAATGGAAAAATATACATAAACAAGTCCAGATTGTCATGGAAATAATAATTAATAAGTGTAAAAATAAGACACCCGGGAAAGAAAGTTACTCTGACATTTGTAAATGAAGTTTCCTATATTCATAGTAAATGAAAATTATATATGTGGGGCAACATGGTACGCATGGATGGATATTTTAATGACTGTTCTTCTTAAAATCTGGGGTGTTTCACCTTTGTCGTTCCCTGGAATGGCTCCAAAGGGGAAGGGCCCCTTGTGTGCTCCCTCCAGGACTGACTACTCACCCCCCTCTAGCTATACCACTGAGTTGCTCCCTTGCTCTTGATGCGGCTTATCCTGGGGTAAGAAGGCAAATTCCTATTACATCGAGGAGACTTCTAGCATTGCAAAACAAACAAATAGGATGTAAGCTGGTCTCCCTATATTGGTGCGAAGAAGGGGGTGGATAGGATGAAGCTAACAGTGTTATAGAGGGTCAGGCTACAAGATTTGTGACAGTCTGGCTATGGGGACAGAAAGATAGGCATCAAAGATACAACCAAGATCATTCCTGATTCAAGAGGGAAGAAGCTAATGGAGAGAGACTATCAACTCATCCTTTTTTGCACTGTTTATTCAAGGGACTGGGAGCAGGGGGGTAATTCACAGCAATAGATTGAAGGAAAAAAACACAGATTTTTATTTACATGGATTTGACTCAAATGCCACTGCAAATCACTACAAATCACTGCAAAAAACAGCTTTCCTACTGAAATTGAGAGGGAGTCATGCAAGCAATCAGCTGAGCCAGGCAAAGACAAGGGTCCTTTACATTTCTAATTGATGACTTTCTCTACAACAGTAAGAAAAGCTGTTTTTAAACAATTGTATAGAGACATACTTTTTATTTTTTTCAAATTGCCTTTATTACATTTTTAGTATGAGAATGCAGTCCCAGAATCAAACCTCTGAAGCTATTGAGGCACCATCTTATTCCATTAGCAGCAATGGAGGAGCAAGAAACCAAGAAATTGGTTTTTAAAGATATTTTTCCACTGTTTTTTTTAACCACAGATTTTTTTTCTATGGGACATTCCAGAATGGAACCATAGTTGATAACGAGGGACACCTGTAAATTTGTTGGTCTATAAGGTACAACAATACCCTTTGTCCACATGTTCCAATTCCAGAATTAATGTTGAAAATTGTAAGTTAAACCAGAATTTAGGAGCGGGAGAAGACGGAGCATACAGAGATAAATAAAAAAAATAGAATGAGGAAAAGCCTCTTGTTCCCTTTGACAATCAAAGAAAGACACCTCGGAAGAAAACAGATATTTGGGGAAATTTACACTTCTGTACTGCAGTCGCTTGACACGAAAGCTCACATTACCAAAATCTTTAGCAGAGTGATAATGACACCATGAATTTCGCAGTTGATCTATATTTCTCTCAAGTGAAAAAAGTGTGTGTGTTGTGTTTGTGTGTGTGTGTGTGTGTGTGTGTGTGTGTGTGTGTGTGTGTGTGAGAGAGAGAGAGAGAGAGAGAGAGAGATGTATCTTGCTGGACCATCACCACCGAAAAGGGCAATTACTCAGTCTGCTGTCGAGCAAATATTTTACGTCTCTTTGCCTCCGCACTTGAAACATGTCTCCCCAGCTCCATAAATATTTTGTTCCAGTATCGCAGTGGTCAATAAAACTAAATGTGACCTTGTGTAAAATGTGCTGGGTTTTTAATTGCAACAGTGTTATATATTAGATTAGGGCTAAATGTATTATGTTGTCAGCCAATATGTCAATTCTGGCAGGACACCAAGGCTGGGACGATGGCTCATTCTTTGCAATCTGTATTGCTGGCCTGACGCCGGGGTTTCTGAGCCATTTCTTTTGCTTCCGTCATATGATGATGAGGAAAAACATAATGTTACAGTATATATCAATTTGTCACCATAGCATGGGGGGAACATGAAATTGTCCGGTTATCTGATCAATCTTCACAGGGCAAAATCCAGAGTAACTACGGGGAGTCCTTGCTCCGATGTTACTCTGTATTGCAATATGAATTTCCCATAGGTTTTCACTAGGTGGTGCAGTAACTACAGATGCACATAATGTCTCTTACATGCTCACAAAATTACTCTGGATTGTAGGGTTAGTACATAAATATTGTTTTCTTTTTTCCACATTTTAGGCACCATCAACCCCAAATCATGTATGTACATTAAATAACAGGTGTGGGGGTATGTTCATACATTCTACTGGCTGTGCCTGCTACTGGGAAATGAATACATGTTGCATCCCAATCATAAGAACATAAGACGACCCTCACTAGATCAGGCCAAAGGGCCATCTAGTCCATCTTTGTGTATATCACAGTGACCCACCAGTTGCTTCAGGAAGCATAAAAGATAACAAAGGACCTGCATCCTGATGCCCACCCAGTGGTAGGCTTCAGGGGGTCCTTACAGATTCTATAGAACCCTTTGCTAATGAGCGCTTGGTTCTGAGAACCGGTTACTAATGGGACATAGAACCTGTTGTTAATTTATTTGAATCCCACCACTTTGCCCACCCCTGCATCTGGCATTCTGAAGTAGCCTATATCTAAAATAAATAGGTTGCAATACGGAAAGGCAACCCTTTTCTGCCATAAATGTGTCCAAGCCAATCATAAAAGTATCTAGCAAAATAGCCTGGTTCCAAAGCAAAAGACATCTGCTTGCACAATGCATTGCAGAGCACAATCCTAACCATGTGTACTCAAAAGTAAGCCCCATTGTGTTCAATGGGTCTTACTCCCAAGAAAGTGTCTTTAGGATTGCAGCCTTAGAGCTTTGCACCCCTCTAGCTATGCCACTGTTCAACACTAATAGCAGCAGACTTTCCATACCTTGCTCCATCCAACCCGATGTTCCTCTAAAAGGAGAAATTCTGTGAGCTTATCTCTGAGCAAAAGAAAGGAATACAAATCCTATCAGCTTATTATGATGAGTGAATCTATTAAAGCGTATCTTAAAGCAGGCACAAGCATTATTCCTTTCTGTAAACCCCTGCAGAAATGTGGAGGTAGCTTATATTTGTTGTTCCCAGATAAGCTGGCCAGGAAACAACATCGTATAGGTAACAATGGAGAAAGTGGTGCACCCGACATTTACCTTTGAGTTCAGCTTACAAGCAGTAGGGAAATCGGGGGCATTATTTTCGTGAAACCCACCACGGCTTTCTCAATTGGCTATGTAGGGTGGAAGAAACAGGATCTGTTATTGAACAGATTATCAATGGTGAACAATTATCGAACAATTATCAATCGTGTCACTTGCGTTTGCATCACCCAGTGCATGTCACATCCATGAAGGACCTCCATGCACTGAGGCTTGCCAACTTGGGCACCGTGGCCACTGACCTTTTGGCCACCCCACTGACCTTTTGGCTAGAACTATTGACAGAGATATTTCAGCGTGGTTTATTTCACTGCATTGTGCATGAAATTACAAATCAAATTATATATATTATATAATGGTAGTATTATTTGAAAATACCAAAATTTAAATTTTTTGGCCAATAGTGGTGTCACCCTCCCTGTGTGTGTCACCTGGAGAGGCCTCCACCCCCTGCACTCTCCAACGTTGCTTTTATTAAATTTAATTATTACTGGTCATAGGCTTAAAAGAGAATTGTACAGTGGTACCTTGGTTTATGAGCATAATTTGTTCCGGAAATGTGCTTGTAATCCAAAACACTTGTACATCAAAGGAAATTTTCTCATAAGAAATAATAGAAACTATTTCCCATAAGAAATAATGGACAAATCATCCCACAACCCAAAAAATATTCTTATAAAAATGATTACTATACTGTAATATAATATATAATAATAAAGAAAATACAAAATGTAAAGAAAAATAAAACAAATTAATCTGCACTCAGTGTCTCAGGTCTCTCAGACTGCAGTCTGCCTCCCATTTTACATAGGAGTGAGCTCTACTGATTATAGTAGGGTTTACTTTAGAGTAGACATGCCAGGATAGGTTGCTGAGGCTCCTTTCCATTGCCCCCCTTACATAGAAGTGAACCCAACTGATTATAATTGGGCTTACTTTAGAGTAGACATGCAAGGCTAAGGCTGCAATCCTAAACACACTTTCCTGAGAGTATGTCCTGCAGAACACAATGGGACTTACTTATGAGTAGACATACATAGGATTGCACCCTAGGTCTCTCAGGCTCCTTTCCATTGCCCCCTTTACACAGGAGTGACTGTAATAGGCATACCCTACAATCCAGAGTAACTACAGGAGCACATAAGAGATATTACGTGTACCCGTAGTTACTGCAGCACCAAGTGTAAACCTATGGGAAATTCACATTGCAATCCAGAGCAAATTGTTCTTACACCAGAGCAATTTACACCCGTAGTTACTCTGGATTGCGCCCTTACTTCAGAGTAGACATGCATAGACTGGTCTCTCAGGAGAGGCTGAGCTTATGGTGGAGTGACGAAACTAGCTGTATCCCGGCCAGGACTATTTTTTCACTTATCAAGACATCACTCGTATATCAAGTTAAAATTCATTAGAAATTTTTTGCTGATCTTAAAAAACACTCTCAATTCAAGTTACTCTCAATCCAAGGTTTTACTGTATGTCTCTGTAAGGATTATGCTGGTAATGCAGAATTGATTCTCCATATGATGGAAGCTACAAACATAGGCATATGAGAGCTATTGACAGTCTGATGGTGGGGGCCGACACCACTATTGGTCAAAATGTTGGTATTTTCCAATAATACCATCATATATCATTCGATTTCCTGAAAAATGCAATAAAATAAACCATGTCGAAATATCTGTGTTCCAGCAAAAATTGTAGCCAAAAAACCCCTAGCGGGGTAGTACATTGCTATGCTCACTGCCCACGTTATTGCCATGTCCATTGCATAGGGACGATGTCTTGGCCTCCTGCAGGGTGTGATGCAAACCCTAGTCATGCTTGCCTTCTGGATGGGAATGACCTTGTTGCAGAAAGCTTCTCATACTGCTATTATCTGATCGAATCTTCTGGTTGCAGCTTGTGTTTTATTGCTATTATTATGCTGCTTCCTTATTGTTATTTTAATTAGTTTTAATTGCGTAGTGATAATTGGGAAGCCACTTTGTTATCGTTGGGCAAAAAGAGGGATAAAATGGATTGCAATAAGATAAAATAAAGACACAGTTGTTTATTCCTCGACTCCTAAGGATGCTTTCAAAATTCATCTCTTCCTGGATCAGTGTTTTGCATTAGCTGATCTTCCAAAATAGAACAGAGTCAACAGAAATAGTCCATGATGATGATGATGATGATGATGATGATCCATAAATACACAGCAAACAATTTCGTGCTGGTTTCATTCACATCACCAGTCGGACCCTTCCCAAGAGTCTAGGACTGTGTGATGTAGCGGCGTATAATTCGTGCTGATCCCAGATTAATTTGTGCTGATCCCAGAAGAGCGGCTTTCTGCAGTTGGCAGAGTGATATTTTATCAGTGCCAATAGTTTTCAGGTGCCTGCCAAGGTCTTTGGGCACTGCACCCAGTGTGCCAATGACCACTGGAACCACTGCACTGGCTTGCACCAGATACGCTGTCATTCGATACTTAGGTCTTGGTAGCGGGAGATCTTTTCCAGTTGTTTCTCCTCAGTTCTGCTGTCACCTGGTATGGTGATGTCGACAAGCCACACCTGACTGCTTTCTCTGATGGTGATATCTGGAGTCTTGTGTTCCAAGACCTTGTCCGTCTGTATCCTGAAGTCCCACAGAAGCCTGACTTGCTCATTTGCAGCCACTTTTTCAGGCTTGTGGTCCCACCAGTTTTTTGCCACTGGCAGATGATACTCTTGGCATAGATTCCAGTGGATCTTCTGGGCCACAGATTGTGCCTCAGTTTGTAGTCAGTCTGCGCGATCTTCTTGCATCCACTTAGAATGTGGTCGATGGTTTCATCCACTTCTTTGCAGAGCCGGCATTTGGGGTCACGGGCTGATTTGTCAATTCTGACCTTGATGGCATTTGTCCTGATTGCCTGTTCTTGGGCAGCAAGTCTCAGGCCTTCCGTCTCCTTCTTCAGTGTTCCACTCGTGAGCCACAACCAGGTCTTATCCTGATCCACTTTTCCTTCCATCTTGGCAAGGAACTGGCCATGCAGTGCTTTCTTCTGCCAACTGGCAGTCCGAGCCTGGATTGCACTTTTGTGATACTCATAGTTGGTCTGCTGCACTTTCAACAACTTTCTCTTGCTGACTTCAGTCAGAGCAGATTCCTGGCTTTCTCGCACATCATCTGCTAGGGCATGTTTTTCTTCTTCCACCGACTATTATTATTTCCGACTTTTCCTACTACTACTATTATTACTATTACTATTACTATTATTATTATTATTATTATTATTATTATTATTATTATTATTATTATTATTATTATTATTATTAATGCTGTAGACTGTTGTATTTGGAGTCAAGCAGCCTGCCATGCAAAAAAAACGTTTTAACCCAATTGAGATGAGGAGAAAAACCTGAAAGATCCAGTTCGAAATCCCTTTTTGACCGTGAAACTTCTTGGGTGAACTTGGGCTAGTCTCAATCTCAGCCTCACCCACCTCACAGGGTTGTTGTGAGGACAACAGGAGGGTAGGAACTAAAACTTTGTAAGCCGCCTCAGGCATTTGACTTGGCAAGGGAAAAGCAGGAAATAAAATTAACCAACCAACCAACCAAATAAATAAACAAGCAAGCAAGCAAGCAAACAAACAAACAAACAAACAAACAAACAAACAAACAAACAAATAAATAAATGTGTCCCATAATGTTTCAAGCCCCAGTTGAGGGAAATTTGGGGGCAACATAGGGGCTGGCTGGAGCTGCTGCCAAGGCATGTGGCAACCACAAAGTTGTGAAAATATGCACTATCATCAACACTGCCTGCCTTCTATCTTCCAGGAATTTTGGGGAGGTCTTGCTAATGATAGCATGTCATGGCATTATTTATTTGCAGAGCACTAACAGTGCAATCCTCTGGATGTCTACTCAGAAGGTTAAATCCCATTATTTTCAGGGGGACGTACTCCCATATAAGTGTGTATAGGATTTCAGCCTAAGTTTTTCAGGTGACTGAATGCACAGTACAAATAGCCTCTTCGGAGACTTTCTCAACAGTAGGAGTAAACCAAAGGTGAATATCAGAGAAGGTGATCTATTCTAGAGAAAAGGAAAATGCCACTGGATTTGATCCATCATCCACCTTCTTTCCTGCCCCATCACAACTCTGTTCCACCCCCACCCAACCTCATTCAATCCCCTTCCCTGTCTTCCTCCCACCCCATTTGTGGATTTACTTGCTCTGGCTGATTTCTGTTGGCCCATCAACACACAGATTTTCATTCTTTTCCATCTCACGTCACATTGACGAGGTGCTAAAATTGTCAAGGGACACCATTAGTTGTTTGACCATTAACAAAGCACACCATGCTGCTGATAGGGGGCTTCAGTCTCCCAATTGCCCTATATATGATCTTCCCCAAAGTCTCATGGTGCACCATCGATGCAGACCATCAGTGGCACACAGTGGTCGAAAATCACTGCCTTCTATGCCAAAACAGCCATTGGCAGTGGCGGTTTCACTCCCTCCGTGCAATGCTAATTATACTTGCAGAGGAGGTGGACAGAACTGGGCCATTACTGAATTTAATGTATCCTTTCCAGTTGTCACATTTTCATCACCACAAAACAGTTATTTTTTTGATGCAACCCTCCCTCCCTCTTCATTTCATATCATTCCATTGATAAGCATTGATCCCTTCACAGTCAATAGATTTTCCCAATGCACACATGTGTAGATTTTCCCCAAGACACATATGCATGTGTTACACGTGTCTTAGAGCAGTGGTATTCAAGCATTTCAGCCTGGAACCCCTTCTCAAATTTAAAAATCTGTCCAGTACCCCCTCTCAAACTTACTGGGGTGTTCTTCCATGTCTACTTGGAAGTAAGTCCCATTGCATTCAATGAGACTTACTCCTAGGAAATCCCAGTGCCATATTTCAAGATGGTGGATCCCACCTTCTTACGACCCTCCTGACCCACTTTGAAGACCATTGCATGCCCGATAACACAGAGCAGTGGCATAGCAAGAGGGGGTGAAAAACACGATGTTTTGTAGGGATCCTCACCGCAGCAAGCAAGTGGCCCCTTACACTCCCTTTTGGAGCTATCCCAGATGTGGGGAACAAAACGGAAGCATAAGTAAGGCTCCGAAGGGTGAGGCTCAATACTGTGGTGAGGCTTCCTGCAAAACTTAGTGCTTTGCACCCCCTCTAGCTACGCCACTGCATAGCTACAGGCATTTCAGATGCAACCGACTCCTCTTATTCCTCGGAGGCAAGCGACGACACCAAATCTTATGCTGATTTATTGGAGATTTATGCAGTGACATACATTGGAATAGCTCTTGAATAACGGTGTGTACAATTAGGAGGCTTCAGGTTTTTACAACCTTTGGAAGAGATTGATTTTTGGTCACTCCTGTCTCTGCCGCATTTTAAGGCCAGGCCGTGATGTAAACAGACTCTGACCCGACTGAATATTTATCGAAGTGCCAAGCTACATTCTCGGACTGAATAATTCTTAACCACCAAGGAAGCCTCCAGTGTTTTGTTTAGTAAATCACTTAACGGGGAGGTCACACTGTAAGTGTGCTCGGGTTAAACGACATTTCTTATTGAGTAAATACAGATAAGCCTTCCTGGGAGAAATTCTAATTGGGTATAAGAAAAGCACGCTGTCAAGAGGAATTGCATCAAGATCTACTATAAGCAAGTAATGTTCTCGCTCATTTATTCCTCAAATCTTTAGCACCTGGACCCACTTTTTATAATGACATTTTATTGGGACCCACCTAAATTTATGGGATTAAAAAGTTTCTTTTTTACCATTTCTGTTTTTAAGTGGGTATGTTGCCTTTTGGGAAAGTGTTTATTGATCTTCCTGTTCATTGGATCAGGACCAATTGGATGGCTAATTGATTGGATATAAATGAATGATTCAAAAAGAGCTGAGATACTGTTACCCACTTGTGAGTAAATGGACAGGTTTGGCTCAGTTTCACTTTCCGTCAGCTCAATATATTTTCACAGTCAACTTATCAGCTTGTCAGCGTCATGCTCCACCAAAAATCAGGTGGCAGCCCATAGTTTGAGAACCACAGATCAGCATGAAATTCAAGGATTGGCAAAGGATACTGTTGCCATTGAACATGGACCTGGATGCCAAAATAAATGGGAACATCATTAAGGCGCTTATCTGTATTCATATACTATATCTTGTTTATAGGTCTCCCATATCACTTCTAATTTGGCTCTTGAGAGTGCAGCTGATAAGGACTGCAATCCTAAAGACACTTTCCTGGGAGCAAGACCCATTGAATACAATAGGGCTTACTTTTGAGTAGACATGGTTGGGATTGTTCTCAAAGTCACATCAAGATTTGAGGGATCCCTCAATCCTCTGGTGGATTCCATACTATGGAGAGTTCTTTATGGATGCGTTCAGTGGTGGGATTCAAATAAATTAACAACAGGTTCTATGTCCTAATAACCTAAATTAATAACAGGTTCTTTGTCCCATCAGTAACCGGCTCTCAGAACCAGGTGCTCATTAGCAAAAGGTTCTATAGAACCCGTGAGAACCCCCTGAAGCCCACCACTGGATGCGTTCATATCTCAAGAAGCAAAGCTCCTTGCAGCCTCTGGAAGCTTTCCGGTTTCCCCAGAATGACCCTGATGCAGCATCAGTTGGGAGGCACTTTTTAGAAACAGTCCTAATAGAAGCACAAGAGAAAAATGCGCCCTGGATCAACATGTAAAGGATTCCTCAAGTGCATGGGGCAGTGACATCACAACATCTTGTACATCTTCTGGGTTATCGCAACATCTTCTGGTTTATCCCTGGAGGAGGACGTGTTCATTCTGGCTGCTTTCACACCTCATTCCATCTCTTTGGAGGATGGAGATCTCCATAGGAGAAGATAGGAAGATAGGAAGTGCATGGAGTCACCAGTGTCACCTTCTCCAAAGAGAATCCTAAAACAATTACTTGTAGCACAAGGCAGTTCTTCCTACTGGAGGGGGTGGATGCTGTGGCCACTTCACGTGCCTTCTCCAGCCTTCACAGGATAAGGAAATGGGTCTCAAAGCTTTCAGTACTTCCTTTCCAAATAGGGGAAATCCTGAGAAAAGCCTTGGTGAACCCAGATCACGTGCCTCTCAGGATTTTCCCCTACTTTCCTGCACTGAGTTCAGTGCCTTTTGGGGAGATCGGTAGAGTATGTATGTATGTATGTATGTATGTATGAATGTATGTATGTATGTATGTATGTGCCTGTTAAACAGCAGGCCAGGGTTCAAGACCCGGGTTGGCCCCACAAGACAGGGTGAGCTCCTGTCCTTAGCCCAGCTCTGCGACGCCAGCTGGATCCAATCGTATTGGCTCTGCCTTTCCATTGGACTAATTCAGTGGAGTGGAGAGGCGGGATTTGCTGCTTGGGTAACAGCCTATCCTCCATAATAGTCCAGCCCAGGCTTTCATGCTTCGCATGCTGCGTATGCAGTGCTGAGCATGATACCATAGCCTTTCAAGACTGACGGAGGCCTGCTTCTATGTATGTATGTATGTATGTATGTATGTATGTATGTATGTATGTATGTTTAAATAAATAAATAAATAAATACAAACATACATACTCTGCCATAGATTAATGAACCTTGTGATGTCAACAGCTTTCTGATGACAAATCCAAGCACATAGCAGAAGCTGTAGTACTATTGACCAGTTGCAGACAGAGAGCCTGCCACTTAGTGGTTCCCCCCCCTTTTTTTTTGAATTTGTTTCTAAATCTTTTAATCCACTTTTTAGTATATTAATGAATTTGGGTGGTTTACAAAGCAGGCTTTAAATAAAAGACCTAAAATCAGCATTAGCCGGAGCAACATCACTAAAAACAAGAGCTGATTAAAAGCCTTGTCACGAGACATTCTCATCATTCAGAAATGGTTGAGGATAAAGAACATTCTCCTGTGCCTGTTTAAAGGCATTTAACAGGACAGAGACTGATATTTCCGATCCCTTGGGACAATGCAATCCAAAGCGTGTCTACTCAGAAGTAAGCTTCATTGTGTTCAACGGGTCTTGTGTTTAGGATTGCAGCCTTAGTTCTGCCAGTCTAATGTGGATCCTGCAAAACCTAGTACTCTGCCCCCCTCTGGCTATGCCACTACATCGCTCCTGTCTCCATCTCCTCCTTTTTCTTAACATAGCTACCTGCACATTACCATACAATGGGAAAATCAGATAATCAGAGAGTACATCTATCAAGTTTCACCATTGATAAGTGATTTAATTTCAGGCTTAGTTTGCAGATTCCCCTCTGAATGGGGACACTAATTAAAGTGGTTTGATAACAAAAATTACAAGCTATCAACTCAATGTCTGGTTCCTTGACAGCATTAAGAAAATGTGCACCCAGAGAAGCATTTCTTAAGGGGGAAGTCAGCCTCGTTGAAAACGAAGCTCAGGAAGTTAGCAGGGGTAGATGTCAGTCAATAAGTAAGCAGCAGAATTTAGTAGATTAGAAGTTCATCTGACTAATAGAGATACGTATCACATTTATTTATATTTCAACACTTTATCCCATCTCTTTTCCTGAAAAAGTCTCAAGATCTCCATATCAGCCTTAAGCCTCAATGTCCATTTGAAATATACAGTTTTGATGGAGAAGTACAATATTTTGGAAGGGATGAACGGAGTGGAGAAGAGCTCCTTTCCCATTCACATAACACCAGAACTAGGGGGGAATGTTAAAACTGAAACTGAATGTTAGGAGGGTCTGGACAGAGAAAAGGAAAATTTCTTTACCCAGTTTGCAATTTATCTGTGGAACTCCTTGCCACAGGATATAGTGAAGGAAGCTGGCAGCTGTCCAAGAAGGGACTGGGCAAATTCCTAGAGGAAAGGAATATCACAGGTTACAAGCCATGAGGGGTGTGTGTTGATGTGGACAACCTCTAAATGCCAGTTGCAGGAGATGGCACCTGGATGCAAGTGACACATCTGCTCCCTGAGATATCTGGTGGGCCGCTGTGTGATACAGAAAGCTGGACTAGATGGGCCTTTGGCCTGTTCCACTGGAGGCTCTTCTCACATTCTTGAACAAAATCGTAAAGACTGTCTCATAGAGCACAATACTAACCATGTCTACTCAAAAGTAAGCCCCATTGTGTTCAATGGATCTTACTCCCAAGAAAGTGTGTTTAGGATTGCAGCCATATATTGCTTTGTTGTGGTCTTTCTAGAAGTTCAGAAATGTGTTTGGCCAAAGCAATGCTCTTCCAAACTACAAACAGGATTATTCACAATTATCTATCTATCTATCTATCTATCTATCTATCTATCTATCTATCTATCTATCTATCTATCTATCTATCTATCTATCTATCTATCTATTTATTTATTTTCAAAATTATTTATTAGTGCCCTGCCTTTTCTACCTAAAAAAGGATACCCAATCAATATACCAAAAGCCAATGACCATCTCGTTCCACATCACTCTGCCTGCACAACGTGGACATTTGAAATCTGCCTCACATTCCTTCGGGCAGAGAATCATAGAATCCTAGAGTTGGAAGGGACCTAGTAGGTCATCTAGTCCAACCCCCTGCCTGCAGCAGGAAATCCCCCTAGAGCATCCCCGACAGGTGCTCGTCGAGCATGTCAATCCGATCTCTCACTTTCCTTTAACAAAATTCAATTTAAAACAACAGGAATGTTTTTGGTAAACATGATTTAACCCTTAGATGACCAACTGGATTTTTTGTTCGGCAATTATAATTTATGCAAATTAGGCTATTTTTAGATGGTCATCTAGGGTGGTGATGGAAGATGCCAAGACCATGATGGTAGGCTTACAAGCGTGTATCAGGCATTTTAATTTTCTCAGAAAATAAATATCAAGCTACACCAAAGGGTTGCTTCCTCCACCACCACATCACAGCCATCTGAGCTTTTTAGTCTCCTGTTTTTTTAGGTCTGGCTACTTCCTCTGCATAACTCTTTTATTATGGTTTTAATCAGTTTTTAATCACTTTAATCAGTTTTTAGTGTAAATGTTTTTATTTATTTTTTTAAGTTGCTTGTTTTAACTGTTTTAATATACAGCGGTGCCTCACATAAAGAGCTTCATTTGTTCCAGAGGAATGCTCTTTAAGTGAAACGCTCTTTAAGTGAAGCAGATGTTTCCATAGGGAATAATGGGAACTCAGACAATCGGTTCCGCAACCCCCAAAATATTCATATAAAAATATTAACTGGATGGAAAAATGATGAGAAAACACTGGAACTGAATTCAAAACATGCATTCAGTGTGCATGATCCTATGAAGTCTACTTAGGCAGCAATCCTAAAGACACTTTCCTGGGAGTAAGCCCCATTTAACACAATGGGGCTTACTTCTGAGTAGACATAGTTAGGAGACTGCAATCAAAGACACTTTCCTGGGAACCTTACCTAGGCTGCTGCTGGAGGTTCAAGATGGTTGGTGGGGGCACTTGGGGGCAGTTAGGGGCAGCTGCCTCTGGCACCTCCAGGCAACTGCCCCCAAGTTGGGGGCAGTTAGAGGCAGCAGCGCTGGCCGGCAGCCCTTTTAAAGAGCCTCCGTGCGGAGCATCAGGGCTGCATAGCACGCATGCCTGTAGTGCGCTTGCTTGTTACGTGAAGCGGAACTTGTTATGTGAAGCAAGCTTTCCTGGAAATTTTTGCTTCTCATGTGAAACACTTGTTAAGCGAGGCAGCACTGTATTGGATTTTATTGTTGCATTGTTTGTAAGCCGCCTTGAGTCCCTCCAGGAGAAAGGCGGGACAGAAATAAAGTTTTTATTAGTATTAGTATTAGTATTAGTATTAGTATTAGTATTAGTATTATTATTATTATTATTATTATTATTATTATTATTATTATTATTATTATTACAACTGATCCCTGAGTTGCTGCTTCTGGAAGGCCAAAGATCACCCAGCCTTAAGTGTTATATCAATGCAGTAGTTTTTAATTTATTTATTTTTTTGCCTTCTTCCTCAAAATAATAGGAGGAGAATCTGTTCTCTTTCAGGCAAGCATCTCAACCCATCCTTGCTTTGGCACAGAATAAAAAAGAGGTCAATTTGAAGTGGAGCATAGATAGTAGATATCTGGTGCCTTGTGATTTATTGGAACCGTGCGAGGATGTAATAGTTTTCTCGTCCTATAATAATGATAATTTGAGGACTCTGTCAGTCCACTTTCTTCACTTGGGTCTGGGCCAGACCAGGTTGCGCTCAGACAGCATCTGCAATTTCATTAACCCGAGGTCACCTGCTTTCTTCAGCTGTAGTTACCTACAAGTGCATTTAAACTGAAGGTGACAAGCCGAAGATCAGGTCAAAAGAGGTGCATGAGGTCCTGGTTGGCAAGGCAGGGTGGTGCACCAAGCATAAACACCAGTGCAAATTAAATGCACATCACTGGCTTTGGCTGTCAAAAATAATGTGCTTCCTGCCACATGGATTAATTGTAAAAAACATTATAATTTGAGTTCGTATTCTGTTGCACATTGATATATTATTTGTATTCTTTACCTGTTTTGCTACAACACTAATACCTGAATTGGGCTGTGGGTGGCGCAAGTGGTAAAGACGCTGTGCCTGTTAACCAGCAGGCTAGGGTTCGATTCCCGGGTCAGCCCCACAAGACATGGTGAGCTCCTGTCCTTAGCCCAGCTCTGCGACGCCAGCTGGATCCAATCGTATTGGCTCTGCCTTTCCATTGGACTAATTCATGGTGTGGGGAGGGGGGATTTGCTGCTTGGGTAACAGCCTATCCTCCATAAAAATCCAACCCAGGCTTTTGTGCTTCGCATGCAGCGTATGCAGCGCCGAGCACGATACCATAGTCTTTCAAGACTGATGGAGGTCTGCTTTTAAGTGCTGAATTCTATCCTTCCCCTTCCTAGCAATGCAACCACACTAGAAATGTGTGTACTGCATTCTGGGGGGAGGGTTGCAAAAACCACAGCAACAAACGCTCCCTTTGACAGGGAAAACCCACAAGTGATGTCATGACATCACATGAGATCATTACTCCAGGCACCAGGGCAGAGCATTATAGCTCTGCATCCACTACCTGGTGCAGAGGTCTAACATAGATACCTGGGTAGGGCAACAGCATAGAGTTTCACTTGACTTCCCTGTCCCATTGTGAGCAACCAACTGGTATTTTCTTAATTTGTGTATTTGTGTGCTATGAACACCTGTCAGGGATGCTCTAGGAGGATTTCCTGCTGCAGGCAGGGGGTTGGACTAGATGACCTACAGGGTCCCTTCCAACTCTAGGATTCTATGATTTATGAAATATGCACCAGGAGATCAAGTTCATAGTGGTTTGCCTGGTTTATTTAAACACCACCTCTCAGATCAATGTAACACTTCATTGGAGTGGAGGTATGTCTTAGTTTTGGTACCCATATGGTCCATCCCTTCTTAGTGTGGATGTTGAAGATGCAGCACTATAATAAACAGAATAAATAGAATTGATCTTCATCTCCTCCATAGTGCTTTATGTGAGCAGGTGTTGTCTGTCCCTGTGCAAATGCCTTGCAGGAGGCAGGTGAGTAGAGCTGCTCTTTTTTCTAGAATCAGAATGTGAGGCTGTTAAAACAAAGTCAAAAAGAAAAGAAGGAATGATATAGAATAATAGAATTATAGGTTCTATGTTGCCGTTCTCTGCATTCACAGACTCCACTTTCTGTAATTATCACACAAGCACCCGGACTCAGCTGCAAAAAAGAAGCTGTTTCGTTGTCTTTTGCAGCCAAATGGTGAGGTTTTGGTTTTTAGCACTTACTATAAAAGAGTTGCCTGTTCCTTTGCCATTATTAAAATAAAAAAATCTTTACATGAAAAGTAACAAAGCCAAAGGAAAAGAGATATGGATGTGATTTCCTTCTCTGTGTTCAGCAGACACGAATTAGAAGATACCTAACAAATGTGCACGTCATTTTCTGAATCATCTCTCTGTGGTCCAATATGGAAAGTGTAACACGGCCTGGTGTGTATTTGAGAAAACAACCCAGGGTTGGGAGGATTGCTGGGGAACTTCTGCATTTAGCCCCACTGCAGTTTTAATCCTGATCTTCCACCTTCTCCTCCTCCTCTGCTGCAGTTGACTTGCAACCAGTTTAGTGGACTGTCAGTCCACCTGATTTCCAGGAGCCAGATGACTGCTGTCACAACCAGACTGACCATCTGTCTGGATTTCCCTGGAGAGCTTCTGCAAAACAGGGTGGTCTCCAGGGAGTAGGGAAACCCCCCAGCCTCTCCAGGATTCCTGCCCGGCCCTCGCAGCCCTTTAAAAATACTTGCGCGCTGCACATACAGCTGTGGGGTTCCCCCAGAGCCGGAAGGAACTTTGCACGTTGTGCGCGTGGCTCTGGGATTCCCTTGTCGTTTGCGCTGCGGCCTCAGCAGCTGGCCACGATGCTTCTTGTCCGTGCCTGAAGGTGAAAGTATGTGTGAGAGTGTGCTTGTGTATGTGTGTGTGTGTGTGTGTGTGTGCGTGTGCATGAGTGTCCTTGTGTGTGTGTGTGTGTGTGCTTGCATTTGTGTGTTTGTGTCTGAATCACATAAGTTAGAGTCACTGGCTTGTGTTGTGTTACTGCAAACTGATTAGAGGGGTCTCTTAAATGTCAGGATCTGAATCATGCATTTTACAAGGTTTTCAATTTGAAAAGTGTGGAAATTAAGTTCAGGAAAGCAATATGAGTATTTTTGCTTTATTTTAACATGTCCGACATTTGTCCTACATTTTTGGGGTGTCCTGCAATTTTTTTAAGCGGGTAGGAATTTTGGCTTGAAGGGTTAGAATTTTGCAGAGCTTGGCAGGGAATTTTGGATATGGCATCTGGTCACCTTGGCCATAAACAGTCTTATACCTAAAGAAGGATTAATGCCCAGAAGGGCTATCAAGCAGATTTTCCCAAGTCTATCATCAGCCTCTGATGCTTCCTGGAGGTTTGCCTGCTCATCATGATAATGGGTGCTAGGTTCAAGATCCTGGACAGTGTGAGCATGAAGCACCCATAGAAATTGCCTTGAGGTTTTATTTTCTGCTTTTAGGATGCTTTTAGGATTATACAAGTCCAGCTTTACAGCAATTGTGTGACATTCTTGGGCTGGTACAAGGGACTTGCATCGGCCCAAGAACATCTTTGGACTGCATCTTCAAACCTCTAGATACCATACTATAACATGCCCTATGTCTTCTCTTGTGCACCCTTGTGCACCCTCTGTAAAGGAACACTTCTGCACCCAGCCTGCCATCCTTTGCCATCCTTTTTACTGACCAAAGTTTTGTGCCATTAACAGGCAGAAATCAAGTACTGAACTTTTCCTATTTAATAAGCTGTTGGTTTGTATGTAAGTCAGTTGGAAAGGTTATCTTGACTCTGTTTATCAGTTGATAGATTTGGAACCCACCACTGCAATTTTTTAATTAAACTCTTGAGTTGTGCCAAGAATATGAAAGGGTCGTGTGCTTCTCTTTTTAAAATATGAAACAATGTGAAAATGAAAACAATCAAGGAAAAAATGTCAGCATGGAAAAATAAGGCTTTGAATAGAAAGGATCTGTGGGCAAGGAGGAGTTGCTACGACAGGGATAATTAGGAAGGGACAGTAAAAGGAAAGATAGAAAAGGGCAGACTTATTCTGGAGGGTGATAAAAGGCAAGAAGCAACAGCAAATGCTGTCCCATGCTTTTAGGTTTTGTTTCAGAGGCATAGAGTTAAAGAAGAATTCCAAGGATATTATTGGGCTGGAAAAGGGGCAAAATGTAAATATAAGTGGGAAAATAGGAGATATAAGAAAAAAATTGTGAACCTATTTTTTAAATATCTACCCTTTAATAGGTCTGTGGGTGGCGCAAGCAGTTAAGATGCTGTGCCTGTTAACCAGCAGGCCAGGGTTCGAGTCCTGGGTCAGCCCCACAAGACAGGGTGAGCTCCTGTCCTTAGCCCAGCTCTGCGACGCAGCTGGATCCAATCGTATTGGCTCTGCCTTTCCATTGGAGCAGTGGCATGGGGGGGGATGCTGCTTGGGTAACAGCCTATCCTCCATAACAATCCAACCCAGGCTTTCGTGCTTCGCATGCAGCATATGCAGCACTGAGCACGATACCATAGTCTTTCAAGAATGACGGAGGCCTGCTTTAAATAGGCCATCTGAGGTCTATTCCAGATCTTTTGCTGGCCTAGATCTTAGATTCAGCTCCAAAGGAAGGATTCCAGATGTGGTGGACGTTGCTGCCGCTGAGATCTACTCCTATTCCGTCCCCTATCTACTCTATGGCCAATAGGTCAATGGTCAGTTTGGAAAATACAAATGCCTCCGTTTTGCACCCCCACCTGAATGGCTCCATAGGGAAGGGACCATGTACATGCATCAGTGATGTGTACCCTGCAAAACTTTGCGCTAGCTACTCCACTTCTGGGGATTCCCCATAAGGGGGTGTTAAAAAATTTTTGCACCCTGAGTGACATATGCCTTATCTACTCCACTGCAAGAAAAAAAAATAGTGGAAAGAAGAGCAACCATAATTGGGATGCCTATGGCACAGTATTCCCCCTCCCTGAATCAGTTCCACCTACACAGCTGGATCATTTACATGCAGCCCCCACCACATGGGACCTACTCATAGATAAGCAGCTTCTAACCAGCAGCCTTTCAGGTTAGGCTCTGCTCATACATAAGAAGCCCCCCCCCCCCCCCAATGCGGGCTTGGAGAACATTTAAAGGGCACTTTAGTATGTGCTTGAAATAGCCTTTTTCCCCTTCTGGACTTGAAAAGATTTATCAATGTTTAATTTGGAACAAATATGTGCTTTACTCTTGCGGTGAATTGCACCAAACGAGTAAACAGTCAACAAAAGGCCCCTGAAGACACAGGATAAATGAACTGCTGCTGCTGTAATGATTAGGAAATGCATGGAATTATTAAGTATGTTCTTAACAGGATGGCTGTTTTCACAAGAGCCGAAATCAATCAATCACCGGAAAACATTCGCAGAGCTTCGTCCCCTCCCCAGTGGCAGATGGTGGGGCTATAACTCGGGGCCAGACTGCACACTTTGCATGCCAAAAATCTTGGGTTCAATCCAGTGGTGGGATTCTATGTCCGTAGAACAACAGGTTCTATGCCCCATTATTATCCGGTTCTCAGAACCAGGCACTCATTGGCAGAGAACCTGTGAGAACCCCCTGAAGCCCACCACTGGAACTTCAATCTCTGCATCTTTGGAGAAGGCATTTTAGGTTGGAAGGCTAAGAAATGCTCTTCACTGGCAAATGTGAAGGGCCACATCAGGAAACATTCATAGGTAGGTAGAATCAAATCAATTGGCCGGTTGGGTGGAGAAGCCATATGTGACCCTCTGCAAGCAACACTGTTCTCCATTGTGTGTCCAGTGTCCACAAGAAGCATGAGTGTGGGACATCAGTTGGTGGATGCCAGGGGTGAGGGACATATTTGGTGACACCATTTTGGAGGGATGACACCATGGTGAAAAGCCTGCTGCAATTTCAGCCAGTTCTGAGCCATAAGTGAGAACCTAAAGAAGCAACTTGGTTCTCAAAGGCAGCTAAGCAAGTGTGTCACTCTTCTGCACCAAGCCTTTTTCTTGGAGTATTTTGGCCACCACATGTCACTTTTATGTATTCTCATGCGCAATGAGCCACATGATGCTCTACACAGGATTGACAGTCCAGAAGTAATTGGCAGGGACATGAAGATGTCATCACATAATCACCAATTACTTCCACCTCTGTTCACTGGGTGGGTGATTCCAAGGGTGGAATCAATTACTTTTTCTCTGTAAAACACTTTGTGAACTTCTTGTTGACAAGTGGTATATAAATACTGTTGACTGATTGATTGATCAAAGATAGCATACTGTTGATTGATTGATTGATCAAGGATAGCAATGTCACCGCATTTGTGTAATCAGGAAGCTCCATGAAGATCACTGCACTTTGATCTCACTTTGTGTTCCCAACCCACTTTTCATGTCATGCACTGAAGTTAGAGGCTTGATTAGGGATTGTATACATCTAGCCGACAATATATCCTGGTGAAGTTCTGACTGGTCCTCCATGGTCTCTGGCTAGCCATTGAGTGTGTATTGAAGTATGTGTGTTATTTGAGTATATGCTTTTTTATGAAAGAGCAATGGTGTTTGCACCACCACCACCTCCTTTTCCTGGAGGACTTGAGAGATACACAATCTATATACACAGATCTTCTTTAGTCCAACTCCATCAGACTTGAGGAATCAGGTCATTATACTATATGTACTCAAATCTAACCTGCATCTTTTAAAGGCAAATTTAGGCTGCAATCCTAAACACACTTTCCTGGGAGTAAGACCCATTGAACACAATGTGGCTTACTTTTGAGTAGACATGGTTAGGATTGTGCTCACAGTCTCCAAAATTAGAGTGTGCTTAAGATTCAATGGTGCATCAGATTCGAGTAAATATGGCATTTTAATTATTATAGTAACGTAAACCCATTGTCTTATTGTTAAACCCATATAACATTATTGTATGCAATAAAATTAAATTTTGCACCTGCTTTGCAGCAATGGATTACAAATGCCAGTAAATATTTTTTTAATCTCAAGACTTTTAAAATCAGGGTGGAAATTAGGTCTGATGGTGCATTAGATTCGAAGAATTATGGGGTTTTTATTGCTGTTACAGTACTTTTCTTATAGAGGTATTACATGCAGTGGAGGGGGGCAAAGCACTAGGTTTTGTAGGGAGTTCTGGGCATTTAAGGTTATTGGCATTTAAGCAATTTTGGCATTTAGGTTCTTGGCATTTAAGCAGCCCCCCTTCCCTTTGAAGCCATTCTAGGTAGGGGAGCCAACCTGGCTCAGAAGAGATTGGAGAGGGGTTGCTTGCACACTGCAGTGAGGCTCCATCGTCCCCTGCAGTGAGGCTTTGCACCCCTCCAGCTATGCCACTGAGCTCATGCTTTGTTCTCTTCAAAAGTCCAGGCAGGTATATTAACATTTTGTTACCGGTACCGGCTGAATAATTATTTTTCTGGAGGCTCAGTCGAAAGGTTAACCTTGGCGTTTGCCTGTAAATGTTTTAAATTGTTTCCATCGTCATGCCATTAGAGCACAGCCACAGATGAGATGAGGTTTAAAATAAAATAATAAAGAGAAAATCCAAATTACATTTTCATTGGCATTAAAGGTAAAGTGAAAATTAAATTGGCTTCAGCAATGAGGGGAAAAAATTAATGGGGGAACATGCTGTATGATTGCAGCAATTTGGCTGTCGAATCAGGATTTCAAGAATCTTTTTATTAGTGTTTATGCTTGTTTGAAATGCCACAACTCATCGGTTTTTAAGGATTAGAGATTAACTGGGCTCAAATTGGATTAGAACTGGTGGGGAGATTTCACACTCAGGCCTCAGGCCCAGGATGGAAGACTTTGTGAGTCGGGGGTACTGCTTGGGCAGAAATTGTAACACTGCAACTGAAACTCACTCCACAGATCCTTGGCGGAAGAAGGTGTCTTATACCGAGTTAGACCAGGAATCCATCCAGCTCAATACTGCTGAATGAATTTCAAGCAGAGGCTTTTCCCACTCTATGGAAAGATTGTCATGGGTTGACCCTGGGATCATCCGCCTGTAAAGCATGTGCATCATAGAGCAGTGATGGAGACGATAGTCTGCAGTCCTAAACTCCCCGTAGGCCAGGCTAAGCACTGGCATACATCCTGTGGTGACCTAGGGGTGGCACAAAAGTGCGGTGAGACACTTGGAGGGGTTAGGCCAATGCACAGGCAACGCCAACCTCCCCCCATCACCATGTGCAGATAGGCCAGGTGAGTTAGGCCAGCCTAAATTTCTTAGGATTCCACCCTTAAGCAATGGCATTGCAAGAGGGGTGCAGGAGATGCAGCTGCACTGGGTGACAGGGTGTTGGTTGTGAGGATGCCCCATTGCCACAACTGCTGATTTTCTGGCTTTTAACTTTTGATAGAATATAGGTATAGGTTGAACCTCCCCATTTGGTGACATTTGGTTCCAAGAACCTCCATGATTAACTATTTTTGTGTGATACAAAGACAATTAGTAACAAGGCAGGTAACAAGGTAGGCAATGAATCAAGATGAATCAAGTTCCCTTCCTAGTGGCTGCTAACTGCCCTGTAAGGAGCAGAGCTCCTGCAATTTGCAAGCAGTTTCAGCTTAGTGCACAATCCAGAGTAACTATGGGTGCACTTAGGAGACATTTACGTCGACGTAGTTGTGTCACCGCCTAGTGGAAACCTATGGGAAATTCCCATAACATCAGCGTAACTTGGGGGAAAGAAAGGGGCTGTGCCTCCCAGCTGAACAGAAACAAAACTAAAAGTGAACTTTAAGACAAGCTTAATTGCCTGCCACGTTTCTGTAGTAAGCTGGCTGCCTTTAAGCCATTAGCTACTCCTTCCAGGATGTTTGTCTTTCAATTTAAAGAGCCAACCTCAGTTGCTTTGAGACAAAATTGTATGTAAATAAATCACATATAATTAGACTGCCCTTGTATATCAATGCGGTTTGTTTCACTGCATTCTGTATGAATTTACCTAATGAATGACATATAACATGATGGCATTAACTGAAAAATTTTGGCCAGTAGTTGTGTGACTCCCTGCATCCCTCTAATGATGCTCCTGTAGTTCAAAAGCTACACCAAATGTGGATCCCGAACTTCCGTAACAAACCTCTGCAGTCTAACCCTATCAAAACATTTTCCTTTTTACCTTTTTGGTAGCATAAAAATTTTCCTTGCTACCTTTTTGGATTGCTGTCTCCATAGCCAAATGTGCTCTGTTCTTGTGACTCATGATGGATGTGCCGGTATGCAAAAATGCGCTCTGTTTCAAATGGGGAATGCCATATGGCCAGCGACCACAAAGCAGGATGTAGCCTTCAGTCTTTCCTTAATGGGCCAGTAAGTGCTCATTTTACCAGAATCCAAGACTGGTTGGTGGGCCGCGGCAGAGAGGCTGGAAGATGTTTGAAGGAACTTGACAATTATTCTGGTTGACATCGATAATCTGGAATACCTGGTGGAGAGGTTGGTAGTTTAGTTAATTTATTAGCAGCCCAGCTTGTTAACTGTGCATCACGGCTTGGCAGGCTTCTGAAGAAGCCATTTGAAAAGCAAACCATCTTTCCTTCTATTTCCTCCTGGAGCCTCTGCAAGTCAGCTTGGGGTATTTGAGTCGCTCCCTGATCTCCTCCTTTCTCATGCAATGTCAAGCCTATTCCCGGCTGTTTTCCTGTGTGTTCCATAATCACAGGTGCCTCACATCTTCAGCTCGTCACAAGGATAAAATAGTTGGCAATAAAGGCATCCGAGGAAGACCCCAGAGGTACGTCTGAAGGTAGGTGGGGAAGGTTTGACAGCCTGGATTTCATTGTTGTTTGCTGGGAAAATAAGATTGCTGGCATCCTGGGGAACAAATGCTACAAACTGCCTACTAGCCGAGATGGTGAACACATTGTACTGCGCTCCTGTCACATGCCAAGGGCATGCAGCACCTCCCACACTCTGGTCTGCCGGCACCTGTACATCTACAAGTAGGCAGCGGGAGACGAGAACGTCCGTTCAGCAAACAGCAGATCTACTTTTAATTTCTCTGGGTACTTAAAGTGTCAAACACTGTTAAAACCTGTCATCAAATCCCCTTAGTGCTGTCATTCCATTTAAAGATGCAGAGTTCAATATAGAAACGGAGCAATATGCCGGTCCCAGAGACTCAGGTCTAATCTGTGCATTCAGCACAATTATGTAGTCCCGTCCTAGTTGTCTGTCACTTAGTACTGAACAATCTGGATCCCTTGTTTTAAATTTTTTTTAAAAGCCCATCATGTTTTTAAGCTAATGTGTCTCATTTGTACCACCTGCATCATGGGCTTTGGAGTCTTAAGATTCAACCAGTGGTGTAGGTAAATGGGGTGCAAAGCTTAAGGTTTGCAGGAGCCTGAAATGCTGTGGTCCCACTCCATCCACTATGGAGCCATTTCAATCAAGAGAGAACAATCATGTTGTCTCCAAAAACACACCTCTCAATATGGGTGATGCCATCTTGCACATAGTGACAGAGAACTGAAGATGTGGGTGCACATGTAGTATAGGATGGGTACGTTGGGGGGGAATTTCTCAAGGTGTGGAAATTTACTTGGGGTGAATGCTAAGTGACCTCCCAGGTAAGTACCTTCTGGTCACATCTAGGAGGTGGTCTGAGACATGGAGAGGCTATGTGTGGCCTTCTCATGCTTCAGGCGACCTCCTAGAGGCCTTAGACTGCAGTCCTAATCTCCAGTTAGGCCAACATAAATCCCAACACAAGTCCTGTGCTGGCCTGGGGATTTCACAAAAGTGATATAAGACACTTCTGTGCCACTCCTGTGAAGGGGTTTAGGTCAGTGCACAAACATGGGAACATCCCACACCATCATGGGAACGGGGAGACAGGTGAGTTATGCCAATCTAAATTGGTTAGGTGTGCTGCCTGGCAGTATTTAGGTTTGGGGCATTATGGCAGCTTCTGGTTGTCTCCAGGTAAGAGGTTTTCCAATTTTATGGAAAATTCTATCTATCTATCTATCTATCTATCTATCTATCTATCTATCTATCTATCTATCTATCTATCTATCTACCTACCTACCTACCTACCTACCTACCTACAATAAAAATTCACAAAGCAATGTAGATGCCAGGTTTCTTTTCCAGTGAGAGGCTCTATAATGACAAAGTCAATGTTGACAAGGTGGCATTGAAAGGGTTGTCAGTCTCTTTGGGCCCAATTTAAAAGTGAAGGGATTGGAAATGCTAAATGCCTGCCCAGTTCCTACCCAGTTCATGTGCTGTTTGTTTGTTCATTCGTTCATTCATTCGTTTATTGATCACATCCCTGAAAACTCCCCAATGCACTGGGGTTCTGTATCAAGCTCTCAGAGACTCTTTGGCAGGTGAATCGAAGCAGGATATAGTCTCTGAATGTGGGAAGTCTGAAAAACCACTGGTGTAGGAAACATGCTCTCAAATATAGCCTACAACATCTCGGTCGGGCACTTGCAGCCAGGCAGCAAATAGAAACAGAATTTGCTGAATGTTAATTAAAATTGACTTTGCTCATGCACAGGAATTCAATGCTGAATGGCACATGGCTCAGAGGATGGCGAAGTTTGTCAGGAACAGATAGTTACTCCTGATTCACTTCCTTGTTGATAAGACAGGAGGACACCTTTCAAAGTGTCTTATTGATTACTGTATTTTTTACCCTTGGTATTGTGCTGGCTCTGGAGCAATACTTTGTATTATACCATGCGCACAGAAGAAGGCGTTTAATGTGCATCAAGACTTGCACTCAGAATGCAGGATTCAAGAAATTTCCTTCATGATCCATGACTTTGAGCTGGGCCTTTCTGAGATGTGGTGACCAGAACTGGAATACTGCAGGCCTTACCATTAATTTTTTTTCAGTGACACTGAATAGCTTGTTGCAACAGAAAGATTGGTCTATTAAAAAAAATTAAAGCACCCTTTTCCATGTTGAAAAAACTCAAAGAAATCAACAATCATTTAATTAAAAATTGTGATGAAAGTAGTAGAAAAGATGGAAAGATGGCCTACTGAATTATTTAACCAGAACGATGATGACAGGGACGACAACGATGATGATGATGATGATGATGATGAAGAATTAATAGCAGTACAAGGGCATTTAAAAAAAACCAACATGCTTAGATCCAAGGTAAATTTTAAAGGTTCAGTAGGCAGAGGAAATTTGGTATAGATTGTGGCCTGCAGGTTTTCACAAGATCAAAACTTCTATATATGCCACTGTATAGAGAAACCCTTTTATGCATCTTTCCCTACAATCCAGAGTAACTACAGGAGCACGTAAGAGACATTACGTGTACCCGTAGTTACTGCACCATCTGATGAAAACCTATGGGAAATTCATACTGCAATCCACAGCAAATTGTTCTTACACCGGAGCAAGGACTCCCCATAGTTACTCTGGACTGTGCCCATAATCAACTTTATCTGAAAAGATGGAGAGATGCTTACAAGAGCCATTTAATATTATCTTGGTATACAGGACAGGAACTCACAGGAAGGGAATCAGTTGTTTCGGTGCAGTTATTTTCAAGCAGTGTGCCAGGATCATATTATTAATTAATAGGTCCATTGGGGATGAGAGCAGCATGGTGTGCCTTGTCCTGATGGCATACCTTGACAATTCTGGAAAGGGATTGATAGTTTTTGCCAGCACTTTTTCAGCTACATCTTAACCCCAACTGCTGGCCCGATCTGCCTGGAATTCAATTCTAAACTGTGCCCAGAGTAGATCAGCAGCCAGTGGAGCTGCTACCATAACAAGATCATGTGAGCCTGATATCAGTCATTGGGCTAGCAGCAAAATTCTGCATTTAGAGCAGTTTCCCAATAATTTTCAAGGGCATGATATGTCACAGTTATCCCCACCCACGTGCCTGATTCTCACTCTGGGTGGTAATGTTTAAGAACACATCAAATAATAGCTCCTTAAATCAAATGGATAAACACAACAGAACATAATTGCGGTTCTGGCTGTTTGGCAATTATTTCCCCACTCCGACCCCATCTGTAACATTCTTGGCTGATGTGGTTGGTGGGTCACAGGTTTTCAGTCCTGATTGAGATGAATTCAAATATCACTCAGATAACAAACAGCTGCAAGACGGGAGCTTAGGGAAAAAAAATCTGCTGTCCTTGGTGCGTATTGTTGCATTTCACTATGCTAAGATGAGAAAAAGGGAAATAAATGTTATCCGGGAGACATTTTCACCAAGGCCAGGCCTCCCACTGAACCTAAAAGAGTTCGTTTCAAGAATCACTGCTTTGTGAGAAATTACAAGCATTATTGTGGGAAGATGGTCTGCTGAATTATTTAACCGGAAAGATAATGATGCATGCCTCAGTAGAAATTGTTTGGTGTAATTACAGTCTTAGCCACAGGTCACTAGGCTCATGTTTATTGCTTCCTTCCTGAAAAAAAAAGAAACTGGATGTGAACTTTCTTCTTCCAAATTGCAGTGGCAACTCTACCTCCCAAAGTCTGATCATTAGGCATGGACCGTCCATTTATGAGACCAACTGATCGGGCAGGTTGTCGCAGAAGAAGAAGATGGCTAATGGTCCAAGGGGACTGCAGATATTCCACCCCATATGTGCCATCACCATGTCTCCTTCTAACCTGTCTCCAGTGCTAGAATCACATTCTCCTCCTTTGTAAGCTTCATTAATAATTCTTGTGTGTGTGTATTATATATGTATTGTATGTATTGACTGTATATGTTTGTGTTGTATGTATTATATATGTTTGTATTGTATGTATTGACTGTATATGTTTGTATTGTATGTATTATATATGTTTATATATGTATGTATCGACTAGATAGATAGATTTGTTTAGATAGATTTGTTTATTGGCCAAGTATGATCTCCTTACCCGGAATTTGGCTTTGGCAACGGCTGCATACATACAACACCAACTAGGAGTTTATCAGTAGAATTTCCAACCGGCGACTCCTCTAGACCTACCTGGAAATGCCAGGGAAGCTGGTGCACAGCAGAGTGGCATAGCTAGATGGGGTGCAAAGCACTACATTTTAGAGGGTGCCTCTCCACGGTGTGCAAGCACCTCTCCTTTGTAGCCATTTGTGGCAGTGGGAGCAAAACAGAGGTAAATACAGGGAGGTGAATGCCTCCATTTTGCAAAGGGCTTTGAAGAAGATGGGGAACAGGCTACTTGCGTACTGTGGTCAGGCTCCTTCCAAAATTCAGTGCTTTGCACCCTCTCTAGCTATGCCACTGACACAGCCCCTCAACTCCTCTCTTGATATTCCTCAGTTATTTGGCCTGAAGTTGAACCTCCAAATCAGCTCCCCGTTTTTATTTTAGAGAAACCTGATGACAGCCAAGGTTGCTTGTGTGTGTAAATCCTGAGATTTCCACAGACATAATGAAAATTATTAATTTGTTTTCTTGAATTTCTTTTAAGCTTCTTTGAAATTCTTCCGCTTTGGTGGCCGTGGCACATGCTGCCTAATAAGGAAGCCACAACATTGTACTTACAGAAGTTTTGGGACACCCCCAGGCCAGTATGGGATTTGTGCTAAGGGCTTATGCCTGCCTAATTGGGGGGGGGGGGGTAAAATTGCAGCCTACATTTTGTAGATGTCTGAGTGTGCCATGCAAACGTGCTGTGGTGGCGTGGGGAGGCTGGTGCATATCTGTAACCCCTCTGGTAGTGGTACTGCCAGACCAGCATGGGATGTGTGCCAGCCTAACAGGACGTATGCCAGCCTAACAGGGGGCTAGGATTTCAGCCTTAGTGCTGCAATATACTCATCTAGCTATACCACTATCCCAGCCTTTCTATTACTTCTCCCTGCAGTGCAGGAACACCCAAATTCACATACGTTCACTAAGAAAAAATAATCCCACTGCAGCCAGTGTTGCTGCACTTTAAATATTCCAGTATTCTCTCTCTCTCTCACACACACACACACACATGCACGCACGCACGCGTGCAAACACACACACACACACACACACTCATTTGGCAACAGGCCCAGAGGCAACTGTAAACTAGAGAATTAAGCTCGGAAGTTATGAGATCAAGGAGACTCATGCAGAAGGTTGGGATGGGATCAACAAGCAGGTGCAAAGAAAGAGGTAAGAAGATAACACAGATAAAACAGTTCTCCCCAAATATACTTAGGGGGAAAAAATCATCATCATCATCACCATCATCACATACAGCTTGTAGGAGACAAAAAAGGGGTGAAAGGTTGTCCTGAGTTTCTGCAAACATTTGTTCTACCTAATTGATGCTCATTATTACTGACACCAAAACAAAGAGAGATTTATTTCCAAGTGGAAAGACCGCTCAGTCGGAAAAGCCCCCTGACGCCCCATCCGTCCTTAACATTCTGTAAAGGAACCCTGTTAATATAACATTTATCAGACTTTTTATCTCTCTACCAACCCCCAATTTCATTCCAGACAAGAGTCAGGAAAGCATTGTTTGACTTGCAAAATATTATTTCAATTAGTTGAATATCACTCTTTACAAGATTCAGGTCAAATGAGGGGTAGACCAGCATCCAAACCAAACAATATATGTCGGCAATAAATATCCGTTGGTGAATTATTCATACCGAACAGTACAGGTGACTCCTCAAGCATTCTGAATTAACTAGAATTGATTTCTCACTTTTTTTATGCCTGGTCGTACAAGCTTTTTTGTACTTTTACTTCTCCTTAACAAATAAAGTATTGATTTAACTCGGTGGAACATGTTTTATTTAAACTTTGGCCTTTGTCAGCAACTTGCACCAGTACCCAGAAGTCTCCGCTCTGACTTTCCATTGTATCCAGCTCCTGAAGGTGAAATTCACTGGAAAAGCTTTTCTTCTGAGCATCTCAGCGATAGAAATATTTCTGGAATTGCCATCATAAAAAACGCACAGCATGTGCTTAAAAGCCTGCTTTAAAGAAATAATAATGATAATAAATGAGACATTTGCCTTTTTATCGCACACAAGTTCTCTTGGCTCATTTTTTTTTAAAATAAGGCCATTTTCAAAATCAAAGGTTTTATTTTCTGTTTCTGAAAACTGCAGACAATTCAGTGAAAATATTGTTCTCTCCCCCTTTATATTGACTTTTATCTTGGAAATGAAAATTCTTCTGCTGCTGGAACAAATGAAGTGTTTGGATGGCAAGATAGGCTTTGTTGGATGAGACTCAGAACCCCATCCTGGGTAAGATCAGAACCCCATCCTGCTGCCAGGAACCCCAGGAACCCCAATTGCTCTTCCTGCAGACAGAAACTCCTGTTCCTCCTGCGTTACCCACCCCCATGTTGATTTATTTGTGTTCATCTAGATAATGGATACGGATAGTGGGATTCCAACCATGCCTCCACTTTCAGCAGCAGTTCCAAAATAGCCAACAGTGTCGACTGCCATATGGCCATTTACAACACAGGGACCTTTCCTCTTTCATAACCCCATTGTGAGGAACGGATTGTCAGGTGGCTCCATCTAGTCTACGAGATGTTCAAACTTTTTGGGAAGAAGGCCATGCAATCACTCTGACACTGGGCTGCCAGAAATACAAAATTTACATAAATGTACATAAATGAATATATTAGAAACAGACCTTCAGTGAATGAATGAATGAATTCAAATCAGTTGATAAAAATCAGTTCTCTTCCACTGTGTGTTCCCAACAGCAAATTGTCAGTAGATTTCTTCTGAACATGGAAGCTCCATTTAGGGAATTTTCAGTTCCTTAAGTTCATAAATTCACATCCCTTGTGAAAAACTTCCTTCCAATTTATTGCCAGTTTATTTCTTTGTTTGTTTGTTTGTTTGTTTATTTATTTACGGAATTGATATCCCGGCTTTCGTAGCAAAGGTCGACTCAAGGCCTTTAGTATCTAGTTTCATTAGTTGGAGTGGGAGTGGGAGAAAGTGGAGTGGGAAAAAAAGCATGCCATTAATCAATATATATAAAAGAGAAAAGTCACTGACTGACTGACTGACTGACTGACTCATCACCGCCCTGCCAAAACTGCTGGGCCTAGAAGCATGAAATTTGGGGTGGGTGTTCCTTCCGTGAGGGAGGGGTGCACTAAGAACCAGTTTTCGGAAATTCCAACCGGAAGGGGGTGAAAAGGGGCGCAACGCGTTTTCCTCCCTATACTTTGCATTGAGAATTGCTGACTCAGCAACATTCCACCCCAACTGCTGGGCCTGAAGCATGGAATTCTGGGAGTTCCTTCTGTCACCTGAACACCCACCAAGAACCCACGTGGAGAAATTTAACCCTTAAGAGGCTGAAAAGGGGGCAATGTGTTTTTGTCCTGTACTTAACATGGGAGACTCACAAACATCCAGTCAATTTGGTGCTTGGTGGCAGGTGCACTGGGGGATGTTGTTCAAAGGAAGAGGTTGCACTGTAGAGGATGCTGCGCATGGGAGAAGTTGCGCATGAGGGGAAGTTGTGCATGGGGGAAATTGCGCATGGAGGGAAGTTGCACATGGGGAAAGTTGCGCATGGGGGATGATGCGCATGTAGGAAAGTTGCGCATGGGGGAAGTTGCGCATGGGGAAATTGCGCATGGGGAAGTTGCGCATGGGGGGATGATGCGCATGGGGGACTGATGCGCATGGGGGACTGATGCGCATGGGGTTTGATGTGCATGGAGGGAAATTGCACATGGGGGAAGTTGCGCATGGGGAGAAGTTGCGTGTGGGGGAAGTTGCTCATGGGGGAAGTTGCATGTGGGGAGGAAGTTGCACAGGGGGTGTTGATGCGCATGGGGTGTTGATGCGCATGGGGTGTTGATGTGCGTGGGGTGTTGATGCGCCATGGGGGATGTTGTATAGGGAGATCTTACTCCCGCAATGTGGGTACGCTTTTTGCTAGTAATTTTATAAATCTCCCTTCTCACTCCACATACATAGAAACTCCAGACAGGAATTTTCTCTTTGGGAAACTGTGCCTTGTGCATGTGCACATGTGTGTGCCAGTTGCATTTGTGCACACACACACACACACACACACACACACACACACACAAACTTTAAATATAAAGTCAGCATGAGAAGGCCATTGCATCCCATCAGTGCACTGAATCGAGTCTCTGTTTTCCAGATTTCTTCCCAGTGACTTGCAAACAAAGAATGGTTGGCTTCTTCAGAGGGCTGCTGTGTGCGGCTGTTTTCATATGCAATATTCAACACTTTTTAACACTGATAAGCTTTAATGCACCTCTTTTATTGGCTGTTTTTATTGACCAACATTTTTATTAGCCAACATTTCATTCTGAACATAAGATCATACTGTTTTTCGTTTACATTTTTTAAAAAAAAATTCTTTGCAAAACTCCATGAAAATGTTAACAAAATGGAGGTGCAGATGTCTTTTAAATAAATTAATCAATTCTTCTCTTGCAGTCTCCCTCCCCACCCCATCTCAAGTATATGGCATATACCATTGTCACTGCTGCAATCATGCAAGATCGCACTCCTTGATCACTCCCATGGGAACATTTTGTGAAAGTCAGTACTGGAGGGGAGACGAGAACCTGTATGCCAGTAATTCTATCATTTGTATGTTTAGTATTTTACCACCATGGGCTGTGGGTGGCGCAAGTAATTAAGACACTATGCCTATTAACCAGAAGGCCAGGGTTCGAGACCCAGCTTCCCACAAGACAGGGTGAGCTTCTGTCCTTAGCCCAGCTCTGCCACGCAGCTGGAACCAATCGTATCAGCTCTGCTGTTCAGTGGTGTGGAGAGGGGAGATTTGCTGCCTGGGTAACAGCCTATCCTCCATATCAGTTTACCCAGGCCTTTGTGCTTCGCATACAGCATCGAGCACAATAACATAAAATAAAAGTATTGGCAACCTTCAGTCTCGAAAGATGGTTTGCTTTTCAAATGGCTTCTTCGGAAGCCTGCCAAGCCATGATGCACAGTTAAGAAGCTGGGCTGCTAATAAATTAACTAAACTACCAACCTCTCCACCAGATGAGATCTGCCCATTGCTCTGCCCATTGCATGAGAGGGGGTCCATCATAAGGGTGTTGTGCTGACTTCCCCCACCAGATGATGCAAACCCTAGTGATGCCACTGGCTTTAGTTTTGCCCCCAGAAATTATTTTTCCTCTATGTGGATGTTTTGCCGCTATGTAGTGGGGCTTTTGCCTCACCTTTAGTACTAACTATGATCACAATTTTACCCTGACATGTAAAAAAATTCAGGATCATCAAAAGCATCTGATACGTTGAAGCAGAAAGTATAGAGAACACTGCTAAAGAAGGACACATTCATAGTTTGGTACAATTAAATGCAACTATCTCCCAAGTCGTAAACTTAAATGCATGGGTTGCTGTTTCATGGTATTCAGTGCAAAAATCCATTAGAGCCGTCCAATTTGCACTGCCCTGCAATTCATCTCTTTTTATTAGGCCTGTTCATATATTTATGTTATAGAAGTAAAAGTGTCTCCTTCTACAATTGCATACAGTAATTTGGAAGCAATACTACAGGGCCTTGCATTTAATAACCACCTAAATGACACCACAATTCCTTCATTGTAGATGGACGAACGTACGATGATAGAGATTGTTCTGATGCCAAGTCTTGTAAAAGAAAGAGGCGATTATCAGGCCCATTGGAAATAATTGTGAGTTCCATTTGTTAGGGCGGTAAAAACATTTTGTGTTGCAGTCTTGAAGAATTAGCTTGGATTTCAACCTGGCTTTCCTTCAGACTTCACAAGTGTAAGGCTACACAATTTGTCTCCCATCATGTCCAACACAATCTGCACAGCTGGGTGTGGAGGTTTGTTTGAGTTTACATAGACCCCCCTGGATTTGTTGCCAACCTGGTTGTACAGTGGCCAGGCCATAATACTTTTTCATTTTATTAATACTTAAGTTTATTTTATTTTTACATTGTATTAATTTCATTTTATTGTTTTTTAATTATATTTTATTATTGATTGTTGGCCACCTTGGGTGACCTTTGATGAGAAAGGCAGAGTACAAATCTATCATTGGCATCCTTCAGTCTCAAAAGACTATGATATCATGCTCTGATTGGAGGTCCTGAAACAACATCTAGTGTGACTAAAGAGGCCAATTTGAGAGTGTCCATCCCTTCCACACTGAGGACAAATAAATTCCGTCCCCTGCCCAGGCCCAGGTTTCGCTGCTTTCGGGTCTGTCTCTTTGCTTCAGCCTGCCGAACAAGTGTTTCTTCCAGTTGGAGAAGGCCATGCTGGGCCTTTTGCCTCCACGCTGAACGATCGGAGGTCAAGGTTTCCCAGCTGTTGATGTCCATTTCCAAGGCCTTTAGATCCCTCCTGCAGATGTCTTTGTATCGCAGCTGTGGTCTCCCTCTAGGACGCTTTCCCTGCACTAATTCTCCATATAGGAGATCTTTTGGAATCCAACCATCAGCCATTCTCACGACATGCCCAAGCCAGCGTAGACTCCGCTGTTTCAGAAGTGTGAACATGCTAGAGATTCCAGCATGTTCCAAGACTGCGTCATTTGAGACTTTGTCATGCCAGGTGATGCCAAGAATACATCGGAGACAGCGCATATGGAAGGTGTTCAGCTTTCTCTCCTGCCATGCGTAAAGAGTCCAAGACTCGCTGCAGTACAAGAATGTGCTCAGGACGCAAGCTCGATAGACCTGGATCTTTGTATGTTCTGTCAGCTTCTTATCAAGCCATACTCTCTTTGTAAGCTTGGAGAACGTGGTAGCCGCTTTACCAATACGTTTATTCAGCTCAGTATCTAAGGAGAGAGTGTCAGAGATAGTTGAGCCAAGGTACACAAAGTCATGGACAACCTCCAGTTCATGTTCAGAGATTGTGATACAGGGAGGTGGATCCACACCCTGACCCATGACTTGTGTTTTCGTCAAGCTGATTGTTAGTCCAAAGTCTTGGCAGGCTTTGCTAAAACGGTCCATAAGTCGTTGAAGGTCTTCGGCAGAGTGAGCAGTAACAGCAGCGTCATCGGCGAAGAGGAACTCCCGCAAGCATTTCAGCTGGACTGTGGACTTTGCTCTTAGTCTGGAAGGATTGTAGAGTTTTCCATCGGATCTGGTCCGGAGATAGATTCCCTCTGTTGCGTTTCCAAAAGCATGCTTCAGCATGACTGCAAAAAAGATCCCAAATAAAGTTGGTGCGAGGACGCAGCCCTGCTTCACTCCACTTCATATGTGAAAGGAGTCTGATGTTAGGCCATCAAAAACTACAGTGCCCTTCATGTCCTCGTGGAAGGACCTGATGATGTTGAGGAGCTTAGGTGGGCAACCAATCCTGGGGAGGATTTTAAAAAGGCCATCCCTACTAACCAAATCAAAAGCCTTTGTAAGGTCTATGAAGGCTACAAAGAGTGGCTGTCTTTGTTCCCTACATTTCTCTTGCAACTGTCGAAGGGAAAATACCATATCAGTGGTGGACCTGATGGCTTGAAATCCACACTGTGATTCAGGATAGATCCTCTGCAAGCACCTGAAGCCTCTTCAGTATGACTTGGGCAAGCAGCTTCCCTACAACACTAAGAAGAGAGATGCCACGGTAGTTGTTGCAGTCACCCCTGTCGCCTTTGGTCTTGTTCACTGTGACGATATTAGCGTCCTTCATGTCCTGTGGTACTCCACCTTCCCTCCAACAGAGGCAGAATATCTTGTACAGTTCAGTGGAAATGGTCCCTATACAGCACCTCAGCACTTCAGCAGGGATGTTATCTTTCCCAGGTGCCTTGCCAAAAGCAAGGGAATCCAGGGCTTCGTTTAGTTCTTCTAAAGTTGGTTCACTGTCAAGCTCCTCCAAGACAAATCTAATAAATAAATAAATAAATAAATAAATAAAGAAATAAATAAATAAATAAATAAAGAAAGAAAGAAAGAAAGAAAGAAAGAAAGAAAGAAAGAGAAATTCTAATTGGTGGGCTGCAGTAATGTAGATCAACAGATCAATCAATCAATGACAATATTTATACACCGCTTTGCAACAAAAAGTACATGAAATTGGAGGGGTTGCTTGCATGCCGTTGTGAGTTTCCAACAAAATGTAGTACTTTGCATCGACACTAGCTACCCCACTATAGAATATTTCTATTTTTTCCTGAAATTTTTTTACAAAATTACTATATTTCATTCGTTGAAAGTCAGGGCACATGTTAGGAAACCTGCCCTAGCTTTATACTTTTTATAGCTTCAGTGAACTGTCTCGAAACCAGAATCCATCGTCAATGAGAGTAGCCTGTGTTTGTGGCTCCCTCTGTGACATTCAGGAAAAAGTCATTCTGTTTCACCATTCCATCTTGTTCAGCATTGTGGGGACAAAAACCTGGGAACATTGTGCGCGCATGAAAAGCAACAGGAATTCAGAGCTGTAATGCAGTTGTCCCCCAATATCTGTGGATTTCATATCCATGGTGTCCATGGTCAAAATCCCCATGGCATCAGGGCCCCCAGAAAGCTAGAATTGGCCAGACTTGTCTGGAATTGACCCTTTCGACTGGACGTGGTTGGCTATGTCCGGCCAACCATGGCTAAAAGTAAAGTAAAGGAAAAAATAGTTTGCGCATACGCACACAGCCTGTCTTTATTTTAAAGATTTCCTAGAGTGTTTCTCCATGGGCAGAGACGTCATCGGCAATTAGGAAGTGAAAGTAACAGACCTTTGTTAGTTTGTTAGTTGGATTTATATCCTGCCTTTCCCCCGCAGAAGCAGACTCCAGGTTGCTAGCAACACAAATAAAAATGCATTCAAAAGGCACTTCCAGTTTTTGTGACTCTTCCAGTTGCATCTAGGAGGTAGAGTGATGCTCTCCTGATGTGAGTGGGATTTGCTTTGAATTAAATTTGCAGGAGGGTGCACTGTACTGTAATGGGTGCCACTCCTCAAGACCGACTGATAACTGACAGCGCAATCCTAATCCCCTAATCCCCAATTAGGCTGGCACAAATCCCAGTACGAGTCCCACGCTGGGTGTTGCAAAAGTGCCATAAGGCACTTCTGCATCATTTCTGGGTGAGGGGTGCACAGTCATGTACTGGTCTCCCCACACAACGGGATTCTGCTGGCCTAAATTTGTATGGCTTGTGCCCTGTTGAAAACAGACAGAGAGACAGAGAGACAGAGAGACAGACAGACAGACAGACAGATAGATAGATAGATAGATAGATAGATAGATAGATAGATAGATAGATAGATAGATAGATAGATATGCCCTGCTGAGTTAAATGGAGGGACCTTCAGGCATCATTTGCAGCAACTACAGTAAAAAGAAAACTTGAATGTGTGAAAAAAACTCTAAGAAGACATGGGTGTGCTGGCAGTTGCAGAGGAAATAGTCAAATGCCTGCTACTTTGTGAGTGTTTGTTGTGAGTGTGAGTTGTTGTGAGTGTTTTGTGTTGAGTGTACTGTAAATTTAACATGAGTGGAGCAGGAACTGGGTCTCTCCCCTGCAGTAGTACCGACTGTTAGTGGCAGTTGAGGAGAGCCATTGAGAGGGCGGTTGAGGAGGGCAGTTGAGGAGGGGCAGCGAAGGGGAGTTGGGGGGAGCCGATCAAGAGGAGGAAGAGTTGCTGAAGGAGGAGATTTGGGGACAATTGAGGGAAGCAGTTAGATGAGTGTATCTCAAACGGGACCCAATTCTTGGTTTGTGAGCCAGTTTCTGGTGGGCACCGTATTCATTTCAATGAGTCTTTTATTTTGAAACGGGTGGTTCTTGTTAGACGTTTCACAAAACCCTCAGTCAACTTGAGTTATCAGAAAGAGGATCTTTATTCAACACTTGTTGGGCAAACTCCCAACACTCCCAAAACTCATGTCCCAAAGTGAGGAGCCGGCCAAGATGGCTGCCGGCCTTAATCTTTTATAGTGGCAAAGCAGGTTACAGAAGCAAGAAAGCATTATTTTATTCCATAGGCTGCATCATACAACATGATCATAACAAACAAGTCTAATTGGTTTACCGGCAAGCATGCTCAGTAATGTTTGAGCAATTTTTAGAGTGAGCTTACCTCTTTAGGTCACACTGCACCAGACTGGGTAGTATCTTATATTTAGGGCGCAATCCAGAGTAACTACGGAGAGTCCTTGCTTTGATGTAAGAACAATTTACTCTGGATTGCAATGTGAATTTCCCATAGGTTTTCACTAGGTGGTGCCATAACTATGTCGACGTAAACGTCTCTTATGTGCTCCCATAGTTACTCGGGATTGTAGGGTAAGTAACTATGAGCTGTGCTTAGGCCTGGGAGCAAAGCCCTTTGTAGTTAACTTACAGAACGGCCGTTGTTCACTTATCAAGTTTGGCACCAGATCACAGCCATGAAGAAGGCCCAATTATGCTGCGTTGTGCTTTTAGCCAGAGGTTTAGGCCTAAGATATATTATTGATCAACTTTGTTATGCTCAAGGGGTGCTGCGATCAGCCTGGTCAGATTCGGGGGGGGGGGGGCTGGCAATGCCCCACATTCTCAAACATTTTAGCAGCAGGACCTACTTGTTCACACAACTCTCTATCAGGACTCAGCAGGTTTACCAGACTTCTAAAAAAGAACTCGAAAGAAATATTTAATTTATTCCTTTATTTATAAGCAATAACAACCAGAAAAAGACCCCTAAACATGCACCCCCCTCTATTTACAGGAGCTGAGCTCTATGGAGGGTCATTGCCAGCCACAGGATTGGTTTTTGAACGGCCTCAGGGTTTGGGGCAATTAGTTCTCTGTTCTTTCCACCACCCCTCGGCCACCTTCTTCCCTCTGTAGTCACAAAAATCAGCTCACAACCCACCAGTGGGTCCTGACCCACCAACTGGGAAGCGGGATGATGGAGTGGTTAGGAGGTTGGACTGAGACCTGGAACTTGATCCAGGTTCAAATTCCTCCATGGCCATGACTCTTCTGGGGTTACGTTGGGCCAGTCACTCTCTCTCAGCCTCACCCACCTCACAGGGTTGTTGTGGGGACAGCAGGAAGGGAGCAACTAAAGGGCATTTGTGTTAGGAGCAACAGTGGGGCATTTGTGTTGGCCTGGGAAAGGCAGGGAATAAATCCCTTAAATAGAATGAATGAATGAATGTCTTAGACCTGATGCGACCATTTGAGGGACGGTTCCAGATCTGTTTTTTGAAAAGGCTACGCACCATGATAGTCAATGGGCTTCCTCCCCAGGAAGTGTGGGTAGGCCTCTCCAAAGCCAGCCAGGCCTGATCAATAATTTGGGGAATAATTTGACCCCTTTGACGCCCGAGGGGCAAATTCTGAGCACTCCCTTCCTGGTGGGTGCTAAGGTGGTGCAGGTGACACTCCAGAGGCTTCCAGGTCTGGGGTTTGGGTTGCCTGTTGATGGTGACTAATGACCCTGTCCAGATATGGGCCCATCCTGCCCCAAGATCCGGTTTGGGGGGCAGGGCCTGGGTCAGGGGGCGGGGCTCGGGTCAGGGAGCAGGGCGAGGGTGGGGCGAGGGACGGGCCCCAACCCCGCCGCACTGCGCATGAGCCAGGCTTGGCGCATGCGCAGTGCGTCTCCTAAAGCTAGGCTGGAGGCCGCTGGCGAACTGGTCCCCGTGGTCTTGCCAACCGCTGCTGCGACTGGCTCGCCAGCGGCCGCCTGGTGAGAGGATCCAGTTCGGGCGAATAGGCCCGAACCGGCATCTGCCCACCACTGGCCCCGTCCCATCCAGGTCTACTCAGATGGAAGACACACTGCTGTCAATGGGGCCCAGGAAAGTGTGCAAGGACTGTACTCCAAGTCAGAACGTCTCCCTTTCTGTGGAGAGATGTGAACACCACAGATGGGGCTTTACAAACACACAAACAGGTGTGTGTTTGTAACCATGAACTCTGGCCCTAAAATGTGAGTGGGAGGCCTTGCTGCAGGCCTGGGAAGGAGGGAACTGAGGCTGAGCCCAGGAAGGGAGAGGAGAGAGAGGAGAGGAAGGCCTGGCAACAGCAGCAGGTGCCTGGAGGAGGCCAGTCAGGACTGGGACAAGCAGGTTTTGAGAGCAGGGAGAAGATGGGGGAATTGTGGCTCTGGTTTAACACAGCCTGTACTTGGGGGGCTGGAAATAAGGGCAGGTGGGACTCTGCTGCACCTGTGAAGTAAGGCCTAGTTAGACTGTCAGCCACTTTGGGGTTCCTATTCCGACCCTCAGCAGTAGCATAGCTAGAGGGGGCAGAGCTGTGGCTCTGGAGGTGCACAGGCTGCACTTGGGGGAGCCTGGAAAGAAGGTCCTCCTGGATTCTTTTCCGCTCCTGGAAGTGAGGCATGGGTTACACTGACTGCCCCAGCTGCCTTTTTCAGAGCTTATGCAACACAATTTGGGGTCCTGTTCCTCTGCCCCCCACAGCAGTGGAATAGCTAAAGGGGGTCCATGCACTAAGTTTTGCAGGGAGCCTCACTGCAACACGTCCCCTTCAGAGACATCCCCTTCGCTTTGCTCTTGGTCTCTTTCTCTCCCTACAGGTTGTGAAGGAACCAAATCGAAAGCTGGCAGACCTTTTGGAGGGACTGAAATGGCTGGCACTCATCCAGGGCAGGTCAGGGAGGTTTGCAGGGGACAGTTTGGGTTTCATCCCCCAGTACGAGTCTTTCCACCTCAGCCTGGACTCTCTGGACTCTCTTCTTTTCCCTCCTACTAACCCCCACTCTCCCCTTTCCCCAAAATCTTCCAGGTTCCTCTGGAGAGCCATCCAGTCCACCCGAATCCTTTCTGCCCCTCCATCCCCCGTCTCCTTCTCTCCTCCTAACAGCTCTCCCTATGACTCTGCTGTGTGTGCACATGGGTGGTCAGAGTCATCCCATCCCACCTCTTTCTCACATGCAGGAAACACCCAGATTTGCCCCCCTTCTCCCCTTGGACTGTCTTTATTTAATTTATTTAATAATTTGTATCCCACCTTTCTCTGCAAGACGGACTCAAGGCGGCCAAGAACACAGATTAAAAACACATAATCAGTAAAAAGATGTATCATGTGGTCATGACCTGGGATGACTTCCTAATAGGATGTTTCTCTTTCCTCTTTCAGAGTCCGATTTCATTTGCAGACATTGTGCTGTATTTCAGCAGAGAAGAGTGGGATCTGCTGGATCCACGCCAGAGGGGCCTTTATGAGACCACCATGGCAGAGAATTATGAAAACCTGGTCTTTGTAGGTAAGAAGCCTCCTTTGAGCCTTAATTCATAGATGACCCTTTTGGAGAAAGTGGTAGAAACTACTGCTCTAATGGATATTGCCAAGGGGAGTTGGCAACCAGGTTGCACACCCTCCATTTGTGGCTACTCCAGATCTGGGTCTCTTGAGAAGAAGGGTAGCCCCTACCTGGGGGCAGCAACCATGCTCAGATCAGGCAGCCTAGCTAACAATTCTATCCATTAGAGCAGAGCTTCCCACCTGTGGCATATACTCATACTCACATGTATCCACATACTCAGAAATCTACAACTTTGGTCAGCCTTGTGTAAGGACCAATATATCCTTCATTTTTGATTGAACCGGAGGAGCCCTTTGTACTTCTTCCTTTCTCTCCTCCATCTGTTCTTATCCTTCCCACTACTCCAGTTTCTTAGCCACAACTCTCCCTGGGGAACCATCTTAATCTTTTTTTCACCTCCTTCTCACCCTTCTTTTCAGTCAAACCATGCTTGTGCCAGCATGTTTCTATTTCTGTGTCAAGGATTTCCTTCCCTGTTTTTTCTTCTGTAGATAGCCACCACTTATGCTTACTGCCTAGCCAGTGGTATAGCTTTAGTAGTATAGCACTAGGTTTTGCAGAGACCCTCTTTGGGCCATGCAAGCAGCCTTTCCCTGACCCCTTAAGATTCATTCCAAGCAGTGGGAGCAAAACAGAGGGGAATGTCTGGCTCAGAAAAGGAGGTGCTGCTTGCACACCACCATGCGGGGGTCACTGCAAAACTTAGTTCTTTGTACCCCCTTGAGCTATACCACTGGGCCTAGCCGTAAAATATCTAAAAAAAGTTGAATTGCTTTTTAAAAAACTTATTCACCTTCTCCACTTTTGTAACATTAATATTGCAATAAAAATTTGTTTGTTGCACCTTCACTATTACCTTCATCCTTTTCTCCCTCCTTCCTTCATTCCTTCCTCCTTCCTTCCTTTCACACCTGGAAACAATCTATATCAGTATCTGGAGGACACAAATTGGTTTGTCTGGAACTGACAAATGGAAACTTAATGGAGACAGTGTGCAGGATGTATTGCTCTTTCGGAAAGCCAAACTTGGAGAAGAATCCATCCTTTTGTAGGTGTGATTGCCCTCTTTCTGAAGGACATGTGCAGAGTTTGGGCATGCTTTTGGGTTCAGTCTGCTCCTAAGAAGTCAGAGTCACCCTTATTCTGGACATGCTTATGGATGGTTGGTTCATCAGCAGGACCTTTTCTGGAAAAAATTTGACTTAGTAGAAGTCAGTCATCCCTAAATATAAAATTTCATTTTCAACCACAGCCTCTTTACTACCTTTTCTTTATTCTTTTACTATTCCTTATTCTTGTTCTCAAGAGGTGCCCTCTGAGACTCCTTTTCCTCTAATGAAGCAACAGATGATATTTCTGAGGTCACTGGCAATAAGAGGTTGCTGAGACAAGCAAGTCCTGTTCAGATGAAAGGTGGGTTTCTGACTTAAGAGATATCTGACCATCTGGATGTGTGTAAAACCACTGATGAGATTAAAGTATCTGCCACCTTTTCCCTGTGAAGAGAGAGACCTTGGGAATGTACGGAAGTATGCATAGACTTCACAGATCCTGTTAGGCACCCTGATACCCACGTCTCAAAGGAGCTAGTGGTCATAAACATGATATTTCCCCATCTGGCCGCACTTTCTGCCTTGACTCTCTTATCCCATTTCTATTCTTATTTCAACAGAATCGGTTTGGAACCAGATAGGAAGAAAAAGGAAGCAAACTCATTCTGCACACCAAAGAGCTCACCCTGGGGAGAAACCCTATAAATGTCAGGACTGTAGAAAGATTTTTAGTTGTAATAGTGCACTTAAACTCCACCAAAGAACCCACACAGGAGAGAAACCCTATGAGTGCCAGGAGTGTGGAAAAACCTTCAATCAGAGTGGGCATCTTGCATACCACCAGAAAAACCACACGGGGGAGAAACCCTATGCATGTCAGGACTGTGGAAAGATCTTTAGTAGGAATAGTGAACTTAAATTCCACCAGAAAACCCATACAGGGGAGAAACCTTATCAGTGCCAGGAGTGTGGAAAAACCTTCAATCAGAGTAGGCATCTTACATACCACCAGAGACCTCACACAGGAGAGAAACCTTATGAGTGCCTGGAGTGTGGAAAGACCTTTAGTTTGAATAGTGCACTTAAACGCCACCAGAGAACCCACACAGGAGAGAAACCCTATGAGTGCCAGGAGTGTGGAAAAACCTTCAGTCAGAGTGGGCATCTTACATCCCACCAGAGAACCCACACAGGAGAGAAACCTTATGAGTGCCTGGAATGTGGAAAGACCTTTAGTTCAAATAGTGCACTTATACTCCACCAGAGAACCCACACAGGAGAGAAACCCTATGAGTGCCAGGAGTGTGGAAAAACCTTCAATCAGAGTGGGCATCTTACATCCCACCAGAGAACCCACACAGGAGAGAAACCTTATGAGTGCCTGGAGTGTAGAAAGACCTTTTGTTTGAATAGTGCGCTTAAACTCCACCAGAGAACCCACACAGGAGAGAAACCCTATGAATGCCAGCAGTGTGGAAAAACCTTCAATCAGAGTGGGCATCTTGCATACCACCAGAGTACGCACACAGGAGAGAAACCTTATGAGTGCCTGGAGTGTGGAAAGATCTTTAGTTTGTATAGTGTGCTTAAACTCCACCAGCGAACCCACACAGGAGAGAAACCCTATGAGTGCTAGGAGTGTGGAAAAACCTTCAATCAGAGTGGACATCATACATACCACCAGCGAACCCACACAGGAGAGAAACCTTATGAGTGCCTGGAGTGTGGAAAGACCTTTAGTTTGAATAGTGCGCCAGAGAACCCACCAGAGAACTCCACCAGAGAACCCACACAGGAGAGAAACCCTATGAGTGCCACGAGTGTGGAAAAACCTTCAGAGTGGGCTTCTTCCTTCCCATCAGAGAACCCACACAGGAAAGAAACTTTATGAGTGCCAGGAGTGTTGAAAGACCTGAATCTCAGTGGGAATTTTAAGTGCCACGTAAGAACCAACATGAGGAGAAAAGTGCCTTTGGTGTGGAATGACCTTTTTTCAGAGTGGGATTCTTATGTGCCACCTGAGAACCCACATAGGGCAGAAACTCCACCAGGATTGTGGAAAGACTTTCAATTGCAGTAGTGTACTTAAATTCCCCCAGACAAAACCTTAAGGGGAAAAATCCTAAATATGCCAGAAATGTGGAAATACCTTCTACTGACATACATAAATTCCACCAGCGATCCCACATGGGACAAACTCTGTAATGCCTGGAGTGTGGAAAGACCTTTGACTGGAATAATGAAACATAAATTCCATCTGGGAGCCCACATGGTATAAGCTGGGAAACCGTTTAAGCGCCAGGAGCAGGGGTGGGCAGAAAGCAGTTCGGGCCGGATCACCCGAACCGCTTCCTATTTGTGCCTCCCCCCCGCTACCAATCCAGTAGCAGGGAGAAGGGCACAAAACAGGGCACACTGGTTCAGCGCACCCACGGAAGCCCAGCTTTGCGCCTGCGCTAAGGTTGACACAGGCGCAATGCGTCTCCTCCAGCTGGAGGAGATGCACTGCGCCTGCGCCACTTGGCGGACGCACAGTGCATCTCCTCCAGCCGTAGGAGATGGACTGCGCCTGCGTCAAGGTTGGGGCCTACCCCTCGCCCCACCCATCCGCACCTGCAGTGCGTTGGGGTGGGTGGCGTGCCCTCCCTGGCCCGCCCTTGTCCCCACCCATGACCTCCCCCTGACCCCGGCCCTGACCCTGACCTGGCCCCGCCCTCTTCCGGGGAACCGGTTGTTTGGCCAGGCCAGGCCCACCACTGGCCAGGAGTATGGAAACACCTTCAGTACTAACAAGAACTTTATATTCTATTGGAACATCCATGTAGCGGAAAATCCCTACTTTCAGGCAGAGTGGTAGTCTTAGTAGCCACTTAGTAGTCACAGTAGTAGTCTTAGTAGCCACCAGACCGCCCACTCTGGAACAAAAATGTATACTTCTTAGGAGTGTTAAGTTTGGTTTTGCTCTTAGCCAGGCAACAAAAGTTGAGTTTCTACTTTGCATCAAATAATTGAGGTTTGAAAATTTCATTATATTCCTTCAGTTCTCCTTTGAATGAAGTACTTTGCTTGTTCTTGTTTTTTGGAAAACATAAATTTGTTAAAATTTATTTAAAGTTTGTTAAAATTTATTTAAAACCCTCTTGTTAAAACCCTGTTACTGTATGTGGTATCTTTGCTCAGTAATTGTCCAGGTTGGATTCCAGCACCAAATACTGAAAGAGAGAACCTTCAATGTTTTGAATTGTTTTCTATTATTCTCTTTAAAAGTAATTAAAGGAAAATGAGGATCTAAATAACTCATCCTCAGTCAAATTATCCCAATTCCAGAAACACACGTGGTTGGGAGCCACCTATTTGCCATGCTCTGATTAGTAGCTCAGCATCCTGCTAGCATCCCATAAATACTGGACTGGGTCTTTGTGATTCCAGGAGTGAGGCAGAGACCTCTTTTTCTTACATTCCCCGTATCCAAAGTACAAGAGGGATCTGTGCACCATGGTTTGGTATCCTGTCTTCAGGAAGGTAGATGACTAGTCTTCAATATGTGGTGAGCATTTTTTTGTCATGCAACATTCCTCAATAGCCATAAATCTTTTCTAAAGAATCTTGTGACTTCCCTCCCCCTACCATTCCCTTTTCCTTTCTTATCAGTGTACCAAATTCAACCGTACACACGCATGGCACTATCTAGGACTGCCATTTTCAACCACTGCGCCATGCAGCACTGGTGTGCTGCAGATCGTGTGCAGTAGAAATTTGGGGGTGATCATTTGTTTGCAGGGCCACAGGGATATGAACCCTTACTGGAAGTGCAGCATGCCTTCTCACTTATCAAAACTTGGCAACCATCAGTCTCGAAAGACTATGGTATCATGCTCGTGAAACACGAAGGCCTGGGTAGATTGATATGGAGGATAGGGTGCTACGCAAGCAGCAAATCCCCCCTCTCCACACCACTGAAATAGTCCAGTGGAACGACAGAGCCAATACGATGGGTTCCAGCTGTGTTGCAGAGCTGGGCTAAGGACAGGAGCTCACCCTGTCTTGCGGGGACCCGGGTCTCAAACCCTGGCCTACTAGTTAACAGGCACAGTATCTTAACCACTTGCACCACCCACAGCTGAATTGTCAAAAAACTGATGGTTAGTGCCTCATAAGTAAGCCATAAGATTAGGTTGCCAAATGTCCTGAAAAACAGGGATAATCCAGATTTTGGGGAATTGTGTTCATGTACTGGTAAATTTTTATTATTATTATTTTTTATTTAATCAATTTATATCCCACCTTTCCTCCCCCGCAAGGCGGCTGACAATAGGAATAAAACATCATTAAAACATCATATAAATAAAGAATTAAAACACCATTAAAATATAATTAAAATACAATTAAATTAAATAAAAACAAGCAGATTAAAAATATTTGTTAAAAACAGTAAAAAACAATAAAAACTGTCCCCCCACCTCTGTCCCATTTAAAATGCTTTTTTAAAATAGAAGGTTTTAAGGCTCTGCCTGAAGCTCTGTATTGAGGGAGCTTTTCTTAGTTCAATGGGGAGGAAGTTCCAAAGCCGGGGTGCCACCACCGAGAAGGCCCTATCTCTGGCCGCCACACCTCTCACAACTCTAAGTGGCGGCACAGTCAGTAGGGCCCCCTCAGATGACCTTAGGTGACGGGTCGGATGTACAGAAGAAGGCGGTCCCTCAGATACCCTGGACCCGAGCTGTTTAGGGCTTTAAAGGTCAGGACCAGCACTTTGAATTCAGCCCGCAAATGAATGGGCAGCCAGTGTAGTTGCTGAAACAGTGGCCCCACAGAGTCGAACCAACGAGCCCCAGCAACCACACGGGCCGCCACGTTCTGGACTAATTGCAGCTTCCAGACCGTCTTCAGAGGCAGCCCCACATAGAGCACGTTACAATAATCTAGTCTCGATGTCACTAGGGCATGGGTCACTGTGGCCAGATCCGAATGGGTCAGAGGATCCTGTCCCCATTTTGTGGCAGATAATTATGGGAACCCTACATGAGATGATAATTTCATGGGAACCCTACATGAGATGAAAAACTTGAAAATCTCCGATCTAAGAACATGAAAGTAAAATAATTGCATTTTATTTTACATTGTTTTACATTATTTAGCATTTTATTTTACATTATTTTCATGTAAAATATGTAATTTATGTAGTTAATTTTATAGTATTTTGCATTTTACCACACCTTTAAAATAAGGTTTAGTGCCTTCTTTTCTTCAGTAGAGAAGCATCTTACTTTTGTTGTTTGTTCTTTTCCAAATAAAAACCCCAAAAGGTCCAATCCTTTAGTGCTGCCAGAACAAGTTCCAACATCATACCCCACTTTCTGTTAGTCGCAAATGTGACTCACTAGACAGCGCATTCTGGGGTGGCCCTGCTGGAAGTGCTGAGTGGCCAGCTATGTACAATGACAGATACTGGGGTCTTACACCTGGAGGGAGATGGGGGAGGGTGGAACTAGTGGTGAAGCTAGAGGGGGTGCAATGCATTAGGTCTTGCAGGGAGATTCACTGCAGCTTGCAAATGGTCTTCCCCCTCTTCTTCAGAGCCATTCCAGATGGTAGGAGCAAAACAAAGGCATATGGAGGAGACCCACTTGCATGCAGGATCCCTGAAATGCTTAGTGCTTTGACCCCCTCTGGCTACACCACTGGGTGGATTTGGTTTGGTGGAAGAGGCGTGGAAGAGGTTGGGATTGGGTAGAGGGCTGGTTCGGCAGCAGAGGTTCTTGCCAAATCGTGGCCTCCTTTCCAGATCCTATCCTACTTTGTGTGTCTGCATGATCTGGTCTCACTGATATCTCTGGTGCAGGTCTGAGATGACTTATCAATAGAGGGGTTTTTCAAACAAGAGGAGCAAGAATTGTGTATTGTTGTCATTGTTTAGTCATTCAGTGGTATCCAGGGTCCCCAGAAAGCCAGACTTGTCTGGATTTGGCCCTTTGGACCAGAGGAAAGTGTAACCTGTCGGGGACACCATTACCTTTTACACCTTAATATAGTGTTTAAATTAACCACCAGAAAACAATATTTATATGAGTGTTTTTAGTTTTTTTCTATGATGTTCTACATTTTTCTTGGGTGTCCTACTTTTGGGTGGGGGCTGTTTTGGGTTATAATATCTGGTCACTCTGCCCCAGCTTCATGCACACGACAAATGGTCGGGTCTCAATGTTTAGGCGTCTCAGTTATGCTGGCATGAGAAGTTCAGATGATTGTTATTCATTTGAAAGCGGCACGGCCACATGCGCATCGGCACATGGATTATCCTGTGCTGCTGGTTGCACTTTACCTCAACGAGAGCTTGAGTGGATGTGAGGCCTGACGGAAGGAGGAGGCTACACGTTCTCCATTATGCATTCCGCTCAACCCAGCATATTTTGTAATGAGGTCTTAGCACAAAACAGATGTATTTGAAAGGATATTGTTGACATTGTTCCTGTGAAATTACTGGGTATATTCAGCTCACTACTAATGCCCTTGACCTTCTGAGCGCATCCATTGATAGCTGGGTGCTGATAGCGGCGCAGCAGCATGATATAAAAATGAAAGAGGAAAGTGGAGACGCATCTGGGCTGGCAATTTACATACAAATGAATGCCTTTAAAGAAACAGAAAAACATTCACGTCTTGAGATGGGAAGGTACTTCTCCAAAGCGGCTTTGTTAAGATCTTGGTCTTAAGCGTCGGCTCTCATTTAATGACTTCTGCCACGTACATACCTGTGTCCGCCAACACAGTACCGCCGACGGTGGGTGTTGAACACACAATCAAGAATATAATTTCTAAACAAACAAAACAAAATAGAAAGCAGCAAATAAAGGATTCGACGTGGCAAAGCATCCCCGAATCGGAGTCACCGGGGCCAACAAAACAAATTATAACAATAGCAAACATGCCCAGTCCCAGAAGCATAATGAAATAATCAAAACCTGCTTAGTGCTTGAAAGAGTATGAAGCGGTAACCAGTAGTAGTATAGCTACTGCAGACGGGCAGCACAGTATATGCTGCATGCACTACAAGACATGATGTAAGCAGATCCTACAACTTGTGGTTGGAGGGTGTGGGCCACACCAAGTGATGCGCATGAGAGGGTGAAGCCACTACTGACCAAATGTTTTAATTTTGGTATTTTCAAATACTACCAAGTTATATATCTCATATATCATCTATATATAGTATAATGTTATATATCAACTGTTGTGCAATTTCATGCAGAATGCAATGAAATAAACTTTGTTGAAATATTTCTATTCTATCAAACATTATAGACAAAAAACCAGTGTCGTGAGGCAATGATACATCACCACATGGAGGAAGTTCATCACAGGCATGATGTGGTGGCTTCTCACACCAAGTGTTGCAAACCCTAATGATATTACTGCCCACGCCCTCCAACCACTGTTTTTGGTAACCAGACATCCTCCAGAAGAAGAGAAGTCCACAATATCTTGGCTGTTCACGAACAGTCACCATTTTGGGAATATACATCTCTTATTGGTTTTCCTGGTTGCCAAATGATGACCAAAGTGGTGGCCACCATGTCCATCTATGGTTGTGCTGCCTTTTTATTTACCCATGAACTCTCATTACACATTAGTTCTCTTTACACATTAGTGGCAATGCTGTGAATATCATTTATCTTGACTTCAGCAAAGCATTTGACAAGGTCCCACATGACATCTTAATTGGGAAGTTGGAAAAATATGGGCTAGACAAGGCAATCGTTAGGTGGATCCACAAATGGCTTGATGGCTGCACTCAAAGAGTTTCAGTAAATGGTTCTGCATCAACCCGGAGATCAGTTTCAAGTGGGGTACCCCAGGGCTCTGTCTTGGGCCCGGTTCTCTTTAACATTTTTATCAATGACTTGGACGAAGGGATACAGGGGAGCCTGATCAAATTTGCGGATGACACCAAGTTGGGAGGAGTAGCAAACACAATAGAAGATAGGAGAAACCTCCAGGAGGATCTGGATAAACTGGAATCCTGGGCTGTAACAAACAGAATGAATTTCAACAGGGAGAAGTGCAAGGTTCTGCACTTAGGCAATAAAAACCAAAAGCAAAGGTATAAAATGGGGGATACTTGGCTTGGCAGCACAACATGTGAGCGGGATCTTGGAGTCGCCACTATGGATCACAAGCTGAACATGAGTCAGCAGTGTGATGTGTCTGCAAAGAAGGCAAATGCCATTTTAGGCTGCATTAAGAGGACTGGAGCTTCCAAGTCACGAGAAATTCTAGTTCCTCTTTATTCTGCATTGGTGAGACCTCACCTTGAGTACTGTGTTCAGTTCTGGGCTCCTCACTTGAAGAAAGATGCAGCCAAACTGGAGCAAGTCCAGAGGAGAGCGACAAGAATGATCAGTGGGATGGAAGGGAAGCCCTACGAGGAAAGGTTGGGGGAACTTGGGATGTTCAGCCTGGAGAAGAGGAGGCTGAGGGGAGACCTGATTGCCCTCTTCAGATACCTGAAGGGCTGTCATAGGGAGGAAGGGGCCAATTTGTTCATAGCTGCTTCTGAAAGCAGAACTAGAACCAATGGGGACAAACTGCAAGAGAGGAGATTCCACTTGGATATCAGGAAAAAATTCCTGACGGTTCAGGCAGTTCGGCAGTGGAACAGATTGCCAAGGGAGGTGGTGGACTCTCCCTCACTGGGGGTCTTCAAGAAGAGGCTTGACAAGTACCAGTCGGGGATGATCTAGGAGGATTTCCTGCTGCAGGCAGGGGGTTGGACTAGATGACCTACTAGGTCCCTTTCAACTCTATGATTCTATGATTCTTCATTTTTTGAAAGGAACGTGGCTTCCTTCTTGAACCGCGCTCATATATTTTACCAATCTATGAATAATCCATGTATTTATTTCCATTCAAAGCAAAGCCTTGATTAAATATAAAGGACGTTAACAATGACATTTCAGGACTCAATTTTTTATATTTTCTCCCACACCGATAACTAGCGTGAAAGGATTATCACAAAGGTTTGCAGAAGATTGAAATTATCTTCTAGAGAACCATGACAAGAGCTGAAGAAGTAGCAGAGAATTTGTGCTCCTGTATTCTCCATGGTTAAGCCTTATCTATCTTTATCCATCATATTATGGATTTTAAGCATGGCACAAAATGATATGGTGCAACATGGGTGACATTCAATCCTCCTCTATTATGAGGTTTCTGAGGAATCACCTGTGGTTCACTTTCTCTTCTGTTAGAATAAGGTAGCCACAGAATAGGGAGCCACGGAATAGCCATGGAATAGCCACAGAATTAATACAGTTGTATTAGCACTCTCTTACAATGTCTTCTCATCCATTTTCACTGCTTAGTATTAGGCAATCAAAATTGGAGGAGAGAGATTTTGGTAGAAAGGGCATCTAGTAGAGGTTGATCTCTTTGGATTTTGGATGAGGGCTCACCTGATCTGGCCAACCCCCTATTCAGTACCTGTGACTTTGGATCTATCTAGTGCACCATCAATAGAAGTGTCCTGGGAAGCATGTCACCAGAATGGCACTTACCTGCAGACGCTCAGCCTTCTGGAAGTTTGGGGTGAATTAAATCACATCTCCCCAAACGTCCTGGCTATTGTATTCCTTTTAGTAGAAAATTTTTGCCTTCAGACTGCTTCTGCTTAGAGATTTTTAGCTGACTTTTTCCCATGTTTGAAAAACATGACTGGTGAGAGCAGGAGGAACCTGAGCCTGAAGTGGGCTGAAGATTCCCGATTGGAGTATGGTGTTACCCTCTCCTGGAATGAAGGGTTCAAGCTTCACTCCTGCCCCATCTCCTTTGAGAAGCAACTGAGGTGTCAAGGGCTACAGTTCTTTCTTTCTTTCTTTCTTTCTTTCTTTCTTTCTTTCTTTCTTTCTTTCTTTCTTTCTTTCTTTCTTTTTTTCTTTCATTCGTTCGTTCGTTCGTTCGTTTGTTCGTTCGTTTGTTCATTCGTTCTTTTGTGCTTTCTGTGGATAAGCAGTGCATATTCCCCCAGTGTTCCTATGTGTGTATATTTCATGATGTGGGCGACAGCACAGATCCTTGTAGAATGCCACACTTTTCCCCACAGAAAGCAAAACAGCATTCTCAGATTGCCACCTTTGGGTCACCACCAAACACAGATCCTGAAACCTGAAACCAAATCAGCGCCAAATTAGTAACACAGACCAGACCCCCCCCCCCCATGTAGTTGCATGTTGTGACTTGGTGTCACCATCTTCCATGGATCTTGCTTCCACTAATGCAGTGATTTCCAACCTTTTTCATCTCATGGCTTACTAACAAGGCACTTAAATTGTCAAGGCACATCATTATTTGTTTTTACCATGGACAAGGCACACCGGGATGTTCAAATCCCCCAAATTTTCCTATTAATTAGTGACTCTTCCCAAATTCCCGCAGCCACCTGAGGACTATCCGCGGCACACTGGTTGAAAACCACTGTGCTAATACATCACAACCTCCTGCACAACGTTTTGCGACTCCTTCTGATTCCACACGGATTTCAATACCCACTGAATACGTGTGCCTTTTACACTCTGCCGGCATCTGTGGTTTGCTGAGCCTGCTTGAGGAAGCTGAGAAAGGGGGGAAGCTCTTTATTTGCTCTGCTACATCTCTATTTCCTATTAGATGGAAACAATCAACCAAGAAAGGTCTTTATTTATCCTCTTTATTCCTTAACTCTGTCCAATACAGGAAACGTATTATTAAGCAATCAAGAATGTGCCACAGCAATCATAAGGTGATTATATTCCAACATTACAAGTGGCAAAATGCTGCCAAGGAAAGCTTTCTCTTGAGAGGCGGCGGTTATCCACTGAATATGAATTTTTATTAGGACTGGAATATGGGCTATTTTTCTTCTCCTCCATTAATCAGCAGGCTGTGGTTCTTCTGTCCCTGCTACAAATTCAGCACAGACTTGGTTCACACATTCCTCAAAGCAGTGGCATCTTGAGGGGGTGCAGCACCCGGTGCAGTAGCTGCCCTCTTTGGGCCATGCCTGCACACCAACCACTTCTAAAGTATGCCACTCAGCTCCAGCACCATCTCAGTGCAGGGGATGTGAGATCACGTAGTCAGTGGCATTCCCAAAGAGGAATGCGTCCATCTCCTCCACTTTGCTCTCGTCTTCCTGAATGGTTGGGGTTACTTTCGTTGGTGTTCTGGTGCCCAAAAACCTTACCACTCTGTGTCTCCACTATGGGAATGCCTCTGCATATAGTGCGAATAAATATCCAGCTCAGCAATTTTCAACTAGTGTGCCGTGGCACAATGTGTGCCACAGATAGTCCTAGGTGCGTCATGGGAGTTTAGTTCATTTTTTAGGATGGTAGTTGGTGGTTTGTGCCCCCTACCGGTATCATAGTGCACCTTGGCCAATTTAGCCAGTGTGCCTTGAGAAGACAAAGGTTAAAAATCCTTGATCTAGCTACTTCCTGAATTTTTCCCTGCAGGCTGATATACACTCCAGAATGCCAGAAGGGTGTTGTTGGCTCTTAGGATTTGATGGTGGATGAGGACTGTGCACTTGTTTCCCAGAATCTGCCCACATGGAGTCTGTCCTTTACCATCAGGAATCCTTATGCGGGGAAGTTATTGATGCTTTGTATTATCCAAGGCATGTTTTCATAGACTCATAGAATCATGCTCAGAAGGGACCTAAGATGTCATCTAGTCCAACCCCCTACCTGTAGCAGGAAATCCTCCTGGAGCATCTCTGACAGGTGCTCGTTGAGCCTCTGCTTGAAGATCCCAAGTGAGGGAGAGTCCACCACCTCCCTTGCCAGTCTGTTCCACTACTGAATCACCCTCACCGTCAGGAATTTTTTTCCGGATACCCAATTAGAAATCTTTTTTATAGAGGTTTCCTTTTGCTCCTTAATGCATCCTCTGCAAGCAAATAAATCTTTCCCTTTCTATCATTTATATGATATCATGGTTTGTATGCATGGTCTATATACTCAGAGCTTTGATGAAGCAGAATCTGTATGCACCTCAGCCTTTGATTAAGATATCTTCTTCATAATAAGATAGCGATTAATGATATGGCAGCATTTTCAAGAGATGAAGATGATCTGCCTCTGTCCTGAACATGAGTTCAGAGAGGAAGAAAAATCCTACACAGATCTCAGGATGTCTTTTTTCCTGATATTCAACCTTTATTTCCACAGATTTACCAGAAACATCTGGGCTTATGATCTGGTTCTCTGGAATGCACCAAGGGCGCAATCCAGAGTAACTACGGGGAGTTCTTGCTCCGGTGTAAGAACAATTTACTCTGGATTGCAATATGAATTTCCCATAGGTTTTCACTAGGTGGTGCAGTAACTACAGGTGCACGTAAAGTCTCTTACGTGCTCCCGTAGTTACTCTGGATTGTAGGGTTAGGCTCAGAGAATTGCAGAACTATGTTTACTGCAGAAAGGGAAAAATTTTATATTTTATATTTTTATATTTTATATTTTTAAGTGCCAAGAGCCTTTAACAGTAGCTTAACTAAGCCTTGCAAGACGCAGTGTGCAAAGCCAGTGTTTCACCCTCCTGCTGGACGTCCCCCCTTGAATTGCCCAGGCAATGCTCAGGGCGTTTGGTGATGTTCCATTGGGAGCTTTGGCTATATCTTTTGATAGAATAGATTTTTATTGCATTCTGCAGGAAATTATGCATTGAATGATTTATAACATGATGGTATTATTAAGAAATGCTATTATAAATAAAATAAATATATTAGAGAATATTCTACCTCTAGCGACACCATTGCTTATCAGCGTTCTGGAGGCATCCAAATGCTGAGACAGATTGTCTGATCCAGCAAGGTCTGATCCAGCAAAGTCCACAAAGTAAAAAGTGCACCACACTCACACACACACACTATTTTCTTAACAAGTTCCGCTCGCAGATAACATCTTGAACACACAAGGTGATCCAAGGAGGTCAGCCGTTCCTTGAAACTGCAAGAGCCGCAAGGTGAGTGCTGGCTATTGTGAGGTTGTCAGGACCCTGGACTATGGTGCATTTTTCCTCCAAATTCATTGACAGCAATGACTTTCATGCAGAGTAGCATGTGACAAATTGATTTTTTTCCCCATTCTTGCCACTTTCAGCTGTCCTTTAAATGCACGATGTGTCAAAGCCGCAAAGAGGGGACAAAAACACCTTGGACTACTTCATTTGATGAAGACTATTCTATTAATAGTATGATAGTATCTAATTTTTAGTTGATCTTTTCTGCAGTGCGCCTCACCCTGCCATTCCTTCTTCCTTGAGGAATGATTTCTTGGTCAAAACCCCAGTTGAATCAGACACATAATGAATCTCCCCTTGCCTATTATTATTATTATTATTCTCTTTATGTTACACTCCATTAGAAAAGCCTATTTTTTTCTGACCGGATGAAATTAAATTTGTCATTTTGCTCTTCTTGTCAAAATTTAGGCTTAAGGGTTTGTCTAATCAATATTATTTTGACACAAGGATTGAAGTGCTCTAATGACAAGAGAGCTCCTGCTTGGATGCAATAGGCTTGCTGTTGAATTAAAGATGCTTCAATTAGGGTAGGCTTAATTTTAGATGGTCTGTTTTATTGTTGCTCTCATCTGTCTCTAACCTCTTCAATATGTGTTTTTTTTTTCAAGGTTGGCCAAAAGTTTAGATGCTGTCAATATTTCTTCTTGTGCATAACTTTGAAAAATGGTCCATCACTGTCAGAGGTCCGATCGGCTCAAGAAAGGGAGGCAGGACCAAGCGTAAACTGCTCATGTCCATCCAGATGATGTGCCAAGCAGCACCCCTTCCTTAAGACATGCATAGGGAATAGTGCTCCTAGGACCAACAGTACTGCTTTCCTGAGATACGCACAGAGAATAGTGCTTCTGGGGACACTGTTCATCCCTTTGGATCCAACCAGATCCTGGTGCTTCTCTTCCAAAGATGCAGAAGACTGAGGTCCTATAGACTGTCTAAACACCTAAGGGCACAATCCAGAGTATCTATGGGAGCACGTAAGAGACATTATGTGCACCTATAGTTACTGCACCACCTAGTGAAAACCTATGGGAAATTCATATTGCAATCCAGAGTAACTTGTTCTTACTCCGGTGCAAGGACTCTCCGTAGTTACTCTGGATTTCATTCTATGAGAGATACTTGAAGGGGTCTGTGATGATGTAGAGGCCTCTAGGGTATCTCATCAGTGATTGCTGGGAGAGTAGACATGTGTTGGTCTTGCTCCACCATTCCCAAACAGATATGGGGCGCAATCCAGAGTAACTATGGGGAGTCCTTGCTCCGACATAAGAACAATTTACTCTGGATTGCAATATGAATTTCCCATAGGTTTTCACTGGATGGTACCATAACTACGGCTACAATCCAGAGTAACTATGGGAGCACGTAAGAGACATTATATGCACTCATAGTTACTGTACTACCTAGTGAAAACCTATGGGAAATTCATATTGCAATCCAGAGTAACTTGTTCTTACTCAGGAGGAAGGACTCTCCATAGTTATTCTGGATTGCACCTTACGTCAACCTAAATGTCTCTGACGTGCTTCCTTAGTTACTCTGGATTGTAGGGATAGTGTTTCAGCTGTACCGGTTGGCCAAACTATAACAAAGACCATCAGAAATGTTTATTTTCATTCACAGCTATGGATATCAACAGAGTTGAAGCAGGGCAGATTGTAAAGCCGACTCCTTCCTCAAAAAAAGTTGTCTCATGTTGCATCTGGATCACTCATATAGGGTTGCCGTAATTCTCTTCCACAAAATTGGGGTAGGACCCTCTGTCCCTAATGCCAATATGTGAACACAATCCCCCAAAATAGGGAGTTTCCCTATTTTGGGGGACATATGCAACCCTACACATATGGTGATGGGAGTTACATCACTGATGGACTCCTGAGGTTCAGGTGACACTCCTGGGCCTGTCCAAGAGCATCCAACTTCTGCTAAGAAAACTACAAATCCCATGATTTCATAACTTTGCAAGATTTCCTTTTAAATGCTTGCAGATCCCCTGGATCTAGATTCATTAAGTGTATCTGCAACCACATCTGATTTTCAAGCTGAGCATGTGTGTGTGTGTGCAAATGCTTGTCACTCAGCGCTATTCATAGTACATGTAGATTGTTACAACCCTGTGAACATAATTTTGCAAGGTTTCATATCAATAGAGAAATAATTGTACCACCTACTACTGAAGTGGATGAAAATACAGCTTCAAATATTCTATTTCGGGATATTTTTAAATAAACAGAATGAGTAATAATAGTTTTTTTCCACTTCAGTGTTTACAATGAAGAATAAATTTGTGCATTTTTGATGGGACAAAATACACCCTTAAGATGAATTGTCAAACAGATGATTTGTCAAATGTTCTCTTCTTTTATGTATTGCATTTGCTAAATATCTGAAAAACGGCTGTCAATATTTACAGCCTGAACAAAATCTATTAAAATAACAGAAGGGCCTGACCATTGTCGACAGACACCCATTTTCTCATTTGCAGGCTTGACAATGAAATTCAATTGAATTTGTTCAACATGTTTGGAAATGTTATCTTCCACTCTGGCAAAAACACAATGCAAATATAGATCTATTGCCACTGTTGAGAATGTGACTCAAATGACTTGGACTTGAGTCACAAAAATTCACTTTTTTTGCTGGTTTGGTGACTTGTGAGTTGTACACATTGACAAACACTCTAGTATGGATGCTCTATTTGATTCTATGGGCAAAATCCAGAGTAATCACGGGGAGTCCTTGCTCCGGTGTAAGAACAATTTACTCTGGATTCCAATATGAATTTCCCATAGGTTTTCACTAGGAGCTGCAGTAACTACAGGTGCACATAATGTCTCTTACGTGCTCCTGTAGTTACTCTAGATTTGGGGATAAGGGCACAAACTACGGGGAGTCCTTGCTCTGGTGTAAGAACAATTTGCTGTGGATTGCAGTATGAATTTCCCATAGGTTTTCATTAGATGGTGCAGTAACTACGGGTACACGTAATGTCTCTTACGTGCTCCCGTAGTTACTCTGGATTGTAGGGTAAGTTGGCAAGTTGAGTCGTGCTTAACAAGAATTGCAGAGTCTTTCCCTCTCTTTGTAAAGTTTGAGAACTCTGCAAGCATTTTAGAGGGTTCCCCAGGCTTCCTACACCAGACCCCATAAGGGTTTATTCGGGAAATAAAACTTCTGAAAGTTTCAGAGCATTGCAATAGATCAGTGGTTCTCAATCTTCCTAATGCCGTGACCCCTTTATAAGTTCCTCATGTTGTGGGGACCCCCAACCATAAAATTATTTTTGTTGCTGCTGCAGTGCTATGCACACTTTCCTGGGAGTAAACCTCACTGAACTCAATGGGAATGACTTCTCTGTACACATGCATAGAATTGGGCTCTAAGGCTGCAGTCCTAGAACTTTCCTGAGAGTAAGCCCCATTCACGATCATGGGACTGACTTCTGAGGAGACATGCATAGAACTGGGCTCTAAGGCTGCAATCCTAGCACTTTCCTGGGAGTAAGTCCAATTCACTTATCATGAACAACAACAATCTTGAGGGGTTTACTTTTGTGTGGAGCACAAGGAGCAGGGCACAACGGTTGGTGCGCAAGTGGGGCGCCCACTAGACAGCCCATGCGCCAGAGCTCTGGGGCCACGCTCACACCACGCTCACACTCAGTGCGCTTAACACCCTCAGCCAGCAGGCACACTGAGGATCTGCAGGGGGGAGGAGGCTGCCATCTGTGGTGAGTATATGGGGCATCTCCCCACCCCAAGGCTCCACATCGGTCTCACACCAGCTCAGAGGCTCCCTCTGAGCCACTTCTCAGTGGCTTCTTCCAGCCGCAGCGGCTCCGGCATTTCTGCCAGTTTTTCCCACCTGGCCCCCTGCACCAGGGGTCTTTAGGCGACCCCCAAGAAGGCTCCAGGCGACCCCCAAAGGGGTCCTGACCCCCACTTTGAGAAACGCTGCAATAGATCATCAGCTGCATCGTCATTAATAGTGGGGGACAGATTGGGCTGTTCCCCAAGCTTACCACAGGGCAAAGGCACAAATGTTCCTTTATGCGAAGAAGCCAAAATTCAACCACAGGATTCAGCAGATGCCACATTAGTGCAGCTTCATTGCTATTCAGGGAATTGAGTAGGATAAAGCTGTTATTTTTTTATACAATTATAAGACCTGGCTGAGAAGCGCAGGACATACATTCTAAAAATAAATACATGACAAAAAAAATCTCATGAATTTTTCCGATATTTTTGAGGAGAGAGAAAGAGCAAAATTCAAATCCATGATGCAAATTCATGATGCAGAAAGTATATTTTTGAAAACTAACAAAGTTATAACTGTACGGTTTGCACTTTAAAAACCATAGCCTTAGAATAAATTAAATATTCAGATTCACATCTAGCTCAAAAAATGCACACTCTAAATAAATTCTCAGAAGCATGAGCTCACCTTTGATGAACATAATAATAGGCTGATCAGGTCAGCTCATTTTTTTCCCCATAATTCTGTTTCTAGCCAAGGAAAAAGGCAAAAGAGGCTATCATGGGAAAAATCACATTGTACTAGTGGAACTTCCGAGTTCTTTTCATTCAGGCCATGATCAATAGAAGCATGATTTTTAACTAACATAGAGGCTGTGGGTGGCACAAGTGGTTAAGATGCTGTGCCTGTTAACCAGCAGGCCAGGGTTCGAGACTCGGGTCAGCCCCACAAGACAGGGTGAGCTCCTGTCCTTAGCCCAGCTCTGCGACGCCAGCTGCATCCAATCGTATTGGCTCTGCCTTTCCATTGGACTAATTCAGTGGCGTGGAGAGGGAGGATTTGCTGCTTGGGTAACAGCCTATCCTCCATAACAATCCAACCTAGGCTTTCGTGCTTTGCATGCAGCGTATGTAGCGCCGAGCACGATACCATAGTCTTTCAAAGACTGACGGAGGCCTGGAGGCTCGTTTGTTATTGTGTTTTTAATCAACTGTACTTCAGGGTCTTGGGATGTTTTTTAATATATATTTAATATTTATTTTAAATAAAATTTATTTTAAATAAATATAAAATTAAATTTTATATTGAATATATATTTTAAATATATATTGATTACGGGTTTTACTTGTGTTGTTTGCCACCTTGAGTCCACTGCTGCAGAGGAAGGCGGGATATAAATCTAATCAATCAATCAATGTTGTAATTCCAAAATTATTTGATCTCAGTTGTCTCTGGTTCTGGTCCATTCTTTGTAAGCATTTTCTTCTCTCTAGCTTCAGAGCCTTCTATAATGATGTCACATTTTCATGTATCCCACCTATATTCCGCACAGCTGACTGTCCTATACCTTGTTTATGTTTGGAAATTGAAAACTGAAAAGTAATTACCTCCAGGCGGAGTGGAAACGGGTTTTGTTACATGATTAAAAGAATCTGTGTTCTGAAGAGGAGGCTGTTGCAAATAGTAGCATAGCTAAAGGGGGTGCAAAGCATTACGTTTTGTAGGGTGTGCAAGTAGTCTCCCCCATCCTCTTCAGAGCCAGTCCAGGTAAAAGGGAGCAAAATGCTTTGCTCTACTTTGTTCCTCCATCCTGGAATGGCATTGCAGAGAAGGGGACTTTTGTATACCATGGGGAGGATCTTTGTAAAACATTGTAAAACATTTTGCTTCTTGTCTCGTTACGCCACTGGCAGCAATGTATATAATCATAAGATTATCTATGAGCAAAATTCACAATGAGACAAGGAATGCCACAAGGCCACAATTATGATCCTCTTCAATCATTCACCTCCTACCTGAGTTTGGTGCACGCAGGAAGGAGAATGTGGGAACATGCAATACTAGCCATGCGCTGCACTAATATATCATACCAGTATACCTTGGATACATCCTGTGTCAATGCTATAATCAATATCAAACAATCTTTATTATGATGTAGAAGTTGAACAATTTGCACTCAGGATCTGAAGGCCTAACACGTCCACATGACCAATGCAGGTCCCACCAGAAGTTCTGCTCGCCAGCACATTAGGTTGAGTGTGTCAGGCATGCTCTCACTTTCCACATGTCAACTGAACATGGGGAATGTACTGCTGAAATAGAGACTATATAGAACATTTCCTCCTAACATTCCCTCCCAATTCATGCACCCCTTCTAGCTATGCTACTGGTTGCACCTCTGCCATAGACACTCCAGTGATCTAGCCTATGGGCACAATCCAGAGTAACTACGGGGATTCCTTGCTCCGGTGTAAGAACAATTTACTCTGGATAAAATATGAATTTTCCACAGGTTTTCACTAGGTAGTGCAGTAACTATGGGTACACATAAAGTCTCTTACATGCTCCCGTAGTTACTCTGGATTGTAGGATAAGAATTATAACTGAAGATGGGGCTATGAATTTAGGGACATGTTGGACTGAAGGTGCTGGCCTGGAGTGGGGGGTGCTGCCTTGGGGGTGGGGTGTCATAAAAAATGTCATCGGGTATTTCCGCACCATTCCTGGGGACAGGAGGGTAGGCCCCACCATAGGCATGCACCAGCCTCACCACACCACCACGAGAACAGAGAAATGGATGAGTTGTGCTGGCCTAAACTGGTTAGAATTTAGTGTTAGTTTGACCCATCTGTGAATGGTTCTGCCCCAGTTGGATGAATCCCACCTGAAGGTTAACTGGGGGGGACGATTGAGCTATGATATCCTGCAACAAGATGGCAATTGTTTTTGGAAAATATAAAAATGCTGTATATAAATATATATTTTTATAAATATATTAAATAATTGGAGTCCCTCTTCTTCTGATAATTTTCTGCCCTCAAGCACAGCAGGTCCATCTTAGCCTGGTGAAGGTTAAGGTAATAGGTATTTATAAAGTGAGATTGCTAGAGTAAGGGAAATGGCTTTATTAGATTTATTAGTAGCCAGTTTTACCCAGGCAGTATACAATGGTGGAAAAGGATGAGATTACTGTTCAAATTAATGAACTGAAAAAAGAAAATCGAACGGCTGAATATTAAATGCACTCATATGAAGTTCCTGGAGATAGAAATTGAGCTGCGGATAACTAATGAGGAAGTTTCCTGAAACCATAACACTGGCAGTGCCACCACTGTTGTTCCCTTAGCAGCGACATCCGAATAATACCGCAGGGCTGGCGGAGGAAGGAAAAGTCCCCCTGTTTGTCTTTCTGATCTTTCTTGTGCCATGAGTTTGGCTAGACTGGAAATAAATTGTTAGATAAAAAAATATATAAAAAGGTCAGAGAAGGTGAACTCCTCAGGCCAGGTATGGTGTTCTAGTAAAGACAAAATGATGCCAATGAGACTAGAGGACAAACAATTCACACACGCACACACATGCACACCAACACGCAAACCATGCAGGAGCACATGCAGGAGTGCTTTTCAACAAAACGTCCAAGATAGCGAGACCAGAAAGTTCTGGATCTGTCCTCTTTTTTAGTCTCCTGTCCAGGTGTCCTCCAAAAGGGCTTCATTGTCCTCCGTTTTGGCTTCATTGGTGTGCAGTACTCCATCATGTCATATGTCATTGGATTTGTATTGAAGAGCAGAATCCAATGGAAAAACCAGTTTTGAAATGTCTCCTTCCTATCAAACATTATGGCCAAAAAACTAAAAATAAAAAAAATGCATTGAGCTCTATGGGAAAGTGAAAGTGCCCAATATCTCGGTTTTACTCGTGAGTACGCAAATGTGCCATTTTAAGCCGGAAAGGCCAGGCTGAGAGGAATCCAAGACCTTGTCCTCCTTTTGAGGTTTTGGCATACCCTGGTCCAAGGAGCGAAAGGGGAGACAGCTGTTGGAGGAAATAGGATCTGGGGATTTGATCTTCCTCCTGCAGGCTTTCTCTTCCTCCCCCATCCCACCTCCGTTCATTCCCTCTTCACTCCATTTTGTCCTCAACGTATTCCACCTTCTCCACCCCCCTTCCCACCTCCTCCACGGGCTTACCAGCTTTGACAAGTGACTAGCAGTCTATTAACATCCATGATAAAAAGGCTTCGGCCATGGCACTGTGCAGGATCACCGTGCAAGATCACCAGCAGTTTGGCAGCTCACTGCACTTAGGGAGAGCACTTTACAACTGCTTTACAACAGCCTGTGCTGGCAGAACATTACATAACAGTAGATCTGTCAGCGGAGCAGCCCAGTGAGATTGGACTGCCCAAATCACAACTGACCCCAAATCCAAAGTAACTACGGGTGAACGTAAGAAACATTATGTGCACCCGTAGTTACGGCACCTCCTAGTGAAAACCTATGGGAAATTCATACTGGAATCCAGAGTAAGTTGTTCTTACATTGGAGCAAGGACTCCCGTAGTTACTCTGGATTTTGCCCTTAGGGTCCCTAAGTGAATGAATGAGAATTTGTGTCACTGGGAGGTGATCAAGGCATATAGATTTCAACCAGGACAACTTTTTCTATATAGGATTTAGAGGTTCACAGAGGGACCTCTATGTTAGTGGTAGAGCAATGCCATGTTCACATCCCTTGCACTGAGTTCTGAGTGTCACAGACACAGAGACTACAAGAACATACATTACAAAGGCTGCAATCCTAAAGACACTTTCCTGGGAGTAGGACCCATTCAACACAATGGGGCTTACCTTTGAGTAGACATGGTTAGGATTGTGCTCATATTCATTTTATATTTGAACTATGAAAACTTCCAGTGCAAAAGTTTATTTTGGCCAAGGCGCAAGTGGCTAAGACGCTGTGCCTGTTAACCAGCAGGCCAGGGTTTGAGACCCGGGTCGGCCCCACAAGACAGGGTGAGCTCCTGTCCTTAGCCCAGCTCTGTGACGAAGCTGGATCCAATCGTAGTGGCTCTGCCTTTCCACTGGAGTAATTCAGTGGCGTGGAGAGGGGGGATTTGCTGCTTGGATAACAGCCTAACCTCCATAACAATCCAACCGAGGCTTTCGTGCTTTGCATGCAGTGTATGCAGCGCCGAGCACGACACCATAGTCTTTCAAGACTGACGGAGGCCTGCTTTAATCCAAACCACATAGTGACAGCATTGGCCAGTTCCCTTTCTTACATCCGGGATATTTTTTAACTCAATATTCTGGATCCACTATATTGCTGCAGGACCGTTTAACGGACTACATATTGTTGGTTTTCTTGCAGGCAGAAAGTGACAAAACACATTTTAAAAGAAAGAAATTGGTGGGCAACAGGTTCAGATGCACAAATACATCAATAATTAACGGAGAAAACCACAAGTCTGGGGCGAAAGGATAAACTGAAATGTTACAAAACTGCTTGTCTGTATAGTATAATCTGCATACTTTGACTTAGCAAGCATCTTTGGCTGCTTCCAAATTCCTGTTTGGATTCTGAAGTTCCAAATTATCTTGCTTCTGATTGCAATGAACACATTAGAAATCTTTCATTCTTCCCCTTTCTGTTTTTTCACCTTGCACGGAGCACTGCGCATTCATAGTGTGCCGTAGTTCACCGTTCGTTCACATCTCCCATCCGATCCTCAAACATCTGCATATTTATTAAACATGGCAAAGCCTGCAGAGCGCATCTTGCTGTGATTGCAGAGCGCATCTGTAAAACACTGTGCGCAAAGAATACCAATGTAATCATACATGGTTGTTTTATTGTAGTGTTTCAGATGGTTCTCAATGTGGAGATGCATACTTTGCTCAGGAAAAAAAATATACATAGTAAAATATGCAAAGGACCTGAGAGTTTTTTTTTTTAAAGTATGCACAAAATTAATTTTGGATCTTCTGTTTAGGATAGAATATCTATTTAGAATAGGAGAGCCAGCATGGTGTAGTGGTTAGCGAAATGGACTGAGACATGTAAGATCCAGGTTCAAATGCTCAGCCAAGAAGCTTCATGGGTGTCCTTGGGCTTATCAGTCATTACCAGCCTCACCTTCTTCACAGGGTTGTTGTGAGGACAAAAGGATAATTAGGAATCATAGAATCAGCATCTTGTTCAGTGGATGTGGCGATGAAAAGGTGATCAGCCTTACCCCCAAATCCAGAGTAACTACGGGAGCATGTAGGAGACTTTACGTGCACCCGCAGTTACTGCACCACCTAGTGAAAACCTATGGGAAATTCATATTGGAATCCAGAGTAAGTTGTTCTTATATCAGAGCAAGGACTCCCCATAGTTACTCTGGATTTTGCCCAGAGTCAATCTAAAATGGAACACAGGAATGCAAAACAAAGAAAACCCAGAATCAGAAAGAATTGGAATGAGGAAATATACTTATCCCCAATTATACAATTCATTCTCTTTTAGGATTTCCTATTTGGGGTGTTGCTGCAAATTTTGGAGATTATTAGTTTCAATCCATGTGTTCTAGGACTTTGGAAATGGTCCTATTATGCTTATGTATGCAGTTTAATTACATGTAATTGCTTAAATGTATGATTTGCATATAATCAGGAGATCTAGTGGTTAATTTGATGCGATATAATTATTCAAGGTATGCAAGTGTTTGATTAGCAAAGTCACAATCCTGAAAGAAAAGATGAAATGCTTTATCTTTGAGTACCAGAACCAACATGGATTTTTGTTGTTGTTGACTTAACATTCATTGAATGAATCAGATGATCCTTGTAAGATGTGATTCTATGATGATCAGAACCCACATGTCCTACTACATTATGCTGTGTAGGGTTTTTTGTGACTGGTGTTTGCAAAACATTTTTTCAAAGGGAATGAATTCTATGGAAACTATTTATTTCATGTTCCACTTTCCAGGCTGTGATGAATTGGTTTCTTTACAATTAATCCCCCCAGAGCAGAGATAAGAGGATGAAACAAATTCCTTCCATGGACAAGTACCTTGATTGGCATTAATTCATGATAAAAGGAAGTGAACAGGAATACAGCCGGGGAAGGTGATCACTCTTGTTCTGTGCCCCAGTAACTCCTACTGCTAGCAAAATTCTTGGGAAGACACCTTGGAGATCTTTTTCTTATCATTTTTTTAATCCCCCCCCCCAAATTACATTCTTTCAACCTCCTGCCATAGGATTCTGGACTATGGTCCAAAATGATAGCGCCAGTGGTTTATCTATGAAAAATAGAGCCCACGATCAGCACTAAAATTTGAGATTTTCTTGGGTGAAGTCAGCTCCTGATTATGCTTTAAATAATAAAATCATTATTTAAACAAATTGATTATTTAAACTGATTGATTATTTAAATAAATAATGAATTTTAATGTCAGCACTCTGGACAATACGGCAAAAATAATTCCCTTTCCTAATATTGTTGCACAGTTGCAACACCTCTTGTTTCAGGTATATGGAAACACCTTCAATTTTTTTCTGCAGGTATTTACATCTATATGCTTTTTTTAAATAAAAAAGGCATTTTTAACTTTAAAAAAATCACAATATGTTTATCCTTTGTGCAATTTAATAGATTTTTAATGTTAAAAATAATATTTATTGTTAAAGTTAACACCTTTTATTTTGTACGCTTTTTCCTTTTTTGCATCCGTGATTCAAATCAAGTGTTTTTTGTAAAAAAAAAGAAAGAACATAACAGAAAGCAGATACATTTCTATGTGACCAGTAGATGTTCTAAGACACTGTGTATGTTAACCAGCAGGCCATGGTTCGAGACCCAGGTCGGCCCCACAAATCAGGGTGAGCTCCTGTCTTTAGCCCAGCTCTGCGACACAGCTGGATCCAGTCGTATCGGCTCTGCCTTTCCATTGGACTAATTCAGTGGCGTGGAGAGGGGGGATTTGCTGCTTGGGTAACAGCCTATCCTCCATAACAATCTAACCCAGGCTTTTGTGCTTTGCATGCAGTGTATGCAGCGCCAAGCACGATACCATAGACTTCCAAGACTGACGGAGGCCTGCTTTTGCTGCTTAGGACCTGGGAAACTGAACTGCTGATGAACCTTAGGATGGATTTTGCACATGACTTAACAAAACACTGAAAGATTTCAGAGAAAGAGAGAGAGAAAGCGCATGGTTGATTCATAAGGCTACATTGATTCATAAGGCTACATGGCATCTTCCCTGTGAAACTACAGGGTGGCTTTGTGTCCTGTGGAGCTGTACTGTGTCTCTGTGGAGTTTCATTGAGCTGGGAGTTGTCTGCAATTGATTCCTATGGCACTGGAGCATGGGTGCTTTTGGAATGGGAAAAAGGATACTTTACCAATCTGACTATATTCATGGACTAGTTCCTTGGGTTTATACCTCCTCAAAACATTGCAATTCCAGTAAGTCTATGGAAAAGAGTTCACATGAAGAGTACTACATTTCCTCGTTTTCAGACAGCTAAGTGTGGGTTTCTTAATACATACCGTATCTTTCAGGAACATTGGAATTTCCCTATTGTTATTTTTCTTATGGTCTTCAGGGTGACCATCAAGTATGCAATGGGTCATCTATGGATCATGGTTCACTGAACATGGGTTATGTGGTACCCTCATACAAGCTATAGAAACCACTCTTCCTGATACTGTTTGAGGTTACCAGACAGGATGGTAAACTGATAGCATATAGTCCTACATCTCTGTTTCTTCGCCGGCTTTCATTAAGTTGTTCTAAACTAGTACAATCTGCAGCTATCGCTTGCGGAGCTACAATATAACAACATTCATCAGTTGTTGTTTTTTAAAAAATCATTTATAAACCCTGTATCTTAAAGTATACTTTAAGTAAAACCCTAAAGTAGTCCCTAAGTATATCAGCTCACCACAACTCCTCCCCATGGTTCTTTTGCCACCTCTCTCCTCAAAGGCTCTCCTAAATCGCCCCCAAACTTCTTAGCCTGATCTGTTAGTCAACACCTAAGTACCTTCTCTAGAGGCACAGAACCCTCAGCCTTCTCTGCCCCAGAGACACAAGGGAATAGAACCCACAGCCTTCTCTGCCCCAGAGACACAAGGGAATAGAACCCTCAGCCTTCTCTGCCCCAGAGACACAAGGGAATAGAACCCACAGCCTTCTCTGCCCCAGAGACACAAGGGAATAGAACCCTCAGCCTTCTCTGCCCCAGAGACACAAGGGAATAGAACCCACAGCCTTCTCTGCCCCAGAGACACAAGGGAATAGAACCCTCAGCCTTCTCTGCCCCAGAGACACAAGGGAATAGAACCTGCAGCCTTCTCTGCCCCAGAGACACAAGGGAATAGAACCCTCAGCCTTCTCTGCCCCAGAGACACAAGGGAATAGAACCCTCAGCCTTCTCTGCCCCAGAGACACAAGGGAATAGAACCCTCAGCCTTCTCTGCCCCAGAGACACAAGGGAATAGAACCCACAGCCTTCTCTGCCCCAGAGACACAAGGGAATAGAATCCTCAGCCTTCTCTGCCCCAGAGACACAAGGGAATAGAACCCGCAGCCTTCTCTGCCCCAGAGACACAAGGGAATAGAACCCTCAGCCTTCTCTGCCCCAGAGACACAAGGGAATAGAACCCACAGCCTTCTCTGCCCCAGAGACACAAGGGAATAGAACCCGCAGCCTTCTCTGCCCCAGAGACACAAGGGAATAGAACCCTCAGCCTTCTCTGCCCCAGAGACACAAGGGAATAGAACCCTCAGCCTTCTCTGCCCCAGAGACACAAGGGAATAGAACCCTCAGCCTTCTCTGCCCCAGAGACACAAGGGAATAGAACCCACAGCCTTCTCTGCCCCAGAGACACAAGGGAATAGAATCCTCAGCCTTCTCTGCCCCAGAGACACAAGGGAATAGAACCCGCAGCCTTCTCTGCCCCAGAGACACAAGGGAATAGAACCCTCAGCCTTCTCTGCCCCAGAGACACAAGGGAATAGAACCCTCAGCCTTCTCTGCCCCAGAGACACAAGGGAATAGAACCCACAGCCTTCTCTGCCCCAGAGACACAAGGGAATAGAATCCTCAGCCTTCTCTGCCCCAGAGACACAAGGGAATAGAACCCGCAGCCTTCTCTGCCCCAGAGACACAAGGGAATAGAACCCTCAGCCTTCTCTGCCCCAGAGACACAAGGGAATAGAACCCACAGCCTTCTCTGCCCCAGAGACACAAGGGAATAGAACCCTCAGCCTTCTCTGCCCCAGAGACACAAGGGAATAGAACCCACAGCCTTCTCTGCCCCAGAGACACAAGGGAATAGAACCCTCAGCCTTCTCTGCCCCAGAGACACAAGGGAATAGAACCCTCAGCCTTCTCTGCCCCAGAGACACAAGGGAATAGAACCCACAGCCTTCTCTGCCCCAGAGACACAAGGGAATAGAACCCACAGCCTTCTCTGCCCCAGAGACACAAGGGAATAGAATCCTCAGCCTTCTCTGCCCCAGAGACACAAGGGAATAGAACCCACAGCCTTCTCTGCCCCAGAGACACAAGGGAATAGAACCCACAGCCTTCTCTGCCCCAGAGACACAAGGGAATAGAACCCTCAGCCTTCTCTGCCCCAGAGACACAAGGGAATAGAACCCTCAGCCTTCTCTGCCCCAGAGACACAAGGGAATAGAACCCTCAGCCTTCTCTGCCCCAGAGACACAAGGGAATAGAACCCACAGCCTTCTCTGCCCCAGAGACACAAGGGAATAGAACCCTCAGCCTTCTCTGCCCCAGAGACACAAGGGAATAGAACCCACAGCCTTCTCTGCCCCAGAGACACAAGGGAATAGAACCCACAGCCTTCTCTGCCCCAGAGACACAAGGGAATAGAACCCTCAGCCTTCTCTGCCCCAGAGACACAAGGGAATAGAACCCTCAGCCTTCTCTGCCCCAGAGGCACAAGGAAATAGAACCCGCAGCCTTCTCTATACCACAGGTACATGGGAATAGAGCCCCCAGCCTGCTTGCTTGACAGGGGACATGTGGACAAATGAATACAATGGTCAAGGCTCTTACATACAAAGAGAAAACAATAAAAATGCTGTAAATATATGTGTGTGTGTAAACAATATAAAATGAAGTTTTAGCAGGAGATGATTTATTGATTTGTATACTGCATTCCCTATGTCAAAGGAAATGCCCAAAGCAGCTTACAAGGCTTTTAGTTCCTCCTCTTCCGCTGTCCTCACACCACCCCTGTGAGGTAGGTGAGGCTGAGAGGGAGTGACTGGCCAAAGCTTCATAGCCCAGGAGGGATCTTACAGGTTTAGGGCAAATCCAGAGTAACTATGAGGAGTCCTTGCTCCAGTGTAAGAACAACTTACTCTGGATACCAATATGAATTCCCATAGGTTTTCACTAAGTGGTGCAGTAACTACAGGCGCACATAAAGTCTCTTACATGCTCCCGTAGTTACTCTGGATTTGGGGGTAACTCCCTGGTACTACACTGTCAAACACATGCAACCGTATGAAATTGGAACCTTTCTTAAAAAATGGTTTTAAAACCATTAAAAAACTAATTTCTAGAAATTAGTGGCATTAGATGGCATTCTTAACTTTATTTTTAAGTTAATTACAGTAATTTGGAAACTTAAGGCATGATAGTTCTGCAACCAAAATTCACAATGTACTTGTTGCATTTCTTGCCATGTCTTTGAGCTACTTTGCGGAGCCTTTCTTAAGAAAATCCAATTATTTTTAGTTTTTTTTAAAAAAAACCCTACTACAGCGATGGAGAGCATTATTCCTCAAAAATTCATATTATTATTTGGACCCTGTGAAAATCTTGAGTTTCTGATTGCCATTCTTAAATATGTTTTAGAGATTCCCCCCCCCCCAAAAAAAAAATTTCTTGTAGATAATAATAATAATTTGTTGTTTGGAGAGGAATGTCGATGGCACAAAAATTGAAATAATAGAAGGACATTGAAATTAAAAAATCAAATAGTTACATAGAGCGAAACCAGGGTTGTTCTCATAGCAACAGCCCACATTCCCTATAATTGAAGCTTGTTTTTGCAGCCATGATAGAAAAAATATACCAGCTTCTTCACACATAACCGCATTTTAGAAAATCCGTGGCTTCGGTGACCACTGTTATTACAATCACTGTGTTTTGTTTTGTTTTGTTTTAATTTAAAACTCATATAACATGCAGATATGGTGGCTCAATGGTTAAAGATGCTCCGATTCTCAATCAGAAGGTTGATGGTTCAAGACCTGAGTACCGCACAATGGAGTGAGATCCTGTTATTTGCACACTAGTTTGAAGGTATGTAAATGCAAGTAGAGATATAGGTACCACTTCAGTGGGAAGGTCCTGTACAATGTTCCATGTGCCTTTGGTGTGTTAGTCATGCGAGCCACATAACTATGGAAAAGTCTTCAGGCAAGGCTGGCTTGTAACTGAGGTTCTCACCACCCCTAGAGTCGGTCACAACTAGTAGTGCAACCTGCAGGGACACCTTTACCTTTGATTTTAACATGTAGTACGGGGACACACAATTGTGTGTAAGCACCCCGTTCTGTTGTTCTGTAGTTTCTTACATTTACTAGCCAGGTTCTAGGACTGGCCCTTTGCTTTACAGAAGATTACCCTGCACCCAGGACTTGTGCTGAGAGATGGCTGTGGCAAGCAGTGGCAACCATGGTGTCTGATGTGACCCTAGTCCAGTGACAAAACTTTGGATTGCTTATGAGTGTTAAATATGGTTGCCATATATCCTGAAAAACAGAGACAATCCCAATTTTTGTGGATTGTATTCACATACTGGCAAGTGGGGCAGAGGGTTCTGTCTTGATTCTGTGGAAGAGAATTATGGCATCCCTAATGTTAAAGGATTTAAACGATTGACCTAAAGTGATCCCCATATGGGTGATCCCCATGAGTGCTTACTCCAGCAAGCTCCAAACCTTGCTTATCTGATGTTGCAAATATTATCTGGCTGGGCTTTCTTCTCTACACTGCAGCCTCCCCTTTTCACAGCTGATCTTCTCAGAAGCTTCTCAGAAACCCAGGCAGCCATGCATGATCAGAAATCGAGGCACAGTCCCCGTTGGGGCGAGGGGCAGTGGGAACGATAGCTACACCTGGATACTTCGCTCTTAAATGCTGTGTTTGCAAAGGGAGGACAGGATAATGGCTAGGTGAGAATTGGTTTTACCATTGCTCATTATTTTGTCAGAGAGAGAGAGAGAGAGAGAGAGAGAGAGAGAGAGAGAGAGAGCCCAACTAGGATCTGTGGGGGTCAAGGTCTGATTTTATTCTCAGCTATCCATACCTTTTCCATTTCTAATTCAGTTATGTGCTTATTATGAGGTCGGGTAAGTAAATGGCAGCAAAGTATCCTAGCTATGTAATTATATTTGAAAATCTAGTGCCATAGCAGTTACTTTTATTAGCAATAACAATTACCGGGTCTTTTAGCTTGTAGGCTCAAGATAAAGTAATGGCTTGTAATGAACCCATAATGACAGACTTTACATCCACGTGACGGTGACATGAAAAATACTCTTTATTTTGAGAGAAAGCAATTAACTGATCCTTGATAGGAATGCCAAATACCAACAGATAAAAATATATAGGTTATCACCCCCTCAATCTTCTCTCTATGGTGCTTGCCGGTCCAACCAGACCATGTATGAATAAGGCTTACGTGTGCATGGTCTCCTGCACCATCATATTTATGTGGCACCTGCCATACCTTTTTCCTACAGCATTCCAGAATAGCACAAGGTCCAGGACATTTCAGGAAAACAAAATAGCAGCCACCGGCCAGTGGTCTCAGTAAATACGGTGGCGCCTCACGTAACAAATCCAATTCGTTCTGGAGGCATGTTCTTTACGTGAAGCGGATTTTCCCATAGAAAATAATGGAAACTCAGATGATTGGTTCCACAACCCCCAAAATATTCATATAAAAATATTAACTGGATGTAAAAATGATGACAGAACACTGGGATTGAATTCAGAACATGCATTCAATGTGCATGATCTTATGAAGTCTACTTAGGCTGCAGTCCTAAAGATACTTTCCTGGGAGTAAGACCAGTGGTGGGCAGAAGCTGGTTCTGTCCGGTTCTTGGGGACCAGATCTTGCAATATCCCCGCCGCTACCGATCCGGTAGCGCCGAGGGGTCCCCAAAACCGCCCGAACCGGTTCGCGCGGCAGCTGCCGGCCGGGCATTTAAAATTTTTTAAATTTGCTGCTCCTAGCGGCAGCCCGGCAAAGCACCCCACAAGCCTCAGCACCACCCAACCCACAGTGTAGAGAGGCTTCCCCCAGGCACGCGTGCCACTTGGATGGCGCAGGGAGATCCCCCAAGCGCGCTCACCACTTGGATGGCGCGGGGAGCTTCCCCCAGGCGCCCGCGCCAGCTGTGATTGCGCGGGGGCTTGCCCCAGGCCAAGCCTATGCATGCCTACTCAAAAGTAAGCCCCACTAGAGACAATGGGGCTTACTCCCAGGTAAGCTGGTAGGATTGCAGTTTGAGGGGCCAAGCCTATGCATGCCTACTCAAAAGTAAGCCCCACTAGAGACAATGGGGCTTACTCCCAGGTAAACTGTGGTATGATTGCAGTTTGAGGGGCCAAGCCTATGCATGCCTACTCAAAAGTAAGCCCCACTAGAGACAATGGGGCTTACTCCCAGGAAAGTGTGGAGAGGACTGCAGCATCAGAGCCCCATCCTATGCAGTTCTACTCTCAAGTAAGTAATTTTTTATTTTTTTATTTTTAAATTAAAAACCTCGCCTGGCCCGCCCCTTGACCCTTGCCCCGCCCCTTAACCTGGCCCTGCCCCTTGATCCTGGCCCCGCCCCTGGCCCTGCCCACTTCCGGAGAACCGGTTCTTGGGCCAGGCTGTGCCCACCCCTGAGTAAGACCCATTTAACACAATGGGGCTTACTTCTGGGTAGACATGGTTAGGAGGCTGCAAACCAAGACACCTTCCAAGTGTCTCCCCACTTTCTCCTTCTCTCCATCCTGAGCCTCTCCTTCCCCTGCTCCCTCCTGGCTAGCCCTGAGCTGCTTCCCTCTTCTCCACTCCTCTTCTCTCCCTCTGCCCAGCGGACACCCAGCCACAGGAGGAACAGCATGGAAGTGTTGCTTTCACTATGGGCAGGTACGCTGGGCAGCCCTGATGCTTTTTAAACAGGCTGCCGGCCAGCACTTCTGCCCCAACTGCCAACGAATGTTTTCTTTACGTGAAGCATGTTCTTTATGTGAAGCAAAATCCTAGATAAATTTTTGTTTGTTACGTGAAACATACTTTACGTGAGGCGCCACTGTATATGGCAACTTCCCATATTCAAGAGTGGGAATTCAAGCATACTACCTTCTATATTAGGTGCATGCTCACTTTCATGGCAGCCATCTAGGCATGCATGTGAGAGGGTGGCCATTCATGTGCATTCATGTGAGAGGGCATGTGAGATAGTTCCATTGAGTTCAGCGGGGCTTTCTCCCAGGAAAGTACTCTTAGGATTGCAGCCTTACTATTGAACTTAAAACCAATACATGTTATTTAATTTACATTTAATTTATGAATTACAAAAAGCTTTCATGTTGCCTGCTGACAAGGAAAATGAGGACAATGAAGATCTTTTCCCCAGATACAATGCTAAAAAAGAGAACATGTTGTCACACTGAGTGTACACAACCTTACTTCTTGAGTTCTGTCATCGGGACTGTGGATACAATCCTAACCTAGGCCATCACAATTCATTGTTCTTCCCATTCTTGTGGTGCTGTAGAGGCAAGCAGACCAGGAGTGGCACAGAAGTGCCTTGTAGCACTTTTAGGACACTCCCAGGTTAGCATAGGACATATGCTGGAACTTAGGCCAGCCTAAGTACAGGTTCGGATTGCAGCTTAACCTTTGCTGCTGTGTCTACTTTTACCCCATCCTTTTGGCCATTCCTTTCACTGACCTCTGGAAATATTCCCATGTAAAGCTGCCAGGTTGCTGTGTCAGTTTCACGTGAACAACTCCCAACTATGTCCTGCAGAATAGAACCCCAATTACCAAGAGTTTGCTTTTGGTGTGCTATCTTTCTCCATTTCCATTTTTTTTCTACACCAAGCTCTTTTTTGTGAATTCTTCTCTCCCCCATTTCGCCAACCGAGTTGTCTCCGCATTTCAAAATGCTGACAGTGTTTTAATAAAGTCCTGTCATGCTACGGGCAAAGACTTTTTCAGACAAGGGAATGGGGTGGGAATATATTCTTCAAGTTGCATAGAACTCCATTTTCTCCCTTCTTCAGCCTCTTTTTATTGCAACAGCTTTGGGTTTGATCAGCAAAGTAATTTGGAAGAGCAGATGAGAAGAAGCCAGCAGAAGATATGGCTGTCATTCAGCTTGGCACGGTTGAAATTGCCAGAGAACATTAACTCCCCCAGTGCTAAGATGCCTGTTCCATTCCTCCGATTCCGCGGGCATCAAAGATCAATTTTCAAATAGAAGATCAGGTCACAATTTTCCCCCCCGTGAATATTATTCACCTGAATATCGACTCAAGAATATTGACTCATTTTCATCATCCATTCACTGATTCACTTTGATATAAGTTGTATTCTTTTTAATGGAACTCATATGAAGATGAGATGATATTGAAAGAGGGGTTTGAATTAGAAAACTGTAATCCATGGAGAAACTGGATTTGCAAGGTTTGAATAAGCACCAATTTGTAAGAGATCAGGAGCATGTGAAAAGTGCTTAGCAATGTGGGGCTCAGCATGGACCAGCACCTTAGGCTGCAATCCTAACCTCTGGTTAGGCTGGCCTAATCCCAGGCATAGGTCATGTGATGACCTGGGAGTGTCACACAAGTGCCAAAGACACTCCTGGAATATACTGACCTCCCCACACACCACAGGAAGATATGCAGGACACAATCCAGAAGTGCACTTGGGCTACCCTCTCTGTCACTGGGCTGACCCAACTGCAAGATGCCCCACCCTTGTTACTCTGGAAAAGGCTTGGGGCAGAGCAAGGCAACATAGGCTGCCCCAAAACTGGTGGAGCAGGGATGCCCTGGATGGGCCAGCCTAGGCAATTCAGGAGAGGCATGTTGAGGGCGTCTTTAGCTTTGCCTAGGGCTGGGCAATTACTCTGTATCCAGAACCTGTTTCCAGGGCAGAAATGCCCTCTTCCAGCTCCTTAGAGTTATACCACCTCAGGAGAAGGTATAGTAATGAGTAGACCCATGGGGGTCCATGATAACCCAGAGTAAGAATGGCAGTGTTGACCAAAAATCTGAGTTCTTGGCCAGTCTAGCTGCAACTCTGCCTCTCAACTTCAGGATATGGAACAACTATGGCAGCCACTAACCTGGAGAAACAGCAGGCGATTCCAAGCATCCACCCTCCACTAGAGGTACTGCTGTATTGCATTCCCAAGCTGCAGCTGTTACTGGTTGTCAGGAACTTCTGGGCTTCCTTCTATGGCAGGCACCACAGCTGTTCCTTGTTCAGTGTGATCTGATGGGGGTCTCCTCAGGAGCAAGCCCTCCCCGGGTGTCACCTACTTGGTGCCTACTTAGCATGCTCAGGAACAGGTAGGGCAACCCAGGCTTCCTGACTCTCTGGATCCAGCATAACTCTCTGCTCTGGATAAAGAATAGTTGGGGCAGCCCAGCTAGGGCTCTTCTCACTACACTTACTCTGGATTGTGGCCTTAATACACTAAGTGATGTTGAAGGAAATCAGACAATTCTTATTTATTCTTAGTATTTATATCCTGCCTTTCTCTTGGAAATCTGATTCTTGAACTCCACCCCAAGCGTCTTCCAAGCATTGAAGATCCTTATGCACCAACAAATATACTGATGATGGAGTGAACCTTGTATAATGTAACATTATCCCTTCAATTCCCACAACATAGCATTGGAAAAATCAGCAAATAGGGAGGAAACATGTAGCCTAAACCCTGTTGAGGATACTGGGGGGTAGTTCAGTTTGTAGAGCAGTGGTTCTCAATCTTCCTAATGCCGTGACCCCTTTATAAGTTCATCATGTTGTGGGGACCCCCATCCATAAAATTATTTTTGTTGGGACTTTATAACAGTAATTTTGCTACTCTTATGAATCGTAATGTAAATATCCGATATGCAGGATGTATTTTCATTGTTACAAATGTAATGTGTGTTCTATGCACACACTGAACACAATGTGATTTATTTCAGAGTAGGCATGCATAGGATTGGGCCCTGAGGCTGCAATCCTATCCACATTTACATGGGAGTAAAGGCCCCCCTGACTATAATGGGATTTATTTCAGAGTAGTCATGCATAGGATTGGGCCCTGAGGCTGTCAGTCAGCCCCAGTTCACATGCAGCTAGAGCCGGAGGTCTGGCAAGCCTGATCTGGCCCCCTGCACCAGGGGTTGTTAGGCGACCCCCAGGAAAGCTCTAGACGACCCCCAAAGGGGTCCCAACCCCCACTTTGAGAAAAGCTGTTGTAGAGCATCAAAGCCATCAGCCTAACGTCTACTCCGTACAGCATCAGATACCCCTCGGGAGTCCCCAAGAAATAAGAAAAGATATATACCCCTACTTATGGCCATTCCCCCTAACATCTGGTACTCAAAAGTACCCTGCCAGTGTATGGGATCTGCTTAGGGATTGTGTGCAAACCCACTGATCAATGTATCACTCATCAAATGGTCTGATCTTTTACAGTCACCATCACCACATCTTGCGACCCTAAAGAAAGGTCTCTTGCTGATTGACAGCCCTTTAGGACAGCTGTTCCTCCTATTCTAACCAGATGCCTTTCAGTTGAAATTCCTGTGCTGTTTTTTTTGTACTTGCTGAATCTGTTGGCATTACTCTAATGAGACAGCTGAAGGAATGTCACCTTTTAAAGTTAATAGATCAGCTTTCTTTAAACAAAGCTGGTAAAATATGAGGCAGTGCCGCTGCCTCCACCTCCCTGCTCCTTATATCCACAAGATGAAATTGTGTTGCCGATAAACCAAGACACCATTCTGTCAAAAAAGAACGGGTTCTGGCCCCACAAAATCCGGTGCTCCTTGGAAGATGGTTATACTTGAACCATCTTGAATATTACTGTTGTGCTTCTAACCCCCAAATCCAGAGTAACTACGGGAGCACCTAAGAGACTTTACATGCACCCGGAGATACTGCACCACCTAGTGAAAACCTATGGGAAATTCATATTGGAATCCAGAGTAATTTGTTCTTACACCGGAGCAAGGACTCCCCGTAGTTATTCTGGATTTTGCCCTTAGGGTCCCTAAGTGAATGAATGAGAATTTGTGTCACTGGGAGGTGATCAAGGCATATAGATTTCAACCAGGACAAGTTTTTCTATATAGGATTTAGAGGTTCCACAGAGGACGCGGAGAATCACTCGGCAGGAATCACTGTCTACACACAGTCATTGGGGAATTAAATGGATTGGTTTTTATTCCATTCCGACAGATCTTCTGGCAAGAGTTATGTGAACCGCGGAGGCAGAGGAAAGCAAGCGATGATTACAATGAAGTGTACAGAAACTCAGGCTTAATACACAACCTTCCAGTCTCCTCACACCTCTCCTCCAAGCTAGGTGATAAATGTCCTTTTGATAAGATGTCAAGAAGTACTTCTCGAATCTCATTAGATATATGAAGACCTCGAACTCTGCCATTTATTTCAAATGGTAACATACTGCCTCAACGTGGCATCTCCGCTGGGTTCAGCCTCTGGGCTGAAATGGATGGGCACTGATTTTTTTTCTTTGACAGGGTAGTGTTGCACTGGGAATAACCTGAGGGCAAGAGTCAGAGTTACACCAAGACAGGATGTTGGATTTGCGGCTTCCTGCAGTTTTATAAAAGTGCCAGAGGAAATTTAAGTGAAATTAAAAGTTTCAATAATATACTTTTTTTAACTGTTAAACCTGTATCTCCCATTGGGATCAGAACTTTCTTGCTTGTTTTATTGATATGATTTGCTTTATAGTCCGCCTTTGTCCTCGAAGGGCACCCAAGAATGCTTAAAACCTATGGGATAAATTGTTCCCAAGTGAGCTCTGTGCCTACAAGCCCTCCTAACTAGGGTTATCTTCTCCTGTCAAATTTCAACACAACACATTTGCAACTAAAAATTAACATCACACTGCAGGATTACAAGTAAAATTGTCTAAATTCATTTATTTATTTGCTAGTGGAATTAACCCATCATTGCAAGAGTAAAGTTTCAAAAATATTTGTGGGCCCTGAGCACAACTGGGCATGAGCAGGTACTGATGGGCACCAGGCACTGACACTAGGCAGCAGGCACCACTGGGCACCAACAGGCACCATGGGCACTGAAGGCTAGCAGGGGGTGCAGCAGGAACTGGTGGGCACCACAGGCACCAGCCACCCCTACCAGGAACCCCGACTGGGCAACAGGTATTATTGGGCAGTGGGCACCACTGGGCACCACTATGCAGTAGGCTCCGAGCACCAGCAGGCACCACCAGGTAGCGAGCACTGAGCATTACAAACTTTAACACAAACTAAAACTACAAATCATTACATATATGCATAATAAAATTAGGAAAATGAAAACATGGAAATAGCAGCAAAGTTTAGGGGCTCCGGTACAGGTTCTTCAACCATCTGCCATACAATGAAATGGTATCTGGAGCAGGGCCTTTTTGCCAGTGGCCCCCAAAATGAGAAAATCACACCTTTGAGGAGTTCACTCTTTTTCCCTTTTCTGTTGCTACTTTAGCAGGTGAAGGCTGTGCTTTTTCTCAGTACATTTGTGGCCTTCATATTTCAAGAACATTTTCTGATCATTCTTGCAACTCTTTTGTTGGGCATTTTTTTTGTGGGGGGGGTGCGCTTTAGTTCCAAGTTTGTGACTACTTTTTGCCACAATTTTAAATTCCCCACAATTTTAAAATCCAAAATATGAGACTTTTTCTTAATTAAATCAAGAGGACCAAAGAGCTGAGATCTACGGTCTGCGTCACCAGCAAGAGAGATAGAGAGAAGGGAAGGACACACAAACTATCTCTGCCCTTGGTTGTTTAATTAATGTCATTTTAAATGAAGCAGACAGTGTGAGCTCCAGGGAAATCTAGCCTGGTAAGTAAGCTTACATAGAACAGCCATTGTTTGAGAACATAAGGGGAGTTTAGCCTAATATTTCTGGAGGAGCTGCTGCTCACACCACGAGGCATGCCGGGGCATATTCAAGAGATATAATTAAAGCAATGCTACTGTGCATGGGCGAATTCGCCTTTTCCCTGGAGAGAGAAACCTCTGTCTGGACTTGTGTTGCAATAGGCTAAACATTACTTACGTGTAAAAAACAACATGCCATGGAGAAGGTGATGCCCCTCAATCACTAGTTTTTGGTGATCATCACCCACCAAAACGGTGGTGATGGTCCAAAATCATCATCATCCCTACCACTGCCATCACCACCAATGACTTGTGCCAGCCCCTCTGCCTGTTTGGATTGCACCCTTAATGTCACCGTCCCATAAGTACAAAAAGAAAGGAAGGAAATAAGTAAAACAGTGGATGCAATCCTAAAGACACTTTAAGACCCATTGAACATAGGGCTTAGATAGGGCTTACATTGAAAATAGGGCTTACTTTTGAGTAGACCTGGTTAGGATTTTGCTCATAGAAAGGCTTATGATAACTCTTTGTAACAAAGATTATTTTATTGCTATCTGCCTGTTTTTTTAAATTACCATCTGCTGCTGTTTTTAACCTCGGTTTTTAATCCCCTTACATAATTTAATTGTATTTTAATTGTATTTTTTTGTTTTTATCCAGTTTTAATTTTTTTTTTATGTTGTCAGCCGCCTTGGGTTTCCTTATCCAAGGAAGAAAAGTGAGATCAAAGTTGAATGAATGAAATTATTATTATGAATGATATTATTATTTTTTTTAAGTCATTTGAATGCCGTTCCAGTCACGTCTGTCACATTGTAGGGACATTAGTAGGGACTGTCCAGATTTCATCACAGGCGTATTCTTGATTTGTAGGGATTGTTCAAATTAAGGTAAGTCATTCACAAACTCTCATGTATAATTTATATTACAACTCAGTGCCAGAAAGGGGGGTAGGAAAGAGATGAAACCAACAACTGTGTATGTCTTGCTTTGCTTCACTCCAATTACTATAATACGGCTTTTGATACAGAATATGTGCTATGTACAGCTGCAGCGCGTTTCATGATTACATCTCCCATTTTCTGAGTATCAATAATAGAATCAGGCAAAAGCCTTCAGATTTGTTGTCTTTCTGTCATTCAAGATGTTTTGTCGTGTAAACAGCCGCTGCTTACATGGCACCAAACTATCTTTTTCCTACTCAGCTTATGAGCTTATGAGTCAGTGGATTGTGTATTGTTGGACATGGAGGGTGCAGTTCGAACCACACTTTCCTGAGAGTAATTTCCATTGACTATAATGGGACTTACTTTTGAGTAGGATTGAACACACAGGATTGGGTTCTCAAAGTGCAATCCTATAGGACTCAGACTAGCGCATGTCCAGTGCGCCACCAAGTGGATATTGCAAAAGTGCCTATGTCATGGTTGGTGCATGGAAGTGCATGCAACTCTACAGGAACAACTGTGTGACAGGCAGTGGTGGGCCGAGTTTCCCCCAAGATCCGGTTCGCCGGAAGTTGGGAGGGGTGGGGGCGGGACAGAGCCGAGGTCAGGGGGCGGGGCGGGGCTAGGGGCAGACCCCAACCCCGGCGCACTGCGCATGTGCCACCCCCCGGCGCATGCGCAGTGCATCTCCTCCAGTTGGAGGAGACACACTACACACGTGCCGACCCCAGGGATTGGTGCATGCGCAGTGCATCTCCTCCAGTTGGAGGATACACACTACGCATGTGCCGATCCCGGGGGTCGCTCTAGCGCAGTGTGTCTCCTCCAGCTGGAGGAGACGTACTGCACATGTGCCGAGGCCGGCGCATGCGCAGTACATCTCCTCCAGCTGGAGGAGACACACTCATCTCCTCCTGCTGGAGGAGGCGCACATCGCGCATGCTGATTCAGGCGCGCGCCCTGTGCATCTTCTCCAGCAGGAAGAGATGTGGGGCGGGGGGGAGAAAGATGGCAGCTGGCATGAACCAGTCTGTCCTCTTTTTCCTTTCCCTGCCGCTGGCGGTTCACAAGCGGCAGGGAAAAGGGAAGATCCGGTTTGGGTGAGTAGGCCTGAACCGGTAAGTGCCCACCCCTGGTGACAGGTAAGATGCACTGGCAGGTAAGAAAAGTAGACCCACTGAGGGTACTGCAGCCTTACCCCAGCAAAGGGGAGAAGCATTAGTGCAGTGCGCTCTCAGTCTCTGGTGGTGCAAGTGGTTAAGACACTGTGCTTGTTAACCAGCAGGCCAGGGTTCAAGTCCCAGGTCCCTGCAAGACGAGGATTTCTTTCTACAGGCAGGGGGTTGGACTAGATGATCCACTGGGGTCCCTTCCAACTTTATGATTCTTCCAGCACGAGTTTGGATTGCACTGTGAATGCTGGATACAAAGAACATCAGTGTTCCCAGATGTGTTACATGCTACCCATGTGCCAGCCTGCAGACTTGGGTGACAAAACTAGCATGTGGGTTGCTTGTGTCACACTACAGTGGAACTTGGTTTTTAATCAGGACAAGAGAGATTGAGGGATGTGCAACACAGTAATATTTATTGCAGGCATATTTAGGTAATAAGAGGAAGGGGGAATCAGATATGAAATGCAATAAAACAGCTCAGTTGCTAGGAAACTGCCTACGTCTACGAGGAGGAGGGAGATGTAGATGCTCAGACCTTACAACAGATTTTCAGGAATCAGAGAAAAAGAGCCTCCTCTCCAATGACCTGCAGATCACTGGAAGGAAGAAAGCTGGGAGAAAAAAATTGCAGCCAATTATACAGTACCTCTCCATAACTGATGGATTGGTCTGGATAGGAAGCTGAAGGGCTAGGTAGACGAGCTCCCAAATCCAGAGTAACTACAGGAGCACGTAAATCCAGAATAACTACAGGAGCATGTGAAAGACTTTACATGCACCCGTAGTTATTGCACCAACTAGTGAAAACCTATGGGAAATTCATATTGGAATCCAGAGTAAGTTGTTCTTACACCGGAGCAAGGACTCCCTGTAGTTACTCTGGATTTTGCCCAAGATCTCTGAGTCACTTGGGTAGGCTGGGGAGAGTAGATTCAGGTCAGCAAAAGGCAGAAATGGGCAAGTGGTTGCAGATTTGGGGTCCACAAAACCAGGGTGGTTTGAGAGACTGGAAGATCTAGGTTCAATTTCCAGTTCAGCCTGGAAGCATCCTGGATGACCATGAGCCAGTTTCTCTCTCTCAGTTGTACCGTCACCTACCTCACAGGGTTGTTGTGAGGACAATAGGAGAGGAGGAACAATGTACATCACCCTGAGCTCCTTTGAGAAAGGGTGGCATAGACATGTTAAAATCTTACATATATAAAACTAAAAAGTCACTCACTCGTTCAACGGTCAGCCAAAACCGCTGGACCTAGAAGTGTGAAATTTGGGGACAGTGTTCCTTTCATGATGGAGGCACCCACTATGAACCAATCTTTTGAAATTCATACTAGAAATGGGTAAAAAGGGGCGCAAAGCATTCTGTTCCCTATACTTTACAATGAAGAATTGCTGACTGATCAACACCTAGCCCCAACCCCTGAACCTCGAAGCATGATATTTGGGGAGGATATTCATTCCATGATGTGAGAACCCATGAGATGCCCACTGGTGCTTAGAGCCAATTTTTAGAAATTTAACCCTTAAGGGGCTGAAAAGGTGTGCAATGCCTTTTCATCCTATACTTAACATTGAGCACTGACTGATCACTCAGCCCCAACCCCTGCACCTAGAAGCATGAAATTTTTGGGGGGATACTCCTTTTGTGATGTAAGCACCCACTAGCAATTGATTTGGTGCCTGGTGGTGCCTGGTGGTGCCTTGTCATCCCTGCTGCCTGATGTACGGTGGTGCCTCATGCTGTAGCTTACCCACTGCCACTTGATGGTGCTCCCATCTTTTGGTGCCTGTTGGTGCCCACTGCTTGTTGGTCCCTGGTGCCCAGTAGGGTTGTCTGGTAGGGATGCCTGATGCCTGTTGTTGCCCAGTGGTGCCCGCTCCCTACTGGTGCCTGCTGCCCATAGGGATGGTCAGTGCCTAATAGGGATGCCTATTGCCTTCTGCCAGATGGTGTCCAGTAGGAGTGCAGAGTGGTGCCAACTGCTGCCCACTGGTGCCCCTTGGTGCCTCCTGCCTGGTAACGCCCACTGGTGCCCATGCCACCCAATTGTGCCTGATAGGTATGCCCGGTACTCAGTAGGGATTCCCACTGGTGCCTCCTGCTGCCCACCACTAACCCCTGGTAGTATCCAGTGCCTGATGCCTGGCACTGACCAGCAGTGTCAATGCTTGCCAGTGCCTGCCAGCTGGTGCCATTGCCTTGTGCCCACCAGTGCCCATCCATGCCCAGGGCCTCCCAGTGTTCTTCAAATTTTACTCTCGCAGTGGCAGATTCATTGTACTAGTGAATAAATAAATCTTCAGAGGGAGTAGTAAGGGGACCAGAAGCCAGTTCATACATCAGAGAGGCAGGAGTCACTGGGCTAAAGAGCACACCAGACCGAAAAGAAACCTGCCTAGACTTATCGATGTGGGAAAACATTTGCTTTATTACAATGTACTCTAAAGCACTTTTGACTATTTTGCATCCATGGCAAATAGAGAGAAAATGAAAGGGGGTGGGAGGGAGGGAGGTGCAGAAAGCAATAATGCAATCAACACACTTTAGTACAAGGACAAACGATCTCATTTGGAAACTGTACAGGCTCCTCTTACCTGCTGAGCCTAATTTCCAAATTCACTGCTCCCATTAGGGACAAAGATATTCATTCTCACATTTATTCAGTACATTACACTTCCATCTACAGCCTGGGGAAAAGAAAAACAAAGCCTTATGGGAATATTATATTTTCCCCCATGTCCTTGAATTTACGTCAGTGGAAGAGCAGGTGATACCATGAGCCACTTTCGACACTGAAAAAATAAGGAATAACGTTATCCTTAAGTTGACAGATTAAGGATTATCCCAACATTTTCCCAAAATAGATAGATGGATGGATGGATAGATAGAAATTTGCTATGACTTTTAGTTATTTTCATCCCCAACTATTTTAAATATGCTTCAATGAAGAGAATAGTTTTCTTTCTTGGCAAAATTGGTAGAGATTAAATGTAACAACGTTCACTTTCTGACAGTCATTTATGAAGGCCGTGTAAGTATCTAGTGGGGCTCAACTGAAATATTCATTTCCATCTTTCACCTGCCCATAAATGCTGGATGTATTTATGTCTGAATAGAGTGAATATTTAAGGCCATTTACTAAAATATAAAGTATGAGCGTGTCCGTGTAGATGCACAGTAAGATGCTGATGCACAGTAAGAAGGTCATATGGCAGAACAAGGGAGGGATATGGATGGGCCCATCATGGTGCATAAGGACCTGGGTGGATTGGGCTCAGAAAGGTTAGGATCAGCAATGCTGGTGCACATCATATGTGCATCAGTGTCTCCCATCCTGTACATTGGGCAATGTGGTACATTGTCTATGTAGTCTGGAATGGGAGCACCTGATAGAAAATCCCTCCCATTGGCCATCCTGTCTTTCTCTTGGTGACTTTCCTTGAACAAGGTCCCTGTCCAAAACCCTGGAGAATCACTTCCAGTCAGTGTTGAAAATACTGAGCTTGATGGACCAATGGTCCAATACGGGGTTATGCTAAGGCAACTTCCTATGGACCAAAGAAGGAAAGTGAAGAAAATCTCTGAATAGAAATGCAGGCATCTTGTTATCTTGTGTGCCCCATAAAACATCTGATGGACCACTTTGAGATATAGGAACCTTGACTAGATGGGCCTTTGGCCTGATCCAGCAGAGATCTTCTTAGGTCTTTCTATAAGAGCTCTGATGTATCAGGTCAAAGGCCATTGGAGTTATGATTATAAAGAACTAGTTAGCACCTCAAAGAGGCTGCTTTGATGCTCCTGTCAATCTGGGTGAAGGGACCCAGACAACCAAGTAATCATCGGATGCTATGTAGTGAATGATCACCTGCCAGACCATGTAAGTCAAGAGGGACACATGCCAGATCACGTAAATCTGGCACAGGGATTGGGGATGGAACAGAAAGGAGACGGGATGGATCAGGCCCTGGCGGGTAGTAGGACCACCTGCACTGATGCACACTGTATCCTAAACCGCTTTCTGGACCTGATCAGCCTGCATAGATCAACTTAGACTTGTGCCAGGAGGTTGGTCAGGTCTAAATTGACCCATAGTAGGTACTGGAGCTTATCCCAGAGCAAGAGGACAAATATCACTTTATATTGAGAAGTCCTCCAACAGCTCCAAATCTCTTTCACTGCTGGAATTTAGATAGGATGGGGTTGTTAAAGGGTTTAAATAATACAGAACCTTCTATGACCATCCCTCCCAGTTGCACCGAACCTTTCTTTCTCCATTGGATCATGTGGACCGACCCAGACCTGTGAGCTCAATCTGTCTATTTAGCAATGGGTAAATCTGCCTATACATTTACTTACACATTCAGGTTACATGGCAGGTCACGGCTACATATCGATTTTGCTCCTCTGAAATAGATGGGTTTTGTTTAACGCTGGGAAAAATGTGTGCCATTTCCCTGACACCCAACTACTTCTTTAATAGTCTTGGAATAATCTATATTTCATTAAAATGATGACTTACTGTGCCCTGAGTATTCCCCTGTCTTCTTAACTATTGATTTAAGGCAGTTTAACACTTGTACAGCATATAATAAATTGGCTTGGACTGGCAGCCTTTTGTGATGAAATCATTCCTCGGTATATAAATACTGTACAGGCCTGCATGAGAGACGCTCTGTAGGTCTGTTTCAAAGACAAAAGAAAAAGAAGTCGGGGATTTGCTTTTAATGTATAGAAAATGCACGACAAATGGAACTTGTAAATAAGTGGAAGGTGCAGCTATCCATATTCAGCGTTTGATTTATAAAGGAAGGAAGCTTTGCACTAAATTCTGACTGTAAACCGGTTACCCATAAAGTATTTAGTGGAGTCATCCATCACGGAGCGTTTTAAAGGGGGTCTTAATGGGGCTAAGAAGTTGAGAGCTTGTGAATCACTCGTGTTTGAGGGCAGCTGTTAGGATCTTTATAAGTGCCAATTATTCAAACTTAGCTAAGCCTTTTACTCTTTTAATCAGGAACCGTTGACTCCTTATATCCCAATTAGGCCCAGGCAGTAGGACGCAAAGAGGTCTAATCTGATGTGATCTGATCTGGGTGGATAGATGTCTACGGACAGATGAGAAACACAGTGTGCTTATTTTAATTTGATAATTCTGAAGCGCTTCAAAAGAAAAGTGGGGTAATGCATGATTCAGTGTTTCACTCACATCAAACAAATCCCCATGCATGGAAAGTTAATACATCAAGAAGAAGAGTTCTAATCCAGCATTTCCCCTGAGATGTATGGTTGCCATAATTGCCTTCTACAAAATTGGGACAGGACCCTCCGTCACACTTGCCAGTATGTGAACACAATCCCCAAAAATCATGACTGTCCCTGGTTTTTGGGATATATGGCAACCCTACTCCACCCCAACGTATATTCACTTGCACTCTGAACTTAGGGATCTAAAGGATCCCTCCATCGCTATGCCCTAAAAAATTCCATAATCCCTGATTTCCCTGCTCCAACAAGTGGCAGAAGAAGCACTGCTATTAGTGGGGAAGCAGTTAGTATTGGCACAGAAGATGTGCTACCAATGGTGATACATATAGAACGAGAGCCCTATGCTCAGCTTTCAGGATCTTTCCAGGAAACCTTTCCCATTCAACCCTTACCATACCAACTGGGTCAATTTTGACCTGCCAGGAAGTTTGTGTTGTGTTTTTACTGGAATTTATTATTATTACTTGACAAGACTTTCTGACTTTTTTTCCTGCTACTTAGACAGTTACAATTCCAAAAGCATGAAACTCTTGAATTTAAAATTTTTCTGCAAATTCCAATTTATACATAGGATGCCAATCGGGTCAAATTTGACCCATGTTGCCTTTCACTGGTTAGTCAATATTTTGCTAGCTAAAATTATACTTAAAATTCATAATTTCACAATAGTTAGTATAAAATAATTGTACTAAAACTATAGTGCAGTGTCCAGTGGATTTTCTGTTACAGGCGGGGGTTGGACTAGATGACCCACAGGGTCCCTTCCAACTCTAGGATTCTCTATGTCATGGCTAGCCACAAAATATCTATATAATATCTATCTATCTATCTATCTATCTATCTATCTATCTATCTATCTATCTATCTATCTATATATATATATATATATATATATATATATATATAATGTGACTGTGGGATGTGATTGCTGCTTTCAGCTTTCTAGACAAAGCATCTGCCATGTACACTGTACTTATGGCATACATAGGAATATTTTTGCTCTTGTGGTGTTTGGTGGCTGGCTGATTTGTACCCATCCTAGGCACAGTGTTGTGGGTGTAGACTATTGTTCTGCAGAACTGTTCTGAGTAGAACTATTGCTGTTCTATAGTTATCATTTTAGAGTTATCTCTTCATGGTTATAGTTATCTGTGAATTTATGTGCTAAATAATACGACAAAATACTCTTCTCAGTTGGTGGTGCTCAAAATAGGCATTTGTATTTCTCTTTGTATTTCTATTTCATGGTTATTCAATATTTTGCTAGCTAAAATTGTACTAAAATCATTATTTCACAATAAAAATAATTTTACTAAAACTTGACACAACATTTATTCATTATATGTACATTATGCGTATATTATATGCACCTAACTATAGTACAGGTTTGTACGGGTCAAAATTGACCCGTGCAGTCTTAGGCGTGAAAAAAATCCCGGTATTCTAAGGGTCAATCTGATCCATCTTCTAGGACTAGCTGTGAATTTCCAGGGATCATCCATCTTCTTATGTGAATGCAATCCTAGGCCCCCTAAGCTTACCAATGTTACATCATGTTGTTTATTGGGGGGGGGGGCGATATCTAGGTATATCAAGCAAGGTTGGCAACCCTTGCTGATGTCCAGTTGTTGTGGATCTGGGCCATTCTTCTTCTGAAGCTTGGCAGAAGCAAACAGATGCAATCTCTTATCCTAACAGTACAATCTTAAGCCTGTCTACTCAGAAGTAAGTCCCATTATGTTCAATAGTACTTATTCCCAGGAAAGTGTAAGTTTTGTAGCATTTGTGCTTTAAGAAGCTGGTATCAACATCTCCCAGTCTTAGATTTCCTTATCCCGGGTCAAAACCATAGCACTGCCCTGCAGATAATGAGGGACACCAAGATGGAACTGCAGTTTGGTCAGCAATACACAAGCCCACTGTCACCTTACAGTTGTCTCCTTCCCGAAGTGCGGAGGTGTGCAGCTGCTTGTTAATACCATTTGCTGATAAATGATAATACTGCCCTTCAGGAATTCTGCTGACATTTAAGAAAGAATAATAACGATAAAATACTCTCGTGTGTCAGCTTATTTGGATCTCAGATAAGTGCCACTTGGATTCAGATTGGCGTTCAATCCAACGGAGAGACATTTGCCTTTCGAAAACTCATCACCTGGCGTCGTAATAGTGTGTCTAACTCTGCATATTGTCCCAAATTTCCACGCTTAAGTTCTCCCTTTAACTGCACCAAGATTGGGAAGAAGTACGATAAAAAAAGATCTCAACAGCCCATATTCTCCTCAAGGTCCCCTGCCTACTCTTTTTCGGCATAATAGAATCCTCCTCCAATATTCATTTTAGTTCATCCCCCACTATAAAAATGATTTTTTTTCCAATCAAAGCATTGTACTCCTTCCAAAGGCATTAAGGAAAATGAGAGAGAGTTAAATGACAAGGACAACCTTGCTTGATGTGAGGACAGCAGAGAGATTTGGGGAGGGGAAGTGAAGGAAAACAAACAGGAGCCAGGATTTTGCTCAAGGACACGCAGGTGCATCTAGATCCCAACGCTGAAGGTCATTTAGCATCAGTGAGCCATAGGCTGGATCCAGTCCACAAGTGCAACCTTATCTAGCCCCTCAGTGGTCCTACTATATTTGGGTCCAGATGCATTTCCATATAATCTTAAAAACACTCAAAACAGCCATCACAATTTGTGTTTCCTGGTTCAGAAGTCTGAAGCTCTGCTGGATGCAATTCTCTGCTGGATGTAATTCTTCAATTATAGGGTGAGCATTCCATAATATGAGCTATAGATGTTCCCCAGCACTCCTATAGCACTGCCATAGCGCCTTAGCAGAGTATATCCGATGGGTGGAACACTCATGGTAGATACAAAGGGGTTTGGGGCAGGATTGGGGTTTGGGGCGGTGGGTGGTGCAAGTGGTTAAGACACTGTGCCTGTTAACCAGCAGGCCAGGGTTCAAGACCCAGGTCGGCCCCACAAGACAGGGTGAGCTCCTGTCCTTAGCCCAGCTCTGCGACGCAGCTGGATCCAATTGTATCAGCTCTGCCTTTCCATTGGACTAATTCAGTGGTGTGGAGAGGGGGGATTTGCTGCTTGGGTAACAGCCTATCCTCCATAACAATCTAACCCAGGCTTTCATGCTTCGCATGCAGCATATGCAGCACCAAGCACGATACCATAGTCTTTCAAGACTGACGGAGGCCTGCTTTGGGGCAGGAAAATGGCACAGAAGTTACATGTACCCTTCACAACATGATCCTGATTTAGATCAAGATTCCATACAGTTGCCATTTTAAAATAATAATAATAAAGTGGAACTAAAAATAGGATTATTTTGCAGCTCAAATTATGGGTTGTCATAATTCTTTTCTACAAAATCAGAACAGGACAATCTATCACACTTGCTAGTATGTGGACACAATACCCAAAAATCAGGGCTGTCCCTGTTTTGGGGAGCATATGGCCACCCTAAGCCCAAGCCTATTAAGCTACTCCACTGGTGGAGCATGAAATGAGGGAGGTGGGGAGTGGGTTAAAAGGGTGGAAGTGGGTAGAAGAGGGCAGTGAGGGATTGGAGAGGAGGGTGCATCAGGCGTGGGAGGGTGGGGGGTAGGACTGGCATGAAACCTTGCGTTTCTTCCCAAAGGGACTCAGGGTGACTTACAAAAGGACAGACACAAAAAAATGTAAAAACACAGTTAAAGTGAAAAGTAAAAACATAAAATCCTAAAAATCCATAAAGGATTTAAATATTCAATCATTAAAAATAATCATAAAACATAATTTACATCAGCCAAGCCAAGCAACACCTAAAGAGGAGAAGCCTGGAAAAGTCAGATGTTTATTATAAAGGCAAAGATTCAAAAGTCTTCATGCCTCCCTGGTAGGACTTCAAGGAGGAGCAATTGGGCTTGCTCTATGGGGCCAAATTGCAGGTTGGTGGGGAAAACAGTGGGTGATGAAGATACTTGGTCTGTTTGGGAAGACTGCTGGCACTATACTGGTTACAGGCATCCCCCACTTATTGGACGGATTAGGGACTGGAGCACCGTCCAAATGTGAAAACCGTTGAAAAGTGGATCCCAATCTTTGTCAGCTCGTGAATGCAAAATGACAAAAAAGGGATAAATATCACTTCCAAAAGCATAAATAACACATATTTATTAACAGATAATACACAAAATACGTAACAAATTACAGTAAAGTGATGCACGCAAGGAATACAGTAAAATCTTGGTTTGAGAGTAACATGGATTGAGAGTGTTTTGCAAGACAAGCAAATATTTATAATAATTTCAACTTGATGTACAAGTGATGTCTTGATAAACAAGCAAAAAAAGGTCCCAGCTGAGATAAGATTGGTTTTGGTATTTCACCACCATCTCCTGAGAGACCAGCAAATGCATGTCTACTTGAATGTAAGCCACTGATATAGGTCAGTGGGGTCCACTCCTATGAAAGGGGGGCAATGGAAAGGAGCCTGAGAGACTTTTATGTCGTAAGAGACATTTATGTTGATGTAGTTATGACGCCACCTTTGGGAAACCTATGGGAAATTATTAGAGCAATCCAGAGTAAAGTTTTCTTATGTCAACATAAGTGGTCCTGTAGTTACTCTGGATTGTGCTGATAGTCTTGCTTGCCTACTCTAAAATAAGCCCTACCAATAATCAGTGGGGCTCACTCTTGCATAAGGGTGCAGCCTGCAGCTTGACAGACCAAGTGCAGGTTAATGTGTTGTATTTTTCTATATATAATTTATTATATTACAGAATATTATATTATATACAGAACTAGCGAAAAGCGTACCCGCGTTGTGGGTGTAACATTTCCCCCTATGCCATCCCCCCATGGTGCAGAAACACACCATGTGCCACTTCCCCCATGCGCATCATCCTCATGCGCATCATCCCCCATGTGCATCATTCCCCCATGCGCATTGTCCCTGTTAGGGTTTGAATCTAATAATGAAACATGTTTGGTCAGGCAAGTTGATTCAAGGCTGATGCAATCTAGCAATCTGTAACTGCTCTTACAGCATGATTCAGCAGAACTGGAAGTGCTGAGTCACTGGTCACATGACTGCAATATCTCTAACGGATTGGTGTTTCACTATATTTAAGTGTGTATGAGATTATTGCAAAGTGTGGGTTACTGAGGAGGAGTATTATTACTGTTTGATACTCTGAAAGACTGGACTGTATCTGTGGACTGACTTGTGGACTGTTTAACTGGATTACTGAGAGTGGAATAACCCTGCAACTGGATGTCTGTATATGACTGATCTACTGCTTTGACCTTGGACTGTGTTACTTGACTTATCTTCTGCCTGTCGTTTTGAACAATATAGTTATCTTGAACTATAAACAGCTGTGTGTTTACTTTGTGCTGCTGCCCTCTCATCCTCTGCACAACTACTCTGCTTAGCCCTGCTAATCCTGCAGGGACTCACATTCCTAACAGTCCCCCCATGTGCAATGTCCCCACATGCACAACTTTCCCCCATGCGCAACTTCCCCAATACGCAACTTCCCCCACACGCAACTTTTCCCCATGCGCATCATCAACTTTCCCCCATGCGCAACTTTCCCCCCGCACATCATCCCCCATGCACAACTTTCCCCCATGCGCAACTTCCCCAATACGCAACTTCCCCCACACGCAACTTTTCCCCATGCGCATCATCAACTTTCCCCCATGCGCAACTTTCCCCCCGCACATCATCCCCCATGCGCAACTTTTCCCCATGTGCAACTTCCCCCATGCGCAACTTTCCCCCATGCGCATCATGACCCCATGTGCATCATGTTCCCACGCGCATCATCCCCCATACGCATCATCCCCCCATGTGCAACTTCCACCCATGCGCAACTTTCACCCATGCGCAACTTCCCCCATGCACATCATCCCCTCATGCACAACTTCCCCTCATGCACATCATCCCCTCATGCGCAACTTTCCCCCATGCGCATCATCCGCCGATGCACAACTTCTCCCCATGCATAACTTCTCCCCATGCGCAACTTCCCCCATGTGCAACTTCCCCTCATGCGCAACTTTCCCCAAGCGCATCATCTGCCGATGCGCAACTTCCCCCAATGCGCAACTTCCCCCATGCGCATCAACCCCATGCACAACTTTCCCCCGTGCGCAACTTTCCCCCATGCGCATCATCCCCCATGTGCAATTCCCCCCATGCGCAACTTTCCCCATGCTCAACTTTCCCCCATGCGCATCATCCCCCCATGCACAACTTCCACCCATGTGCAACTTCCCCCATGCGCATCATCCCCTCACGTGCCACTTTCCCCATGCACATAATCTGCCAATGCGCAACTTCCCCCCATGTGCAACTTCCCCCCATGCGCAACTTTCCTACATATGCAACTTCCCCTCATGCACAATTTCCCCTCATGCGCAGCATCCTTGCCGGCGCAACCTCTTCCTCCGAACAACATCCCCCAGTGCACCAGGGTCTGAGCACCAAACTGGCTGGATGTTGTTGAGTTTCCCATGTTAAGTGTAGGACAGAAACACATTGCCCCCTTTTCAGCCCCTGCAGGGTTAATTTTCTCCAGATGGTTCTTGGTGGGAGTTCAGGTGACAGAAGGAACTCCCAGAATTCCATGCTTCAGGCCCAGCAGTTGGGGCGGAATGTTGCTGAGTCAGCAATTCTCAATGCAAAGTATAGGGAGGAAAACGCGTTGCGCCCCTTTTCACCCCCTTCCGGTTGGAATTTCCGAAAACCGGTTCTTAGTGCACCCCTCCCTCACGGAAGGAACACCCACCTTAAATTTCACGCTTCTAGGCCCAGCGGTTTTGGCAGGGCCGTGATGAGTCAGTGAGTGAGTGAGTCAGTGAGTGACTTTTCTCTTTTATATATGTAGATTATTATATCATATTATATACAGAATATTATATACAGAATATCTGAGTTTCCATTATTTCTTATGGGAAAATTCACTTTGAAATACAAGTGTTTTGGATTATTTATCTGCAGTATTCATGTACCACTTTCCAACTACAAAGTTCACAAAACAGCTTACAAAGAAAATGAAAAAAATTAATGGCTAATGGATTACAAGCATGCTTCCGGAACAAATTATGCTTTTTAAACCAAGGTACCATGGTATGAGGTTATTTACTGAAGAAAGTCATTAAAAATCCTTTAAAAAATCCTAAATCCTAAAAATCCTAAAATTTGCATGTGATCACCTTGTCACATGCAAATCAATATCAGGGAAGAAAATTTTAGCCTTTAGACCACCAGAGAGAGGTTGAAAAAGAGGAGCATGTGTTGAATGAATGTGTTCTGGATATAATTGAAAGGTGTTAGAAGAGCGGAACCGTCAGAAAATGAACTGTCAGACAGCGGAGGGATGCTGGTGCTTGGAAGGATGCGGGTGGTAGAGAAACCCCTTCGCTCCCATTTTAAGGCCGCTGAAGGTTGACTAAACTTTGTGGCACTTGGAGAACGAGAGGAAAAAACTCCGGTGCTTTAATCACATGTTTGGAAGTGATTCTTCATGCTGTATAAAGCAAAGAAAGTCAGGGAAAACAGCCAAATCAAAACTGTTTACTGACATGATGGACTATGACAGCTCTTTTGGAACCATTGCAAGCTATTGTGCCAGGAGGAGCTTAGGGAACATTTTGTGTGTAACTGACCTGATGGGCCATAACAGTTCCAGTAAAGTATCCATCAGTCCATGTAGTGGGAAGGAGGGAGAGTACCGTGATATTTTAAAGGAGAAGAACAGAAACAGAACAGAGATCAGGCTGGAACTGTAAAACAAAATGTGCTCAAATGCCCACTTACTTGTTACAAAAGACTACTAGTTACTAGTTACAAAAGATTACTAAACTGTTTTTATAACACACATATTGAAATATGTAGGAAGCATCTCTTTGCAATGATATGTAGTAAATCTAGTGCCTGTTTGTAGAATACAGGACTGTAGAAATGAATATAGTCAGCCTTAAACTTGATTAACCCTACAATCCAGTGCAACTACAAGAAGAAGTAAAAGGCTCTTACTCTGGATTGCGCTATGCATTTCCCATAGGTTTCCCATAAGTGGCACCAGAACTGCGTCGATGTAAAAGGTCCCATAGTCACTCTGGATTGTAGCTATATGTTGTAATCCTAACCCCATTTAGGCTCGCCTAAGCCCTGGCATAAGTCCTGTGATGACTGGGGGATGTCACAGAAGTGCCTGTGCCACTCCTGGGGGAGGGTTAGGCCAGTGCACAGACATGTGCTTTCCTCCCTACATCACCATATGAACAGGAAGATAGATTTGTGCCAGCCTAGGTTAGGATTACACTGTAAATTGTGCAAATTTATTTATTTATTTGATTTATACCCTGCCTTTCCAATGCAGATGCCCAAGGCAGTTTACAAAGCTTTTATACTTTCTCCTCACAACAACCCTGTAAGGTAGGTGAGGCTGAAGTGAGTGAGTGGCCCAAGGTCACCCAGGATGCTTCATGGCTGAGGGGGAATTCGAACCTGGTTCTTCCAGATTCTAGTCATTCTCCCTAACCGCTACACCATCTTGCCCTCCATCCCCAAAAGAAAAACAATTTTGAGCATAATCCTAATCCACATTGTGTTCAATTGGTCTTACTCCCAGGAAAGTGTCTTTAGAATTGCAGCCACAGTGTGTCTTTTTATGTATGGATTCAGAACCCAGAGATTTGACCCACTGTGGGTTCTGAATCCTAGGCTGGAGAACCTACCAATGTGGGAAGCAGAATTATGGGATTTTTTTATGGTACGCTGACAACACTGTCATTTATGTTGCAAATCTAAGATCTAAATAGCTCTTTTGTATAATCTAGCAACAATTACAGTGTTTTTTTCTGAAAAAAAAATTTTTCCTGTGTGTGATTTAGCCAGTCATGCACTTTACAGGAAAGTTTTGTTTTTAAAAGTTTAATAAAAGAAAAATACAATAGTGCAATACTAAAATACAGCTAATAATTGCTGGATGTAAAAAGTCCAGAATGAATGTGCTATAAACAGTAATGAGCAAATCAGCTGACAGCGCAATAGTCTGAGTTAAAAGAATCCCAACATATTGACCTGCTGGATACTATAATAATTGATTAACAATTTATTGCAATGCCTGTTAAACATGCATTAATGCCAACATGAGTTATTTATACTGTAGCTTGTGAAATGTACTTCCTTTCTTGTAAATACCATTCTTTGAGGCAGATCCTAAAGCCATCTGTTTCCTGCCTCTGTAGTATTTGAACAATACAATAAAGCCGGAACTAGTCGTTGTGGTCTGACAAGCATTTTTATTTGAATGTGGTATGTATGAGACATGCTATATATGGTATATATTTTATATACAGGGATCTTTTTGAGGAGGTACTCACCATGCCAAGTACCATCACCTCTGTGGCCCCCGAGTAGACTATGTGGCTATGATTACACATAACATCTTCATGGTGAGTACCCCCCATCTTTTTTTAAGGGTATAGTGTATGGTATATGGTGGATACTGGGGGCTTCCCAGGAGAGCACAACCCAGGCCAGTGCAATTTCAGAAACAGGCCTGTGCAAGATATATTACACAGACCAAAAAATGTATATTACACATTTTTACTGCCAAAGTCATCTTTCCTCCTCACTTTATCAGACTGACTCACAGGATGCCATACCTGATGTTTGGAAAATTCTTTGGGCAGCCACTCCTTGCGGACACAGCACATATGAGAAGCCACATTCTGGACACACACTGATTTGGTGCAACAAAGATATTTGCAGTAGAAGAGAAGGTCTCCAACCTCAGTTGGCCTCACCAACTCCATGGTCAAATTCCTTTCCAAAGGCAGACTCATGGAGCAACTGATCTGCTGAGCTAGCTATTGCACCCCGAGCCAGATGCAAAACAGTGGTAACACTGATTTTGGGCTGGGGATGAGTCCGTAATAGTCATCGAGAAAGAAATGAACGTTCTTTGATGATGATCCCGTAGGATTTTGCAGGAGAAAATTATACACAAGCCTGGATCACCAGATCTTTGTGTGTCTTTGGTCTGTCTGTCTTTCTCTCACTGTCCTTGTTTCAGTGGACCACTGTTTCATTTTTAACTCCTTCAGGAATGGGATTCGACCAGGAGCGACAACATGGGGAAGGGCAATTTTGGCCTTTAGAACAGCAGAGAATGGTTGAAAACTTGGAATATGCATTGAATGAATGAGTTCTGGGTATAACTGAAGGGTGTTGAAAGAGTGGATTGCCGTAAAACTAATTGTCAGAAAGCTGTATTAAAAAAGATGAGACCGTTTCAAAGGAACAGACGTAACTGCTCCTAACAAGAAAATTCATAACTCAATTGCCATATGCACATATTTGTGCCTTTTCTGCAGTGGATTAATTAACCCGGAATAATTACAACAGTGTGAACATGATCATGGCCCTGTCTGATCCAGGCTCTATATAATTTTTCCCAGTGTCTGCAGTCTGCAGGCTCTGTCATTACTGAATGAATCTCAACTGCTGTTCCTTTTGTGGCCACAATTCCCTCTGCCCTCTGTGGGGTGGTGGAGCTGGCAGCTTTGGATACGGCTGGGCAACTGCTTGTTGCTTAAAAAAAGAGTGAATGTAATGAAGGTTAAAGCAAAATTATTAATCTTATGTTCAGCCGATCAAATTTTACAAGGCACATCATGACTGCGTCTGGATTGCCTATTACTTTGGGTTTGTAGGAGTTATAATATAAAATGCCAATGGAGTGGAAAGCAAATGCATTTCTGGAATAGATGCCTGTGATATCCTTTTGCTCCGGCTATGGACTTGCAATTAGAGAGCTGTTCAGGTATTGCCTTGATGCACCAAGTGCGTCTGTTGTTGAGTCTTGACCTTGGTCTGAAGGCATCTCCTGGCCTGGCCTGGCCTGCCCTCATCAGGCAGATGGACCATCTTCCTTGCAAACAAAGGCAAGCATCACAAGGACTTTTAAAACTTGGAGATCTTATGCATGTCACATCTGAGATTCAGAAATATTTTGTCAATGAACGCAGAGGTTCCATTTACCCTACAATCCAGAGTAACTAAGGGAGCACGTAAGAGACATTATGTGCACCCGTAGTTACTGCACCACCTAGTAACCTATGGGAAATTTCATAATGGAAAATTCATGGGAAATTCATGGGAAAATTCATGGGAAAACGCTATGGGAAATTCATATTGCAATCCAGAGTAAATTGTTCTTACACCAGAGCAAGGACTCTCCATAGTTACTCTGCATTGCGTCCTTAGCTACTCCAAGCCTTCCTGTGCAAGGATTAGCAGCCCCAAAGTGGTACCATGAAGTGTTAAGAACACTGACAACATGTTCCCCATTTGAATTGATTTTCAGATTTTGAGTCAGTGGCATAGCTAGAAGGGGTGCAAAGCTCTAAGTTTAACTGGTAATCTCACCATGGGATGCAAAGGTCCCTTCCCCTCTTTGTCAAAGCCATTCTGGAAAGGGGAGCAAAATGGAAACAAATGTCTCTATGCTGCATCTGCCACCTCGAAAGGCTCCGAAAAGGAGCGGCCATTTGCATGCCATAATGAGATTCCCTGTTAAACTTAGGCTGCAATCCTAAGAGCACTTTCTTGGGAGTAAGCTCCATTAAACTCAATGGACCTTGCTTCTGAGTAAACACAAATAGGATTGCACTGTTAGTGTTCTGTACTCTGAAAGGCACTGATGTGTTAAGCATTACTTTTGTTATTCATGTCAAGCCTTTGTAGTTTGCGGAACTCTAGGTCCCTTCTATTTATTTACTCTTAGCTGTACTTGAAACGTTCCTCCATGATTGTTGGCACAATCCTATTGGGCACGTACGGGGTTGTAACTCTCTGTCCACCACCATAATCACCAGAGTAGCACCATAAAGGGCTGTCTGCTTCATGGCTGCAAGTGGAATTGGGTGCGGACCCAACACAGGACCCAATACACAAAGCAGTGGCTCCTGAACTTCACACTGGATCAGGTAAGTTGATGGAGGGGGCTGTTGTGGGTGGGAAGGAGAGGAATTGGATGGACGTCAGGTGTGGGATGTTTCAATGGCAAGGGAGTACATCCCAGCAGTGGCACTAGATGGGCACAACTTCCTACACTAATATGTTTGTGTAACTGGTAGCACAGAAAGGAGGTTCTCTGGCAAAACAATAATTTATCACTTGTCGAGACATATCCCCCTATCACATCCCCCTCAAAACCCAGGGCTTACACATAATATGGAAAATATGCTGCCATGTTTTTAAAGAGGTGTCATAAAGAACGATAAATACAGACTGACAAGTTGCTAAAAGGCTCCTTCTCGCTTTTAGTTGAGTTTAACATTTTTCACTAGGAGTCCATGAACATCATAAGCCTCTAATATCCTTGTTAAATATTTTATAGAAATACTTCGGCAAAACAGAGCTGCGCTCCAGGCTGCGTGAGAGAACGCTGCTCTCCGTGAGGTTTCAATTAATTTTGCAGAAGGATATATAATGAAACGTTTGCTTGGAAAACAGCATTTGGAAAGCACTCTCCCCAACGCTAGTGGTAGCCTCCATTCTTTTGGAAATACCAATTACTGCGTCTTAGTGAATCATAAGTAAGAACCGGTTTATAAGTTGCCAGAGAACTTATTTTGCTTTTGTCTCAGTACCTACAAAAACAATTACATACACTGCATTTAATAATACGTGGCACCTTGCAACAACCTGCTATTATTTTTGCATTTGCATGCAATTGCCCGTGGTCCAGCTGGCTTGGTATTGTCCACGTTGATTGGCAGGTCTGCAATGACAGGTAGGTCTTTGGCATCAGAGCACCAGTCTGTAGCTGGTACTCCCATTTATGTGCTGAGTTCATGGCAAGGATGCTACCCACAACTGCTGTGCCTGCTGGCTCCCAGGATATGTATGACACATGGCAGCATCAGGTCTACAAACCACAGCAATGACAGAAAAGCAGATGGATGAACAAGGAATATGAGATGCCTGCAACATAGCACTTTGTACCCAAAATTATCATAGGAAAACATTGGGCTTTTTATGGTTTCTCATCAATCACCTTTGTTTTCTGCGTTGGTGGCTTTGATTGCTGTCCCCGGCTCTGTGCTTCTGATGGGGAGAGTAGAGCAATTAACTCTTGATGTGCCAGGCCACTGCTTGAATTAACATACATCTCTTGGGGGAAAAAGTCCTGCTGGATCAGGTCCAGCTTTCTGTTTCTTGCAGTGGCCCACCAGATGCCTCAAGGAGCACCCAAAATCACAAGAGAGCTGCATCCTGCATCCCTTACATCTGGCCTATTGGTGAGTTGAAGGCCTATTGGAATTGGTGGTGGCCAGTGGCATAGCTAGAGGGGGTGTAAAGAAAGAAGTTTAATAGGGAATCTCAACATGGCATGCAAGTGGATCCTCCCTCTGGATCTACTGTTTGCCTCCATTTTGCTTCTCCAGTTTAGAGTAGCACCAGAACTTAGGGGAAAGTGGTGCTTACACACTGCAGTGAGGCTCCCTGTGAAATTTAGTGCTTTTCACCCCTCTAGCTACTCCACTGGTGAGGGAAGTTACTTTTGGGGCTTCTTCTTTTGTGTCACTAATGACTGAGGCTGCAATCATAAAGACACTTTCCTGGGAGTAAGACCCACTGAAAACAATGGGGCTTACTTTTGACAGTGGGGCTAACCTAATCCTAACATGGTTAGGATTGTGCTCTTCAGCTGCTTTTATATTGCCATGTCCTTCATTTTTCTTGACCGTCCTACAATTTGGGGAAACCTTGTTCTCTTTTTCTGATTATGACATAGGGTCACCCTGGAGTATGATGGGAACAGAGCGTTTTGCATAGATGCCCTGAACATCCCTACAAATGGATGTGTGCATGTGTATTTTTTTCAGCAGTATGGGAAATGTGAGTTAAAAAAACTGGGTCATTTCAGCTTAGCCATAATACCTGTATAGTATCTAAGTGGAAACACTTAGCAAAAGTTCTTTCCGCTGCAAATTATACTTGCTTAATGTGCCTCGGAGCAGACTTTTCACCAAGCTGAGTCTTGGAGGCAGTTCACACAAAAAGAATCATTAACGTAAGACGACTGTGTGGAGTTGCTGATGTACGGTCTGGAAACCGGGCCCAGAGAAACAATGGGATGCGCACTCTTGATTTTGGCTGTGAGCAAGAGCTCCCCGCTGTGAATCTCACCTGCCTGTACGTTTGGCTTCATTACTGAAATTATCATAACTTTGCTCATCAGCATCCGAGTGCTGAAGGACTTGAAATCAAGAATCCAGGAGCTCCAGAAATGCCAAGTACCTACAAACGCACCCTGTTTATCTTGCTTCATTTCCGCATAGAACATTTTAGCTTCCTTCATTAATGTTTGTGTGTGTGTGCGTTTTAAATCCCTGCACAACTATCCTGATGGTATAATCAAGCTGAACTTTCTTCCAAGACCACTTAACTTAATTTGCCAAAATGGTCTTTCATAGATGCGGGTCATTACAACGGCATCCCAGAAGCAGCTGGAGCTGGATCACATTTAAAGAAACTGGTCTGGAAGACAAAGCATCAGCGGACATTTCAAAGAAATGAAGGTATGGTGATGTTACCACCTCGCGGTATTACACTGCAATCCTAATCTCCAGTTAGGCCATGCACCTATATATATATATATCAGGGTGACCATATAGAATGGAGGAAAAAGTGCCTCTAAGCATTACATAAAAGAAGGAATTCAGGCAGATGTGGTTAAACATGCCTAAGGTGGCTAAGACGCTGTGCCTGTTAACCAGCAGGCCAGGGTTCGAGACCCAGGTCGGCCCCACAAGACAGGGTGAGCTCCTGTCCTTAGCCCAGCTCTGCGACGCCAGCTGGATCTAATCATATCGGCCTTGCCTTTCCATTGGACTAATTCAGTGTTGTGGAGGGGGGGATTTGCTGCTTGGGAACAGCCTATCCTCCATAACAATCTAACCCAGGATTTCGTGCTTCGCATGCAGCGTATGCAGCACCGAGCACGATACCATAGTCTTCCAAGACTAACAGAGGCCTGCTATGTATGCAATGGTTAAACTTATAGAGATTCTGTCCTCCATTCTATATGATCACCCTTGCATACATGACATGATAATCTTTTAGGAACCGTCAATATAGGTGCCTTTTGAGCACCTGGAGGGAGATACTGAGTTCAATAAAGCAATATTTGACTATTTTTAGCTTTTATTTCATCATATCCCACATTTTTCTTGGGTGTTCTACATTTTGGAGGGTCCTGTCCTCCTTTGTGGTTATATCTGGTCACAACCCACAACTGGAAGTGTAAACTGAGTGATTCCCCCTGGAGGTGATTCCCCTACACACTCAGAGGAGTTTGGGAACCTCTGTCCTAGTAGACCTTAGTTATGCCACCAGAGATTGTAATCCTATATGCATTTTTCCCTCTTGTAATGTACTCTTCCCCACCCAAGTCCTTCTCCAGCGTGGAATGTTAAATGAAATTCTCAAATTATGTTTCTCGAATTGGCACATAGGCCTATATCCCAAAGTGAAATTAAGCCCCTTGCTCCGGAGCAGTTAAGTGACTTTCCATAAGATGACACTAGAGGGTGACGTAACTGTGTGGACCCGTAACTGCTATGGATTTTGCCCGTAAACATGTTTGTCTGTAACCTATTGTCAGTAAAGCCTACACTGATTGTTGTGAAACAATGAGACCAATTAATTCCGTCCAGAAGTCATCACGGTTGGTATCATCTGTATTTGGTTTAAGTCCATCCCTTGATTCTTGCAAGCTATTATGTAGCTTCTGTATGTAGTTTTATAACTAGAACCTTTTCCAGAACTCAGAACCTTTATTGGCATTTTAAAAAACAAAGCATAAAAACATACAGAACATATAAGATAAAACCAATCACAAATGCATGGGAGATAAAGGTAAAGGACCCAAAGGGCAGTCCGTTTCCCCAAGTCTGTTAACAGAACTATGACATCTCAAAAGTTGTCTTTTTAACTAAAAAAAGTTGCACTTAAGTTAAAAGTTTAAAAGTTTAATATAAAAGTTATACACTAGTTTGAAGTGTGATTGTTTGGGAAGGGAAGATCATGGATTTGGATTTCAAGTCCATTCTCGGCTATAGTTTCTGCTATAGGATGGGGCCTAGGTCTGTGAAACAATGAGCACAATCCTAACCATGTTTACTCAGAAGTAAGTCCCATTGTGTTCAATGGGTCTTACTCCCAGGAAAGTGTGTTTAGGATTGCACCCAAAATTAAAGTTCTCAAGAAAAAAATATATGAGAACACTCTGAAATCAATAGGATTTTAATTTCCTATACACTGATCCAAATCAAGCCAGAGATCCATCCCATTACCAGCAGTTGGGGCTATAGAATTACAACCTCTCAATTTATGCACGAACAATCCTGAAGATGATAGTGCTTGCATAAGACTGAATAACTTTAAGCTAACTTCCTACCACCAAACTGGATGGAAAGAGTCTGGCTTAAGTTAAAGAAATTGAAAGTCCAGACTTAACTAGTTTGCAAATCACAACCACACATCCTTTATTAAATCTTTTCCCCGAGACACCTACAAATTCTGTCTTTTAATTTCTTTTCTCATTAAAGAATTATATAGTGTCTTTGGCTAGCTGGCTAAACTAATATCCCCTGGTATTTGATTTCCATTCTTTCTTCAGCTTAGATGATTCAAAGATGTAAAAATTGGTTTTCCCAGTGACTGCTTACCTTAATCCTTATTCACACCCCTATTTGCATCAACCTATATAACCCACGGCTGAGTTAAAAGAGCAATTTGATTAATGGTTTTAGAGGAATAGAAGTAGATGTATTTTTTAAAAAACTGCCCAAAACGAGGACACTAAAATTTCTGGAATCTGAAATCCACTTTTTAGGTGGGAAACTCTGAGGTTGGAGAGAACCACTTACAATCAGATAGCACTGAGCCAAAATAGTTCCAGATTTTGTTGTCCCAAACAGTTAGCAAAGTTGGAAGGGTCGTTTTGTTGGAAGGGTCATTTTGGGTATGGGAGACAAAAGGAAATAAACTGGTAAGTTCAGATCTTGAGGGTGGCCTGGCCCTCTAACCAGTGGGAATAGCTAAAAGGGGTTCAAAGCAGGGAGCCTCACCAGAGCATAAAGAATGCAACTTTGGGCACAATCCAGAAGTGCACTTGGGGCACAATCCAGAGCAACTACGGGGAGTCCTTGCTCCGGTGTAAGAACAATTTGCTCTGGATTGCAATATAAATTTCCCAGAGGTTTTCATTAGGTGGTACAGTAACTACGGATACACATAATGTCTCTTACGTGCTCCCGTAGTTGCTCTGGATTGTAGGGTTGGGCTACCCTCTCTATCACTGGGCTGACCCAACTGCAAGATGCCCCACCCTAGTTGCTCTGGAAAAGGCTTCGGGCAGAGTAAGGCAACATAGGCTGCCCAAGACTGGTGGACCTGCTCTGCCCTAACTGGCCCTAACTGGGGCAGCCTAGGTAGCTCAAGAGAGACATGTTCAGGGCATGTTCAGCATTGCCTAAGGCAGAGCAGTTACTCTGTATCCAGAGCCTGTTTCGAGGGCAGAAATGTCCTCTTCCAGCTCCTCAGAGTTATACCACCTCAGGAGCAGGTATAGTAATGGGTAGACCCATAGGGGTCCATGACAAGGCAGAATAAGAATGGCAGTGTTGACCAAAAATCTGAGTTCTTGGCCAGCCAAGCTGCAACCCCTGCCTCTCAACCTCAGGATATGGCTCAACTATGGCAGCCACTAACCTGGGGATTCAGCAGCCACTCCAAGCATCCACCCTCCACTAGAGGTACTGCTGTATTGCATTCTCATGCTGCAGCTGTGACTGGTTGTCAGGAACCTCTGGGCTTCCTTCTAAGGCAGGCACCACAGTTGTTCCTTGCTCAGTGTGATCTGATGGGGTCTCCTTGGGAGCATTTGGGGTCTCCTCGGGAGATCTGATGGGGTCTCCAGGTGTCATTTGATGTCTACTGAGCATTCTCTGGAGCAGTTAGAGCAGCCAGGCTTCCTCACCCTCTGGATGCAGCATAACTCTCTGCTCTGGATTCAGAATATGTGGAGCAGCCCAGCTAGGGCTCTCCTGACACTGCCTTGCTCTGGTTTGTGCACTTTGTCCATTTTGCTCCCCCACCAACCTGGAAGGGCTCTGAAGGACAGGGGCTGCTTGCTCACTGAGGTAAGGATCCTTGTAAAATTTAGTGCTTTGCAACCCCTGTAATTAGTTATGCCCCACTGCCTCTGTTTAATGGGACTTACCCTACAATCCAGAGTAACTATGGGAGCATGTAAGAGACATTTACATCAACGTCGTTACATGGTTGTGCTGTGGGTGGCACAAGTGGTTAAGACATTGTGCCTGTTAACCAGCAGGCCAGGGTTTGAGACCCAGGTTGGTCCCCACAAGACAGGGTGAGCTCCTCTCCTTAGCCCAGCTTGGTGACGCAGCTGGATCCAATCATATTGGCCCTGTCTTTCCTATTTCAGTGGCATGGAGAGGGGGGATTTGCTGCTTGGGTAACAGCCTATCTCCATATCGATCAAGCCAGGTCTTCGTGTTTCACATACAGCGTCGAGAATAGTACCATAGTCTTTCAAGACTGATAGATGCCAAGTTACGGCACCAACTAGTGAAAACCCATGGGAAATTCATATTGCAATCCAGAGTAAATTGTTCTGACACCGGAGCAAGGACTCCCCTCTGGAGTCCTCTGGAAATACACTTACCCTCTGGAGTACACTTACCCTCTGGAAATTGTAAATAGGATTGCCTCTTCATTGACTGTGATAGCCCAAACCATAAAGGCTGCCAGTCCTGTTGCATTATTATTATTATTATTATTATTATTATTATTATTATTATTATTATTATTATTAATAATAATAATAATAATAATAATAATAATAATAATAATAATAATAATAATAATAATAATAATAATAATAATAATAATAAATACACAGTGAACTTATCCTTTACAGACAGACAAGGAGCACAATACTCCAGATATCACCATCATAGAAAGCAGCAAGGTGTGTGCCCTGAACATTGCCATACCAGGATACAGAGTAATTGCTCTGCCTTAGGCAATGCTGAACATGCCCTGAACATTGCTATACCAGGTGACAGCAGAATTGAGGAGAAAGAACTGGAAAAGATCTCCCGCTACCAAGACCTAAGAATCGAATGACAGCGTATCTGGTGTAAGCCATGCAGGTGGTTCCAGTGGTAATTGGCACACTGGGTGCAGTGCCCAAAGACCTTGGCAGGCACCTGAAAACTATTGGCATTGACAAAATATCACTCTGCCAACTGCAAAAAGCTGCTCTTCTGGGATCAGCACGAATTATACGCCGCTACATCACACAGTCCTAGACTCTTGGGAAGGGTCCGACTGGTGATGTGAATGAAACCAGCATGAAATTGTTCGCTGTGTATTTATGTTTTATTTTCAATAAAATAATAATAAATTAATTATGTCACAGTCACAAGGTGTTTGACTGTAACTGGCTCTATTGTAATTTGGTTCCTAGCCAAGGAACTAGGAATCACAAAGGGTTCTTCTCAGTATGTGTGAAGATCCCAGTAGCACTGCTTTTCGTAACTGGGCAGTTGTGATCTTCTGGAGTTCCATTACGTTTAGATGTTCCTTAAGAATTTTAATATTTTATTTTAAAATGTTTATATTGTAATAGAAATTTACGATATCAGTAACAATCTCACACCCAACAGATACTAGATTTTAACTTAACTTTAATCTTAATTCTAGATCGTAAGAACCAGAAAAAGGAAATTATCTTAATTGTATTTTATCTGAAGTATCTAGTTGTATCTTTTTACCTTTAACTTTTTAATAGCTACAATGCATAATTTAGATTGATATTTGCTTGTAAGCTTGTATACAATTTTTATTCTGGTCTGAGATCGTAATAAAATAAAATAAAATTGAATTCTCTTGAAGCAGAAGATCTGTGGATATAGCAAAGTCAATGATCCAGACCTGTTTTTCCTCAACCACGGTGAGGTCCGACGTATTATGCTCCTATTGGTGCTCAGTTTGAATATGGAAGTCCCACAGGATTTTGGCCTGTTCTTTCTGGACTATCTTTTCTGGTTTGTGGTCCCACCAGTTCTTGATTGTCAGTAGATTATAGTTTTTGCATAGATTCCAGTGTATCATTGTGGCCACTTTGTTATGTCTTTCCAGATAGTATTATTATTATTATCAACTTTATTTATATCCCGTCTTTGTCATTAAAGGTTCATGGTAGCTCAGAACAATTTTATTTAACATACCCTACAAACCAGAGTAACTACGAGAAGATGTAAGAGGCACTTACTCTGGACTCTGGATTGCTCTATGCATTTCCGATACGATTCCCATAGGTGGCACTGTAACTATGTCAGAGATCCCGTAGTTACTCTGGATTGTAGCCAAACAGTCCATTAAAAAATCATCATTAAAAACATTGAAATCAATAAAATACATTAAAAACCATTAAAACTGCAATACATGAAATGTGTAATTTAAAATCATAAAACAATGCACAGTATTATAAAAGAACAACACAATACAATAACTTTAAAAACAACTAAAAGCAGTAGCATCTTATAATGTGCATATATAAAAACAAAAAAACCAGAGCAGATATTGGGCTGTACCCAGATATGCACTGGTCTCCCCACACCACCATGGGAATGGAATGGGAATGGTGGATTGTGCCAGCCTAAATTGGTTTGGATTGTGCCCATAATATAAAAGTCACTGGATAATACCTTCTCTCCTGCTACACAGTATGCCAACAACACCTGATGAATTACAGCCTGCCTCGCTTTGTAAAGCTGCCTTCCCAGAACAGAAGGTTTAGTTCTCAGAGACCCACAACAAGTGAGTTGGGAAACCTGAAAAGTGTAAATCCTCCTCCGAATGAGTAAATTCTCATTTCCTATTCTTGTGTGCAAGTTTATAAAGCATTTCCGTGTCATTGTATTGACTGGAAATGATCTCTTAAGCTGCGCGGCTCACTTACGGTGCCAGAAGAGAAGATGAACACATCATATTGTTCCTGTTATGTGTGCTGTTTTTCAAAGTGGATACGCTCCTTCAGGCCTCCTGCTAGATGAATTTGCTTCTGCACAAGTCATTTGGCAGTTGTAATTCAGGTGAACCAACAAATACAGACGTACATCGCAAGCAAAAGTCACCAGTGACACTCAGGACTTTGCTTGAAAGCAAGACAAAAATGGCTGCAATCCTATCCACATTTACCTGAGAGTAAGACCCACTGACAATAATGGGACATACTTCTGAATAGACATGCATAGGATTCTGCCCTGCATTCAAAATCATGGTAGCCTCACCCCCAAATCCAGAGTAACTACTGGAGCACGTAAGAGACTTTACGTGCACCCGTAGTTACTGCACCACCAAGTGAAAATCTATGGGAAATTCATATTGCAATCCAGAGTGAGTTGTTCTTTCACTGGAGCAAGAACTTCACGTAGTTACTCTGGATTTTGCCCTTAGGCAGACATGTATAGGATGGCTGCAATCCCGAACACAATTTCCTGGGAGTAGTCCCCATTGAATCAAATAGGACATACTTCTGAGTAGACATACTTAGTATTCCACGGCACTCCAGCTAAATCCTATCCATGCTTTCCTTGGAGTAAGCTAATAGGATTTATTTCTGAGTAGATATACATAGGCTTGGGCTCTAGGCTTGCAATCCTGTACACGATTTTTCATTTATTTTAATGGGTCTTACTTTTGAGTAAACATGCATAGACGTGGGTACTGAGTCAGTAAATATCTAATTTGGTTGTCTCATTGGATGTTTTCAAAAATTAAAAAAAAATTCAGTTTGTTTTATGAGCAATGTCTTGTAATATGAGCAGTCCAGCCCAGGGGGATGCCCAATTGCCAAACCACATGTCCAACGAGACAACCAGGCATCTTACCCACAGTGAGGCAGCTTGGCATCCCAGGCGCAGTGCGGTATTTGAATTTCCTGAATTTCCATTATTTCTTGTGGGAAAATTTGCTTTGATATATGAGCATTTTGGATTACAAGCATGTTTCTGGAACGGCTTATGCTTGTAAACCAAGGTACTACTGTATTGTTTATATTTTCAAAATATGAGTGAACTCAATTAATATGGAGGTTGGATAAACTACTTGACAGGTCTTACATAGTCCAAGAAAAGCTTGATGATGTGGGCTAGTTTGGGGGCATAAAGCAGGCCTCTGTCAGTCTTGGAAGTCTATGGTATCGTGCTCGGCACTGCGAAGCACGAAAGCCTGGGTTGGATTGTTATGGAGGATAGGCTGTTACCCAAGCAGCAAATCCCCCCTCTCCACGCCACTGAATTAGTCCAATGGAAAGGCAGAGCCAATACGATTGGATCCAGCTGGCGTCGCAGAGCTGGGCTAAGGACAGGAGCTCACCCTGTCTTGTGGGGCCAACCCGGGTCTCGAACCCTGGCCTGCAGGTTAACAGGCACAGTGTGTTAACCACTTGCGCCACCCACAGCCCTAGGGGCATATTGTCCTGTTAATCTGTCTTGAGCTGAAAGATCAACCCTGAGCAGTTTCATTAGGGTTAGATCTTTTGTTTCTACACGTTTGATTGTTAATTTGTTCAAATGACTGTTCTATTTTTAACAAAATAATTAACAGAGATACATCATGGCTTTTATTTGTTGTCATAATTTGCTTAATATAATTTCTTGTCTGCACTTAATAGATATTTCCTTCTTACCTTTCCACGAGTTTTCAGTGGACATCATTGTGAAGGGATAGCCTTGCTTCGTGGGTTGGGAAATTGAGTTAAGTGATTTGAGTCACAGCCCAATCCTAAACTCTCCATGGTGTCCAGAATCCTAAGATGTCCAGAATGGCAACCGTGGGATCCTGTGCACCAAGTTGTTGGGCCTGTTTCTTACAGAGGATCTGAAGATCTCCTGCATAAGATATCCTATTTATAGATTCCTAAGAGCACTATCCAGACTATTCAAATGTAAATGGATCTTACTCCCAGAAAAGTGTCTTTAGGATTGCCGCCTAAATCAATCTATTAAATGTCCCTGGATCAGGGTGACCAGATGCCAAACCCAAAATTCCTGAACCCCAAGGCTAAAATTCCTACCTGCTTAAAAAATTGCCAAAAAATGTATTTTTTTTTTGTTTTTATAGTTTTTGTTTTTTGGCCATAACGTTTGATAGGAAGGAGATATCTCCAAACTGATCTTTGCATTGGATTCTGCTCTTGAATGCAAATCCAACAGCATATGGCACGACGGGGTACTGTGCACTATCGCAAAGTTTCAAAATGAAGCCAAAAGGTAGGGCTCCCCCTTGCGGAGGAGGAAAGGCGGGATATAAATTGATTAAATAAATAAATAAAATAAATAAGGTAGGATGACAAAATGTAGGACACCTGGACAGGAGGCTAAAAATCCGGACAAATTGGGGTTTTTCCGGTCATCTGGTCACCCTGCCCTGGATAACAACCTGAAACTTTTTTTTCCGTCAAAGTGGCCTTTAATAAAATCCTCTGCTCTTTTTTTAAAAATAAAAAGATCTTTTTCTTTTGCATCCGTTCACTCCAGGCTATTCCACCTGGAAGACCAACAGCATCACATATATTGCCTCCATTGAATAAAATGGCCTCTGGCTTTACAGCATGTCATTAGGACTCAGCTGATGTCTCTGATCAGGCCAAATGAGAGGGACCGGCCAGCCAAACTGGCTCAGTCATATGGGGAATGATTCAAGTGAATAGAGGTATGAAGCTAACATCTGCCCTGCTCTTCACGGAGCTGCCAAAACAGAGTTCAGTGCTACTCCAAAAACTGTTCGGCCACAAATAATAAGAAAGCTTCAATGGGCCAGAATTTGGCTTCAGGTGCTCATCAGGCAAGCTGTTGTTGACTCTGAAGAAAGAATATTCTGAGCATTGAGACAACCAGATTAGCATCTCAAGAGTCACAAGGGCACATCAGGGCACTGCAAACGGAGTTCTTCAGAACTGAAAGTGTCCCGAGAAACTTACGGCACAATCCAGAGTAACCATGGCAAGTCCTTGCACCGATATAAGAAGAATGTACTCGGGATTGCAATATGAATTTCCCATAGGTTTTCACTAAGTGGTGCCATAACTATGGGTGCAATCCAAAGTAATTACGGGGAGTCCTTGCTCCGGTGTAAGAACAATTTACTCTGGATTGCAATATGAATTTCCCATAGGTTTTCACTAGGTGATGCAGTAACTACGGGTGCACATAATGTCTCTTACATGCTCCCGCAGTTAGGATTGTAGGGTTAGTCAATGTAAATGTCTCTTACGTGCACCCGTAGTTACTCTGGATTGTAAGATAAGCAGTCACGGAATAGGGGGTCAGCTATCTCCGTTTTTCTCTTTGTGTGATAACTGTTCTTCTATCCCCATCCTAGCGTCTTCTTCTTCAACACGCTACTGGTCTGTAGAAGGAAAGGCTTGATAACTGGTTAAAAAAGAGAACGCTCTGAATTGGTTTATATGGCTAGATTATATGATTGCTGTTATTATTAAGAATATATACCCAGTATCCACAAATTCAGTATCCACAGTTTCAGTTACCTACACTTTGGTGGATACCAGGGACACTCTTTAAAAAGATGCATTGCATTAAATTCTGGAGCAACATTGGATGTAAGGGGGGCTCAACTAGGAAGAGGAGGCAGGCAGCTTGGAAGACTGCTCAAAATGCAGCTTTCTGTGCAAAGGTAAGCAGAATTTTGTTTTTATTTTTTATTAAAGGAACGACTTTATCCTTTAATTTTATTACCTTTTAAATACCTGTGTCCTTGGATTCCATAGAATCTAAGTATCCGCTTTTGGGAGGGAGGGCAGAATGGGAACCCTGCAGATATAGCAGTATACCTGAATTAGGCTTTTCAACATAACTCACACTAAGTAGGTTCTCCCCCCCACACAAAAAAAGATCCCCATAGAATTGATCTGTAATGGAGGGATCTAAGAGAAGCAGACTTGTCGCCTAAGAAATGTTGCTCAGAGTCTGTGCTAAGAAGAAACAAGAAGCAGCAGGAGAGGAAATGAGAAATTTATGGAGGGGCACAGATGCAATCCTAACCTACAAGTAGGCTGGCCTAAGCTGTGGCATAAGTCCTGTGCTGACCTGGAGGTGTCCCAAAAATGCTATAAGACACTTCTGTGCCACTCCTGGAGGAGGGGAATTAGGCCAATGCATAGGCATCTGCCAACCTCCCCAGACCATCATGGAAAGGTAGGCCAGGTGAGTTAAGCCAGCCTAAATTCCTTAGGATTGCACTCATATTCATATAAGGGACTGACTGAAACATGTCTGTCATGCATACACGTATATAAAGACGACAATCCTATGCACATTTACCAGGGAGTAAGCTCTGTTGAACACAGTGGGACTGAATTCTGAGTAAACACTCATAGATTAGCACTGGCACTCATAGATTAGCAAAGGCATACACCTTTTAAACAATGTAAGATCCCCCCATTTATACATTAGATTTAAATGGCCACAACCCAGTCCATACGTTTTTAAGATGGAATGAGCATATTCTTAATTGAAGTTTAATAAATTGAAAGCAAAAATGTGTGGCAGGAGATAAAACACTCAGGGAAGAAATTTAAAGTTGATCCAGGGTGACCAGATCCCAAACCCAAAATTCCTGAACCCTAAGGCGAAAATTCCTAATCCCAGGCCAAAATTCCTACTTTTGATAGGAAGAAGATATCTCAAAACTGATTTTTGCATTGGATTCTGCTCTTCAATACGAATCCAACAACATATGGCATTATGGGGTACTGTGCACCATCGTGAAGTTTCAAAACAAAGCCAAAATGTAGGACAGTGAAACCAAAATGTAGGACACCTGGACAGGAGGCTAAAAATCCAGACAAATTTGGGTTTTTCCGGTCATATGGTCACCCTGAGATCTGTTACATTGCATAAAATTATTATGCTATGGGGTGTGTGTGTGTCATGATGAATTTCTGCATTTCAAAATTTAACCCCACAAGATCTGAATTGTGAAAGCTGCATTTTCAGTTATTCATATGTGATATTAGGTTTTAGGCTATTCATAAGTGAGCTTAATGACTTAATATAAGACACAGAGCACAATCCTAACCTAACCAAAAGTAACCTAACCAAAAGTAAGCCCCATTGTGTTCAATGGCTCTTACTCCCAGTAAAGTGTCTTTAGGATTGCACCTTTATAATCTTATAAGTTTTAAAATTATAATCTTATATTGTTTTATGGTGTTTTAATTTCTCAATTTTATATGAAGATTTATCTTAAAGGCATTTTAAGGCTGATTTTAAGTATCTTGACAATGCTGTGACGCAGCTGGAACCAATTGTATTGGCTCTGCCTTTCCATTGGACTTTTTCAGTAGCATGGCGAGGTGGGGTTTGCTGGTTGTGCTAACAGCTTATCCTCCATATCAATCTACCCAGGCCTTCGTGCTTCGCTTGCAGCGTCGAGCACAATACCATAGTCTTTCGAGACTGATAGATGTTAGCCACCTTGGTTCTGTAAGAGGAAAGTGGGATATAAAACAAACAAATAAAAATAAGTTTAGAATGGCCACTTCTTGCATACGATAACAAATTTCTTGTTTGTCATTAAGAAGTGCTGGTGGAAGGGGGGGGCAGCTCAGAAAGTGCATCAGTCACCACAATAAGCCATATAAGTGACCTGTCCCACATGCAGGGTGACCAGATGAACAGGAAAACCTGGATTTGTCGGGATTTTAGCCTCCTGTCCGAGTGTCCTACATTTTGCCATCATTTTGTCCTACATTTTGTCCTACATTTTGGCTTCATTTTGAAATTTCGTGATAGTGCACAGTACTCCATCATGCCATATGTCGTTGGATTCGTATTGAAGAGCAGAATCCAATGCAAAAATCAGTTTGGAGATATCTCCTTCCTATCAAACGGTATGGTCAAAAAAACGAAAAACAAAAACAAAAAAAATGTGGCAATTTTTTTCAACGGGTAGGAATTTTGGCATGGGATTAGGAATTTTGGGTTTGGCATCTGGTCACCCTGCAACATGCCAGAATAGCCATTTAAGGCAGTGACAGAAACACATAGGTGTTCACACCTGCATATTACTGCTGCTGCTCCAAATAGCTCCAAGGGCGATTGGAAGGGCCTCTCAAAGAGCGCATTGCAGTGCCTGCTGTACTGACCACACAACCCCTCCTCTGGCTATGCTACTGCTTTCATGTTTCTCAACCTGGAAAGTGGTATGACTATTTTTTTTTCCTCTTCAACACAGTGTCTTCACTTAGTGCATCATGTTTCGCTTTGTAACATTTTCTGCTTTGAAAAAAATCCATCTGATTGCACTTGTGATGCATTGTCAGAAGTCATTAGCCCCCTGGAAGCCTCGGAGAATGCCGGCCACACAACCGCTGTTTCCACCCAGGCTTTCCTGAGCCGTGTTTCTCATCTGATGAAGATTGCAAGTGATCGTTTCCCAACAAGTTGGGTTCTGTACATCCTGCGTCTCCTACTAAGCTTTACGATCAAAAACCGTCTTGCAAGAGGTTGAGGAAAAGGTTAATAAGAAGAAGATAAATGTTGACATCTGACCTGATCTGATGGCATTCTGTGAGACTAATGTGTCAACAATCTCATAGGTATCTGTGATAAAGCAATCAGGTCATCAGCAAAACTTAACAGACTGTTTGGTATATTCTACCACCAGATGAATATACCAAATTCAAAGTCCCCCACATTCTGATGGTTCATTTTTTGACAGTTCTGCTCTTTCAACACCATTCAGTTATACCCAGGACTCATTCATTCAACACATGCTTTGTCATGTATTTGCCTATATGCTTTGTCATGTATTTTGGCAACGTGTTACTAAATATGTCGTTTAGGCTTTTGCAAATGGTATTTATATCTTTTTTGGTGGCAAGTTTGCATTTGCAAGCTGAAAAAGACTGGGTTCCACTTTTCAACTGTTTTCATTTTTGGACAATGCTGCAGTCCCTAACCTGTCCAAAAAGTGGGGATGCCTGTAATTGGAAGGAGATCCCAAACTAGAGATGCTAAATATAAGACAGTGCAATCCCGAATCTCAGAATACCCTCTGGAGATGAGGCGAGTACAGTTCCCCTTGTTTCTGGTGGATAATATGGCATGTGCTTGGGTCGGATTAGAGGAGTCTTGACATGGAGGCTCACCACCAGCCACATCTGGCCCCTGGGCTGTAGTTTCCAGTGAATGGACCCAAAATAACCCCAGCAATTCTGATGAGCTACTTTAGTTTAAAGGCAAACTCTTTCAATGAATGTGTTTCCGGAGGTCGCCCCGTCTGGTTCCTGCTCACAATTTTCCTGAGGCTCATGGAACGATACTTCTGTCTCGCCCCAGGGTCTCCGGTGAGACAGGCGAGGCAATGTGTCAAAGCGATCTTAAATAATAGGTAGTGATTGGTATGAAATTACTCTACCCCACATGCTGTCTGCCAATTATGTGTGATTAATCAAGAGCATATGATTGCTGAAAGACACACTCCGCTCCTGCCAAGAAATTCTTTAATTTAGCTACAATATAAACAAACAAACAAAATGGAGAGGGGGCAAGGATGTAATGAACCCACGGGGCTTATTTCCATAATGGAGGGCTATATTTGTGGAGATCAAGAGCACAACTTAAAAAAAAATAACGCTATCTAGTAGCTTATCGTTAATCATACGCTGGCCCAACAATGGTCGTAAAACTATATGAGGTTAACTGCTGCTTGCCATTTATTTTACACCGATCGCACTGTTTGTGTGCGAGCAGGGCTTGGCTCCCACTTACTAGATGCAAATCATCCAGCTGGCTTAGAGACTATTTATTATAAGAGCTTATTTGTTTTTGTTTTTTTTATATATCAGAGAGTGGGGTAGAGTTTAGTGTTGGCAGCCTCGAAGTGGACATTGATGGAACATAAGTGCCTGGATTATGCCAAGCAATTCTTCAAGGTGCTGAATTGTTAATAAGTGACAGCTGGGTGAGAGGAGAGTGTGAAAACACAGGGCTGGAGATAATTATGGAATGTGTTTATTATCATGGACACAAAAAATGCAGGACGATGCCGTCTATGAAAATAGATTTTCCACAGATTCATCGCTTTGATGAATGACCTCAACAAGTTCTCCCGTTCAGGATCAAACTGGATGTGTCGAGAAATCTGTCATCACTCTTCCATTTGGTGAAAATATTTTTAAAACATTATGTGGACCCTAAAAGAACACAGCTGCGGCATCACCCCTTTTGGGTGCAATTTTCCTGGCCGAAATTGCTCTGCGAAGCTGCTACTTGGACATTCGGATCTGTCCGGCCCTTGCTCCGGTAGTAACGAACAGTGGCTGCAAAACACTAAGTTTTGCAGGGAGCTTCACCAGTGTGAACCAGTGATGGGCTCCAGCAGGTTTGCACTTATTCTATAGAATCGGTTAACAAGACACAGGGCATATATCTATAGAACCGGTTGTTAACAAGACCCTACAGACTCTATAGAACCGGTTGTTAATGAGATATAGGACATATTTAAAAATAGCCATTTAAAAGTAGCTGCAAGATGGGCATAGAACCGGTTATTAATTTCTCTGAATCCCATCACTGGTGAAACCAGTGTGGACCAGTTTTCTCAACCCTTCAGAACTAATCTAGGCAGAGGAGCAGAGTAGATGCTGCAAAAGATAAAGATGAGCACCTGGATCCCTACTGGTGGTATACTCATTTTGATCATATTTTGATCATATTTCCTTGCCCCACAAACAGGCCGCAATCTTAAAGACACTTTCCTGGGAGTGTTTTGAACACGATGGGGCTTACTTCTGAGTAGACATGGTTAGGATTGCACTCTTAGAGCACCTCAAACTCTACACAAGAATTTGAGACCTGCATCTTGGCACATTAACATGGGTACCATGGAAAGTCCCCGGTTGACACCCCTACCCACACACCTGTTGGCCACCATCTTGGATCTCACAAATCAGGTGAGATCCACGAAGGTCGCACACAAATCTAGCAAGTTTTGTTTGCACCTTTTCGGATCTAGTGAGATTTTGCAAAATCCAATATGGCAACGCCAAGCTGAACTGGGAAGTAGAGGCTGTGGAGACATTGTGACTAGTGTAAGTTTTGGGAACTGCTGGCTTTTAGTTATGTATCTATATTTAGAGGGAAAATTGAGAACGCAAAATAAAACTTGTTTTATTTTTAATGTGATTTAAAAATCCTGCGCTACTGTTGACCATCCATCATGTTCATCTTTGGGAGGGAAAAATAAGGTACAATAAAAACTGTGAGATCCATAGAAACTTGAGCCATGTTTAAGCTTCATTCTGCCCTATGGTCTTCCTAATTATTTAATCTATAATATTCCAAATATCTAACTGCTGTGGAGCCATCATGGATAGTCTTTTGCAGATATATGTCAAATGTCTTCACCCTAGATTGCAAATATTCAGTTGGAATCAGAGAGGTAAGGTATGGAACCACGTAAAGACCCCCAGGGCTTGCAGTCCCACTGCAAGACAATGCATGATTATGCTTGCAAGAATCGATCCTGACTTTTGCAAAACACTGCAGAGAAGATCTGTGGAGCATCTTGTTTTCTCAGTTCCCCTATGATTAAGCAGCATGACTGACGGGGTTCGGCAGAGACTGTTTTGCCAACGGTGATTATTGGCTAAGCCTGATTAAATTTCAGCTCAGAGAAGGTTAACATCATGTCAACTCGAGCCATATCATTGTCCTTAATATCATTCTAGATCCAGTAAAACTAGCATGGTATGTAGTGAGTCAACCACTCTTTTAATAGGAGGATTGTAATATAATGACAGACTCTCTGAATACAGTAATTTCACTTTAGAAAACTTAGCAAAGGCGACAAAAGCACAATAAAGAGCTTTAAGGATAAAATTATTGGATAAGTGATCTGGCATAATCGGAGATTTTTAAGAGACTAACAAAAGAAAATGCTTAACACACTTATGTCACCCGAATGTTTCAATATAATAACTTTAATCTGCCAAGGAGAAAAAAACATAGAAAAACTTCCCTAAAAAGTGGCTCCTCAAATGATTTGCTTCATAAACACTGACGTAATATTTCTGCTACACCCGGGATAGATTTAGATTGGGTCAGGGTTGGCCTTGGATCAGGGTTCATACTTTTAAATATGTTGCTCAAGTATACAGATACTCCGTTACTAGCAGGCATCCATCAGTCTTGAAAGACTATGGTATCGTGCTCGGTGCTGCATACGTTGCATGCGAAGCACGAAGGCCTGGGTAGATTGATATGGAGGATAGGCTGTTACCCAAGCAGCAAATCCCCCCTCGCCACACTACTGAAATAATCCAGTGGAAAGGCAGAGCTGATGTGATTGGTTCCAGCTGGCGTGGCAGAGCTGGACTAAGGACAGGAACTCACCCTGTCTTGTGGGGCTGACCCAGGTCTTGAACCCTGGCCTGCTGGTTAACAGGCACAGTGTCTTAACCACTTGTGCCGCCCCTTACTACAATGGGACAAACTAGATAGTGCACATAATTTGTGATACAGTCCTTCACATTCCATACTTTCAGTGTAAATAGGACATGAGTGGAGCCCTAATCCAGATCAGAATTGCCATTATAGGGACTGGACCTTAACTTTATGTCAATGGAGGATTCGTACTAGTAGCAGTCATGGGCAATTGCAACAGGGGAAGAAGGTGAAGCCCCCTTCTCCATTGTGGTTCAGGGCCTGGTGCAGCTGCTATACATTTAGAAAACACTTTAATGTGTACATTTACATGTATATATTTTCACACTGGTCCAAATCCTGTGATAAATGTCAGGCAAAAAGGTTTTTATCTCCAGAAAGTGTACAATCAAGAAAGAAAAGTGATACAACAAAAAAGGCTCTTAATGAAAATTGTCAGATCTTCAGATCAGCAGCGCTCACCACTTGATAAAAATCAGGTGAACCACATCAAACAGACCAACAATGCAATCCTAAGCATGTCCATTCAAAAGTGTCACTGTGTTCAATAGTACTTACTCCAAGGAAAGTAAAGTTAGACTTGCAGCCCAAATTCAGCTAAATCAAGATGGAACACTTGGACAAATAAAATAGTATTCACCTGGCCCTAAAAAGTCTTCACGGTTGGTACCAGGTTATCTTTTCTGGAAAGGGTACTCCATATATAGGTCGCTGGAACATACAAAGCCTCTCTTTCCTGATCTCAGATGGTGGGAGAACCTGGAAGAAGGGCTGCATTAATGAATACAGTGTTTGGTCAGTCTCTTGGTCCAGGAAGGGATGGGATCGGCACATGTGCCATATGAAAACCTCCTTTCCAGATGTAATCCACCAACACAATCAACACAGACTAGCACCACTGATATTAAGAAGCTCCACTGCAACTTCTGGGGGTTACCCTGGAGCAAAGGATCAAATGTTGTCATATCCTGTAAAGACTTCCAGCAATTCTTTTATCCCATGGAGACCTTTAAATTCCCTTACAGGAGGCAGTGGAAGCCACACTGGCGACTCTGCAACAGTGCAGACCTTGGGTTGGTTTGTTCCTGAACCGTTTCTTATGGTCCATTACCAAACAGATTGGGGTGTAGGAGAGGAAGGCCCCCATCCCCACTTGATCCGAGACTGTACATGTGCATCTAACCATCTGTCTCAGTGTTGCTAAGTAGGCTAATCCAGTATAACAGGGTTACATAAAATCATTGGAGCTAAACTGAAAATAGCAACATAATTCTCATTTTTAAGGCCTCCTTTTCTCAGAAACTGGCTCTAACATTTTCAAAGCTTGTGATGTCAAAAGGGGTACTCATGTGTACGAAGGCTGCTCAAGCATGAATCCTTTGCAGGAAGCAACTCTTGAAAACCATGGAAATATGCACCGCTTCTGGGTACTTTCCATAAATTTTAATGAAGCTTCCACAATTATAGAGCTTTCACGTCTATTGCTGGCGAAGGGTGATGTCACCGGGCTGACTTGGAACAAAAATAAAATGTTATACCAATATAGGAATTTATCCGTATTTCAGAATTTGGGTTCAGATTTCACCGCTTTTCCAAATTCACACTGAAGTCCTTGCAGAGCCAAATCCAGGTGCTCTGTAGTGCTGTGACATCATCATGCAGTGCTGTGACATCATCAACACTATTTCTCATAGTGACGATGAATGAAAATTGAACATCACAAAAAATCAGCTGTTGATAGTATCTTATGTTCTACTCTGCCTTATGTACCTCACTGATTTGCAGATTCCAGTGTTAATAATGGTAGCAGGTATGGTCTGGTGGTTCAGCGAAGGCTTCCTGAAGACTGCTAAGTAGGAACAAACTGGATTGAATTTTAGATGGGAGACTGAAAAGCTGATACAATTGTTACGAGACAACGAGCCACGAGGTGTTGTTTAAAGCTTGGCCGACCTGAAACCTTGCCTGCTGTAGGCTTGGAAGGCATTCCTGATGCCAGATATGATTATCATGCCATGAAGGAGCCACACTGGTGACTTCTACACAACTTCGATGAGCTGCCCAAAGAAAAATTTCCTACCTCATAGGGCTGTTGTGAGAAGGATAAAAGTCAAGATGGAAGCACCTATGACCTTCATTTATGAATATCTAAGATTTTGCACTTGTCATAGATGCTCTAGACAGATTCTGTAGACAGATAAATACTGTATATAGATAGATTCTTGCTACAGGCAGGGGGTTGGACTAGATCAGTGAAGGCGAACCTTTTACAGACTTAGGGCGCAATCCAGAGTAACTATGGAGAGTCCTTGCTCCGGTGTAAGAACAATTTGCTCTGGATTGCAAAATGAATTTCCCATAGGTTTTCAATAGGTGGTGCAGTAACTACAGGTGCACGTAATGTCTCTTGCGTGCTCCCATAGTTACTCTGGATTGAAGAGTGAGTGCCCAAACTGCAATCCAAAACCCACTTATTTGTCGCAAAGTGCCATGCACATTTGGCTGTTGGCACTCCTGGCTCAGTGCGCATCCCTGGAATTCCAGGCCTGTGTGCTGGGGACCCTTGGCAATGCCATGAAAAGGAGCAGCCAGCACCTCCTTGGAGCAGAGTCAACTGAGCACACCGATGCTCAGCATGCATGCCCAGAGCTTGGGGCATGCATACTGGGCTCAGAGCGTTCCTGGCCCAGTGCGCATGCTTAGTGTTCCAGGCATGTGCACTTGGCTTAGAGTGCTCTCAGACTGAGTAATGTGGTCACATGCCAACAGAGAGGGCTCTGAATGCCCAGTGTGGCACACATACCATAGGTTCACCACTACAGTACTAGATGACCTATTAGATTCCTTTCAACTTTATGGTTCTGTGATTCCATATAAGTTGCCTTGGGTATTCACTTTGGCATGGAAAAGGCAAGGTAAATTATTTAAATAAAATAATACCTATGTTTCCATCATATAGTTCCCATCACATGGCCTCAGATTTCACCATAATGACCAAAACTCATCCTGGCATTTAACAGAATCAGGCAGGCAATCAGCTCGACATGTTTTATATCAATCATGGGCTAAAATTAGGGTTATGCAGAACCTCCAATTCCAGGCTTAAATGGAGCAGGGGATTTGCCTCATCGTCCTATATTCATGGCAGCTCTGTCCTGCTTACATAAATCAAGCTGGAGGATGTGCTCCGTTCCCCTGGGGGCAATCAAATTGGCGTCTGTGGATAAGCTTTTATGAAATGTTGCTCAAAATTAAGGAGCCTCAGTGGGATGCTATCGGTCTGCTTGATAGCGATCTAAAACGGCTAACAGGGGGTAAAACTAACTTGACAGTTCTCCGAATTACAGTGGCAAATTAGAAAGATGAGTGGATAAATTTGGCTTCATTTATCATTTGGAAGTGGAGATAAGAGGGCTACAATGCAAGGTTTGCAGCAATTGCGGACTGATGGTTGGCCCAAGACCTCCTGGCATCCAAGGAAGCATGTCTTAAACTGTCCCCCTTACATGGAAGTGTAATAGCTTCTCTTAAAAAGGCCGAGGGGGACAAACACCCTTTGCCATTCTGTGCCCTCTCCAAACTACTCAGTGGTCCCCATCAGTGATGCACCCTGCTCATCGTGCACTGGCTGTGCTGAAGCATCGTGCACCTACTGACACCTGAACCATCAGTACCACTGGTACCTATTGCGACTGTAGTATGACAGTGTGGCAGGCAGATGCATTCTGGTTGCGCATAGCAAGGCTTTGCAGTCTTAGAGCACAATCCTAACCATGTCTACTCAAAAGTAAGCCCCATTGTGTTCAGTGGGTCTTAATCCCAGGAGAGTATCTTTAGGATTGCACAGTCTTATTTACAGATTGTATTCCAGATATTTGCCTAGAATTTGGAACCAACATAATTTGGAACTGCGCTATTAACTGGGCTGTGGGTGGTGCAAGTGGCTAAAACGCTGTGCCTGTTAACCAGCAGGCCAGGGTTCGAGACCCGCGTCAGCCCCACAAGACAGGGTGAGCTCCTGTCCTTAGCCCAGCTCTGCGACGTAGCTGGATCCAATTGTATTGGCTCTGTCTTTCCATTGGACTAATTCAGTGGCTTGGAGAGGGGGATTTGCTGCTTGGGTAACAGCCTATCCTCCATAACAATCTAACCCAGGCTTTCGTGCTTCGCATGCAGCATATGCAGTGCCGAGCACGATACCATAGTCTTCCAAGACTGACGGAGGCCTGCTATTGTGCATATATGATGGAAAGCACCTGCACACAAACACTGATTTTACAGTCGAAGTGCACTTGCAACAACACAGGGGCACCAGGCCAGACAAACAGCAGCTGCAGGAAAACACAGATGTGGTTGGCCGAAAGTAAGGAGTCCCTAAGGCAGACATCTGTAATTTAAGGACACCTCTGTATCCATTCTTCCATCCATGTGTACATGTAGTTGGTCCTCTGGCAGACCCAGAGGTACTTGCTGTTGTTCCATCTCCCTTCTGTCTGTATGTATGTGGATTTCTTTTGCGTGCGCTTTTTTGGCATTATATTCTTCTGGAAAAAGAGGGATGTCATGAAAAGGAAGCTCTCACACAGTGAAAACTCTCCTACATGCCACCATTATTTGTTATCTTAGGGATTTTCTTTTAAAAATAATAATAATCTGATCCTTATTTGAGAAAACTTGGGGGGAACCCAAGAATACCCATAACCCACCATCACTGCATTCCTGCATCCTATTCCCCAGTATTTTCCTTTGGGGAAGGGTAAGGTAACAGATCCTAATGGAATTTTTTCCTGGTCGGATCCTACGCTGCAGTATAGTCTCACCACATTGACCACCGCTATATCCCACTGGGTCAGGGAAGCAGCAAAAGATCTCCTTGGGGTAAAGAAATTTTAGAGTCCCAGCAGCCCTGATGGGCCTACTTGGAGTAGTGCCAGTTTTTATTGGAGTACAAGGAAAATTTATTTATTTATTTATTTATTTATTTATTTATTTATTTATTTACTCAATTAATACCCCGCCTTTCCTCCCCCATAAGGGGGAGCCCAAGGCGGCTAACAATGAAGAATAAAACATCATTAAAATTGCAAATAAATACAAATTAAAACATCATTAAAATACAATTATAATACAATTAGAATTATAAAAAACTAGGAACAATTAAAAACAAGCTAAAAACATTTGTTAAAACAAAATAAAACACTAACGCACTGCCCCCCACCCTCTGCCCCTTTTAAAACGCTTTTTTAAAATAAAAGGTTTTAAGACTCCGCCTGAAGCTCTGTATTGAGGGAGCTTTCCTAAGTTCTATGGGGAGGGATTTCCAAAGCCGGGGGGCCACCACCGAGAAGGCCCTATCTCTGGCCGCCACACCTCTCACATCTTTTAGTGGCGGCACAGTCAGTAGGGCCCCCTCAGATGACCTTAGGTGACGGGTCGGATTGTACAGAAGAAGGCGGTCCCTCAGGTACTCAGGACCCGAGCCATTTAGGACTTTAAAGGTCAGGACCAGCACTTGAATTCAGCCTGGAAATGAATGGGCAGCCAGTGTAGTCACTGAAGCAGTGGCCCAACAGAGTAGAACCGACGAGCCCCAGCAACCACACGGGCCGCCGCATTCTGGACTAATTGCAGCTTCCGGACCATCTTCAGAGGCAGCCCCACATAGAGCGCGTTGCAATAATCTAGTCTCGATGTCACTAGGGCATGGGTCACTGTGGCCAGATCCGAGCGACTCAGGTATGGTTGCAGTTGGCGGATCAGCTGAAGCTGAGCAAAGGCTCCCCTGGCCACAGCCGCCACCTGGGACTCCAGGAGCAGCTGCAAATCCAGGAGAACCCCCAAGCTGCGAACCTGCTCCTTCAGAGGGAGTGCAACCCCATCCAGAACAGGATGATATTCCAATACCCGAGTCGAGGACTTCCAGACCAGGAGAACCTCTGTCTTATCAGGATTTAATCTCAGCTTGTTCACCCTCATCCAGTCCCCCACTGCCTCCAGACAACGATTCAGGACTTCAACTGCCTCCTTGGACTCAGGAGGAAAGGAGAGATAGAGCTGGGTGTCATCAGCGTACTGGTGACACCTCACTCCAAACCTCCGGATGACCTCTCCCAGCGGCTTCATGTAGATGTTAAATAGCATGGGGGATAGAATGGAACCTTGTGGCACCCCGCACCGAAGAGGCCAAGGTGCCGAGCAAGCATCCCCCAGCACCACCTTGTGGGACCGGTCAGCCAGGAAGGAGCGGAACCACTGCAAAACAGTGCCTCCAATCCCCAACCCAGCCAACTGACCCAGAAGAACAACATGGTCGATGGTGTCGAAGGCCGCCGAGAGGTCCAGCAGGACCAACAGGGACGCACTCCCCCTGTCCATTCCCCGGCATAGGTCATCCATCAAGGCGACCAAGGCAGTCTCTGTCCCAAACCCCGGCCTGAAGCCAGATTGGAAGGGATCCAGATAATCAGCTTCATCCAGGACCCTCTGAAGCTGGGATGCCACCACCCGCTCGACCACTTTGCCCAGAAATGGGATGTTTGAGACTGGCCGATAGTTGTTTAGGTTTTTAGGGTCCAGGGAGGGTTTCTTCAGGAGGGGGTGAACCACCGCCTGCTTTAATGCAGGTGGCACCCCCCCCTCCCTCAGAGAGGCGTTCACCACCCTCCCTGTCCATTCGGCCAGTCCATCCCGGGCCAGTCTGATTAGCCAGGCTGGGCAAGGGTCCAGCGGGCAAGCAGATGGTCTCACACTACAGAGAATCCTGTCCATATCCTCAGGTTCTACAAGCTGAAAAGAATCCCAAAAGATGGACAAGACAGGTGCCCCAGGGACATCGCTGGATGTTGTTAAAGTGGCGTCCAAGTCATGCCGGATCTGATCGACCTTGTCTGCGAAATGTTGGGCAAACTCGCCACAGCGAGCCTCCGTGTGCTGTACCACATCAGTACGGGGGGCCAGATGGAGTAGGCCCCGGACCACACGGAAGAGCTCTGCTGGGCGGTTCTCTGCGGATGCGATGGTGGTAGCGAAATACATACAAAATACAATACGAAGGAAAATCTTCCACCTCCCCCAATTTTTATTAAGTGAGAACACCAGACTTGAAGTCACCTTCTGGAGTGATGTTGAGATGGCCTGTCAACTTCAACCCCCAAAATTCAAATCGTCTGGATGGCTCTGCTCACAGGACAAAGAGCACAATCTGAACCATGTCTACTCAAATGTAAGCCTCATTGTCTTCAATGGGCCTTACTCCTAGGAAATATCTTTAGGATTGCAGCAAGTCCCTATCAACCCCTACCTTGCTAGCTCAGCTAGGTAGCTACCCAGCCTGCTTCTTCCATCCAGAAAGCATCATGTGAGGGTTGAAGGCAAACCCCTTACCTTGCTGTCTTGGATGGACAAGAAGATGTGCCTACCTACCTATACTCTGCACAATTCATGCCCAAACTGGAGAGCTCACCTTAGCCTTTGATATCTTTCTTTTCGGAAGAAATGCAGGGTATAAATAGAAAATAAACAAATAAAATGAATCTGATTGCATGATGCAGGGCACTGAGAGTATCACTGGCTTCTGTGAGCATTAATGGCTTTTGAGATTTTGCAAACTATTTCGATTAATGTGACTGAATGTGATTTTCCATGTGTCTGCTTTTTTGGGTAAGCATTTGCTTGGATCTTGCACAACCATTTGACTCCATTTTGAGTCCGCAGTGTTTCTGCACCCCTCGATAAAAGCACATGAGTGTAGCCAGACACTAAAAAATGTGGTACTCTGATGTGTGGGTAAAAGACAAAACTATAACAAGGAATCAAATAAACCAGCCTTTAAGGCTGAGAATGAAACATAATGAATCCAGTATGTTCTGGTCCCCGTGGGCAAGAAAGAACAGCGCCTGTATAAAAATGCTCGCAAAGTTGGAGAAGACACGGTCTTGTAAGGCGAGATGCTATTGTAACCATGTTAACATCCCACATTGCTTGTTCTGGGACTGGCATACAACAAGAAATCAGAACAAAAATAAAATAAGCCCCTGCTTCGGAGTCTCCTAGGGCTGAGCGGAAAGAGGAAAGACTTTTCATTAAAATATCAGGTAGCAGCAAAAGTACGGTGTTTTGTTCAGCGGTTGGGGAAGAATAAATCACAAGGGGGCTTATTGTGAGTTAAGAGACCCCATCCAAATAATAGGTTCCAGGAAGCACGGACCCAGTGGCGTAGATGGAGGGGGTGCCGACACTCGGTTTGAAGGGAGCCTCAACGCAGTGTGCAAGGATTTATTTTATTTTACTGGCCTCCTATTTTACTGGCCTCCCTTTGGAGCCATTCCAGGCGGTGGGAGCAGAACAGAACCCGGATGGCTCCAAAGAAGAGGCAGAGGGACGCCCTGCACCCCACAATGAGGCTCCCTGCAAAACTTAATGTTTTGCACCCCCTCGTTCTCAATTTCCATATTTGCCATTATTAATGCAATGACATTATACAGTTAAATCTGATTAGCTGTGCAGAATAGTGCAGCATAGCGAGAGCACTGCCTCCATTATGTACATCCCAATTGTCTATTTGTTGACATTTCCCTGTTTCTTCCATTGGTGTTTGCGTTTTATATATCATATTTGAAAATAACTGACAGAACCTGCAGTGAGGTTTTTAAGATCCATGGACTGAACGGAGGAATTCAAAGTTATTTCTTAAAAATTGCTGTTTTCTAAGCTGGACAAGACGTCCCTTTAGTTTTGGGCCAAAGGCCCACAACGCCCTCCGTAGGAGACATTTAAAAGTGCCACACGGAGTGTGACTTTTAAGTTAGTCTATATATGTAAAACTGAAAAGTCACTTTCTGATTGACTCACATCAACGACCAGCCAAAACCACTGGACCTATAAAGCATGAAATTTGGGTTGGGTGTTCCTTCCTTAGTAACATCCACTAAGAACCGGTTTCTGGAAATTCCAACCGGAAGGGGGTGAAATGGAGCACAACACATTTTCCACCCTATACTTTCCATTGAGATCCCTGACTGAGGGATGCTTTGCCCCAATCCCTGGACCTAGAAGCATGAAATTTGGGGAGGATGTTCCTTATGTCACATGAACACCCACCAAGAACTGGTGTGGAGAAATGTAACCCTTAAGGGGCTGAAAAGGGTGCAATGTGTTTTGGTCCTATACTTAACATTGAAGATTGATTAACATCTAGCTATTTGGTGCCTGCTGCACTGGGAAGGAAGGAACACTGGGGGGGATGCTGTGCATGGGAGATGTTGTGCATGGGGGGATGCTGCGCATGGGGAATGTTGCTTATGAGGGATGTTGCGCATCGGGGGAAGATGCTCTTGGGAGTGGTGCACACAGGGTGATGGTGTACATGGGGTTTTTTTTGCACAGTGGGGGAATGGCATACAGGGAGAATTTTACTCCCGCAATGCGGGTACATTTTTGCTAGTACGTATTATAAATAAGCTCAGAAAAGTTCATTCATTCATACAGAGGCACCTCACATAACAAATCGTTCCGGAGGCATGTTTGTTACGTGAAACGTTCTTTACATGAAGCAGATTTTCCCATATCAAATAATGGCAACTCAGATTATTGGTTCCACAACACAAAAAAATATTCATATAAAAATATTAACTGAATGTAAAAATGATGAGGTAACACTGGAATTGAATTCAAAACATGTATTCAGTTTGCATGATCCTATGAAGTCTACTTGGGCTGCAATCCTAAAGACACTTTCCTGTGAGTAAGCCCCATTTAACACAATGGGGCTTACTTCTGAGTAGACATGGTTAGGAGGCTGCAACCAAAGACACTTTCTTCTGCAATCAAAGATACTTTCAAAGTGTCTCCCCACTTTCTCCTTCTCTCCATCCCGAGCCTCTCTCCTCCTTGCTCCCTTCTGGCTGGCCCTGAGCTGCTTCCCTCTTCTCCACCTCTGTTCTCTCCCTCTGCCCAGCGGACTCCCGGCCACAGGAGGAACAGCGCAGAAGTGTTGCTTTCACTATGGGCAGGCGCACTAGGCAGCCCTGACGCTTTTTAAAAGGGCTGTTGGCCAGCATGTCTGCCCCAACTGCCAACGAGTTTGTTTGTTACATGAAGCACAGTTTGTTACATGAAGCAGAATCCTAGAGAAATTTTTGTTTGTTACGTGGAATATACTTTACGTGAGGCGTTTGTTACGTGAGGCGCCATTGTATAAGTTTTGCCTCTAGTGCATCTACTTACTGTATGCAAATTTATTCCAATGTGAAATGTAAATTAATTTCCTGAACACTGATACAGTGTCAGAGAGGTGATGGACCCTCCTCCCAAAAGGTTTGTCTACTCCTGGTCTAGGAACATATCTTTCCAAAGGAGTCCCAATACATTATGTTAATACTTCAATTGTAACCTCCAGTTAGGCTGGCCTAAGCTCTGGCATATATCCTGTACTGACCTGGGGGTGTCACAAAAGTGCCATAGGACACAAACTGAGTGTCTTCCACCCCCTCCAGCTATGCTACTGAGTTGACTCAAGGGTGAATGAATTTAGTGTTATTTTTTCCCAAGTGGACGATATTTTCATCAAGGAACTTTGCTTTATTAATATTATTATTCTCAAAGGTGTACACAGGGCATGTCTAACATGTCTGGTGGTCACACTGGAAGAGTGGCCGATGCCAAAACATAACAATCCTATGGGACCACATCACAGAAAAAGTGAGAGAACTGCTAATGGTTTGAGAGAAATCCAAAACTTCAAGGGCAATCGTGTAACCTTCACCACTTAATCTATCTATCAAGAGTCTGACAAGATAGTTTTATGGTCCTGTAATGCTGGGCAGACACTACACTGGGTCTTATTCTGCTTCAACATCATCACAGTCCTGTACACAGAGCATCAGATTCAGCAGAAGAACAACTATGGTGGAAACCTGAATAGCAACACTTTCAGAAACCTTCAAAACTGACCCCACACATGAGTTTCATCATTGCCAACTGGAAATGTCCTTGCATGAACCATGCAGGGAAGACTTTAGTCACCACATGGCAATGGTCAACACCATAATGTCACTATCCTGCTGAATGTACACATCCTCCCACATGCTAACCTGACACTGAGGGCCCAGAATCTCTTTCTACTTAGAAGCAACCCATGAACTAATGCCTACAAAGACCATCAGTGAGAGCTCCAGATTCCAGTTCTGGGGTTGACATTGCCAGGCAGTTGACTCTCAGAAAGGCTGGTGGCAATCCCTGACACCACCATACATAATGACACCACCATACATAAGTACATAAGGTATGTACATTGATGATGGTGGAGCAACCCTAAAGGCAAAAGAGTTAATCTTCTGTGACTTCATCCCATCCCAATGTGATCCCCACTATGAAATGGTTTCAGATAGCCCTTGGAGTGCTTCCTTCTCCAGTATCTGGAGCCACAAACTCAAAGAACCTATTACACCTAAATTCAGATGTCTTAGGAGCCAAAAATTACAGAGTGGACAACATCTTTTGGTACTGAAAAGAAGCCAGGTCCACACTGGCAAAGAAAGGCTGCCATTTTAATTGTAACAGGTACTCATTGTAACATGTACTCATTGTAACAGGTACTCATCAACAAGGTACACCATCCTTGAGAGGATAGCTTCTGCAGAGACCATCCCATCTCATGCAAGACCCTTAGAAGTAAACATCACAGATTTATAACCAAACCAAGGATTTCCACACACAATGTTGGGTCAATAAGTTTTGATGGGGCTCAAGGCTTATTCCAAGGAGTATTTTTTGCACCAAGATATCTTAACAGTGACATTCAGAGTGGATTCCCAGTTCTTTTGTCATCAATCTATTTTCTGGATTAACAGCAAAACTCAGTCCAGGAGTGTGTGAGCTTCTTTATACTTTAACTTTTAATGGATTTAAACTCTCCAACATGGTGTTGGCACTGGATCCACTCAGTTGTGCCCCTGTAACCTTGATACAAACTCAGACAAGGTGTACTCATTATAGAGTCTGAGTCATCCATGGGTCATGGAAGCTTGTAGCTGAGTTCTGATAATATGTGGTTTTGGGTGGTGTTTCTTTTTGTATCAGTTTGCAATATGTGCCGCTGTTGTTATTGTCATTAGTGAACCTCTTGGAGGAGATTCAGAGTCTAGGGTCATTGCAATACTATCTATTGCAATACTTAGGGTACAATCCAGAGTAACTATGGGGAGTCCTTGCTCTGGTGTAAGAACAATTTGCTCTGGATTGTAATATGAATTTCCCATAGGTTTTCACTAGGTGGTGCAGTAACTACGGGTGCACGTAATATCTCTTACGTGCTCCCGTAGTTACTCTGGATTGTAGGGTCTCTGCAGCATGCAAAGTAAAGCTTCCTGGTAGTAAGTTCCACTGATTATAATGGGAGATACTTCTGAGTAGTCAGGCATAGGACTGGGCTCTAAAAATGGTTGTTATATAATTATAAGCTGTACCTTTTCTACAACCCCTGGGCTTATGGGTGTTACTCCTCCTTTTGGATGCATATTCCCAATAAGGGTAGAATCATGACTTTCTAAAGTTCTCGAAACACCAACTGGAAGATCAAGCCGAAAAGAAGGAGAAAAAAATTCTTGTTTGTTTAAAAAAAAAGGATAGAAAGGAAAACAAATTTAAAACTACTGAAAAAATCATTAAGGGAATAAGTAAAAACTGAAACGAGAAAAAGAAACTTTTCTTTTTTATTGTCAGTTGGAACGGCAATATTTCTTTTCTTGCCATACATCACTTCTGTTGGCCATAGTGAGACAGCAATGTTGCTGGTGATTTATGTTAGTTATCTATTTAATGTTACTTGCATACACAATGCTGCCCATTAAACTAATTAGTAGTGCTTCTTCCGTATAATTAATAAGCCATAAAGATACTGTTTGAGGGTGCTAAATTTTTAATGGCATGCTATGTCTCCCATGCATTTTCAAGGAATTTCCAAGTAATGCAGTCAATCCAGTGACACAATAACCAGCCAAGATACACCAGTTTTCATTGTTATGACCAGTTCGATTCCATTTTTACTATATTCTTGATACATTATAGACTGTTGCTGCAGTTTGAAATGCTGAGACACAGTTCAGAAAATTCTGGTAGTCTCTGAAGACTTTGAGAAAAGTTTTCTGCTACAGATTCAGTTTGGGGTCTATGGGTACAATCCTAGCTTTGGCCGGCACAAGTCATTGGTCTTCCTGTCCCCATGGTGGTGTAGGGGGCAAGCGCATGTCTGTGCACTGGCCTAACCCTTCCCCAGGAGCAGCACAGAAGCACCTTTTGGCACTTTTGTGACACCCCCACATCAGCACAGGACTTATTCCCAGACTTAGGCTGGCCTAACTGGAGATTAGGATTGCAGCCTATGTGAATGAAGAACAAGGGGAAGTGCGACAGCTGAGCAATTTTTCTGGTCTAATAAAAATATAGTTATCAACCATCAAAAATCTATCAAACTAGTAGTATTCATTAATGTATTAGTTATGAACTAGGAAAAGAGTAAAAATATATATAGATATTATGATGAGCTTAAACTGGAAAAGTGTAGTTTGATTCATATATGTAAAGGTGTTCTGAACAAATAGGAGATAATAAGGGATGTACAACAATGGTCCTAATGTGTGTATCCTTATGTATTCCCACCCTATATGTGATACTTTGTCCTTTATCTGTATCTGAAATTAATGAAAACCTTTTAAAAACAGGAGGAAAATAAATCTATCAAGCTAGTGATGAACTCTTATGGCTTAAGCAAAGGAGTGAATTTAATTTGTGAATTTTGCATGATGGACAAGTGTTCGCCATAAAATGATTGCCTTTAAAAAATGTAAATGTAGTTCTGAAATTACTCAGAAAATAACTGGTTAGCCCCCAAATCCAGAGTAACTATGGGAGCACGTAAAACATGCACCTGTAGTTACTGCACCTCCTAGTGAAAACCTGTGGGAAATTCATATTGGAATCCAGAGTAAATTGTTCTTACACCGGAGCAAGGGCTCCCCGTAGTTATTCTGGATTTTGCCCTAAATCTAAATGCTCTTTGCAGTGGTGGTCTTAAAAGGGAAAAGGGCCTATAATTTGGTTCTTCTCCCTTGATGGGAGATGGTTATCCTAAAATTAAATTAACCCTCCGTTAGTCGAAGCTGGGATTTGAATTCCACCTGATTTTGTTTTTGCTCCCTCTCTGCCCCATGATGGCCAAGAGGCCTGCCCCTCCTAGTACCTTCCTAGTTCTAGGTGCTGTATAAAACCCCGAAGTCATTTTTGCCGATTCTTTTGCGGGGAGCAGTACTGACCCCCCTGGAAAATTTTTACCACCTTCGACCATCCTAAGCTGACTTTTGGAAGTTTCTTACTTCCTTTTAGCCTGCATTTTACTGACCATTTCCTCTTCACACCTTTGATTGCTATCTATTCACATGCTAAAGAACAAGTAGTCCTCTTTGCCTTGAGGTAGGATTTTCCCATTGTTTATGGGTTCCTGACCCTGTCCTAACCTTGTTGATGCATATGCGAATATGATCTGGCAACCTTGCACCTCACTGTGCCAAACCATCTCCACTGCTGAACTTCCCAACAGAGTGAGAAGACTCTATATTTCCATATATATAGCCTATATTTCCAGTTCAGCTCATAATGAATGCTCATATGTCTTTCTTTTTCATGAAAACATAAGGCAATGTGGAGCCGTGTATTAATTTTCAGTGATTTTAGTTTTACTTGCTGTATGATTAATAAATGAGGATTTTTGCATCAGATTTTGAATATTGTCTCTTTGTACATCCTAATGAATGTCACGTAAAGAGTGTTACAATTGAGTTAAGTAGGTGCTTATGACAGTTTTCTAAAAGAGGAATTTTATGCGCACTTCGACCAACCGGGAGAGTCAAACAGCTTCGACTGACGGAGGGTTAATCCCCCAATAAGAAAAGTTCTCCTGGATTCAGCCAAAGAACCATTTCATCCAGCATTACCACCTTTAAAGGGAATACTATGCATCCCTGCCATGTCCCACAGATGCCTTGTATCTTTTCCTGAGTGGAAGGATCTTCATGATACATTTTTTGAGGTTGAAAAGTAGTATATATTATTAATATTAATAGTATGATTCATGGCATATATATGTCAAGATTCTGGACAACTCTTGTGACCATCACTATATACTAGTGATGGCTACAACTCAGGCTACAGCTATCAAATCCATGTTATTTTAGGTGTAGAAAATGTTTTCTCAATTTAAGGTGAAATGTGTAGGGGGATCATAATGAGTGCTATACAGAAGTGTTATATTTGCAAAGCTGTTTTCTCCTTTTACAATAAGGTACCTGTAGGAAGTCAATTTGCTCTTGCCCCAGGCTGTGTCACTCCAGATTACTTCCCAGACGCTAATGATTAGTAAGTCCGGATGGGAAGCCTTGACCTCTCCAACTTGCAAGATAAGGGACTTGCTGAATTCCCATGTCACTTAATTCCCTGAATCAAAGCACCTGACGTTGTTTCTCTGACAATCAGTAATGTAGATAATTTTAATGTGAATATCCTCATTTTAAGCATGAATGTCAGACACAAAGAAGGAAGGAGAGGTGGAAGTGAAGAAACAGATATGAGAAAAATACAAGGACAGTCAGCCGTTTTAGGAAGAATATACATGTATTTGAGATGTAGCCAAAACCTAACCAATAAATTAGGTTAGGTTACTACATATCCTATAGGTCAGTGCCCTGCAGATCATGCAATCTGTAGGGGGAGTGCAGTCAGGGGGCTCCATCGTTGACCCTAATAATCCCAGCCCTCAGCAATTCTCAAGAGGAAGACTACTCTCTGGGAAGGGAGTTTAGGGGGCTCCGTTGTCATCCAGATATGGGCAGACGTGCAGCCCCCAGAGCCCCTCACCAATGGGGAGATTATGTGATCCCACAACCTTCCCAGTTAGGGAGTCACAAAGACTCCCCTGAACAGACCGGGAACTTTGCTTGACTGGTTCCAGAGATGGAGTGTTTGCAGGTGAAGCAGAGTGAGGATATAAGTGCTCCTCTATATTTCACACCCATGGTGGGCGTACCCTTTGATACACCACTAGGTATCATATAGGCTAGGTATACGTTACCACATTCAGTGGTTCTCATACTTTTTATCAACAGGACTCACTTTTTAAAATGTCACTCTGTCATGACCCACCTAGCTTTACAAGAGTTAAAAAAGGTGATCTAGATAGAAATAATCTATCTATCTATCTATCTGTCTATCTATCTATCTATCTATCTATCTATCTATCTATCTATCTATCTGTCTGTCTGTCTGTCTGTCTGTCTGTCTGTCTGTCTGTCTGTCTGTCTCCATGTTTTCACTGGAGGTTTTGCAGGACTCACCAGAAATTGGGACCCACAGTTTGAGAAATACTGCCCTATATAATAAAAGCAAAATAGTGCCCTAAATAATAAAAGCGAATATATAATTAAAAGTAATCTCACAATAGTGTGACTTAAGACAAAGCTTGGCTGAAGATGGGGAGGGGAAAGCAATATTGAGAGAATAAAATGGGGAAGGAAGAGAAACCTGAGTTTCTTTGTAGGTGAATTGGTTAATCCAGTCGTCAAGATCCAAGGACCTGAAAAAGTGGAGCAAACAATGAGGAAGATCCCACAGAGTAGTGATGTAATTTTACTTCCACACACTTTTTCAGCATTGGAAACCATTCTATTAAAAATACTATAGGAGCAGGTATGATTAAAAGTACTATAGAAAACATCTCCAATATGCATGCTTGTATTAGGGCAGCACATAACAATACCGAGGTTTGGTTTGCTTATTACTCTTTCCCGACTGGCAAAATTGTTTTTGCTGATGTGGGTTCTTCCATTACAAACTTAAAAGTGCTGGAGGTGAAAGGGCATTCAGGAAAATACTTCCACAGAACAGAGTTCATTACAGAAGCAAATTGGAGCATAACCAAAATCAAAGAAGTAGGGAAAATTCAATTTTGGGAAATGCATAAACATTATTTTTAATCTAACAAAACCGCTCAGGGGCAAACAGTCGCTGAATTTAAAGGAAAGTTCCAGCATCTCATATAGCTATGTTTAGTTGCTGCTTATCAAATTTTTATCTCATTCTTTGGTACGTCTTAAATTATTGAGGCTTCTGTAATTGAATCTGCCTGAGTGTTTAGTCTAAAAAAAAGTTTTTTTTCCAAAAAACAACCTCAGTAAGGTGCATATGAGTGGGAATTACAAATAAGATTAGCAAATGATTGAATAAAAATCACTAGTTTATATTTTTTAATAAAATATGAGGCTTACATGCTAGGTGATAATTGCTTTGCATCCACAGATGACTAGAAGATCTCTCCGTGTAATCTTTGCTCAGGGTTATTCCTAATCTGAGTATATTATAGTATTATAGAAAGCATCCAAAAGAGATTGGTTTCAGTCAACCAGGATGCAACCGCTGAGCTCTCTATTAGCCAGAACACATTGCAGGCTTCGTATCATCACACTGGCTTTGTGCTTGTTGGAAGGACTTTATTTATTATTTATTGATTTATTCAATTCATATCCCGCCTTTCTTCCTAGGAAGGATACCCAAGGCGGCTTGAATATGATTTTTCCTAACCCTGATTAGGAATGGTCAGCCTGTGAACTGCATCATCTAGCCCTTAAAACATGAAAGTTACTCCCCCAAAGTAAGGAACAAAGAGGTGGATACTCACATTGTAATTTCCCCATTTATCCCACAAGGAATTACTGCTTAGGACCCCCCCCCATGAATGACATCGGTTTTACCTGGGAAAATGGGCTGCTTTTTGATAGACATCAAATTGCAGAGGGTTCCTAACTAACTAAGGGCCACATCCGCTCCATAAGTGTGGATACTTTCCCTGGAGGACATATTTGACTTTCAGTTCCCACCTGGGAATTAGCACCCTGGCTGAGATGTGAGGTCACAAATACGGCCACGATCCACACCAACCCCTGCAAGGGGTTCACCAACACACCAACCCCTGCAAGGCAACCTAATTGTTCAGCCCATCCCAAGCTAGAGATCCTTCTCAGCTTGAGCCCATGGACCACAACCTGCATCCCAGAGGCAGGCAGTCTATTGAGACATATGATGCTCTCCCAGTGACATTGCTAGCCTCAGCACGTGAACAGAATTCCCACTCTTCAACTTTGTCCGGCACTGTTCTTGGCTAAACCCCACCTTCATACAATCTGGGATAGGCAAAACAAAAAAAGAAATTCACTTACTCACTGAGGATGCAATCCTTACCAATTTAGGCCAGCACAGTTCACCCGCCTCCCCATTCCCGTGGTTGTGTGGGGAGGCTGGCACACGTCTGTACAGTGATCTAACCCCACAAGAGTGGTGCAGAAGTGCCTTATGGCACTTTTGCCACATCCCCAGGCCAGCCTTGGACTTGTGCCGGCCTATTCAGAGGTTATTGCACTCTCACTCACTCACTCAGGTTTGCACGCTCACTCACTCACAGTCAGATGAAGAGAAAAAATTCAACCAAGCCACAAATGGCCATCTAATCTCACATTGCTTTCTAGGGTAGGTGGCTGGGATGTGCCAGACATGTGTCTCGAGTCTGCAGGAGTGGAGGAAATTCATTCATTCATTCATTCATTCATTCATTCATTCATTCATTCATTCATTCGATTGTACCTCACCTTTCTCCCCAAGGGCACTCAAGGCAGCCGACAATCATTGCATAAAATACAATTAAAACATTACAATTAAAATATCAATACAATTAAAATAAAAAATAGGATGCAGAAATGTGCGTTTGGAGATTCAAGAATGACTCTTTGAGGTCAATTCAACCATCCTAGTGGATGGGTTGAGTTTGCATCACCGCTCAAATCCACAAAATGGGTAAGGGATCGATGTTTGAACTCCAGGCTCACTCTCGCTCTTATAAAATCCATGGTATATAACGACCTGCCATTGTATACAATGACAGATATGAATGGAAAATTTTATAAATAAATTTTAAATGTGAACCTGTGGGGAGCAGGGAAATTGAGCCAGAATGGTTGAAAACTCTCTTATGTCTTTGCAAAGAGTTTTTGCCTGTTGTATCTCTTGCATTTAATGAAGGCACAAAAATGATCGGAGCACAAAACATGTCGCCTCATTTGTCATTAGGGCTGGCAGTGATGAGAAAGGCACCATCTCTAATTGTCAGATTTATGGAACCTAAAATGGCAATAGCTGAGGGGAAGGGGAAAAACACATAGAAAACAAAGAAATATACATACATCAATATTGTTATCACTGATTGTTGTGTAGTGTCTGATTAACAAGCCCGCAGTCATAAATCAAGAACAAACCGGACACTTCTGAAGGGCAATGCTGGAAGAGAAAAAAGTGACTTGCAAAATAATCTCTCCCTGGATATTGTCAAAAGCCTTATAAATGTTTCAAATGTCAAAGAAGGGTTTTAAGATCCACCCAGAAAGCACCAATCCAGCAGGTCACTTGTCATCCATATTTATGGCCAACCCATAAAGAAAGCACAATCACACAAGGAACCTGAAGGCAAGGTTATCCAATTCCTCACCAAGGATGTCTTGCAGTGGTGGTGTTCAAAGGTTCTATAGAACCCTTTGCTAATGAGCATCTGGTTCTGAGAATCGATTACTAATGGGACATAGAACCTGTTGTTAATTTAGATTATTAGGACATAGAACCTCTTCTTAATTTATTTGAATCCCACCACTGATGTTTTCCAAACGTTCAGCAGATGGGAGGGATGGTGATTTAGAGGGAAGATTCAAGCCATATCCTGTCCTCTTATTTGCAGCCTCCCTTTCTCTTCTTGAACTTCCTTCTTGGACTTCCTTTCACTCCTTGGACTTCCACCAGTGACGTTTGGTGCCAGTTGGAGAAGACCAATGATAAGAAAAGTCATGGAAGTCTGGTCATGGGCAGGAGGTCTGATCTAGAGGGTAGAGCCTCCGTTGGCCTGAAGATAAGAGCTGAAGGTCGCTGGATTGAGATAACTGGAAGTCAGATCCAAAGTGGCTGCTTTTCAGTGGGAGTTAAGATGCTATCTCAGCTGCCCTTCCTGTGAGAGCTGAAGGAGAAGTTTGTCAGCCAGCATCTCAGACATCGGGGGCCAGTAGTGAAAACCAGACTGTGGACATAACATTCTTGAAATGATAGAACCAATCTGTGTTTGTAAAAATCCCTTCGAGGGTTTAGATTTGCCTGCCTATGTAAACCGCTCTGAATAAAGTCTGAGGAGCAATGCCAAAGACCAGAAAAGCAGTACAGAAATACCTGTATTATTATTATTTATAAGTGCAGACTCAACTTGAGTCAGTGGATCCCCATAACCTGAGTCCTCGAGTCAGGCTTTTTCGAGTGAAAAGCACTCACGTCGACTCAAATTAAGTGCGCTCAACTCTACACGGTTGACTCAAGTGTTTCCAAACATAAGCAAGGACTCCACATGCATGCAGGAGACAATCCTAACCAATTTATTCCAGCACAACTCACCCATCAACCTGCACAGGGAGCCAGGAGCATGAATGTGCATAGGCTTAACCCGCCAGGAATGATGCACCCAGGTCAACCCCAGGTCAACGCAGGATTTGTGCTGGGACTTATACCAGCCTAACCAGGGGTTAGGACTGGATTTTCAAATAAAACTCCCTGAAGAACAGTTCATGGCCTTGACAGACAGGCTTGTTGACACAGGCCACTGTGTCCTGCTTGTTATGCTTCATCATGCGCACCCTGAACATGAGTGTCCTTTGCTGTGCAGTGGTGTATGGATTTCACATAACCTGAATTACCTTGGCTCAAAGACAAGTCCAGCCTTGACATTGATCCTACCCAATCTCTGCCCCATTTTGTTTCATAATTAATGTTACTTCGGATTATTTTCAGGATCTTATGAAAATTGGAAATGCTAAGTCCCGAAATAGGCTATTAGGAATAAAGCTTTTAAAGGGAATAATTAGGAATTAAAATTGGCAGGGATATAAATTGACTCATCATCAGTAGCTTGCAAGGAAAATGATCTGACATGAAAGAAAATTGCTGCTAATTTGATTCTTTCTCAGCATTATTTCCTTCAAAATAAAAACAGGTTTCTCTGGTTTGTTTGTTTTTAAAAATGACATAAAAGGAACTCATTTCCATAAGCTTTTAAGAGCGGTTTTGTTTATTTGTTTTTAGCCAAAAAGGCAGTCGAAGAAAGTTGCTCACATTTGATCCAACTTTAATCTCTTTTATGTAAAAGGGATCTATCTTTGCACATATAAAGTACTACCAATTAATTCAGACCCAAGCTATTTGCAGGAGGGATGCTGCCAATGGCCAAAATGTAAGAACTTATGTAAGAACCCTCATGTTTGGTGCCACAGTGTCCCCTTTGAACCATGTATTTTAATATTTTAATCATATTTTACTGGGTTTTTAAAAATTGCCTTACTTTATGCACAATCCATAGTAACTACAGGAACATATAAGAGACATTACATGCACCGGTATTTACTGCACCATCTAGTGAAAACTTATGGGAAATTCATACTGCAATCCAGAGTAACTTATTCTTACTCTGGAGCAAGGACTCCCTGTAATTACTCTGGATTTCACACAAAGATGTTTATTTATTGTTATACACCTTGGATGCCCTTTGGTGAGAAAGACGGAGTACAAATCTAATAAATAAAAAGAATAAATATATTCCAGGTGATATTCAGACCTAAATCTGAAGTGTCTCTAAAGGAGAGGGAGTGAGGATGCTTAAATGAGTGATAAGATTCCTTGTGTAGGTATAGGGTTTTTGTTAACATTAAGAATGGGGTCACTATTGTCAGGTAGTGCCTGATGCATGAACCTAAAAAGGAGGACAAGGAGGACAATCCTTGTCCTCCTTTTGAGGTTCATGCATCAGGCACTACCTGACAATAGTGACCCCAGTCTTAATGTTAACAAAAACCCTATACCATCTGAGCTGGGTAGAGGAGGGGGAAAACCTTTTCTGTTGCAGGGGAACTTTCACCCCTTGCTTGGGTCTCATGACAAAGGTGCAAGTATAGTCAAAAAAGTATTTGTTTCATCAAACCCAGACTGGTGTGGTTTTGTTCTAAATGTAACAAAACATATGGAATCACAGCAATTTCATCCTGTAGGAGGTTTCCCTCCATGTTTTCCCTCTTCACAGGCAAGGTCCAAATTAAGATAGCAGCAAGAAGTTCTCAACCAGACACAAAAGGCAACCAGATAGTCTCAGAGTAGCAAAAAAACAAGAAGGAACAAAGCTCTGAGAGCCGCCATGGTGAGCCCTGAATCCCTACCAGTTAGGGGTATCAATTCCTGAACCCCTACCAGTTAAAGGTATCAATTCCTGAACCCCTACCAGTACCAGTTAATGACACCAATTCCTGAAACTCTACCAGTTAAGACAGCGTTTCTCAAAGTGGGGGTCGGGACCCCTTTGGGGGTAGCCTAGAGCTCTCCTGGGGGTTGCCTAAAGACCCATGGTGCAGGGGGCCAGGTCAGGCTTGCCAGACCTCCGGCTGTAGCTGCGCGCACTGGGGCTGACTGACAGCCTCAGGGCCCAATCCTATGCATGCCAACTCTGAAAGAAATCCCATTGTGTTCAATGTGTGCATAGAACACACATTTCATTTGTAACAATGAAAATACATCCTGCATATCAGATATTTATATTACAATTCATAACAGTAGCAAAATTACAGTTATAAAGTAGCAACAAAAATAATTTTATGGTTGGGGGTCCCCACAACATGAGCAACTTATAAAGGGGTCACAGGGTTAGGAAGATTGAGAATCACTGAGTTAAGAGTATCAATTCCTACCAGTTCATCCCTACCAAGGCGCAGATATTCCCAATGCAACAACACCGGTTTCTTTGTGTAAGTAGGTAGCGCTAGGTAAATTGAGACTGTACATTAATTGCTCTCTCTCTCTCTCTCTCTCTCTCTCTCTCTCTCTCTCTCTCTCTCTGTGCAATAATTTGCTGCAAACTGTAGCACTTTTATCCATCAATTACTATCACAACTGCAAAAATCCAAGAGATCAACAAAGTACGTGCATCCATAAAGCGTCCTAAATTCTCTAGTTAGATGCTTCATTTTCTTTCATGAAAAAAATGGGGCTGAGTCTTAATTATCATGGAGGAATACTTTAATATCCTCTTGTTTGTGATGAATCACTCATGTACCTCCCAGGAAAAGGACTTTTTCTCCTTATTGATCTTGAGACTTCAAATACCAGTCAAGCTCTGTGAAAATGCATGAACGGGAGCAGAATGTACACAGGCACTGTTCATCTCTTTACTCAAGGCCATCAAAATACAGAGGGAAGAGCAGCATGAAGGTCATCTAATCCTTTAGGTCAGAACCCAAGACTATGTTGAGCGCTAACCTACAGTGGGAGGCATTTTCTCTTGCTCTGCCTGGATTTTTTAATACTTCATTTTCTTTAGGATAAGCAGGACGGACAGAGAGATGGAAACACCAGAAAGGGAAAAGCAAGAGAGAAAAGCAAGAGGTAAAAATAAATCGAAAGACAGCCAAACTGGATGAGAAATTAGATGCATCCTTATCAAGGATGTGCAGTGGGTGTGGAGGCAGGTGAGGCAGAGCCTCCCTTCCAGAGTTCTTTACAAAGCACCATTGCCATGTGAAGCACCCAGTCACCACCACGCAGTGGTACTTTATGAAGGGCTCTGGTGAGGAATCCCTGCCTCACCTTCCTCCCTACTCACAGCACGTCCATGTAGTCAGCAGCATAGCTAGAGGGGGTGGAGCAGTACGTCTTGGAGGGAGCCTCACCACTCAGTACATGTAACATATAATTAATTGACTTGCTCTGTATAGCTCTGTTTTGCTCCCCACTCTTGGAATGGCTCCAAAGGAGAGGCTTCCACCTGCTCCCCCCTCTAACTATGCCACCACATCTAGTCACCTTTCCTTTTCAAGCAGCAGCCATGCAGGTGCCACATTGAAAAAAGTGGAACTTGTTTAAATATTTTCAGACCATTTTTCCTTCACTGGAAATCTTCAGAGGCTCGACAAGCACCAGTTGGAGATGCTCTTGGAGGATTTTCTGCTACAGGTAGGGTTGGGCTAGATGATCTTTTAGGTTGCCTCCAACTCTATCATTCAGTGCTCTGTTTCTCCACCCAAATCCCCTCACTATGCTGCTATGTGACCCTGACCCTTGATACACCAGTTTGGGGGATCCAAAGTAGCTTTGTTGGCATTGAGAGCAGTATGTATGAAGAGTAAACGCCTTCTTTCCCCTACGCGCTCCAACCAGATTGGATCCTGTCCAGCTACTACTTTAAAAAGAAAAATTAATGCACAACTGGACATTGACGTATTTCACATTGGGTTTGGTCCCCTTGAATTTGGCCAAGAGACAGGAAAGGGGGAGAGAGAGATGAGAGGCAATCTCATCAGAAGTGTACGATATAATTAATTGACTAGCTAATTAATTAGTTAATACACTGTCTTTGCAGAAGAGCGATCAGGGTCACTCAAAAGCAGAACAACAAAAAACATCATACAAGAGTAATCAACACAGGAAGGCTGAGACAGCAGAACCAAAGGTGCAGCAATACAAGTTCACCTTGCAGGAGGATAGTGGCGTGGAAATGGTTTGGGTGACACATGTCTGACAATACCCATCACCGACTCAAATGGCTTGATGGTGAATGGAAGGTGCTGCTTATGTGGCCTGTTCCCATGCCTGCCATACTTTACTGTGCCACCCCCTTCTGGCTCTGCTACAGGAACAATTAATTTTAATCAACAATTAACAATTAATTTTCATCAACACACGTACACTAAAGAAATTTTGGCTGCAATCATAAAGACATTTCCTGGGAGTAAGGCCCATTGAACACAATGGGACTTACTTTTGGGTAGACATGGTTAAGGTTGTTCTCTTTGTCATGATGCTATTCCCCCACTGCATCTATGTCTGAAAAGCAAAGCGAAATCACACATTACATTAACTATACAATCAAGCAATAAGGGGACTCTGGTGTGCAAAGAGGAGACAGCAAACCCTATAGTCCCGAGCTGAGTGGGTGCAATCCTAACTAATTTAGCCCAGCATAATTCACCTTGCATAACTTCCTGAGGTGGTGTGGGGAGGCTGGCACATACCTGTGTACTGGTCTGACACCCCTAGGAGAGGGGCAGAGCATGCCCCAGCCTCTCCACACCACCACATGAAATTATGCTGGGTGAGTTATGCTGGCATCAATCAATCAATCTATCAATCTATCTATCTATCTATCTATCTATCTATCTATCTATCTATCTATCTATCTATCTATCTATCTATCTATCCCCTGCCTTACTTGTAAAGACCCAGGGCAGCTCTATACTGCCTAAATTGGTTAGGATTGCACTCTGTCTTTGTATTTATGCAACATAGTTGCTGTTTATTCCAGAAAGGAAGATTCCGTTGGTGCTATAGTTTTGGATATGTCATTTTTGGGTGTATAAAGGATATAGTTCAATGCCCTTATGCAACATGTCCCCAGTCCTGATTAGCTCCCTAATTAATTGGAGGAAGAAAAAAAAAAGAAGCATAACAGAACCAAACCACATGCTTCACATCATGAGAAGTTTGGCCTTTGGGGCAAAAGTGATGGAACCCCATGAGTTCCAGTCAGTTTGAGAAAATAAAGATCTCGCCAGAAGTCTCAAAATAATGGGACTTGAACTTTCCTTAATCCATTTAACGATGCTCAGAAAGCTGAAATCTGGTTCCAGTCGGTCTCCTCCTTTTGGAAAACATCTCCCCATTTCTGCTAGGTTTGTACAGGGATATAAACAGCTAAAAAATGGATGGGAAAAAGTCCTGATTTCCCAATATGTTGCGCTGAACCAGGGACCAATTTGAGCTGTGGGAAAGCTCGTCTTTGGTTCCTGCCCACTAATAATCTGATATGCAGCGGAGAGGAGAAAAAGACTGCAATCTCTATTTAAGGATTACTAAACTCTCCTTCCCAGCAGATATCATTTTCTTCCTCCTTCAGATTCTGAAAGCTTCTTCTGCAGGCTTAGACTTTTTGCCCCCTCAGTTATACATAATGCGTTGGAAATCAGCCTGAGATGTATTATTGTTTTAGGCAAACCCAGATGCAATTACCAATGGGGCAAAGAAAGGGGAAAAAAATAAAACAGAAAACAAGTGCCACATACGCCAGTCAATAATAACTATACTTCTTTCTGGAGATAGAGGTTATAATCTAACCATTAAAATTCCATAGCCAACTGCTCTCAGCTATTCGCATGCGTGAAAAACTGCGCAGCTTCCAAATTTGGTTCCGACTCTTACTTTGCCGCTCGCAGTCCCCTGCAGAGATTAATTTTGGTAGTAAGTGACTTCATCGAAATAATACTTAGCTCCCTGGCAAAGAATATCAGCAGTCACAAATTGCCGTTGCAGCTTAACATCATCAAGGGGGAGCCTTCCATCAAAACAAAAGGAGAGGCATCAAGTCCCTTACCTCCAGGACCTGAATTTGGACCTGAATTAGGGCAGGAGTGAGTTCCTCCTGCACACAGTTTAGGGGGAACCAACATGCCACAGATTGCAGACTTCTCTTCCCCTTCTCATGCAAATGTGCTGCATGCTAAGCTAGACACACCGAACGGTATCTGTCCACCTGCCTGTCAACATGATTGATATGCAGGTCTTAAAAATAAAGCAGAGTTTTTTAAAAAAAAAAAACTATTACAGTCAGTAGGGCAGATCATCAAGTAAGATTAAAAGTAATTCTGTGAAAATAGTTCTTATATGTTGATGTGCCCCCCTTCAGCTATGCTACTGGGTCAGAGAAGTGTTGGAGAGAGGAGGGGGAAGGGATGGAAAGCACTTTAACTCTCTATTCCCCTCTTCTCTCTGCTCTCATTCATTCATTCATTTAAAGGATTTATATCAATTCATTTATTCATTCATTTAAGGGATTTATACCCATCTATACGATGCTAAAGCAAATATCCAAGGCAGCTTTTAAAGCTTTAGTCCAGCTGTCCTCACAACAATCCTGTGAGGTACGGCTGAGAATGAATGACTGCCCCAAGGTTATCCAGGAAGCTTCATGGCCAAGGAGGGATTTAAACCTGGATCTCCCAAATCTCAGGCCAACTCACCAAAAACAACAAAACCATCCTGACTTTCCATCTCTTCCTTTTTCCAGTCCATAATGAAAGTTGCTAAGGCTGGACCATTGTTTCGCAATGGAGAGGGCAGCATTAAGCTGGGTCTAGGAGATCTTGGACCCATCCCAGCTGAGTTTATCAATCCATTCTCCCAATGCCTAAAATTGACTGGGATGGGGGCGGGGGGGCTTACTTCAGTAAGGCTCCCTGCATAACTTCGTGCTTTGCACCCCCTCTAGCTATGCCACTGGATGTATATCTGCTGAGTCTGTGAGTTTTTAGGAACCTCCCCTGGTTTAGTTCTTTGAGAAACTTCCCAACAACTTTGCAGAATTACTCTGGCAAGATGTTGAAACAAGAGGAAAGGGATTTTGCTGGTCCCTTAGATGTACTTTCAGTGAAATGTTTATCTTCTCAACAGGCTTTGTAAAAAATTGACTTTCTGGCAGAAAGTGAGGACATGTCCTTAATTGAACTGAACTTTCTCTCCTTTCAAGGTGGGGACGATTAGAGGGAAGGAAGGTGCCCAAGTACATCTTATTTTAAAAGGAATTCAAAAGCAGAGCTGGGAAGACCCTTGGAGAACTGCTGCCACTCCGAGACGATGCCAAGGCCAGTTTTAGAAGTGCTCTGGAAGAGCTGCAGTACCACCACCATTTAGAAATTGAAGAGGTGCTTCATTTACTCTATGTAGGTATTTGACATACATGTATGCATTTGCTCCATTTGTTTGCTGCATGTATATATTTGACAATAGTCTACTCTCTACCAAGCTCAACATCAAAACAAGGAGGCTTTGAGAAACACAGGGCACAATCCTAACCCCCTGGTTAGGCTTTTGCAAATCCCTTGCACTGGCATGGGGTGTTGCAAACATGACGAAAAGCATGTCCCCCTACCCCTGGAGAACAGACCGGGGTAGGGAAGGAGCACAGTGATGGGACCAGGAAGGGGATGATGCCAGGATCTAGAACTCACATCAGATCCTAACAGCTTCACACCATCTATCATTGTCTCACACTCTACCATCTTTGGATCTATACCATCTATTTTGGTGGTACAGATCCAAGAAGTCCCATTGGGGAAGTAGGGGAAAGAATAGGGACAGTGGTCTATCAGGGACAACTTGGACAATTAAGAAAAATAGGATCAATAGATAAGGTCACTTGGAGCATCACTGGTGAGTAAACTAGCTCCTATCTAACGTGAAACTAGCTTGAGACCCACGTATGGGCCCTTCCTGATGCACAGTTTGAAAAACGTGTGTTAATATGTTTTATTGGCTTCATATTGTCCACTGATCTATATTTGTTGTGGGACAGGGTGACCATATGTCACAACCACAAAAAGAGAACAAGTCCTTGAAAATCTAGGACTCCCAAGAAAAATGTAGGGCATGACCAGATAAAAGCTAAAAACACTCAGACATTTTTATTCATGTGATTAATTTAAACACCATGTTATTTATTAAATTTTAAACTATTACATATAATTTATGAATTACAAGAAGGCTACATGTTGCAGGGCTGCCTCTGAAGACGCTCCGGAAGCTTCAACTAGTCCAGAATGTGGCAGCCCGTGTGGTTGCTGGGGCTCGTCGGTTCGACTCTGTGGGGCCACTGCTTCAGCGACTACACTGGCTGCCCATTTGTTTCCAGGCTGAATTCAAAGTGCTGGTCCTGACCATTAAAGCCCTAAACGGCTCGGGTCCAGGGTATCTGAGGGACTGCCTTCTTCCCTACAATCCGACACATCACCTAAGGTCATCTGAGGGGGCCCTACTGACTGTGCCGCCACTAAGAGACGTGAGAGGTGTGGCGGCCAGAGATAGGGCCTTCTTTGTGGTGTCACCCCGGCTTTGGAACTCCCTCCCCATAGAACTGAGAAAAGCTCCCTCAATACAGAACTTCAGGTGGAGCCTTAAAACCTTTTATTTTAAAAAAGCTTTTTAAATGGGGCAGAGGTTGGGGGGCAGTTTTATTGTTCTATTTTTATATTGTTTTTAACTAATGCTTTAGTCTGTTTTATTGTTCTTATTGTATTTTAATCTAATTGTATTTTAATTGTATTTTAAATATGTTTTAATCTTTATTTATGATCATTTTAATGGTGTTTTATTCTGATGGTTGTTAGCCGCCTTGGGCTCCCTCTTGCAGGCGAGGAAAGGCAGGATATAAATTAAATAAACAAATAAAAATAATGGCCATAAGGAAACGGAGGACAATGAAGATTTTTTTTCCCCGGGACACAATTCTAAAAAGGGAATATGTCCTGGAATAAAAGAGAGTATATGGTTACCCTTTGCGGGAAAGACTCGGGAATTTATTTTGGGGTACTAAGGGCTGTCAAAACTATTAGGGGAGCAATATTTGTCCTTGGTTGTACCTTGTCTGTCATTGGCAGGATCTGATGCCTATGATGCTGCCTTCATCCCAGGTCACTCCACTGTTTCCTCCTTGCTGGGCTTGAGGGTGAAGGAGAGGGGGAATGAAACACTCCTCTTGTTTTGATGAAAAGCCACCTGCAGGCATCCAAATTTTTCCGTTAAATCCCAGACATTAACCTACTGTGATTGCCTGACAATTAAGTTTCTGTGATTCATCAAACTGTGCCACTGTTTTGCTTGGAGGGAGGGTAGCAAAAGGGGTAGAGGCATGTTTTTGGATGGGAGGCTGCTCCAGCCGGAGGCATCGCCGATATGGTCTGATGCCTCTCGATTGCTTATGCTACCATTCTCTGCACTGATGCATACAAATGACAAAGCAGCTTAAGGAGCATTTTGTCTTTCAATCCCCATACAGGGTGTCCTTATAGTCTGGACACATAGGAAATGTCACTAACTATAACTTACTGGAGTTACTGTATCCGGTGCATGCGAATCTTGCAAAGCATGTGGAACTTTGAAATCAACAAATGGTGGAAATCATATTGAAAATATCATTATATAATGTTCCAATGAAATAAAATGTTGAAAAATTTATGGAAAATAAATTTCAATAAATTTACCCACAAAGGGTACCCGTATGTTCTTTTCTTCCAGTATATATTATCTTTTTTAGATGTGTGTCCCAGAAAAAAACTTCATTGTCCTCCCATTTGCTTATGGCCAGGCAAGACATAGCCTTCTTGTAATTCATAAATTATATGTAATAAATTATATGTAATCATTTTATATTTAATAATAAATAATACAGTGTTGTATCAGACTTTAAGGACACCCTGAACATCCCTACCAAAAGCCATTGTTTTTGCTGCCATCTCCAACAAGTGATGTATTTTAAAGCAGAGCTGAATGTGCTCATGTGAGGACATTGAATTGAATTCTTTTGACTTGAATTCTTGTTACTGGGAAGGGGATTCTTCATAATTACCTCCCAGTTTTACATTATTTTGATGACACATTGAAGCACTTTCCAAGCAATGCTGTGTAATGAATGGCTGCTGATTTGGAGAGTCCAGTTCTCTCCAGAACCCAAAGTCAGAACACCCTACATAGGGTGAAATCCTAACCTAGGCTGGCACAACTCATGGGTCTTCCTATTCCTGCGGTGATGTAAGGATGTAAGCGCATGTCTGTGCACTGACCTAACTGTCCTCCAGGAGTGGCACAGAAGTGCCTTACACCTTTTTTGACACCTCCAGATTTATTCCTGGGCTTAGGCCAGCCTAACTGGAGTTTAGGATTACAGCCATCCGAGCATAAGAAAGAGCCCTGCTGGATCAGGTCAAACATCCATCTAGTCCAACTCCCTGTATCTCTCAGTGGCCCATCAGATGCCTCAGCAATGTTCACATGTGGTGACCTTGGATCACTTGTGACCATAAAATGAGGTTGGCGATCGTACATTATATAGTGCCACTTTCTGACCTCAAGATGGGCCTTACCAACTGAGCTGAACATTACAGAGCAAAAGACATTTCTTTTGCAAGTTTGATTTAAAAAGATAACTTATCTTCTTGATTGCTTGTGTGTCTCTGTGTGTGTTTTAAGATGAGAAAAATGAAATGAGGGAAAGTATTAAAAGACAGAACATCATGCGCAGCCCTGGATATATTATTGAGTGATTCTCCTGCGAGGAAGAGTTGCTATCTTGAAAGTATTCATTTAAAACTTATTCAGACCCCAAGTTAATAGGGGGAAATCTCTGGTGCATCCGCTCCTCTCCATTAATGAAGTATTAACAAGGTGATCTTATTTTAATGTGGAAGATGAAAGCCGGGTGCATGAATTTCTCACTAACACTTCTCGGTGTCAGAGGAATTATTCCAAAGCACAAGCACATCAGTGCGAAAGACGGAGGGAAAAACACAGAGCTAAATTTAACTAGGTCTGGTTATCTGGCGCCTGTGCAGGGCTGTAAACTCTCGGCTGAAAAATGCACCGCTAAATAGCTCCTTGGTGATACTAAGCTGTAAGTTAGAGAAAATTCAGGTCATGTGTACCTGCCCTAAATCAAGGCATCGTTGGTATTGATGGCTTCTTTGGGGCTCTTTGGCCAACCCTATTGTAAGGCTGTGAAGCTGCAGAAAGGAATATGGCACTCTTATATCTAAGGCTAATATGTATAAAATATTTCAGATTCACTAGGATGTTCATTCATGATTCCCTTAACATGGACCATGTTTAAGGGTTGATAAGGGTTGCAGAGACAAGGTAGCTCTACGTCACCATCCCGCACGAACATGTGCTGTCACCACATGGAGTAGGAATGGGACTACACTGGCTAGCCACTTTCTGTGCCAAAATATCCATTGACCACCACTCCTGGAATGATCCATGCTCAGAGTTGTCTATAAAGGTATTACTGAAGGTAAAAAAAAAATTTCCCATAACATTTAGAATCCTGGGGTTTCCAAATCCTTGGGGTAAGGCCAGCCAGTATAGGAAGGTATCAGACTATCAGACCCACTCCTGTTCCTCCCTCGCATGCGTTCACTGGTCACATCCCAGAGATAGGGTTGCCATAATTCTCTTCCGCATAATCGGGATAGGACCTTCTGTCACATTTGCCAGTATGCAAACACAATCCCCCCAAATCAGGACTGTTTTGGGGACATATGGCAATCTTACCTGGAGAATGCCTGAACAGGGCTTGATTTTGAAGTTCAGATGAATGCTTGGTATTGATGAAGGATTGCCTGGGTGGATGAGATCGAACATCCCCACAGCCCAGCATTCCATTTTCAATAATGACCAGCTGGATGCCTTGGGGAAGCCAGAAGCCAACTATAAAGATGATAAACATACAAAAATAATAGCCTATTGTTGCTTTTTCTCCAGCATCTTGTACTCAGAGGTATACTTTCTGTGGACAAGCTATATAGATGCTGTTGCTACAACATTTATTCCCTTTTCTTCTTGATTAAACTCAACCTGGAACAAACATTTTTTTTTCCATTGGTATATTCTTGGTAGAAAATGATGCCATCTTACCATGAGTTTGGTGATGCTCGGCATCCAGTGGGAGCCATGGAGGAAGCTGATTAACACTAATGATGGTAAGCTGAGCTACGTTTGCTGAGCAAATTATTATTCCACTCCAGAGCTCTATATGGCCTCCTTTGTGTACAAAATGGGACTGGCACATAGGCTGAAATACTTAATAATTCCAACTGAGAATGCAGATTAATGTGTAGAGGCACCCCCACTTATTGGACTGATTGAATTGCTGGTTATCCCCCAAATCCAGAGTAACTACGGGAGCATGTAAGAAACTTTACGTGCATCCATAGTTACTGCACCACCTGGTGAAAACCTATGGGAAATTCATATTGGAATCCAGAGTAAATTGTTCTTACACCGGAGCAAGGACTCCCTGTTGTTACTCTGGATTCTGCCCTATATTTGAAGTTAATTTTGAAGGGGTCCAAAATATAAGTGAATTTTAATAGAAACCAAGAATTGCCAAAGGAAAGTTTTGCATATCCCAAAATGAATAAATATCTCTAGGTACTGTTTGTTTTACTGTATTGCGGGGCAGTTTTGACCCTGACTGTATTTAGCTTGTGTGAAACAACATGAGCTTCTCTGTCACACGTCTGCTATGTGAATTTTTCTAAGTATGCAAAAATGTGTGCATGAATATAAAATCTATATTTAAATATACAATCAACAAAAAAAGTCTATGCATTTTTTTGCTCTGTGTTCCATGGGAAGCTTTATTGTCTGCAATGACAATCTGTCTTTTGAAGTGCGGCATTTGAATGAATGCATAATTTAGACTGCATAATTTGGAAATAAAAATAAAAATAGTGTCCCTGAATATGCCACTTACATAAGTGGTATTGTGTTGAGAACATAACTGTACATTTAGAAATTGCATTCTTGGATAAATAATTCATGTTGGCAAATATATAGATCTATATTCTTTTTTGCTCATTTCCTAACTACTTTGCTAAAGTAATCCTCCAACCGTCTGATTGCAAAGAAGATTTGTTTTAAGGTTTAAGTAATTCATTGAACAGCTCCAATCATATCAAAAAATTCAATTTACATTATTCCCTGTGAGCAACTAGATTACAGATAAGTATTACCAAAAAAAGTTCCAGATGGAGAATTGCAAAGTTTCTTGCTTAAATATCAAATTTGATGCTCGTAGAGGATGAACCCGTGTTCAGCGCACTCCATCATTGAACAATCATGTGCAGGTCCAATATATCACTGGGGTTGCTGAGCATGGAATACGAACAGCATAATGCCCCATTTTATTAGGACATCATGCCAATGCTGCACAAGTGTCAGCATGATGCCTGACAACTAATCCTGTCCTAATAATGCAGCCTGATGGTGCACACAGAGCCATAGCAAGGCTGTGGTGGCCATAGTTGCCTGACCTGGCCCTGGTGTGGCTGTCTCTAGAAGGGAATCATTACATGGACCAAGAGTTGGCACCTTTGAACATATAACTCTCACCTACAGTTTGTTTTGTTTGTTTCACAAAAGTGCCATAAAACACTTCTGCACCACTCCCGAAGGAGAGTTGTCCAGTGCGCAGATATGCACTTACCTCCTTACATCATCACAGGAAAGGGGAAAACTGATAAGTTGTGCTGGTCTCGGTTAAGATTGCACCTTTTGTCTAAAAACAAAAGCACCGAAACAACTTCACCCTCTTGTCAACAAGTACCTATATATTTATGAATTTTCTCAGCATTATAGCCTCCTCACACCCACAGCATGTATGGGTACTATGACTCACTGCATTCAGACAGAGTTGCTTTCAAGGTTAGAAAGAGAGAGAAGAAGGAAAAAAAATACTATTGGAGAGAAAGAGAAAGAGACAATAAAAAAGGGGAGAAATCCCACCACCTCTCTCCTGCCATTGAAACAAACAAGCTTTCCGAAAGCAATTTTCAAGCAGGGAGCATGTTGATATGTCGAAGCCCCCACATTTCAGTTTCGGCACATCCTGGAGAGAATTTGGAAGCATTTGATGCCCTCCAGAAAGGCAATGGTGGGCTCAATGTCATAGCGAGAGGGGGTGAAAGCACTATATTTGGCAGGTGCCTGAATGTGCCATGCAAGTGACCTCTTCTGAATGTGCTGCACATAGCTGGCCAGAAGAATCTTGGATCCTACAAAATTATGGTTAATGAGGACAGAACATAGAATCAGTTTTCACTGGTGTGCTTAAAAACCACAAGATATTCTCTGATTGACCATTGGCTGGACGGACAGACCAACCAACCGTCTGACTGACTGACTAGAGACTTTTGGAGAACGGGGCATGGCTGCCTCTCCTAGAAGCTCCTGAATGCTCCAGGAGCTTCCTGGACCCAGAGAAGCTGTGCAAGGAGGAAGGAGGACCTCTGCAGGCCACAAGCTACTCTTGTGGTGGGAGACGGTGGTATTTTTTGCAGAACTAGGAATTTTGTATTTACTCGAATCTAGTGCTCACCCTTTTCAGCTGAGTTTAGTCTCCAAAATCAGGTGCACATTAGATTTGATGATTAATTTGATATGAGTATGTGTTATTTTGACTATACGTATAGGGTGTGTTGTAGATTCAGTTGTGCATTAGATGCAAGTAAATGCAATATTTGGAGTGGGGAAAAAGAGACACTGAGCACATTCCTAACCAGGTTGACTCAAAAGTAAGTCTCATTGTGTTCAATGGGTCTTACTCCTAGGAAAGTGTCTTTAGGATTGCAGCCTTAGATGACAGTAGGCATTGGGTCTCCAGGGAAAGGCTTTGATGGGGCATGAAGACCTTGTGAGGTTGCTCTGTTCTGGTTTGAGGTTATAGGACAGTTGGCTCTGAACATCTGCTTTGCTGAATTCTGACTGCGCATGGGCAGCACCTCATTTGGTATTCTGAGCCAGAAAGTTGTGGGGAAATAGCATTTGATTTGTGTGACAGCTGAGCATACCAGCTGGAGAAACTGTATATGACAATAATTATGTACATTGATTGGTGACATCCCAACTCTGAATATATACTGAAGATAATGCCCATGCTTGCTTTCCTCTCTGATCTCTTCTGGGTTTCAAGTCTAATTGGTCTTTCAACAGTTTTTCAACACCAGACTCAAAAGTAAGAACAAAGTACACCAACACTGGATCCCTTGCTATTCTAGTGTCCGCCTGTTCCACGCACATCAAACATGATTCTGAGCATGATTTGTCTGCCTCATCCACAGGAGGCAAAATACTTTCAACCTCCTCATTTCCGATCTCTTGAAGTCTGTGGGTTTGCATTCCCTCTCTCTTCACCCATCCCATCCCTGGTAAGTGGTTACCATCCCTGAGCTCAGGAGTGCATCTCTTTCCAAACAACCATCAGGGACCATCAAAACCAATCATGTGCCTCTTAAAGGAATCCTTGCCCAGCAGCAATGGCAATATTTTGCAACCACTTTAGGCCATTTGTGTGGAAGGGGAAACTCGAATCCCTTCCCTGCAATTTGAACAGACAGCTGAGAGTCTTGAGTGCCTGCAGTCTCTTTGGGAGAGAGAAAAATATCTGAATGTAAGTCATCCTCCCATCCATTTCTGAAAGCAATCAACATAAAAGGTGACGCAAAGACAAGAAAATTGGGGAGGGGGGTAAAGGATATCCTGGCTCTCATGCAACGGATTACAAAACTGCTCTCATTGCCTTTGTTGGGTGCTGGGTACAGTCACTACCCTTCTGAATGGAGAGGAGGTATTGAGAAGCTGCCAGCACAGCTGTGCAAGGAGCACACAAAAGCAACAGATACAGAGGATGAAAGGAGAGCATTTTAGTGGTTGCACTTAGATCTCCTGTGCATGCAAATCTGTGACGAAGAAGTGGGAAAAGGGGGGTGATGATAAGTGCTGGAGTGAGTGGTGCCTTTGTCTGCAATCTCAATGGCTGGAAGAGTGAATTTCACCCCCTTCCCTGGCCCAGACAAATGTGATCACATAAGGGGGTTCTTGCCTGAAGGACTGTGGGCTGCTTCCCATAGATCAAAGTATTTTGGTTTCCTTAGGAAAAGTGTGCTGGTGCAAGAATGATGTGCCCTTCTTGTCCACAGGAGGACAGATCAGGACAATCTTCACATGTAGTACATCTACCCCACACGCAAAGGCTGCAATCCTAAAGACACTTTCCTGTGAGTAAGGCCCACTGAACACAATGGGAATTTCTTTTGAGTAGACATGTACTCTTGTGCTCTTAGAGAGTTTGGTTAGCAATTTAATTCCTTCAGGAACCATAGGAACTGTGGTTTGGGAAAGGTCCTGATGGAACTACCAATTCCAGGGTTTGTTGAAGAATAGGACAATTGCACGAGTTTATGTTTGGTCTCTTTATATAAGCTTAGGGTTTTGGAGATATCTAAACTGGTTTACTACATCATGAGATTTGGTGCACTGCAGGTGAGTGTGTCCAAAAGGTTCCTGGTCTGCAAGTCCAAACCCGCCACAAACTCAATAGGTAGTCTATCTTTCTACTTCCTCCACCCCCTATATCTGCCATGATGAAGGAATCATCCTACTGACCTCCCTTAAAGGGTTATTGTAAAGATTTTGGGTGCAACCAAATTAGGCCAACACTTGTCATCTATCTCATTGTTCCTGCAGTGGTATGAAGAGGCTGGTGCATGTCTGTGCATTGGTCTAAACCAGTGATTTTCAACCAGTGCGTCATGGCACACTGCTGTGCCATGGATAGTCCTCAGGTGTGCCGCAGGAGTTTGGGGAAAGTCATTTATTAATAGGAAAATTAGGGGTTTTGAATTTAACGATGTGCCTTGTCAATGGTAAAAAGAAGAGATGTGGGCCTTAATAATTTCAGTGCTTTGTTAGTGTGCCATGAGATGAAAAAGATTGAAAATCACTGGTCTAAACCCTCAGGTGTGGCACAAAAGTGCCTTACAATATTTTTGCAATATTCCCAGGCCAACACAGGACTTGTGCTGGGACATGTACCACACTAACCAGGATTACACCCTAACCAGGTTCAAATGGCACTGTAGTTGTGTGATGCTACTTAAGTACTGATGCTATATTTGTGTGTGTGTGTGTGTGTGTGTGTGTGTGTGTGTGTGTGTGAATATATATTTTCACTCTCCTTTCCCTTACACCTGTAAGACAAATGATTAAAAAGTTTTGTTCCCAACTTCTGCCTTTGAGAGCCTCACACCACAGGGCCAGCGGAGCCAGCAATGGCTTGCCTGTCTCTAATGTGCCAAAGCTCTGATGCCAAATACATGATGATCAGTGGGATAAACATCCCCAGCCAGATGTTACGGCTTCCTAGCAAGTTATTTTATTCCAGTTGTAAAATAGAAAGAGCAATCCCCTGCTCCGTGCAGACAGGTATGTACTTCTGTCATTTACATGCTGGTCAGAAGTTTTTTTTTTTAATAAAAACTATAAAAAACAAGCAAACAGAACATGTGTATTTAAGTTTCTCAGCATGCCAGGAGGCTTTTAAAGCGCCATCACGCTGATGTTAAAATAATAAGGTCCACTAGGTTGGCGCTATGATTGCTTTTTTTATGGCTCAGTTTGTGCTGCAAAGCCAGGTTTTAATTCCAAAGGTTATGGCTTTTAAAGGAGCTGCCCTCCTGTTTTCCTCCCCTGAAAGTAAGTGGTGGCAGGAAAAAGTGGACTGCAGCACATATGCTAATTGCGCCTCCAGGGCCTGGAGCTCTTTTGGAGTTGGACTTCTTTCTTTTTGAGTTTTCTCCCTGTGTGAACGCTTCATATCAGCCGTTCTGAAGTAATCATTCAAAAACATTCAGCCATCAGGTGTGGGATTAAAAGTTCCCTTGGGTTGCGGAGAAAAAGGTGTTGGGTAAAATTACTGTTTGAAAGTATCCCCTCTTACAACTGCAGCTTTGCAACATCAAGTAAAAAGGAGTGGGGATGGATAGGTCTGCCGTGTGATTATTCAATAAGGGGGCACCACATGTGCCGCCTGGACATCAGCCCTCGGGACAGACGGGCTTCACCCCTCGGTTGGAGATGGCCGAATGCTGCACCTGAAAGTGCACTCTTCAATCCTTAGACGGTGCATGAAGACAAACTTGGTGCTTGGGAGGGGAAGTTAAAGGAAGGCTTTGATCGTAGGCTTTGTGATCATACTAACAGCACAATTCAGAGTATACTTACATCGACGTAAGAAAAATGTACTCTGAATTGCTCTATGAATTTCCCATAGGTTTCCACTAGGTGGCGCCATGACTATGTCAACATAAATGTCTCTTACATTGACGTAGTTACTCTGGATTGTGCTGTATACCCACAAATAGGGTTGCCATATGTCCCCAAAAATGGATAATCCCGATTATATGGCAAAAGGGACATAGGGTCCCCCAAAATGGACAATCCCGATTATAGGGCAAATGGGACATAGGGTCATACTAGCAAATGGGACATAAGGTCCTGTCCCAATTTTGTGGAAGAGAATTATGGCAACCATATCCACAAAGGAGTTGTTGCTTCATTCATTCATTCATGATCCAGCTCCTTAATGGCAAGAAATCAAAGACAGAGTTCTGAGAATTGTACTTGAATTTTGGAAGATAGTTTTCATAGTTCATATTATGATCCACTGATGTATATAGAGACTTCAGAAAAATATAGGATAAGGGATCCCACATGGTACAGTTCTGAGAAGATTTATTGCTGGGGGCAGCTTACAGATATGAAGGGGCTTAAATTAAAGATGCAAAAGCCAGAAAGAATCTTGGTTTAAGAAAGAGTGAGAGCTACAGTATTTAAATTATGAAGACAGAAGGAAGAGTTCTTCAGATGGTTTCCAAGGTTTGCCCCTCATCATTTCTGGATGGTCTTTCAGTGAAATAGCAACCCAGGTCCACTCTAGATATCTATGCCCACAGTTGTGGCTGCCAAGATGGAAAGGGGAGTATTTTGCCTAATAAAGGGAATTATAAGGGAAGGGGTTACTAATTTTCCTCCGAGACTTGCTTCCTGGACTCCGATGGGGTAAAAAGGCACTTAAGAAGAACACGTGCGCATGTGCCATGTGGTTTACATATTGCTCTTGACATTGTAGGGGAATGTTTTTCAACTTCTGTATCAGATGGGTTTCCATGCTGTCACAAACAGATGGTAAGTGGGAGATACACATTGGTACGTAACCTGGGGTATCAATGTAGATCAGTGTAGATCACAATGTAGGTGAAGATCTGGCTAGTGTAGATCAGAAAACTGGGTCTAAAGGCGATGTTACACCTCTCTCTCTCTCTCTCTCTCTCTCTGTGTGTGTGTGTGTTTGTGTGTGTGTGTGTGTATATATAAACACAAAAAAACACAAGTCATGGGTCAGGGTGTGGATCCACCTCCCTGTATCACAATCTCTGAACATGAACTGGAGGTTGTCCATGACTTTGTGTACCTTGGCTCAACTATCTCTGACACTCTCTCCTTAGACTCTGAGCTGAACAAACGCATTGGTAAAGAGGCTACTACATTCTCCAGGCTTACAAAGAGAGTATGGCTTAATAAGAAGCTGACGGAACATACAAAGATCCAGGTCTATAGAGCTTGCGTCCTGAGCACACTCTTGTACTGCAGTGAGTCTTGGACCCTTTATGCATGGCAGGAGAGGAAGCTGAACACCTTCCATATGCGCTGTCTCCGACGTATTCTTGGAATCACCTGGCATGACAAAGTCTCAAATGACACAGTATTGGAACGTGCTGGAATCTCTAGCATGTTCACACTTCTGAAACAGCGGCGTCTACGCTGGCTTGGGCATGTCGTGAGAATGGCTGATGGTCGGATTCCAAAAGATCTCTTATATGGAGAATTAGTGCAGGGAAAGCGCCCAAGAAGGAGACCACAGCTGCGATACAAGGACATCTGCAAGAGGGATCTAAAGGCCTTGGGAATGGACATCAACAGCTGGGAAACCTTGACCTCTGACCGCTCAGCGTGGAGGCAAAAGACCCAGCATGGCCTTCTCCAACTGGAAGAGACACTTGTTCGGCAGGCTGAAGCAAAGAGACAGACCCGAAAGCAGCGAAACCTGGGCCTGGGCAGGGGACGGAATTTATTTGTCCTCAGTGTGGAAGGGATGGACACTCTCGAATTGGCCTTTTTAGCCACACTAGATGTTGTTTCAGGACCTCCAATCAGAGCACGATACCAGAGTCTTTCGAGACTGAAGGATGCCAATAATAATAAGGGTCTGCTGGATGTACAGAACAAGCTACTTCCAACAGAAAACAATGAGCAAAGCAACGCTTCTATCTTAGAAGCACAAGCCTTATTAATATGCATTGGCAATAAGGCCAGAAATAAATATGAGTTTAGAGAAGTGAGAGTCACACTTAATATGAATTATTCTTGCAGAAACCAGGTCTAATTTGCCATTTTGAGGTGTTCAGATGCTGAAGCAAAAACAGAGGAGATAATTCCCAGGTGGGCAACATACTCAGAAAACAGAAACTGCGTAGACGATGCCTGAGAAGGAATTGATGTTCCAAGATGCAGGTGCTTCATCAGCTTGACGGGGGTCCCCTTTTCCTCTTGCGCTCAAAAATCCTTGGGAGGAAATCTGCTTTCCCTGCTCCACTCTTTCTTTTGGTTTGGAAACTGCCTCTAAGACTTTGAGACTTGATCCATCCCCAGGTGCTACTAAGTGAGCAGGAACTAAATTAATAATGAACTCGGCGTTGCAGCTGACGAACCCAGCTGTTTTCCTAAGCCCAATATTTATTCACTCCGCTTTCCAAATTAGCCCCCTACATACTCATGTTCTCCGTTTGCATTCAACTACAAATAATTAATACACCCACTAAATGCTACTTCATTGGACTTGAAAGCCCAGTACGGTCACTAATGGGAACATAAAAGCCCATCGCAGAGCATATAAAGGACATTTGCCAATTCGCCCTTTTATCAGAGACCAAACAAAGCGATTTATTTTGAGATTCTTAAGGAACTGTTTCATTTAAGGATTTTTTGCATGACTCTTTCTTGGGACTGCAGAAGCCTGGTGCAGAAAACAGGGAATTGATTCTCCAATGCATGAATTGGTGACAGCAAAATAAATAATTAGATCAACTTCAGAAAAGATGGTGCATATGTGTGCGCAAGAGCATTTCCCCCACATGGTGATAATTATTGCTCTGGAGGAAAAATGTTATGCATGACATGTTCATAAGTGAGTTTAATTTTAAAGTGCATTTAATTTAAGTTCAGTGGGACCTACTCTTGGGGAAGTGTGTATGGAATGCCACTAATGTACAAGCGCAGTGGTTAGGTGCCCATGGACAAAGATTCACATGGTCATGATGATGTGAAAGGCGAGTTATGGTCCTATGGAGAGGAGAATTAGAGCAGGTAGACGATTACATTAATCTAAATTGCAGAGGCATTTTTTAAAATGTCAAGAATGCATATATTTTTTGAAAAATATATTGTTTTGAAAAAAACAAAACAATATATTTTCTGAAGGGAGAGCTAATGATTGATCAAAAATGCCTAGTCAAAAGGATTTGGTGATCTGATCAGCCTCTTCCCATGCTCTGTGATATATGGATACAGACTCTTCAAGTTAACATGCTTCAAAGGATTCCTGAGATACCCATAAATGTTCTTCCAGGTCACACTGGACCCATGACCCACTCCATTGCCTTCCGTAGGTACCTGAACACTAGTGTAGCTGGCCTCTTTGGTACCAAGGACTGTGATGCTCAACATCAGCCTCTCCCCAGTGCCTAACTAGTCACCATTATTAGTGGCTGATAGACCTAATGGCTATGACTTTGGATATTTATTCCTTTCAGTTAAATGGCGGGTCTCCTCCAGAGGAGAAAGGTGGAATGGATGGATAGAAGAAAGAAAGAAAGAAAGAAAGAAAGAAAGAAAGAAAGAAAGAAAGAAAGAAAGAAAGAAAGAAAGAAAGAAAGAAAGAAAGAAAGAAAGAAAGAAAGAAGGAAGGAAGGAGGGAAGGATGGATGGATGGATGGATGGATGGATGGATGGAGGGAAATGCAGGATGGATGGCATAAGCAGTCTTTATCTCAGTTTTGCTCCCACTGCAAGGAATGGCTCTGAAGTGTAGGAAGAGGGACCACTATCATGGCATGTTCAGGCTCCAGCAAAACATATCGCATTGCACTCCCTCTAGCTATGCCACTGGTTTGTAGTGCTGAACTGCAGTGGCCCATTTACCCATAAATTCCACACTGATGTGAGTGCATGTGCTAAACCAGTCTCAGGGCATAAAAGGGGATGCTGAAGAAATCCTAGCTTCTGTGATCTGATAATCTTCCAAAGTGAAACATTTCTCGTCTGGCACATTATTCCTTCTTAGAGAACGGACTTTTTTTTCCTCTTCTAATTTTCACAGGCAGCCCTCATCTGTCCATCTGTGATGCCTTTCCGCTCCATTAAATTATTATAATATACAGCCATAAAGATAATGCGAGTGTAAATTATTGCATTAACATTCCAGTCATCTACGCATAAAGCCCCAAGTGAAGAAGGAAAGCTGATACGCTATTTATTTGTAAAGATCACAATCCGGAAGCTAAACATTCTCTCCCCAAAATAATTGCAGGACGCAGAAAGATACTCGTCAGTGGGAGCCATTTCATAGTATACAAACTGTGACTTTGTATTTGTTTAATTGTTCTTAGAAATGTAGAGAATTGTAGTAGAATAAAGGGGGGTATTTCAGTGCTTCGTGAAAATGATGTTGACCCCCATCTACTGATGCTGTTCAAAAAAAAAAAATCAAAAAATAGGCAAGCAGCCCCATTCCATGATGCTGCCCAGTGGTTAAGCTTGGGTGGCTCCCCTTACTGTGGTTCCCATCAAGACAGTTGGATGGTAGGAGTGGGTCAAAAAGTACATTTTGGGTAGTTTCACGGGAGTAGCACCCAGTGAACGTGATGTACATCCTAGTAGCAACCTGCAGCTATATTACCACACAAAATCTATGGATCCTGTTTCGGATCCCTCTATCCCTTTAGAAGAACAATGGTGCTCTTCTTATGCTCTGATGGGCAAAATCCAGAGTAACTATGGTGAGTCCTTGCTCCGGTGTAAGAACAACTTACTGTGGATTCCAATATGAATTTCCCATAGGTTTTCACTAGGTGGTGCAGTAACTATGGGTGCACGTAAGTCTCTCACGTGTTCCTGTAGTTACTCTGGATTTGGGGGTAAGTCCTCTAGTCAACCATTCCCAAATTCTACAAGGACGTTGGCAACCCTGTGTGTTGTTGCATGAGAAAGTTGAGCAGCAACAACATTGTCGCAGTTATGCTACTGCCATAGGGTTTTCCATTTACCGGGAGATCACTAGGGCAAACTGGTGAATCTGGGGGTTCTGCAACCCCCCTTCCCCAAGATTAGAAATGTAGGGGAAAAACACTTTCCTGTTTATGGATAAAAAACAGGAAAGTCGGTTTCCTGAAAAGGAAAACTAGGAAGTGGGTTTTCCCTTTTTTAACATTTTCAAGCATTGAGAGAGCTGCATCTGAGCAGGCCTCCGTCAGACTTGAGAGACTATGGTATCGTGCTCAGTGCTGCGTATGCTGCATGCGAAGCACAAAAGCCTGGGTTAGATTGTTATGGAGGATAGGCTGTTACCCAAGCAGCAAATCCCCCCTCTCCACGCCACTGAATTAGTCCAGTGGAAAGGCAGAGCCAATATGATTGGATCCAGCTGGCGTCGCAGAGCTGGGCTAAGGACAGGAGCTCACCCTGTCTTGTGGGGCTGTCTTGTCTTGTCTCGAACCCAGGCCTGCTGGTTAACAGGTACAGTGTCTTAGCCACTTGCGCCACCCACAGCCGAAAGTTGCACCCACAGCTGCAAAGGGCTCCCCAAATATTGCAATCCCTTTTCTTCCCAGCAGAAGTGTGACCCTGGTGATGGCATTACCGCTGATTTCTGCATTGCTGCTAATTTCCAGTTCTCTTAGTGGGTTGCAACTCACCAGTTTGGGAACCAACAGTAGACTGCAGTCCTATCCACATGTGCATAGGAGCAAGCCCCATTGACTACTAAGCAGAAATGCATCAGATTAGGTTCCTGGAGAATGTAAAGCCATGCTTTTTTTACAGCACAGTCCTAGTCATGTCTACTCAGAAGTAAGCACCACTGAATTAAGTGAGGCTTTAATGTGTGAATCCAACGGTATCCAAAATGGTATCCAAAGCAGACAATCAGATTTAGTGGCGTACCTGGGGGGGGGGGGTAAAAACATTAAGTTTTGCAGGAAGTCTTACCATGTCATGCAAGCAGTCTCTCCGCTCGTCTCCCTTTCAGAGCCATTCTGGGTGTCGGGAGCAAAACAGAAGCATATGCCTGGCTCTAAAGGGAAAGGGGGGGCACTTGCACACCACAGTTAGGTTCCCTGTAAAACTTAGTGCTTTGCACCCCCCACAGCTATGCCAATGATGAGATCAAAGCCGTCGAGGGCATACAATATCTGTTAACTGTAGGAAGATCACCAGGGAACCACTGTCAGGGTAATCATTACAAACGCATCACATTTTGTTTTGAAACATGATAAATTCTTTACCACCACAACTGTTCCAGGAAGGCATTTGTTTCATGATTTAAAAGATTCAAACAGTCTTGTGTGTTTTGCTTAAGTTGAAGCATCATGTATTATTTATCTTGCACCATTGATGTGCATGACATGATGTAAACATCCGCAAAAATACACAAATCCAGGCCAGTTGGAACTGCATCCTAGTCCCAGTGTTCAAACTGGTGCAAAGGTAGAGTTGGGTTTTGTCAGTTTGTCTTGTGTCCTGGAAAAAACAACCAAATAATAAAGAAAAACCTTCCAAGTCCTCCTTTTTTCTTGTAAGCAGGCAGTATGTGGCTTTTATTTTATTTTATTTCACTCAGGGTGACCAGATGCCTGAACCTAAAAACTAGGACAAGCCCTACAATCTAGAGTAACTACGGAAGCACGTAAGAGACATTACATGTACCCATAATTACTGCACCATCTAGTGAAAACCTATGGGAAATTCATATTGCAATCCAGAACAAATTGTTCTTACACCGGTGCAAGGTCTCCCCGTAGTTACTGTGGATTGAGCCCAAGGTCTTGGATTCCTCTATGCCTGGCCTTTCTGGCAGAATATGGCACGTTTGCCTTCTCACGAGTAAAGTCACAATATCAGGCACTTTCACTTTCCCAGAGAACTCAATGCCTATTTTTTAGGTTTTTGGCCATAACCTTTGATAGGAAGGAGATATTTCGAAACCGATTTTTGCATTAGATTCTGCTCTTCAATGCAAATCCAACGACATATGACATGATGGGGCTCTGCACACCATTGCAAAGTTCCAAAACGAAGCCAATATGGAGGACAGTGAAGTCGTTTTGGAGGACACCCGGACAGAAGGCTAAAAAAGAGGACAAATCTGGAAAAATCCAGTCGTATGTTCACCCTGATTTCACTGCACATATCATTTCTGCAACCAATGATATTTGCCATTCTATGCTCCCACATCTGCTCCCATTAAGCATTTCATTTCCACCCTTTCTCCAACATTGCTTCACACATGTATGTACAGCATATGGTTTTGTTACTCAGTTCTGTAATACTTACTTACTCCCCACCACATGTGTGAACTGCCTCTGTGGCAGGGAGTGGGGAAGTATCACGTTCTCGGTGATAAATGGCAATCAAGAAACTCGGATCGCTGTGTTTGGAATTGTGATGCGCAGTTTGCACCTGCAAATCCTTATGACGCCGAAGTCATTGAATGTTGAATATGTATGTACAGTAGATGTCAATTCATTCCTAGGGTTCTCCAGAGTTCTGGTGACAATCCTGGATGCCACAATCCCCAAAATGTGCACTGAGCTCACAAGCAGATCATATTATAATGGACTAACAATAGTACACCCTTCCATGTAGCCTGATAACACATGCCCTGTTCAATATTCTCTGAAATATTAGTTTTGTACACCTGTACGACAACACGTTTCCTGTTTTGCTCAGTAGGTACAAAGACAGGACAATCCGAGTTTGTGTTACTTGCCAAGTGTCACCAGTTATTTATGGTTCTGTAGAAAGGATAGAAGAAAAAACCTTAAACTTCAGGTTCACTGCATTTTTAAGTCAGCCAGCAGAGTGATGTTAATGTGACTTATTAATAATTGTTATGCATCATCCAGTGTCAGGGTTGTGCTCAATACAAGTATAGGTAATAAGAACATACTTCTTTTTGAAGGCAACCTATCAATCGGTTGCCTTTTCATTTTTAAGCGAAAGGCAGCACTTCTATTACTGCTATTTATTCATTTTATATGGTACTCTTGGTATGTAAGAGGTTTTGATGATCTCATTAGTTCATGAGGGGAACAGTTTTCAAAGGAAGCCAAAGAAGCAGGGGATTTTTTTTTCCCCTAAGAGCCCAAATTGGGATGGTATCTTTACTCATGAGTTCAGGGTGAATATTAAACAATCAGCAATAGGATCCTACATGTATTTTCCCATCATTAAGGGCCCTTCAGTACTGTCACTCCACAGGTGTTGCAAAAAATGTTGGAAGGCTGCAATCCTAATCTCCAGTTAGGCCAGCCTAAATCCTGGCATAAATCCTATAGTGACCTGGAGGTGACACAAAAGTGCCATAAGACACTTGTGAAAGGTATCCCGCAGTAAGACGTGCAGGCAGCTAGTGGCAGGTGGCAGGCCATGGAGGGCATCAAGGGTATGAGAGGGTTGGAATGTCTCTGCTGCCATATCCTAACTACCTCTCTGGACTAGGACCCAATACATTTTCTAGAATCTGCCCCCACTCAACAGTGGCCAGAGATCCAAGACACATATGGGCCAGCTGGCTGCTACACGGTGTATGTGTACGTAGTACTTAGTAGTGCTTCCTGGCCCCATTGGATGAAACAGTCACCAATTCAATGTCACTGCATTCCTGGGCATTCTGGGCACTAGGGAAGATTAGGATTGGGCTGGCCACATCACTGAATTCCATGGGATTTACTCCCCATTTACATATATGTAATTTGTAGCCCAGTTAAGAGGCATGAAGATCATCTGCACAGTCTGCAACTGTAACCACACTTTCCTGAAAGTCCCATCAAACAAAAGAGGACTTACTTCTGAGCAGAGATTGTAGGGTTGTGTCCTAAGATTTCAGGGTCCACACTGGTTTTGGCATGCCCTCTTTTGGATTGTTTTCCTGGCACCAACCTAGGGTTGCCATAATTTTCTTCCATACAATTGGGACAGGACCTTCTGTCACACTTGCCAGTATGGAAACACAGTCCAATTGTCCCTGTTTTTCAGGACATATGGCAACCCTACACCAACTCCAATACAAGTTCAGAACAGGATGAAAATTACAGTATTTTTTTAAAAGTCTGATAAGTTGGAAATAACCTGGTTTTTATCCCCTTGCTGTGTTTTTTCCCTCTGATTTTTTCCTCTTGATATATTCTGAATATAGCTTTGATATATTGTCAGCTGTCTTGAATTATATATAGCTGTTGCATGACCCGGAATGCCATCTGATGTCATCACAAGTCTGCCGCCTCTGTGCAATAATAAAAAAGCAAAGTGTTTGACTCAAGAAGCCTGTTGGGGAACACTTGTTGCTTCCCCTTCTCTTACCTCTTCATGGAATGGAGGAGACGTGCTCGATAAAATATTGGGGAATGGGAGGGCAGAGCATGGCACAGCGTCATGCAAAGGCGGGACATTATTGGCACTCATCCTTAAGCATCAGAAAGTCTTGGGCAGCCTTCGCCCACACTTCTAATAGGGTTTCTTCCATTGCAGAAGTTCAGGATTTCCAAATTTTATTTAAAGGAACCTCCCGAATGAAGGAGGTTGCCTTTGTTTATAGGCAAAAGTGGCAACTACTTCAGCATTTGTACCGTGTTGTGACGGTGTCCGCTTATTGTGGATTGTTTGTTTACAGGATTCTCGCAAATGAAACCAAAAGTCGTAATCCAAGCGGACAAATCGGGCAAGTCAGACCAATGGTCTAACTCAGCTTCATTGAGTATATGAGAGACCATAAAATGGGAGCAAAGCACATGTTTTCATTGGGGGGATGTCATCGCTCATGGGCAAGGCATGCATTTTGCACACAGAAGATTCCAAGGACAACCCCTGGTAGGGTAAAGACCTCCGTTTTGTTCTCACCACTGAACAGAATGGCTCATAAAAGAAGTAGGAGGGAATGCTTTCATGCTGCGCTGACACTCCCTGAAAAACTTAGTGCTTTGACCCCCCCTTCAACTATGCCACTGGCTGGAGGTGGGCAGAAACCCACAATCCTGGCTGCTGAGCATACCATAAGTTTGTAGAGCTGTAGATATTCAGATGTGCTTCCAAATACAGTGGTGCCTCAATTAAAAAATGCCTCACGTAAAGTATGTTTCACGTAACAAACAAAAATTTCTCTAGGATTCTGCTTCATGTAAAGAACATGCTTCACGTAAAGAAAACATTCGTTGGCAGTTGGCGCAGACGCGCTGGCCGGCAGCCTGTTTAAAAAGCGTCAGGGCTTACTCCCAGGAAAGTGTCTTTAGGACTGCAGCCTAAGTAGACTTCATAAGATCTTGCACATTGAATGCATGTTTTGAATTCAATCCCAGTGTTCTGTCTTCATTTTTACATCCAGTTAATATTTTTATATGAATATTTTGGGGGTTGTGGAACCAATCATCTGAGTTTCCATTATTTCCTATGGGAAAAACCGCTTCACGTAAAGAACATGCCTCTGGAATGAATTAAATTTGTTACGTGAGGCACCACTGTAATAGCACCAAATTTTCTATAAAACCTGTCTGTGGCATGAGGGAACGGAGAATTGTCTTCAAATGATTACTTTGGTTTCAAATTACTTTCAAATGATTACTTTGGAAGCAATTGCTGTCTAAGAGTGAGATTTTGGACAGAAAAATGGAGCGACAGGCAAGGATTTTATCTGCCAAAACCTTTCAAAACAGAAGAATTGTCTGTATTCTGTACCAAAGTTAATAAAAACAAGGTTTCAACCTGCATAATTCCAACATAGGGCACAATCCAGAGTAACAACAGGGAGTCCTTGCTCTGACGTAAGAACAATTTACTCAGGATTGCAATATGAATTTCCCATAGGTTTTCACTAGGTGGTGCAATAAGTACGTCAACATAAATATCTCTTATGTACTCTTGATTGTAGGGTAATCAGCTTTGGGTCAACATGGCAGACATGATCTTAATGCAATAATTGTTTGGGAGAAGTTTATAAATTATGAACATTAAAAGTTATTTTGGTGAGACTTTTATGGGTGTTTTCCTCTGCCCCCCTCTGGCCCTTGTGCCGCAACCCCCTTTCTGCTATTTATTATTCATGTGCTGTTTTAACAACCAGCCAAGAACATTTTGCATTTCTACACACTCAGGCACCGATTAATGACCTGAATAAATTCTTTCAAGCCAATTAGTTCCCAAATTTATTGCCATTCCATATTCTAATGTGAGAAGTTGATTTTGTGGGAATGAGAAGGTCTGGAGGTTAAGTATGTCAACTATAAGATATCTACTAGGGGTAAAGAGAAGTTGATTGCGTTGGTAATTGAAAAAAATAAGGTCTTCAAAACTAAGTTTCGATGCCAACCCTGTTCAGAACTCACAATGGAAGATTTTTTTAAAATGTGGTTTCCTAATTGGGGTGAAAAAAAACAGGGAGGGGGAAGTACAGAAAGGCTGAGCAAGAGCAGTAGTAAATAGTGCTAGCTATTACAATAGATTGCTGTTATTAGTGCTGCTGGAAGGGAGGCATGGTATCATCATCATCAGATATCATCATCATCATCATCATTATCACCATGATCAGATATCAGAATCAGAATGATCCATTTGGTGCAAGTGTCTGTGTACAGGTAGCTGTAAGGGCCCACTGACCTTTTCTATTTAAATGCATGATTACTAGGGAACTTTCCCTAATTACTAGGGAATTACTAGGGAAATTTCCAGTCATGATCATATGACTGGAAATTTCCATTTTTATACTCTTTTTAAGTCTCCTGTCCATGTGTCCTCCAAAAGGGCTTCACTGTCCTTCATTTTGGCTTCATTTTGGAATTTTGCAACGGTGTGCGGTTCCCCGTCATGTCATATGTCGTTGGATTTGTATTGAAGAGCAGAATCCAATGCAGAAATTGGTTATAAAATATAACATTCCTATCAAAAGGTAGGGCCAAAAATCTAAAAGTAAAAAATATACATTGAGCTCTATGGAAAAGTGAAAGTGCACAACAGCACGGCGTTACTCACAAGTAGGCAAACATGCCATTGTCCGCCAGAAAGGCCAGGCTGAGAAGAATCAAAGACCTTATCCTTCTTTTGAGGTTTGGGTATCTGGTTACTTTGATTCTGCCATCCATCCCCAGTGCCAGGTGGCACGACTTCGGTGCAAGTCCCCACACCGAAACCCATCCACATAATGACTGAACTCCCTTTATCCACACATCCTTTCCATAGATAGAAGGGAGAATAATTCCGACATTGAGGAAGACATTTGGGGGGGCGGAAGGGGCACGGGCACCACCACTATGTGAGAAGAGGCTTCAGGAGGATCAAATTTGAGGTAGTCATACCTAGGAGGTTCAGATGGCTGTGGACAGGTCTGAGAAACGCCGCATCATGATGTCATGTATATCAACCAACAAAGCCACCGGAGTAAAAAGTGCATCATTTACCTGAACTGGAAAGTATCCAGAGCACAAGAACAAACATCTTTCCCTGATTACACATTTCTGCAATCAGTTACTTTAACAACCTTGTGCATTTGCATATCCCTTGAATGAGATCCTGTGCCGAAGAGAGATAGAGGTGATGGCAGTTTATTGCCAGCAGCCTGACAAACTGAGATGATGCTTGCTCCTTGTCAGCCGCTGTGATTGCTACACGGACTTACAATGGAGTTTGGAAATTAATTTCTCTCGCATCGGAACTGTGGTTGGTATTTATCAAATTTAGATTTATATGTTCACATCAAGCCAGCTGGAAAATTGGGTAAAATTCTAAGACTTTATTGAGCAACCAGATGCCACAGCTTCTCTAAGTTGACACAGGCCAATAAGTTACATATGAATATATACAAAACCTTTATTTTGTTAGAAAGAATCAGGAGTATAATATTTAGTAAATGGCAGTGTGAAGACTCTCTTCATGGAGAGGTCCGATATCTTGCTTTTTCTTCTAATAGTTACGTGCTTTGATCGTTTAGACCAGTGTTTCTCAAACTGGGGGTCGGGACCCCTTTGGGGATCACCTGACCCTTTCGTGGGGTCGCCTAAAGACCCCTGGTGTAGAGGACCTTGCAAGGTATTTTTTATTTGTAATTAGAAATAAATATTTCACAATATATAATTAAATATTATTTTGTGATTAATCACTATGCTTTAATTATGTTCAATTTGTAACAATGAAAATGCATCCTGCATATCAGATATTTACATTATGATTCATAACAGTAGTAAAATTACAGTTATGAAGTAGCAACAAAAGTAATTTTATGGCTGGGGGTCCCCACAACATGAGGAACTGTATTAAAGGGTCATGGCATTAGGAAGATTGAGAACCACTGTTTTAGACCATAGTGTTGAAGAATAGGACTGACCTAAGATCTTTTGTGGCCGAGGTTGTGATGCCCTGCACTCTTACGATGGCTACAATCTAGATTAACTACAGGACCTTTTAGACCGACGAAGTTACGGTGCCACCCATGGAAACCTATGGGAAATGCATAGAGCAATCCAGAGTAAGTGCCTCTTATGTCTTCCTGTAGTTACTCTGGATTGTAATCAGAAGGTGTGCTCTTTGGAAGGATTTATCTGTCCCTTTACAAGGCAAGAGTAGCTTCACAGAGATAAGGCAGATCTAAAAAAAGGTTGAGCAAATAAAAAGTTCTTCACTGACTCTGAAAAAAATTAGGCTTGGTGCCAAGTAAGCCTCTGTAGAGATATCACTCTGGAATTAAGGCATTGCAGCCATAAAGATTCAACCAAGATTATATACTTTTCAATTCCAAAGGTAAGAGGACCTGAGAAAGGGCTTCTAATGGCACAATCCAGAGTAACTACGGGGAGTCCTTGCTCCGGTGTAAGAACACTTTACTCTGGATTCCAATATGAATTTCCCATAGGTTTTCACTAGGTGGTGCAGTAACTACAGGTGCACGTAAAGTCTCTTACGTGCTCCTGTAGTTACTCTGGATTGTAGGGTAAGAAGAACTTAATATTTGATCCAGGACTGCACATTCATACCAGATGAAAAATCCCACCTTTTGCTTCATCCAGTTTCCAGGCATGGGAATTGTGTATGACATATTGCACAATGGTGACACATTGGACAGAGATCTGCATGCCATTGCAAGTATATTTGAGACCTACCCCCAAATCCAGAGTAACGACGGGAGTACGTAAGAGACTTTATGTGCACCCGTAGTTACTGCACCAACTAGTGAAAACCTATGGGAAATTCATATTGGAATCCAGAGTAAGTTGTTCTTACTCCAGAGTAAGGACTCCCCGTAGTTATTCTGGATTTTGCCCATCCTTGAATATTGGGAATATTCACAGAAAAAAAGTTTAAAGGTCTGCTCATATTCCTACCCTAACATCTGATGGACTGATGGGAAGAAAATGCCTTATGGGACATTAGCGGAAGGGCAAATTAATGACAAAAGAAGTTAAATGATGATTTTAATTTGCAGAAAGGCAAATTAATGATGAAGAAAGTCAAAATATTACATTTTTCCCCTACCAGTCTCAACTGTCTGATAACAGCAGATTAAAAAAGAACTGTTTATTTTGATAAAACTAATTCGAACAGTATAAATTGATGTCTAAAATTGACTTTTGTAAGTAAAGTATAATTACATGACTGCAAATCCTCGATAATTATATAAGTCAAACCAGTTTGGCACATGGTTTCCAAAAAAGAAAAAGAAGAATGTGTGCATAGTCAAAATTGCATTTTTTCATTTGCTGCTCCAAACCAATTATAACTTTTTTGGGGTAGCCTTTAATACACAGTGTGTATTTAATACACACAGTGTAGCCTTTAATACACAGTGTGTTTGCGTGCCTAGATGACAGTTCAGCTGCATGAGACAAAGTCAAGGAAAGAAAGATGGGAAGAACGAAGAAAACTGTTATGAGGCTCAGGAACCCCATAAGAGGTTCTTCTTTCAATACTGTTGGTATATGTTCAATTCAATGGTGTCACAGGAGGCGACACAACATTTTTCTCATATTTCTAGTTTCAAAACTAATGGCACATGAAGGCTATATATAGTCAACCAAATGGCCAGGTAGGGATGGGTAGTTCCTGGGGGACAGGTCAATAAGAGTGATTTGCCAGACTTGAGTCACCATCCTTCTACAGCCCTCCATGTCACCTGGTCCCTGTTGATTTATTACCTCTCCATCCCTGGCTTTTGCTGCGGCAATGACGATACCGTGGTGCAGCAGAGAGCAGGTAGGAAGGACAGGATGGAGAAGTCTCCTCAAGGTCCTGATGAGCATGGGAATGTCCTGGAGCATGGAATAGAACAACCTGTAAAATGAAGTGTCCAAGCTCACTAACTAGCACACCAGCATTTTGAGGATAGGGAGAAAAAGGAGAGTGGGGGGGGGGGCTGTAGAAAAGGCACAGAAGGGAACAAGGGTTCAACGGCACACATTGCATCTTATCCCCCTTCCTAGGCCTGATCCACTATCAGGGATATTTGAGGACTTGTGCCCACTATATGACACTCATACCTCTTAGTAAACCGGTTATCTAGCAAACGTTCAATTGAGTGCCTGATCCCTATGTACAGCATCCCCTATAGCTTTGATCTATGGAGGAGGAAGTGGACTGCACCCAACCATGGCAGATGCCAATACTGGAAATGCAAGTGGGGACTGATTGACAATCATAACTATGACCGTGGGGATGTCCCACAAACGTTACACCATATTGCAGTCCCCCCCCCCCACTTAGAAAGTATTCTGGCTCTCTGCAGTAATTACACCAACTTGAAGGCATTGCTGCCCAATGGTTAAATAGATATCCAGCCATAGACACAGACATATGCTCATATACTGTATGTTATATATGTGGCATGCGCTGACCTCCCCACACCACCACAGAAACAGGGAGACTGGTGATTTATGCTGGCCTAAATAAGTTAGGATTGCACCCTAGGTTAATTTCCCCTGCCAGGTACCCCACATTTGGGGAATGGGTTTATTAGATATAACTTGTTTGTATCCTGTTGCAGATTTTAATAAAGTGGTCCAATTTATTCTTCCACTTTAGATTTTAATAAAGTGGTCCACTTTATTCCAATTTTAATAAAGTGGTCCAATTTTAATAAAGTGGTCCAACAAAAACCAAACAGTCCAGGGTCTTTATTCAAGGTGTATGGGTAAATGACCTTCCCCCCAAATCTGGTAACACACATACAATTTGGGGCACACCAATTAGGAAATCTCATTCCACATCAAGACAGGAATTTAACCCATCAATAGGGCTGAAATCCCAAACACATTTTCCTGAGAGTAAGGCTCATACCCTAAAGTCAAATTATGCCCTTTACTCCAGAGCAGTTAAGGTGACTTTCCATAAAATAACACTAGAGAGTGACATAACTGCGTGGACCCATAATTGCTCTGGATTTTGTCCTAAGTCACATAGAATATAATAGGACTTACTTCTGAGTAGACATCTAAAGGATTGCACCCTCAAATAGCATTTCTTCAGTGAACTGGAACTCTCAGGCATTTTTTCTTTTGATCCTATTTTATTGAGAAAGTTTTGGCATTTGAAATTCCTACAAATAGGAGTAGGACTTTTTGGAGTAGGAGTTTGTTTTAGGTAGAATTTGATGGCAAGTCTTGATGAAGACACCCATCTGAACCCCCTGTTTCCTTCGGCACAAAACTCATGCTTCGGAGTGCTCCACTCAGTTTTGATTCTTGAATCAGTGGAGTCCCCTGGTTTAGGTGACCCCGGAATGAACCGTGGTAGCAGCAGATAAGTACATGGATGGATCTGCGACCATTCCTTTACGATGTTTGCACATCTAATCACCCCATGCTGCATTATCCCCTGAACCTATTAAAATCAACAATTCAATTAAGAGGCTATTGCTTAATCAGGATTGTTTACAAGATTACTTATCCAATGTCAACCACCCGTTAATGGGTTTTAGTCTCTGATATATGCTCAACGGGGTCAGTTGGGGCTAATGCAAATTGAATCTGAAGAAAAAGCCCACTTGATACATCAGATATCTTTGCCAGCATTATCTGGCGTATTAGTGACTCTGGCTACTATCCACCACACTGAGCCTAAAGGTAGGTAAGGTAGGGATCCCTGGCAGGTGGTCTTGCCAGCTGTGAATGGCTGCAGGTTGCCCTGCTGCCTATACAGGTACCAACCACAGCTGTTGGGTGCGGCGATCATCCCTGATTCAGCTGAGAACTAACACTGCCCGAAGATGACGCCACGGCCATCATGACTGCATGGAACGCTGTTTACCTTCCCACCAAGGTGGTATCTATTTATTTACTTGCAATTGCATGCTTTTGAACTGCTGGATTTGAACTGCTGGATTGGCAGGCTGGAATGTAAGCCTAATGGTGCTTACATTCAAGAACACAAATATAGGACTGCAGTGTGCATAAAATGGCCACTGATTGTGCACCGTGTGTGCTATCCGCATTTTTCCATAGCATAGATAGCTTCTTCTGTCAGAATTCCCCCTGCATGGTAGCCCAGTTCTGGATAGGACTGGGCCACCAGTTACTCCTCCAGATCCTGATACCCCTTAGAAACTATTTTAAATTTAAAGATAATTTTATGCTCTATCGTTTTTACCATCCTCATTGCTGCGCCCAGTAAGGATTGAGCAAGATGTTGGTGTTTTTTTAACCTGATTGTGGTTGCAATCCTAACCATACGTACCTCAGAATAAGATCCATTGACCATAATGGGACTTGTGTCTTGAGTAGACATGCTTACGATCGCACTGTGTGTCATGCAAACTGTAGCGGCAATGTCTCCAGAGTCCACATCTTACACCAATGGTAATCCTGGCCTCAGGAGTGCCCAGGACCAAGACTGCAGACTGTCCCCAACCAGCAGCTGCCACCCTCTGCCTCCTTTTCTGAGGCAAAGAGAGGCAGAACATTGCCTTCTTGGCCTTGTAAAGGCCTTGGAGGACCAAAAAATGTTCTTCTAAGGCAAAAAAACATAAGAAGTGATTTATCTGAGGCCTTTACAAGGCCATCTGAAGCACACTGCTTCCCCAGCCCTCAGAACGAAAGGCTGTGGGTGGTACGGGGTGTGTGAACATAAGAAAAAGAACATAAGAACATAAGAAAAACCTCCACTGGTTCAGGCCACATAGGTCCATCTGGTCCAGCTTCCTGTATCATACAGTGGCCCACCAGATGCTTCAGGGAGCACATAAGACATGTGAAACTAGGTGCCTTCCCTGCATCTGGCATTTTGAGGTTGTCCACATCCACATACCCCTTATGGCTTGTAGCCTGTGATGGTCCTTTCCTCTGGGAATTTGTCCAATCCATTAAAGGCATTAAGGTGTGGGTGTTGGTGTGGCACAGCCACCCCCAAGTCTGGGGTCCGAGGTATTTGTACCCCATGCTTCCCTTCATGTATGCCACTGTTTTACACAAGGGAGGCCCTCCTCAAAAACCAACAGCATCACATAACTATAACATAAGCACTGCATAGTCCACTTAGGATGCCAGCGGAGACCACCCATACCCAAGATGTGCTCATACTTGCGGCACACACAGCCAGCAAGGTCTGCCGCCTTCAGTCTTGAATCATGCCTTCATTCAGAAATGCTATAGGATTTCCTGCTATGGACAGGGGGTAGGACTAGATGACCTACTGGGTCCCTTCCAACTCTAGGATTCTATGATTCTTGTTTGATTTGAGCTCACAGAGTTTTGTCTCACAGAAATTTACAGCCAAATATACTGTGAGGAAACACGTGTCTCTTGACCTTCTGCTCGCAGTGGGTTTGCCTCAGCTGTGAGCAATTTCTATTTGGAAACACAATCAATTATTATTTTTTTTAAATTAAGCCAAAACCTCTACAGGAAGAAGACAAAACAACGCCAAACAAAAAATCCCAAAGGGGGATAATAGGGCAACATGAGGTTTTTAATTAAGTTTTGTTTCATCTTGGGATGTGGAAAATGTCTGTTTGTGCGAGCGACGTGAACAATTAGTGACAGCGTACAGCTCCGTTGACTTTGAACGACTCTTAAAAGAGACCTCTCCACTCAGCGCAATGCTGAATGGCAAGGCAGAGCATGGCTGGAAGTCAGCCTTGGCTTGGCTGAGGTTGCTGTGAGCAATTAGCAGCCGTGGCAGTGGCGTAGCAAGAGGGGTGCAAAGCATTTCGTTTTGGAGAGGGGCTGCTTGCACGCTGTGGTGGGGTGTGAGCCTCGCCACAGTGTGCAAGCAACCCCTCTCCATCTCCATTTTGCTCCCTCAGAACCCCTCTCCATTTTGCTCCATCTGAAGGGGAGGCCTGTATGCACGCTGTGGCGAGGCTCCTTCAAAACTTAGTGCATTGCATCCCTTCTAGATATGCCACTGAGTAGGGTGATCACATGTCATAACAAAAAAAAGAATCATCCCAGACACATCAGCCCAACCATATATCACATTTGCATTTAAAACTATCTCATTTGTTTTATTCTGTTAGTTTTTCTTACTTGTTCTCCTCCCAATCAGGTAGACTTGGGCAGTGATGTTCATCCAGATTATTGTCTGGATGGAGGCACACATTGAAGCCAACTTGGGCAGTGATGTTCATCCAGACTATTCATCCAGATGTTCATCCAGACTTGGGCAGTGATGTTCATCCAGACTATTCATCCAGATGTTCATCCAGACTTGGGCAGTGATGTTCATCCAGATTATTGTCTGGATGGAGATACACATTGAAGCCAACTTGGGCAGTGATGTTCATCCAGACTATTCATCCAGATGTTCATCCAGACTTGGGCAGTGATGTTCATCCAGACTATTCATCCAGATGTTCATCCAGACTTGGGCAGTGATGTTCATCCAGATTATTGTCTGGATGGAGACACACATTGAAGCCAACTTGGGCAGTGATGTTCATCCAGACTATTCATCCAGATGTTCATCCAGACTTGGGCAGTGATGTTCATCCAGACTATTCATCCAGATGTTCATCCAGACTTGGGCAGTGATGTTCATCCAGACTATTCATCCAGATGTTCATCCAGACTTGGGCAGTGATGTTCATCCAGATTATTGTCTGGATGGAGACACACATTGAACCCAAACCAACTAGTCTGCTATGTGAAAGTGTCTTCCATGACATCAGAAGGGAGGAAGAGGTCAGTCATTAGAGTAAATATAGTCCTCATTGATTTTAATTGTGTCCTACTGATTTATAGCAAAGCTAATTATTTTGAATTGACTTCTATTGATTTGTGCCTAATTAGATTCAAGTAAAAGCACAGTGATTTGCATTGAACAGATTAAATTGAGCTGGCTAATTGCACTGAACTGAAATTCTCCAGCATGAGTTGTATTCTGTGATTCAGTATTTAGTGAACAAAAACAAAAAAGGTACATGCAGAGAGAGAGAGAGAGAGAGAGAGAGAGAGAGAGAGAGAGAGAGAGAGTATTGCTAATGGGCCATTAGTGCCTAGTGAAAAATACTTAATCCAGAAAAAAATTTTTAAAGCATGCTTAAACAAGGAGTGTTGCTACAATTGATGATGGTAAATGAGGAGGAACATTTCAACAAGGTAGAAAGTACAACAAAGACGTACCTGAAAATTCAGAGGAGGGGAGTATTCATAGCAAGTTGCAAGGGAAGGGAAGAGACACTTGTGCATGGAAGTTGATGTATTTAAAATCTCAATAGAGCTCAACTAGAATGTACACCACTCAGATTTATTGAATGGAACTGATTTGTGAGAACTTTAGGATAGACAAAAAATGGACCAAATGACATCTCAGCAAGACATAGAATTATAAAATCCAGAGTAATTTGCTCCAGTGTAAGAACAACTTACTCTGGCTTCCAATATGAATTTCCCATAGGTTTTCACTAGGTGGTGCAGTAACTTCAGGTGTACATAATGTCTCATACGTGCTCCTATAGTTACTCTGGATTTGGGGTTAGTCTGTGAAATTTATTGCCATGTGCCAAGTATGCATTTAAAACTATTCAAGCTAGTGGCCATCACAACTATATGCAAATTATTAATTCATGCATTAATTGTTCTGGAGTATGTAGAAATTTATGGAGGGCACTTCTTGTATGCCACACTCATATTCAGCATCAGTATCAGCATCAGCATCAATGTCTGATTATCAGTTTCCAAGAAGCAACGGCAAGAGAGAATTTTGCTTTCATTTGCTGCTTCTGTGCTTCGTAGTGATTGCTAGTTTTTTTATTTTTATTTTTGCAAATAGGATGCTGAAAGCCTGATCCAGAAGGGCTTGTCTTACGTTCTTGTAGAAGTTGCATGTATTTCATTTTGAATGACCTTGCTTTAGTATACTAATGTATATTAAGCTCGTCTTTCATATGTGACAAGGCAAATCAATGAGTTGCTTAGGTGCAAACAGCTAAAGATGAATCAGTATCAACCCATCAGAGACTGTGCTGATTGATCAACCCCAGCCACGCATGCGCTGAAAGAATGTGTATGTGAACCAGTGCCCTAGAAAGTTTCTCATCAGCCTTTGGAAAGGATGGAAAGCAGGAACAAATTATGTAAATCAACGCCAGAACTCAATATTCAATATTCATGAAGGTTTATTTATAGGGCTATATGCTCTGATTCCTACAGTGGAGTTGTTAGTTATGTGTGGGCCACATTGGGTGATGCACCTGTGGGGTGATAACACTGCTCGCCAGAAGTTTTTAAAATATTGGTATTGTAGAATAATACCATTGATATATATATATATATATATATATATATATATATATATATATATATATATATATATATATATCATTCAGTATGCATTTCATGTGTAAGGCAATGAAACAAACCATTTTGAAATATCTCTATGCTATCAAATGTTATGGTTAAAAAACCAGTGTAATGCAACATGCCCACTGCCTGGGGAATTGCCCAACTACTACATCTGGCATTTTGAGGTTCCCTACATCTTTAAAACATAATAAAAAATAATAACTAATAAAATAATAAAATAAATTATTTAAAATAATAAATAAAATAAAAATAAGGGCTGTGAGTGGCGCAAGTGAGTAAGTCACTGTGCCTGTTAAACTAGCAGGCCGGGGTTTGAGACCCTGGTCGGCCCCACAAGACAGGGTGAGCTCCTGTCCTTAGCCCAGCTCTGCGACACCAGCTGGATCCAATCGTATTGGCTCTGCCTTTCCATTGGACTAATTCAGTGGCGTGGAGAGGGGGATTTGCTGCTTGGGTAACAGCCTATCCTCCTTAACAATCCAACCCAGGCTTTCGTGCTTCGCATGCAGCGTATGCAGCACCGAGCACGGTACCGTAGTCTTCAAGACTGATGGAGGCCTCCTTAATAAAATAAATGAAAATGAAAATAATTACCCACAAGTTGCACATCACAGGGGCTGAACCTCTGGCTTCCCATACCTGGTGATTCAAACCTAGTGACACTACTGGATCCCTGACTTTTTAATTGCGGGAAAAGAGACTGAAAAGTACTTATTTAAAATTGCTGGGGTTCTAAGGATTTATAGGACCTTACGAGCTGCTTGTTAAGTATTCAGATACCCAACTGTTGTTAAAAATGAAAAACAAAAAGTTATCCATTGAGAATTTTTAACACAGCCCTAAACAAAATACTCCAGTCTCCTTTTCAACATTGATCCGGGGGTGGTTTGTTTCCATAATTCATTTTGGTGGCAGGAAGCCAAGACTGGAAGAAGATACTTGTATTGTGAAGCTTCTTACACAATTACACACCTTGTTGCATGCATGCCGATGAAGATTCCCCAGTAATTTTCCAAAAGCAGCTATTTACAAGTATTTCAATGAATACTTGTAAATAGTATTTACAATGAAGCTACAGTCCTATATAGACTAACCCTACAATCCAGAGTAACTACGGGAGCACGTAAGAGACATTACGTGTACCCGTAGTTACTGCACCATCTAATGAAAACCTATGGGAAATTCATACTGCAATCCACAGCAAATTGTTCTTACACCAGAGCAAGGACTCCCCATAGTTACTCTGGATTGTGCCCTTAGTTATGTGTACCAGTGAATTAATACATTGAATTCAGTGGGGCTTAAGTCTGAGAAGACATAGATAGTCACATGTAGTCAATACATGCTTAAGCAGGCCTCCGTCAGTCTTGGAAGACTATGATATAGTGCTCGGCGCTGCATACGCTGCATGCAAAGCACGAAAGCTTGGGTTAGATTGTTATGGAGGATAGGCTGTTACCCAAGCAGCAAATCCCCCCTCTCCACGCCACTGAATTAGTCCAATGGAAAGGCAGAGCCAATACGATTGGATCCAGCTGGCGTTGCAGATCTGGGATAAGGACAGGAGCTCACCCTGTCTTGTGGGGCTGACCCGAGTCTCGAACCCTGGCCTGCTGGTTAACAGGCACAGTGTTTTAGCCACTTGCGCCACCCACAGCCCATAATACCCACAGCCCATGCTTACGCATGAGTAAATCTTGTGGTCATGGGGTTATTCTCAGGTACGCTTATCATTTATTTTCACAAGCACACAATATCTTTGCTCTCCAATCAAGCAACCTCCTCTGCGCTCTAATTTCTTTATTTCATGGTCCATTTTTGTCTGTGACCGTGAATCGGAGTTTATTCTTTGTTGTTGGTTTTTTGATGCTCTGCCTACCCCACCTTGTACTGTCCTGCAGCTTGTTTAAATACCTTTGATTTGATAAGGTTCAAAGACATTTATCCCCAAATGTTTATCTTTACATGTGGTCACTTGAAGGCGCAGGTTTAAAAATACAAATCTAAAATCATCTTCACTGACAACTACTTTTCTAGGGGAGGCATTTGATGTCTAATTTTCTGAAGTGCCAATTCTATGTGATGCACTGAAACAGTGGCAAACACCCAATTGCACATGTTAATCACCGCTCTGCTTTTAAATGCAAAAACAAAGCATGACTTATTGCAACTCGGCTAGAAATGCATACAAATTCTCTGGCTTGGCCCCAAAGCACTCGCGGGGACAACTGTGTTCAAAGCCGTTCCCATGCATTTCATGGCAAGGATGAGAAAATTAAAATAAAAATAATAACTGCTCTCCTCCCCACAAGAAACTGCACAAATTGTATTTTGCTGAAATTATTTTAATTATCGAGGGTGAACTCCCTTTGAGTCAGAATCTGCATGGCATTTACAAGTCTGGAAAAAATGTGTATGTATAATATAAAAATGTAAATGGATAGCATTTAGAACAGTGGTTCTCAATCTTCCTAACGCCGTGACCCCTTTATAAGTTGCTCATGTTGTGGGGACCCCCAACCATAAAATTATTTTTGTTGCTACTTTATAACTGTAATTTTGCTACTGTTATGAATTGTAATGTAAATATCCGATATGCAGGATGTATTTTCATTGTTAGAAATGAAATGTGTGTTCTATGCATGCATGGAACACAATGGGATTTATTTCAGAGTAGGCATGCATAGGATTAGGCCCTGAGGCTGCAATCCTATCCACATTTACATGGGAGTAAAGGCCCCCGGACTATAATGGGATTTATTTCAGAGTAGGCATGCATAGGATTGGGCCCTGAGGCTGCAATCCTATCCACATTTACATGGGAGTAAAGGCCCCCCTGACTATAATGAGATTTATTTCAGAGTAGGCATGCATAGGATTGGGCCCTGAGGCTGCAATCCTATCCACATTTACATGGGAGTAAAGGCCCCCCGACTATAATGGGATTTATTTCAGAGTAGGCATGCATAGGATTAGGCCCTGAGGCTGCAATCCTATCCACATTTACATGGGAGTAAAGGCCCCCCGACTATAATGGGATTTATTTCAGAGTAGGCATGCATAGGATTGGGCCCTGAGGCTGCAATCCTATCCACATTTACATGGGAGTAAAGGCCCCCCTGACTATAATGAGATTTATTTCAGAGTAGGCATGCATAGGATTGGGCCCTGAGGCTGCAATCCTATCCACATTTACATGGGAGTAAAGGCCCCCCGACTATAATGGGATTTATTTCAGAGTAGGCATGCATAGGATTGGGCCCTGAGGCTGCAATCCTATCCACATTTACATGGGAGTAAAGGCCCCCCGACTATAATGGGATTTATTTCAGAGTAGGCATGCATAGGATTAGGCCCTGAGGCTGCAATCCTATCCACATTTACATGGGAGTAAAGGCCCCCCTGACTATAATGAGATTTATTTCAGAGTAGGCATGCATAGGATTGGGCCCCGAGGCTGCAATCCTATCCACATTTACATGGGAGTAAAGGCCCCCCTGACTATAATGGGATTTATTTCAGAGTAGGCATGCATAGGATTGGGCCCTGAGCTGTCAGTCAGGCCCAGTGCACACACAGCTACAGCTGGAGGTCTGGCAAGCCTGACCTGGCCCCCAGCACCAGGGGTCTAGGCTCTAGGTGACCCCCAAAGGGGTCCCGACCCCCACTTTGAGAAACGCTGATTTAGAAATTTAGGGAAAAAACAACATCTGTTTCTTAGAGTTCTTGCATAGTTCACAATGGAGGTACACATGTATTGTCCATGTACCAACATGTGCCTTATTGCATTGCCCCTGTGAATTGCAACTTCCAGTGTCACAGAAACTAAAAACTATTTTACAGTTAAAAAAATTGTACAGGTGTGCCTAACTGAATAAGGAAGTGCCTCAAAAAGCAATGGCTTTTTGGGATAGCAAATGGAAAGAAGATGCACTTCATGCATGCATGCAATTTCATTTATTTAAATCGATTGTACTAAATAAAAAATGTACTAAAATTTTACATTAAAATTGTACTAAATTTTTTTGTTGATAAAAATTGCAGCTATGCTAGAGTTCCTCCTGATTAAACAGAGTTTTTTATAAGTTCTTCACCCCAATTGGAAAACACTGAGAACAAAATTGCCAGTCGAATGAGCTAATGAGGGGTTTAGATCAACTGATAACTGATCACTTAATAACTGTGTAATAACTAATAATTGAATTAATAACGGTAATAATTAATAACTGATCAGGCCTGAGTTATTAATAAATATTTAATAAATGGCATGAGTTAATCCCAGTTAATGAGGGGCTAGATCAGTTATTTCTCAAACTGTGGGTTGTGACCCAGAACTGCATTGACCCTCCTCTGCACCTGATATTTGGAGGTTGCCTACATCTATTTATACATACTTACACACAGACATACCCATCATGGCATGTAACCTGTGATGGACCCAGGATGGGGCCCTCTCCCTTGCCCTTAGATAGTTACAACTTGGTGTACAGGCACAAGTGAGGCTGCAGAGGTCTAGGGAGGTGTCTAGGGAGGTGATTTTCAACTAGTGTGCTGCGGATGGGGCTGTGGGTGGTGCAAGTGGTTAAGTCACTGTGCCTGTTAACCAGCAGGCCAGGGTTCAAGACCCGGGTCAGCCCCACAAGACAGGGTGAGCTCCTGTCCTTAGCCCAGCTCTGCAACGCAGCTGGATATAATCATATCAGCTCTGCCTTTCCATTGGAGTAATTCAGTGGTGTGGAGAGAGGGATTTGCTGCTTGGGTAACAGCCTATCCTCCATAACAATCTAACCCAGGCTTTCGTGCTTCGCATGCAGCATATTCAGCGCCGAGCACGATACCATAGTCTTCCAAGACTGACGGAGGCCTGCTTTGAGTTACCCCAAAAGTCACAGTTTTGTGAAAGTGTTTCTAGAAGACCGGTACCGAAGATCAGGTGGGTCAAGTTGGAGGGAAGTTCAAGAATGCCTGGGCTGTATGGACTATTGGAGTGACACTATTGGAGTGACACTATGTTACAAAAGTGGTAAAGCCCTAAGAGGGAGCTCAGTTTTTTAATATTGAGCATTAATTGGTTCTGGTGCTTGTGAACAGTCGAGTTCATTAAGTACTCCAAAGCCTCTTTTGGCTCCCTCTTCAAGTCAGGGCGGCTGAAATGGGGCTCGAGAGGAGGAGGATGCACCAAATAGTGCCATGTGGTACCCATCACTATGGCAACAGTGTTTAGCATCCCTTCATGCTGCAGAGGTGCCTCCGTGTCTCTGAACAGAACAATATTGAGGGTTTTGCTTTGGGGGGGGACATCTCCAGATTATTAAAACACATAATACTTAAACTTCAAAATGCAGCAGACGTAAGGCCCGGTAAGGCTTCGGAATGGTGTCTAAGAGGTCAACCCAATGATGAAAAAGCATATTTAAAACATCAGATGAAAATTAAGCACCGGTTGATGAGCGAAGCATCTGCAGCTCTTCCCTTCCCATTGATTGAAACAGAATTAAACCTGCCAGCTTTTCAAGAAACCTTGCGTTTTAAATGTGTTTCTTTTTTCTACTACTCTGCCTGCTAAGAATAGTCTTATCTTGTTATTACCTTAATAAGGATATGATTAGGGGTAGCTAATGGCATAGCTATAAGGGGTGCAAACCACTAAATTCTGCAGGCACCTCCCCTTCCATGAGATTCCAAGTGGGGGAGCAAAGGAGAGGTGTAGGACATATCCTACAATCCAGAGTAACTATTGGAAGATGTAAGAGGCACTTACTCTGGATTGTTCTATGCATTTCCCATAGGTGGCACCGTAACTACATCAGTGTAAACAGACCCGTAGTTACTCTGGATTGTAGCTTTAGTCATGAGTCAAGACATCACAGGGTATCTCTGAGAACACAAAGAATATTTCCATGCATTCTCATTGTGCAATTGCTGCACACCCATAATCACATCAGATTGTGGTAGGTTTGTGAACCAGGCACTTTTCCACTTCACTGCAGGCAAGAAAACTAAGGACATAATCTGGCCTGTCAGGATGGGCCAGTGCAAGTCCCTGCAAAATGGTAGCATGGGATGCCACCTGTGTCTGTGTAAATCCTTCTTTACCTGCCTTTACAATTGAGAAGGCACCACCACCTCCAGTGCCAGAAGACAGGTAGGTTCACGCCAGCTGAGTCAGGGTGGCCCAAGTGCTTGGGGGAGGTGAGGGGAGAAAAGGAAGGAGGTGTTCCAGGGCAGGAGAAGGGCAGGTGGCAGGCAGGACCATGGGTGGGTCATGGCCAAGCATAGAGTGGCATTTGTGCCAAATCCTAATTCCAGTCCTGGGTGATCTAGGGCAGCTCCATGCTGCTTGGAGTTGTGTCACCTCTTGAGATCTGGTTATCCCCATTGGGTGGGACAGGGTGACCATATGACTGGAAAAACCTGGATTTGTCCAGATTTTTAGCCTCCTGTCCGGGTGCCCGACATTTTGGCTTCATTTTGAAAATCTGCAATAGTGCACAGTACCCCATCATGCCAGATGTCGTTGGATTCTTATTGAAGAGCAGAATCCAATTCAAAACTCAGTTTTGAGATATCTCCTTCCTATCAAACGTTATGATCAAAAAACCAAAACACAAAAAATTAAAAATATACATTTTTGGCAATTTTTCAAGCAGGTAGGAATTTTGGCCTGGGATTAGGAATTTTGGGTTTGGCATCTGGTCACACTGGAGTAAGGACAATGAATTCTTTTTGCCCCGGGGTGAGCCATCAGCAGCCTCAATTCTGCTCTGGATGTGGGGCAGGCCAGCCTACATACCTGCTCTTGGCACTGTGGGATTACGCTGCCTGTGTATGAAGGCTCCAATTAAGTATCTAGACCAAGGGTGTCCCAACTTTTTGGCATCATCTCTCTGACACTGTTTAATTTGAATAAATTTACATAAGTTTAAATACATTACATAAATTACAATGTATTGTATTTATTATTGTATTGGATGTATTGTATTAAATACATTTCAAGGCTTGACTGGGGGCCAGATTGGGGATCTTGCCGTTGGTTGTCTTGAGGCTTGCTAAGGGCCACATTTGACACCCGGGCCTGTTTTCGGACACCTCTGATCTAGACAGAGGGATTGAAAAACTCAGATGAATGTAACATACAAACAGGTCCAATTGGACATGTTATAGGGCTTACTGTACCTTTGTGTTGTAGTCCTCCCTTTAAAGTTCCATTTAATTTTATATACATGCTATAACCTGGTAACAGGATTCCAAGAACTTGATTCTTGACTGTATTGTATGCTAAAGAGAGAATTATAGCAGGTGTCTATTTTTCCTACCTGCAGGACAAGTTGAAACTGCTCCACTAGACAACCAGCAAATTTCAGGGACTCTGTCCTCCTTGAGACCTGGTATCTTAAACACCAACCCTACTAGTATTCAGAAGATTTGGCAAGAAAACAAAAAAGCAGGAAGGGGCTCAATATCGTAATGACTGGCATAAAAGAGGAAGAACATTTTCTCCCCAAAATGGATTTCTGAGACTTATCTCCAGCTGCTAACATAGGCACATGCATGCTTCTGGAGGTTATGCATAATCCTAGTGGCATAGCTAGAGGGAGTGCAAAGCACTATGTTTTGCAGGTGCATTTTGCCTTTACTGGGGAGATGCGCCACTGCACAATGCACCATAGAATCATAGAATCCTAGAGTTGGAAGGGACCCAGGCCAGTAGGTCATCTAGTCCAACCCCCTGCCTGAAGCAGGAAATCCTCCTCGAGCATCCCCATTGTCGAGCCTCTGCTTGAAGATCCCCAGTGAGGGAGAGTCCACCACCTTTCTTGGCAATCTGTTCCACTGCCGAACCACCCTCACCGTCAGGAATTTTTTCCGGATATCCAAGTGGAATCTCCTCTCTTGCAGTTTGTACCCATTGGTTCTAGTTCTGCTTTCAGAAGCAGCTATGGACAGATGAGCCCCTTCCTCCCTTTGACAGCCCTTCAGGTATCTGAAGAGGGCAATCATGTCTCCCTTCAGCCTCCTCTTCTCCAGACTGAATATCCCAAGTTCCCCCAACCTTTCCTCGTAGGGCTTCCCTTCCATCCCGCTGATCATTCTTGTTGCTCTCCTCTGGACTTGCTCCAGTTTGGCTGCATCTTTCTTCAAGTGAGGTGCCCAGAACTGAACACAGGACTCAAGGTGAGGTCTGACCAATGCAGAATAAAGAGGAACTAGAACTTCTCGTGACTTGGAAGCTCCAGTCCTCTTAATGCAGCCTAAAATGGCATTTGCCTTCTTTGCAGACACATCACACTGCTGACTCATGTTCAGCTTGTGATCCACGGCGACTCCAAGATCCCGCTCACATGTTGTGCTTCCAAGCCAAGTATCTCCCATTTTATACTTTTGTCTTTGGTTTTTATTGCCTAAGTGCAGAACCTTCCACTTCTCCCTGCTGAAATTCTGTTTTCCCCACATTAGGAAAACACATCTGTTTTCCCCACTACTGTTTTCCCCAGTAGAAACAGGGAGATTGGTGAATTGTGGTGGAAATTAGGGTTGTAACCTGTCATTGGTTCATGAAAAACCAGGTGGCCAGGGAAAATTAGATGAGGTTACCTGATAAGCTATGGGACCCACAAACCCACACTAGCTTTTTTTTCTGGAGCAAGTTCAAGAAGGAGAGGGGCAGGCTTAAAAATCAAGGATCTGCCCTGCATCCAAGATCCACCCTCCCTTGTCCTCCCCCTTCCTGCCCCAAACCTCGCCCAAACTGTCCCCTTAACTAACTTAGGGGGAAATCCAGAGCAGTTACGGGTCCATGCAGTTACGTTACCCTCTAGTATTTTCTTATGGAAAGTCATCTTAACTGCTCTGGAGCAAGGGGCTTAATTTCACTTTAGGATATAGGCCTTACTTGAGCTGGTGGAGCATGTGGGTGAATGTGGCACACAGGCGACACCACTGGCTATGTACAATGGTGGCTTCATTGTGCACAATAGTGGCACAGTTTTTGTGTGGCTATGATGGAAGCAAACCACAAAATCTGCTTCTTTTTGTTCCAGATAGGATTGGACTGTCGGTTTGAAATACAGCTGAGCCCGGTGAGCTTCAGACAATGACAAGAAGTAATTACCCTACAGGTAATTGTAAACGTAGGAGGCATCACTTTATATACTCAAATAAATAATTTGATGTTAATGCAAAGCCTGCATCATGCCTGCCAAAAGTCCCGAAGAGAAACTTGCTTCCATTTTTTTGCTTTAATGATTTTCAGCAGGAAAAGGAAGTATTTGAAAAGCCGGAGATTAGTGGGGCTGTCGGTGGGAAAGTGCCGTAGATGGTTTTTACTCTTAATTGGTCAAATCAATGATGACAAATTACAGCCCCCAACTCAAATAAATAAGGGGAAAGGTAGAGTGGTCTGAATGAATGACCTTCAGCCTCTTTTAAAAGGAGGTGATTATGCATACAAGCCGGACACGGAGACAAAACAGCGGGTATTTATTTCCCCTCTTAATTGGCACCACAACAGCCATTTTGACATTCAGCACGTGGCTGTCAATGAGAGGGCTGAAAACAGAGAATTAAACAGAACGCCACTACTAAACACACTGAAGAGTGTGTTTGCTTTGGCAGGCAATGGAAGCAGAGCTTTCAGTTGAAATTAATGTGCAAAACTCTGCAAAATATGAAGTGCTCACAACAATTTAAGTCCAACATTTTTAATTTTGCTGCATGTGGGGCAGGTTTAAATAGTGTTCAGTCTGTGCATGTGCATGGGTGCGCATGGGCATGTTTGTTCTACAACAATCATGTCCACTGTTGGGAGTAACATTTATATGTCAATACAGTGCTCCTCATTCCAGGACCACCCACCCCTTGCAGATAGCTAAATTGTGGTTGCTGGAATCCGTTGTTACTTGTACCACTGAACACCGTCAGATGTGATCAAAAGACACATGAACTTTCAAAAGAAATTGACTTTGGGACTTGCCCAGGAGACCCTCTCAGGCCCACTGCTGCACAGGTCCATCCAACCCTCCATGGATGATCATCCAACCATAGATGGAGACCCTCTCAGGCCCACTGCAGCGCAGGTTCAGCCAACCATCCATGGATGATCATCCAACCATCCATGGAGACCCTCTCAGGCCCACTACTGTGCAGGTCCATCCAACCCTCCATGGATGATCATCCAACCATCCATGGAGACCCTCTCAGGCCCACTGCTGCACAGGTTCAGCCAACCATCCATGGATGATCATCCAACCATCCATGGAGACCCTCTCAGGCCCACTTCTGCGCAGGTCCATCCAACCCTCCATGGATGATCATCCAACCATCCATGGAGACCCTCTCAGGCCCACTGCTGCGCAGGTTCAGCCAACCATCCATGGAGACCCTCTCAGGCCCACTGCTGCGCAGGTTCAGCCAATCATCCATGGATGACCATCCAACCATCCATGGCTGATCAAACCAATGGATTCTGAGCCCTCAATTAAAGAGGATCAACTGCAATCTGAATCTTACTAAAGAATGAAAAAACCAGTTTTTAAAATTAGATACCAACACAAAGCCAAAAAACTGAAGATAATTTGAGTGGTTCTTGTCACAGGGAACACATTTACAGGAAGCCAAAACAGTTTCCTCTTCATTGAAGCCAGCGTGCCATACAATAAACCAGTGTGCCAAGCTCAGGATTGGGCTCTGAATCAGTAGGCAAAAAACAGACAGATAACACATATGGGTTGTGGGACAATTCCACAGTGGGGAGTCAAAGCTACTTGCCAAACACTAGAAAGGAGTATCTGAAAGTGATCAATGGCTTTTTGCCACTTTGATACTAATTTACTCAATCAGTCAGAACCCATGTCATGTTAAAACTTTAATGGTCTTTGTGGTCCCTGAAAAAGAAATATGGTCGCAGTTATCGCATGTCTGCAGGCTTATTCCGAGAGTTTGCAAATTGCTTCAGGTTTCTTTTAGGTAGAATTGCCCATTTGGAATCCATCTCTCTGTACAGCGCCAAGTTCAGAAACGTGGAATTATTACCATTTGTTATGGGTGTACATAAATCCATTAGGCTATTTGCCCTGGAATAAACAGGCAAATTAATTTCTCTGCATTAATGTATTAATGGGCTAGGAAGGTGCATGCTTCAGGCTACCATTTATCATAATTCATCATGACCCAGAGAATGTACAGTCAGATTTTCTCAACCTCAGGAGTTCATTACCAGGACACTTTATTGTGTATAACAACTGAATCCATAGATCTTCCTAACTCAGCAGGCCTCTGTCAGTTTTGAGAGACTATGGTATTGTGCTCGGCACTGCATACGCTGCATGCAAAGCATGAAAGCCTAGGTTAGATTGTTATGGAGGATAGGCTGTTACCCAAGCAGCAAATCCCCCCTCTCCACGCCACTGAATTAGTCCAATGGAAAGGCAGAGCCCATACGATTGGATCCAGCTGGCATCGCAGAGCTGGGTTAAGGACAGGAGCTCACACTGTCTTATGGGGCCGACCTGGCCTGCTGGTTAACAGGCACAGTGTCTTAGCCACTTGTACCAACCACAGCCCACCGCCTCCTAATTCAGGAGGTTGTTATACTGCAGTGTTTCTCTAACTGTGGTTCAGGAACCAACTAGTTGGGTCATGAGCCCATTTCAGGTGGGTCCCCATTCATTTCAATATTTTATTTTCAGTATACAGTGGTGCGTCACATAAAAAGCTAAATTCGTTCCAAAGGCATGCTCTTTAAGTGAAACGCTCTTAAGGGAAATAGATTTTCCCATAGGAAACAATGGAAACTCAGACGATTGGTTCCACAACCCTCCAAATATTCATATAAAAATACTAGCGAAAGGCGTACCTGCGTTGTGGGAGTAAAATTCCCCCGTATGCCATCCCCCCATATGCATCAACCCCCCATGGATAACTTTCCCCCAGGCGTAACAACCCCCCATGCGCAACTTCCCCCATACACATCAACCCCCCGTGCGCAACTTCACCCATGCGGATCAACCCCGCATGCACAAGTTACCCCATGCGCAACTTCCCCCCATGTGCAACTTCCCCCCATGCACATCAACCCCCATGCACAACTTCCCCCATGCACATCAAACCCCCATGCACAACTTTCCTCATGCGCAACTTTCCCCATGTGCAACTTTCCCCTCATGCGCAACTTCCCCCATGTGCAACTTCTCCCCATGCGCAACTTCCCCCATGCACAATTTTCCCCCATGCGCAACTTCCCCCATGCGCAACTTCCTCCCATGCACAACTTCCTCCCATGCGCAACTTTCCCCCGTGTGCAACTTTGCCCTGTGTGCAACTTTGCCCTGTGTGCAACTTCCCCCCTGCGCAACTTTCCTCCCATGCGCAACTTCCCCCCTGCGCAACTTTCCTACATGTGCAACTTTCCTACATGCACAACTTCCCCTCATGCGCAATTTCCCCTCATTTGCAGCATCCTCGCCAGTGCAACCTCTTCCTCCAAACACCGTCCCCCAGTGCACCAGGGTCTGAGCACCAAATTGGCTGATGTTGTTCAGTCTCCCATGTTAAGCATAGGACAGAAACACGTTGACCTTTTCAGCCCCTGAAGGGTTAATTTCTCCAGATGGTTCTTGGTGGGAGTTCAGGTGACAGAAGGAACTCCCAGAATTCCATGCTTCAGGCCCAGCAGATGGGGCGGAAGGTTGCTGAGTCAGCAATTCTCAATGCAAAGTATAGGGAGGAAAACACATTGCGCCCCTTTTCACCCCCTTCCGGTTGGAATTTCCGAAAACCGGTTCTTAGTGCACCCCTCCGTCACAAAAGGAACACCCTCCCCAATTTTCACGCTTCTGGGCCCAGCGGTTTTGGCAGGGCGGTGATGAGTCAGTGAGTCAGTGAGTGAGTCAGTCAGTGAGTGACTTTTCTCTTATATATATATAGATTAACTGGATGTAAAAATGATGACAAAACACATGAATTCAAAACATGCATTCAATATGCATGATCCTTTGAAGTCTACTTAGGCTGCAGTCCTAAAGACACTTTCCTGGGAGTAAGCCCCATTTAACACAATAGGGCTTACTTCTGGGTAGACATGGTTAGGAGGCTGCAATCAAAGACACTTTCCTGGGAGTAAGCCCCATTTAATACAATGGGGCTTACTTCTGAGTAGACTTGGTTAGGAGGCTGCAATCAAAGACACTTTTCTGGGAGGCTTACCTGGCCTGCTGCTGGAGGTTCAAGGTGACTGGTGGGAGCACTTGGGGACAGTTAGGGGCAGCTTCCTCTGACACTCTCAGGCATCTGGTCCCAAGTTGGGGGAAGTAAGAGGCAGCAGCACTGGGCAGCAGTCCTTTTAAAGAGTCTCCATGTGGAGCGTCAGGGCAGCATACACGTGTGCCCATAGCACACTTGCTTGTTAAGTGAAGCAGAACTTGTTATGTGAAGCAAGATTTCTCGGAAATTTATATTTGTTATGTGAAACATTTCTTATGTGAGGTGCTTGTTATGAAAGGTACCATTGTATTAGACGTGATGTTGCCATGTTCTATGACTCTGGGAAATGTTACAGATCTATTAACAAGCTACTAAATATGCCCAAGACTAGGACTATGCTTTTAACTTTGGCAGTCAGAGGGACTGATCTGGTCAGTGGGGGCTAGAATTGAGCCTAGGGTGGTTAAAAAATATTTCCTGCTTGGTTATGTCACTTCCCGTCATGGCATCACTTTTGGTGGGTCCTGACAGGTTCTCATTCCAAAAAGTGGGTCCTGGTGCTAAAAGTTTGATCACCACTGCACATTCACCCATCCTTGCATCAATCTAATCCCGATTCTCTAGTTCAGTGTTTTCAACTGGTGTGCCATGACACATTGGTGTGCCATAAAAGGTTTACAGGTAAGCTTTCAGGTGTTTGGAGCTCAGCAGTTGAACATCACTGGAATTCTTTCAGCTTCTTTGGCTCTAGGGCAAGAAGAGTCTTGCCCTATAATTATAAGCCAGAAATATACAAAAATAAGATATGATGCATTTATTACATGCAGAAAAACATAGAAAATATTCATAATATAAGGTTCATAATCGTAAAAAATGTTTAATATTTGGAGAATCAACATAAAGATTAAGGTTAAATTAGATTATAAGTTCAGAGAAGAGCCCATGTGATACAAATCAAAGGGCACTTAATCAAAGGGCAAAATCCAGACTAACTACAGGGAGTCCTTAATCTGGTTTAAGAACAACTTATTCTGGATTGCCATATGAATTTCCCATAGGCTTTCACTAGGAGATGAAGTAACTACGGGTGCACGTAATGTCTCTTACGTGCTCCCATAGTTACTCTGGATTTGGGGGAAAGGCTGCAATCCTAACCACACTTTCCTGGGAGTAAGTACTATTGAACACAATGGGACTTACTTTTGAGTAGACATGTTTAGGATTGCACTGTTAAGAACATAAGAAGAGTCTTCACTGGTTCATATTCTTGGGGGTATTTGGGGTGCTAAATCTAAAAATGGGACTGGTTTTACCTAGTTAGCTCTATTTTGGGGAGAGGGATACACGTTCATGTGGCTGATTCAAGGAAGCTGATTTGCCATTCCCATCAGAGACTCCCTAATGGTTTCTTTTTATAGTTGTGCCAGTCACGCCATGTTTCTCGCCGAGGCGCTCCAAGCGTACAATTCAAAACCTATCAGAACGATGCAGAAGTCCCCACTTCTTATTTGTTTAACCGTAATTGCCCATTTATAAATTAAAACCGACTTTTCTAATTAATTTTGTATCATGCAAACAGCCTTTCTTTGTAACAACTTGTTCTATTAAAAAACTGTTGCAAAAAAATACATCCAAAAATTGAGCCGTCTGCAGTCGCATTTAGCTTGAAAGGAAAGGCAAAGCAACCGGTGCGAGGTGCAAATTCTCCATTTTCCTTGTTCTGGACTAAAAAGTATGAATATATAAAATGTCTTTCAATAAAATGATCATCACAAGGATTTTTTAATACCATCCAGCACAAAATAAATGTTCAAATAAGAAAAGGAATGCATTGTCTAGGGAGGGACCAACATAGACGCATCAAAAAAGCCAGTCTGAGACCCTCTAGATGTGCATTGCCAGATGTTTAATGAGCTCCCTATGCGCAGAAGATGTAATCCAGAGGTGCTGCTTCAATTGTTGAGTAGGTGTGTTTATTTTCCTTTTCTAATGTGTAAATTATAGTATTGCTTTGAAGATGCAGTTGCTTTGGGTGCAGATGATACTGGGCAAAATCCAGAGTAACTACGGAGAGTCTTTGCTCCTGTGTAAGAACAAGTTACTCTGGATTCCAATATGAATTTCCCATAGGTTTTCACTAGGTGGTGCAGTAACTATGGGTGGACGTAAAGTCTCTTACATGCTCCTGTAGTTACTCTGGATTTGGGGGACTGTCTGAATGGCATCTGTATTCTCTATTCTTCCATCTTAGGCCTTGTATACATTTGGTGAATTGTTTCATACTAAGCTTTATATTACATCCCAATCCTAGGGTGACCAGATGCCAAACCCAAAATTCCTGAACCCCAAGGCCAAAATTCCTAATCCCAGGCCAAAATTCTTACCCACCAAAAAAAAATTGCCAAAAATGTATTTTTTTTTGTTTCTGCTTTTCGGTTTTTTGACCATAACTTTTGATAGGAATGAGATATCTCAAAAATGATTTTTGCATTGGATTCTGCTCTTCAATACGAATCCAACGACATATGGCACGATGGGGTACTGTGCACTATCACAAAGTTTCAAAATGAAGCCAAAATGTAGGACAATGATGCCAAAATGTAGGACACCCGGACAGGAGGCTAAAAATCCGGACAAATCCGGGTTTTTCCGGTCATCTGGTCACCCTGCCCAGTCCTTTCCTGCCAGTAACACTGAAGCAAACCCTACTGGGATCAATGGGATATTCTCTCTAGGAAATGCATATTGGATTGCACCCTTGTGTCCAATTGCACCCTTGGACACCCTTGTGTCCAAGTAAGAATTTACTATTGATGTATTCATATTGTTTGACATTTGAAAACATATTCTGAGGCCCTTTGAGCACAACATTCTATGCAAAAATGGCATGTGACTAAAGCTATTTGCAGATATCTGTACAAGGTTTGAAACCTGTTTTGTACACCGCCCCCCTTTTTAAAAAAAAAGTTTCCCTGCATCAATATTCTTTCTTTTTGGGCACAATCCAGAATAATTGTGGGACCTTTTACGCCGACGTAGTTACGGTGCCACCTATGAGAAACCTATGGGAAATGCATAGAACAATCCAGAGTAAGTGCCTCTAACATGCTCCTGTGGGATCTGGATTGTAGGGCTAGTCTTCTTTGGGTCTTTTAGCTTTATCAAATACTCTACCAGATTTGGCTCCACTTCCATTTTCCTAGACAGGAATATGGAGTAGAGCTAAGCATTTGATCCATTGCCACCTCCTTCCCACTTCCCACCTCCCTACACACCACACTTGTATGTAACGAATATAGGTATCATTGGATTTCCATCACTGGATTGTCCTCTTATCAGTGGGATAGCCAGAATCATCTTGCATGCATGGAATGGCTCCTAAGTGGAAGGGAAGCATCCGTTTGCATGCTATGGTGCATACCTTTGCACACTCTTCAGCAAAGCAATGTGATACTGCCTCTTATTCTACACTTTAGCAGGCCTCCGTCAGTCTTGAAAGACTATGGTATCGTGCTTGGCGCTGCATACGCTGCATGCGAAGCACGAAAGCCTGGGTTGGATTGTTATGGAGGATAGGCTGTTACCCAAGCAGCAAATCCCCCCTCTCCATGCCACTGAATTAGTCCAATGGAAAGGCAGAGCCAATACGATTGGATCCAGCTGACGTCGCAGAGCTGGGCTAAGGACAGGAGCTCACCCTGTCTTGTGGGGCCGACCCTGGTCTCGAACCCTGGCCTGCTGGTTAACAGGCACAGTGTCTTAGCCACTTGCGCCACCCACAGCCCTTATTCCCATGATTAATATTACTATGAACCTTAACTCTTCCGCTCTCACACTTAGAAAATGCCACGCCTTTGTCATGGGCTAACAGCCATATCTAAGAACATAAGTGCATAAGAAGAGCCCTGCTGGATCAGGCTAAAGGCCCATTTAGTCCATCTTGCTGTTTCTCATAGTGGCTCAACAAATTCTTTGGGGAGCACACAAACAAGGGTCCTGCATCCTGGTGCCCTCCTTTGCATTTCATATTCCAAGGTAGCCTACATCTGTTGTCTATTGTCCATCATACGTCTATTGTTCATCACAGGTTACTAGTCACTATGGGTATGTATGTGCAATGTACTTAATTTAAGAACATAAGAACAAGTTATATACCTATATTAATAAGTAGGTTGCACATTGCTTATACCCTGTGATGGACAATAGATCTGAGACAGTAGGGTGACCTTATAGAATGAGGACAGTGTGCCTCGACCTTTAAGTACTGCATAACGTAGAAGAGGGAATTGAGGCAGGTGGTGCTTTTTAAACAGTTCTGTGTTGAGCTAAACCTGTGTAAATGCCCTGTTCTACACAATGCTTAAAGGCACAGGCACTCTGTCCTCCATTCTATATGGTCACCCTATATGCTACTTATGTGCTACTTTACTACATTGTCCTCAAACACATCTAGTAACTATTTCAAACCTCTTGATCATATCATTGAGGACACACTCCTAACCAATTTAGGTCAGCACCTCATGCCCCTCTCCTAGTTCCCACGGTGGCGTGTGGAGGCTGGTACACATCTGTGCACTGGCCGAACTCCCCAGGAATGGTGTTGATGTGCCTTACACTTTTGTGACTCTCCCAGGCTAGCAGGGGATTTTGCCGGTCTAATCGGGGTTTAGGATTGCACTGTGAGTAATGTACCAATTAGGGGTACTATTTAGGGGTAGTTCTTTTCCTGCTCAGATTGAAATCAAGAAATAAAACAATTAAGATTAAATTCAAAAGAGTAAAACAGAGAATAACTCCCAGTGATGGAGGAACCAAGATCAAAATTCAGGCATATTTCATGATGGCACCAAATCCACATTCCAAATTGGCAATCCAGAGTAACTACGGGGAGTCCTTGCTCTGACGTAAGAACAATTTATTCTGGATTGCAATATGAATTTCCCATAGGTTTTCAATATGAATTTCCCATAGGTTTGCTGTAAATGTCTCTTATGTGCTCCCGTAGTTACTCTGGATTGTAGGAAAATACGAATTTGTCCATCGTTGTTCTATTATGGCTTAAGCGCAGTGGCCAATTTTCTTCCTTTTCTTCCATTTTCCTGCCGCTATTTCCTCATTTCAACTCAGGCAGGATTACCCTTCTTAGATTTAATACGTTTGCTTACATGAAATTCAGATTGTAATTGAAAGGCAGGCTGTCTAATTGTTCCTTCATCTGTGTGATTTAGAATGCAGTTTCAGAATAAATAATAAGATTAAAAAAAATCAACCATACCATTCATTTTCCTCTTAATGCTATATTGGAAATGAGAATCAGTCACAAAGAGGAGGAGAGTGAAGATTACTTCAAGGGATCAACTTTAATTGGTAATTCAGCTTCAGAAAAGGAAACTACTTTTGCCAAAAAAAATATGTTGAGCTCCATTCAAAAGAACAAAAGGATATTCAATAAAATATTCTTGCGCGCATAAAACAAAACCTATTGGCAGGATTGTGGTTTGATTTTAGGTTCTGGGTCTCAGGCTCACACCAGATAGCCTGCCCATCCTTGGGACAGAAGAAAATCTGGACAATTTGCTGTCCAGTTTATATAGAGTTGCCATATGCCCTATAACAGGGTTGCCATATGCCCTGAAAACAGGGTTGCCATATGCCCCGAAAAATTGCTATTTCGGTGTGGTTTCTTTCATTACATTTTGCACTAAACTACTCATTGAATGGTTTTTAAAAGAAAAAAAAAATGAGTAATCTATGAATGACTTAGCACCTTGGTTCCCAATGAACCAGGTGATGTGTTATGGGCAAGAGGTGAACAACCTCTGGCTTAGGGTTGCCATATTTGGGACAGGACCCTCTGTCTCATTTGCCAGTATGTGAACACAATCCCCTGAAATTGGGATTGTCCGTTTTTTGGGGAAATATGGCAACCCTACTCCTGCTGGGTTCTCCTTGTGAGAGACTATTACTCTTGGAATATTCTTACACACCAGGCCAGAGTAAGAAAGCCCCTCACATTCTTAGCCCACTTATGTGAGGCCAACCAAGACTCTCCAGCACTGTGTTATAATTACACTTAGAGGGGATTCTGACTTAGGGCAAAATCCATAGCAGTTACGGGTCCACGCAGTTACGTCACCCTCTGGTGTTATCTTATAGAAAGTCATCTTAACTGCTCCAGATCAAGGGGCTTAATTTCACTTTAGGATACAGGCCTTAGAGGCATTTGGTCATAATCCCATAGATCAGTGTTTCTCAACTAGTGGTGTGGATATCACCACTAGTACTTGAGGTGGTTGTCTGCAGGTCACTGTGAAACCCTTGCACAACTGCTACTCAGAGCAGCAATACAACAAACAACAATAACTCATTGATCTTCCTGTTCCCATACTGATGTAGAGAGGAAAGTGAATGTCTCTGCGTTGGCCTAACTCTCACCCAGGAGTGGTGCAGTGTCTTATGGTGTCACCCCCAAGTTATAACAAGACTCAAGCCAGGGTTAAGGCTAGTGGTTAGGATTGCAGCATTAAGAGATACAAGAAGCTGGACTATGTGGATGATGGGTCTGATCCAGCAGGGTTCTTCTTGTGTTCTTATATTAAGCAATAAATGATTAACATCATATCCACTTAGTCCTCAGAAAGTGGGGAAAGGAGGAATGTGCTGCAGACCAACATGTAGCACTGAAAGAACTGGGATTGGATTCCAGTCGGTGAAGAAATTAATCATAGAATCATAGAATCATAGAGTTGGAAGGGACCTAGTAGGTCATCTAGTCCAACCCCCTGCCTGCAGCAGGAATTCCCCCTAGAGCATCTCCAACAGGTGCTCATCGAGCCTCCAACAGGTGCTCATCGAGGTATGAGCCTTGACATCATACCATGAGTGTCACCCGAAGAGATGCTGTGAGAAGCAGCAGCAAATTGGGATGGAAATCAGAGAGACTCAGCGGGTGGCCTTCTGGTTTACATTGCATAGGAAGCAAAAGTGTTTGCATTGATAATAATCTCAAGAGAAGGTGGAATGGCAAGGTGAGGTTCACTGAAGCAGAGAACCAGATGAAGCAGATCTGAAGAGGAGCATCAAAGCATTCAATGTGAGGATAGGGGAAGTTCTAGAAGCATTTCATAGGTCTTAGACTGCAATCCTAACCTCCAGTTAGGCCAGTCTAAGCCTCAACATAAGTCTTGTGCTGACCTGGAGATGTCACCAAAGTGCCATAAGACACTTGTGCACCCAGGGTGAGAGTTAGGACAATGCGCAGGCATGTGCTTGCCTCCTTACATCACATGGGAACAGGAAGAATGATGAGCTGTGCCAGCCTAGATTAGGAATGCACCCATAGGTTGCAATCCTAAAGACACTTTCCTGGGAGTAAGAAGATCCACTGAACACAAAGGGGCTTACTTTTGAAAAGACACGGTTCGGATTGTGATCTTAGTGACAGAAATTATTTTAACACAGATCACAATCCTAACCCTATCTGCTCAAAAGTAATCCCCATTGTGTTCAATGAGTCTTTCTCCCAGGAAAGTGTTTTTAGGATTGCAGCCTACCCTACAATCCAGAGTAACTACGGGAGCACGTAAGAGACTTTGGGACAGGTAGTTACTTTGCACCGGTAGTTACTGCACCACCCAGTGAAAACCTATGGGAAATTCATATTGCAATCCAGAGCAAATTGTTCTTACACCGGAGCAAGGACTCCCCGTAGCTACTCAGGATTGCGCCCTAAATGACTTAACCATGAAGCAATAAACACATAAATATCAAAGTCACAGCAGAAGAAAATGGTTAAAATGTTTTTATGCCACCAAAATATATTTATTCACATCCTGTAATGGCAGAAACTGTTTTGGAGTCAATTTTAAAAACAAAGCCCTAAACCACTTCAGTGCACTCATTTGAAGACAGATATTTTAATCAACATTTTGCTGACACTCATTTATGATCGTCATCATCGAGCCGCAGCCATAAATGGTTGTCGGCAAAATGCTGAGTAAAATCTCTCTCCAAAGAGAAGCCCTGGAATTTTTTTTGATCGCGCCTGCTGCGTTCGCCTGATCCTAAAAAGTTCTTGTGATTATATGAATTGAACCCAATTGAGTAAATTCAAAGCATTTCAGCTATTTTCGTCTTTTGCTCTCAATGAGTATTGTCTACGTCCCACTTTTGCTTTTAAAGGCATTTCAAAGGGGTAAGCAAAAAAGAAAGAGCGTTCAGGTATAGCAAGGCAACACTTCTAGAGCAGCACTGCTACACACGAAGGAGCCCAAAGACATGCTTCTGATTTGGTAGGGCAGCGGTTTGATGGGCCGCAGCAAAACGTTGTGTCATCTGAGCCTCTCCATCCATCTATAGTCTACAGTATTCTACAGTATTTATATACCGCTTTTCAACTGAAAAGTTCACAAAGTGGTTTACAAGAAAATGAAAAAATTAATAGCTAATTAAAGCTAATGGGTCCCTGTCCCAAAAGGGCTCACAATCTAAAATGCAAAAAGAACACCAGCAGAAGCCACTAGAACAGACATTGCTGGGGTGTGTAGGGCCAGTTACTCTCCCCCTGCTAAATAAAAGAGGAACACCCACTTGAAAGAGTGCCTCTTGACCAGTAAGCAGGGGGATCCACCACAGCTTGGGTTGATTTAGAGTGCAATCCAGAGTAACTATGGGGAGTCATTTCCCTGGTGTAAGAACAATTTGCTCTGGATTGCTCTATGAATTTCCCATAGGTTTTCACTAGGTAGTACAGTAACTACGGGTGCACGTAATGTCTCTCACGTGCTCCCATAGTACTCTGGATTGTAGGGTTACTCGCTTTTTCCCCCTTTTATTGCTATTCTCTCCTTCCTTCTATTGACCTTCATCATCTTCTCCTTTAGGATGAGAGGAGAGCTTTCAATCTTCCACGTGGCATGGGATGCCCAACTCTTCCCTATTTCTCTGGCCTCTGCTGGTGCTTCAATCCAACCCAGGCTTTCATGCTTCGCATGCAGCGTTTGCAGTGCTGAGCACGATACCATAGTCTTCCAAGACTGACGGAGGCCTGCCTATAGATGCTGGTGCTTCTGCCCAGTGGATTTCTGGTGCCCACCAAGCCATCCATATTCAACTGGAACTGCTCCTCTGCGGGTCTGTGGGATGCTGGACACTTGTCACTTAGGTAAATGGACAACAAAGGACATGAGTGGGCTTTAACTTGGAACCGTTGGAACGGCAGGAACTCCAGAAGGAAAGCAGGAGGTCCTCTGCTATACATTCAATGTCTGTGCATTTACTATGATGCATGACTTTATAAGTGGGGAATGGTGTTGTTCTTGTCATGTATGTCAGGATAATATTGGGTGAAATCCTGAGTAACTATGGGAAGTCCTTGCTCCGGAGTAAGAACAACTTACTCTGGATTGCAATATAAATTTCCCATAGGTTTTCACTAGGTGGTGCAGTAACTTCAGGTGCACATAAAGTCTCTTACGTGCTCCCGTAGTTACTCTGGATTGTGCCCATTGTTCCACTTTGAGTTTGCTTTCTCCTGTGCTCCTGGGAGCGTATATGTTTGCAGCGAAATTATGCTAACATCACATTGGAGGACGCCACTGCCCAGCATGGGAGGACCAATCATTCTGGAAGAATGTGGGATTTCATGCACTTTTAATTACTTCTTCCTTTCCACCCTCAAGCTATAGATCTATTCTACCTGCCAGCAGTAAAATCCTCTCCTGATGAGACTTGCTTGCAATAATTCATATGCTATCACCACAGGTTCTACCAATACTGCTTTAGTTGTCTGTTCTGGGTGCTTGAATGGGTTTTGTTTCCATTAACCTCTGAACATTAGTGGGAATGATTGTCATTTGTTGGCATTACTTTCCAAGTTATTATCTCAGGGACTGCAGATTTTGAGCTTTTCCACAAATACATCAGAACGAGCGGTAGAAAGGACTGGACCAGTTCCATCTGAGATAGTGGTGGAGCTAAAGGGGGTGCTTACCACTGCCTGAAATGGCTCCAAATGGGATGGGGGGCAGCCACTTGCATGCTGCGCTAAAGCTCCCTGCAAAACTTTGCTGCTGTGTCCAGCAATGGAAGTCTCAACAGGACCCTCTCCAAGGATCTAAAAGAATGAGAAGAATTTATGTGGTGTCACCTAGTGCTGCACCTTTGTGTAGGTGGTGTAACCTGCACAAGAATTTATGTGGTGTCACCTAGGGCTACACCTTTGTGTAGGTGACTGAGCAGGTCAGGTCCTGGCTGCGGCCACCACATGGCTAGATCACCCCCTGAACTATCAGAGTTATGGCTGTGGTAGTACCTTACACATTATTGGGGGATGGCAGCAACAGAGGGTCCATGTGCCGAATTGTACATGTTTAATTTTTGCTTCTTGTACTGTTGATATAAGCACAGAAGCCTTGGCCAAAGCCCAAGCAATGGGAATGGGGGAATACATTCCCAGGTCTTAAATCCAAGAGATGTCATCCTGGGCTGCAATCCATTGTCACAAAGTGAGCCTTGTGTTGCCCCTAATCACTGGTCACACTGGGGATCACTGGCTGATAGCCTTGCAGCTAGGCAGCTAGCCACTGCTCTTTTATTGCCAAACACAGCTTAATGTGCCGGTATTATCCAATGCGAACATCAGTCTCCATGCAGCGGAATGCATCATGTGCTGAAGTCTTGCATGCATCAGCTACTGTTTAAAGAAGAGGAGTAGGCTTTCATCTGGTCAGTTGGCAACCATGCACAGGCTGCTGCATGGTGTTTGCTCCTGCTGACAAATGCAGCTCCCATCCCGGATCAACCTGCAACACACAGGAGAATAATTGCCAAGGGAGTGAGTGGACTTTCCTTCACTAGGGATTTTCAAGCAGAGGATCAACAATCCCCAGTCGGAGATGCTCTAGGGGGATTTCTTGCTGCAGGCACTGGGTTGGACTAGATGACCTTTTAGATCCTTTCCATGATTCTATGATTCACTGGAGAACAATTCTTTCTGTTGTGTTTGCTACGTGTGTTTGCCTGCGAAGCATCCCAGGTGAAGGGCTGCTGTTCTTTTTAGGTCTTCTCCCTTGCCCTCTCCTGTCTCATCAATATTCATAAAATAAAATGGCTGCAAAATTAGAATGACCTACTTGATAAGCCTGTAATAAAGAAAACACACACAGCGAGACACACGGACGCATACACACACACACACAGAGAGAGAGAGAGAGAGAGAGAGAGAGAGAGAGAGAGAGAGAGAGAGAGAGGCACTTGTTGCTGACTTCAGCACAGAGGACTTTTAATATAGCCCTGAAAGAAAACCTGATCAAAGAAAGATCTCTTTCTTTTATTCCAAATGTTACTGGGAGAACATAGAACTTGGATACTGGGTTACAGAAGGAAACGGCAGCATTTGATATAAGAATGGAAAGTTGATTCTCTGCTGGAATAAAACCTTTAAAAACTTTTTTATATATGCTGGAATAAAGCTTTTCCCCCCTTACAGTACAATCCTATGCACGACTGTTCAGAAAAGTCCTACTGACTTTAATGGGTAAGAGTGCATAGGATATGAACTTTATTTTACCAGTTGACTTCTTCAGAGCTTTGGATCCTGACAGCGCAATCTTAACTTGTGCTGGAACAGGCAGGCTGGAACACCTATGTTGTTTCCTGCACAAGTTTTGGGATTCCTACTGTGTTATCACAAGGAAGGAGAGACTCAATCATCCCCCACAGTTGGAGATACAGCACCCCCAGTGGTATGCCCAAAGTTATCTATATACATAAAAATGATAAGTCACTGACTGACTCACTCACTCATCATCGCCCAGGCAAAACCACTGGGCTTAGAAGCATGAAATTTGGGAAGGGTGTTCTTTCCATGATGAGGCACCCACTAAGAACCAGTTTTCGGAAATTCCAACCAGAAGGTGATGAAAAGGGGCACAATGCATTTTCTTCCTTGACTGATCCAAGCCCTGTCCTAACCCCTGGATCTAGAAGCATGAAATTTGGGGAGAATGTTCCTTCTGTAACATTATCACCCACCATGAACCTATGTTGAGAAATAGAACCATTAAGGGGGTGAAAAGGGGTACAACGTGTTTTTGTCCTATACTTAACATGGAAGACTGACCAACATCCAGCCAATTTGGTGCCCATTGCCTGATGTACTGGGAGGGAGCGTGAACTGGGGGGGGGGTAGAGTGCAGGGGGGAAGGTGCATGTGAGGGGATGTTGTGCTGGGGGGCTTATAGGGGGTGGTGCGCATGGGGTGTTCACACAGTGGGATGATGCACATGGGAGATGGTGTGCATGGGGTAATGTTGCACATGGAGTGATGTCCATGGGGGTGATGATGCGCATGGGGTGATGCCCATGGGGAGGTGCTGCACATGGGGGGTTGCTGCATATGGCTGAAAATGTGCATGGGGAGATGATGCTCATGGGGGGTTGTTGCTCATGGGTGGTTGCTGTGCATGAGGGGTTGCTGCCCATGGAGGCATGATGTGCATGGGGGTTGCTGCACATGGGATGGTGATGAGCATACAGGGTTGATGCACATGGGGATGTTGCACATGGGGAGTATATATGCATGGGGGATGTTGCGTATGGGGGCCTGATGCACATGGGGGTTTGTGCACATTGCAGTTGATGTGCATGGGTGGATGGCACACAGGGAGAATTTTGAACATTTCACTAGTTTTGTAATAAATTTAACTATTTTATAGTTTTGTCATGCCCCCGTCCCAAATCCAAAGCTCAGGGATTTTGCCCTTTTGCCTCCTCCTTTGTAGACCCTGAGAAAAGAAGTTAAAATCCTGAAACATCCAGTCGATAACCGGCTACCATAATGACAAAATGAATTTGAATTATATCATCACAACCTTACCTTTTTGATGTCCTGTTCCAGGTCTGCTGAGATTTTTAAAAAGAAAATAAAACTTATTTTTTAAACGACCTACTGTTGTTGTGAACATCCTTGTTGCTTTCTTTAACCAATAATCTTCGATGGGAAATGTGATCAAAGGTCCTTTTGAAATGGAAAGTCTATTCGAACCCCTGTAGTTTTTGTGTCTACCAGAACCGGGAAAGCTTAAAAACAACGCCTGTGTTTGTGCTTTATTAAATTCTGTCTTCTGACATCAAGAAAACTATCATGACTTTTTTCCCCACACAAAAAACAACTTCCCTGCCTTTCAAGAAACATTTTTTTTGTAAAAAAAAAAAACCATTTTTCCCTTCTCTTTATCCAATAAATCCAATCTATCAGTCCAATCCATTAGTCCATTAGTCCATTAATCAATCAATCAATCAATCAATCAATCAATCAATCAATCAATCAATCAATCTATCTATCTATCTATCTATCTATCTATCTATCTATAATCAGAAGCATTTATATACCACTTTTCAAGAAAAGTTCACAAAATGGTTTACATAGAAAATGAACTAATAATGGCTAATGGATTATTTCTACTTTTCCTCACTTTTTGCGATACTTGATCCCGTGCCTCTTCTGGAACAGCCCCTTCTGCCTCCTCCTCCTCCTCCCCTCCACACCTCTCTGACCTCCACACTGGTGTAGCTCAGCTGGCACTGAGATCCTAGAGGCTGGATACAGGCCCTGCGGGGTGGTGCACCTTCATGTGCCAGCACAGCACTAGAAAAGATGCAAACATGCTTTATGTTTGGCACAAGGGACTTGTGTTGACCCCAGTATAGTCTTAGGATTGTGCTGTGTGCCACACACAAAAAATTAAATAGAAGGGGGAATAGGGCCACAAACTATTATGAAACCAATATAATATTTAACAAACACTAGCTCTTAAAGGAAAACAAATTAAGACATGAACTGGGAAAAATGCACATTTTTGCATATATGTATGCTGTGTGACAGATTTCTGGAGTAATGGATGGCTACAGAAGCATGATGTGGACTTTTACAATTGTGGACCGTTAACTGCACCCCCCCCAGCCTGCTGCTGTCATTGGCATAACACATGCTTCAATCAACCACAATAAATCCATCTTCTGAATTTCAGTGAATTGGGATGAGGGACAGGGCCTGCTTAGTGACTGCACCTTTTTTGGGAATGCTCCCCTCTCCCAGTACAATCATAAGCAGGCCTTCGTCAGTCTTGGAAGACTATGGTATCGTGCTTGGCACTGCATACGCTGCATGCAAAGCACAAAAGCCTGGGTTAGATTGTTATGGATGATAGGCTGTTACCCAAGCAGCAAATCCCCCCTCTCCACACCACTGAATTAGTCCAATGGAAAGGCAGAGCCAATACGATTGGATCCAGCTGGTGTCGCAGAGCTGGGCTAAGGACCCAGGGTCTTGTGGGGCCGACCTGGGTCTCGAACCCTGGCCTGCTGGTTAACAAGCACAGTGTCTTAGCTACTTGCGCCACCCACAGCCCAAAATGAGACATTGTCAGGAGTGGGATTCGAACCCACGCCTCCAGGGGAGACTGCGACCTGAATGCAGTGCCTTAGACCGCTCGGCCATCCTGACCAGTACAATCATTGGGCTGTATAACTCACAGGTTTTTTTGGAACAGTTTTGATTCAGTTTAGAAATCTATAATATATAAGAACATTCTATTTCTTTTGGTCTGCAATAACCATCTACAATTAGTAGGGTTTGTATATTACAGATACCCTACAATCCAGAGTAACTATGGGAACACATAAGAGACTTTATGTGCACTCGTAGTTACTGCACCACCTAGTGAAAACCTATGGGAAATTCATATTGGAATCCAGAGTAAATTGTTCTTACACTGGAGCAAGGACTCTATGCTGTTACTCTGGATTGTGCCGTGAGATTTTTCGGCTGCTCTTGCAGCACAATCCTAACTTGCACTTGGAGCAGGTAGAGTACCACAAGTTTCAGGCTATTTGTGCATCAGCCTCAGGCAATGGGAAACATTTCTCCTTACGCCTGGGAGAGCCACTGTAGTCCCAATGGGGCTAGTCCCAATGCTCTGCACCAGGCCTCCGTCAGTCTTGGAAGACTATGGTATCATGCTTGGTGCTGCATACGCTGCATGCGAAGCATGAAAGCCTGGGTTGGATTGTTATGGAGGATAGGCTGTTACCCAAGCAGCAAATCCCCCCTTTCCACGCCACTGAATTAGTCCAATAGAAAGGCAGAGCCGATACAATTGGATCCAGCTGGCATCGCAGAGCTGGGCTAAGGACAAGAGCTCACCCTGTCTTGTGGGGCCGACCTGGGTCTCGAACCCTGGCCTGCTGGTTAACAAGCACAGTGTCTTAGCCACTTGTGCCACGTACTCCTTGTGACTGAATTTAGGGATTGGTGCTCATTCCCTGTTTTGAGAGCCATACAGCTGAAGACGTCTCTGTGGACATGTGGCCCGCAAGCACACAGAATGCTGTTAGCTTCCCACTGAAGGTATGGGAAGTAGGGAAGGTATGGAAAATAGGTGGTACCTACTTATCTACTTGCATTTGCATGTTTATGAACTGCTAGGTTAGCAGGAGCTTAAACAGTGACAAATCTGAGAAGTCTGGAATTACCCTGGGCTGTATGGGAATGGGGTTAGGATCTGGTACTTGTGCCAAATCTTGGCCCTACATCTTGCTGTCCAAGGACATCCACCGCCCATTCTCTGTCCACTTCAGAATAGTTTTCTTTCTTTCTTTCTTTCTTTCTTTCTTTCTTTCTTTCTTTCTTTCTTTCTTTCTTTCTTTCTTTCTTTCTTTCTTTCTTTCTTTTTCTTTCTTTCTTTCTTTCTTTCTTTTTTTCTTTCTTTATTATGGTGGTGATGGTGGTGGTGATGAATAATGTTAATGCTTGTCATTGTTTAGGTTCTACTTTTGGTACCTGGAAAAAAGGCAACCAAACGTGTATTTGTGTGCCGATTATCTTAGTCCTCTTGTCACCAATTCATCAAAAAGGTGAATGGTTTGGAAGGGAGAAGCTACAGCTGCTACTTTGTCTTGCAGGTGTGGGGTTTGCCGTGGCTATAAATTATCCCCAAACCTGGCACGGAGCATCATGAGAGGTTCCTGAATATCGGTTCCTCTTCAGTTGTGGCCAAACTCTGACACTTCTGTCTGCATATTACAGGGCTTGTCACCAATATGATAATTTATGGTGATTCGCTGTTCTGAACTAAATTTAGGAACAAGCGTAGGGGAGTCCATTTAGGAGCCTAATCAATTGTGAAACTTCTTCAGGGGACTTTTTCTCCCCATAACCTTTCCTTATAAATGACAAATATTTTTACTAATGGAAAAGGAGAGGGGGAAATGGATCAGGGCAGACAGAGGACATGAAGCTGTGGGGAACTCCTTTCATCATCAGGATAATGGAAACTTCTGGTCCTTCTTTCATCATCAGGATAATGGGAAAGGTCTGAACCACATAGTGGAACCTATATGGGGGACGTCTCCTCCATACAAATGAATACCTCCTATTTTTGGGAATGCTGATATTGGGGTTGATAGAAGACGGTTGTCTCCTTGTATAGTTAAAGAACATGGATACTTTTTCAGAGGGAATGAATAGTGACATTGCAGAGACTTTCATGTTGGTACAACCACTATACAAGAATCAGTATAGACTGTTAAAACCCATTCCAGCTTTTGGTAAACCAGTTAAGTAGAGAATGACATTTTCTTTTCCAGTTTGAAATGTCATACTAAATTGGAGGGTAATAGAGGAGAGGGAATTTTCAGTGGCCAACTGTTTTCTGAAATTTTAAGGAACTCTCTTGAAGCATCTTTGCAAATTTCCCTGATTAAAACCTTACCTTAGAACTTATGGTTTTTTAAGGCTTATGTTCTATGTAATTCATGTTCTATATAGTTCTTTGTAGCCATAAGCTCTATGTTCTATGTCTATAGCCATAGGTTTCTGAAATGCAGACATGCCCCCTTAGTGCATGGATCTCCCACTACTGTAGGCAGGATCTGACACCCTGGGACCACAGCATGGTGAGTGGAATATGTGCTTATTCACCTTCCCCTGAGACTGTTTAGCTTGGAATGGGACTCCCTGAACTCATTGGCAGTGATATGTTACCAGGTGCTGGTTCTGCAATTTCCAGATCCATCATTTTTTTAGGGCTGCAGTTGGCGTGTCTGTCTAGTGAGTGGGGAGCACCAATGTGAGCACCTTGTATTGAACCTGTAGGATTTCAGGCCAGCCCTGCATAGCATCGTTTTGTATGACCCAGCTAAGATAGCATCCGGAGCTATAAGGAATTGGTGAGTTTCGGTGAGATTTTCATTCCCTGGTCCTGAAAATAGGGCAAAGTATCTTATTTTCTCTGCTGCTGAATAGAGCAGTAAAAATATACAAGTGTTTATTGGGACTGCAGGTGGTGTCTCTGTATCTACAAGGGATCTATTCCAGGATCCTCTGCTGATACCAAAAACCATGGATAACTTATTTAGTACCCAAATGCAAGCTTTGCTCCAATCATGTCCAGAACCGTTCTGAGCCTCGGAGAAGACATTCACCCCGAAGCACAGCCTCTCCCAGGCTCAAAATAATGCCTGGAGTGTTTTTAGAGAGACTTCTGGTTTAAGATGTGCAAGACCGAATGCCTCCCAGTTACAACTGGAGCAAGATTCTGGTTGCATCTGGAGGGGTCTGTGTGAGGACATCTGGGCATTCAAAATCTTCAATGGGGCAAATCCACAGATGCCAAATCTTTGGATAAAAAGGTTCACCTGCACTTATTTGTGACTTTCATGGCTAGTACCATTTGGCCACTTGTTGATAACTCCAGCGGCATCATTTTTTTTGCAAGGAACATGAAAAAAACAAGTCATCCAAATTGGGGAGGCACTTGTGGCATTGCTAAAAATGTCATTGTCCTCCTCATCCCCCCCAAGCCTATCAATAGCTTTGGTGTAGCTTTTTTCAGTTCAACCCAGGGCGAGCAGGCACCTTAAATAAACAAATATTTTAGTCTGCATGTTTTTATTCAATTTAATTGTATTTTAATTATATTTTAATGGTGTTTTAAACTTTATTTATGATCTATTTTAATGATGTTTTATTCCCTGATGTCAGCCGCCTTGAGCTCCCTCTTGCAGGGGAGGAAAGGCGGGATATTAGTTAGTTAGTTAGTTAATTAATTAATTAAATAGATAGATACATAAATAAATAAATAAATAAATATGTTTTTGGTTTCAATCTCAATCTAAATATCTGATCTTGTTTTCAATCTCATGCCAGTTAAGTGCGGCTCAGCATAGGGGCAATTCCAGGCCAAAAGCCTATCATCTCCCAAGGAAGCCTCTACGAGAATAGAAAATATAAAGTAGCTTTACAAAGACACAAACTTGGCTGAATTTTGTGTGGTGGGAGAACCGTGAGCACCTAATCTCCAATGCTCTGTGACTCTGAAAATACATATAGGAGGGATGAAAAGATACAGGGAGAGGAGCACACAAGCAATATATAAAAACTGCAACAGGTTGCTGAATTAGGCAGAGGCTTGGAAATGATGAGAATTTTAAAAACATTTCAAAAGTTGCTTTGTGAGTTGGTCTCTGAATAGAAATTATTGTGTCATTATTGTGTCAACTTTTGGTATTTTCAGGGTAGGCTTGCTTGATGCCAGGAAAGAGTGAGGTTGTGTTTTGCGTCCACCCCCTTCCTGTTTTATCTCCAAGAAATAATTTCTTTACTTCTTTTTTAATATGAATATCAGAGAAAATTGCCATGAAATGCTTTCACACAGGTATGTAATTCTATATCTTTGAATGAAGTATATGATCCTTACAGTCTAGGTGATGAAAAATAGGAAGATATGTATCTTTTTAAATCCTTGGTGCCTATGTCCTATAGCAAAGAGATTGAGAGGTGGGATTTAAACAGGGTGACCAGATGCCTGAACCTCAAAAGGAGGATAAGGTCTTGGATTCTTCTCAGGCTGGCCTTTCCGGTGGACAAAGGCACATTTGCCAAGTAAAGCCGCGATATTGGGCACTTTTACTTTCCCATAGATCTCAATGCATATTTTTTATTTTTAGTTTTTTGGCCATACCTTTTGATAGAAATGCTATATTTCATAACCAATTTCTGGATTGGATTCTGCTCTTCAATACGAATCCAACGACATATGACATGATGGAGAACTGCACACCACTGCAAAGTTCCAAAATGAAGCCAAAATGGAGGAGAATGAAGCCCTTTTGGAGGACACCTGGACAGGAGACTAAAAAAGAGGACAAAAATGGAAATATCCGGTCATATGGTCACCCTGGATTTAAATAAGTAGCACCGCAAAAGTTTCACCCATCATTTATTTCTTTATTTATGCATGCATCCATGTACCCAATGAACATGTATACCATACCATCGTCTTCAATTTACAAATGCCTAGAGTGCTAACTTCAAAATATTTTAAACACACAAAATGAAACACACACAAAATGACATGTCAACTTATCCCTACTCAGTCAAGGAATGAAAACCCCTGGCAGGCCACAGATCTGCCGGAACAGAAGGTTTGTTATGGAATGTCAGTAGGGAAGGTACTTATCCTGTACGGCAGATGCACCGTAAGAAAGATATCAGATGTACAATCACAGCTAAAGCGAAACAAGAATCAAGAAAACATTCCATCAGTCAGTGAATAATCTGAGAATTTGTAGTACTCTGTGTAGGGTAAAATAAATGACTTGTATAAGAATGAAAAGAAAAAGGAAAATTATAAGGTATACATTAATGTAAACAACTTTAAAAACTGATTTTGTTTTTATTAACTTTTTTTGTTTTTATTAACTTAATAGCAGCTGTGACAAGCTGTGGCTCCTCTTCGTTCTGTGATCCCCTCCAAGTTGCCCGTACTGAAGCTGCTGTTTGCGCTGGGGGAGCAGCTACTATTGATTGAACACCTTTCACTGCACAGCACAGGCCTCATTTTGATCAGGGATGCTATATTTGGCACAGGTTGAAAAAATAGGAGTATCACTACAGAATATTGTTTCCCATATTCTGAGTAAGCAAAATAAAGCCGTTGATAGAACAAGGCATAAGAACTGAATTCAGAGGAAGAACGTTCTCCTCTCTGAGATCTGCCTTCTCCTTGAAAGTCCACTTTATGGGCTAGGCAGCCTGAGCTGCCAAGCAATAATGTAATGTAAAGGGGCATTGGTGCTGCTCAGGGCCATGAACATAAAGACATGGGAGGGGATTGTTTCCAAATACTCATGTAATGTCAAGAAGAACCTTAATGGCACCAAAATAACCAAGCAGAAAAGCATCACAAGGAAAATTTTCTTGTGAAGTTTTCCTGGTTCTGGATGAGTTCTTCTATCCAAGTTCCGCCAAATTTTGAGGATCAGAGTTAGAGTCAAACTGACTGTAAGGGGAGCAAAAAATATGAATGACGCCATCAAGATGATCTGTGTGTCGACCTCCTCATAGAAAAAGAATAATAGTAAGGAAAAAAGAGCCCAGAGAAGGGCAGAGACAACGGCAGATATGAGATCAGATACATACATTTGGCGGCGGCATGGTTGACAGGATGGTAAGAGGACACCTAAACACCAGTCAATGATGATGCCCATAAAGAAGTGAATGGTGGTGCAGAGTGTGAATACAAACAGGTAGGCCAGAGACAGAAATAATACAACCAGATCATCACTTGACTCCCCATGAATATAATCAATGGAAAAAAAGAGGAAGATCCTGCACAAATATACAAGAGCCGCAATGTCAGAGACGGCATAATTCCAGAGGTGGACAGCAAAGGGATTCCAGTCAACGTGGCAGAACAGAAAGAAGAAAAGGAGTCTGTTGCCAAAAAGCCCGAGGATGAAGATTAAGAAAATGAAAGGAGAAAGTGTGTGATTTTTTGTTAGACAGGTTAGTAAGCCCACAACATGCTTCTTTTGAATCCAGGTGTGACGCAAACTTCTCAAGTCTTCGATGGAAACTTGTGTGGCATTCAGTTCCATCCTGTTGAAATCACCTCTTCTCCGATCATGGCCTTCATACGATGTCCTCTTAGTGGAGGTAAGAAAGGTCTCTTCCTACAGAGACAAGCCCCAACAAGGGAGTGTTAGACATGAATGCAACATATATTCTCCAGAATAAACAATTTCAACGTGTTGTTCAGGAGTAAAGATTCTGCTCTGCACCCCCTCTAGCTATGCCACTGGCTGTATCTATAGGGATCTGGAGCCCTCCCTTTCACATACCAGAGATATGCAGATAATGATAATGTCCTTATGTTAGTGCCAAGATAAATGAACTAGATGGGGTTGGATTAGCTGGGGTTGGACTAGATGACCTACGGCAGGATTCCATGTTAAATGGAATTATGTTTGTGTTCTTCACTTTATCTTTTCAATGGGCAGTGTCTGCAGAGCCCCAGATACCAGAACCATGGATTCCAAACCCGTGGATAGCAGGGTTCACCCTGCACCTTCATTTTTATAAATGAAAAGGGGGGGGGGGAATGTGAAAACATGGCAGAAAATAGGGTTAGGCAGTAACTTTCATTTTCAAGAAATTATATTTATTGTTATTTGGATAGCTGGAATGGATGTTTGTATTGAGTTGTTATTTCTTCAGTGCAGTGCCCAAAAGATGTCAATTTGCTAAAATGTATTGGAGTTTGAGAAACACTTTTTTCATATTAAATTCTGTTCCATTTGTATTTATTTTCTGCACCTTTTTGACATCTCCTTTTAAAAAAATTCATTTATAACAAATGATTCGGGTGCACTTTTCTTTCAAGCTAGTAACACCAAACCAAGGGTGCTATGAACAAGAGAAGGGAAGGGAAGTGGGAGCTCCTATTTCTGCAAACCGTGGTGTCCACAGAGCCAGAACCATGTTTTGCAATATGTGCCACTCACCTTTGCCGCTGAATAATTTGGCAAAACAGGAGAAAACGGGTAAGCTTCGAGCAGCCACCAAGGGCACCAAAGCCAAATCCACAAGAGCAACGACATCTTCCCCTAGTAAGGAGGAGAATAGTATCAGCGTCATCTGAAACAGTAAACACAATCCTAACACTGTCTACACAAAAGTAAGCCCCATTGTGTTCAATGAGTCTTACTCCCATGAAAGTGTCTTTAGGATTGCAGCCAAGATATCTCAATTATGTGCAATGAGAAGCTAATGCTCCAATATATAGGGTGGTATTCAAGCTTCCTACATGCTCCTTTCCATATAGATTTCCTCTTCTGGCATTCTGGCATTCCTCTTCTGGCATTCAGTATCAAGCTGATCTACCAACATAGCTGCAATTCTAAGAGCACTTTCCTGGGAGTAAGCCCCACTGAACTCAATGGAACGTGCTTCTGAGTAGACATGAATAGGATTTCACCAAAAGCCTTAATGTTTTGGAATGCATATATAACTATTCAATTAAAAATTAGAAGAATAAGCATAAGGTAACCCAATTCCAAATTTATGTTGGTTATGCTGTGGTGCACCAGTCATCAGTTGCTGGTTAGAGAACACTTATAACCATTACTAACTAGGACTGGGGCATGTGGATGGAGGTTTAACAACTGTGTTCAGTGATTTGTTGTACAATAGTTGGCAATGGCTCATGTGCCATGATGTAAGCGCTGCCCTAAGAGACATCAAAACTACAACCCCATGGCTGTCCTAAACCCCATTGGCCCTAAATGATTCTTCCCCCAAATTTTCATGGCACATCTGTAGACCATTTGTGACACATCACTGTGCCATGGCACACTGGTTGACAATTGCTACTTTAGGCTCACACCGGTCAGGTTAACAAATGCCACCTTAACTAGAGAGAGACACTTTGACTAGCTTGCTGCAAGCCTGCAAGATGTACTTCAGTGCTGCAGCTGCATCATCAAGGGGATGTGCTGCCCACTCCTTACTAAATTCCTCTGCAGTGATCCCAAGGGGGGCTCTGCTGCATGTCTTGAGTAGTTTTGGCTGCTGGAATTTTCTTGGGGGGTTTTCCTTTCCTTTTTCTTTATTTCCTCCCCCCACTCCATTCCACCCCATATCCACCCTTCTCTTGCACTCCCCTCCACCAGGCTTCATTGCTCCAATAGACAACATTTTTTCAACAGGACTGACCATTGAATTGCTCTCTCTGCTAGTGCAGAAGGGTTTAGGATTGGGTCAGTAGCTATATAAATGTGTAACAAAATAGACAGTTCTTTTCAGTGTACCAGATCAGTTGCTTTGTCTCCACCTTCCCTCTTTTTCTTATGCCTTTCTCCCTCTGTTCGCTCCTGAGGTGTCCTCCATCACCAACCGACTCCAACTGACTTCCCTCTTGACATCCTACACATTCTATGCCCCTCCCTGAACTTCATATGCTTTTCCCGATCTTATAGGAACAGACATTAAATAAATTCTCCTTTGAAGAGGAACCCTTGTGTTCCTTACCTGTTTTCACCAAAACTGAAGATATGTCTCACTCTAGCTATTTGCAGTCATGCTAATCTTGGTCACGAAATTATATTTATTATTATGTCACAAGGATATGACAAAATCCTTCTGACCCTTTTTTGCATTAATTAACCATAAGATGTTCATGGAAATTGGTTAGGATTAAATGCTCAGAAAGATAGACAAGAAGTTATCAAGGGCGGTGGCTAAATACATCAAGTTGATTATTATAATGCTTATTTCCATGGTGGTCACAAATTGTTGAGTTTTTAAGATGATGTATAGTTTAATGCTGACTGGGGATGATCTGGATGACTCACTAATCTAACTTTTGTCCTACTTAGGGTTGCCAAATGTCCTAAAAAAAAACAATTCCGATTTTGGGGAATTGTATTCACATACTGGCAAATGGACAGAGGGTCCCATCCTGATTTTCTGGAAGAGAATTATTGCAACCCTAGTCTTACATTGGGCAAAATCCAGAGTAACTATGGAGAGTCATTGCTCCGGTGTATGAACAACGTACTCTGGATTCCAATATGAATTTCCCATAGGTTTTCAGTAGGTGGTGCAGTAACTATGGATGCACATAATGGCTGCAATCCAGAGCAAATTCAGCCTGCTCTGACCTAACTGCACTCTCCTAACTATTCTGTATCCAGAGCAGAAAGTTATGCTGAATCCAGAGAGTCAGGAAGCCTGGGCTGCCCTAACAGCTCCAGAGCATGCTAAGTAATTGACACAAGGGGAAGACTTGCTTCTGAGGAGATACCCCTCAGATCACACTGAACAAGGAACAGCTGTGGTGCCTACAGTGGTGACATGACTCTGCACATCACCTGGTGCGGAAGTCTGTGCGTCATCCCTGGGATGCACGCCCCCCCCCCCACCTGGACTGCGCAGTCACCAAAGTTGGCGCCTGCGCAGTTGTTTCTGAAGCCAACTGGCTTCAGAAAGAGTACTGCGCAGGCACCATCTCTGACACCTGCGCAGTACTTTTCTGAAGCCTTTTGGCTTCGGGGAAGACTGTGCAGGCATCAGAGTTGGTGCCTGTGCAGTACTCTTTCTGAAGTCTTTCGGCTGCCGCTCCGCCTCCTGAGTGAGGCCGAATGGCTGTGCAGAGGCTCGGACTTTCTCTGCTCTAAGGAAGTCTCCTCTGAAGCTGTTCGGCATGCTCTGTGTGTTTCTGCGCAGTGCACCTCAGATGGCCGTTCAGGCCAGCTCCTCAGACGAGTGTCAGCTTCTGGCTGATTCTCCGCCTTGGAGCAGGCCTGAATGGGGGTGCTGACGCCCAGGGCCTGCCAAAGGACAGTCAAACTCCTCCGGCACATCACCCCATACGGAGCGCATCCCCAATGCAGCCCACACCAGCCGCACCAGTCTGGTGACGCCACTGGGTGCCTGCCTTATAAGGAGTCCCTGATGAGATGCCAGTACATTCTACAGTGAATACAAGGGGCTTCTTGGAGGGGCCTGCTGTATCCTGAGGTTTGTGGGCAGCCGTAGTTTGTTCCATATCCTGAGGTTGAGAGGAAGGGGTTGCAGCTAGGCTGGCCAAGAACTCAGATTTTTGGTCAGCACTGCCATTCTTACTCGGGCCTTATCATGGACCCCTATGGGTCTACTCATTACTATACCTGCTCCTGAGGTGGTATAACTCTGAGGGCTGGAAGAGGGTATTTCTGCCTTGGAAACAGGCTCTGGATTCAGAGTAACTGCTCTGCCCTAGGCAATGCTCAACATGCCCTCAACTTGCCTCTCCTGAGCTGATTAGGCTGCCCCAGTTAGGGCAGAGCAGGTCCACCTCTCTTAGGGCACCCTATCTTGCCTTGCTCTGCCCTAAGCCTCCTTCAGAGTAACTGGGCTGGAGCATCTTGCAGTTGCTCCAACCTAGTGTTAGATAGGGCAACCTAAGGGCTCTTATGTGGACAGATTAGTTGCTCTGGATTGGGCTGAATGTCTCTTATGTGCTCCCGTAGTTACTCTGGGTTTGGGGGATTGTCTGTACTTATGCCAATCTCCTGAATCCTTGAATCCTTGTGAGGATACTAGCCTGGTCTCCACAACATGTCTTATCTTCTGAGTACAGGATATTTTTTGTCTGTGTGAACTCCCTCCATGGTCTGAAATGATCAAGTCCAGGATTTTATACCCCATCTCAAGATTATACCAATAATATCTTTCAATTTCTTTTCAATCACTGGTGCAAGTCAAGTGGAAAACTGGAATTATCCTCACTGCATCCCTATGCATCTCAACCAGGTTTTACACGGCTGACAGAAGCATCTTTTCAGCAGTGAGACAACACCCTGAGCCCTGATGTGGATGGACATGATGCTGTCCATCAGCGTCAGTCACAGTAACATGCCCTTGTCAAAACTGGAGCTGATTGTGTATTCTTTTATGAAAATATATCGCCCAGCCTGTCACAAAAGTGGTAGGAAAGGATTAAATTTAGAACCACAATTTGCAAACTAGCCTTTCTAAACTGAGCAATAGTTTTCCGGGTGCTCTGAAACAAATGTGGCCACAACTTGTGCAGTTCTTCAGTTATGCACAAACAGTGGGATCAGATATGCCATAAGGTATGCATGCAACTGAAAAGGAAAAGGAACAGCAGAGGATGAGGTGGTTAAATAGTGTCACTGAAGCAATGAATATGAATTTGGACAAACTTTAGAAGTTAGTGGAGGATATAATGGCCTGGTTCCATGGGGCCTGAAACTGCAGCCCATGGGATCACAAAGAGGTGGAATAGGATTGCCATAATTCTCTTCTACAAAATCAGAACAGGACCCTCTGTCCCATTTGCCAGTATCCCAAAAAATTGGGATTGTCCCTGTTTTTCAGGACATATGGCAACCTTAAGGTGGACACAACTTAACAATGAAACCATAACAAATGCATGCCCAATTTCATCATTGGAAAGGTTGACATTTCAATGTTTGTCTTAGTATCCAGTCCAAAGTTTTCCAAATACCCTGGTTTAATTGGAAGGCTTTACACAAGACTGGAACAACAATGGTTGTTCTGAGAAGAAAAGCTAGGAAGAGTTGGGTGCAGAAGTTCACCCATATTGCAAATCTCTCTGTGGCATGTAAAGACATCACCCTTGTTCAATTTCTTTCCTTACTCCAGTTTCTTTGTACCCTTCACATTCTAGTTTCATGCGCCAGTTTGAACAATGCCATCCGCCATCCCCACCAGGTCTGATTGTAGGACCTGCAGGTCCCAACTAGAAATATTTTCCTGGGGCACCTTCTTCACAGCCAAGGTCTGTATAATCTTAGAGATATAAATAAAGTACATTGCAGACTTTATGGACACAATACTAAACAATTTAGGCTGACGTAGCTGACCTGCTCCCTGTTCACATGGGGTTGTGAGGAAGCCAGCACGTGTCTGTGCACTGGCCTAACCTCACCATGAGTGGTGCAGAAGTGTTTTAAGTTATTTTTGTGACACCTCCAGGCCAGCATGGGACTTATGCCAGCTTAATTGAGGTTTAGGATTGCAGCCTATAAATCAAAATGTATATGTTAAAAAAGTGCCATGCTATTACCCCCCACGCCAAGAATAAAGAGCCGGAGACAGATGCTGGATTTGATGGCCACTTTATTAAAATATAACATATTTAAAACCCAACAAAAGGGGCTGCTAACTTGTCGTGCTGGTAGCTAAAAAATAAGGGATGGCGAAAGCCTGGCTCAGGTGTCACCCTCGCAAGGGTACCCATCAACACCAACCCGAAGGTCGAGACAGCTGGGCGCTTGGTCAATCAAAGCAGCTGAACACTCGGTACACCCGAATTAATGCCCGGCCGAACCAAGCCTAACTTCCCAGGTACAGGGCTAGCCATCCCGACCTACGTCCGGTCTGGTACCAATAGGCAAGGGATGCGTAGCACTGACCCTGCTGTCTCAGGCAGTCACCGAAGGCCTATCCTGCCTACTCCAGCACGACACCTGCCAAACGGGGAACCTGGCTAGAACATGGTTCCACCGCCCCATTAAAGACAGGTTAGCAGCCCCCTAACTAAAAACCAAACATATTCCTCTATGGCCAAATCACTAAGGTGGACCCCATCTGATCTAAAAAACATGGGGCAGCTGCCACATGACGTGACGGTGATCAATCACCAACCCACCCCAACACTCAACAAAAATGCGCCCGTAGGCGTAGCCCGCATACAGGCCAAATCACAATCCGGATGTCCTTAGCCCCTCTCCAACCCACCTGGGAAGGAAGGAAGACCAGACAAACCGGAGAGCTGGGCACCCCACTTCACAAGTGATAGGTCTTATCTAATCTGCACCCTGAGGCCCACCGTCCTCGTCTGGGTCAGATCGTTCTCACCCAGGTGCACCAGCAAAACATCAGGGGGTGGGTTGTCACGTAAAAATTCACTGACTATGGGCAGCAGCTGACCCCACCCCATACCTCTCTGGACAGCCCAGGCAATACACACGTCTGGACCGAGGCCAAGACAGGAGCCGGCGCCACTGCGTTCGGCCCCACTTCTGGGCCCAGAAGAGGATGGAGTGGCCAATCACCAGGACTCGAAGAGGTCTTGATGAAGAGGAGTCTGCAACACAAACAAAGAGAAAGTCAGTAAATAACTGCATCAAGGCAGAATACAACTCATCAAACAACACAGCAAATGAGCTCCCCCGAGCATCATTTGCGTACATGATACCGAAAAGCAGCCGAGCGCCATCGTCCGATGCGCCGGATGACCTCTTCAGTGAGCCCTACACTAAAGGCCAATGTAGCAGCGCCAATCTGAAGGGAATGGACATGTAAAAGTCTGGGGAGCCCCGTCCGCATGTTGGAACAAGGGGCCCACAAAATGAACCACCCTGTCTCTGTAACGAGTTAAAGCCCGTACTGGGCACAGGGCGTGGTCGGGAATAGCCCTCAACCTGATTACCACTCCCCGGGCCCTCTGGTCAGTCTTGGACCTGCGTAGCCGCAGGATACAGACCGAGCTTTCCGACCACCACAACAACCAGGAAGGGTCGGCAGAACGAGACCGCACCAAAACCTCACTGATCTGAAAGGCCCCAAAGAACATAACCAGAGTCACAGCCCGAAAGAGGTCTCTTTCAAAGTCGGAACTACAGCACCGGCCAAAGGCCTCCAATAAATACCCCAAAATCTTGACAGTTCCTCTGATCCGGGACCGAGGGTCTGTCCCTATGCATGCCCTCCAGCATGGGTCGGACCTTAAAGTTTTGGGTAGTACCCACCACCCCTTTCGGGCCAGCCATAAAGGCCAGGGCCGAAACAGAAATGGATTTTGGGTGCAGACCTGATTCAAAAAGGAAAAGCAGAAACCTGAGCAAGATGTCCACAGGCAGAGGCCATTCCACAGGCAAACTTTTGGCCTGGCAGAAGGCCTCGAACTCTCCCACCTTTCTTTCACAGCTGCTCCTCGTCAAAGGAGCCAGGGAACCCATAATCAACCTTTGCACCCTCACGGTCCAAGGCTCCACAGCCACTCGGGCTTGGGGTCTGGGTCCTGACGGGCAGCCGGGGTGAGTTGCCTGAAGCGGTCGTCCCGAAAACGAGACAGAGCGTCGGCAACACCATTCTCAAGCCCCAGGATATGACTAATCGAAACTACCAAGTTAATGTGCAGGCACTGCAAGACAAAAGCACGCACCAAACGCATCACCCTTGGAGAACGAGAAGTCTGCTTGCGAATAACATGCACAACAGCCTGGTGTCGCACCAAAATTGAACCGTAGAGTTCTGAAATTGGTCGGCCCAGATGTGTACAGCTACTACAACTGGAAGAGTTCTAGAAAGGTAAGATCATGCACAACATCACCGCCGTCCACGAAGGAGGCCAGGGATGAGCACACCATCTTCCCCTAACATAAACTCCAAAACAGTGGCCACCTGCAGCATCCGAATTGACCTGCAGGTCAGCCTTGAGAATCTGGACTTCCCCCCGAAAGAAGTGCCATTGAAGTCAGACAGGAAGGTCAACCAAACCTTCATGTCATTCTTCATGGCAGCCGCCACCCTCACCCTAAGGTGGAGTGCCTGCAAGCCAACCATGGCATCACACAGACGCCGAAGGAAGGCCCGACCGGGGGCCACCACCGTACAAGCAAATTTAAATGACCCACCAACACCAGCAAATCCTTCAGCGAGATTTTCTTCGCATGCAAGGACTGCTCTAAAAGGTAGCGCAAGGTAACTAATTTGTCCTCGGGCAACCTGGAACACTGCGCCAAAGTGTCCAATTCTATTCTCAAAAAGGTCAAGGTGGTGGCAGGCCCCTGGTCTTCTCTTCTGCCAAGAGAGCACCCATCTCTAAACAAAGACTCCGAAAGGAGGCAAGTAGCCTGTCACACTGAGCAATACCTGCCGCCCCCATAAAAAGAAGTCGTCCAAATAGTGGACAACCCTCCCAAAAGGGGACCTTGTACGCAGAGCCCACTCTAAAAAGGTGCTAAAAGCCTCGAAAGCTGAACATGAAACAGAACAACCCATGGGCAGAGCTCTGTCAACGTAATCCCGCCCTCAAACCACATACCCAGCAGGCAGAAAATCACTTGGATGAATAGGGAGCAGCTGAAAGGCTGACTCCACATCGGTCTTGGCCATAAGGGCCCCAGACCCGCAGGTTCGCAAAAGCCGAACTGCCTCATCCAGTGAAGTATACCCAACTGAGCACAGGTGAGGGGGAATACCATGGTGAATTACCCGGAACTGGCCTGGGGCCTTCCTGGGTACAACACCCAAAGGGGAGACTCTCAAATTTGGAAAGGGGGGGACGTAAAAGGAACAAGTACTCTGCCGGTGGCAACCTCCTTGGCCAACTTTGTATGTACACAGCCTCCCTACCCTTCACCGACTTCAAGTTCGCCGCCCAGAAAGCCTGAGCCGGGCGAGGGGCTGGAATTCGGAAACCCACAACAAAACCACTCAACAAAAACCTAGCAGCCTCCCTATCAGGGTAGGCCTCAAGCAAAGCAGTCAACACAGACAGCTTAACTGGGGTCGGCCCCTTTTACAGCAACCTCTGGCCCTGGCATCTTAAAACCCTTTCGCTCTTGAGCAGGCGCTGTCAGGGTGCTTTCCGCCACACACTGTACAGAGGTGGCTAAAAGGGGGGGGGGGCAACAAGTCTTGAAACAAGTTCCTATAGACCAAATTCATAGCAAGCCCTTTGTCCTTGCGCCCCCAAGGCGCCCGAAGACGCCTTGGGTAGCAACAAAGGGTTGCGAGCAATGAGGTAACCGCTGTCTGGGCGGTCACCCTGGATGGGTTCAGCAGTAGCCACAACCTGCATCCAAAGCTCAAATTCCGAGGCTGACCAGACCAGGGAAGGGTAGGACTGAAGAGGTTGACGTAGTCGCCTCTCCATATCTTTTCCTTCACGGACATGGCCAAATGTCTGCCCCCTTTGCTATGTGAAGATCGAGGCAGACCCACCCAGGGACCATCACATGCCCCATGCCCATAGGGGGCTACGTGAAGGTCGAGGCAGACCCATCCAGGGACCATCACATGCCCCCATGCCCATAGGGGGCCATGAATAGTAAGGGCACACCTAGCCTGGTGTCCACCAAGGCGTCATTTGAGCTTGGACCCCGAAACATTAAAGCCCCCCGACCCTTCCTAGCGAAGGTACGGGTGGGCACAACAGCAGAAGGTTCCGCATCCCTGTTGGCTGCCCTTTCCCTGGCCTCCCTCTTCTGCACCTTATAGCGCTCCATAAGGGTTTGACAATCCAATAACTCCCAACTCCATCCGAGGAAGTTGGCCCAGGAGGGGGGGAGACGGGTTGGGATTGCGAGGGGCCCTGCCACCCCGTTTCTGCACCCACCTGCCCATGTCACCACCCACAAGGGGTTACCAACCACCACCCTGAATGTAATTAATTAATACAAAGGCTATGCAGCACTGTAGAATCAAAGCAGTTGCAGCAGAATCTCAGTCACCACCCACAAGGGGTTACCCACTAACACCCTGAATGTAATTAATTGATACAAAAGATGTGCAGGCCCGAAATAAGCCTAGGTCTAGTGGCAAAACAAGTGCACCAGAAAGGATATGGGCTGCTATTGCAGCAACAGTAGAGAACAGCAGAGTTGCAGCAGAAGACCAGCCAGGAAGCAGGATAAGGTAGAGGCAGCAGCAGCACCAAGGATGAGGCAGCACCACACAACAGTGGTCACCAGCAGCCACAGCACCAACAGCAAGCACCAGCAGCTTCCCCAACTGCGACCCCAACTCAAATCAATGCAGAAAATGGGGGGAGGAGGGGCTGGGCAGCAATGACCAACCTAAGGCCCACCTGTCCAGCAAAGCTGAATGCAGCAAGGTAAGTCACCCACAAGCAGATACTTCAACTAGGATGGCTGCCCCAAAGTCAACTAAAATGGCTGCCACTATAAAATGGCTGCCACCATGAGGTGCACCCAAAGTGGCCACCGGCCATGATGGGCCTGCAGAAGAAGGCTCCTCAGTAGAGGATCAAGGCAGCCAGCAGCGGGGGGGGGGGGGGGAACCCCTCACTAAATTAGCCAAGACCCTGAGGCTCTAGCCCCAGCCTCTACAAAATGCAGCAGCCCTGAAGGCCGAGCCAGGGGTCCCTGAAGTGAGGGAAGCCCAATCCTAAAGCTGGAAGGGACCCAGTGGAGCATCCAGTCCAACCCCCTGCCTGCAGCAGGAGATTCTCATCTTGTGCCCCCCCCAGTCGGCAACAAGGTAAAGAACGGGCCCCAAAGAGCGTTGAGGAGAGTCCCTGGAGAGCTGCTTCTCCGACGACTCTCCGGCGAAGACTGGAGGGACGCTGCCGGCAGCACACATACAGCGTCCCTCCAGTGCCGCCCCTTGGCCATAGCAGTCGATAGGCTGCGAGCATCTCCTCCGGCCAGGCCATCCCGGCCGGGGGAGGCAAAAGGGCCAGCCCATTAACGGGCTGGCCCCATTCTCATCAGTCATTGTGTGGAGAGCAGTCCATCCCAAACACTTCAACTTCCTCACATTCTTCTCTGGTGCTTATCTTCAGATACTGGTGTTCTTTAAACTGTTCACAAATAATGTTGCATGATCTGGAAATAAAGAATTGAATATTCAAGAAATATAAGGAGAAGTGGAATGCTTCGTTTCCTTAGATTTCTTCTCATTTCAGCAGGATCCTAATGTGATCTGGAATGGGCAGGCTGGCTGGCATTCCTACCCCTCTTACTGGGGGCTGCTGTTGCACCAACCTGAAGAAATAGGAAACTTTTCCCCTTATCCTTAGTGATGCAGCAGCAATGAGTCTACTCAGATCTTTGCCACCTGAAATGGCATACGGATACAAGCAATCCAGGACTGTCATAGGCTGTCTGGGAATAGAGTTAGATCTGTGCGGGGACTTGGCCCTATATCCTGCTCCTCTGCCCTGGAACACCTCTTTCCCACCCTCCCCATGGACTCCCAGACCACTGTACTGGTTGAGCTCAGCCATCACAACTCACTGGGAATGCCACCTCAACTCCTTGTGCTGGCTTATCCCCAGGGAGTGGCACAGTAGTGACTTATACTTTTGTGCCACTCCTAACCCTGTGCTAGGTATTTGCGCTGACATGAAGACACCTTTCGATTGCACTTTTAATCACACTAGAAGTCTGGTCAACAAAAGGCATCACAATGAACCTTCTCCTACATCGTCAACATAACAGTTCTTATTGTCAAGAACTTGGTGGAAATTACTTTTTTGGACTGATTTTTGTGAGGAATACAGAAAACAAGCTATTGGATGACTTTCCTTGAAGGTCCTTGAAAGGTCCTTGAAAGGTCCACCAGGTCCACCACCTTGAAAGCAGGGTTCCTTGAAAGGTCCACCAGGGACCACACACAGGCAGTCCAACCAATATCAATTTCAGCCCCTTGTCCTTTGCCATCATAAAATTCTCCCTGGACTTTTGGCTCCCCTGGTTTCCCCTATTTCACTTTTCACAAGGCATCCTTTCTAATTTATCATGCATTTACATTTCAATTAAGGATCCTGGCTGTTTGTAAAAGCCACCCCAGTGAGAAGCAAGAAATAAATTATTGACTTTACCATCATCTGCACAGCCCATTACCACCTCATTTACCCTAATGACACTAAAAAGACTGTCACCATCAATGCAGTTCATCCTCCTAATAGAAATTCCCCCAGGAACCCTGTTTATGCAAGTTACATGCATTTGCATATGTTAATTAGGTAATCAGAGCCTGGGCCTCCACATTAGTATCTTTAAACTTTGATAGTTACATAGATGTCTATACAATAGTAGAAGATGCTATAATCTTCAGTGACCATTCCTTTCTGGAAGAGGTCACTGAAATGGTTTGTAACTGTGGGTGGCGCATGTGGTTAAGACACTGTGCCTGTTAACCAGCAGGCCAGGGTTCAAGACCCAGACCCCCACAAGACAGGGTGAGCTCCTGTGCTTAGCCCAGCTCTGCGATGCAGCTGGAACCCATTGTATCGGCTCTGCATTCCATTGGACTATTTCAGTGGCGTGGAGAGGGGGGATTTGCTGCTTGGGTAACAGCCTATCCTCCATATCAATCTATCCAGGCCTTCGTGTTTCGCATACAGCGGCAAGCACGATACCATAGTCTTTCAAGACTGATGGATGCTAATACATTGGCAGATGTTATGGGATTCTTGTACACCCGTAATGCATAGGTGGTTACAAGTTCCTGAACAACTGGGAGCAATGGTGATGATGTTGGGTATATTCAGAACTCCCCTGTAGCACAGTTGTGTATAGGCCCAACCTAGTTACACATATGGCTTCAAAATTTAAGGGACTAGTTTGGACAAAACTCAGCAGCACTTTTTTGTGCGGCTATTGATAAAAATAGGATTGCCAACATGATCGTCAACATCCGATGTCGAATATGGCACAAGAAGAAGTTGTTATATGTGGATTTTTTAATGCATGTATGTGACTCAACACAAATGGCCACTGCAAATCACAGTTTTAGAAAACTGATTTGCAGTGGCTCTTCATGTTGAGTCACAAACTCAACAGTTTAGAAAACTGCTTTTCTACTGTTGTAGACAGGCAGTTATGGCACATCCTCATCTGTCTAGTTTTTTTCAGCTGGTGTGCTGAAACATTGGTGCATCATAAAAAGTCCACAGACAGGCTGCAAATGTTTGGAGTGCAGTAGTTGAAAAATAAGTGAAAAACTCTTCCAGGTTATATGGCTCTGTTTTCATGCTGACTAATCCTACAATCCAGAGTAACTACGGGAGCACGTAAGAAGTTACTACACCACCTAGTAAAAACCTATGGGAAATTCATATTGCAATCCAGAGCAAATTGTTCTTACACCAGAGCAAGGACTCCCTGTAGTTACTCTGGATTGTGCCCTATCTCTGCCAGCAGAGGAAGAGAGGTCAGAAAATGTGTTACTACATACAGTCTTAAAGCAGTAGAACCCAGAAAGCTGGAAATCATGGTGAAACAGAAAAAAGGACAATGCCCCCTGAAATGTAGGACACCCAAGAAAAATGGAGGACATAGCACAATAAAAATTAAAAACAAATATGTATGCTGCTTTCTTGTGGTTCTTTCATGTGGAACTGGAAAATCAAAATCAAACAGTAATACACAGCGAACAACTTCATGCTGGTTTCTGTCACATTACCAGTTGGACCCTTCCCAAGTGTTGTTGTTGTTGTTGTTGTTATAATATTTAAAACTATTGTACATAATTTATTACATATAGGGTGCAGTCTAAATTAGTACAACTCCCCATTCCCATGGTGGTGCAGGGAGGCTGGCAGATATCTGTGCACTGGCTTAATGTCCGCAGGAGTGGCACAGAATTGTCTTCCAGTGTTATGGAAATGAGATTGGTACCAGCAGGAAAAACCCAAAAGAGGCTTATGCAAGCAAGAGATATCTTTATTGAAGCTTCAGACTGCGGTCGGACAGAGATTCTACCCCCCAAAAAGACTGAGCCCCTAGCATACTTTGCACACAATTTTTATAGCCTGGCTGTGACGTAGGCAAAACTGTACATAAAGAGATTATTCTATTCATGACAAGAGGATTCATACAGGTAAAGATTTTATCTCGAGTGGCTTCCTGGATGGTGGAAGGGAACAGGACATGGTAAGATCCATGACTACACATTACAACAATGGAGGACATTCGTTGTTATCAGGCACGTATAGGTTTTACATCTTAAGCTTCCGTTCTCACGTGAAAAAGGAAATAAAGTTTTATTTTAATTTTTAATCTTTTGAGCTTCTGGCATGTTTCTCCACTTTATCTGATAACCAACCTCACCGCTGTATTGTTTTCTTTTCTTTCGTAAGGCTACTTCTATTCTGTTCTATTGGCAGGGCTTATTACTAGCGCTTCGGGGCCAGGCTAGGACAAGGAACCGGGATTTCCCTAGCAGTTCCGTTCAGATAAGCAGGCTTCAGAAGTCTCAAGTGGCTTAATCATCGCTGACCGCAATAATGCTCCGATTGACAGCGCCTGCTGAGCAGGCGTTGTGATGTCATAATCCCTTTAACAAGGAGAGAGTTGATGGAGCTTGAGTGGGCTATTAACACCTTGACCACATCAAAAAGCCTGCTGCCCGAGAGGGGCATTGTGATGTCATAATCCTTTTCCTGGAGAGCCGATTTTGCTGGCCTAACCAAGGGTTAAGATTGCAGCCATAATGTATTAATTACAAGAAGGCAACATGCTATCTCTACACAAGGAAATGGAAGACAAAGGTTTTTTTTAGGACACAAGGCGAAAAAAGAGGGCACGTTCTGGAAAAACAGAGTATACGGTCACCCTGTTGGAAGTGAAATGAAAGAGCTGAAGCCAAAATACCAGATAATTCATTGCTACAGTTAGTTGCCCTAAAAACTGAGCAGCCAAACCTGGGTTTTTCAACTCTTGTGATCCAAACTCCCATGGCACATTGGCAGACTTTCAACATAGATTGAAAATATAGATTGCATAGTTTAATCTTCAACACAGATTGGCTGTTTTCCCATAGCTCCATTCAGTGTTAGCCACAGAACTCCCTATGTCTAGAATAAAATGCTAGTGACCTTTTTCATTATGCCCATTTTGAACCCTGTTTTTGGTGTGTTAGCACCAAATAAACTTCTTTTTGCACTTTTCATGTTACAACTTTCCGTGCTGTATTATACAGATAGCTGTACCATTGGTCACCCAAGCAAGACCTTGGTGCACAAGTGTTTTAAGAGCACTGCTGGCAATAATTTCCCACTTCTACAAAGACCTTATGTAAGTGAGGTTAGGACTGCAGCTTTAATCCCCCCACATACCATATAGTTCAGGGAACTAACCAACAGGGAACCTCCATGTTTGCACTAAAATTTTCTTGAGTTGAAATGTGATGATAGCTCTAGTGAGGGATATTTTTTTGCATGGACCTACATATGTGATTTCCAACCCTTTCATCTCATGACACACAGAAAAGATGCTAACATTCTCAGGGCACAGATTCAGTTTTTAACAATTGATAAGGCACCCATCTTCAATTAATAATCTACTAATTAATTGATTAATCTAAGTACTCATCTAATTAATCACCTTTCCCCAAACTCCCACAGCACACCTATTTGTGACACAACATTGTGTCACGGCCCACCATTTGAAAATCACTGCCCAACATGGCGTGTTCATGAACCACCACTTGGATTTGAGTACCAGTATTCATTGCTATTGTTTGTGTGAAAGCAATTATCCATTTTAAAATATTTAAAATATACCACAGTTTTTTTAGTGGAATGGAGCAAGACTGAGAATACTTTCATGGTACCTCTCTGTGTCTCCTGTCACTGCACCATTCAACATCACAATATCTGCCATCAAAATGAGATCTGCAACACCAGTCAAAATAATTCAGTGATTAATTTGAAACAAAAAACAAAAGGGAGAAGATGGGAGCCTGTTGGTCGGACTATTCATTACCAAATGCAGCGAAATATGAAAGACTTCACAAAAGCTACCTTTTGTGAGAACTCAATGCATTATGCAGGTTGAATGAGATCAGGGCCAGTGTTTCTGGGGGATTAATCTAGCTGGGAGTATGTGAAGGGTGCTCCTTCCATTCTTTCCTGTGTAGCAACACATCTGCCAAATACAATAGGTTGTAACGTCTTTGTGCTTTTCTATGTTGAGAAGTTATTAATACCAGATGTTTGTCTCCTAGCATACTTAAATGCCAAATAATGCTATTAATGAAAACCAAAATGTTAGCAATTATGTATCCAAACTCAACGGATTAAACAACCTATTAAAATTCTGCGATGCTTCCTATGTTTAATGCAATAGCTTCCCCCCTCTGTGCGCAATCACACACACACACAATTCATCCATTTGAGCCATGGTAGATTTTCTCTCGCTTTCAGGAATAAAGGATATTTTTTGGCATTGCTCGCACACTTTGCTTGGGGCCTGAAGTCTTCCAAATTTAGGGTCCAACCTTGAGCCCTGTGTGCTGCTCACTGCTGTCCTGCACTGTGGACCCTAATACAAGCCTGCACGGGCAGTGGTGGGCTTCAGGGGGTTCTTACAGATTCTATAGAACCCTTTGCTAATGAGTGCCTGGCTCTGAGAACCAGTTACTAATGGAACATAGAACCTGTTGTTCTATAGACATAGATCCTGTTGTTAATTTAGGTTATTGGGACATATAACCTGTTGTTAATTTATTTGAATCCCACCACTGTACATGGGGTCCACATTTCAACACCCAGAGACTTGCCCCAAAACTGCCAGGTGATGGAGAGGTGGGGGCATTAGAAGGAAGTGGGGGAAGGTATTCTGGGGCAAGGACAGTGGGAAGAGAGGGAGGGAAGGATTTGTGCTGGGTGAGGGAGTATAGCAGGATTGGGGCAGGACCAGTGGACATCAGCTCCATATGATCCAGAGCCCCAAGTTGCACCTAGTGTAAGGTTGCCATATGTCCTGAAAAACAGGAACAAACCCGATTTTGGGGGGATTGGCGAGTCACATGCTGGCAAATGGGACAGAGGATTCTGTCCTGATTTTGTGGATGAGAATTATGGCAACCCTAATCTTGTGGCCTGACATCTTTGATGCTAAAAAGCCCAATTGTGGAGCTACCGCCTGACCTGGGGGAAGGGGACTTAAGCCCCCTTCTCCCAAGCAGATGCCATGAGCTGCCTGGCACATGTTGAATCCTGTGGTAGCCATTTTGGTGCCTTGTGCACTAGACAGTTCAGGATTGGGCTATATGTTGTCATTCTGAAGGGAAATGCCAGTCCATTTCACAACACAATAATGACATAAAGTTCAAATTTAGCTCTATTTGTCTGTCCACCTCAGCTTAGGAGTGTGGCATATTTATATCATATCAACTCATTTCCTACTCCACACTTTATAATAACTTGAAAGTTTAATGCTTTATTGTCTCCATATTTTAATTTTATTTTATTTTTAGAGAAAGAGAAGTGTGAGAAATTTTATCGGGGTCACCCAATGATGCAGTGGTGATGGGTTTCTTGTGTTTGGAGAGGATTTAGAACTTGCCAAGGAAACCAGAGGTAAAAATGTAACTGCAGGACCATAAAATCCTACATATTATTTGTACATAAACAGGTGTTCATGATTAAAATCTCCTCAAGGTGCAATCCTAAATTGCCCTTAGTTTGGTGCAAGTCCCTTGTGCCAGCCTAGAGGTGTTGTAAAAGTGCCAAGAGGAGCAGTTTCTGGTTGCTCTTGACTCCTCTGACTTATGCCACCTTCCCATCTCAGGAGATCTGCAGTATTGTAGTCCTACAACATAAAGGGGACAAGCCTCCCTTTCCCCACAATAGCATAACAGCAATCCCAACACTTGCACCAAATCTTGTGCAAGCAAGCCAGCCTGCCAAATCCAGCACAAGTTAGGATTGCATGGCCCGACTCCCTCTGAAATTAGGTACTCTGAAACTTCATCACTGGCTGACCCGGAGGGGAGGGGGACCAGGGTGACCAGATTATTCCTGAACCCCAGGGCCAAAATTCCTGAACTCCAAGGCCAAAATTCCTAGTCCCAGGCCAAAATTCCTACCCGCTTAAAAAAATTGCCAAAAATGTATTTTTTGTTTTTATTTTTCAGTTTTTTGACTATAACTTTTGATAGGAAGGAGATATTGCCAAACTGCATTGGATTCTGCTCTTCAATACGAATCTAACGACATATGGCATGATGGGGTACAGTGAACTATCACGAAGTTTCAAAATGAAGCAAAAATGTAGGACAATGAAGCCAAAATGTAGGACACCCGGACAGGAGGCTAAAAATCTGGACAAATCTGGGTTTTTCTGGTCATATGGTCACACCTAGGGGGACTGACATATAAAGCCACAATCCAAAACAAGTGCACCAGCTCATCATGATGTGCACTGTCACGAACATGGTGTAAGACACTGTAGCAGCCTCCTGGGGGTCCAGGGAACCCTGCAGCAGCCTCAGCAGGGCTCCTACATGGTGGAGACCCTAAAAATTACAGTCATGACCATTTTGCATTTTCAAGGAAGTAGTTGCTATAATGACTTTTTGGGTCTCTGTAATGGGAGATCCTGACGAAGCTAGTGTAAAACTCCCTGCACTCGCAGGAGGCTTTTGCGGTGTCTTGTATGCAGAAGCAAGCCCCTTCATCCCTCTAAGAGGATGCTCAACCCTTTCTGCACCTGTGTTCAGTTTTTTCCTCCTCTTGAAAGGGGGGATGCACAAGGGGACAGGCTACTACCAGCGGTCTTGAACTGAGGGCACAATCCTAATCAAGTTAGGCCACAACAACTCACCTGGCATAACTTCCCATGGTGGTGTGGGGAGGTCAGCGCATGCTTGTGTACTGGCTAACCCCATCCCTAGGAGAGGGGCAGAAGTGCCTTACGGTACTTGTGTGACACCCCCACTCATCACAGGACTTATGCTGGGATTGACGCCAGCCTAACTGGGAGTTGGATTGCAGCTGAGTCTCTCAGTAATCTGGATTCTATAACATCTCAGGTACTGTAAGGTAACATATACATTATTAATAGAAACAAATATGTTGATGTTCTGTCTGGACCCCATGGCTATTAAGGAATTACCAATGAAAGTTACATGCGACTAATATATAACAATTTTGCAGCAACTCTTAGATGGAATGATATTAATTACAGATGGCAGATACTAAAAGGTTTGAATTTTTATTTAAAAACCAAAAGCTATAATATAAATTTCATGATGCTAATCAGGCATCAGGCCGGATCGCCTGAACCGGTTGTTCCCAGGACCCCACCGCTACCGAACCGGTAGCGGCGGGGTCGCCTCAAAACCCAATGCTGGAGGAGGAGACACACTGCGTGTGTGCCGACCACGGCGCACGCGCAGTGTGTCTCCTTCTAGTGGGTAAGACGCACAACGCGCGCGCCGTGGATGGCATGCGCGCTGTGTGTCTCTTTCTGTGGAAGGAGATGCTTGGCGCATGTGCAGGACGTCTCCTCCACCTGGAAGAGACACACTGTGCATGCGCCAAGGTTGGCGCATGCGCAGAGCATCTCCTTCAGTGGGAGGAGATGCACTGTGCATGCGCCAACCCCAGTGCTTCTCTGGGGTTGGCGCATGCGCAGTGCACCGGGGTTGGGGCCCGCCCTTGCCTCGCCCCTGGCCCTGCCCCCTGACCCGCCCCCCAACTTCCAGCGAACCGGTTGTTGGGGTGGGCTGGGCCCATCTCTTAGGGTAATGCAGGCAAAAGCATGGCAAGGAATTGGATAGAAAGAAAGAAGAGACATAAGAACCAACAGAAAATGATACAGAACTGTGAACAGCCTGAGTGTTGCAAAAGAAAATTTGGCAGAGAGAATGGAATCAATGGTTTCTACAAAGGAAAATTTGGCAGTGAAAATTAAGAATTTGAGGTCTGTAAAGAAAGCCCAGAACAGAAAATCTGAAAGAAAAAGAGAATCTGATTTCTATAAAGAATGTTGAAGTATCAGAAAAAGGAATGAGAGAATATAACAGGCTGCCACATAAATGAAGAACAGGAAAAAAGGAGAAAAGAGGGAAGAAAGAAGGAAAAAGAAACAATCACACAAAACTGTGGCAAAAATTTGAATTGTTGCCAGAATAAGGCTGCAATCCTAAGCACACTTTCCTGGGAGTAAGACTCATTGAATACAGGGGGGCTTACTTCTAAGCAGACATGGTTAGGATTGTGCTCTATGGCTGCAATCCTAAAGACACTTTCCTGGGAGTAAAACCCACTGAACACATTGGGGCTTACTTTTGAGTAGACATGATTAGGATTGTGCTCTTAAGGCAGTCCTCTCATTTTCTACCATGAGGGAAGCACCCACAGTTTCTCTACCACTCTTTGTGTAGTCGACTACTGGTCTTCAATCCGGTATTTTTCAACCAGTGCACTGCAGCGCATTGTTGTGTGTCAAAGAGTTATTTGTACATAAACACATACAAACAGGTATAAACAGGTCCAGCACTCCAGTAGCCACTATGTGGGACCGGGCAGGAGTCATTTTGGCCTCCACCGTCCCTTCTGTGTGTCCTGCTGGGCTTTCCTCCTAGGAGTGACCAGCTGGTGAGGTGCAAAAGGAGCACATTCTCTGCGCAAAAGGAGCACATTCGCAGGGTCTGTGCCTTCCCTGCTTGTCTCTGAAGGCCCTCAAGCACCTAATTCCAGCTCCTGCTTGACTCCCTCTGAAGCAGGGACCAGGTCAGGGTCTCTCTCAGACATGCACGTTGGGCCAGTGCGCAGTGGCATGCTGTACTGGTGCGCTGTGAGGGGTCTGTGGTGTGCTGTGGGGATGTGGGGGAAGGAGCATGTCTGAGGAGGGCTGAGGAGGTCTGAGGTCTCCACTCTCAGCCTGGAGGGCCTGTCAAGGGGCCAAAACTGACGCTGTCCTTGACCATTTCAGGAACCAATTTTGAGTCGAAAACTGCTCAGGAACCAGTTTTGAGTCGAAAACTGCTCTAGAACGACATGATCCACACAAAATGGTGGGAGAGAGCGACAGGACTACATTTCCCAGCAGGCCCTGCTGTGGCTGGGAAGGGAGGGAGTCAGGAGGCCTGAGCCAGGGCGGGGCAGGTGGGGGAGAAGCCCTGGGAGGGGTGGAGGTGCCTGAGGGGGCCTGGCTTTGAGGCTGTGTGGAGGGAGCCCTGGAAAGAAGGGCCTCCAGACTCCCTCCAGCAGCCGGGAAGAGGGAGGGTTGTACTGGGTGTCCAGGAGCCTGTTTGGGACAAAGGGCCTGATGCCCCCACTTTGGGGTCTCCTCCCCCCTCAGTGACTGCCTCACAAGAGGTTTCAGGCCTTCCCACCCCCGTCAAGCCTTGTTCTCATGAGGCGCATGTCGGGGTGAGGGTGACCCCCATGTTGGTGCTGGGAGGCCGAGCTCCTCTCCAAGCCTCCTCCCAGCCAGGCCTGACTCTCTTTCCCAAGACCAGCAGCTTCCAGCCATCAGGACTGTACGGGGTGTGTGAAAATGGCTTTATTGCAGGTTCAGAAATAACGGGGTGCAGGAAGCAGCACCCCAAGATCTCTTCAGTGCTTTCAAATGCGGGGGGCACTCGTGACCTGCAGGGAGTCAACTCCAGGAGGGACTGGAACCAGCCGCTTTCCGAAGCCCGCAGGCACCGTCCACGACCCCCCCAACCTCCCCCACAGATCCTGAGGATGAAGCCCCTTTCAAAGGAACTTCCAGTTTTCCCTGAACTCTCCTTGTTTAGCACAAACAAACCTCTCTGCTCAGGGTCATGAAGCGTCTCTGGGGACCGTCTTCATCTCTACAGCCACCACCTCAAAGGGTGGAAGGGAATTCAAGCTTATACATGAGGCAACCTTATACATGAGGGAATTCAAGCTTATACATAACATAAAGTTGGGTAGAAACTTTATACATAAAGTTTAAAAACCAAAAAAACTGATCCGTTCCTCCTTCTCTTCCTGACAGATAGTAGAGAAAGAGAATTAAGGTGAAGCAAACCCTGTGGAAGGACAGAAATGGCTGACACTCCCTTAGGACTGGTAAGGGAATTGGGAGGACCAGGTTGGGTTTCTCCTTCTGGAACATTCTCAGCTACACCTCTCTTTCCCTCTTAGTAATCCCTCCTCCACATTCTTTCTGTGTACCCCAAAATCTTCCTTTCCTTCCCCAGGAATCTTCTGGCAAGCCCAGCTAATTTACTCACATTCTTCCCCCCCCCCCCCCAGCATTTTCCCATCTCTCTGCCTCCCCTTCTGGGAGTTCCCCCCTCCTGGGAGTTGAAACCCAGTTTTGGTTGTTAATTTGGGTGAACGTTGGTGCTCCTGAATTCTTGCAGAGAGTGGTAGGGAAATGTGATGGGATTGTTATCTGTCAAAGCAACTACACAATGCCCCAAGTTCTCAGTCCAGGAGATGCTTTCCTGGGAATAGGTGCCAATGGAAATAGTGGGGCTCACTTTTGGGATTGCGTACAAAAGTTGTGGTGTAAGTTTGGAAGCTGGATTTAAAGGAAAGGTTTCTTTGAGCCTCCCATAAGGACACATGAGAATCCTTATTGGAGCAGGAATCCAGAGGTGGACAGGCAAATTTGGAGGGAAAGTGTGAGAATCTGTTTTCCAGTTTAAATATATTTTATCCAGAATGCTCCTGTCCCTTTGGATGGCAAGTCACCTGACTTGCCCCTATGACATTTCTCTTTTTCTTTCAGAGCCCCATTTCATTTGCAGACATAGCTGTGTATTTTGGCAGTGAAGAGTGGGATCTTCTCAGTCCGCACCAGAGGCGCTTGTATGAGGCCGTCATGACTGAGAATTATGAAAGTGTTTCCTTTGTAGGTAAGGAAGATCCTTTGTTCCTTAATTGAAAGATGGCCCTATAGCAGTGATTTCAACCCGCACGTGGCAAGAGGTGTGCTGTGGATGATCTTCAGGTGTTCCAGGGGAATTTGGGAGCGAGTCATTCATGAAGAGGGGGACTTGAGCACCCTCCCAGTAGCATGGTGTGCCTTGACAATGTTAAAAACACTGATGGTGTGCCTTGACAATTTCAGCACATTTCCTGTGAGCCATGAGATTAAAAGAGATTGAAAATCACTTCCCTGTAGGCAGAAGTAGAACCAGGTGAAGTTTGTTCTTTAAGCCTTATACTAAGATATCCTTTTCTTATTTCAACAGGATCAGTGTGGAAGCAGCTTGGGAGAAAGAGGAAGCAGATTCATTCTTCACAAAAAAGAGCCCACACTTGGGGGAGAATATTTAAGTGCCAGGACTGTGGATTGAACTTCACTCGGAGAAGTAGTCTTATCAGGCACAAGGGAATCCACACAGGGGAGAAACCCTTTAAGTGCCAGGAGTGTGGGAAGAGCTTTAATCAGAGTGGTAATCTTATTAACCACCAAAAAACCCACACAGGGGAGAAATCCTTTAAGTGCCAGGAGTGTGGAAAGAGCTTTAATCAGAGTGGTAATCTTATTAACCACCAAAAAACCCACACAGGGGAGAAACCCTTTAAGTGTCAGGAATGTGGAAAGAGCTTCATTCATAGTGGTAAGCTTCTTACCCACCATTGAATCCACACAGGGGAGAAACCATATAAGTGCCAGGGATGTGGAAAGGCCTTCTCTCAGAGTGGTAATCTTCTTGTCCACCAGAGAATCCACACAGGGGACAAACCCTTTAAGTGCCAAGTGTGTGGAAAGAGCTTTAATCAAAGTAGTAATCTTCTTCCCCACCAGAGAATCCACACAGGGGAGAAACCTTTTAAGTACTAAGAGTATGGAAAGAGCTTTAATCAGAGTGTTTGCCTTATTATCCACCAAAAAATGCACACAGGAGAAAAACCGTTCAAGTGTCAGAAATGTGGAAAGAGCTTCATTCATAGTGGTAAGCTTCTTACCCACCATAGAATCCACGCAGGACAGAAACCCTTTAAATGCCAGGAGTGTAGAAAGAGCTTCGATTGTAGTGATAGTCTTATGATCCACCAGAGAACCCACTCAGAGGAGAAACCCTATAAGTGCCAGGGGTGCGGAAAGAGCTTCATTCAGAGTGATAAGCTTCTTACCCACCAGAGAATCCACACAGGGGAGAAACCCTTCAAGTGCTAGGAGTGTGGAAAGGCCTTTTCTCAGAGATGTAATCCTCTTACACACCAGAGAACCCACAGAGAGAGAAACCATTTAAGCGCCAGCTGTGTGGAAAAACCTTCCATCTAAATGTCATCTTATGACACACCAAAGAAACAAACTCAGGCAAGAAAACATATCCATCTCAGGAATATTGAAAGTGGATATTTTTGCTCTGTCAGGCAAGAAAAGCTCAATTTCAAATAATGTTAAAATAGTTCTGATTTCTCTGCCATTTTAATTCAAAATGAAGGTGAAGTTCCTTCTTTGTTCTTGTTTTTTCAAAAAATAAAGTTTGTCCAAATTTCCAATCAGTATTTCCTATAGTTAATTTCATTCACGGGTCCTGCTGAGGACTAGAATTGCGGTTATGCCGCAGGAAATGACACCTTTAAGAAACAGATGACTAAAATAAACCCTTTCTTCTCTCAGGAACTAATTATTTGCAAATGACATAAAACAAAATACGAAGACAAAATCAGAATTAAAATCTGGGTTATTTTATAAGGTATAGACCAGGTATGGTGGCCATGTCCGCCGCTTCACTTCTGCCACAGGGTCACTATGCTGCAGCTGTGGGCTGGTCTTCAAAGTGGTGTCATGGCAGAAGACCTCAAGCAGTAGCTGTGCTACTGATGAAATGAAATAAAAGGAAAAAAGTCATTTGTTCACAGAGAAAATGAAGAAACTAATGGTTCCATCTCCCAAAAGGGCTCCCAATCTAAACCTGGTGTTTACCTACAGGATCCATTTGACCCCGGCGAAAGTTTGTGTTGTGGTTTTTAAATGGAATATATTATTATTATTATTATTATTATTATTATTATTATTATTATTATTATTATTATTATTATTATTATTAAATAAGAACTTATGGCTTTTTAAATCAGACAGTTATAAATACTTTTCTAATTAGACAGTTAGAAATACAAAAGCATGAATTTTTTGAATTTACATTTTTTCCTGTAAATTCAAATTATAGCATTGAATACTGGCAGGGTCCATCGGACCCATATTGCTCGTCACTGGTTTCTCTTGATTATGACTCATCAAGTCACATAATTACTGTTTCAGCTGGTAGGGACAAATGCAAGTCACATTTTAGAGTGTTTCTGCACTCTGGGAGCCGTTTTCAGTCTGCAAGGTAGGACATGTTTCTGCATCTTATGACTTGCTTTTGAAAGCACTTAGCTTTTGAAGTGCTTTCCTGCCTTGGTGGTGTAGTTTCATCATATCACATATAAAGAAATACTTAGTTTGTTGAACTCAGATTCTGAAGAAGAGCAAAATGTATCAGATTATGAGCCATCGGATGAAGACAATGAAATTGATGAGTTCCTTGTAGAAGACAACTTGGATTCTGATGTTAGCACGGTCACAGCACCTATTACCCAAACTAATTTGCCATCTTCATCTGCGAAAAGAACGTTTTACTATTCAAAAGATAAGAAAAATGGAAGTTTCTACCTATCCACAAGGTACACAAGGCAGAACGTAACTACAGATGAATTATGCAAGTTCATTGGTGTATTCATTTTGATCGGTGTCTACAAGGGAAGATGAGAAGTGTCTCATTTATGGAGCAAAGAACATGGTTGCCCAATAGTCAACAAATCAATGAGCAGAACTCGCTTTCAGAACATTTCCAGAGTTCTGAGATTTGATGCTGCTGCTGCCAGACAACAAAACTGTTCTATTGATAAGTTGCAGCCCATTCGAGAATGCTTCGATATGTGGGTAAAAACTCTTTCTGAAGCAATTGTTCCTAGAGAGCCGATGACAGTTGATGAACAACTAGTAACATATTAGCATAACTTTTCTAACTATCTATGGCCTACATATTAAAATTTCATGTTTCTCTCAATTGACAATTTCTTTATTATTTTTATCGTCATCTGTGAATTTATGTGCAAAATAATATAAGACGAAATATTCTTCACAGTTGGTGCTCTACCTATGGAGAATACACTTTATTTTAAATATTATTAAATATGGAGTTGGTTCTCAAAATATGGAGAATACACTTTATTATCTCCAAATGAATAAGCATTTCTTTTTATTTCATGATTATTCAATATTTTGCTAGCTAATATAATCAAAATTCATAATTTCACAATAAAAATAATTATACTAAAACTTGATGCAACATTTATTCATAATATATAGCAAACTATTGTACAGGGTCTGTTGGACCCTGGCGGTGATATGTAATACAAAAAAAAAATGTAGGTAACCACCAGGTTAAAAAATAGTTCAATGTTATATCCCATCTGGAGGAGTTAGGTCCAATTTCAAACAGCAATGAAAATAGCTAAGGATCTGACTTCATGAGTATTTATGGAAGCAGGAACCCCAGACATTTTTGTCTTGCTTGAAGGGGAAATACAATATATTTAAATATCCAGTGCTAATTTTTCATTTTGCTTCAGGTTGAATATATGGAGAATATAATGAAGCTCTACTGGGAAATGCCAGCTCAATATAATGTAGCTCTATCGGAAAATGCCAGCCCAACTCACAACACAGGAAACTGAATTAAAGATCTTCTGAACAGCAACTTCTCCCAGTCTTTGTGACTCTGCCATTATGGTTGATTTAACATCAGCTAGTAAGGACTTCTGCCAGTTCTTATAAATTTAAGAAAGTCTCACCAAATTTCAAGGGGTTTTCCTCCACACATACATAGGCTTGAAGCCTTCACCACATGAAAGATATATATATAAAAATTAAAAAAATTGTTTCCTCACCCTCCATGGGTGGTGTATGTATGTTATCCTCAATCTTGGGTCCTCTATGAGAGGCCTGGGGGTTTGAGGGTTCTGCGCAGTATCTTAGCTGTTCCCAGCAATGCGCTTTTCTGGATCGAGTGTTCTGCTGTCCCTCCTGGGATCTGTTGGAGCCATTCTTCCAGCGTGGGTGTCACAGCCCCTAGTGCTCCAATCACTATTGGGATCACATTCACCTTCACTTGCCACAGTCTTTCTAATTCCTCCTTCAAACCCTGATACTTTTCCACCTTTTCATGCTCTTTTTTCCTGATGTTGCTGTCGTTTGGTATCGCTACGTCTATCACCAGGGCTGTCTTCTGGGCCTGATCTACCACCAGAATGTCTGGCTGGTTAGCCAGTATCTTCTTATCTTATTCACCTTAGCCCTGTCATTCTCCACAACCTTCTGAGGGGTCTCCTATCTGGTCTTGGGAGGGGTTAGTCCATAGGCTGAGCAGATGGTCCTATACACGATGCCAGCTATTTCATTGTGCCATTCAATGTATGCTGTTCCTGCCTGCATCTTACACCCTGCCACAATGTGCTGCACTCTCTCTCTCTCTCTCTCTCTCTCTCTCTATATATATATATATATACATATATATCCTAGCTTGTAAACAAGCAGGTTGGCCTTCCTGTGATGTATCCAGTGCAAGTTTTGGGACTGTTACTACAGTACTATAGGGAAGTGGAAGCTCGACCCCTTCCCTGCAGGAGGGCTATAGCATCCCCAATAGGTCTACTCGGATCACCTCTAGAGGCGGCCTAAGTCTGAGCAGATGGGAGCAGCCAGATTTGACATAACTGTTGCATACAACCCCCACCTTCCACTCCTTTCTCCCTAGCCCTGCCACTGCCCATCCTTCAGCCACGCTCCCTGTCATCATCACTGGTGGGCACTAGGGGGATCGCACCGGCTCGCCAGAATAGGATCTTAAAATTTGGGGGCGCTAGCGAGCCGGTGGGGGCGGGGGAACAGAGAGAAGCAGGGGACCAGTACAGAGGGGTTTTTTGGGCGGCAGTGGGGGCTCTTTAGGGGCAGTTCTGGGGGGTGGGAGAGTGACTGGGGCAGTTGCAGGCAGTGGGGGTTGTTCATAGGCAGTTCTGGGAGTTGGGGGGTGACTGGGGGCTTGGAAAGCTCAGTAGCAGGAGTCATGCACAGTGATTTTTTTGAATTTCTCAGTAGCTGTCAGTCGTAGCTAGCTGCTACTGAGCTTTCCAAGCCCCCAGTCACCCCCCAACTCCCAGAACTGCCTATGAACAGCCCCCACTGCCTGCAACTGCCCCCAGTCACTCTCCCACCCCCACAATGCCTGGTGGCTGTCTCTGCAGCCTCAGATCCCAATCCTGACCACTCAGAAGTAAGTCCCATGACAGGCAATGGGACTTACTCCCAGGAAAGTGGCTGCCTCTGCAGCCTCAGAGCCCAATCCTGACTACTCAGAAGTAAGTCCCGTGACAGGCAATTGGACTTACTCCCAGGAAAGTGGCTGCCTCTGAAGCCTCAGAGCCCAATCCTGACTACTCAGAAGTAAGTCCCATGACAGGCAGTGGGACTTACTCCCAGGAAAGTGGCTGGCTCTGCAGCCTGAAGACCAACCTGACTACTCAGAAGTAATTTTTTTTTAATTTTTAAAATTTTTTTAATTTAAAACCTCCCCGGCCCTGCCCCCTGACACTGGCCCAGCCCTCTGACCCAGCCTGGCCCTGTCCACTTCCGGAGAACCGGTTCTTGACCCAGGCTGGGCCCACCACTGGCCCCATCTCCACCATTTATGTTCAGGAAGTTAGGATAAAATCCTATAAAGCAAATATTTTAAAAAAACCCTAAAGATAATTTAACATAAAGCAGCAAGCAAAAGAACTGAAATTGATGTCATCATTAGTAGGACATCATGGTAGGAATGATGCCATGCACAGTATGTATGCCAGTCAGTGTAGTCCTGGCTCTCTAGTCACAATATAATTAAAAAATACATTTCATCCTTCTTTGGTTTTATTCAAACTATCTTGCATGTACAAGACTGGCTGCAATACCATGGGAAAAAGGAACCAGAATTGTTGCAAGGTTTTTTCCCCTCTTTTTCAGAAAGACATAAGAGGAGTAAGCATTTCAGGGAACTTGGGTTCTCCAGAAGGAACTTTGCTCCAATTGTCAGTTGGAGCTTAAAAAAGGGTCTAATACTTTGGCCACTATCACCGGCTGGAGGAACCAGAATTTCTGGGTCATTGCATCATTCTGTCCAAACTGGAACACCAATTTGGGAAGATCAGCATGATCGGAACGTCTGTTTACAACTCCCTGCTATGTTTTGGCATTGCAAGTGAATTTCACCCTTCCTCTTTTTCTCCCATACGCTTGTCTTGTATTTATTTTTTAATGTTTCTCCCATTCATTTATGGACATCTTCTCCACCATCACTCTATTGAATGTTTGATGTGAGTCACTTGGGAAGACAATATTTTCACCTGAAAAAATGGGGAAAAGATCTAATCAACAAACAGAGCTCAGTGATAAAGATTAAAAGATGTACATTGTCCTCAGGGTAGCCAACTGGGTGAATGAAGCCTTTGCCAGCTTGAAAGCTCACAATACGTGCAGAGCAGACTTAGAGCTGGCAGATTTGCAAGGTTTGCAGAAATCTTTCAGCGGGGAAAGGAGTCCTTTATTCCCTTTATATATGACCTCATGAAGAATGGATGCTTTGTTTTTTTTAAAATTATCAAATTGCAGTTATTAAATATTGAGGATCAAAATTTGCTTCTAATCAGTTGCTTTTTTGAAGTGCTGAACTGAAATCAACAAGGAGCCTTAACCCTTCCTTGAATATCAAAGTGTATGAGCAAACCGTCAGCTCCGTTGCGTTCAAGAAGGAATCAAAAATACCTGTTCCCCTCCCAGTAACTGAAGTGCAATCACAAAGACAAGCAAGTTTCCTAGAAACATCATTTATCATAAGCCGAAACTTCAGACTGATGTGGCCCACCACACCTTTATTCTTGTAAGCTTTCTTATCCATATTCCAATGAATTTTTGCAATGCGTAGTAGTGATGAGAGTGTGGGTGGCACAAGCGGTTAAGATGCTGTGCCTGTTAACCAGCAGGCCAGGGTTCGAGACCTGGGACGGCCCCACAAGACAGGGTGAGCTCCTGTCCTTAGTCCAGCTCTGTGATGCCAGCTGGATCCAATCGTATCGGCTCTGCCTTTCCATTGGACTAATTCAGTGGCGTGGAGAGGGGGGATTTGCTGCTTGGGTAACAGCCTATCCTCCATAACAATCCAACCCAGGCTTTTGTGCTTTGCATGCAGCATATGCAGCGCCGAGCACGATACCATAGTCTTCCAAGACTGACGGAGGCCTGCTTTTTTAGTAGTGATGAAGCTTCTTACGATTTTCTGATATCACAGAAAAAACAGAAGACACAGATAAACAGAGCTGGAGGAGGCAATGGGTCAGAGTAAGGTATGACCATTGGAGGGTCAGAGGAAGCTGGAGAGCACAGGGTGACCATATGACCAGATTTCTCTGGATTTGTCCTCTTTTTTAGCCTTCTGTCAGGTGTCCTCCAAAACGACTTCATTGTCCACCGTTTTAACTTCATTTTGGAACTTTGCAATGGTTTGCAGTATTCCATCATGTCATTGGATTTGTATTGAAGAGTTTTGCAAAAATCAATGCAAAAATCAGTTTTGAAATATCTCCTTCCTAACAAATGTTATGGCCAAAAACCTAAAAATCAAAAATATGCATTGAGCTCTATGGGAAAGTGAAAGTGCCCAATATCGCAGCTTTACTTGTGAGTAGGCAAATGTGCCATTGTCCGCCAGAAAAGCCAGGCTGAGAGGAATCCAAGACCTTATCCTCCTTTTTAAGGTTCAGGCATCTGGTCAGCATGGGAGAAGGCAATGGTTCAGAGGAAAAGGAACTTGAAGCAGGCCTCCGTCAGTCTTGAAAGACTATGGTATTGTGCTTGGCGCTGCATACGCTGCATGAAACTCATGAAAGCCTGGGTTGGATTGTTATGGAGGATAGGCTGTTACCCAAGCAGCAAATCCCCCCTCTCCACTCCACTGAATTAGTCCAGTGGACTAATAGCTACCATAGGAGAGGAGACAAATTACCAAAACAAGGCAGCAGTGAGAGGAATAGAAGTATTAAAATAAATGTGAGATAGAATTTAATAATTATTACAGAGGAATGAGGGTAATAGTAGTAATATTAGTAATTGCTACTACTACTAGTAATAAAATACTAGTAATATAATAGTAATTATACAAAGGATTGAAGATAAAAACCTGTGCTTTATTTTTAACTATCTTCCCAAGGTTATATGGGAATTTTGTGGCTGAAGAGAGTAGATGATGGCTGCAAGGAGAAGCATGAAACTGGGCTGTAATGTAAGTGGCTGGTGCTCTGTTCTTCTGGAGATGGCATTAACAAATGAGTACCTGATGAAGGTAGTTGCTGAGGTGGCTTTTCATAGCTACAGGGGTGGTGGTCAAGTCTGAACCATCAGCAGATTTCAGATCTGATCAAGAACCAGGAGCCAAGAATCACACCAGGGTGAAGCCAGAAGTACGAGCAAAGAAGATACTCTACAGAAAGGCAAAAAGCCAAGAGTCAGAGCAGAATTAGGTGGAAAACAAAACACCAGTGGAAATATCTACCAGTACACAAATAACCAATTAAACAGGTAACCTTCATGTGCACTTCCTGTCAAGGGAATTGACTGATTGATTGATTGATTGATTGACAGATTGATTGATAACCTGCCTTTCGCCCTGTCCCCATTTTTCAGGTGAAAATATTGTCTTCCCAAGTGACTGACATCAAACATTCAATAGAGTGATGGTGGAGAAGATGTCAATCAATCAATCAATCAATCAATCAATCAATCAATCAATCAATCAATCAATCAATCAATCAATCAATATGGGTGGGAGAGGCAAGTAGGTGGGAGGGCTCCAGAAAGGGTCAATGTCTCTCTTCCTGATGGAATGTGAACTTTTTGAACATTGGAGACAGAGAGCCATTCTCCCCAAGTCAGCCACCATCACCACCTCCGGCCTGCTACAGATGCGCTGATCTGTTTACCACCCGCTATTATGCCTGCTTGGGTTGCTCTTTGCCTGGCTAACAGCTTGATTTCCTCAAGTGTGGAAATGCCAGGCTTTCAGTTTCAGGAACTGCAGGATCAAAAGATCTCCTACATTTGTGCTGCTCCAAACCAGACCTCCTGCATGAGGAACACATGAGGAAAATACACAAGGAGCACACTGAGCAGCTGATTTTTAAAAAATGTACAGAGGTAGCAAACCTTAGTTGGCATCCTGCACTGCAGCCTCCTAGGTCGCACTGCTGCTGGGTTCATGTTCCTTTGAATGAAGCATGGTAAAGTTACTTTGGGAAAAAACATCGATCTCCTGGGCTTTGAGCAGGCCAAGATATATTGTATTTACTGAAATATAACGCTCACTTTTTCAGCCAAATTCAGTCTCCAAAACCAGGGTGCACATTATATTCAATGTTAATTAGAATTGAATTAGAATTCAATTTTTTTGAATTAAAGTTTTGAAGCCCTAAGTTTCTTTTTTAAAGACACAAGAATAAAATCTAGAACATGTCACCTTGGGCTTTGCTCTGCAGCCCCAGAAACTTGGACCTGGCACAAGCTGTAAGAAAAAAATGGCATTGTGACAGTAAGGAGATTGGTAAATATGCCATTATCTCTCTATTTTTATCTTTTTTAATATTTATCAATTGTATAGTCCCAACATTTTTCTTGCGGTTGGCCAATGTCCTGTCTGGATGATCTTTGTCCTGGCAAGATTCAGTGTCTGCATCAGTCAATTTATTAGTTCTATGGAGTGTCACAGAAGCCCGACTGCAGGAAAAGCTAACAACATCAGTTAAATTACTTTCTTTTCTGTAGACTTCATAAACATGTAAATTCAACAATCTCCATAAACACTTTGATATTATGAATCACAACAGGGTTTCACAGCTGGCTGTCTGCAGAAACAGTGTCTGCGAACCTGGTGCATCATTGAGATGCGGGCAGGTGATGCAGAAAAGAAAACAACAATGGAGGTAATTAAAGGTCTTTGGGAGTGTATTTCCAGTGAAAAGAAATCAGGGCAGTGTTGCCTGCTAAGGTGTGCCATCTGGTGAGCCCATAGACCAGCAGGTCAGAAAAAGGGATGAAGCTTAGCTGACCACCGGAGAATGTGATGTAGACTTCGAGATTTCTAGATTTAAACAACAATTTCTTTGCAAAGGATTTCTGAAAGTAGCTGACAACCCAAACTCCAAAATATTATTATTATTATTATTATTATTATTATTATTATTATTATTATTATTATTATTATTATTATTATTATTATTATTGTTGTTGTTGTTGTTGTTGTTGTTGTTGTTGTTGTTATTAGCAATTTTTCTGGGGGGAAAAGGTGCTGGTACTCACTGCAGTGGTGTAGACAGACAGACAGACAGACAGACAGACAGATAGATAGATAGATAGATAGATAGATAGATAGATAGATAGATAGATAGATAGATAGATAGATAGATAGATAGATAGATAGATAAAAAACCAGGCCTCCGTCAGTCTTGAAAGACTATGGTATTGTGCTCGGCGCTGCATACGCTGCATGCGAAGCACAAAAGCCTGGGTTGGATTATTATGGAGGATAGGCTGTTACCCAACCAGCAAATCCCCCCTCTCTGCGCCACTGAATTAGTCCAATGGAAAGGCAGAGCCAATATGATTGGATCCAACTGCGTCGCAGAGCTGGGCTAAGGACAGGAGCTCACTCTATCTTGTGGGGCTGACCCGGGTCTCGAACCCTGGCCTCTTGGTTAACAGGCACAGCGTCTTAAATGCTTGCACCACCCACAGCCCACAATCTAAGTGCTCCAGGTGAGGTGAGCTAACTAAGTGGCGGCTCCAGTGGTGCAATCGGTTAGCGCGCGGTACTTATACAGCAGTACTTGACAAAGTTATGCCGAGGTTGTGAGATAGATAGATAGATAGATAGATAGATAGATAGATAGATAGATAGATAGATAGATAGATAGAAGTTAACGCCTTAAAGGCTGAGAAGAGGGAGAGGGCTGCTGGAGGGGGCGATGTTGGTTCTGTTTCAACTATATAGGACCCTCCCAGTAGGTTCACCAGAAGGGGTAGAGGGGCTCAGATGTTTCGGCTCTCTCCTCCAGAGTATCATCACTGGAAAGCAGTAAAGACAGCCGGAACCCAGAGGGGTCTGCAGAGGTGACCAGGGCTGAGGAGTCTCGGAAGAAGAGGGGATCGTTGGATGGTATTGCTTCTGGGGAGCAGGAGGGGGATCCAGGAGGAGTGTTTCTAGCAACTTGCCCCCCGCAGCTTGTCCTCAGTCAGACCGCATGCCCTCATGGTTGTGGAGCCTTGGACCATGTGAGAGCAGGAGCTCATCCTTGATTCACTGGCTCCTTCAACAAGGGCCAGTTACTTCACTAAGGTCGGAGAGTTCATGTGCTTCTGTCGTGATCAGGGTCTCCGGGTCAATTGGCCAGTGCCGGTGGAGAACATTTATGCATTTATGTTTCATGCTTCATCTGCATGAGAAAGGTTTGAATCCCTGGTCAGTTTCCATTTATTTGGCCACCTTGGCCTTTATGGCTTGTTTCCTGGGAGAAGCAGACAAAACCAAAAATTTTAAAGTTAAAAAAAATGTTAAAGGGATGAGGACCACTTTATCACCTGAGGCCAACATAGTTGTCCTAGATGCTCCTGCAAGTTTGCAGTTGCACAAGTTCATCTATCGTTATCCTGTCTGTGAGAATAGAGCTTGGGCAAGTCTGGATCTGGTGCATGCATCCAAATGTGAACATTCCCATTGCAGCACACGCTTGAGATCCATGCAAGGAACCGCTCTGCATGTACAATAGTGTGGAGCAGGACAGAGGCTGCTTAAGTGCCTCCTTGTGGTGACCATAATGAAACCATAAATCTCAGCATTCAGCTCTAATTATATAGCATGTCTTGTTCCATGCAGCTCTCAGAGTTTTGAACAGTGCTTCAATTTTATTACATCCCACTCTGCGGAATGGTGATAAGATGCTTTGAATGTGTTTTAATGGGAAACAATGAAATGATATTTAAGAAGGCTCTCACCAACCAGCCACGAAGCCATGAAGATGATGGGGCTGTAGTATCTGTGTGCGTGTAAGTGCAAGTATACGTTTTATTCAACTGCTCTGTATCATTAAAAGTGTCAGACAGAACAAACATGTTTATAACTGACCTACTTTCCCCGGCACCAGCAGCAGCCGCCAGAAGGGAGAAGTTAAAAATGAGGTCAAGTTTTTACAATTTGAAACAAGAGAAGAACTGGCAGAAAACACTACCTGTGCCTAGAATTAACAAACCTGATGATGTGCTGCATTGAAAAAAACATTACATCATAATGCATTAGCCAGGTCTGAGCTGCCAGTCTGGACCACATGTAGACCGCTTGATATGCATTGATTTGGTTTGATGAGGTCCCCGGCCAAATGCCTACCAAGATATACCTTAACTTAGCTTAAGGAAGACATCAACTGTGTTGCTATCTGTGTGGACCACCGAGACGAGTCATGATGTACATCTCAGAGTGAGAGGGAGAAGTCCAAAGGTGGTACCTTTGGATCACCAAACACTGGAGGTTTTTGTAATATCTGTTTATTTCCAAGAATAAAAAAAGCAGGCCTCCATCAGTCTTGAAAGTCTATGGTATCATGCTCAGCGCTGCATACGCTGCATGCAAAGCACGAAAACCTGGGTAAGATTGTTATGGAGGATAGGCTGTTACCCAAGCAGCAAATCCCCCCTCTCCACGCCACTGAATTATTCCAATGGAAAGGCAGAGCCAATACAATTGGAACGTCGCAGAGCTGGGCTAAGGACAGGCGCTCACCCTGTCTTGTGGGGCCGACCCAGGTCTCAAACCCTGGCCTGCTGATTAACAGGCACAGTGTCTTAGCCACTTTCGCCACCCACAGCCCATAAAATATTTAAAGTATTCATTATATAAAGTGTTATATAAAGTAAAGAATATAAAGTATTCATTTCCAAGAATACAAACATCATATATGAAAACTGGAAACCTACATCAGATTGCCAAAGCAGCAACGTTGACCACCACCTTCATCTTCAAGTCCATCATTCTGTCTCTGTGTCCAATCGTAAAGCTGCAGATTGCTTTACAAGTATTCGATCCTGTAACCTCTATCTGGAGTTTGCTGCATTCCAAAGCATGGAGAAAGATAGGAGGCAATTAATACCAATCAAGTTGTTTTCATTGAGGTCCTGATCATCCATTCATTGCCAGTTAGTGACGGACCATAATCCCAAGAGTGATCCTAACTAATGTTCCAGTACAAAGATAAGGGCTGTGGTTAGAGAACAAACATTACCAAAGCTCCAAATTGAGGGAACAAACATCATCTTCCCTTGAAATGATCTCCATGACTTCCATTCAACAGCAGGATGCAGCAGGTGCCCCACTGGCACAGTACAGGAAAGATGGTTAGGATTGGGCCCAAGTTTTACTGAACTTTACTTACTTCTGAATAAAACAAATAATACTGTTTTCAAACATCTTTACTTATAGCATAAAAAACCTCCAAAGAAAGTCAAATGTTTTATATTGCATACAACATATCATAGAAGACAATAGAAGGTATGATGAGTGCAACAATCCTATTCACTCAGAAGTACTACTATGTTCAATGGGCTTACTTCCATGAAACAGAGCATAGGATTGCTGCCCTTGTCACACCTTCTATTCTATGATGATTAAACCCAGTGGTTTAATCAGTAGATTAAACCCAGTATTCTATGATGATTAAACCCAGACTGTAACTGCTCAGTGAATATGCATAGGAAGGCACTATAGTTAAAAAAAATTTAAATGTGTTATAGTTACCCATCAGGAGGTTCATGTCCTACAGAATTCTAGACTATCATTGACATTGGCTAAAGCAGTGGTTCTCAATGGTTTCAGCCCATTTCAAGATGGTGGTGCCAAGTGCCAGATTCCAAGATGGTGGCAACCAACATTTTGTGACCCTCCTAAGCGAGTCCCAACACCACTTTGGGTGCAATCCAGAGTAATTACAGGGAGTCCTTGCTCCAAAGTAAGAACAATTTACTCTGGATTGCAATATGAATTTCCCATAGGTTTTTACTAGGTGGTGCCATAACTATGTCGACGTAAATGTCTCTTATATGCTCCTGTAGCTACTCTAGATTGTAGGGTTTGAGATCCATTGGGCTAAAGTATTGGCATCTTCACTCGAACCCATCATTAATTTCAACTTTCATCTCTGAAATGGTGCTTCGTTCTAAGCTCCATTTTCTCTAAAATGGCTTTTTCTAAACTGTAGATAGATAGTGGAGAGATAAACCATCCACCGGGGCCCAGTTTGCTGATGTTTTCAGTTCTGATCAGTCTACCTGAAGTTTGTTTATCCAATATAATAAAACCATATTCTTCTAGGTCTGCATAATGCATCCTGTAGCCTTGTGTTCCTTCCTGCAATGAAGTTTTATTGAGCTGCTCTTTTGTCCCAGGCAAGCCTCACAGTGGCAATGAACCAGTGCCATTTCCAGCTTAAGTGTCTGCACCATCTGGTGCACACACTGCGCATCATGCTTCCTTTTAAGCTGCAGGTTTAGAACAGCTGCACAATGAAACTGGGAATTTTTTTTAAAGACACATCTTCCTAGATTCCTTTTTCTTCTGAGATGGGCTCTGTTGTTGTTGTCATCCAACAACAGCAAAGTTTTCAAAATGAGATTGATTGATTTTTCTCCCACTGGTGGACTGAACCTGATTCTTCAAAAACAATTTGATGTGACCCAGTAGAGCAGTGGTTTTCAAATTTTCTACCTTTAAGGGACACTTTCCACATCAATGTATCTGCTGTGGAATTTGAAACATCTGCTGTGGGGTGGTTTGTAGGGATGTGAAGAGCTTCATTTCCCAACCTTTGAAATGTCACTAAACAATGTTCAGATTTTCCTCCTTAAGAGGAGAGCAAGTGATTAAGACACTGTGCCTGTTAACCAGCAGGCCAGGGTTCGAGACCCGGGTCCCCACAAGACAGGGTGAGCTCCTGTCCTTAGCCCAGCTCTGCGACGCAGCTGGAACCAGTCATATCACCTGTGCCGTTCCATAAGACTATTTCAGTGGTGTGGAGATGGGGGAATTGCTGCTTGGGTAACAGCCTATCCTCCATATTAATCTACCCAGGCCTTTGTGCTTTGCATGCAGTGTCGAGCACGATTCCATAGTCTTTCGAGACTGATGGATGCCGAAAAGAAGAAGAAATTTGCATTGAATTTCAGTCTCCCAAATTTATGTTGCTATCCATAATTTTTGGGCACATCCTTTAGTCCTGTGATACACTGGAATTCAGTGATGGGCCTTTGGCCCGATCCAGTGAAGCTCTTCTTACCTTCTTATGTTCAATTTCTAGGAGATTTGAGTAAAATGGTAAAAAAGAAAAAAAACAGTACATCCCTCTTCAGGCACAATCCAGAGTAACTACAGGATGTCTTACATCGACGTAGTTATGGCACCACCTATGGGAAAACTTTGGGAAATGCATAGCGCAATCCAGAGTAAATGCTTCTTACATTGATGTAAGATGTCCTGTAGTTACTCTGGATTGTTCTGTTCATCTCCTTGCGTCATGATTCCAGTGCAAATCAATCAGCTCCCCTCTTTTTAAAAGGAGCTCACACATGTAAGTACATCCGTTATTGACATATTGAAGGCAATATTTGGTCTGGTCCTCGATGTAAGACAATTTGCTATCTCCAGCCCTTTGCAGTTATAGTAATTTTAAAATACATTTGCAGAATCAAAGTATTATTCACTGAAATTGGAGCCTTTCTATTCATGATGTTTAGAAAGCAGCTTTCAAGAAAATAATACGGTTTAAAGCCCTTGACATTTCAGGGCCATGAGGACAATCTTCATAAACTCCATGCAATCTACAAGCTTAAAACAACAATTTCACACCGTATATATCTTTCTCTGGATTTTTTTTTTTGGCAAGCTTTGTGATTACAATTGTAAATCTCTGAATGCAAAATTCAAAGCCGAAAGATATACAGCACATTTATTTATTCCAGGGAAAGAAAGTCAATCATTAATTACTTTGACTTTTTTTTTTGGGGGGGGGGGGTAGTAGGAATGAAATCATGAGAGCAAGATATAGATATATAAAATGATCAGCAGTGTTGAGAAGCCATGCTGTGTGTAAATAATGTGGGGTCTTAAAAGTAGAGGGATTGGAAATGTAAAGGAAAGGTGCGGTACTCACTGGTCAATATCACTGTGTCAATTTGCATATCATCTTGTCTCTCCTTTCTAGTCATCGGGACCCATGGCTGGGACTTGTCGGAATAAGGGCAGACAGAGCAAAAACTCCAAAGGGGCATCGAGGAAGCCTCGTCAGCTTATCTTTTGCAGTCAGCGAGCAAAGTAATTGCAGGGGATGCCATTAAGAAGAGGTCGACACAATGTGTCGCAGTGGTTTAATTCCTCCTTAATAGTAGTGGTGCAATATCGGAAAAAGAGCAGAGGCAACATAACAGAATGTGCTGAGCATGTTCTTGGAACATCATTCCCCCCAGCCCCTGCCTGGTTCCTCTCAAAGCTGATGTGTGGGGAACAATGGGGCTTTGTTATGGGTGTGTAGTGCGGTGTCCTTCATCTCTCTTGTCCTCCAATCTTACCTTACTTTGCTTGCCACGTAGCCCTTAGATTTCTTGTCTGTCCCTGTGCATTCTGTTGGTGCAAGAACTACTCAGCAGGTCCATTCAAAGTTGTAAAAAAAAGATATATCAAATATGGTGAGATTTAAAGTGTTCTAATGGAAAGTTTACAGGTGGGCGATGAGGGCAGCCGAGAGGGCAACCTTTCTTGATAAGTGGATAAGTAATACTGTTATAGTCTGGAGGCCACAAAAATATTCTAGCGGGTTCAGTATTATTCTGCTGCTGAGGACAATTATCTGAAACCCACCTCCAGGCTGAATCTATCAAATGAGCAATCTGTTCAGTAAAATGCATAAGAGGATAGATGCTCAATCTCTTGCACAAATCAAGTGAGGGGCTATGGGCAAAATCCAGAGTAACTACAGGGAGCCCCTTGCTCCAGTGCAAGAACAACTTACCCTGGATTCAAATATGAATTTCCCATAGGTTTTCAATAGGTGGTGCAGTAACTACGGGTGCATGTAGAGTCTCTTACGTGCTCCCATAGTTACTCTGGATTTGGGGGTATGGGACTGTGCCTTGTCACAAGCTGGTGGCAATGACAGTCCAGTCTCTCCTTCAGACTCCGAAACTGGGTGGGCCATAAGAGATGTTCAGAGAACATCTGAGATGAGTGCATTTTTAACATACAACACCACCAACATTTTGCAAAAGTAGACCCAAATTAAACAAGTGTTCATTTCCAAATATTGCAACAAGAAACGGGGCAAATTTTTTTCCCTCGAAGAAATAAATGGAGTGTGCTAAAAAAATGCAGAAAGCAATTCTTTGCTGCCCTCATTGAAATGTTGCCTGCTGTTGCAAGGAGATGGTCAGATTCCACAGATAATGTTGTGATTAGTGGATAAATTTTGTGTGTGTGCACATTAACAATTCTGCCAGCCGTAGAAATTGGATGTGTCTTGGCCGTTTTGTCATTCAGTTGTTCTCAGCGGAGCTTTTAATCCTATATAACAATTCAGATATTTTGTCTCACAATATCAACTTTTCATCTTGCATTGTTAATAACTAATTCCCTACATTCCACTCCAGCTCAGTTGCACAGTAAACAATGTTCTGTTGCCTGCCAAGGGGGAAAGTGTAACAAAGTTCTTTTAGCATGTGGGGAGAGAATATCTCCAAAACACAATGGAATAGTTTTGGAAGACATCCCAACACTGCTGGATTAACTGATTTGAAACACTGCGCAGAACTATAGTGTGGGGCCTCCTTGCCACTCTGATTTATAATATATGGTCACTCACTTCTCTCCTTGTTTAGCAAATTTAATTAAAAGTTTATTCGGCTTCTTTTCCCAATTAAATAGAAGGCCACTTGGCCACCTTCAAGAAAAATCATCAATCCATCACTCATCAATCACTCATCAATCAATCAATCAATCAATCAATCAATCCCTGGTCACGGCTGATCATTTCTAATGTGCTTTGCCTACCCAGTAAAGTCTGGTCTACAACCCTCTTTTTGGTTGTTCTCAAACTAGGATATCCCCTAATGGAAAATTACAAGTGAAATGTCCAGATTTGACAGTATGGTGCAATCCAGAGTAACTACGGGGAGTCCTTGCTCCAGAGTAAGAAAAGTTACTCTGGATTGCAACATGAATTTCCCATAGGTTTTCACTAGGTGGTGCAGTGACTACGGGTGCACATAATGTCTCTTACATGCTCCCGTAGTTACTCTGGATTGTGCCCTATCTGGATTGTGCTCTGGCACAATCCAGAGTAACTATGGGAGCACGTAAGAGTCATTACGTGCACTCTTAGTTACTATACCACCCAGTGAAAACCTATGGGAAATTCATATTGCACTCCAGAGTAACTTTTCTTACCCCAGAGCAAGGACTCCCCGTAGTTACTCTGGATTTCACCCTATATAAATTTCCTCTATGGAAGGGCCCAATCCTGTCCATCCTTCCAGCACTCATCCAACTGTGCTGAGAGGAAGGAAGCCATGGAGTCCTCCTCAAGATAAGGCAACAATTGTTCCATTACCTGAAATTTGCATTGGCATTAGAAAGATAGGATTGGGCCCTTGGTGTGGTTCAACACTCACAGGCAGGGAGGAAGGTGATGGTTGAGGAACTACAATATGCTACCTAGCTGTTGCTACCTGACAGGTGCCAGCCATGTAGCACTAGTATCTCTGGATTCCCCACATAAGTCAGAGGTGAAAGTAGGCCATGGGTGGTGAGGAGAAAGCTTGGGACATTCAATAGAAAAACCAGGGGAGAAGGAAGAGAATCCAGCGGTGAGTCTCCCAGAAGCTGGAAGTAACACAATGAATGAAGACCATAGAAAAGTAAATAGAGATCAGTGCATGTGAGAAGAAAAATCTTGACCATCACTGCGCTTATGGAAATTTTCCAGCCTCCCAATGGTTCACAAAGCTCTGCCTGGCCCCATTTGCAGCAGAAACCCTTTGAGAGGCAGATGCATGACTGAATCAGCAATTCTTTTCTCTGTGTGTCCTTAGCTTGTGACGGCCTCAATTGCCTTTGTTTTTCATCTGGGTATCCTGACGATGTCGACCTCAGATCCTCTGACACCAAGTGTCAAAAAAGCAACTCCCTGATTATGGGTGCAATCCAGAGTAACTACAGGCAGTCCTTGCTCCAGTGTAAGAACAATTTACACTGGATTGCAATATGAATTTCCCATAGGTTTTCACTATGCAGTGCAGTAACTATGGATGCATGTAATGTCTCTTATGTCCTCCCGTAGTTACTCTGGATTGTAGGGCAAGACTGTATTTGTTCCTGAGTGGCATCCTTTATCAAAGGCAGCACTCTTGACTATCAAGATGTACAATGCTGAGTAATCAACGATAAAAGCCACCGTGGAATCCCCAGCCCTGGAGAACGTGGCAGAAGGAGAAAGCAGGGTCCAGTTGTGGCTCCCTTGGCCACTGCTTAAAAGCACGGTAGTCTGCAGTTTTAAAATATTTAGCCCCTCGTTTCCTTCAGAGCCCTCGCAGGCATCTTCTTTTCCATCTCCTTACCCAGAGCAGCTGCTTTTGCTGACTTCCTCTGCCCTCTCCTCTCCTCTTTTTTTTTTGAAGCTTATCTCAATAAAGGGCTGTCTGGCAGCCTCTGAAAAGAAGAAAGAGAAAGCGAATTGAGCTGACAGCGAGTGTTTCCATCAGATAAACTAAAGTTCAAACAAGTGGAACTCTTTTCCTTTTCAAAGGCCCTCGCCTGCCTGACGTGTTCTCCTGCAATACAGACCTTTCCATTAACTCTGAATCACTGTCACTTCCTTTGTGTGTCGAGCTGAGAGCAATCCACTCAAGGTGGCCGGTTTTCCTCCAGGATAAACATCTTGGCAGTGGTCAAGAGATGCCCAGTGAGCATCAAAGTTAGGTACAACCATGATTAATCTTCTCCTCTGCTCATGTTTCTTGCCCTCCTCTCTCTCTCTCTCTCTCTCTCTCTCTCTCTCTCTCTCAGTCTTTCTGTAGGTCCATGAGAGACATCCTTCTCCATCTCTGACCAAGGATGCCAAAGAACCATAACATTCAAAAACAGAAGACAAATTAGAATCATAGAATCATAGAGTTGAAAGGGAACTAGTAGATCATCTAGTCCAACAGCCTGAATTAATTAACTCCAACCAAAGGTAAACATAACTTATGTACATTCATTACCCACCCATAATTTATTTTATTTTTATCGTATTTATATTTATTAATATATACGTATTTTTTTAATCGTATTTATATACATCAAGGGGACTCAAGGCAGCTAACGAAAGAGCATAAATACAGTAAAGATTAAAAGGATGCAATCCTAAACACACTTTCCTGAGAGTAGACCTCATTGAATACAGTAGGACTTTCTTCTGAGTAGACAGGCTGAGGATTGTACTGAAAGAAAAATAAACCAATTAAACAATAAAACATTTTAAAACATTTAAGACAATAGGTTGGGGTTTTGGGGTTAAACCAGGCCATTTAATATTTAATGACGATGACGACGACAATGATGATGATGATGATAACAACAACAACAACAACAACAACAACAATAAATACAACTTTCTTTATATCCCACCTTTCTCCCACAGGGTCTCAAGGCAGCTTTCAAAACATCCATTAAAACACCAACAATAAAATTCAATACATTAAAATCCAATACATTAAAACAGTTAAAAACAGGCAACTTAAAAAATAAATATAAATCATCTGCATTAAAACATTGCTTAAAACCATAATAAAAGAGTTGTGCCGTAGAAGTGGCAGACAAAAAAAACCCAGCAGACTAAAAAGCTCAGAAAGCTGTTTTAAATTTTAAAAAATCTAAATTTATTTACATCAGGGTAGGAGGTAAGAAAATTTAATTAGTCCTTCTGAGTATGGGGTTTTAGAAGTTGCGTCCATCGATCTTCACCAGACTCAACCTGACTCAAGACTACATTGTTGGACAGGAACAGCTGTTATTGCTCCGTAAGGTTCAGGATATCTGGACTGCTCAGCCACAAGTCAAGCCTTGCCAGCCTACCTCTTTGAGCTGGGCAGTCATCATGTGAGAGGTCCTGCATGTGAGAGTAACTACAGGGAGACCTTGCTCCGGTGTAAGAACAACTTACTCTGGATTGCAATATGAATTTCCCATAGGTTTTCACTAGGTGGTGCAGTAACTATGGATGTCTCTTATGTGCTCTTGTAGTTACTCTGGATTTGGGGGTAAGGCTGCAATCCTAAACACACTTTCCTGGGAGTAAGCCCCATTAAATATAATGGGACTTTCTTCTGAGTAGACAGGTATAGGATTGCACCCTAAAAGATTTAAAAAAACTCCTGTTTCTTGAATTTTTGGTGTTCCATTCAAATCCAATAAGCAGGAAAGGTGCTGTTTTTTTTCATTCCAGTCACCTTGTGCATCAGGCTGGTAGAGGAGCAAGGCACATATGGAAAGGTGGCAACTTTTTATTTTATTTTTCATTTCATATTATTTTGAACATAGGATTCAGACAAAACGGAGCCTTTACTCAAAAGAGAATTCAACACAGCAGTCAAAATAGCCTAGGGTGCCTAGAGAAATCCACCTCCTCCTAGAACTTTTCAAGTTCAAGTATTTGCCAGTTTGGAGGACCTGCTATGAAAACCCCTGCTATGAAAACGGAGCCTCATCTCACCCACTATTTTCCCCAAACAACATAAGCAAATTAAAGTAAAAGGAATGTACCAGTGAGCTGTAACTGCGCCCTGCTCCTTTATCAACCTCTGATGGATTATTTTGAATGCACATTGATCCATTGCTGCGCTCTCCAGTTCACTGAGCTCAAACAGATACTTTCAAACGGGAGGTAGATCCGCACACACCAAATGCTATAATTTGTGCCTGTGCTGGAGCAAATGAAACGCAGTGAGTGGGTAGCTGAGCTGAAGCAGAACAATAACAGTTACTGGGAGGGAATTAAGGAAGGTGGAGGAAAGATTTGGATAATAAAAAGGCAGGTATTTCCAATGCCAGACAAATTATTTGAAAAGTGTCGGATGCTTCAAAAGTAGGCACAGGTCGGTATCTAGTTGCTATTCCATCCTGCCTTTTAAAATAAAATACATCTTGCATTTCTTCAGGGGGTAGGGGGGTGGTGGTGGACAGCAGGAGTTCAAACCAATGTGCCATCCATCTTTTCTTGCTCTGAGATCCTCCACTCCAGGTCTACCTACTGTTCAAAATCAACTCAGTGACCAGGTGTTATACCCTACAATCCACAGTAACTACGGGAGCATGTAAGAGACATTTACGTCAATGTATTTACGACACCACCTAGTGAAATCCTAAGGGAAATTTATATTGCAGTCCAGAGTAAATTGTTCTTACGTTGGCGCAAGGACTTCCCATAGTTACTCTGGATTGCACCCATAATCTCAAAAGAGGCCCCCCAAAAATGTAGGTCGTCCAAATGTAGGACACCCAAAATGGAGTACATGGAAAAATAAAAGCTAAAAATTCTAATATGTATTTCTTTCATGTGGTTAAACACTATATTACTTCCTATTAAATTTAAAATTATTATGTATAATTTTTTACATATTTATTTTTTTCAAAAAAAGCCTATAAAAGAGGACATGTCCTGGAAAAGAGTACTTATCGTCACCCAGAATCAACTGGAGAGAGGGCCTTTTGTACCTATCCACAAGGTCTAGGTAAGGAAGCTCATATATGTTGTCCTTTGGATGCTGGGCAAAGGCTTTTTACTTCATTAGTCAAAGCTCCCTGAGTTCCCATAAGCTCGAAGGTGTGCATAACTGGCCACTGTTATAAAACTGTCGTTAGCACCTATTCTAACGCTCTTAAAGTGATAAGTGACGCTCATCAGGGTGTACAAAGAGAATATTGGAAATCTGATTCAAAAACCACATTTATTAAATAAACAATAACGGTATTGTTTATGCCAATAAAGGTATTTGTATTTGTAAATAAACAAAAAATACTGAAATTTGTAATAACAATGAGGATTGAAGCTGTAAAAAAAGGCAACCTATACAAACCTATAGTTTGTATAAGTTAGTTTAAGGGCACAATCCAGAGCAAGTTCAGCCTGTTCTGCCCTAACTGCTCTCTCCTAACTATTCTGTATCCAGAGCAGAAAGTTATGCTGCATCCAGAGAGTCAGGAAGCCGGGCTGCCCTAACTGCTGCATAGCATGCTAAGTAATTGACACATGGGGAGGACTTGCTCCTGAGGAGACACCCCTCAGATCACACTGAACAAGGAACAGCTGTGGTGCCTACAGTGGTGACACGACTATGCGCATCACCCGGTGCAGAAGTCTGTGCCTCACACCTGGGATGCATGCATCCCCCTACCTGGACTGCGCAGTTGCCAAAGTTGGCACCTGCACAGTTGTTTCTGAAGTCAACTGGCATTAGAAAGAGTACTGAGCAGGCACCATCTCTGATGCCTGTGCAGTACTTTTCTGAAGACTTTTGGCTTCAGAGGAGACTGTGCAGGCTTCAGAGTTGGTGCCTGTGCAGTACTCTTTCTGAAGCCATTCAGCTGCTGCTCCGCCTCCTGAGTGAGGCCAAATGGCTGTGCAGAGGCAGACTTGCTCTACTCTAAGGAAGTCTCCTCTGAAGCTGTTTAGCATGCTCAGTGTGTTTCTGTGCAGTGCACCTCAGATGGCCATTCAAGCCAGCTCCGCGGACAAGTGGCAGCTTCTGGCTGCTGCTCCGCCTTAGAGAAGGCCTGAATGGGCGTGCTGATGCCCGGGGCCTGAGAAAGGACAATCAAACTCCTCCGGTGCATCACCCCATATGGAGCACATCACCCAATGCAGCCCACACCAGTCTGGTGACGCCACTGGGTGCCTGCCTTACAAGGAGTCCCTGATGAGATGTCAGTACATTCTACAGTGAATACAAGGGGCTTCTTGGAGTGGCCTGCTGTATCCTGAAGTTTGTGGGTAGCCGTAGTTTGTTCCATATCCTGAGGTTGAGAGGCAGGGGTTGCAGCTAGGCTGGCCAAGACCACATATTTTTGGTCAACACTGCCATTCTTACTCGGGCCTTATCATGGACCCCTAAAAAAGCAGGCCTCCATCAGTCTTGAAAGACTATGGTATCGTGCTCAGCGCTGCATACGCTGCATGTGAAGCATGAAAGCCTGGGTTGGATTGTTATGGAGGATAGGCTGTTACCCAAGCAGCAAATCCCCCCTCTCCATGCCACTGAATTACTCCAGTGGAAAGGCAGAGCCAATACGATTGGATCCAACTGGTGTCGCAGAGCTGGGCTAAGGACAGGAGCTCACCCTGTCTTGTGGGGCTGACCTGGGTCTCGAACCCTGTCCTGCTGGTTAACAGGCATAGTGTCTTTACCGCTTGCGCCACCCACAGCCCCTATGGGTCTACTTATTACTATACCTGCTCCTGAGGTGGTATATCTCTGAGGAGCTGGAAGAGGGCATTTCTGCCTTGGAAACAGGCTTTGGATACAGAGTAACTGCTCTGCCCTAGGCAATGCTAAACATGCCCTCAACATGCCTCTCCTAAGCTGCCTAGGTTGCCCCAGTTAGGGCAGAGCAGGTCCACCTCTCTTAGGGCACCCTATCTTGCCTTGCTCTGCCCTAAGCCTTTTCCAGAATAACTGAGGTGGAGCATCTTGCACTTGCTCCACCCTAGTCGTAGATAGGGCAACCCAAGAGCTCTTATGTGGACAGATTAGTTGCTCTGGATTGTGCTGTAAGTTAGTTAAAGTTGTTAGTTATTAGTTAGTTTATAGTTGTATAAGTTAGTTTATAGTTATATAAGTTCGTTTATATAGTTTGTATAAGTATAGTTTGCAAAAGAATCAAGGAGGATCGAAGTTGGCGTTTTTGGCCATGGGGGTCACTACTGCACCCCACACATGCGGCTGGAAAAATGACTAGGGGGGTTTCAGACAGCACCTGGAAATAGGAAGGTACTAGGAGGGGCAGGCCTCTTGGCCATCATGGTGCAGAGAGGGAGCAAAAAAAAATCTCATGGAAAAAATTTTGCAGCTTAGATTGTCCTAGGGCTTTTAATAAAAGTGCTCAGGTATTTCAACATGTTTTGGTAAGGTTTTTAGAAATTTTCTGAAGGGGTTGCATTGGTTCAATGGTTAAAGACACTGTGCTTGTCAACCTGAGGGTCGGCAGGTTAGCGGTTCGAAACCTGGGTACTGCATAATGGAGTGTTACTTGCCTAGCAATGGTCATCCTAGCAGTCTGAAAGCATATAAAGGCAAGTAGATTAATAGGTACCACTTCAGTGGGGAGATATTAGCGTTCCATGAGCCTTTGGTTTTATTTTATTGAAATTTTATTTTCAATAGCATGCCAGTCTGGGAGTTTTGTACTGAAAGGTGATCCTGAAATTATGTAAATGTGCATATTTCTCTTCCTGAACAGGTCTTTACTATGTTTTTCAGGTCTCTCTGTCCATAACTGCATATTCCGGAAACACACCTATCCACCTTGCTTCCCACTTTTCCTTTGTCCAGTCTCTGTTTTGTGCTTTCTTTTCCCCTTCCAACTCTACCCATATTTTACATTTACTCATATTTTACCCAGTTCACCTAATTTTAAAGTTTACCTAACTTTACCCAAATAGGCCAGTACAAGTCCCAGTACAAGTTCCATGCTGGCCCGGGGGGTTCACATAAGTGACATAAAAGTTAGCCCAGTGGACTGATATGCACCAGCCTTCCCATACCACCAGACAGGTGAGTTGTGCTGGCCTAAACTGGTTATGAATGCAACCTCCATTTGGCAGCAAAAGGCATTTACTCTCCTAACAAATTGCTCCCCAAACACAAATGGAGTATCAGGTGCACCATGTGCAGGCCATGACTCTGGCCGTCCGACTATAACAGGCTACAAACTCTTGTGCTTTTTATGTTCTATTTTTTTTTTTACTTTCTGCTGTGCTTTCTACAAAATCTTTGCATTCTGAGTGGCTCTGAGTCCAGGGGTAGGAACAGAGCAGATGCCGTGACCCACTCTGATAGGCTTGGGAGAACCAGACATTCTCACCAAGAAGTGAAACATAGGGTGCAATCCAGAGTAACTATGGGGAGTCCTTGCTCCAGCGTAAGAACGAACTTACTATGGATTGCAATATGATTTTCCCATAGGTTTTTTACTAGGTGGTGCCGTAACTACAGGTGCACGTAATGTCTCCTGCGTGCTCCCATAGTTACTCTGGATTGTAGGGATAGTACTCTTCAGTGGATAGCTAGGATCTCTTCCTATGGGAGGGAAAATAAGAAAAACCCACATGGTCAGATCAAGCATCCATCTATCCAGCATTTAGTTCTCACAGTGCACAATCCTAACCAATTTAGGTCAGTACAATTCATCCATCTCCCTGTTCCCGCAGTGGTGTGGGGAGGCCGGCACATGTCTGTGCACTACCTCTCCATGAATGGCACGGAAGTGCCTAACTGCATGTTTATTACATCCTCAAGCTAGCATAGGCCTAGTTCCAATCAAACTAGAAAAATGCAGTAAATTATTGTGTGTCTCTACCTTATCCATATCTGCAAAATCTGCAACGATTTGCATCATCAAATCTGCATCATGGCTTGTTCACTTTTGCATGTTTTCTATTTTGTTATTAACAAGCAACTAGGGAGAAGTGGGCACAAACTTCTTAAGTACAGGCATTCCCGGTGAAGAATTTGAGCCTGAGAGTGGATCAAGTAATGCATGCCTTCATTATTATCTCTGGGCAGCTTCACATCATGGATGTCTATCTTTGTCCCAATAATCTCTGATAATCCCCCGCTGGCCTTTTGGTTTTAAACATCTGGACAGCCTTATGGTTTGTGAGAATTAAGCTTCTATACAAAGGATACCAGTCACTCCAAAAGAGACACAAGCAGACCCAATAGCCTTTCAAATAAATAGGCTTTCTCTGAAACATTAACTTTTAGGGTGTGGAAAGGAGACAAAGTAATTGTCCTTGATTCTAAAAATGAACTTCATTCTCTTAGGATCTTAAACTCAAGGTAATGCTTTTGCTGCACAAATAATCTCAAGGCATTTAATGGGACCATTACTGGAGCGAAGAATGAGACGGCGCATAAATAGCAACTTGTGGAATGAGATGCACCAAATGCTCTCCTTCCCTCTCCATCCCCCATCCTTGTTTTGTAGGAAAGCACAATTGGGCCTCGGGTGGATGCTTTTCAGCCTGTAATAATGTTGTCAGCATTGTCATTGAAATGGCGAAAGGTGCCATTTAGGGTAATGCGCTTGCATCCTAATCTGCAAGAGTTTCCAATTGTTGTTGATGCTGGAACTGAAAACAGAGGAGAGGATCAAAATCACTGTTTTTATTTTAAAAAGAAACACACACACAAAACATGTGCATCGCACAACGTGACTGTGGCTCAGAGCCTTTTTGGAAGGCCAACACTTTCAGAGCGACAGATACATGGAGGCAAAAATAGTTATACCTTTACAGAAATCATCATGTTGCACAATCTCACCCATTATACTAAACCTTTCAGGATCTTCAGATACTTGTCAGCCTCTAAATACAACCAATGGCATGCGATTATGTGATTCAAAATAGAAAGTGCCTGTTGGGATTAAAAAAAAAGAGAATTCTAATGCATATTTATTCAAAGAAAAGTGGCATTATTACTATGGCACAGCACTGAAAGATTTGAATGGGGAATTTAAATCAACCTGTCCCACAACATCTATTTGCACTCCTTATATCATCAGCTAAGTAGGCCACAGATTTCTTGCTACCCCCTGTGCGCAGTTCCCTACCCGGAACAGAAACTTCCAGAACACAACCAGTTGCGCTCAGCTGTCTTCAATTTCCTTTAAAAGGCAATTAAAATGTCACATGCAAATCTTAAATATTGGTCAAATGCAGGTGCAACACTAGATCAGAAGTTTGAAGTCTCGTTGTGTGATTCAGAGTTCCAGTCATATATGATTCCCATGGTTGGGCTACAGCAGGAATGAGACAGAAAGCAGTTGTGAAGATCAAACAAACCCTACAATCCAGAGTAACTACGGGAGCACATAAGAGACTTTACGTGTACCCTTAGTTACAGAACCACCTAGTGAAAACCTATGGGAAATTCATATTGCAACCCAGAGCAAATTGTTCTTACACCGGAGCAAGGACTCCTCGTAGTTACTCTGGATTGCACCCTAAGTGGTGCAGTAACTATGGGTACACGTAATGTCTCTTGCTTGTTCCTGTAGTTACTCTGGATTGTAGGGTTTGTTTTTCAGGGAGCCTGACTGTGGCATGTACTGTAGCCCTCCTCCTGCCCTTTGGAGCCAGTCATATGCCTTTGTTCCCCCCCCCAACCCAGAAGGACTCCAAAGGGGAGGACAAGGACCTAAAGCCTGCTTTTCACCCCTCTAGCTATGCTACTGAGTCCATGTGAAGTTGGGACACAGGAGGAAAGAGCTTAGCATGGCCTGAGGGCATCCCTGAATAGTTCTTGTCAGCTATAGGTAGGATCGACATATGTCCCCCAAAACAGGGACAGTCCCAATTTTGAGGGATTATGCACACGTACTGGCAAGTGTGACAGAGGCTTCTGTCCTGATTTTGTGGAAGAGAATTATGCCAACCCTAGCTATAAGGTGACCATATGTCAGAACCACAAAAGAGGACAAGGTCTCTCCAAAAAAATTTAGAACACCCAAGCAAAATGTATGGTGTGACAAAATGAAAGCCAAAAACACTGATATATGTTGCTTTCAAGGGGATAAATCAAACATTATATTAAATTATTTAAATTATTATTATTATTAAAATTATTATTACTTAAATACTTAGCGCAGTTCAAAGAAGTGGATGCCTCTTCAGCTAGGCTAGAACTTTATGTACCCCAGACTACTCCATCCTAAAGAGGGACAGGATGCAAATCATAAGAGTAGGCTGGGTATCCATTCTGCATCCAAGGTGTCAAGGAACCCCACCAAACATCCTGAGACAATCCCTACAATCCAGAGTAATTACGGGAGCACGTAAGAGACATTACGTGCACCCATAGTTACTACATTATCTAGTGAAAACCTGTGGGAAATTCATATTGCAATCCAGAGTTATTTGTTCTTATACCGGAGGAAGGACTGCCCGTAGTTACTCTGGATTGCACCCAATGTGACGTAATATATCATGAAGAGTTAGGAGGGTTGAAAGATTGGATCGTTTTTAAGGGGACTCAGTGATGCAACCCAGGTTGTGCAAGGCTTCAGGGATCTTCTTGTACACCGCTTGCTAAAGATGAAAAGCCATAAGGCTATATAGCACATTTAATACTTAGATGGGAAGAGTTCTATGCTAAACTGGCAGGAGGCATCAGTATCACCTGGACACAGAGATAGCTGCCTGGACATACATGTGGTGGCCCCAAATGGATGCTGCTATGCATACTTACTCAGGGCGCAATCCAGAATAACTACAGAGAGTCCTTGTTTTGACATAAGAACAATTTACTCTGGATTTCAATATGAATTTGCTGTAGGAGGATTTCCTGCTGAAGGCAGGCAGGGTGACCAGATGCCAAACCCTAAATTCTTGAACCCCAAGGCTAAAATTCCTAATCCCAGGCCAAAATTCCTACCCGCTGAAAAAAATTGCCAAAAAATGTATTTTTTTGTTTTTGTTTTTCTGTTTTTTGACCATAACTTTTGATAGGAAGGAGATATCTCCAAACTTTTTGCACTGGATTCTGCTCTTCAATACAAATCCAACAACATATGGCATGATGGGGTACTGTGTACTATCACAAAGTTTCAAAATGAAGCCAAAATGTAGGGCACCTGGACAGGAGGCTAAAAATCCGGACAAATCCGTGGTTTTCTGGTCATCTGCTCACCCTGCAGGCAGGGGATTGGACTAGATGACCTACTAGGTCCCTTCCAACTCTATGATTCTATGGGCACAATCCAGAGTAACTATGGGAGCATGTAAGAGACTGCACCACCTAGTGAAAACCTATGGGAAATTCATATTGCAATCCAGAGTAGCTTGTTCTTACTCCGGAGCAAGGACTCCCCATAGTTACTCTGGATTTCATCCTATGATTCTAATTTCTCATAGGTTTTCACTAGGTGGTGCCGCAACTACATTGATGTAAATGTCTCTTACTGCTCCTGTAGTTACTTTGGATTGTAGGGTTATTGCAATACTGCTGTTATTGCAAAAATGAACTCTGGATCGTCCCCACAAAGGAAACCAAAGTAGGTCTCTTGAACCAAGCTGATATCTTGGATGTAAAGTTCCAAAGATCCATCTTTAGTCTCATATTTTCTGAACACCTTTCACATGAGTAATATTTCAGAAGGTGAGCACTGGCTGGTAAGGTATGTGATTGGAAATTAATGGAATGAGAGGTGATGCATTTTTCTAGGGTGTGCTCAATTCCGAGATCAGGAGAGAGCAAGCGCTGTCTTGAGTCGTCATGCACTGGCTTGAAACCGATGAGTGAGCATTTACACAAATGCCCACCTCTGTCAGCTTGGGGAACATGCTCAGATTGTTAAGCAGGGACACAGAGCGTATGCGCTGTCAGACTCGGTTCTGTTGTTTTGCTTCAACATTTTCCACTGCGCATGAACCACACGTAAACCGTGCTCCGAATCAGCTCATTTTTACAACTTTAATGAGTGGCTGACTTTAGGGAGACAACGACGGGCATTAAAGAAATGTCACTGTCTATCAGCATAGTTCAAATCGTAACACTAATATGATGAATTGATAGAAAACTTCTCTCTCCTTGAAAGTTATAGACAGCATTGCTCGCTGTGCAAGGGCCATATTAAAAATGCCAGCTGGCAATGGCCGGGGGCACTTTCCTCTGATGGAGGACGGAAGATGTGCGTTTCCCCTTCATATGAGTTATTAGATGAAAAGCATACGCACCGCTCTGTCACGCAAGGTTTCTCTCCACTTTCATGACACATGTGCCGCAGCTCTGAGAGCAAAAAAGTGGAAGAATTGAAAACAAAGACACATACACACACATACATACACACACACACACACAGAGAGAGAGAGAGAGAGAGAGAGAGAGAGAGAGAGAGAAAATCCTGCCTGGAATGTGCCAACTGGTGCATGCACAACAGTTTTGGGCCATGCACATCTCGGAGGTGACAGGCTAACCCCCGCACCAGGTGATGAGCACTATCCTGTCGCCACTGACCAGTGAAGAGGCAAATGCCTCCATTTTGCTCCCATTACCAAGAATGGCTCTGAAAGGAAGAGGGAGTCTGCACAATGCTGTGAGGCTCCCTCCAAAATATTGTGCTTTGCACACCCCTCTGGCTATGCCACTTCTTGTATCCCACCTATTGTAACTTGTACCCCACCTGTTGTAATTAGTTCCAGGAGCCAATGAAGACAGATCAATATAAAAAAAAACTTTATGATCATTAAAACTCTAAATCAGAGAATTAAAAAATTCAACTCAGGATATTCAACTTTATTCAGGAAATAAAGTATGAGATGAGATCCACTGCTGATTCCACCCCCTCCTGGGGCCTGATCTGCCCACCCAAACCCTTGCCTGCATATAAACACGTGTATTTTTAAGAGAACCCAGTGAAATAGCTCCCCAAGCAGGGCTGGCCTTGGAAGCTGTGAGATCAGACACTGAAAATTGGCTATGCAGGATTATATCAAGAACTCAAGCAAGACAGGATGATTAACCCTTACCTCACCCATCAGTTGTTCTCTGCAAATGATCATCAGAGTTGCTTTTAATCCCCACCCAATAGGGAATCTTGTCGAGGAGAGGGTTGCACGGAAAACTATGATTAATATGCACAAACTAAGGTTTGTGTTACCTGGTGTGGAAGGCCAGCACATCAATCTCCTCCCATGCAGTGGGCGATGTACCATTGCCCTGCCCTGCTGTGTTTTTTTTGGCGGTAACTTTTGATAGAATAAAGATATTTCAACATGATTTGTTTCATTGCATTCTGCATGAAATAACACATCAAAATGATATATAACATAGTGGTCTTACGCCCTCCAGTGACATCACTCAGTGTGTCCTACACCTCCTGCACCCCCCCAACATCAATGGTCAAGTACCTGGTCTCTGGTTATCTTCTACAAAAGTCCTTCCTTACCCTAAAAGGAGATCCCCCTGTTTCCTTCAATACAAGCTGTGGAATGTGTAGCTCCAGAACGTTTTTGACTGTGGATTTCCAAGGCCATTTTATTGCTTCCATTATTCCTCCGATGTACGTGATTGCTATTATTTGATTACTGTCTATTCATTTTCATGCACACTTCACATTTCCTAGACCTGTGGAGAGCCAGGAGGCTAATATTTTTTAATCAATGAATAACGATGAAATATACTTTCAAAACTTGCAACGGCATTTCATGAAAGGTTTAAAGGATTTTTTTTTAACGTTTGGGGATTGTTATTGACTGCAACAGTCATTGTTTGTCCCCAGGATCTGGAATAAACAGGTTTTCCACATGATGGTTCAATTTAGCAATCATGGCTAAGCAGCCATGGACAAGCCTGTCCTTAACGAACTTGTCTACTTAAAGCCCATGAACAACTGTAAACTCTGTTGTGTGGATTCCAAAAATTTATAGCGCATTGTGTAAAACTTGTCTTCCATCTGGTCTTAAGTGTTCAGAAAAACTTTCACTGTCCATCCACAAAGCCTGCTTAGCTGGTAAGCGTCTGAAGATTGGCATGGCGTGACCTCCTTTGTGCACTTGTTTTTTCCTACTGATGTACAAAACAACAACCTAGCAAATTCTCACCTAAAAGTGATCACACCTGACTAAGGAGTGAAATGTTTTTTCTTTAGGTTAGTGCTGTGTGAGTTTGCAAAGGAAAAAGCAATGCTTGCAAATATTGTTTTCCTACCTTTTGTCAACACAGAAACACACAGAGATTGACTTTAGTATCCATGTGGCGTCTGTTCCTGAACCTTCCCATGGAGACCGAAACCTAGAATCATAGAATCACAGAGTTGAAAGGGACCTAGTAGGTCATCTAGTCCAACCCCCTACCTGCAGCAGGATAACCTACTGATAATAGGGTCCAGTAGGGCTCTGGACATGACCTACATGCTATTTCTTTAAGATGGATTTGTTGCCTTTCACCCCTCAATCCAGAGTAGCTATGACAGGTCTTCCAATGATATAATAGACATTTTCGTCGACGCAGTTATGGCACCACCTAGAGGAATCCTACGGAAAATTCATAGAGTAAATTTTTCTTATGTAGACGCAAGAACTGCCATAATTACTCTGGACTGAGCTCTCAGTCAGAGTTCCCTCTCAGCTCACAACCATCACACACTGTTGAACCTCTTTTGAGAATAAAGAATCATTTTGTTTGATGGGAACCCACCAGTTCATCTAGTCTAACCCTATGCCTGTAGCAGGAAATCCTCCTAGAGCATCTTCAGTAAATTACTTTTGGCCTCAGCTTGCAGATCTCCAATGAGGGAGAGGCCAACTTTGGCAATCATGTTCCACTGGCAATCATGTACCACAGCCCAACTGCTTGGATATGGGAATTTCTTTCTGAAATCCAACCTGAATTTCTTTTCTTGGAGTTTCTACTCATTGGATCGAGTTCTCTCAGGCAGTTAAGAACAAATAGAATGAAGATGCTTTGTTAGATATCCAAATGCTAGATACTGCCCTTCATCCATCCATGAATCCATCCATGAATCCATCCATCCATCCATCCATCCATCCATCCATCCATCCATCCATCCATCCATTCATTCATTTGAACCAACTGTTCCTCCGCTGGTGGCCAAATGTGGTGAAGACCCTTCTCTGACATTGGAGGTTCCCAGCTTTCTGTAGGAAGCAGGCCCTATAATTACAACAAATAGGTCAAACATTCTGCCATTTATGACTACTGTAGATCAAATACAAGATTTTTTTAATTTTTATATTTTAATTTGACATTCAACAGTTTGACCGTAATAAAGGTTTATTATTATTCGACAGTTTATGTCTTCTTGTATTTTTTTTTCTATAGCTTGTTTTGTTTGTTGCTCCTTATGAATTTAGCAGACTTAGCTGTGATTACAGCGGAACACTTTGATACTGGATTTCAATTTGCAATTGAAAGCATTTACGGAGCCCTGTGTGAAGGAATTAATATCCGCCGAACAATTTCCCTAAGTAGTACATTGATTTTTTCCCCTCCTTTTTTACAGTACAGATGCCAAGAAGGCAAGAAAAAACACATTAACATTACTATTGTGGTAAACAGATAGGTGAATAAGAACTAAAATATTTGTTGTGCCAGCAAAATTATAAGCAATGTTCAGAATGGCTCATTTTCATCATTATTTTATTGCATTTCAATCCACTGCAGTGAGATTATTTTGAGATGATTCTGAGCAACCGTCTTAATTTACAGAAGAGGACTTTGCTGAAGCAGATATTCTATTCCTAGGACAACTTGGGAAAAATAATGCTGTCTTATTTGTTCTCTATGCATATCTTTTGTGTGTGTGTGTTTGATTTAATTACACTTTTAATGCTGACCTGCTTGCCTAAGAATCGTTACATTCACAGATGCCGTACTGTTAATACAAATGATGGTGTCTGCATCAAGTGCAGAAAAAGACAGTGGCAAATAGTGGCCCATCACTGGCAAGTGGGGGTTAATGCGCATGGGGGATGTAGTGCATGGGGGATGTTGCCAGTGGTGGGCTCCAGCAGGTTCGCACCTACTCCACAGGACTGTTTGTTAATGAGAGATAGGACATATAAAGTTTAAAAATAGCCATTTAAAAGTGGCTGCCAGATGGGCATAAAACCGGTTGTTAATTTCTTTGAATTCCATCATTGGATGTTGCGCATGGGGGATGATGAGCATGAATGATGAGGGATGTTGCACATGGCAGGTTGATGCACATTGGGGGGTTGATGTGCATGGGGCAGCAGTGGCCCATCAGGTCTGCTGCTGATGGACCTGGTGGTACCCTTACCTGTCCTTTCCTATGTGAGGGCTCTTTAATCAGAGCAAGAAATGCACAGCACACTGAGAGGACTCCTAATGCGCCCTGCATGTCCTGCTTTGTGTACAAAACTGGCAGGGAAGAAAGCACTCGATCGCTGGATTACAAATCTCAATTTTGATATCTGTGCAGCAATCCAGCCCAGTGGCGTAACTAGAAGGGGTCCAAAAGCATTAAGTAAATCCCATTGTAGTCAATGGAGATTACTCCCAGGAAATTGTAGATTGCATTGTAGCCCATGTGCTTTGTAAATTGTACCCCTTCTGGTTACAACTGGGAGAAGGAGCCCCTTGTATTCTGCGGTAAGGCTCCCTGCAAGACTTTAGGCTACAATCCAGAGTACCATAATTACGGGACCCTTTACACCGATGTACCCTACAATCCAGAGTAACTACGGGTGCACGTAAGAGACATTACGTGCACCTGTAGTTACTGCACCACCAAGTGAAAACCTATGAGAAATACATATTGCAATCCAGAGCAAATTGTTCTTACACTGGAGCAAGGACTCCCCGTAGTTACTCAGGATTGCACCCGTAGTTACAGTGCCACCTATGGAAAACCTATGGGAAATGCATAGAGCAATCCAGAGTAAGTGCCTCTTACATCTTCTCATAGTTACTCTGGATTGTAGGGTTAGGCTAAAATCCAGAGTAACTACAGGACCTTTTACACTGACGTAGTTACAGTGCAACCGATGGGAAATGCACAGAGCAATCCAGAGTATGTGCTTCTTACATCTTTCCGTAGTTACTCTGGATTGCAGAGCCTGTGCTTTGTACCTTACCCCAGTCAGTCACAAATAAAGAGCCGGACACAAGTGCTGGATTGAGGGCCACTTTTATTAACTATTTAACATCTTAGAAATAAACAGGGACTGCTCTAAAATAGCCGTGCGGTCTAAGGGGATGCGGCTCTCCTCATATTTCCCCATCCAGATGTTAAAGGTGGTAAAGGGCGTTCCCAGCCTGGCTCAGGGCATTTCTTGAACAGAGTTCAAGGATGCCCGTCTTTGCCAACCCGAAGGTCAAGGTAGCCGGACGCGCAGCCGCCGGCTGTCCGGCCAGACACTGCGCCTAGGTTTCCCATCCAGGTAAGGGGGTTCGTCAGACTTACCCCCGGAGCCGGAAGAGCATCTCAGGGTGCTTCCTCACCCCCAAACCCTTGCTACCTAAGGCTGCACACCGAGGCCTATCCTGCCTACTACCGCACGACTCCTGCCAAAAGTGACCGGGCTGAAAGCCAATTAAAGTTAACTCTCTCCCTCGTACAGCTCAGGGTAGGCGAAAAAGAATGCCACCAATGGCCAATCAGGTGGCATACAAAAAATTCCTACCCGGCCCCGAAGTGACCAGCTAATCCTAAGTTGTACCAAGGGAGGGAGGGTAGGGATGCTTGCCAGAGCCCGACTGCAGATCCCCAGGCAAACCCACCCGGGAGAAGTCTGGCTCCGCCCCCTCCAGCCCTCTAGCAGCCAATGGCTGCATTGCCTTGCACTTGCCCGGCTCTGCACAGTGCCTGCAGAGGGGCAAAGGGAGCCCACGCTGAAGGCGCCCAGGCTCCATTCTCTGGCTATGCCACTGATCCAATCCCTTTGCTTCCTCACCTTCTTATAGCCTCATGAGGAGAAGGGGCAAGGTAAGAAGGAAACAATTTTAGGTAAGTACACATTATTCCCAACAGCTTCAGCAGACCCTGTTTAAACTAAACATTTTCAGGATTTTGTTAAATGGCAGAAGCCCTGGAAAAATCAGGACTAAACATTATTTGCTTGGTCAACAGTTTTCTCCATCCCATTCCTGCTGAGAGATGGGCTGGAGAGAGCAAGACTTTTTGATTCTCCCCAAAGAATTACACCCCAACAACTTGTTGCCCATTTTTAGGCAAGCTCTGAAAGCCATCTGATTTCTGTTGGTATTATTTCCTTTTTTAGTTTTGGCTCATTGGACAGTTGATCAAATAAATCTATATATATAAAACTGAAAAGTCAATGCCCAGCCAAAACCGCAGGGCCTAGAAGTGTGAAATTTGGGGAGGGTGTTCCTTCTGTGAAATCAGCCCTCACCAAGAATGACTGTTGAGAAAATTAACCCTTAAGTGGATGGAAAGGGTGCAATGTATTTTTGTCCTATACTTAACATTGAAGATTAACGTCCAGCAATTTGGTGCCTTGTGCCTTATTTGCTGCACTGAGAAGGAGGGTGCACTGGGGGGATGGTGCGCATGAGAGGATATTGTGCATGGGGGTTCATGTGCATGAGGGATATTGCGCATGGGGGATGATGAGCATGAGGAATGTTGCGCATGGCAGGTTAATGCGCATTGGGGGTTGATGTGCATGAGGGATGTTGCACATGGGGGATGTTGCACATGGGGATGATGGACATTTGGGGGTTGATGCACATGGGGATGTTATGCATGGGGAGGTGATGCGCATGGAGGGGTGTTGCGCATGGGGATGTTGCACATGGGAAGTTGTTGCACAATGGGGGTTATGCACATTGGGTGATGTGCAATGGGGAATAGCAATGTGATGCACCATGGGGGATGGGGGTAATTTACTCCTGCAATGTCGGTACATTTTGCTAGTACATAAATGAATTTTAACTGTCAGCTGTATTAAATCATCCCTAACTTTTGTGAAGCACCCAAAGTATGTCTTGATACAAAAGGGTGCGATATAAATTAGGAAATGAATGAATGAAATAAAAAACACTTATACCAGATTCTCAGTTGACTGATGCAATTTGCCTGCCAAAAACATCCTATTCAATTTCCTCCTTCAAATTCTTATATATACCAGTAGCTTGAGTATCCTTTGTCCACAAACTGACATGCTAAAAAAGAAATAAAAACTGAAAAACAACATTTATTTCTGCCAATTTTTTTTCCACTGAATTAGTGTGCAATCCTGTGCCTGACTACTCAGAAGTAAGTCCCATTATATCCAATTGGGCTTACTCTCAGGAAAGTGTGTTTAGGATTGCAGACTTAATGTACTGTATAAATTGCATGTCTTTTTTTTTACTCTTAAGTCCTTTTTGTGAGTGAATGCAGGTAAGCAATTGCTTTTTAGAAGCATATAAATTCAGAATGATAAATTCAAGAATGATGGTTATGCCAGACAACCACAAAGAGCCCACCAGGGTAGCTAAGATAGGGTGGATTTGCTTCTTGATGGTTCAACATACAGAAACATCTTTCATGGCCAAAAGACTTAAAGATCTTGCATTAAATTACCCTCAGGCTATGTGTATAAGGTGTCTATGAAACATATATGAATTTTTGTGTTTAGATTTCGATCCTATCCCCAAGATATCTCATTATGTGTATGAAAATTTTTCCAAAATCTCAAATATTTCTGGTTCTCCTCACTTCAGAAAAACGTTACTTGTAAAACCCTTATGTCAGAAAAGGAATTACCCTACAATCCAGAGCAACTACTGGAAGATGTAAGAAGCACAAACTCTGGATTGCTCTACGCATTTCCCATAGGTCTCCCATAGGTGACACCATGACTACGTCGGTGTAAAAGGTCCCGTAGTGATTCTGGATTGTAGCCTTACTGTCCTATCTGATTCTGGATGTAGCATTTAGCTGCTAGCTTTTAGTGTTCTAGATCAGCACCTGCTGCTTAATATGGGTTGGCCGGACACCAGGCAATGATATAGATTTGTAGAAGTAAGTAGAACTTTACTTACTAGTACATTACTACAATATCCCCCAATGGGCTTATTTGGAGCTGTGCTTGGTCCCATTCAGGTTCAAGGGGGTATGTGAAAGCAATTTGTCAAATATAAAAACTCACAACAATATCTTTTGCTCCCATTGGTGCCATTCTGATTCTGACATTCACCTCCATTATGCTCCCCTGCCCAGAATTGCTCTAAAGGAGAGGGGCTGCTTGTGATGAGGTTGCCTGCAAAATCTAGAGCTTTGCACCCCCTCAAGCTATGCTACTGATCTGAAAAACAACAACATTTTTGTTAAGCTCAACTTCCCAGTTCAGTGTCCTTGGAGAGTCATCACCAATGTTTCCAGAAGCTCAATATTAAACAAAACACAATCGTATGAGAAGAAGATGTGGCTGGTTAACGGGAAACAGCACAACTGGCAACATGTTACCATCTTGAAATATTATTTTGAAAAACCTTTGGGGGGTGGGGGAAGATAAGCAGCACAATCCTCTGCTTTTTCTTGGAAGCCCCACTGAGCTCAGCAGTGCTCACTGTCACATCATGCACAGAACTGCAGCATAATTTGGTTAGTTTATGCCAATGCAAAAGATCTCAGGTTCTGCCCTGGCACACGGGGACTATGAGACAATGCCTTCCCTATAAACGTCAGCAGTTATTTTTATTTATCGCCCTCCTGCACTAATCAGAACTCATGGGGCCCTTGCCAAGCGCAGAGCAGAAATAAAGAAAAATGTGATGGTCTCTATGTTAGCAAAACTGGAGATTACTTTCCGCTGACGCACCAGGTATATATTCCAAAGGAGCAGCTAGGTTAGCCCGAAGCAGGTAACATGAAAAGAAGTCTTGCGGCACCATCAAGAGGAACAGATTTCCCATGGAGTCCGTTTTCGTGGTATGTGACCCACATGGTCAGATATGCCTCCAAGAAACTCAAACCACAGTCATTTCCCTCTTGGAACAAAAAAGGTGGGATACAAAACAAATCAAATTGTATCTACGAAAGAAAGAGAGAGAGAGAGAGAGAGGAAGGAAGGAAGGAAGGAAGGAAGGAAGGAAGGAAGGAAGGAAGGAAGGAAGGAAGGAAGGAAGGGATGGAGGGAGGAAGGGAGGGAGAGAAAGAGAGAAAGAAAAAGAAGGAAGGAAGGAAGGAAGGAAGGAAGGAAGGAAGGAAGGAAGGAAGGAAGGAAGGGAGAGAGAGAGAGAGAGAAAGAAAAAGGGAAGGAAGGAAGGGAGAGAAAGAGAGAAAGAAAAAGAAGGAAGGAAGGAAGGAAGGAAGGAAGGAAGGAAGGAAGGAAGGAAGGAAGGAAGGAAGGGAGAGAGAGAAAGAAAAAGGGAAGGAAGGAAGGGAGAGAAAGAGAGAAAGAAAAAGAAGGAAGGAAGGAAGGAAGGAAGGAAGGAAGAGAGAGAAAGAAAAAGAAGGAAGGGAGAGAAAGAGAGAAAGAGAGAGAGAAAGAAAAAGAAGGAAGGAAGGAAGGAAGGAAGGAAGAGAAAGAGAAAGAGAAAGAGAAAGAGAAAGAGAAAGAGAAAGAGAAAGAAAAGGAAGGAAGGAAGGAAGGAAGGAAGGAAGGAAGAAAGAAAGAAAGAAAGAAAGAAAGAAAGAAAGAAAGAAAGAAAGAAAGAAAGAAAGAAAGAAAGAAAGAAAGAAAGAAAGAATGGTACCACTGTATTCCACTTTCGTCAGATCCTACCTGTAATATTGCTTACAGTTCTGGGAGCTATTTTTTAAATAGGAGGTATATTTAAGAGTTAGTAACAGCTCGCAGCTGCTGCTTGTGGAGGTACAATATAACAACGTTCATCAATACAAAGCACCCACCTTTCCCATTGTATGTCCTTAGCCTGCTTGAATGACACAGAATATTGGCCAGAATATACGGACGCCCTTCCACACAAAGGTTTTTAAGTAGAAAGATTTAAGCCACCCAGAAAAGGATGAATAGGATGGTGGCTGAAGACCATGTCCTCAAGGACAGTTTGATGAAACTGGACATGTTTATTTTGGAAAAAAGATGGTTAAGAGGTGGCATGATAATTGTGTACAAAGATCTGAAGGAAGAATAGTGTAGATTTGCCTTTGGTTGATCTGGAGTGTAAATAAGTTTACATTACAATAAAAGACGTCCTGGTTAAATGGAAGAACTTCCTGACAGCACAAAATGCCCAGCAGTGGAATAGCCTAACTTGGAATGTGGTGGATACTTCATCATTAAACAATAATAAAAGCTTTAGGCTAAGCTCCAGTTAGGTCAGCCTAAACTCTGACATAAGTCCTGTTCTGACGTAGGGGTGTTGCAAAAGTGCCATAAGGCACTTCTGCACCACCCCTGGTGGTAGTGGTGGGGGTTAGGCCAGTGCCCAGGCCTGTGCTTGCCTCCCTACATCTCCACAGGAAGGGGAAAACCAATGAGTTGTGCCAGCTTAGGTTAGGATTACCCATAGTTTCTTGAAATTTAAGTTTTGATTGCACTTTGCATTTAGCTTCTGGCCCAAATAAAGTAACATTGTGCCCGATCTTTCATTAACTCTGTCAGTGAAAGTACAGAAACCACAATTCCACTTATCCCAACTCTTTAACTATTCCGATCATGCCCCTTGCAAAGAGCAAGTTACACTAATTGATTAATAATATGCAGATGTAACTGTCTGACTTGCTAGAGATAATTTTAAATTACAGCAAAACTCAGGGCGATAATGAATTGTGGGTTCCTCGTGGCAGGACAGCAGAATATTCTTTGCCCAACCAAGAAGGAGACAAGTATAGCCTTCTGTGACCACATTTCACTTAGTTCCACTACACAAAGTCCAGAGAAAGTTTTTTTCTCCTTACAGGGCTTTAGGGACCAGTCGTCAGCAACTTGCAAGGTCAAACATCTTCATGGCTTTCTGAATCAAACACTTGGGTCTCCTTAGAATGCAGAACATAAGCCCACAGCCCCCTGGAAAATTGCATGAACTTGCCCCTACCCCATCTTGAACCAAAATTCTCCTCCAATTGTCTGCTTCTGGGGGTCTGGTCAAGTGCATGGACACACTTACCCAGGGATGAAAGCCTTCTTGGTGGTTTTCTGTTGTTGTATACTGCTTTTGGAATCATGTTGATGGAATGAATGAATGAATGAATGAATGAATGAATGAATGAATGAATGAATGAACCAACCAAATTCAACCAACCAACCAACAGTATTTATATACAACTTTTCAATGAAAAGTTCACAAAGGAGTTCAGAGAGAAAATGGATGGATGGATGGATGGATGGATGGATGGATGGATGGATGGATGGATGGATGAACCAACCAAACTTAACCAACCAACCAACAGTATTTATATACAACTTTTCAATGAAAAGTTCACAAAGGAGTATAGAGAGAAAATGAATGAATGAATGAATGAATGAATGAATGAATGAATGAATGAATGGATGGATGGATGGGTGGGTGGGTGGGTGAATGAATGAATGAATGAACCAACCAAATTCAACCAACCAACCAACAGTATTTATATACAACTTTTCAATGAAAAGTTCACAAAGGAGTTCAGAGAGAAAATGGATGGATGGATGGATGGATGGATGGATGGATGGATGGATGGATGGACAAACCAAACTTAACCAACCAACCAACCAACAGTATTTATATACAACTTTTCAATGAAAAGTTCACAAAGGAGTATAGAGAGAAAATGAATGAATGAATGAATGAATGAATGAATGAATGAATGAATGAATGAATGAATGAACCAACCAAATTCAACCAACCAACCAAAGTATTTATATACAACTTTTCAATGAAAAGTTCACAAAGGAGTTTAGAGAGAAAATGAATGAATGAATGAATGAATGAATGGATGGATGGATGGATGGATGGATGGATGAATGAATCAACCAAATTCAACCAACCAACAGTATTTATATACCACTTTTCAATGAAAAGTTCACAAAGGAGTTTAGAGAGAAAATGAATGAATGGATGGATGGATGGATGGATGGATGGATGGATCAACCAAATTCAACCAACCAACAGTATTTATATACCACTTTTCAATGAAAAGTTCACAAAGGAGTTTAGAGAGAAAATGAATGAATGAATGAATGAATGAATGAATGAATGAATGAATGAATGAATGAATGAATGAACCTTCAGGTCAAATCATTCTGCATATATGGCCGGGTTGTCTAATGAATTGTTCTCCAGCCTTCCTTGCTGGAGAACAAAGATGTGCTATTTCAGTTCTGCTATCACCATCCTTTCATCCCACATCTAATATTCTGCCTACCACCAAATCCTGAAGGAATATTCACATTTTTGAAGTATATAATGGCATCATATATTCAAGTTGTTTAGCTCCTGTTGCAGAATCGAAGCAGATCTGGCTTCCTATTGAAGTCAGGTCTGCCCTATATATAAATCAAGTATTGGCTGAAGAAGAAATTTGCCAAATGTGGTGTTGGGCCCATGTGGTGCTGGAATTTTTATAAGTCACCAAGCAGAAACCCTGGGAACCTCATGAGCGGGGTTGGGGGGGAGGTGATAGTCATCAGCAATTTCCCCCACTATTTGAAGAGATTCCTCTCCAAAATGTGGAGGTATCATTTGTTCTCATGGGCACAAGTCCAAGGGGGAAGGGATGTTCAAAAAGAGGAGAGAGGAATCTGGGACGCACCATGGTGCCAGAAAGGATCTACCCATCCTTCAACCTCCTCACTCCCATTCCTTCTCTCCCCACACCCATTCCACTCCTCCCCCCATATCCCTATAATGCAAAACCTGCCAAATTCAGTAATCTTATTTAAATGAGTGCATGAGAGCAGGGCTGATTCTGGGTGCACATGGATAAAACTGAGGCTGCAATCCTAAACTTCAGTTAGGCAAGAATAAGTCCCAGCACAAGTCCTATGCTACCCTAGGGTGTCATAAAAGTGCTGTAAGGCATTTCTGCACCACTGATGGGAGAGTTAGGCCAGTGCACAGGCATGCACTGGCTTCCCCACACCACCACAGGGAAGAGGGAGACAGGTGAGTTATACTGTCCCAAATTTGTTAGGATTTCATCCTTATTCCGTTACCATTTTTGAGACAACAGAGTCTCAGTTCAGAGATGGTCTCTCGCTCAGCATTATATCCCCTTCAGCCCATCTCTTCTGCCTTTCTGTATAACTGTTCATTCATTCCCTCCAATTAATTTTTCTGCATCCTTGTCAGTTTAATTGCTTGCATTCTCTTTTCTCTTCCAGTTTATTTCCTCTGGTCCACCCCCACTGCAATTGTTTCGGTTTTACAAGATTTGTTTGACATTTTCACATTATTTAAGCACTTGGTATAAATATGCTTTATATTTAAAGTGGCTGCTGTGCTGAAATTACTAAAAGGGTCTTAGAGCCCAGTCTTATCCCGTGCTATTCCTATCCCTGTCCTATTCCTGCATCAGATGCAGCACTTCTGGCAAAGTGTGAATTGTGTGTGCTGGGGACTGGATGGTCAAGGAGAGTAAGAGCACAATCCTAATCATGCCTACTAAGAAGTAAGCCCCATTGTGCTCAATGGGTCTTACTCCCAGGAAAGTATCTTCAGGATTGCAGCCTAAATAAAAGATGTAAGCGACGGAGAATAAGTCAAGATCAAGAGTAAAAGAAATAAAAATATTTGTGACTTACCACCTTATAGGCTGCCTGGCCTCCAATCAGACCTTAACCCACCTTAATGGACCAGCGAGAGGGGTGACTCAAGCAACTCACAAATGAGGGGGAGGCAATTACCTCCTAAATTTTGCCCCCTAATTTTAGAGCAACCTAAATTTAGAGAAATTCCTCCTAAAGCCTCTTAAATTTAGAGAAAAAAATGAGATCTCAATCCTAACAGTGCCCGGGATTAGCACAAATCCCTAAACTTTAACTGGAAAAATACCATATTTATACTAATCTAACACTCGCCTTTTTCAGCCAGATTTCAGCATGAGTCCTGTGCTTACCTGGGGGTGTCACAAATGTGCAGTAAGACACTTCTCATGGGGGGTTAGGACAGTGCACAGGCATATGTCAACCTTTCCACACCATCACAGAAAGATAGGCCAGGTGAGTTAAGCCAGCCTAAATTTTTAAGGATTACACCCTTAGGCTGCAATCCTAAAGACACTTTCCTGGGAGTAAGCCCTATTGAACACAATGGAACTTACTTTTGAGTAGACACGGTTAGGATTATGCTCTTACCCTTCAATCCTGAGTAACTACGGGAGCACATAAGAGACTTTACGTGCACCCATAGTTACTGCACCACCTAGTGAAAACCTATGGGAAATTCATATTGCAATCCAGAGCAAATTGTTCTTACACCGGAGCAAGGACTCCCCGTAGTTGCTCTGGATTGTGCCCTATGTCTCCATTAGATTTGATGGATGCATTAAATTTGATGACACATTTGATTCAAGTAAATACAATATTTTGATTTTAAATATAGGTCAGTATTTAGTTTAACAGTTTATTACATTGTAATAAAAATGTAACATAGGCTGCAATCCTAACCATGTCTACCCATTGTGCTCAATAGGTCTTACTCCAAGGAGCGTGTATTTAGGATTGCAGTCATAAATCCATTGTTTTAAATCCAGTAGAGCAACTAGGTAAAAATCAAACACAAACTCATTGTCATATTATTTTTGTCATATAATTCATTGTTGTTTGCAGTAAAATTAAATTTCACACCTGCTTTGCAGCTGCGCATTACAGTTTCTAGAAAACATTTTATCTCAAGCCTTTTAAAGTAGGGGTGAGCATTAGATTTGATGGTGCATTGGATTCAATGAAATACAGTATATCTAACATAGATGCACATATATAGGGACACAGATATCCAAGTTGCAAAAATAATGCCCGCAGATGTCCAAATGTTTACAAAAACATTTGAATAGGACTCCATTGTCCAAGATGTTGTGGAAAATAGCATTGGGATTAAGAATTCCTCCTGTGATGGTGTTAAGCATTACAATAAATGCTGATTTTAATATATCTTATGCCAATCTCCCTTGGAACCTTTTCTGATGAATGGGCCACTGAACATCTGCAGCAAACGCTGCCTTCTTTGACAGCAACCATCCCTATCTGAACGAAAAGTATCTCCCCAAGTCCTTATAACAAGCTCACCTTTTAACTTTAGGAAGAGTGACATCTCCAAAGCAGGGATCCATCTGGCCAACTCTGCCAGATGTCCTGCACTCTCCATTCATCAAGGAGTTGACTCACCAAGAGGGATCGTTTCACCTTTGCTTGCTACAACTTTATACGCCAGATGTCAAGGCAATACGGGGAGTGTGGTGGGATTTCTTCGGCTGTGGAAAAGTGGGGCAGAGACGTTCAAAGAATTCAAACAAGAGACTTCTTATATATATATATATGGTTTGGGTCACAGGAACCTCTCCCACACACCGCTTTGTAAACCAGGAAAGTGGTAGTGGTTCTCCAGGTTTAAATTCCAATGAGAATATCATTGCTCCCTTGAAACAGATCTCCAGACCTTCATTAACTCTGATTTACTTTCCCTCTGAAACAAAACAAATCAAACTGGTGGCCCGCTGTGCAAACATTTGGGCAGCCTAAGTGGAGCGTAGGGGCTAAGCGTGAATTACAACATGTCTGTAAGAGTGCAAGTATTTATTATCAGTGTATTTCTTTCTGCATCTATGTCAGTACTGCTGTACGCAGAAAAGGAGAAAACAGGAAGGACTCAGGTTTACACGTTCCGGAAAGCTGCTTCTAGACAAAGCAGACCAAAGCAAAATTTGAACATTTTCCAAGAACTGGAATTTGGAGGTAGGCTGCTTCAGAACATGGAGGTTCCATGGGCAGCCCAATACTATAGAGCAAGGGTCTCCAAACATTTTGGCAGGAGGGCCACATCGTCTCTCTGACACTGTGTTGGGGGCCAGAAAACTAATTTACATTTCAAATTTGAATAAATTTATATAATTTTACATATAAGAATGTATTGGAGTGGATTACAAGCAGTGGTGGGCTCCAGCAGGTTCGTACCTACTCTACAGAACCGGTTGTTAAAGAGAGATAGGACATATAAAGTTTTAAAATAGCCATTTAAAAGTGGCTGCCAGATGGGCAGAGAACCAGTTGTTAATTTCTTTGGGGCCCATCACTGATTACAAGGCTTGCCCAGGAGCCAGGTAGAGGGATCTTGCCGGGGGCCACATTCAGGCTTGGCGAGGGCCGCATCTGGCTCCCAGGCCAGGGTTTGGAAACCCCTGCTATAGACAACTTGTGTTAGTATAGCCCCCTCATTATCGCTCCTAAGTGTTGCAAAGATGCAATCAATTAATTGAAAGAGAGAGAGAGATTGATTGATCAATTGATCGATTGATTGCATTGATTTGGGAGTCAGCCACATTGGCCTGTTTGCACCAGATCCTATCCATGTGCTACTACCAGGTAGGGTAGGGATTAAGAGATGGTGAAGGGAGGGTGTTCCAGGGGTAAGGAGGGGTTGTTTCTGGACAGAAAGGGAGGAATAGGGGCACCACAGGCCTGGAAGGCAACAACAGTGATTGTCATCCAAACCTCTGATCCTTACATGAGTTGCTCAGATCTGCACCATTTAAAAAGCTGCACAGTTCAGAGTAGCCCCATAGGGCTGGCTGGGCACTTATACAGGGTCGAGGGGTGGGAATTCCCCTTATTCCAAGGAGACCGCCAGGCTTCTCCTAACCTGCTTTGGATACAAAGCAGTCCACCGTGGTCAGCTGTACTGCCACAGGTTGGAAATGTGCTTTTTTACTAAGCTTTTTTGCAGACTGATAACCAGTAACAGACCTACTTTTCCGAAAGGGACTTGCACTACCGGATGCACTTTGCTGAGCAGTCCCATCCTGAAAAGCAAATCAGTCTGTGGCACTTTACAGTCCTTCTTCAGGGACACCAAAGTGTCCCTGGATGCCCACCAGGGGATACCACCAATTTAAAAGGTTGTACTTTACATATCCCAAGTGTTGTTAAAAGGACCACTTACTTAATTTTAATTTTACTCCATTTAATTTCAAAGCATTACCTTGCTTTCCATGCCTTTAGGGCCACCCAAGGCAGCTCAGAATGAAAGAGATGGAAGAGAAAAACATCAAATAAATAGCAATGTGAATTAAATGCAGCATTAACAGAACCAACACCCTGAACTGAAATCTTCATCTAGATATCCCTACAGTAGAGTAACTACAGGGGTGCAAAACACCAAGTTTTGCAGTCACCTGAATGCATCATTCAAGCAGCAAAGCCCTTCGTCTTTGGAGCCATTTCTGGCAGAGAGAGCAAAATGGAGGCGATGAGGAGGAGGAGGATGAAGAAGAAATTTTCATATAGTCAGGTGGATGTTATCAACTGATTTCTTTTATCCAGTCCTTCTCAAGGATATTTGGTTTTTATCCTCCTTTGCTGTACTGAATACCAAAAATATAATAAAATTTATACTAAAAAAAATATAAAATTGCTAATTATAGTCAAGATCATGGAAATTCTACTGAGATTCCTCTGTAGAAAGCTTTCTCTCCTGCCATGCATAAAGGCATTTAAATTTAACATTTAAATTGTTAAATTGAAATACAATTAAGAAATATATTAATAGTGAAATAATTATTAAATGACTTAAAATGATTTTTTATTCATAACAAACTTAATAATGCAAACACGGTGGCCTTTGGCAAAAACAAAAGTTCCTTTAGATCAGGGGTCCTCAGACTTTTTAAACAGGGGGCCAGTTCACTGTCCCTCAGACACTGTCGGGGCCGGACTATAGTTAATTAGTTAATTAAGTAATATTATAATTACTTAATAATAATAATAATAATAATAATAATAATAATAATAATAATAAATAATAAATAATAAAAGTAATAATAAAATAATAATAATAAAAGTAATAATAATAATAATATTAAAAATAATAATAAAAGTAATAATAATAATTAAATTAAGTAATAAGGAACAAATTATTTTGCAAACAGTGTGTTACTTTCATGTAAAAATGCTACTCAACATAACATATACTGAAGTTGATGGAAAGATGAAAACATTTTATGAATTATGCCACACAAAAAAAAACCCCAAAAGTGAGGCTAGGATTGCAGCCTCAGAGCCCCATCCTAAGCACTCCTACACAGAAGTAAGTCCCATGATAGTCAGTGGGCTTACTTCCAGGAAAGTGTGGCTAGCATTGCAGCCTCAGAGCCCCATCCTAAGCATTCCTATACAGCATTCCTACACAGAAGTAATGGGCTTACTCATAGGAAAGTGTGGCAGGATTGCAGCCTCAGAGCCCCATCCTAACCATTCCTACACAGAAGTAAGTCCCATGATAGTCAATGGGCTTACTCCCAAGAAAGTCTGGCTAGCATTGCAGCCTCAGAGCCCCATCCTAAGCATTCCTACACAGAAGTAAGTCCCATGATAGTCAATGGACTTACTCCCAGGAAAGTGTGTCTAGCATTGCAGCCTCATAGCCCATCCTAAGCATTCCTACACAGCATTCCTACACAGAAGTAATGGGTTTACTCATAGGAAAGTGTGGCACGATTGCAGCATCAGAGCCACATCCATCCTAGGGAAGTGTGACAGGCTTGCAGCCTCAGAGCCCCATCCTAAGCATACCTACACAGAAGTAATGGGCTTACTCATTAAGCAAGCAGGAAGCAACAAGCTGGTGACTGAGGGACTGAGGGAAGGGTGTATGAGCGACTGAGCTGGAAGTGCGTATGCCTGTTGCCACTTCTCTGCAGCGCCAGAGGTTCCCTGGCTGGCACGCACACCAACCAGGAAGCGGGAAGCAGCGACTGAGCGGGAAGGGTGCACCCGCCGGCCAGGGAACCCCTGGCACTGTGGAGAAGTGGCAACAGGCGTGCACACTTCCCGCTCAGTCGCTCGTGCGCCTGGTGTCGAGGCCCCTGGGGTGTCCTCCCCAGCCCCTGGCGGGGAGGTGATGCAGGGCGGTTCTGAAAATGCCCACGGGCCAGATTGAGGGCCCTGGCGGGCCGTAATTTGAGGACCCCTGCTTTAGATAAACAATTTACAAAGACTCATAATCTAGTACACACTCTGGACCCATTAATGTAATGGCAGCCCCATTACTTCCATCATAGGAGCCTACACAACAAAAAACACTGTTACTGTATGTAGGTTTTATTTGTTTTTTTATCTTATATTTTGGAAATGTACCTCCAGTTTTTTTCTTTAAATTTTTTGGGGGTCCTCAAGAGAGTGGGGTCCTAAGCTATAGCATCCAGCACTGACGACGACCTCCCCACATCATCACGGAAAGATAAGTCAAGTGGCCAGCCTAAATTTCTTAGGATTGCACCCTAACTTAAACATGTTTTTGGTCAATCTATCATAAATAGCAGGGGGCCTTGAGAATGGGGAGAGAAGGAGATCTGGAACACAGTCGGAGATTCATGTCCACTTTTCCCCACAATGTCATCCTCATACTGATTGGACCCCAAAGCAGCCACTTTGTAAATTATAAAAAAAAATCCATCATTTGTATGTTTCAAAAACTATAATGTATTTACTCTCAGTTAAGGCTTTCCAAGAACAGTTCTAGACATGTCTACTTAGAAACTTGTCCAGTTAAGGTTAATGGAACATTTCCAGGTAAATGTCTAGTGTTTCAGGCGTAACCTGTTTTCTCTCTCTCTGCCCTTGGAAGTGTTTTTTTTTCCCATCCCAACGGGCAAAGCTAAATCAGTGTAAAAGCCCACAGACCACAACTGCAACTGTGCAACTAAAACACATCAAATAGTTTATTGATTTATGGGAAAGAGACCAAGCCACATGATTATGAATTAAAAAAAAAAACACTAAATAAGACTGAAATTGATGCCATTAAATAAGCCATAAAAATAATAAATGTAAATCAAGTTCCACAACACAGCATAATTAAATAAATATCCGGAAAAAATTCCCGATGGCGAGGGTGGTTCGGCAGTGGAACAGATTGCCAAGGGAGGTGGTGGACTCTCCCTCACTGGGGATTTTCAAGGAGAGGCTCGATGAGCACCTGTTGGGGATGCTCTAGGACAGTAGGTGACCATTTTGGGTGACCATTTCCTTCCTTTCAAATCAAGGGGGTAACATTGGCGTATCTCAATATATTTTGGGGAAAAGGTAAAAAAGTTCCCCGACCCCTGCTCTAAGAGGTTTTCCTGCTGCAGGCAGGGGGTTGGACTAGATGACCTACTAGGTCCCTTCCAACTCTAGGATTCTTTGAAATCTATTTTGCAGATGCCCACCTAAATTCTTCCTGCCCTGTCCTTAGAGCCAAAAGCCAGTTAAATTAGTTACAGCGAGTGATCTAAAAATGTTCCCCAGAAAACAAATTTCACTTGAATGCAGTGAGATTCAGGTTTGTGTGATCCTACATAGGACTACACTTGGAAGTTTCCTTATTAATCCCATAACCCATCCCTCTAAATTAAAGGGAAATAATGAAGTTCATATCCAGCAAATTTGATCGAATTTCCCTAGACCAGTGGTTCTCAATCTTCCTAATGCCGTGACCCTTTTATGAGTTCCTCATGTTGTGGGGACCCCCAACCACAAAATTATTTTCGTTGCTACTTTATAACTGTAATTTTGCTACTGTTATGAATCGTAATGTAAATATCCGATATGCAGAGTGTATTTTCATTCTTACAAATGAAATGTGTCTTCTATGCACACATTGATCACAGTGGGATTTATTTCAGAGTAGGCATGCATAGGATTGGGCCCTGAGGCTGAAATCCTATCCACATTTGCATGGGAGTAAAGGCCCCCTGACTATAATGGGATTTATTTCAGAGTAGGCATGCATAGGATTGGGCCCTGAGGCTGTCAGTCAGCCCCAGTGTGCATGCAGATACAGCCGGAGGTCTGGCAAGCCTTACCTGGCCCCCTGCACTAGGAGTCTTTAGGCGACCCCCAGGAAAGCTCTAGGCGACCCCCAAAGGGGTCCCGACCCCCACTTTGAGAAACACTGCCCTAGACTGACTGGTGAAGATGGAGGATTCCTTAGAACAAAAATATTATTAATCCACAAAAACCCACAAACTTGATGGGAAAAAATGGTACTTATAGGAAGGGAAAAACCAGTTAGTGACAAAGCAGGAAATAAATAAATTGATGTATAAAATAAATCCACAAAGAGCACAATCCTAACCATAACTACTCAAAAGTAAGTGTTCAATGGGTCTTACTCCCAGGAAAGGAGTAAGAAAGGAGCTCATTTGTTCTTTGCTGCTTCTGAAAGCGGAACTAGAACCAATGGGTACAAACTGCAAGAGAGGAGATTCCAGTTGGATATCTGGAAAAAATTCCTGACAGTTCGGGTGGTTCGGCAGTGGAAGAGATTGCCAAGGGAGGTGGTGGACTCTCCCTCACTAGGGATCTTCAAGCAGAGGCTCGACGAGCACCTGTCGGGGACGCTATAGGGGGAATTCCTGCTGCAGGCAGGGGGTTGGACTAGATGACCTTCTAGGTTCCTTCCAACTCTAGGATTCTATGATTCTATGAAAGTGTCTTTAAGATTGAAGCCCTGGAGTTTAATTAAAGGGCAAATTCATGATTCATGATTATCTAAAGAGGCCTAAGGAACTGCCAAGCTTAAAAACAAAGCTTATGAAAGAAGATGCAGCCATGGATCCTTTTGTGGGTATCACATTCTGAGCCATTTGCCATGCATCAATTTGGTGCATAAGTTACTGTGGCATATTCAGGATGTTTACACTCTGTGTGATGTGTTTGCACTGACCAGTTATAGCACATGGCCTGTTTTGGGTACAACTTGATGTTTTTTTAAAAAATCCACCCTACATAACAATCTCTTTGTAGGGCACTTACGGTACTTCTACCAGGATAACCCACAAATAACAGCCCTATTTGTTTGTTAATTGATTATGAAGACTTTGTTGCCATTTTTGCATTCAGAATCTGTCTATCGTTTCCCCCTTTCCACTTGGAACAAAATTGATCAATTTCAGGTAATAAATTGGTTGATAGAATTTTTTTTGGATAGACTTTTTTTTATCCTGACACCTCCCAGAAAGAAGATGTGAGACAGAAGCATGAATTTAAATGAGGACCACTTGATTAAGCCATTAAACATCATAAATAATTTACAGGAGGGCCTATATCAACCGCCCTTGTCATGCAGGATCTAAGATTCTGAATCATGTACCCATGGAGTTGTACCTTGTCATGCAGGATCTAAGATGTGGAATAATGTACCCATGTACCCATGTACCATGGCTGAATCATGTACCCATGGAGTGCACCTTTCTACCCATGCTTCTACCTGCTTCAGATTTGGTTCTGGCCAAAGACTGAACTCATTCATGGTAAACTCAATGTTTACTCAAGAAAGGAGGCTGGGGAAAACCATTCAGCCTTCTTCACCTTGGCCAAACTGGCAATGTGTGAGTGGCCCTGGTTTGCCCACAGATCTTCCTGATTCAAGAAGTATGCCTGGGTTTAATCGAGATTTAATCGGAGTTCTTGGTTTAATCAGCAGTATCTGGACATGCTGGAAACATTTTATTCCTGTAACCCTGGAGAACCTCTGCTGAAGAGCACAGGAACTCCTGAGCTTGAAGGGCCAAGGTCCAGCTGGTCAGAGAAATTTCCTAGCCCACATATTAGGATAGATTCCAAAATAACATATTACCACCAAAGCAGATCTAACAGACAGGCAAATAATCATGAAAGATCAACCAGCCCAGTGAAGGTAAGAGGATGGCAGCCATTGTCCTGAAAACCCTTCTCAGTGTTGGGTAAGTACCAAAAGAAGAGGAGTGATCACCACTCCATGGAACATTTCACTCAGGGCAAAATCCAGAGGAACTACAGGGAGTCCTTGCTCTGGTGTAAGAACAACTTACTCTGGATTCCAATATGAATTTCCCATAGGTTTTCACTAGGTGGTGCAACAACTACGGGTGCACGTAAAGTTTCTTACATAGTCCCATAGTTACTCTGGATTTGGGGGTCAGCTTCATAAGCATATTGGACCTGGAATTGGTTCAAATGGAAGGGATTCTCCCTCTTTTGCAGCCTCAGAGGACAGGATTACCCAGTGAAAGTGATCGGAAGGAAATTTAAGAACAACAAGAGAACTCAATTCCATGTCACAAGAAGTGGTGATGGCTTCTAGCTTTGACAACTTGATGGAGGGAATAAACACATTCATTGGGGAACTGGTCTATCAGTGGCTGTGAACCATGCCAGTGGAGTGGAACCTCCATATTCAGAAGAGTATTCCTTTACGTATCAATCTTAACCTAGGGCGATGCAACTCACTGGTCTTCGGGTGCAATCCAGAGTAACTATGGGGAATCCTTGCTCTGGTGTAAGAACAACTTACTCTGGATTGCAATATGAATTTCCCATAAGTTTTCACTAAGTGGTGCCATAACTACGGGTGCACGTAATATCTCTTACATGCTCCTGTAGTTACTCTGGATTGTAGGGTTCGTGTCTGTGCACTGGCCTAGCCCTCCCCCAGGAGTGGCACAGAAGTGTCTTATGGCACTTTTGTGGCACCCCTTGTTCAGCACAGGATTTATGACGAGATTTAGGCTGGCCTAACTGGGAATTTGGATCCCTCTCCAAGGGAGGTCGGCAGGACTGTCCTTTTCCAGGGCAAGCAGAAATGCCACATATCCATTCTGGCAAAGAAGAGGCGCATCAGTCCTCTACCTACTGTGGCTTGATTAGCTGTGATTTTGTTTCGGCTTTAGAGAAGCAGACTTGCAGGCAGATCTCCCCTTGGGCTGCGAGGCATTAAGGGCAATAATGATTTAACAAGACCACTTATGCTCTGTTTATCCTTCTGCTGCAGGCACGAACGATCCGCTGGCTTTCAGGCGCTACTGCAGAATCAATTCATTCCACTGAGGACTCTCAAGACCGACTTAGCCGTTTCTGTGATCAGCGTCCAAATTAGTCGCAACGAGTGGCTTTCTCGTCCCTTTCACAGCGATTGGAAGAACTCTGCATTTTTTGTTTACCTGTCTAAAAAAATCCCCACAACCACATTGGATCACTCATTGTGTCAATGGCAGTTTTTTGGCTGCACACTCCATAGCTCCCCTCCGCCTGCCCTCCTGAAAAGTCCTGCACAGTATCTCATCTTGGGCCATGGGAAAATTGAGCCACTTCACTTTATAACTGATTTGAGATGACATTTGGCTGTCTCTTGATATATACAAATCCTCCCCTTTGGAAGGGAGCAGAGCATGTTTGTGAATGAACAGCGCCACTTGGTGATCATTCTGGATTTCCAATTTTTTTCAGGATTTTTTTAAAAAAATTGTTTTACCCAGACGAGATATTTGGAGAAAAACTATACTTTTACTCCAGAAAATTGAAGATAAATGGAAATTGCTACTTTTCAAATGTAACGTTATCATTAATTTGCCTCTGCGCAATTTACAGGTTGTGCGGGTTTTATATTGTTCCAAAAACCTGAACCATCCGCTTGATCCAAAGTAAGATTAAATAAATGCTTCCAAAAAGTGATTATGTGTGCAATCCTAAGAAATTTAGGTCAGCCTAACCCACCTGGCCTATCTTTCCATGGTGGTGCAGGGAGGTCTGAATATGCCTATGCATTGGCCTAACCTCTCCCAGAAGTGGGCAGGAGTGTCTTACTGCACTTTTATGACACCCCCAGGTCAGCACAGGACTTATGCTGGGGCTTAGGCTGGCCTAAGTGCAGATTAGTATTGCAGCCTATACTTTTAAAATCATTTTCATCCCTCTAAAGTATGATTGCTTGACTCTATCCTTAGGCTTAAATACAGGACTTCTGAATGCTCTGTTATTTTATCCTTTGTGTATTTCCAAATTCATGGATCCCCTTTCTACTGTATAGGACACTGGCAATGTGGAAAATTGTATTAATGCAAGTTCGGCGACAGAAATTCATTTCAGGATCACCAGGTATTTTTCTTGATAGAGATTAGTATTCAAAACAAAGTTAATGGAAAAAAATGAAGAGCATTACTCAGCAGAAACACCACTACAGTTTTCAGAATTGGGGGTGGGGGAAAAACAAATGTCACAGACAAGATTTCCAGAAAAGTTTAAAGACCTGATTTTAGATGAATTCAAGATTAAACTTCAGTTTAAAATGTAAAAAAAAAAAAACTGGTGTATTTTAAGAGCATCGTATTGCATTTACAAGATGTCTGTTGTGATTATTTTTTGCAACTTGTTAGAACGAGAGACAAGATGTTCCTGGGGAATAATCAGATGGGATTGGGCTACCTAATTTTGTCTCACACCATTGGTGCTTATGCAGCCCATCATGACAAAGTGATGCATCAAAAGGGGGGAGGCAAGCAGAGAGCCAGCAGGAGGTAAGTAAAATATTTTCCTCCTCTTTGGTCGGGTACCTGATTGCTTCTAGGTCTTGTCAGACACATGCCAGCCATTATCTTAGGGGGGTATCCAAAAAGACATATAGGGTACAGTGGCTTGTGCTGCCAAGATCCACTCCCTCCCTCTTCCAATCTTCCATGAAATACTCAGGGCTTCTTACCTTTACTTACCCTACTATCCAGAGTACCTACAGGAAGACATAAGAGGCACTTACTCCAGACTGCTCTATGCATTTCCCATAGGTTTCTCATAGCTGGCACCATAACTACATCAGTGTAAAAGATCCCGTAGTTACTCCGGATGCAGCCAACATCAGGGATTTTTAATCTTTTCCGGCTGCAATCCTAACCACACTTTCCTGGGAGTAAGTACTATGGAACACAATGAGACTTCTTCTGAGTAGACATGCTTAGGATTGCACTATCTCACAGCACACCTACAAGGGACTAAAATACTCACAAAGTCCCTGGAAGAAAAACCAAAGTTGTGCCAAGAGGACCTGTTTTTCCAAGAATCTGTTGACTTCCAGCTTCTTTTAACCTCTAGCTTGTAGAACACAATCCTAAACATGTCTACTCAAAAGTCAGCCCCATTGTGTTCAATGGGTCTTACTCCCAGAAAAGTGTCTTTAGGATTGCAACTTAGAATTTTAAATCTAAGAAAAATGAGACTAAGAAGAGGCATGATGTATAAAATAATGCATGAGTTAGATAGAGCCTATAGAGGTTGTGTTTTTTAATGGAATTTATTATTATTATTATTTGACAAGAACCTATGACTTTTTACTGCTAATTAGACAGTTATAAATCCAAAAGCATGAATGTTTTGAATTTACAGGGTTAAAGCCCAAACTCTGGGATTGACCAATGAAGAAGTGGTTCATTACTCTGGTCAGGTACATTCACCTGGAGGGTAAAAACATGCAGCATGGGGGTTTACTACAGGCAGGGGTTGGACTAGATGACCTATTGGATCCACCTCTATGATACTGTGATATTAGATTCTTGTGTTTCTACCTCTATGATACTATGATATTAGATTCTTGTATGCTTCACCTATCCTATCACCTATCCTTTATAAAATGCTTTGTAACTTCTTAGCTGAAAAGCGATTAGACAGACAGACAGACAGACAGACAGACAGACAGATAGATAGATAGATAGATAGATAGATAGATAGATAGATAGATAGATAGATAGATAGATAGATAGATAGATAGATAGATAGATTGTGAGCCCGTTTGGGACAGGGACCTGTTAGTTATTAATTAGATATTAATTTTTTCATTTCCTTTGTAAACCACTTTGAGAACTTTCTAGTTGAAAAGTGGTATATAAATACTACAGACAGACAGACAGACAGACAGACAGACAGACAGACAGACAGATAGATAGATAGATAGATAGATAGATAGATAGATAGATAGATAGATAGATAGATAGATAGATAGATAGCAAATTTTGCTGAGATTCTTAGAGCTAGTGGAACTATCTGTATCAGGATGCATATTATTCTGTAAACATTAGCCCATTCATAATACGGAGTAATTGAGGAACTAAGGCCAATCTTGTCCTTCCAGCATGCCCTTGAATTAATGAATTGTGATTAGCAAAGCAGGCCTCCGTCAGTCTTGGAAGACTAAGGTATCGTGCTCTGCGCTGCATACGCTGCATGCGAAGCACGAAAGCCTGGGTTGGATTGTTATGGAGGATAGGCTGTTACCCAAGCAGCAAATCCCCCCTCTCCACGCCACTGAATTAGTCCAATGGAAAGGCAGAGCCAATACGACTGGATCCAGCTGGCGTCGCAGAGCTAGGCTAAGGACAGGAGCTCACCCTATCTTGTGGGGCCGACCCGGGTCTCAAACCCTGGCCTGTTGGTTAACAAGCACAGTGACTTAGCCACTTACAAAAATTCACAGACAATGAGGAATGCTTTTTATTTCAAGTGAAATAATGAACCATTTTTCAACCACCCTTGATAAATATTGGACAGGGATTTATAAGGCTAGAAGGTTGGAGGGCCTGATCCAGGCCTTAGTAGCAGCCACTGGTCACCCATCCCAGAACAATAAAACAAGGGTTCAAAGCAGCTTAAACTGAAGTCATCCCATTTAATGGGATTTTCAAGACGGATCCCTGGGCCGTTTGCCAAACCGCAAATAGGAAGAAATCTGCAGTTCTTTGTTTTGCTTCCTCGGAGGACAACATTTCTGGGCCAGCTTCCAAAACTGCTCCATATGGGATCCTTTAACTGGTAGCTGAAAGAGTCATACCCTCTCTGGAGGGTGGCAGAGGATACGAAACAGAGCAGCGGGGCACCACTATTTAGACCACTGCTTTTTGGGAGACGGGAGCCTATTTCCTCTTAGAACTCCAGCAACCCGAGCACAGACTGGAGCGAATCCCCTTGATTCTTAACACGTCCCCATTAATAATGCAGGCTGTTGGTTTCACAGCAACAGAATTTTTAAAAGGAACATCTTTGAAACTCTTTCAGATGGATGTTGCTTGTCTAATTAGCAATATGTTTGTCACATTTCTGGCTCATTCCGAAGAGAATCGCTCCCCAAATGCCGGCGCATTCATGGCATCTCATTAAGAATGTATAGCCCATTACAGTTATGATACCTGTAATAGTATTGACTCTTTGCAGGGGAGGGGAATACAGAGCAGAGCCATTTAAAAAAAAAGTGAAGTTCAAATGCACTGAAATCTCAGATTCTGGGGTGGGGGGAAGGAAAATAAGCACACCTTTTGGTGTATTCCCTGCAGACATCGTTCAACGCATTTGTTCTCCTAACACCCCACTTTGAGCGGAAAATTCATACAAACACACACTCCGCTCAGTGTGCAGTGTCATGATGAGCGGAGAGAAACGCATGGAGGGAATTAAAATCCTGGCACTCTAACTAGACAACACTGGTACATACATTTGCCAAACCTGCGGCATTTTGCCCTCGAAACTGCCATGCCCTCAAGCAGGCTTGCATCAAACATGAAGAACATAAGCAAAGCCCTGCTGGATCAGGCCCAAAACCTGTCTAGCTCCCCATCCGATTTCCAACAGTGGCCCACAAGATGCCTCTGGGAAGCCCACAAACAGGGCATGAGATCTGCAGCTATGCCATGCTGTGGCTTCCAAGCAACTGATATAAAGCAGAGTATCCTTGGAACAGCGCAGCTGAGCGCTATTGGCAGACATCAGGAATCCATCAAATCCTGTCCAAAGCGAGCTGCTATCAGTGTACCACATCACACCACAAGGCACCAAAAGAATCAGTTCACCAGCCCATCCACCAGAATCCTCTCTCAGTCCACTTCTTTGGGTGATCCAGGTTCTAGAGTTTTCAGAGAGGGAGGAAAAAGTCTCTCAAACCCAATTTTCCACACTTCAAATGTAGGGCACAATCCAGAGTAACTACGGGGAGTCCTTGCTCCGAAGTAAGAACACGTTGCTCTGGATTGCAATATGAATTTCCCATAGGTTGCCACTAGGTGATGCAGTAACTACGGGTGCACATAATGTCTCTTATGTGCTCCCGTAGTTACTCTGGATTGTGCCCATAATTTCCAAAACCTCGATCAGATCAGAAGCGCATTTTCTGACTAACAGCACAATCCTAACCATGTCTACTCAAAAGTAAGCCTCATTGTGTTCAATGGGTCTTACTCCCAGGAAAATGTCTTTAGGATTGCAGCCATGGTGAACCAAAGTGCTTGAACAAAAAAAGCAATCTCATAGAACATTCATGTTGCTGTATGAACATGCAATGTGAAACATCAAGAACATAGAACAATCATGATGCTGCAGGCTGGCATTACTAGGGTTGGTGTCACCCAGGGCAGGGCAAAGGAGGGGAGTGAAGGGCAGGGTGACCATTAGACTGGAAATTTCTGCATTTGTCCTCTTTTTTAGTCTCTTTATTTATTAATTTAATTTAATTTGATTTAATTTATATCCCGCCTTTCCTCACCTGCAAGAGGGAGCCCAAGGCGGCTAACAACCATCAGAATAAAACACCATTAAAATGATCATAAATAACGATTAAAACATAATTAAAATACAATTAAAATACAATTAGATTAAAATACAATAAGAACAATAAAAAACAGACTAAAACATTAGTTAAAAACAATATAAAAATAGAACAATAAAACTGCCCCCCCAACCTCTGCCCCATTTAAAAAGCTTTTTTAAAATAAAAGGTTTTAAGGCTCCGCCTGAAGCTCTGTATTGAGGGAGTTTTCCTCAGTTCTATGGGGAGGGAGTTCCACAGCCGGGGTGCCACCACCGAGAAGGCCCTATCTCTGGTCTCCACACCTCTCACATCTCTAAGTGGCGGCACAGTCAGTAGGGCCCCCTCAGATGACCTTAGGTGATAGGTCGGATTGTACAGAAGAAGGCGTTTCTCATATACCCCGGACCCGAGCCGTTTAGGGTTTTAAAGGTCAGGACCAGCATTTTGAATTCAGCCTGGAAACAAATGGGCAGCCAGTGTAGTCGCTGAAGCAGTGGCCCAACAGAGTTGAACCGACGAGCCCCAGCAACCACATGGGCCACCACATTCTGGACTAGTTGAAGCTTCCAGACCGTCTTCAAAGGCAGCCCCACGTAGAGCGCATTACAATAATCTAGTCTCGATGTCACTAGGGGGATGGGTCACCATGGCCAGATCCGAGCGACTCAGGTATGGTTGCAGCTGGCGGATCAGCTGAAGCTGAGCAAAGGCTCCCCTGGCCACAGCTGCCACCTGGGACTCTATGTCTGGGTGTTCTCCAAAAGGGCCTCATTGTCCTCTATTCTGGCTCATTTTGAAACTTTGTGAGAAATAGGAATTGGGAGGAATAGGGAGAGGGAGGGGTGAAACAGGGCCTGGTAAGGGTGACAGCAGCTGGATCTCTGAGCTATCCAGAGTCCAGGGCACAGATCTATTTGGTTTTCTAATTCAGAACCCAGATGTACTCTTTGGTTGATCTGGCCTCCTGGTCAGCCTGGCTAGGAAATGTAGAACATAAGAGCCTTCAGTGGATCAAGCCAAAGGCTCATCTAGTCCAGCTTCCTGCATCACACACAGGCCCACCAGATGCTTCAGGGATGCCATATGACACCTGCATGCAGGTGACCCCCTTGCATCTGGCATTTTGAGGTTATCCATCTCTACACACCCCTCATAGCCTGTAATCCATGATGATCCTTTCCTCTAGGAATTTGTCCAAACCCTTCTTAACGGCATTAAAGCTAGGTGCCACCAGCACATCCTGAGGCAGAGAGTCTGATGTCACCTCCTACGACATCACCCAGTTTAGTCCACACATTATGCAGCCCCCTAGTGATGCTACTGACTTCCATGTTCCTTTTTCACCTTCAGTGTTCACAACAACATCTGCTCATAGTAGTGCTTAACCATTGCGGGCCATTGTGACACCATCACATCAGGTGTACCTGACAAAGTGCACAATCCTAACCATGTCTACACAAAAGTAAGTTCCATTGTGTTCCCAGGAAAGTTATTTTAGGATTGCAGCCCAAATTACTTGGGTCATCATGGCCAGTCGGACTAAATTGGAATGTGTGTCAGTGTGGCTAAAGCTGGTACCTTCAGAAGCATTCAGGGTGCAAGAGAGCAAAATGGAGGCATACGTATGCCTGGCTCCCAAAGGGAGCTGCTTGCATGCTGCAGTGAGGCTCCCTGCAAACCTTGGTGCTTAGCAAGCCTCTGTCAGTCTTGAGAGACTATGGTATTGTGCTCGGCGCTGCATATGCTGCATGCAAAGCACGAAAGCCTGGGTTAGATTGTTATGGAGGATAGGCTGTTACCCACGCAGCAAATCCCCCCTCTCCACGCCACTGAATTAGTCCAATGGAAAGGCAGAGCCAATACGATTGGATGTAGCTGCGTTGCAGAGCTGGGCTAAGGACAGGAGCTCACCCTGTCTTGTGGGGCCGACCAGCGTCTTGAACCCTGGCCTGCTGGTTAACAGGCACAGTGTCTTAACCACTTGCAGCACTGCTCTAGTGATGCCACTGATCACTGCACATTCACATAAGCCAAAGCACACCATGCTTCAGCCCCCATTTCCCACAAGTGTGACTTTAACTCACACTGCAATTTTTTTCCTTTGCATTGTTTTAGGCTGCTTTGTTTGACTCTGAAGCTTTCCAAACGTGCACCTCCCTCCGCTCCCTGCTTGCGAAACAGCGCTCTGTGCCGCAACCAGCATCTAATTGATGTTTTAATCCTTTATTTTGTTTTGGTGACTGACAGTGAAAAGAGATGCCAATTAAAGAGCAATTTTCCTGCTGTTATCCGTAAAAGATGTGTAAACGAAAGGGAAAAATAGACAATTGTGACACTTGGCAGGATTCGTAACATCTAACCAGGATTTCTGTAATGAGGAGTGATTTCTGTCATAGTAAGATTTGTAGAGAGGCTTGCTATGCGCGTTCGATTAAAACAGTCATGACCTGTGATAACAGTGTTCCTTTTTCAAACGACAAAGATCAAACAACATGCTGTGTGAAAATTATTGTTAAATAATATGCTTAGGTTTTGCCCTTTCTTATTTAACAGAAGGCATGGGGTGGTAGAAACATGAATCAGAGAGAGAGAGAGAGAGAGAGAGAGAGAGAGAGAGAGAGATTTTCACCCAGTGGCACAACCATGTGGGTCCCATTGCCATTGCTGCCCCACTCAGGAGGGACTTCCAAATTCTCCCTGAGAATTTCAGAACCTCTGGCATAGAAGGAAAGGGTTAACCTTTTTCATCCACTGTCTTCCCACAAAAAAGTCACCCCATCCTAAGTAAGGTCTTCAAAAGCAGATTCAGGGGTTCGTAGAAAAAACTGGCTTATCCTTATGGAAGGTTAAAAAAATCCTTATGCAACGTAAAAAAATAAAATAAAAAACATATGTAATAAATGTAAGAGACATTACGTGCACCCGTAGTTACTGCACCACCTAGTGAAAAGCTATGGGAAATTCAAATTGGTATCCAGAGTAAATTGTTCTTAAACCAGAGCAAGGACTCCCCAGAGTTACTTTGGATTTTGCCCATAGATGGGCTTTAGCCCTCTGGTAATTTGCACTGTCTTCCCCTTTTGTGCATCTGTGGGTGCAATCCTAACCTAGGCTGGCAGAACTCATCCGTCTTCCCATTCCATTGGTGATGTAGGGAGGTAAGTGCATGTCTGTGCAATGGCGTAACCTTCCCAGAGGAGTGGCACAGAAGGTCTTATGGCACTTTGGTGACACCCCCTGGTCAGCACAGGTCCTAAACGGGGATTTAGGCTGGCCTAACTGGAGTTTAGGATTGCAGCCTAATCACATATGATGATATCATGTTATTTGACGCAATGTGAACAATATGTGACATCCCTGCACCACCATGGGAAGATAAGCCAGGTGAATTATGCTGGCCTAAATTGGTTAGGATTGCACCTTCAGTTTATTTTATTTTCTCTCTAAACCATTTTGTGAACTTTTTCTTGAAAAGCAGTATCTAGATACTGTTGATTGATTGACTGACTGACTGACTGACTGATTGATTGATTGATTGATTGATTGATTGATTGATGGTGAGGGATAGGATTGACTGAGTGCTGCAGCCTAATAGTGTGGTCTCATGTATGTTTTTTTTCCAAAGGAAGATGTGGAAAATAAGCTGGAAAAATTGGTGTAGTGTTGCAGGGAGAGTCAAAGAGGTTTAAGCTCTTGAAACCTAATAGTATAATCTATTCTATGGCATGTTTACTCTGAAATAAGCTGCACAGAATCCAGTGGAAAGGACTCCGAGGGTTTGCGAATATAGCAACATTTTATTATGGGAACTCTCCTGTCGTGTAATTGAGCTCCAGTCTGTCCCCTAAAGATTAGACTGTCCCAATTGTTTGGAAAGCTGTCCTGGCTTGAGAATATTTTACTGTCTTGCTTGGAATCCTGATTTGGTTCAAGCCAAATTTAATTTGGGATCATAAAACTCTGGGAATATATATCCATTTTGGATTAATGAATCCCGGATTAACAAAGAGAGAGAGAGAGAATTAATTAGACTATATAAATGGTTCCGGTTCACGCTCAGCAATACTCACCCAGTCGCACACCTTTGTTCCAAGATGATGCATTCGTAAGTCTGTATATTCGCCAGTGGGTAGGAATCCGCTCATTGATTCACAAATGCGGAGAAACCCTTGGTCTAGCCTTGAGTTTTTTTACTGCGAAAAAGAGAAAGAAAACTCTCTAATTCCCTGCCAATGAATGGGTTTGCATCAATGGAGGTTTCAGGGGATTGGGTTGTCCACTTTCCCTGCTCGGATAATAGCTTCCCATTGCAATGAGCAACTGTCGTTCACTTAGATTTTCCATTCCCATATTTTATGGCTCTCTCCGCTCCAGTGAAATGGGTGCATGTAATTTGTGTTTTGTGGCTTTTTAAAATGTGTGCGGTTCTGATGTTCGGTATACTTCTTAATGTGTTTTTTGTCTTTGGCAAGAGGACCGTAGAGTAAATGTGCTATTGCTATCCCATGAAGAAGATTAAGTAAGAGTCTTCTCTTAATTAAAAGTACTTTCCTCTAATGCTTTGTGGAGTGGAAGCGTTGGCTGGGCTTTAAATGACTCGATGTAGCACTTCAATGAAAGGGGAAAAAGGGAAATAGAATGCACAGCTAGGTGTTGGGACTTGGAGAATCCTTACGTGTAAATATGTGGTACTCAACCCACTATAACCAGTTAGTAGCATAGCTAAAAGGGGTGCAAAGCACAAAGTTTTACAGGTGCATCACTGCACTGTGCAATTATCCCCTTTCCATTGGAGCCATTCTGGGTCACTAGAGAAAAAACGGAGGCAAACCTTGCCTCCTGGTCTCCATTGGTCCACCTCCAGGAACATTCTCCCCTGCCCTCCAGCACCCCAGAACACCCCCTCCAATACCACCCCCTCCACAACCTCTATGCTGGCCAAGCTCAACAGCACAACCTACCTGTTCTTCCTATGGAGTGTGCTAATGTGGCTTTACAACACTCCTGAGACTTGTGCTGGGCCAAGGGTGTTTTTGGATTGCCGGCTCACAATCCTAACCCTTGGTTAATCCTCGTACAATCCTAACCCCTGGTTAAGCCGGCATGAATCCTGGCACAACATCCATGCTGGTCTAAAGGTGTTGCAGAAGTGCCAATTTGGTGCCACTCTGGGGGCAGGGAGAGGGTGAGGCCAGTGCACAGACGTGCGCCAGATTCCCACACCACTGTGGAAATGGAGTAATGCTGGTCTAAATTGGTTGCACCCTTGATCATTAACCCTCTCAGCTCATCTCTCTTGAAAGCAAACCCTTGCCACACATCAAAATGCATTATTTTGCCTTTGAAACACCATCTGACTTTGCAACAACCATTCATCCATTCTGGAGGATTTTCTGGAGCTGCTGCTTGAGATGGCATCATCCTTAAATACATTTGGGATAATCATGTGCAAATTAGGCACCTAATCATCCATCCCTCTCCCTGTTCTATTAAAAGACAGCTTCCCGCAACCTGTACTTATTTGAGATTATTGTTAACCTTAATGTAACACGACCTACATGTTACCTAATATTAGGTAACGTGTAGAAAGATGCTGACCTAATATTGATATATGCCCCAGGCAGATTTCTCAGTTGGACTCCTTTTGAGCCTGATGCTTCGTTACAAAAAATAAATATCAGAAGAATCATTTGAGCATTTTGATTGGTGACATTGTAGTTCTTACTGTAGCCAAATTGTTGGAGCCCCATTCCCCCCCTCCACTACACCCCCAAGCCTCATTCCATTCTTGTGGATGCCTGTATACTGTATTTACTCAAACCTAACATCACCTACTTAATCTCCAAAACCAGAATGTGCATTAGTATTGGTGGTGGCACATTCACTTTGAGTAAATAGGGTATCTTGATTATAATTATAGGTCTATATTTAGTTTAACAGTTTACTACACTGTAATAAAAATGTAACATACACCCATTATTGGAAAGAGTCATGCAATTAGGAAAAAAATCATAACTTTGTCATATTATTCAAGTCCTATAACTTATTGTTATATGCAGTAAAATTAAATTTTGGGACTGCGTTGCATTACACTCACTAGTAAATTTTTTTTAATTTCAAGTCTTTTAAAATTGGGGTGCACGTTAGATTTGATGGCACATTAGGTTTGAGTAAATATGGAATGTGTAAGGGAGGGATAGCAATGCTATCTGGCCACTGCAATAAACAGTAAGTACCAAATGCTTCCAAGATTGGTCTGATTATTGTCAAGTTCCTTCTTGCTTCTCCCACTGCATACAAGTGTGTCCTTGAATACAATTTGGGTATCACAGTGATCAAGGGAGAGAAGGAAACACATCACTTTCAAGCAAATCAGCGGAGCTACTTAAACTGGAGTGGATTTAGTTTTATCGCTCAATCATAAGAATCTGGATTAGGGATTGTTTCCTCTCTTTTTATTTCTCGGCATTCAGGCTTCAAAGTTGGAAGAGTCTTTGACATAAGCAGCGACTCTAATACGGAGGATTAATTTCTTTGCTTCACTCAGTGACTGGAGATGTTTCTCCTTTCACTATATTATCCTCACCTCTCCTCTCCTCACCTGGTGTGACTTACTCTCTATCCCCCCCCCCAAAAAAAAATATTAAAGAAAAGCTTTTATTCCCTCCTGTTCATGTCAACCAGATTAAAACATTTCAGAACTGTTTTGCTGATTGGAAGGTGGCTGAAGATGCTCCAGAAAATCCACAATGGAGCTCATGGCATCTTAAAGACCAACACATCTATTGTAACATCACTGTCATGGTCTACCCGAATGGGGTGGGACTTGAACCCAAGACCCCTGGGGCACTACCCAGGTTCTTCAGAGAGGCAACCAACATGGCAGAGAATGACAAATGACCATGATACAAGGTTATACGACAAAGGATGACAAAGGACCATGATACACAAAATAAGTTACGAGGCACAAATATCTTTAGGAAACAGTTTGGACAAGGCATTTCTTCATAACAGGGACTGTTTTGGTACACCAAGAATAACTGATATCTTGGGCCTTGAAGCTTTGGTCAATGCAAGAAAAAGGAGGGGGTTGGAAAGTGTGAAATTAGACACAATGCTTGGATGTGCAGGAACATCCTGCTAACTGGGCAAGAGACACTCTTTCAAGTGGGTGTTCCTCCTTTATTTAGCAGGGGGAGAGTAACTGGCCCTGCACACCCCAGCAATGTCTGCTCTAGTGGCTTCTGCTGGTGTTCTTTTTGCACTTTAGATTGTGAGCCCTTTTGGGACAGGCACCCATTAGCTATTAACTACCTATTAGTTTTTTCATTTTCTTGTAAACCGCTTTGTGAACTTTTCAGTTGAAAAGCGGTATATAAATACTGTAGATAGATAGATTTTCATCAATGACTTGGAGGAAGGGATACAGGGGAGCCTGATCAAATTTGCGGATGACACCAAGCTGGGAGGAGTAGCAAACACATCAGAAGACAGGAGAAACCTCCAGAAGGATCTGGATATAATAGAATACTGTGTTGTAACAAATAGAATGAACTTCAACGGGAAGAAGTGGAAGGTTCTGCACTTAGGAAATAAAAACCAAAAACATAGGTATAAAATGGGGGATACTTGGCTTGGCAGCACAACATGTGAGCGGGATCTTGGAGTCGCCGTGGATCACAAGCTGAACATGAGTCAGCAGTGTGATGTGTCTGCAAAGAAGGCAAATGCCATTTTAGGCTGCATTAAGAGGACTGGAGCTTCCAAGTCACGAGAAGTTCTAGTTCCTCTTTATTCAGCATTAGTCAGTGTTGAGTCCTTGAGTCCTGTGTTCAGTTCTGGGCACCTCACTTGAAGAAAGATGCAGCCAAACTGGAGCAAGTCCAGAGGAGAGTGACAAGAATGATCAGTGGGATGGAAGGGAAGCCCTACCAGGAAAGGTTGGGGGAACTTGGGATGTTCAGCCTGGAGAAGAGGAGGCTGAGAGGAGACATGATTGCCCTCTTCAGATACCTGAAGGGCTGTCATAGGGAGGATGGGGCTCATTTGTTCATAGCTGCTTCTGAAAGCAGAACTATAACCAATGGGTACAAACTGCAAGAGAGGAGATTCCAGTTGGATATCCGGAAAAAATTCCTGATGGTTCGGGCGGTTCGGCAGTGGAACAGATTGCCAAGGGAGGTAGTGGACTCTCCCGCACTGGGGATCTTCAAGCAGAGGCTTGACGAGCACCTGTTGGGGATGATGTAGGAGGATTTCCTGCTGCAGGCAGGGGGTTGGACTAGATGACCTACTAGGTCCCTTCCAACTCTAGGATTCTATGATTCTATGAAAAATGGGATAAAAGTCACTCTCAGACATTGGATATCACATAAGTATAGATAAACTTATCAGGTTACCTTAATAAGGTAACACTAATACCCTAATAACCTTATAAACTTTAGGTTACCCTGCTAATTGTGACCAATGCTAAAGGTGATGCTCATCTCCATTATATGGCCAAAGAGCAAGAAAATTCCTATTGCAATTCAGAGTAAATTGTTCTTACACTGGAGGAAGGACGCCCCGTAGTTACTCTAGATTTTGCCCATAGGCTGCAATTCTAACCACACTTTCCTGGGAGTAAGTACTATTGAACTCAATGGGACTTACTTCTGAGAAAGCATGCTTAGGATTGGCACATGGAACACTGTTATCTTCCCACTGAGGTTGTACCTATTTATTGACTTGTTTTTACATGCTTTTGAACTACTAAGTTGGCGGGAGTTCGGCAAGTCATGCGCTGTGTCATGCGTGTCGATCTTCAGGAGCCATCCGACTCCGTTTTGCTCCCCATGCCTGGAATGGCTCCAAAGGGGTGAGACTCCCTCCGAGACCGTCTGCTCTGCACCCCCTCTAGCAACGCCACTGGCTGGGAATGATTGTCTTGGCAGACTCTTGCACTGGGGATATAACATGCTTTGTTCTATGCTATGCTAGCACTTGAAGAGTGAAGAAAGTCTCTAGTAATTTAACTCCTGAAGTGTAAAGGAAACCCATGATTTCAATTAAGCTCCTATTGCAAGGAGTCTTTTCAAACTTGGAAACAAGCGACTGCTGAGAGAAATTCCAGAGCCGCAGGCCGCGTCTGCTGGGTGGTAAACAGTGAAATAAACAATTGTTTGTCCTCTTGCAAGCCTCCGACTTCACAGGACTCCCCGCCAGCTTTCCAAAAACCAGAGCATGCTGTTTGTTTCCCAGGCTTGCTAAATTATATATTGGAGAGCACTTCTGATCACTGGGAAGGTGCAGTTGAAAAAGGAAAAATAATAAGACAAGGAACGCTACAAGAAGCACCTCAAGGCATGTTGCTGGCTCAGAGGTCTCAGGTTTATACTGGACTTGCCAGGTTGTACAGGGAGAATTTCAAAATTTGGTTTTGGAACTGGCACATGCACAATTGGTCAAAGTTTCCAGAGCACATGGTTTCTTTTTCAGAGGGTCTCAAAAAACTCCCGTTCTTGTATATGTACCCAGGGTGACCATATAGAGGAAAGGGTGCCTCTACCTTTTTAAGCATTGCATAGAAGAGGGAATTGAGGCATGCACTGCTTCTTAAACCCTGCTATGATGAGCTAAACCTGCCTCAATTTCCTCTTCTATGCAATGCTTCTAGGGAGAGGCACTCTGTCCTCTACTCTATATGGTCACCCTGATATGCATTTCATATGTATATGTCTCCATATGTATACGTCCAGCATATGTAAGGGAGCAATCCTCAACAATTGAGGATGACATAACCCCCAACTCCCTATTCCCATGGTGGGGAATAGGGAATATTCCCTATTCCCATGAGGGGAGGCTGGCACATGCCTAACTTCCCCAGGAGTGGTGCAGAATCGCCTTACCACACTTTTATGGAATGAGACTTGTGCTGGGACTTATTCCAGTTTAACTGGGGATTCAGATTGCAGTTTAATATCTGGTGCAGTAGTTGTGTGAACTAGGATATAGGGAAGTTATCTCACGTGCAACTGAACCTTTGATATTTTCTGTCTTAACTGTTTTAACTTCTTTATTTAAATTTTCTATCTATAAATCATCTATCTTTATTTAAATTCATCTATCTAAATTCTTTGTTTAGACTCTTTCTTTCTTTCTTTCTTTCTTTCTTTCTTCATACATACATACATACATACATACATACATACATACATACATACATACATACATACATACATTCTTAAAAGGATACCCAAGGTGGCTCTTGGGTCAAGAATTAGAAAAGATCTGACATTATATGCTTTATGGCTAAAAGAAATACCCCCCTCCCCAAAAATCCCTTTTTTAATGTGTGACCTGTGCAAAGATGCTCTTCCTTGCCCTTCTTCATGGTGAGGGTCTCCCAGAGGATGTTAACAAAGCTTAAGTCTAAGTGGGGAGAAGAATATATCCCCAAATAACATCCATCTTCTTTCAGCTGGTTTAGTTGGAGAGCACTCCATCGGTGTGTTGAAAACCCCCAGACCACACTAAGCACATCAATTTCCATGGTGCTTACACTTCACAAAGTGCATGAAATATAGCATCATGCCGAAGCGCTAAAAGCAGAAAGCTTGTGGTGGAAGCCCCCAAGCACACATCTCTTTCATGTTCTTTTAGGTGGCTGATTCATCTCCATCAGGCTGGGTTTTTTGGAGTGCTTATTGGTCCTGGACAGCAGCTGCTCAGAGCCGGATCTGGTCTTTCAGGGATGCTGCCCAGCCAACCCACGTACAGACAGGAGTCCAAATGATTCAGAACCAGCTTTCCACCTTTTTCTGGAATTCTGCGTGTGAGCAAAATTGGCTTAGACGCAATGTGGAGTGAGCAATTTTGGGTAGAAGAACAACAATGGAAAGCAGGTTAAAGATTAAAAGAGCACACGCGCGCGCGCACACACACACACACACACACACACACACACACACACACACACACAAATCCAGCTTCCTAGCACCAGGTCATCAATATGATTTTCGGTTATCAATATGAGTTTTGGTCCATATTGTGAGATCTGGGGTGGTGGTGAGAGATGTTTTGTTCAGGGGGACGCACACCATGAAATATTGTCTGTGTGAATGCTGCAAGCCCCTTAATGGGCTTGCCCACTTTGCCCCCCCCCCCGGTGGAATGGTTTGGCCGGAGGGAGATGCTTGCAGCCGATTGGCTGCTTAGGGCAAAAGGGGGTGTGGACTGAGGATGAAGCGGGCGCGCTCGCCCGCTTCCCCTCAGTCCTCGCCAGAGCGGCGTCCTGAGCGGAGCTGTTTTGGCGCGCTCCGGACCTCGCTCTGAGGAAGCCTTCGGCCTCCTGCGGCGACGACAAGGCGCGGGGAGGTTCGTCCGAGGACGCCCCCGCGCTCTCCCGCTTGCTGAGCGGTGCGTTGGCCCCCGGCGCCACCGGATGCCGGCTAGGTAGCGTACTAGGGCCTTGGCGGTGTGCCGCCTGGCGACGGCGGCCATTTTGGGAGTCGGCCATATTGCGGGCGCCATTTTGTGTGGTGCCTCGTGGTGGCAGCCATTTTGAGGGCTCTGTGCAGTCCTCTTGGAGCCCTGTAAGGGTCTGAGCCTTAAGCTTGCTAATTCTGTTGGCTTGTTATTCTCTTGAGCTTCAGCTTTACCCCCCCACCCTTTTGGCTATCTGCTGGGCTGATTTTGACAACCTTGGAGACGGGCATCCTCGGTTTCTTCGTCTGCTCTGGTGCACGTGACGTTCCAGTTGCTGCTGTTCCTGTTGCTGCTGGGAGCAGCTCATATCCTTTCAGTGTTAATAAAGATCACATTTGGGTGTGGGCTGGTTCTTTGGGGCCATGGGTAAGCGGCTACAGAAACGTGGGGGTAGGGCACCTCGGCCCCCCACACCTTCTCCTCCTCCCCCGGAACCAACTTCCTCGGACGAGGAGTTGGAGGCCCTCGACCACAGGGCCTTGGTCAAAAGGTGTAAGGCCTTGGAGAGGGAGGCTAAAGAGCGGGAGGCAAGTAAAGGGGATGGGGCTTCGGTGTCAGCAGCTGCCCCTGCTCCTTGAATTTTTACTAGGAAGGGAAGGGGGGCACTAATGTTCACGGCTCGCCCTTCTAGGTCCGGCAGCCGGAGGCCTTTGGCCCAGGAACCCCCTCAGGTACCAGGTGTGTCCAGTGCCCCTTCCTCCTCCTTAGACGGGGCTGCTGCAGGTGAGGATGGTCAGGTGGATGATGAACCTGAGGTGGTGGGGTGTTGGGAGGAGCCTCCGCCTGCGAAGCAGCCTGCATCACCTGTGCCATGGTGGGGTCCGGGATGGGGTGGACCTTGTTATGCTTGGCCATCTTTTGGTATGGTTCCGACTGACAATCCTTGGAGTGGTTGGGGTTTCCCACGTCCCCCTCGTCGATCCGCCTATGATGGGGATCGCTCGAGGGTGGGCTTCCCCTATGGTCCGACTTGGGAGGAGGTCTACCGACTGGCTCGTCACTCGGACTATGAGGATGGTCCTGAGGACCGTCCTTATGGTAGTATTGACTTGCCTTTGGGTGGCCACCTAGCAATGTCGGTAAAGGAGAAGATTTGGAGAGGCGATTACGTTGACCTCTTCAGTCTTCTTCAGGTAGAGCCTGAGCGGGTTCCGAAGGTGGGGGAACCCGAGCGTGATCTTGAAGCGTCTCGCAGGCGCAAGATAGATCACAATTGGACGAATTGGTTATATGGCTATTGTATATATATGGCCGTGGTCGTCCAGCTCAGGCCGAAAAGGGCTCCGGCTATGATTAAATACCTTGATATTATTCACCGGACCCTGAGGGATTTTGGGGGAAATGCCTGGTTGCAGTACGACCAGAATTTCAGGATGCGGGCTGCCAATGACCCGTCCCTGGACTGGTCGGTCCCCAAGTTCGAGCTGTGGATGCAGGTTGCGGCTACTGCCAAGCCTGTACAGGGTGACCGCTCTGATAGTGGTCACCTCATAGCACGTAATGTGCCACAACCCAAGGCGTCTTCGGGCGCCTCGGGTGTTCAAGGGCAACGACCGTGCTATGAATTCAGCTCGACTGGGGCCTGCTCCAGGGGTGGCTGCCCTTTCAGCCACCAATGTGCAGTGTGCAAGGGGAAGCACTCTGCGTTCAGTTGCCCCAAGGGTAAAGGTTTTGGCGGCACTGGGGGAAGAGGTGGTAGGAAAGGTGGGGGGACCCAGCCCCCCCTCCTCCCCCAGCTGCAGGAAAAGGGGCCATCGCCGATTAAGGTTGAAGTTTTGTCTGCCCTCTTAGCTGCTTACCCTAACAGGAGTGCAGCTGATTACTTGTTGAAGGGGTTTACAGATGGGTTTCGCATTCCTTCTCCCCGCCCGGGTTCCCCCTTTTGGGCTCCCAACCTCAGATCAGTCATCGGTATGGAGGAGGTGGTACGTCAGAAGTTGGCTAAAGAGGTTGCTGCCGGTAGGGTCCTGGGCCCATTTCCTTCCTCCCCCTTGCCTAATTTGAGGGTTTCCCCTTTAGGGGTGGTGCCCAAGAAGGCGCCCGGTCAGTTTCGCCTTATCCATCATTTATCATTTCCCAAAGGGGACTCTGTTAATGATGGGATTCCCCCTCACCTCTGCTCAGTTAGGTACACGTCATTGGATGAAGCTGTTCGCCTTTTGCGGACTTGCGGGCCAGGGGCCTTCATGGCCAAAACGGACGTTGAGTCGGCTTTTTGGCTACTTCCTATTCATCCTCTGGACTTTTGCCTGCTGGGGATGTGGTTTGAGGGGGGGGTACTACGTTGACAGGGCTCTGCCGATGGGTTGTTCTGTTTCATGCTCTGCTTTTGAGTCATTCAGCACTTTTTTGGAATGGGCTCTTCGTTATAGATCTCCCTTTGGAGAAGTTGCTCATTACCTGGATGACTTTTTGTTTATGGGTAAGGCCGATTCTGAGGAATGTTCCCGACTTTTGGCTTCTTTTCAGTCGCTTTGTTCAGAGTTGGGGGTTCCGTTGGCAAGGGATAAGACCGAGGGCCCCTCTACTGTTTTGACTTTTTTAGGCATTGAGTTGGACACTTCCGCTCAGTGTTCTAGGTTACCTCTGCCCAAGTTGGTTGTTTTGTGGGGTTTGTTGGATCAGGCCATGGTAGCCTCTAGATTGACCCTTAAGGAATTGCAGGTTTTGGTGGGGCATTTAAATTTTGCCTGTCGTGTGGTTGCTCCTGGACGTGCTTTCTTGCGGCGTCTTTGTGACGCCATGGTTGGTCTTAAGGCCCCGCACCACCGGGTGCGGGTCTCTTCAGCCATGAGGGAGGACATGAGGGTTTGGCTTACCTTTCTGTCCGACTTTAATGGTACGTCTTTTTGGAGGGAGTTACAGCTTCTTCAGGCTGACCTGCAGGTCCATTCGGACGCCGCAGGCGGTCATGGGTTTGGGGTTTACTTCAGGGGGAGATGGTGTGCGCATCCTTGGCCTGATTCTTGGAGGACCAGTGATGTGGTACATGATCTTACCTTTTTGGAGCTATTCCCCTTGGTTGTGGCTGTACACATCTGGGCGGATCAATTCCTGAACTCTACTGTTCGGTTTTGGTGCGACAACCAGGCTGTGGTACATGTCATAAAGAAGCAGACTTCTCGGTCACCAAGGGTGATGCGCTTGGTTCGTGCTTTTGTTTTGCAGTGCCTGCGCATCAACTTGGTGGTTTCGATTAGGCATGTTCCGGGGCTGGAGAATGGGGTTGCCGATGCTCTGTCTCGTTTTCAGGAGGAGCGCTTCCGGCAACTCGCCCCGGCTGCTCGTTCGGAACTGGACCCCATGCCCAAGTGGCTTTGGAGCCTTGGACCGTGAGGGCCCAGAAGTTGATACTGGGTTCGCTGGCTCCTTCAACTAGGAGCAGCTACGAACGTAAGGTGGGAGAATTTGAGGCCTTTTGTCAGGCCAATGCTCTGCCGGTGGCTTGGCCTCTTTCTGAAGAGGCTGTGCTGCGCTTCCTGCTTTTCCTTTTCGAATCAGGTCTTCACCCTCGCTCTATCGCTATCTATCTGTCTGCTTTAGCTTTTGGGGCTGGGTTGCAGGGTGTCTCCGACACCACGCAGAGCTTTAAGGTACAGCATATGCTTGAGGGCATGCATCGGGACCGGCCGGTGGAACCTGATAAGAGGAAACCTTTCACCCTGGATATCTTGAGTGGTTTGATGGGGGCCTTTGCCAGGTGCTGCAGCTCAGACTTTGAGAGAGACCTTTTTAGAGCTGTGGCTATGGTCATGTTTTTCGGGGCCTTCAGGATTGGCGAGGTTCTAGTGAGGTCTCGTTCGGCTGACCCAGCTAATGTGTTGTGGTGGTCTGACTTGACTCTTAGTTCCTCTGAGTGTGTTCTCCATCTACGAAGGGCCAAAAATGACCAAAGGTCTCGGGGTGCACTAATCAGGCTTAGGGCTGTCCCACGCCACCCATTGTGCCCGGTTGGGGCTCTTACCCAATATAGGAACAGGGTTTTGCATTTCGTAGGCCCCCTCTTTCAGCATGCTGATGGGGCGCCTCTCACATTCTTCCAGTTTAGGGCAGTGTTGTCATGGGCATTGACCACTCTTGGTCTTTCCCCTAGCTATTACAGCGTTCATTCCTTTCGGATTGGCGCTGCCACTTTGGCATCGACCATGGGTCTGCCTGAGGAGGTTATCCGGCGCATCGGCCGATGGCGCTCGGGTGCCTTCAGGTATTACGTCCGCAAGTGACACCTTTGAGGGGTGCCTTAGCGGGGTGGGGTGCCTAGTGGATGTAGCTTTGTTTTTGAGTGTTTGCATCATTGTTCAATGACTCTGTTTTTGTTCTCTTTAAAGTCATCTTCGCCCCGACCTCTTCGAGTACTGGTTATTGGCCATTCCATCCTCTTCTGGGCTCGGAGGACGGCCGAACGTACCGGAGCTGGTTCCTGCCTCGGCTTGTCCCCGGACGTACAGTTGTTCTGGGTGGTAAAGCGGGGTATGGGGTGGGGGCAGCTGCTCCCCATAGTTAATGGGTTTTTGAGGGACAACCCGCCCCCTGATGTTCTTTTGGTCCACCTAGGAGAGAATGATCTAACCCAAATGAGGACTTCGGATCTCAGGGTTCAGATTAAGCGAGATCTCTCTTTTGTTATGTGGTGGTGCCCGAACATCCGGATCCTTTGGTCATCTTTTCTCCCGAGGAGGGTGTGGAAAGGGGCCAGGAGTATCCGGAAGATTGATTTGGCCCGTAAGAGGGTCAACGCCTATGTGGTGAGTTTTGTGAAGCGTTCGGGCGGGCTTGTCATTGTTCACCCTCATGTTCTTTGGCAGCTGCCCCATGTTTTTAGGGATGACGGGGTTCACCTTACCGATTTGGCCCTAGATGAGTTCATCTGGGATTTAGTCAGGGGACTGCTTGACTGTCTTTAGTGGGGCGGTGGAACCATGTTCTAGACAGGTACCCCGTGTGGCAGGTGTCGTGCTGGAGCAGGCAGGATAGGCCTTGGTGATTGCCTGAGACAGCAAGGGTCAGTGCGATGCAGCGGGCTTATTGGGTCCGAGACCGGACGTAAGCCTAGGCGGCTAGCCCTGTACCTGGGATTTAGGCGAGGTCAACTGGGTAACTGGTTGACTGAGCGCCCAGCTGTCTCGACCTTCGGGTTGGCTATGATGGGCACCTTCTGTGTGAGGGTGTGACCTGAGCCAGGCTTTCGCCCGTCCCTATTTTTGTAGTGACCAGCACGACTTTATCAGCAGTCCCCTGTGGGTTATTAAATAGTTGTAGTTATTCAATAAAGTGGCCCTTAAATCCAGCATCTGTCTCTGGCTCTTCATTCTCGCCGTGGTGGGTAATGTGGGGGAGAATAAACCACTCCTTATGTGCTCCAGTGCAAACGGTGCCCTCTGTTTGCACAGAGGAAGATCTGTTGACAAGGGAAAATGCTGTCGAGGTAGCCTTGTTTTGCACCTAATTAAATTCATTTTAGGGCACAATCCAGAGTAACTACGGGAGCAGGTAACAGACATTTCCCATAGTTAAACTTATGGGAAATTCATATTGCAATCCAGAATAACTTGTTCTTACTCTGGAGCAAGGACTCCCCGTAGTTACTCTGGATTTCACCCTTAATGTTCTTTGTAAAAATTTTACCCGTTTATGGGAGGGGGAGCAGATTTCCTGTGAAAGCTTATTATTGAATAAGAACCACCTAATTTAATCATCTCATATAGATTCCTGCTTCTTAAAGCAGGGGCCAGTCCAGTGTCTGTGAAAAATAAAAAATGCAATACTCTTACCCTGCTGTTCCCTTCCCCAGCGCATTGTTTTTGGGAGATACACTTCCTCTGTGGAAGTTCTACACAACCCATCACAGTGGTGGGCTTCAGGGGGTTCTCACCCCCTGAAGAACCTTTTGCTACAGAACCCTTATAGAACCCTTATAAAACCCTTTGCTAATGAGCGCCTGGTTCTGAGAACCGGTAACTAATGGGACATAGAACCTGTTGTTAATTTAGGTTATTAGGACATGGAGCCTGTTGTTAATTTACAATTATTAGGACATAGAAGCTGTTGTTAATTTATTTAAATCCCACCACTGATCATGAACAATAACTAGTGATAAATATGTCCAATTAACTTCTTAAGCCTTTTGTAGAAGAGAATTATGGCAAAGAGAATTATTGTGAGGTGGGGAACTTTGTAGGCTGCTTTGGCAAAGAAAGGTGGAATATAAATTCCTTAAACAAATAAATACCTGCATCATTTTTGTCATTCTCCAATCTAGCAATGCTTTTTCTTCTTCTTTTTTTGAGGGAGGGACCAGATCCATAGTATTGCACATATGGTTGCAATACAGGTTTATGTAAGTACATTCCTACTCTGCATTATAATACAGTATATTCAACTTTTTTAAAAAAAAAAACCAATAATAAGCAGAATATTTATAATGATACCACCAAATCTTGAATTTCCAGGCTCAAGAGATCTGAATCGTGAGTCTTCTCATGCTCAGCTCATTACAAACTCCCACATTCTTCTCTATTTCAGATTAAAATTGAAGGCAAAGCAGAAAAGAATTCTTCTAACATGGTCTTCCTATTCCATAGGGCAAAACCCAGTGTAACTACAGGGAGTCCTTGCTCCGGTGTAAGAACAATGTACTCTGGATTGCAATATGAATTTCCCGTAGGTTTTCACTAAGTGGAGCAGTAGCTACAGGTGCACGTAATGTCTCTTACATACCCTACAATCCATAGTAACTATGGGAGCATGTAAGAGACATTACGTGCACCCGTAGTTACTGCACCACCTAGTGAAAACCTATGGGAAATTCATATTGCAATCCAGAGCACATTGTACTTACACCGGAGTAAGGACTCCCCATCGTTACTCTGGATTGCACCCATACTCACGTAGTTACTCTGGATTTGGCTGATAGACTCTAACCCAGCAATTTTCAACTAATGTTGAAAATTTTCAACTAATGCTTCAGGCAGGGTGACATGATGCAACAACCACAAAAGAGGACAGGCTCTCCCAAAATGTAGGACAACCAAGAAAAATGTAGGACTTGACAAAATAAAATCTAAAAGCACGCACACACAGACGCACACACAGACACACACACACACAGAGTGAGACAGCTTTTATGTGGTTAATTTACTGATAATTATTAAAATTGTTACTTATTATTTGTTACTATTGTTACTTATAAAATTTAAAACTATTGCATATAATTTATTAATTGCAAGAAGGCTCCATGCTGCCTGCTCACAAGGAAAAATGGACAATGAATAATTTTTCCCAGAACACAAGACTAAAATATAGGTCATATCCTGGAAAAAGAGGACATTTGGTTATGTAGCTGCAGGAATTTGGATCATAGTGGTTGAAAGTGATTGAAACATTCAGATCTGGGAGAGGAAGAGAGGCAGACAATAATTCATTAATATGGACACTTGTCCTAAAAGTTTCATTGCTGAAAACCCCAAAAATCTCCTAAAAGCTGGAAAGGACATCACAAGTGTGAGAAGAAAAACATTAAATATGGTTAGGGCATTAAAATACTCTAACTGCACCCATTTGCTGTATCCTTAAATTAGAAACCCTATTCCCAAAGATTGGCTGCTAAAGTGTGAGGGGCTCGCTAAGGTGGAACAGAGAGGCTCAATGTATATCTCTGCAGAAATCAGTGATTCATTCAATGTTTGGCTTTGCATTTTAATTATTCATTTTCTTTAAATAGCAGCTACTTGGGGAAGGTGAGAGTGAGATATGGATCTGGACTGGCAGGCATTTCTTATGTTCTCTCAATGATGCGCTTGCGAGGATTTCTGATTTGAGAACCCAACCAGAGGTATTGTCCTGTCCGAGCAGCCGCTGTTATGTGGTGCCATCAATCTGGAGCAGCTGGCTTTTCAAAGGACGCTTTTAATCTTTCCCTGCCTTTGGAAGATCAATCTCATTGATGAGCCTTGCATGCCGGAGCCTGGGCATTTGTAAAATGGGCAGTGATTTTTACACTCCTGGCCATTACATCCTAGAATGCGCCATGATGGAGGAGATGCAAACAGCCTGCCCTCTCTGTGGCTCGGATCCCCAGTGCGCTGAACAAAAAGTATGCAGCATACCAACGACCTGGCAGAGAAGCCTTGCAGAACCCATTTTATTAGGAAGGGGCGGATAGCATAATCTGCATTTTGGAAGGGTGGAGTGAATTATGCAGAATGCTCTCTCTCTCTCTCTCTCTCTCTCTCTCTCTCTCTCTCTCTCTCTCTCTCCAGTAGAACAGAAATGTGCTTGTTTATGGCTCAGAGCTGTTCTTTTGGCTGACGACTCTGCTTCGTCCTGTGACTTTGGTTGGAACGATCGCAGTGGCATCCCCATCCATTGTCGGTCCCATATCCATTTGGATTGAAGCCGTTTCCCCAACACTAACTCCCAATGCACTCAAAGGGAAGGGTTTTGGGCATGTGGATTCATAGCTCCATATGCTCAAAGAGCAATTCAGGAGCGCTGCAGAGAATCCCTGCCTGTCATGAATCCTTTCCAATGACTACCTGAAACAATGGGCTGCCCAAATACTGCTCCATAATACAGCATATTCATAATGCAGCAAGAACATAAGAAGAGCCTCCACTGGATCAGCCCAAAGGTCCATGTAGTCCGGCTTCCTGTATCTCACAACGGCCCGCCAGAAGGCATCTTTCAAGGGTTGCCAGGTCTTAGTCTCAGGCCTAACATTTCAGAGGATTAGTATTACTATGAAAAGATATTATATGTCAATGAAAAGGGACAAAATGGTTGGAAGTTGCAATACTGCTTTCAAAACTTGGAAGACGGACAGAACGTGATCTCTGGTCATCTGAAACCCTCAACTTGTCCTCTTGTGATCCATGCAGAGGTTTGGCCTTAAATCTATTTTCTTTCTCCTTTTAAGCACACATGCCTTTGTGTCCCCAAATATCAGTAAACCCTCAGCTTGTGAACACCGACTCCTCTTCACTTGGACAACTTTTAGGGCTCTTTGTGGCCTCAAATCCTAATGAGAAGATATTGTAGGTTTAATCTGAAAACAAAGTCGTCCCCCCTTTGGCAATCTTTAATTCTCTGCTTTCATGTGCACTTTTTTTTAGCAACTAGTCTTGGGTGGTGGGAGGTCTCCTTTTCATGGGGTTTCTACTAATTGCTCATCCCTCTTGGACTCTCACCAAGATCAAGAATGAACAGTTTTCTGCTTGGTTTTGTAGCTTCTTAACAGTTGTCATGTGTCCATCCAGTTATATCCAAGACCAACAGCTGGCATTATAAAAGCAGGCCTCCGTCAGTCTATGGTATCATGCTCGGTGCTGCATACGCTGCATGCGAAGCACGAAAGCCTGGGTTAGATTGTTATGGAGGATAGGCTGTTACCCAAGCAGCAAATCCCCCTCTCCACGCCACTGAATTAGTCCAATGGAAAGGCAGAGCCAATACGATTGGATCCAGCTGGTGTCGCAGAGCTGGGCTAAGGACAGGAGCTCATCCTGTCTTGTGGGGCCAACCCAGGTCTCGAACCCTGGCCTGCTGGTTAACAGGTTAACAGCTGGCATTATATCTGACTAGTATATTCCACTACTTGACCTCGGACACCTACACGTTTCTCCTCTACCCCACCTCTACCCCTCCTCTCCCTGTACCCTATGAAGGTCAAAGACCCTCATTATATCCTTTAGATTCAAATATGATAATGCTATCATGGACCAGTCCATTACTTCAGGAGCCAGATGACTCCAGCCCACAAGCAATGAATAGTGGACAAGACATTTAGTCGTTCAGTTGTGTTCGACTCTGTGACTCCATGGACTGCAGCACCCCAGACCAGCCCATCTGTCACTAGCATTAGTTTTAGACTAGGGCTGCAATCCTAAAGACACATTCCTGGGAGTAAGATCCATTGAACACAATGGGCTTACTTCTGAGTAGACATGATTAGGATTGTGCTCTAGCTCTAGGCTGAAGTGGCTCCATTTCTTTCTCTTCTGTGGTATGAGCTTGGATCATTGGTTTCCATTACTAGGAGGTCTCAGGGTCAAACCTCTATCTTAGTGTGTAGTTTCTGTGGGATAACACTAGGAGCCTCTGCATGGAGAACGGTCACCGGAGCACACGATCTTTGCAGCTCATTTGCATGTTGTGTGCATGTTGCGTGCATAATTCACACTGCGCTTACTACAGTGAAGCTCAGATTAAAAATTACTCAAACGTTACAGGGTTAAGAGAAAGTTTTTTTGCCTCTAGAAGAGATTCCCCCTGGAGAAAATTACAGCGATTGCACTATTTAGTGATTATCTTCTTACCCTCTCAGACACCACATTCAACAAAAATTATTTAATTAATTGTTGCCAGCATTAATTATATTTTCATATTTTTATACCACCCTTCTAATAAACTCAGGGTGGCGTGCATAGTTCCTCCCCCTTTTTTCGTCTGTACAACAACCCTGAGAGGAAGGTGAGGCTGAAATGAATAATAATAGAGGCCAGAGAATAAGATAGTGCGCATAGCCACCTCCCGACCCCAAACAAATCCCCACCATGGTGACACCTTATTACCACTGCCACCACCTTCCCTTTTCAGTGTGGGCTTGGCGAGCTGCTGGTACATGTGCAGGGTTGCCAACCATTTGGGTTAGTGGTTCCATAATGCAGGAGAGCAGCATGGCAACACTTGATCAGCTCTGCTCCTGCCTGAAGGCTTTAGACCTAGGGCACAATCCAGAGTAACTACGGGAGCACGTAAGATACATTAGGTGCACCCGTAATTACTGCATCACCTAGTGAAAACCTATGGGAAATTCATATTGCAATCCAAAGTAATTTGTCCTTACTCCGGAGTAAGGACTCCCCGTAGTTACTCTGGATTTCACCCTTAGGCTACAATCCAGGCTAGCAGGCAGGCAGGCAGGCAGGCAGGCAGGCAGGCAGATAGATAGATAGATAGATAGATAGATAGATAGATAGATAGATAGATAGATAGATAGATAGATAGATAGATAGATAGATAGATAGATTCCAGAGTAACTATGGGACTTTTTACACCTACATAGTTATAGTGACACCTATGGGAAACCTATGGGACATGCATAGAGCAAACCAGAGTAAGTGCCTCTTATGTCTCCCCATAGTTACTCTGAATTGTAGGGAAAGGGAACCATTATTCCAGGTTGTTGGCTGATATAGGGAAGCTGAGAGAAGTCTATGCTTATGACCCAAAATATCCTGAGTTCAGCTTTTATGCCTGACTGAAGTTCAGCTTTTGACTGACATTTTACTGATCCTGATCAGTTCCTGAGGGACAAGCCTTCCCTGGCTGTCTGGAAGATAGGGTAAACTCACCACTTAATTCTTAATAACTTGTAACATCTGGCCTTCTGTTCAGGATGATTTCACAGGGGTCTTGGTACTTAAATATAATTTGGCATTTCCCACTTGCTTGTCAGCTTTGAATATGCCAGAAAAAACATATATGCAGGGAAAGAGCAACTCAGAAGGAGTTTACGATAATTACTTACGGCCCAATCTGACAGGTATATGGCACCACCAGACCTCATACCTCATAGTCTGGTGGTGCAGGATGTTTTATGGCTCTCTGAAATGGTAGCACACTGTTTTGTTCTGATCATTTTGAGCTCCCACTAGATCTGGTACCAGTAACACCAGTAACACCAGAAGTATAACATACAGTGGCTTCTGCTGGTGTTCTTTTGTATCTTTTTAGATTGTGAACCCTTTTGGGACAGGGACCCATTAGCCATTAACTCTTTCATTTTCTTTGCAAACCGCTTTGTAAACTTTTTATTTCTATACTGTAGATAGGCGGGCGGGCGGGCGGGCGGACGGACGGACGGACGGACGGACGGACGGACGGACGGACAGACAGACAGACAGACAGACAGACAGACAGATAGATAGATAGATAGATAGATAGATAGATAGATAGATAGATAGATAGATAGATAGATAGATAGATAGTTAGTCACCATAGGAGGTGTGGAAGGGGCATGGAGTGGGTGGAATGGAGGAGTAACAGGCCAGAGACCGGGATGGAGAAGGAGGCAGCTCAAAATCAGGAAGGGAGTGGTAACTTGCATGTTAACTATGGGCACAATCCAGAGTAACTATGGGGAGTCCTTGCTCTGACATAAGAACAATTTACTCTGGATTACAATATGAATTTCCCATAGGTTTTCACTACGTAACTACGTCGATGTAAATGTCTCTTAAGTGCTCCCGTAGTTACTCTGGATATATCTATATGTTAACTTGCATGATAACTATGGCAATTGTTTCTGCAATATCCTATTCCCCTTTATGGCCTTGACCTGCCTGCCTGGGTTCACTAAGACTTGCACCAGCTGAATCGCTAGCATGGTCCATGAAGACCATTTCCATTTCCATTACCTTTACTGGCATAAATGACGAACTGAACAGTACCAAACAGACAAATCATACAATACAACAGGTGGCAAATCTTGCAATGACAAGGGAAAGGGAATAGAGAATAATAGGATATCACAATAAAAAATTTTGTTTCAAAATCTCAACCAAAAAAACTTGCAACAGAAGCAATAAGGCGGTCAAGTAGGGAGAGGATCTGGAAAAGAAACAGCAAAAGAGGACAACCAAGAGTCCAAAAGGAGCTTATGGAGATGGTCCATGAAGACCCATTCTGATTGTTTTATGGCCCAATCTTATAGAACATTTATGGTGGATGAACTCATGATCTGCTACATTAAGTTCTGATGTGGCTTCCAACATGTTGCGCTGCTGTTGCGCAGTTCGGAGCCATCACTAAATATGACCAGAGGCCCTGCACATGCTGCTGAATGCCACACCAGTGCAGATAAGGAAGTAGCAGGGGCAGTTCAATGGCAGGGAGGGGAACATTAAGAAGAACCTCCTCTGGATCAGGTCACAGGCCCATCTAGTCTTGTATTAGGCAGCGGCCCACCAGATGCCCCAGGGAACACACAAGACACCTGCATCCAGGTGTCTCCCAACTGCATCTGGCATTTTGAGGTTGTCCACTGTTACTTATACCCATACATAGTTCTCATGGCTTGTAACCTATGACGAGGAGCAGGGATCAATGGGGTGGGGAGTGGGGCTGGAGGGATAAATGGGGAATTGGATTTGATTGTATCAGTTTCCACATGAATCCATTCTGAATGGATTGAATCAACCTGCATTTCCACTGGTGTGCATCAATCAGATGTGAGGAAGAACTGAGAGATGCATCAAACAGCACATGAATCATCCCTGGAACGATTCTCAAAGATTCTCCAAATGACATGTTAACAGTTTTGACTGTCCCTGGAAACACATTCACAACTGGACAAATCTTCATGCCTGGACAAACTCCCTCCAGTTGAAACCAGAGATTCAAAATAAGCTGATCTGTTTCTCCACCGGGGTCTCTAGGTATTAAAAGGAGACCTCCAGCAACACAGCAAGCCTTCCTAAGTTAGCAGGCTTCGCACAAGCCTAACCATGTCTACTCAAAAGTAAGCCCCATTGTGTTCAATGGATCTTACTCCCAGGAAAGTGTCTTTAGGATTGCAGTTAGCTTTCCTAAGTGCCGCTGGCACCCTTATGACAAAACCGCCAAAGCAACTCACAACATGCATTCAAAATATAAATACAAACAAATGTTCAATAAACACAATTACTGTATTTACTTGAATTTAGTGCTCACCTTTTAAGTCAAATTCAGTCTCTAATATCAGGGTGCACATTAGATTCGATGGTGATTAGATTTGAGTAAACGCGGTATTCTGATTGTAAGTATAGGGTGTGCATTACATTCTATGGCACACTAGATTCGAGTAAAAAAGGTAGAGGATGGTAATTAAGTTGGTAATGTCAGAAAGAGACCTAAAAGAGGAAAAAAGAGGCAGAAAACAGATTTCCCAATCATGAGGGATTTGCCGATCTCTCTAAATAGGGTTGCCACAATTCTCTTCCACAAAAACAGGACAAGACTCTCTGTCCCGTTTAACACAATCCCCCAAAATCAGACACAGGGGTGTCTGTTCCTTTTAGGGGTGCATGTGTGTGTGGGGGGACATATGGCAAACCTCTCTCTAAAGCAGCCATTTTCAACCACTGTGTCATTACTGTTATTATTTATTGAATTTATTTTCCACCTTTCTCCCACCAAAGGGGGAACTCAAGGAAGCTGGTAGTAAAAAAAGAAATACATTAAGAATTAGAAACAAACTGCAATTAAAAGCAATTAATACATTCAAGCATCAAGGTACTAACATTTTAAATGAAATATTGGTGTTCCGCAAATGGTCCTCGGGTATGTTGCAGATGATTTGGAAAGGGTCACTCTCCAAAGTAGGACCATTGGGGGATATGAGCCCCCCACCAGATGCATGGAGCACCTTGTCAAAAAACTGATGATGAACCTTGGCAATTTTAGCACCTTGATGGTGTTCTGTGACATGGAAAAGGTTGAAAATCAATGATCTAAGCTGAATGAGGGAATGTGGGTCGGAGGAAACCTGTGAAATTAAATGGAGTGATGGGAATGTACCCATCTCTTATTTAAGTTAGTTACATGGAAGTAAATTACCAGCTAGTAAATTACTAGCTAATAAATTACTAGTAAATTACAAGTGAGCAAGCATCTGTTCTAAATTAAGGAAAGTAGTTTCACCACTCTCTTCATTAAGGGCCTAGACCCCCCATACAAAAAAACACAGAAACCTATAGATCAGCGTTTCTCAAAGTGGGGGTCAGGACCCCTTTGGGGGTCGCCTAGAACTTTCCTGAGGGTCGCCTAAAGACTTCTGGTGCATGGGGCCAGGTCAGGCTTGCCAGACCTCCGGCTGTAGCTGCACGCACACTGGGGCTGACTAACAGCCTCGGGGCCCAATCCTCTGCATGCCTGCTCTGAAATAAATCCCATTGTGTTCAGTGTGTGCATAGAACACACATTTCATTTGTAACAATGAAAATACATCCTGCATAACGGATATTTACATTACAATTCATAACAGTAGCAAAATTACAGTTGTAAGTAGCAACGAAAATAATTTTATGTTTGGGGGTCCCCACAACATGAGGAACTTATAAAGGGGTCACGGCGTTAGGAAGTTAGAGAACCACTGCTATAGATGTATACATTGTGTGATGGGTACACACAATCATATGGATAAATGTTAATGTGTGATCAAGCCAACTCCTATGACTGCACTCACTGGGGGAAAAAAGTGCCAGTGTGATCCTGAACTTTATGTCAGAGATGATTATAAAGATCCAAGCGCATGAACAGACAATATGTGACTGCATAACAATGTGTCTGAATAAAATATTGCCCAAGTCACCCCTTAGAAAACTTTGAAGGTGGAGGAAACACACAAGCTGCAATCCTAAACTCCATTTAGGCTGGCCTAAACCCTAGCATAAATCCTATGCTGACCTTGGAGTGTCACAAAAATGCAGTCAGACACTTCTCTGCCACACTAGTGGGATTAGGAGGGATTAGGTGGGATTAGGCCAGTGCATGGGCATATGCTGACCTTGCACACCATAATGGAAAGATAAGCCAGGTGAATTAGGCTGTCCTAAATTTCTTAGGATTGAGCCCACAATCTTCCTTAGATTTTTACAGGAGTAGAATGTTCATATATATATATTAACTTGGTATTTCTTATGTGGGCAACTAGTGACATCTTGTGGCTGATCTTGAAACACACTGAGCACAGTCCTAACCATGTTTACACAAAAGTAAGCCCCGTTGTGTTCAATGAATCTTTCTCCCAGGAAAAGCGTCTTTAGGATTGCAGCCACAATATTTGTTTCTAAGAATTTTTGTGGAATGGTAGACCCATTAGGGCTTCTGCAGACCTACCTTGGGGAAAGGAACAGGCCTCCCATTTCGTGCACTTGGATACAATGCAGGGTAAGCCACCCTGCCTGCTCCAATGCATGTTTGGATTGAATTGTCAGTCATGCATCAATATCATATTAGCTGTCATTCATGCGTCAATATCATATGTATCAATATCATATCATTAGATCATATGAGGTGGCTCACACCCTGTACCTCTTTCCTTTCATATAGTTACTCTGGATTGTAGGATTAGAGCACAATCCTAACTGTGTCTACTCAAAAGTAAGCCCATTGTGTTCAATGGGTCTTACTCCCAGGAAAGTGTCTTTAGGATTGCAGCCTTAGTCTGTTGGAAAGGGCAGACTAAGGGGGATCCCATGCCACCACAGTGGTCCTGATCCAATGAACGTAGCCCCCACAAATCACCCCCAAAAGGAGGTCCCTTATAATTGCATTGAGCCCTATGGAAGGTGGAACTGAGCTACTCATGAGTAAACAAAGGGCTCGTGATCAGGTCAGGCACCGAGGAATGCAAGGCTATGAGAACGGTCCCATTCCAGTGAAAATGGAGCTCAACAAGTGCTCAGGAAGAATCAAACAGACACTTAATTGATAAGGTGTTTTTTTTAAAAAAATATTAAATAATGTCTAATTGATTGTATTAATTAATACTGTTAATAATTAATTTAATAATTTTGATGTAGGGGCTGTCAAAGAATTGTGGTCTTCAGGTGCCACATGATTTAGCTACGCCACTGAGTGGGCTATGCAAGGTGGTAAGTGGGTGTTGTGCGACTTATTTGCCAGAAGAATGGGAACCAATGTGGGAGATGAACCCTCCCATCCCTAATGTTGGTAGCACAATACAAGAGAAGTCTTCTGCCCAAATAACCACAGCAGGCCAGGGAAAAGGAAGCATGTACTTTTATTGACATTTCTTTTGCACTGTACACAAAGCCACACAAGTTGTCACTATAAAGCATACGTAGAAAAATAGTTGAGTTATATTGGCACTGATGATTGCTCATTATTAGTATTCACCATTATTAGCATCTTCACTGCATTCACTCCTTTTGCTATTATACATCATCACCATAATAACCATCCACATTTCATAGCAGCATTCAAAGCTTTATGTTTGCAATCTTGGTGGGATGAAGAATCAGTTCCTTCCACCCTTTCAGAAGAAGAACCTATTAATTAAAAGCCCTTTCCCGAAGCCTATTCCAATGATTCCACTGTATCCGTGAACTTAATTCCTTCGAAAAGTGTTTTCCAAACTGGGGTCACAACCCCATGTGATGCTTCCCGTAGCACTGCAATTCCTTCTGGTGTTACTGCGATGCCTTATTGGGCAGCCCCATAGCCCACTTTCAGGTCACACTGGGCCTACGACTCACTCTATTGGCCTCCGTAAGTCTGGGAATATCCCACAGAAGCAACTGCGTATTAGTGGATGCAACCTCAAGTTTGACCAGGGGTTTCCTCTTGCTTCTGTGGCACATGCTGGGGCCCACAGCGGTCAATAGAGTGGGTTGAGCAGCTCACAGAACCCATAAACAGCATCTGGATCATCTCAATAAGGCACTGCAGCACTACAAGGAGCATTACATTGTGATCTACCATGGATGATGAGATGGGTCAGAGCACTGAAAAGTTTGGGAACTCCTGTTTTGGAGGAATCTGCTGCCATTTGTCAAATAAAAATGTCTTCATGGGACATTTGACTTAATAGAATAAAAGGCACACACTATTTTTCCCTCTTCTCTTTGAGATGGTGCTGAGGCAGTACAAAATCTATACATTTTGTAATGCAGAAACAGTTGCTGACAATGAGATGTTCCACCTAACCGGTAACATCCAGGTGATAACCCCCATACAGTGATCCAGTGTAGCCAGTGAGGGCAGACACTGCCACCTGCATGACAGATCATGATATATACGAGTATGTCATGTACATCTGTGATGTTGATAGTGGTCTTATCCTCAGGCCCCATCATGGACATACTGGCCCCATCAATGCATCTGATCCCATTCCAGTTTGCACTTTCTGCAAGGGTTGGGAAGCTTTTCAAGGGTTGGGAAGCTCTGCAAGGGTTTGGGAAGGGTTGGGAAGTGCTACTAAGTGCTACTGACACCCACAAAAAGTGGATGCCTTCCCACACATTGTGTGCATGAAATAGCTATCCTGCCTGCACAACACACCTTAAATGCCTGCTGGATTCAGCAATTCTGAACAGAGCTAGAGAGGAGATACTAAAGTATTAGTGTTTATCCCAAACATATTAATGGAGTGGGTCCTAAACTTGGCTGAGCCCTTAACGTACTGGGCCAATGGCCTTGGTTCCCCATTAGGGTAACAATCCCATACATTCTATAGGGTTTGGGGTTTTACACAAGGATTCTGCTGCTCTCCTGGCTGATTTAAACAGCTCCCCGGGGTCCTGCAGTTCCCAGTTTGAGAACCATTGCATTAATGGGATTAATCTGCATAAGGTCTATGATGTTGGCCTATATAGGAAATCAGACAGTGTTAACATACAAACGAGGTTCTCAAAAAATACTAGTGGGGCAATTGTAGAGTTCTTCCTTCCCTCAATGAGGAGGAAATGTGTACAATAGGACCAAGTGAATTTTTTTGCAAGCCAGGAACAACCCCCACATCAGTGGCATAGCTAGAAGGCATGCAAAATAATGTTTTGCAAGGAGCCCCACTGCAACATGTAAACAGCCCTTTTCTATCCTCTTTATTGCCATGCATTCTTCTTCATCCCCCCCTAGCCAGTATTAAAGACTCTAAAGGGAGAGGACACTTGCATGCATGGTGAGGCTCCCTACATAACTTAGTGCATTGCACCCCTTCTAGCTATGCCACTACCTTGCATAAAATACTTTAACATTAAAAATAAAAAATAAATCTAAATATTTCTTAAAAATAAAAAAATAATAATAATTATTATTACAATTCAGAAGCTGGCATAATATAAGGAGAAAGTATAGCATCGTCTGATCCTACATGACCCAAGAATTATTTTACTCCAAGCCAGGGAAGACATAGCAATAAACATCCCATCTGTAGTACTAAAACAGAAGTGATTTGGTTTAGTTTTGATGGAGGTCCAATATTATTTAAGAAATTCATAAATCTAACATTGGACCATTTATACAAAAAGAAAGAGCACACACCAGGAATATAGTGTGAATGCTCACTGACAGTGCAAACCAATATACAGTATGTCTACTCAGAAGTACATTCCTTTGTGTAGATGAGGTTTACACCTAGGAAATAATGCCTAGGGTTGAGGCCTCAGTCTGTTTAGTTAGGAGTGAAAAGAAATATCAACTCTTTAGATTTTTTTGTAGGATGGGATTGCCAGTTCCCACAGATTCATATATAAAATGTTCCATACATCACATGTTATTAGGCTGGTTTGAAAGCTTGAAACAATCTTCATTAACTACTAAGAGAGAAATCAGTAAAAAAAAAAACCAGAACCAGAAAAATCAGACGTTGATGTTAAGACACCCAGATATCTTTGACAGCCATTAACAGTGTTATTTTAATATATGTATATTATATATTTATTTATAGATTCCCATAGAAAGAGACATCTTAAAAGCCTTTTCAAAGGAGGCCAAATGTGATTATATCTTAACAATGTATCCACATTGAGATGTAGTTCTGTACAACACAATTAATATCTAAGTTTTTTTCTGTACAACTGTAACAGCGTAAACATTCGCTATACCTTCATGTAAGACAGGAGTATACAATACCGAAAGATTTTTTTTTTTACAAAGACAGCATCCCAATTTAAGAAAAAGATACATATCTGATAGCTTTAAATAATCAGCAAAACAGGTTATTATTGCCCATAATTTTGACACAATGGTAGCAGCATTGGTGGGTGAAATCATAGTATGAAACATATAGAGGATGAAATCAGAGTTTTGTGAAAAAGAGGAACACTTCTAAATTTAAATGATGGGTCTAGACTTCAAGCAAAGACATTTGTGGGTGATCCATCCAGTGGCATAGCTAGAGGGGGTGCAAAGCTCTAAGTTTGCAGGGAGTCTTACTCCAGCATGCAAGTGGCCACTCACTCTCCATTCTGCAGAACTATCCTGGGCTTTGGCATCCGTTTTCCTCCCACTGCCCAGGACGGCTCTGAAGGGGAGGATGAAGGGCTGCATGCACACTGAGATGAGGCTCCCTACAAAGTGTAGGGGTTTTCTCACACACACACACACACACACACACACACACCAGCTATGCCACTGGATCCATCAATTTCCTCACTGAAATAGTACCAACCCAAACTAACCGAGCCTAGGAATTGCATTTGACTAGAACAGACACATCAAGAGGTCTACATAAAACTACTAGGCAATGCCTGCTGGCATCAATAAGACATGAATCAAGGTCACACAACCGGGTCCAGATCTCATTATGTATCACAAGAAGCCCTTCCATTGATGGTGGTAGATCTCAGACCAGGTCTTGACTGAGCATGGTACACATCCAAAAGTTAGGAGCTACCATCCACATTCTGCTTTTAAAAGATAGATGTTGGAAACCGCTATTCAATATCGACAAGGTACAAAAGCACATTGTAGTGTCTATGCTGATGCACACATAGAGCTTTGTGTGAGCAAAGGGGTCCTTATTGTCTTTCATGCTTGGAACTGCTCAGTGTGTGTACCCTCTTGACATGCACATGATTCATTCCTGGCATAAGTGCTTCAAAGAAAAATGAAAAAGCAACATTCCCTGAAGCCATAAAAGGCTTGGCTGCATCTGGTTCTTTATAGTTTTAGATATGCTAAAACTTTTAGATGTGCAGAGGACTCCAGAAATACAAAAGAAAGGATATATTGCCAAATCCTATCCTATATGGGCAAACCCATGCTGGCGCAACTAGGAGAGGCCTTTATTTTTAGGAATTGTAAAGCAGCCTCCACTGACACGCGCAATGCATAGAGCTGCACTATGATCTAGCACAGATCATAGATTTAGTGGAGATCACATAAAGACCATAGGTCCAGAGGGGTGGGAATGAAAGAGGCACATGCCAAATCTGGGAGTATCCTTGAGTTTGACCCAAGTCAGGTCCAAGTCAATGAAGATGAAGGTTTGTCCCAGCGGAAGGGAAAATCACCCCTAGGAGACCTATAGTAGGACTGATCAAAAACATCTAGGGTTGTTTCCAGTAGGGGCTCTCAGTAGTCAGATTCATGGTTATTCAACCTGGGCACCTCATTTCTGGAGCAGACTCCCTAAAATATTGGTGTCCGCAGACTGGCAGACACTAAGATGTTCAGGGTGCCTCCATGTGCCAAACGCATGTTTTCTCTCTGCAGCTTACTTAGTGTCTACCTAATGTCAGGATATGCCACTGAAGCAGAATAGGCCACCAGGTCCATAAATTTCCAATCTGTGGTGTGGTATAGCCCTGCAACCCAGCAACATGGTCTCCAATAGGATGCTGGACAAGAAACAGCCAACGGTGTGTTCACCTCTTTGCACCACAAATAAAAACAGATACTACATAAAGTAATGAATGAGTCTATATTGCTATACACATGGGGTGAAGGCAGCATTGAGGGTCCATTGCCATGTCTTGGAGTGGCTGGATTGGGGCCACTTCTGCTGAGGACAAGGCTTTTCCAGAGCCCTTTGCTCATGTTTGTTTTGTGTCAAGGTGAGTTAGTGATCAGAGCCAATGTTGCTGACACTGCAGTTGTTGCTCATTTCATGATGTGTGTTGCCAGCAAGGACCCTCAGACCACCCAAACCTCATATTTACTATATGTACTGTATTTTTTTTTAAAGCTTACCAAACTTTATCCCAGAAAAGGCCAATTAAGGGCAATATTGCTCTGCCCCATCTTCCCCCAAGGCCAAATACTACCAAGCATTTGTACACTTCTCAGCCCATTAGAGCCACAATGTTGGTGCTTCCTTGTTGGCACCAGTGGCATCACTACAGTATGTGTCACCAGGTGTAGGAGGCCAGTGTGTTAAACCCACAACTGACTTCCACCCATGCAGTGGCATGACCATGCTTTAAGGGGAGAACATGGTGATGTGTCATTTACCCTCTCTGCTGTGTTTTTGTTTTATATTGTTGTTTTATATGTAAATTTAATTTAATTTAAATAAATTTAAATGATAACATATTAGTATTCAAAATTACCAAGGTTTAAAAGTTTTGGCCCCCTGCACGTGTCACCCCAAGAAACCTGCACCCCTGCACCCCCTCCAGCAACACATACATTGATGACAGTTTCTCTACTGAACAAATATATTGTTCAGAAACAGTTGTGATCACAAGTTATCACGCCATTCTTAAGTTTTGTTCCGATGCATTTTTTGATGCATCACAAACGGAAAAAAAAACACATAACCTGAGTTTTATGTTTGCTTCTTTCTGTTCATGTTAACCCACATGCACTAACAAAAAAATAACTCTACAGAAGCAAATGGAAGCGGCTTCCCTCATAAATAAATAAATAAATAAATAAATAAACAAACAAACAAACAAACAAACAATCAATCAATCTAAGGCAGCTCATATCTAAATGGATTTGTAGTGGTAGAGAGCCATGGGAAAGAAGGAAACAGAGCCACATGTAGAAAATGTCCTATCCCATTTAGCCCTCTGTGTTTCAAGATCAATTTTATGGGCGGATGAAGAAACGTAACAAAGCCCAAGTTTTTTTTCTGTTTAGATCTTCCAAAAAAGCACCAATATCTAGCTCTCCAAATACTTTATACCCAAAGCATTTAATTTTGTTTCCTCAAATAAGTAGGAAATTGAGGTGTGTCCCAACTTGCCATGTTCATGCGCCATGATACCCAGTAACTTGTCACGCTTTTGGCTTAGGAATTCCTTGCCATGGTTGCATGAAAACCTCCCTTTTGTGACTTGAATGCTCATGGTCCTATTTGAAGTAGCCAAGTCCAGCCACCAGGAAAAATTTCTCCAGGAACAGTTCAGAATCCAACACAGCTATATGCGCAGCCCGGCCGATCAATGTGTTGGCTGTGTTTGGCAAGGCGTGGAACACATCGTGGCGGATTAAAGTGCAGTCTTTTGCCCCAATAACTGGCTGCAGAAGATTGTTGATCATCTCTGCATAAACAGGACCTTCGAAGGGTTGGAAAAAAAATCAGCATTACCACTACCGTCATTAACAGAGTACCAACAATCCTACACAGCATTTTACATAGTATTGTAAAGCAAGTGTCTCTTGTAAGAAGATTTGTAAGAAGTGGGTTGTTTGTATGTAGGAAGCAATGTGGGTGTTGGCGATGGCCCCATGCCGGCTCCCACAGTAGGAAGCATTGAGTGGAGCATTCATTCTGGGGACGTCGCTGGCTCCCACATTGCTTCCTACATACAAACAACCCACGCATGCGCACTCTGTAGCTCTGACGCATGTGTGCACACTTTAAACGTACCCTTTAGGGCTGCCTGGCAGGCCAGAATTCAGCCGGGCCATGCCGTAGCTGCTCCTAAATGTCCCTAAGTGCACCTACCACCCTCCATGAAGCACTTCCCTAGCAGCAGCCTAGGTAAGCCACGTAGCTATGTCTACTCAGGAGTAAGCCCATGAAGTCAATGGTGCTTACTCCTGTGTAAAGGGTGTCCATGCTGGAACCCAAAAAGGAGGACAGGGTCCTCCACCCAAAATTTTAAGAGTCTGGATTTTCAGTGGAAAATCCGGACTTGGGGCGGGGACCCTGTCCTACTTTTTGGGTTCCAGCATATGGTAACCCTGTCCATTAGGGACTCCTCAGTGGCATAGCTAGAGGGGTTCATAGCACTAAGTTTTGCAGGGAGTCTCACAGTGACATGCATGAAAATCTGGAGATTGCTGCCACCCAGTGTAGAGAATACTGAGCTACAAAAGGCTCAACAATCTGAGATAGTAAGTGCTAAAATGCATTTCTTAGATATGAATCTTAAAAAGACCTTAAAAAGTATTTAAGCACCATTGTTGACAATGGGAAACTGAGAGTTGGATTGCCTTCTAAGGGGCTTTAATTGTTTGGTGGCTACCAATCTATTTATTATTTTTATTTATTTAGATCCCACTTTCTCCCAGAAGGGCAACCAAGTGGCTCACAAACCTAAAAACCACATTTATGAGATCAGCACAAAATATAATTTTGTTGTGAATGAGCAATCTTGCTGTCTGGCTCCGAAAGTGATCTGTTTATCATGGATGATGGGGTGTTGGGGGCAGGAACTGCCTCTTTTCATACTATACAATTCTACCTTATGCATTAGAAAAAAAGCAGTCTAGAAAACTTACATAGCCTCTAGAACAGTATATAGGACTAAGGGACCCATTTCTGGGGTCCCTTTGTCCTAAATACATGGAGTCCCTTAATCCTAAATGAGAGAACAATGTCCCCTTGTCTTCCTATTGTCACCAAATAATGCATCATGTTGGTTTGTTCTTCAGAAGCATATAAATTGTGGACCTTGGTATCCACTGGCATCTGTGGCAAACTGAATCTGTAGACCCCAGACCTGCAGATCCAAGGGACTGATCATAAGGGAATGCATTAAAAACAAAACCCAAAACACAAATGCAGTGTGATCTTCCTAACAAAACAGAAACATACCTGTATGCCTGTCTTTCAGAGCTGACTTACACATTTCTATTCTTGCAGAGTGAAACGGAACATAACGGTCTTGGGGTGAGGCCACCAGAACAACATTCTTAAAATACTGAAGACCTGTTAACAAAGAAACCCATCATGTGCATTAGGTCAGCTTTCTGTAGAAGATATGGGGAACAAAAGTACTGCATAAGGGCATAAGAAGAGCCCTGCTGGATCAGGCCAAGGGCAGGATGAACATATGACCAGAAATTTCTGGATTTGTCCTCTTTTTCAGTCTTCTGTCTTGGTGTCCTCCAAAAGGGCTTCATTGCCCTCCATTTTGGCTTCATTTTGGAAATTTGCAATGATGTGCAGTACCCCATCATGACATATGTCATTGGATTTGTATTGAAGAGCAGAATCCAATGCCAAAATTGGTTTTGAAATATCTCATTCCTATCAAAAGTTATGGCCAAAAAATTAAAAATCAAATATATACATTGAGCACTATGGGAAAGTGAAAGTGCCCAATATTGCAGCTTTACTTGTGAGTACTCAAATGTGCCATTATCCACCAGAAAGGCCAGGCTGAGAGTAATCCAAGACCTTGTCCTCCTTTTGAGGTTTGGGCTTCTGGTCACCCTGGCCAAGTGTCCATCTAGCCAGGCTTCCTCTTTCTCCAACAGATGTCTCAGAGAACAGGCCTCTGTCAGTCTTGGAAGACTATGGTATCATGCTCAGCGCTGCATACACTGCATGCAAAGCACGAAAGCCTGGGCTGGATAGTTATGGAGGATAGGCTGTTACCCAAGCAGCAAATCCCCCCTCTCCACGCCACTGAATTAGTCCAATGGAAAGGCAGAGCCAATACGATTGGATCCAGCTGGCGTCGCAGAGCTGGGCTAAGGACAGAAGTTCACCCTGTCTTGTGGGGCTGACCCGGGTCTCGAACCCTGGCCGGCTGGTTAACTTGCCACTTAGCCTCTTAGCCACTTGCGCCACCCACAGCGAACACACAACACAAAAAGAGAACTTCATCTCTTGCATCCGACATTCACAGGTAATCCGACATTCTAACACCTGGGGATTGCATACAGTAATCATGATTTCTAATCTGCAATGGACATTTCCTCCATCAATCTGCCAGTCCCTTTTTAAAAGGTATCTAGGTTGTTATCACATTATACTGTGGCAAGGAGTTCTACAGATCAATTACTTGACAGGTAAATAAAAAATTTCTTTTGTCTGTTCTTATTCTCCTGACTGTCAATTTTAGTAGATTTTCCTTGGTTCTGGTATGGTGTAAGAGAGAAAAGAACTTCCCTCTATCCACTGTCTGTCCCATGTAAAATTTTATGTCTTAGCCTGCAATCCTAACGACACTTTCCTGGGAGTAAGACTCACTGAACACAATGGGGCTCACTTTTGAGTAGACACGCTTAGGATTGTGCTAGTAGTCTGCAATCCTGAAGTGCCCTTAAGACAGTTTATCTGGCACTTGGGCTGTCCTAAAGCCAGATAGTCCACTCTACCTGCACCAGAAAAGACCTGGCCCAACATAAGTCTACTTTGGCTGGCCCAAGACAGGTGGAACTGCACCAGCCTAGCAGTGTCAGCCGGTGTTGAGGGCCTGTGAGCATGGCCTAGAATGGCACAGTTAGGCCATATCAGGGCAGACATGCCCCTTCCTAGTTCCTCTAACTTAGGACACCTCAAGAGCAGACATAAATCTGAGTAATCCCAGAGTAAAAATGGAAGCAAAAGAAAAAGTTCTAAATCTTAGGCCAACCTAAGCACCACTCCTGCCTCTCAGCCTCAGGATACGGCACAAATTGCCCACCTCAGGATATGGCACAATTCCCACATGCCCTTGAACATGCTGCCCTTGTGATGCTGCCTCTTCAGCAGCAGTTAGACCAGCTTAGAGGCCTCCTAGCCCTGTGGATTAGGCCTAACTGTCAGGATATGGCCTACCTTAGGCCAGCTTAGCTGGGTCATTTTTTTCTGGTCAGAATTGCACCTTTAAGGTGTTATCTAAACCAATTTAGGCTGGCCAAGCCCACTTGGCATATCTTTCATGGTGGTGTGGGTAGGTCAGTGTATGCCTGCGCACATTGGCCTAACCCACCCAGGAGTGGGGCAGAAGTGCCTCATGGCAATGGTCCTCAACCTTGTGGCCAGGTGCCAGGACCACATCCTGGCACCATGGGTAAAATTTCCCATGGCCTGGGCATGATGGGCAGGGACAGTTTCCCCCGAAACTACACCTGCACAGTTCGCCCTGGCCCCAGAACAAACTGCGCAGGTACAGCACAGTGCCGAGCTGCTCCTGCGCAGTTCATCCTGTGGCCAGGGTGAACTGCGCAGGCACAGACCAGTAGCTGGCCGAGCTTGCACAGTTTTCTCTGTCTGTGAGGCAAGCTGGGCGGGCACAGCCTGGCTTGCCTCACAGCTGGGAAGGATTGTGCAAGCGCGGCCCGGCTCCTGGGCTATACCTGTACTGTTCACCCCACAGATAGGGAGAACTGCTCAGGTGCAGCTCGACCATGCTTGCACAATTCGCCCAGCTTCGCCCAGTGCCCCCAAGGCTCCTGCCTCCAGTCCAGGGCAAAGTGCTGGCATGGCCTGGTGGGCAAGGTGCCACAGACTGGAACTGGGCCACGGACCAGGGGTTGAGGATCCCTGCCTTATGGCGCTTCTGTGACACCCATAGATCAGCACAGGACTTATCCCAGGGCTTTTAATGCAGAATGACCCACCTGTTTTTTTGCTGAGCTGATAGAGGAAACATTTCCGCAAATCTGAATTATCCCTGAAGGTCAGCTGCAACAGGGATCCAGATTTTTTCAACTTTTGCATCAGCCACAGACCTGGAACAATAATAATATCGGATGAGCCAACCCATGTCTTCTCTCTGTACTTCCCAAAACCAGTTCAAACCCAACAATCAGAGCAGGATTAGAACATTTTCTTACCTGTACTGACTAAAGCACTGTTGTTGTACAGGGTTCCTAGGTGTGGTCCTGAGAGGGACAGAAAGGTATGTAGCTTATTGAGGTAATAGCGAAATCTGGGCCGGGTTAGTACTGATCGTATGATGACGTTCCCAAGAGAGTGACCGATAAAGCTGCGGAGACACAAACAGGTGTGGTCACAACTGTCTTCACTGTGGTGTCTCCATAGAAAGGTTCCTCCAGTTTTGCTAACTTTTGGTGGACCAACTCACAGAATCAATGAATCACTACATGAAGGTGACCTACAAGATCATCAACCAGGTCTAATCCCCAACCAGTAACTACAACATTCTTGACAGAAGGCGGTCCGGCCTTAAAGAACACCCGCAATGGAGCGTTTACCAGTTTCCAAGGCAGACCAGTTCATAGCCAAATAGTTTGAGCACCAGGAAACTCTTAATCCAGATCTCCTTCATTTAATCCAGATCCCCAGAACATTTGATCCAGAACTCCTTCACTGTAATTTAAATACATTTGTCTTGGTCCTACTCAATGGCATAGATCAAAGTTTTTGGCAGGAGGGCCACATCATCTCTTGGACAATGTGAAGTGGGCCAGAAAATTAATTTACATTTCAAATGTGAATAAATTTACATATAAGAATGTATTGGGGTAGATTACAAGGCTTGCCCAAGGACTAGATAGAGAGGTCTTGCCGGGGGTCACATTGAGGCTCGTTGTGGGTCACATTTGGCTCCTGGGCCAGGGTTTTTAGACCCCTGACATATATACATGGGGTGCAAGCTATCGAAGGTGCCTTACCAGGTGCATCACCAGGTGTGACCCACACCCCCAGCAATGCCACTGATCAATATTGCTTTTCAACTGTGGCACCCAAAACTTGGAACAATATTCCAAAAGCAAAACTTTTGAGAACTGTCACTAACAAATATTTGGCCATGAAAAGTTATTCCTAAAGTCTCGGACAACCATAGTCCAGACTGAAAATTTGTCCCGGTCTTTCATCAACAGACATTTATGCTTGAGAGGCACCGACTTATCAACATGCTGCCATTAATTAAATTTAAACACAAAATGTGCATTTGGGATATCCAAAGGCTAGTGGGGCAGGGAGAAGTAGAGTGATCCTACACTCTGATCCAAGAAAGGGTATTCAAAGAGAAAGCATGGGTGACTGGGATACAAATTCCATGGCCCATGGCATTTAAACTAAAGCAGTTCTTCACAATGAAGACAGAAGGCAAACTTTAATAGGTACCAGTAGATTATTTCAGAACAGCAGACCATGCCAAAGGAATACCAAATATTTTTTTCTTAATTTTATTAATAAAAAATAATTATTTATTAATAATTTCCTTTTATATATATATTCTCACTAGTAATGAATATTCTGTGCCAATAAGAATTCTATAATCTATTTATTAGGAAAAAATTATGTATGTATATATATCTCTATAGCTAGATAGATACATAATTTGCATAGACAGATATAGATAGATACATAATCTATATAAATATGTATTATAATATATACATAATATATACATATATACATAATCTCTATCTATAGGTAGATAGATATATAGATACCTATATGCAGATAGAGATATACTCTGTGTGTGTGTATGTATGTATGTGTGTATATATATATATATATATATATATATATATATATATATATATGTGTGTGTGTGTGTGTGTGTGTGTGTGTGTGTGTGTGTGTGTGTGTGTATGTATGTGTATATATATATATGTGTGTGTGTGTGTATGTGTATATATATATATAGATAGATAGATAGATAGATAGATATAGATATATAGATATAGATATAGATATAGATATAGATATAGATATAGATATAGATATAGATAGATATATTTCATTATAGATATTTATATAGATATACTTTATAGCTATAGACAGATATATAGAAAATCCCAGTTTTCTTAGGCGCATATAAAGGTGCCTACTGAATCTATGTCAAAGCTCACACAGAAACCATTTCAGGGCCTTATTCCCAGATTTTGTTCCCTAAAATTCACAGTCACATCCATTACCTTATTCGGGATATGGACAGGTTATATAGCTGAATGTGTTGAATAATCTCATCCAGCAAACGGTCAGTCATTGTATCAAAGTCAGCAAATGTATCTGTCTGTTAAAGAGGAAAAAAATGGCATCAGGAGGGGAAAAAATGGCATTTTCCAATTTTCTAGGATGTTAGGGCTCTTTCCTGGCAAAGGATACATTATTTTGAGGTTTTCCATACCTTCCTCAGATCCTTATTTCTGAGTAGACATGGATAGGATTGCACCCATAGAGCCTTTTGAGAATCAAACTATTGTATTATATGACATATATTATTTGGAAAACACATTCAATACAATTTAAGGATGCCATATTACAAGATCTCACAAAGTGAACTGATTTATTTAAACTGCATTACCAAACAACGCACTTGTGGAGCTCCTAAGCTAGACCCAGCATTGCTACTTGGAAGAAACACTGGAAGGATGGCATTCCCAGTCATCAGAAGGACAAGGAGTTGCTCTGGTTTGGAATTGTGTAGTTTTCTAATCAGATAAGCTGTGAATCAAACTCAAAAGTAATGAGATGCCAGGGAAATAATCATCAAATGTCAGGGCAGAGATTCAAGGGAAACAGATCCAGTAATTAATGCTTTTGGTGAGAAAATTCATCCCGCTAATTGCAGCTCTTTCAAAAGAAAAGAGGAGCACATCCAATTTGCGATGCTGCCTTCCACTGAACATGCTCGTAAACTAAATACGGTCTCCTGCCTGTTTGTTTTGTCTGCCTTGATAATTAATGGTTTCTTATAGAGTTTGCTATCTTCAATCTTGCATGGTTTTTTTTTTTAAATAAGAAATCCCACTGAACCCTAAAGGGCACAGAGAAGACATGGAATTTCCATAAGCAAAATGTACTCAAATATTGGTTGCCGCACCCCATGCTAGTTAAACAACTCACGAAGATCCCCCCTTTGGCATTGACATTTCCAAAAAGTGAAATTCCAAACATATTCAGAGTGCCACAGAAAGAGAAAATACCTGAACATTTTCAAGAGATGCCAATCAAGTATCTGTTTAGTGTACTTTATCTTAATACTTCAATCATAGTGCAAAACTCAACCAGTTTTTTATAACCAGCTCTTATAAAATGCAATTTTTTTTCTAGGCTGGATTTATCAGTCAGGAGCAATATATATTGTTTATTAAAAAAAATCCAAGATCCAACATTCCAGTGGGTTGTGGTATGATCACACAACAGATCACGCAACATAACAACAATTATGGTTTTACTCAGTATTTTATTGTACATGTTTTTATTTATTGCTTTTAAGATGCCTCTTTTAACTGTTTTAATGTATTGGAATTTTATTATTGTTTTTATGGATCGCCTTGTAAGCCGCCTTGAGTCCTTGTGGGAGAAAGGCTGGATGGAAATAAAGTTGTTTATTATTATTATTATTATTATTATTATTATTATTATTATTATTATTATTATTATTATTATTAATGCAAATGGAGCAGAGCTCTTTTTTGCTGGTAAGAAGGGGTCACTGTGGTGATCAGAGAAAAGTTTAATTACATCCCCAGGAAGATTCCTGGGTGTACCCTACAGTTAAAAAAAATGAATTCCTATTAAGTCCTGTGGTGGTAGGAGTAAAATATTGCGCATTGAGAGGCTGTATTGAGGACAAGACCTGTCATCTATTTCTAAAATAGAGTGACCCACAGAAAGCCTGCAATGGGTCTCAGAGTGCAGAGTACACAGAGATATGTTGCAACTCAAATATACCATCATAATAACAGCAACACTATAATTTATGAAAATATCTAATAGATTCTGTACCGAACTAGAAAGAGCAGGTCTCTGCTTGCAAGATCCCAATCTCAACAAGCAGGAAATAGAGGGTTGTGGGGTTGGTATAACATTTGATCATTGTGGTGGGCATTCTGCTAGCTTGCTATTATCTGTCAAATACTTCATTCGAGATGGATTGCATGGAGACTCTGTGCATGTGTGAATGAATGAATCAGTCACATACCTGGTTCCTTTCTGACATCAGGAAGTCAAGCTTTCCACCAGGAAGACCCAATTCAATGAATGTCTTTACCAGCCGAAGATCTGCACTGTTACCTTGAAACACAACACAGAGGTTACTGAGTCATGGATTCCATAATAAAGCACATCATTTATTCACCTACCTCTCACCTGTTTAAGAAACACCTGTTTGTGATACCTTAATTGGAACAGATATGTTGCTTGGACTCTTCCATTTGAATAATAAGCATTTATGTGTAGAAAGATCAAAGAGAATTCACTGGTCCCTATATCTAAAGGGATAAAACCTTTCACTCTACAATCCAGAGTAACTACGGGAGCATGTAAGAGACATTATGTGTACCTGTAGGTAGTGCAGCAGGCCTCCGTCAGTCTTGAAAGACTATGGTATTGTGCTCGGTACGCTGCATGCGAAGCACAAAATCCTGGGTTGGATTGTTATGGAAGATAGGCTGTTACCCAAGCATCAAATCCCCCTTCTCCACACCACTGAATAGTCCAATGGAAAGGCAGAGCCCATACGATTGGATCCAGCTGGCGTCAGAGCTGGGCTAAGGACAGGAGCTCACCCTGTCTTGTGGGGCCAACCCGGGTCTCGAACCCTGGCCTGCTGGTTAACAGGTACAGCGTCTTAACTGCTTGTGCCACCCACAGCCCTAGTAGTGCACCACCTAGTGAAAACCTATGGGAAATTCATATTGCAATCCAGAGCAAATTGTTCTTACACCGGAGCAAGGACTCCCTGTAATTACTCTGGATTGCGTCCTCAGGTATGCATGGCTTACTTCCAGTTCTGCCTACAAGGGGCTTCTTAAAGGCATCAGTGACTTTTTGGTTATGATAACCTACAATCCAGAGTAACTACGGGAAGACATAAGAGGCACTGACTCTGGATTGCTCTATGCATTTCCCATAGGTTTCCCATAGGTGGCACCATAACTACGTCGGTATAAAAGGTCCCATGGTTACTCTGGATTGTAGTCTAAGTGTAGGGTCTCTATACTAAGTAAACACTGCAATCCAAAATGGTCTGCCTTCAGGACAATTTGCACTCTATCTTTGACCTGTGATTGATAAATGTTTCCAGTGATGAACCAACAAGACGGGAAAATTTTCAGAACAACTTTTTCCTTTTCTGATTTTTCTCCCTGCATATTTAGGAATTCAAAAGAGGAGGGAAACACACTTCCCAAAAATACATCCAGGCTCCTCCTGATGGGTGCCCCTTCACAGCTTCAGTTCCCCCCCCTCCTAAGAATCACGGCATCTCCTAGTGACTGATCTTGGCAGCTCTATCACTTCCACTATCCTTTTCCAAAAAAAGTCATAAAATCAGTGAGATTTGGCTGCAAAATGATAAGAGTGAGAGTGAACATGTTAAATAAATCTGTAGCAGTGGCATAGCTAGAGGGGGTGCATTAGTGAACATAATCCTAGTATTCAATTTGGGCCAGCACAAGTCACTTGCACTGGTTTAGGGTGTCACAAACATGCAACAAAACACAGCTGAGACACCCAGGAGAGTGATGTCCTGGGTGGTGCAGATTTGTAGACCTATTGGGGCTGCTGTCATGTTACCTGGAGTAAAGGAAAACATTTTCCTTTTCCCTGTGATACCATGGATGGAATCCCAAGCTTGCACTGGATACAGTGCCGTGCATATTCCAGCATAAGTAAGGATTGCATTGTATGTTTTATGGGGAATGTCATTGTAGTGCGCAAGGAATCCATCTCTCTTCCCTTAGGATCCATTCCATTCCAAGTAGCTAGAACAAAGTGGAGGAAAAGGGACATCTTTCAGCCCTGTTTTTTAAAGGATAACATCACTGTCACTGAAAAAATAAAACTATTTTAGACTGTCCCTAGTTATTATAGGACAACTTCATTGTTTGTAGAAAGAGAAGAGCAATGCAGGAAGTCAGTAATGGAGCTATAAATCACCAGGAAATATGTGTAGAAAAGCTACCGTAAGTCTTGGGGAGAAAGTTTGGAAGGACATTTTATCTCTCATCTAAACAATAAATATTCAAATTTCCCTTTCTTAGGATCTCAACAAATGTCAACATGTCCACCGATGTTCACATGTGCAATGCAACTCCAGAAACCAGTGACCCATAGCTATCTATCTGGCAAACATTCCCAATGTATTAAAACCCCCCCCCCCAATGTTTCACATTGGCCTTACCATCCAGCCCATGGACACAGACCACTAGGTGAATCCCATCTTCCAAGTTTTCATCCTCTTCCTCTGGTGGAAAATATGGGATATCAGAAGCTAGTACAGATAAGTCACTGTACAGAAATCCTTCAATCTTCAGTTCTTTTTTAAAATTTTCCTTGGCCTGATGAAAACTGGAGAATACACTAATTAATCACAAAGTCGAGCTGGGCATTCAACAACAATTATCACAGGGTTTGTACAAACCCAGTGTGAGAGGCCAGCATGGACCATCCTATGGTCCATCCTACGATGGACTATCCTATGATGGACCATCCCACATGCAGTGGGTGTGGAAGTGACAGGGTGATGTGCCTTTGCCCCTATGACTTTTGATAGAATAAAGACATTCCAGTACAGTTAGTTTTGTTTCATTCTGCATGAAATTACACATCAGTTGAAATCTAACATGATGGTATTGTTCAAAAATAATAACATTACTGGCTCAAAGTATTGGTGTGACCCTTGCGCCCATTCGTGATCCCTGGTGCGGCCTGTCCCCACACGCCACCCAGCAATGACAACTATGGTCAATATGGGATATCAGAAGCTACTATGGATAAGTCTCTGAACAGAAATCCTTCAATCATCAGTTCTTTTTAAAAAAAAATTTGTTGGCCTGATAAAAACTGATAATTAATTAATAATCAATTAATAATTAATAATTAATTAATCACAAAATTAAGTTGGCCAATTTAACAAGAAGTGAATTTTTTGGTTTATGGGGGAAAGAATTTCCACCATATGCCCTAAAAATCTCCACATGCCCTAAAGGTGACGGATTGTCAGACAACCTTACCTAAGCATTCTCTCATTGCTTTTTTGATCCTCACTGGGCTCGCAGGAGATGACCCCAAAGGAGCCCACAGGTTGATGAGTGATGGGCGATGTGGCCTGTTTGGAGGAGAAGCCGACCACTGGTGGAGCCTCCTTGAGGACTGAAGAGAAAGGAAGGCATGTGGCTGTGCACGAAACAGATAAGTTGACCACTTCGGTGGCCTTTTTCTTCTCTGGCACCACAAAATGGAACCCTGTGCTGCTGGCCACTATTTTGTGCTGCCTGTTTTCTGGTTCAGCACTGCAGGGTCCATGCCGGGAGCTGTTGCCCAGTTCAATTTCTTGTAAGCTGAGAATATCTTCCCCATAGGTCGCTATCTCCCCATTGGCAAGAAGGGTCTCACAGTGCCCCTTTGCGGAAGCAGGTTCACATGCCACACTGGATGAGGGAGGAACGGAATAGCAGAAATCTGGTCCCTGTTTCTCACAGTGAGAAAAAACCTTTATGTCTGCGGTGCACAAGCTCTGGTCTTGGTGGAATTTGGCCTCCTCACCATGCACATCAACATGCGCAGCATTTGTGTCTAAACATTCACCGACTCCTCCCATGTGGTCTTCCCTTTTCCTCTTCAGCCACTGGGATCCCGCTGTGCCATTTAGGTTTAGATTTTGCTGGAGAAGCCCAGACTCTTCAGCAGCTTCCAAACTGCAGCCTATCTTTGAAAACCGTTCAGCAGATTCGGGACGGTCTACTGCACTATTTCTTCTAGAATCACCTCCTACACCGACACAATCTATTTCCACATATTGCCCCTCTACAATGTCAGAGGTTTCTTCATTGTGTCTCACTATATTTATGTCACCAACAGGCTCCTCCGGGCTACTGATTTGAGGAGCTGAGATAGACTTGGTCAGCTTGTTGGGTTCCACCTCCCTCTCTTCCTCCTCATACGGCAAGGAGCTGATCGAGGTGAGAGAGGCTTGTATGCCACTGGGCAAACTTGTGTTGCTTTCTGTGTGTCCACCTTCCAGAGAGTTCCAGTGGACCCCATGCCTTCGGACAAGCTGGTGGACAATCTCTCGATCGCTGGGCAACTCCAAGGCTTTGCTCCGCGCATCAGACCAAGCAACTGAACTCGGCTCGCTTTCAATTCCTGAGTCGGAGATTAATGATGAGGACCTCTTGATGACCCCTGATGTCAGGCTAAACTCTTCACACTCATGTGCCTTTTGGTCTGTTGGAAAAGATTTGGCCTCCTCAATATCTTTAATTTGACTCAATGAGCCAAAATGGGCTCTTGAAGCAGGCAGTGTGTCCTGATCATCTTCATCCACTGGTTTCTCAAGGCCATCCACTGGTTTTCTCAATCCCCAATTATCTCCTTTATCTTTTTGGCTCAATTCAATCTCATCTAATAGTTTCTGTGGTCCAGGCATGCCGTTGTCATAAAGGGTGGCCATGACCAGCACTGGTTCTCTTTGGTGGGCACCATTACCAGCTGGGTTCGTGTCCAAGTACGTCACAGTTGTTGTGAGCCTTTCAATGCTTTCTGAACACTCAACATTTTTCTTAAGGCTTTCTGCAGGTTCTTTCGGCGGATCTGATGGCACGCTAGACTTAGTGTTGCTATTTGGGGCTGATACATTTTCCTGGGATTGGACATCTCCATTTACTGCTTGTACCTGAGTTGTGGAGAGAGCCTTGAAACTACTGGCTGAACTGGAATTATTTTCTGAATAATTGCAAGCATACATCGATGCCCTGTTTATCCTATCCGTGTGGATGATGAATGGGGTGCAGTTCCTAAACTCCCCATTTTTCAGGGAATTGTCATCATTTGAGGACAGGTCTTCATTATTGTCTAGCAAGTTGACTTCTGACTGGTCCACAGCAGAAACCATGTATTTCGACAAAGCGCTTAAACCCTGGACTGAAAGAGACAGATGAGGTTGTAATGGTTTTGCATAAAGGAGCCATCACACACAGGAAGCCCAATCCTATCTGGGGCTTACGATGACAGATCTGCTCACATCCCAGACCAATGATGGGAAAGAAACTCCACCATTTGGTGGGCAGATGCTACTAGTCAAATGGTCAGGGGCTGCATCCAGGTTTCTCATGTACCTCCACCAAATAGTTTTGGTTGAGTGAATGCTGAGATCCTACACTCTCTCCCTTCTCCACCCAGAAGTGATATTTTAAGGCCTAAGGAAGCCTTCTGAGACAGATAGACACAGACAGACAGACAGAAAGAAGAGATTAAGTGAGGGGTCAGGATCCTATCTGCTGTGGTGGGAGCCATATTCCCCCAAAGTACCATCCAGGGTTCTGTGACACCCCCACAGCTACATTACAGAGGATAGGTCCATGACTTGCTTTAGAACAGCTATAATGCATGCTTTCAGTGTGTCACTAGTAGGATTGGGCTGTTCATTGTATCACAGATGCAGGTTCTAGCACAATGGGACTTACTTCTGAGTAGACATTCTTAGGATTGCACTGTTACAGCATTGTTAAGAATGCACATGTGCAATATTTATCTTATGCAACTTTCTGACACAAATTTCCTCCATCCTGTAGAGGACACTTGCCAAGCGTTTGATACCCCTGTTGTAGAGCTCCTAAGGAATATAAATGACAATCTGCACTGGACCCACCTTTGTAGGGGAAATCTACATATCTGTCTTCAAAAATAATTGGCAACGTGTTCCAGTCTCCATCAATTTCAAGACACTCCACAGGCAGAGGGGGCAGGCTGGTCAGGTACTCCGAGTTACGGATTTCTGAAGAAAGTTGACCATGATGCTGGATCCTGGAAGGAAACAGTGGGGAATATTACTACTCTGTGTTGTGTTTTCCCTTTTTGAATCCCACTTTGAATCACTGCTGGCCCGTCCCTGCAGCCACCTGTCACAGGCTGAAATCATAGCAGATTGTAAGGGGACTGGGGGTTAGCAAATGTGGGGTGCTTTTCACCCTGCATCTGCCACCTGTTGCCAAAGCAAGTGATCTACTTATTGCTTGCTTGTTTTGCTGGCAGAAGGGACAGTAGCTTCCTGTATACAGTGGGACGTTGGCAGATTGAGCTATTCCACTTGATCTTCCTTAAGAGTAAGATCGAAGTTCCAAGGGGGTGAGATGGAGACCTTCAGATCTCCTTCCTTGGGGCCATCATCTTGATTCCTGCAGCCATGCAAATATAATGGCCCATTCAGATTGCAGATGCCCACTAACTTGGGAGGGATGAACCCATATAATCCATGGTAATATCTAGACCAGTGATTTTCAACCAGTGTGCCATGGCACACTGGTGTGCCACGGGTGGGTCTCAGGAATTTGGGGATTGACATTCATTAATAGGAAAATTGGGGTATTTGAACAGTCTGGTGTGCCTTGTCAATGGTAAAAACAACTGACGGTGTGCCTTGACAATTTCAGTTCCTTGTTAAGTGTGCCATGAGATGAAAAAGGTTGAAAATCACTGATCTAGACTATAACATAGGCAAGTGGAGACAAGCTACAGGTGTCTTATGTGCTCATAGAAGCTTCTAGTGGACCACTGTGACATAGAGGAAACTGGACTAGATGGGCCCGTGGATTGATCCACAAGATATAATGAACTTAAATTAAGAAAAGTCACTGGAAAAAACACTATAATAGAGACAGTCTGGAAGGCATATTACAAACTTTACTCACATGCTTTCCTGAAAAGTCAACACTGCAATTTTTTGATGCTCAGCGTAAAAGAAAGCCTCAGAAAACCTTCTTACCTGGAAGAAAACATGCACATATTACAATGCACATCATCACTCAAGACACACAGTAAGGTTTAATGTAACCACTGGCTATGGCCACTGCATCAGGAAGCACCTCTAGTGTCATTATTATAAAATTTATCTACTCATGACTATTGCACCAGTAAAAAAAGTAACAAGTTTCATAAACCAAACACTGATCTCCCAAATGGTATAAGGCCCCTAACAAATACACTTGATGTGCTAAATTGTTACAGAGGTGGATATGCAACTTTGCAGTCAAAAATAATTTTTATAAGGCAATGCTTCCTTTCAAATCAACTGCTAATACAGGTACCTTTTTGTTGTTTATTATTTTCACTTTCCAAAAATGCAGCTCCAAGATTTCATAATGTCACATGAGTCAGGTTTCTTCTAGAATAGGCATGTCAAACTGGCGGCCCGAGGGCCACATGCGGCCTTTTGCAGGCACACGTGTGGCCCTCGAGTGATCTCCCTACCCCCAGAAGCAGCTCAGTAGTGATGGCAGCACACTGATTTTGAGCCGGAGAAAGTGCCCAGGAGAAAGCAGTGCTCATGTACAGCAGCAGCTTCCCAGGAGAGCCCAGGAGAAAGGAGGGCACTTCTGAGTAGACATGCAAAAAATTGGATTGTGGCCCTCAGGAGACACCATTAATGCTATTGCGGCCCTCTGTATGAAATGTGTTTGACACCCTTTTCTAGAAGTCGTTTTGGGCTGGGAAATCCAGGAAAGAATAGAGACTGTGGCTGCAATCCTAAAGACACTTTCCTGGGAGTAAGACCCATTGAACACAATGGGGTTTACTTCTGAGTAGACAAGGTTAAGATTGTGTTCATTGAGTGCAATCCTAAGCATGCCTACCGAGAAGTAAGTCCCATTGTGTTCAGTGAGTCTTACTCTCAGGAAAGTGTCTTTAGGATTGCAGCCACAGTCTCTATTCTTTCCTGGATTTCCCAGCCCAAAACGTCTTCTAGAAAAGGGTGTCAAACACATTTCATACAGAGGGCCGCAATAGCATTAATGGTGTCTCCCGAGGGCCACAATCCAATTTTTTGCATGTCAACATAGAGTTTTCAGCATTACTAAAAGCAAACTAAGATGATTTACAGTGCAGTCCAATCATCTTTACTCAAAAGGAAGTTCCACTATTTCCGAAGCACTTTACTTCCATTAACTTTGCCTAGAATTGCAGCCTTAGTGAGAGGGCAATTCTTCCTGGGCAGGTCCCTTTAACAATCCTAAGTAACCACTAACTGTGAGCAAACACTTATTTGGATGAAGGCAGTATTTCTCAGCTAAACTAACATTTTCATCCTCTTTTACATCAAGGACTGGAAAAAAAATCAACATGAAAACAAATAAATGGGGTTGAAAAACCCACAACTTCTCAAAATCCAGGGGAAAACTCCAAGAGACTTGTGCAATTGCATCCCTTAGGATTACATCCTGAAATGGGTATGACTGATTTTAGTAAGATCCAGAAAGAAGGTTTAGTTAGATCCAAAAAGAAGATCCAGAAAGAAGGCTTAAGGTTTGGGGGCCCCTGAAAGAAGCAGATGGAATGAATGAATGAATGAATGAATGAATGAATGAATGAATGAATGAATGAATACAGTCTTTGCTAAAACCTGTTCTTGTAACAGTTTTTCTTCTTGAGTATTGCCATGCTAGTACAGCATTACCCTTAGTGCGTGATGCTCCTGGACCAGGTAGGCTGTAACATCAGGATGGAAGGTGACCACCTCCAGAAACTGGGTCCAGAGAGACAAAAGATGGGAGCAAAGCCAGGCAAGGTCTTTGCTGATCTGCTCAGCTATCTTCTCAGGATTGTTCAACATCTAGAAGGGGAGAAGTCAGCAAGTCAAGACAATGATACCAATCAGAGATCATCACATTCCTTTGCAGAGAAGGGTGCAGATGGATGAACAAGCCTGGAGGAAAGTCAAACTTGTTTGGATGAAGGGATTCAGGATGACAGCCAAGATCAGTCAGTCAATTCCCCCATCAATCATCTTTGGCTTGTGACTATTAAGGCAGGCCTCCGTCAGTCTTGAAAGACTATGGTATCGTGCTTGGCGCTGCATACGCTGCATGCGAAGCATGAAAGCCTGGGTTGGATTGTTATGGAGGATAGGCTGTTACCCAAGCAGCAAAGCCCCCCTCTCTACGCCACTGAATTAGCCCAGGGGAAAGGCAGAGCCAATACGATTGGATCCAGCTGGCGTCACAGAGCTGGGCTAAGGACAGGAGCTCACCCTGTCTTGTGGGGCCGACCCGGGTCTTGAACCCTGGCCTGCTGGTTAACAGGCATAGCGCCTTAACTGCTTGCGCCACCCACAGCCACAACTATTAAGGTATACTACACAAATACACCTGCATATGTGCAACCTCATTACATACATCATCATCATCAACAGCATCATCATTATAGATTTCCACATTGACAAATGTTATCAACTAGTTTATTTTATCCAGACATTCTCCCCAAAACCTCGAATGCCTGTCTTTTATTTTGCTGTTATAAGTATCTACAGTATTTATATCTGATGTTATAAATTTAGAGCACAATCCTAACCATGTCTTCTGAAAAGTAAGCCCCATTTTGTTCAATGGGTCTTACTCCCATGAAAGTCTCTTTAGGATTGCAGCCACCATCACAGAATTCAAGCTGTTCCCGAAAAAGTTGCTTTTTGTATCTGGTGGATGGCTATTTGTGCGGCCCCATAACAGCAGGAGAGGCAATATTTATATACTGCTTTTTAATAGATAGATAGATAGATAGATAGATAGATAGATAGATAGATAGATAGATAGATAGATAGATAGATAGATAGATAGATAGATAGATAGATAGATAGATAGATAAGGTTCACCTAGCAGTTTAGATACAAAATCAAATAATTTTAGATTTAAGGGTTTTTTTAGATTTATATTTATTGGCCAAGTATGAATACCATACTTGGAATTTGGATTCGGCTAATGGCTACATAAATACTAGCACTAACTATATAAAAGAGAAAAGTCACTCACTGACTGACTCACTGACTGACTCATCACCGCCCTGCCAAAACCGCTGGGCCTAGAAGCGTGAAATTTGGGGTGGGTGTTCCTTCCGTGACTGAGGGGTGCACTAAGAACCGGTTTTTTGGAAATTCCAACCGGAAGGGGGTGAAAAGGGGCGCAACGCGTTTTCCTCCCTATACTTTGCATTGAGAATTGCTGACTCAGCAACATTCTGCCCCAACTGCTGGGCCTGAAGCATGGAATTCTGGGAGTTCCTTCTGTCACCTGAACACCCACCAAGAACCATCTGGAGAAATTAACCCTTCAGGGGCTGAAAAGGGGGCAACCTGTTTCTGTCCTATACTTAACATGGGAGACTGAACAACATCAGCCAGTTTGGTGCTCAGACCCTGGTGCACTGGGGGATGTTGTTCGGAAGAAGAGGTTGCGCCGGCGAGGATGCTGCGCATGAGGGGAAATTCCGTATGAGGAGAAATTGCAGATGAGGGGAAGTTGCGCATGTAGGAAAGTTGCGCAGGGGGGAAAGTTGCACAGGGGGGAAGTTGCATATGGGAGGAAAATTGCGCATGGGAGGAAGTTGCGCATGGAGGAAAGTTGCGCATGGGGAAAGTTGTGCATGGGGGGAAAGTTGCTCATGGGAGGGAAGTTGCACATGGGAGGAAAGCTGCGCATGGAGGAAAGCTGCGCATTGGGGAAAGTTGCGCATGGAAGTTGCACACGGGGGAAGTTGCTCATGGGGGAAGTTGTGCATGGGGGGAAGTTGCGCATGGGGATGTTGCGGATGGGGGGTCGATCCGCATGGAGGAAAGTTGTGCATGGGGGAAAGTTGTGCATGGGGGAAAGTTGTGCATGGGGGAAGTTGTGCATGGGGGAAGTTGCGCATGGGGGAAGTTGTGCATGGGGGAAGTTGCACATGGGGAGAAGCTGCACATGGGGGAAGTTGCACATGGGGAAAGTTGCGCATGGGGAAAGTTGTGTATGGGGTTTGATGCATATGGGGGAAGTTGTGCATGGGGGGTTGATGCGCATGGGGGATGTTGTGCATGGAAATTGATGTGCATGGGGGGAAGTTGTGCACGGGGGGAAATTGCACATGGGGTAACTCGTGCATGTGGGATTGATGCGCATGGGTGAAGTTGCGCATGGGGGTTGATGTGTATGGGGGAAGTTGCGGATGGGGGGTTGTTACTCCTGGGGGAAAGTTATCCATGGGGGGGTTGATGCATATGAGGGGATGGCATACGGGGGAATTTTACTCCCGCAACGTGGGTACGCCTTTCGCTAGTAAACAATAAATAGATAAAAACATTCCATTCAAATTAGAACGCTGCCTCGATATTTAATTAATTAATAGATGGGCACCAAATAATTAAATGGCTAGCATTTCACTGGAAATGTGATGGTAGGGGGATAGAACTTGCAGTCCCCAAATACATGTACACTTTTCGTGGGCTGTAATCCTCAATTACGCTAAAAATGTGGAGGTGATGGAGACCTTTCTTTGCAAGCTCAACATTCCCCACGAGATGGCACTGCCGTCTCTAGAATCAGAGAACCTCTATAATGTCAAACTCTTGCCTGCAACCTGCAATACTTCTCCAGGTCTTTCCTGCAGAGCAATCAGCCTATTTCTTCATGCTGAAAGAGAAACTGATGCAGGGTTTCAAACCCCACACTTCAAACAGAGGCCCTGGCAGAAGAGCCCTCCTTTTGTTCTTTTTCCCCCGTGGCAATTTTAAACCTGGGGGTGGCTTTCAACAAAAGGGGATGGCGAGGCAGCCAGCCTTCCTCCACAAAGCAGGTCATAATGTGCTCCACAAGAAGCATCCAGGCTGCCTATTGCTGACATTCATCTCACAATTATTCTGTCCCACGTCCCGCCGCCTGGGTGCCAATCCTGACCCAGCACTTCTCCTCCACACAACTATTCCCTGCATGTAAATGTCAAAGCCGCCCTGCTGGAGCCTTTTGGTGGAGCCAGTGGCCATCTATAGACTTTCTATGGAAGAAGTAATTATGGATTTCACGGAGCTCTGCATCGTTTGGTCTGCCAACAATCAGTGTCACCAGGAAACTCTCAACTGCAGCACTAGAAATGGAAATCTCTCTCTATATATACAGGCAAATAAACCCCAATCCCTTTCATCCTTCCTATTAAGGATAGTGTTCCAAACCTGTCTATGCAAGGCCGGCACAACTTTTGCATTCAAATATCTTTCCCCCACAAGTATTCTGTGCAGTAGCATAGCTAGGGGGGTGCAAAGCACTAAGTTCTGTAGGTGACTGTACACGCCGTGCAAGGGACTCCCCCCTTCCCTTTGGAGGCATTCCCAGCAGAACGAGCAAATCCGAAGCACAGAATTATTGTTGGGGGGGGGGGGGGGGAGGATATTTGGATGCAAAAGTTGTGCTGGCCTTGAATGGACAGGTTTGGAGCATTATGCTCTCTATCTAGCTATGCTATTGATTTGGTGGTAGTTATACTTCTGGGGAGGAGGACAATAACTTGTCATTGGAAGCAAATAACTTGCAACTGACATACAATGGAAAAATAAGTCCCATACTTGCAGGAGAGGAAAGGTGGGAAATGAATAAATAAATAAATAAATAAGTAAGTAAGTAAGTAAGTAAGAAAGTAAGTAAGTAAGTAAGTAAGTAAGTAAGTAAATAAATAAATAAATAAATAAATAAGTAAGTAAGTAAGTAAGTAAGTAAGTAAGTAAATAAATAAATAAATAAATAAATAAATAAATAAAATGTATGTTGTTGCTATAAGTACCTGTACTTCTGCAGAGAGTTGGGACAGTGTCTCTTCCACAGCAAGATCCCCTAGGAAAAGACCAAAAAATAAATCACATATTTTGGCTGCAATCCTAAATACACTTTCCTGGCAGTAAGACCCATTGAGCACAATGGGGATTACTTCTGAGTAAACATGACCCATAGGATTGCAGCTTATGACGGTGTGGAGTTACAGAAACACAAAGAAAACCTCGAAGGACATGGTAGTTTTAGGAAAACATAATGCTTTAAAAAGAAAGATTTCTACTCGATTAAAGGGAAGCATGGTGAGGATTTCTGCTTAACACCAAAACAGGTTGTTCATTCATTCCTTTATTTTTTTTGGGGGGGGGGGGGAATCAATTGTTAGGGGTTTATTTGCCTTTCACAAGCCAAGTAACCAACTGACTTAGGGTGAAATCCAGAGTAACTACAGGGAGTCCTCACTCCAGTGTAAGAACAACTTACTCTGGATTCCAATATGAATTTCCCACAAGTTTTCACTAGGTGGTGCAGTAACTACGGGTGCATGTAAAATCTCTTATGCGCTCCCGTAATTACTCTGGATTTGGGGGTTAAAGAATGTCCATAAAATACTGCAGTAACAACAATGTTGAACATCTTGTGCTGTGGGTCAGATCACCCATGAAACCAAGCAAGGCATTCACTACAAACTGCTAAATGATGGGAAGCACACAAGCCCTAGCCAACCCAGTGGTGTCACTGAAGAGGGTCAGCTCAGTGGTGGGATTCAGGGGGTTCTCACAAGTTCTATAGAACCCATTGCTAATGAGCGCCTGGTTCTGAGAACCAGTTACTAATGGGACATAAAACATGCAGTTTATTTAGGTTATTAGGACATAGAACCTGTTGTTAATTTATTTGAATCCCACCACTGGGTCAGAGGGGGTGGGCCTGCTGATGGGCACAGATTTCAGGCACAGATTTCAGAATATTTCATGATATTGTGGGCCTTTTCAAATGGAAGGGAAAAAAGCTCTCTACATAATTCTGGGGAAAGTGAAGTTTCTCTGCATTAGGAAAGGATGCCTGTGGGGGACTTAATCATGGGTTGCCACACTAATCATATGGTGCCAGTGCTTGGCACCAGCAAGAACTGATGCATCAGTCAGAACCTTGAGAAGAATCAATGGATGCAATTCATTCTTGGGTATTCCAAGCTCTGACTCACTCCACAGGGATTAATGTTGTGGTCTGATGTTGACTTTCACATGAGCAGGAATATTTAATTTAATTTAATTTAATTTAATTTAATTTTATTTTATTTTATTTTATTTATTTATTTATTTATTTACGTATGTATGTCTGCAATCCTAAAGACACTTTCCTGGGAGTAAGACCCATTGAACACAATGAGGCTTACTTTTGAGTAGACATGGTTAGGATTGTGCTCTATCCCTACAATCCAGAGTAACTACGGGAGCACATAAGAGACATTACGTGTACCCGTAGTTACTGTACCACCTAATGAAAACCTATGGGAAATTCATATTGCAATCCAGAGCAAATTGTTCTTACACTGGGGCAAGGACTTCCCGTAGTTACTCTGGATTGCACCCTTAGTTTCAATCCTAAAAACACTTTCCTGGGAATTAGCCCCACTGAACTTAATGGACCTTACGTCTGAGTTGCCACAAATAGGATCGCACATTCATTCATTCCTACATTCATTCATCCATTCATATTCCACCTTTCTCTTGGAGGCCCAATGTGTCTATGTATGACCACCTGTTTCAGTGGAACCCAATGTCTTATCATGGATGATCAAGATGAAAGTTTGGACCATGGAAAGCACACCACAATAAGGCTACAATCCAGAGTACCCACAGGACCATTTACACTGATGTAGTTACAGTGCCACCGTAACTGGGAATCCTATGGTAAATGCATAGAGCAATCCAGAGTAAGTGCCAGAGTAAGTACTTACAAGTAAGTGCCTTGTAAAGCTCTCTTATGTCTTCCCATAGTTATTCTGGATTGAAGGGCAAATCACCATAAACAGGAACCAGTGAACATGGACAGACCAACTGCTATAATGGTTCTCTCACCTAACTTCAACCGTGGGAGTGCTGGAATGTCCTTCATGATGACACTATAGTATACATGGAGTCCTCTGTAGGCATTCAAGAGCAGGAGGCAAAGGTCTTTATGCCACTTGTGTGCGTGTTGGATGCAATTTTCTGATGGCGCATAAAAACTGCCCTGAATGAGACGGGGGGAAAATAAGAAACAGGAAAAACAGGTTAGGAACATTTTTTTAGTTTTAGGGCATGCTGGATCAAGTGATTAGAGGCAGGAATCATGATTTTTTGGATTCACTGAAGGTCAAACTAGACATAAATACAAAAGTTAAAAATCCAGTTTATTTAAGAAATGGTGTATGGGATGGAGGGACTAAATTGGCTGAACCTAAGTGTCATTACCCAAAATGTAGGACATGCAAGAAAATGCAGGGCATGACAAAGTAAATACTATAAGTTGCAATCCTAAACACACTTTCCTGGGAGTAAGACCCACTGAACACAATGGGCTTATTTTTGAGCAGACACGGTTAGGATTGTGCTCAGAAAACATACATTTCAACATACTGCTTTAATTTAAACGCTATATTGCTTATTGAATTGAAAACTATTACGTATAACTTATTAATTACAAGAAGGTTACATGCCGTCTCCTCATGAGAAAAAGGGAGAAAGTAAAGATTGAAAGTGAAGGACGCAAGGCTAAGAAAAGAGGGGAAAAGAGAGCATATGATTATCCTGCTTCAATGGGGCAGGGGTGATGGTAGCACATTGTACTCCCACAGTCCTGATCCAGATCATTTCTTGTCCCTGATCTGCACGTTATTTTAATGGGTCTCCAGTGATTTTGCTAGTGGTCCATGTGGGAAACAGAATGTGGGTCTAAAGGGCCTATCATCTAACCAAGCATAATTCTTCTCATGCGCTCCACCCACCAGATTGTTGTTTTTCGATGACAAATGTACCGCACATTACATTTTCTTTGTAAAGCTCTCAATTCACAATGCACGTTAATTTTCAAAACAGGACATAATACAACACATTTGTGAAACAAGGCATGGCTTGAACAGATCTATTTCCTGCCTGTTGTAGTGAGCGAAAACAGTAAACAATAGCCAGATTGCGGGCAGATTTCTCAGCGCATACTGAAAATGTGAGATGCTTCCTATGTGTCTGCCGGCAAGTATCCCTCAATTCTGAATGCCAGGCAGGCTTTTTAAATCAGAATCCCATATAAATGTTGTGACGAGAGGCAACTGCCATGCGCAGAGTAGTATGTCCCTCTTCCTTCACAAGTGGTGGAAGAAGGACAGACAATTTGTCACTACAGACAGTTGCCCAAGAAAGTAGTTATTTTTAAATTCTCAGTCAGAATTTTTCAGTGTTTTCCAACCACTGTGCTCCTAACTTCCATGACTCACCTTCTGTGGCACACCAGTGTGCCATGGGAGACCGTCTGAAAATTGCTACGCTAACAAATGTGGGTTGGACTAGATGATCTACTACAGGGGTCAGGGAACTTTTTTACCTTTTCCCCAAAATATATTTAGATACGCCAATGTTACTCCCTTGATTTGAAAGGAAGGAAATGGTCACCCAAAAGTCAACTGAAAATCCGGACTTTTAAAAATGTCGACATTTTTAAAATCAGGTGTAAACTTAAAGTAAGTGGTTTACTTCTGAATAAATGTAAATTAAGTGGCTTACTTACCTAGGCTGGGGAGGATGTTTGGGGACACTGGGGGGGGGGGGAGTGGCAGTGGCACTGGGGCTGCTGCAGCTTGGTGCGGATAAGTCCAGCCAAGTCCGGCCAGCCACAACAACCATTTTAAAAAACATTATTGTGCACATGCATACGCACTCTTCCCCTTCCGAAAGCTCCAACAGAAAGCACCAGCGCTTCTCCATGGTGGAAGCGGTTGTGCTCTCCGTTAGATATTTTGGAAGGGGAAGAGTGTGCGCACCAGCACGACTGTCCATTACCCCCAGGAATTTCATTTTTACCCCATTTGGGGTAATTTACCCCTCTTCCCAGACTAGGTCCCTTCCAACTCTACTAGGTAGATCTACTAGGTCCCTTCCAACTCTAAGATTCTATGGGCAAAATCCAGAGTAACTACGGGGAGTCCTTGCTCCAGTGTAAGAACAACTTACTCTGGATTGCAATATGAATTTCCCATAGGTTTTCACTAGGTGGTGCTGTAACTACGGGTGCACATAAAGTCTCTTACGTGCTCCCATAGTTACTCTGGATTTGGGGGTATGAAATATTTCAAATACACATTGTGTGAAACATGGCTCAGGACTTGTCCGACAATCAAAAACTGTCACTGGTGGAAGAGAAGGACTTTCAAAATTTGGATCTGGGCTAAGGCTTCAATCCTGACCACACTTTCCTGGGAGTAAGTACTACTGAACACAATGGGACTTATTTTTGAATTGACTTGCTTAGGATTGCATTAAAAATCATTCAAAGACAGAGTTGTAGCCAGAAAAATAAAGCCAGCAATAGCAATAGCAACAACTACAGAGCTTAGATCCAGCCAAACTGAAAAAGGTTTTCCAGTTGTTTCTAATAAAACATGTCTCAAACCTTTTTTGGAATAACTATACTGGGAACCAGAAATGCTATTTTAATGTACCTATTAAATCATTTTAATTACCAGGCTGTCCTGCATTTATTGATCTAGTACTTTACTATAATGTGACAGCTCATTACAGAATACCTTAAAATTACTAGCAACTATGAAATAAAGTGGTGGTATTTATACCATGTGAATTATTTGCTCTCGACAGGTACAGTTTTGAAAGAGCTATTAAAGGAATTAATTAGAAGAATCCATTAATAAGATCACATTCCAGTGCATGATTTCATCATCCTAAAAAAACTGGCCCTACAGAAGTGATATTGTGAAGGATCTTTCTCTCCTTATCCTATCTTAACATTAGAATTTGGGGTTATCAATGAAATTGACAGATAAAAGTGGAAAAAACAAAAAGTGGTGTCACTCAATTTATAATGCAATTTACCTCCTATTAGGTAAACTAATAGCCTATAAGGCTATTAGTTCTGACAGCTAAATCTATCTATCCACAGTATTTATCCACACTTTTCAACTAAAAAGTTCACATACCAAGAAAAAGAAAAGAATTAATGTCTAATGGGTCCATGTCCCAAACTAAAGAAGATGCAAAAGAACACCAGCAGAAGACATTATAACACATTGATGGGGTGAGTCGGACCAGGAGAAACCTCCACATCCAAATGCACTGGTTATTTATTTTCTCTATTTAAAGCAAATAGAGCCTCCCTTTTCCTTCTGAAAAGATGCATACAAGGTGGTAAAAATATAAAAAATAATATAATTAAAATTAGTTAAATATAAAAATTAAATATTAAATTAAATATAATTATATGGGCAATTATAAACCATGTACCTTTGTGCATCAAGAAAATATGACAACAGTACAATGGTCACCATCATACCTAGCTAAAGAGCAATGGTGTAGCTAGTGTGGGTGCAAAGCACTACTTTTGACAAGGAGCCTCACCACAGCAGTGGGCATGAACTGAATATGATATTCTGAATAGCCAGCCCCCCTTTTTTTCCTTTGCTGCGGTAATCAGTTTTATTTAATGGAACAAATAGTTCAATGCTGTGGGGGACACATGTTATAGTACTTGATCAATTTTCTTTCTAAACAAAACTTCCCAAAGCCCCATCATATTATTAATAGGCGACGAATTGTGTTCCCCTCTTGTACCCACCATGTGCTATTAATGGGCAAAGGAAATCTCTAGAGAGGCATTAGCAGGCACACAATGAATCCTGTTTCATGAGAAGTCCAGAACATTTCTTCCAAGTGCGAAGCAATATTGACCTCTGATCAAATAGGAATCGTCAAATCACTGAGTAGTTTTGTTGAGATATTGGCGAGGAGAGGGTTGGCGGGCGGGTGGACGGACGGATCTTCCATGCTGAATGCAGTGGAGGTTGCACTAGCATCAGCCCCACATCATAGAAACAGGGATGAGCACCACGCCCTAAAGTTGGGTTACAGCCTGTGGGGGATGCCACCCTTGGTGCAAAGCACTAAATCTTGCAACAAGTCTTACTGCAGCATGCAAGGGGTCCCTTCTCCTCCCCTTTGGAGCCATTCCAGGCAGTAGGAGCAAAATGAAGGTGTACACTTGGCAGCAAGGCTTCCCCCAAAATTTAGTGGCTTGCACCCCTTAGCTACACCACTGTCCCCAAGCAATAGGAGATGTGATGGAGTATCGCCCACCCCTTGTATCCCACTAGAGGTCCTGCTGATGACTAGAAGAATGACACTTGGCAATCCAGCGAGCTGCCAAACATCCCCACTAACTAGTGCTGTCTCTGCTGATGAAAAGGAAGAAGAGTGCTGTTTTTAGCAGCGCTTTCAGAAAAAGAAGAAAGCATCTTCTTGTGCGTTTTCTTTCTTGTAAAAGACGCACAGCCAAACTCAGCAAAGTGTCAAGCAATCACAGAGGACAAAAAGCCGACATGTCACAAGACGGTGATAAATGGCTCCAACCTTTTCCGGGATTTTGATTATTTTACAGTCAGCCTGACATTTATTTACAGACTTCCATGCTTTAAAAAATTGCAGCCTCCAACCTGATGAATCACAAACAATGGTGTGGGAAGAAGTCCAAAATATCTCTCTGTGCCATCAGAGACACCATTTTTCAAACAGTGTGGAGTGTGGTGTGCAGGACTTATAAAGTGCTCTTCATGGGCAAATCCTGGCCTCCAAAGAGCAGGATGACCATATGTTATTACCGAAAAAGAGGACAAGGCAGTGCCAGGCTGAGCTCCTTGCCAGCTGATGCTAGGTGTTAGCACCATATAAGAGAACTTGGCTGCAAATGGAAAGGCCACCAGGGAGGGGAGAGCTGAGCAGATAGAACAATCATCTCCTTGTTCCTGTAGCCAACAACGGGGATCTGTATAATGTACAACTGTGACCAATGTACAATCTATACAATGTACAGTTGTGCAATATAAAACAGTGGCCAGTGATAGGGATCAAAATTTCTGCTCTGCAGTTTGAGAAACCTAAATGGAGGAGTTGTTTTCCTGATCTCTTTTCCTCTCCAGCAGCTATTGCAAAGTTTGGCTCAGCAGGTCACCTGAAAGTAAACACATCCTGGCTGCCATTCACTGCTGCGCATCAAAGACTTCCCCAATAGCTCATGTGGTGGGGGATCGGCAGAAATATTCCACTTTTCCTCCAGTTTTGCTCCCCTACTTCTGCAGGCACCTCCTGCATTATTCATTGTTCATCCACCGGCCTTGAAGTCGTTCACAGGCAAAGACAATCAAATTTTATGAGCCACGGAACAGTTTACCCTGATTCGCTATGTTATTAGGCTGCTTTTTTGGAGGCAGCCCCAAAAAAATTTTTGGGAGGCACCCCAAATAGATCCCCCCAGTGTGCCACAATATAAAACAGTATATAAAACAGTATGTATAAAACAATATAAAACAAAAGGAAAAGGGGAAGGCTGTCCTTTCTCCAGCTCTGTTGCCATCTTTGTTTTGAAAAAAAAGTTTGGAAATTGCATCAAAACAGTGGCGTAGCTAAAGGGACAGCATTATTTTTGGAGCCATACTGAGCTGGGGAAAAAATGGGGCATTTCACAATGTAAGGGTGAGTGGAAGGGTTGCTTGCACGCTGTGGGGAGTTTCCCTATGAAACGTAGTGTGTTGCACCCCCTTCTAGCTATGCCACTGACTCAGTGTATGTTCTCTATTTTTCCTCCATCACGGATAAGGTTATTATCTCCTCCAGCCTATTGACTTCTCTGAACAGTGATAAACCATGAGATGGTTTATGGGCTGTAGATTAAAAAGTGAGAAGTTCTACAGGCTTTTAACAGAGCATTTTAGGTCACATCATCAAAACCACAGCCAGTCACTTGACTATAAGTCTAAGTGATAAATTATTTGCTCTGGGCTGTGGGTGGTGCAAGTGGCTAAGACACTGTGCCTGTTAACCAACAGGCCAGGGTTCGAGACCCGGGTCAGCCCCACAAGACAGGGTGAGCTCCTGTCCTTACCCCAGCTCTGCGACGCCAGCTGGATCCAATCGTATTGGCTCTGCCTTTCCATTGGACTCATTCAGTGGCGTGGAGAGGGGGGGATTTGCTTCTTGGGTAACAGCCTATCCTCCATAACAATCTAACCCAGGCTTTCGTGCTTCGCATGCAGTGTATGCAGCACCGAGCACAATACCATAGTCTTCCAAGACTGACGGAGGCCTGCTATTTGCTCTCAACCACAGTGTTTCATAATTGCTTTTGCTATCATACTGCAATGGCTTTGCTCTCCTGGTGACCTGGAAGCATGTGGAATGGTGAGATTTGAAATCAAACCAGAAATATTGGCTATCTTGAGTGGAAACTTTCCTGAAAGGATCTGGGACCTTATGGGTCTCCTTACGTATGCTCAGAAGCTCCACTCTAGATTTTACAGGGAGCAACCTTGCGCACCATCAAGGCTTATGCAAGACCCTAGTATAAGTGTCGTAAATGTGCCGTACAGCTGTGCCACAGTCAGGGAGGTTAGGTAAGTGCACCTTCAGAGGTGACATAAGTCTGAGTAGACCTATTGGGACTGTTTGCAGCCTTACCGCAGAAAGGGCACCAGATTTAATGTAGGCAAGCCAGCCTGCCGAATCTAGTGCAAGTTGGGATTTCACAGTTTCAAGACAGTAAAATTTTCCTTCTGAAACAGCTTGTTTCTGATCAAACAGGTGTTAAGGATAATTATTTACAATCACTCAGAGATCAAATTTTGTAAGTGGAGCACTTACAGTTCTGCAATATTAATTGTTCTAATTTCACATGCATTAGTTGCATAGTTTCAGATCTAATGAATGCACCTAGTTGTGCCATCAATTTCATGGCCCTTTTGTTAAGTGCTCTTGTCTATGACCTTGTTAGTCCCGGTGAATGTAAGTTCTTTCCATTTCACTTTGTATTTGAGTGACAATCTTGCATTCCCCTAAGGAGAAGGGGTCTCACCCTCTCTTTAAGGAAGGCTCCTTTTACGGATTAAAAAACAAAACAAGTGTAGGAGAAACGTGTTTCAGTCCTCTGTGTTCAGTCTGTGTTGTGCGACACTATAGGGCTTCTCAGATCTATGCCGCATAAATAGGTGATGCAGATCCAAACGGCCTTCTGTAAGGGTAGGCCACTTGGGAGGGAGGTTAGGATCCAACCTACGTGCCAGATCCTGAGTAGAGGGTATGACTCTACTCCTGGACCAGGTCCCCCTATTGCCCTACCTGCCACCTGCCTTCCCCTCAAGCTGGAGCACCTCCAGAATGGCTTCCCCAATCTCTCAAACCCAATCCTTCAATCCCTTAAGGAAGCTGGTACAAACTGTGCAGCCCACACTGTACAGTGTCAGTGCAGAGCCAACATCTGGCCTCCATGGGTCAGTGCATGGACACACACAGACCACAACTCACAAGTGCACCTTCTGCTCCAAACTGCTGGAACAACTATAGGAAGAAATATTCTAGCATTTTTTTTTTCAAATTTACCTGATGAAAAATATGGACTTTTATATTGTTTTGATTTAAATTTATTACAGCAATTTCACTGGTATTTAATTTTGGGTTTAAAAAAGCTTCTTATAGAAAAATACTCATAAAGAAAGGGATTGTGGTAGTCCCTTGAAAATTATAAACTAGATTGTTCTGTCCTCCAGAATATAAAACTATAAGATTAAGGCCTTGGAATATCAAAATAAATTGTTCAGCTGCAGAGTTTCAAAAATAACCAAAAAGATTTGGAGTGACCCCCTTTTTTTAATGTCTCCTGAATTCAATGCTCAGACTAATGAATGTGGGGACCTAGCACAGACAAGGGTCATTCCCACAGTATGCAAGGTCCTTATCCCAGAGCTGGAAACGTAGTTAGGATTGCACACAAAATATTCTAATATCTTTTCAATTCCCATAATAAAATAAAATAAAAATCTCATCTTTTTCAGATGGATAACTGAGGATAACCCCTTTTTGTTATAGAGAAGACTATTTAGAATTTTCCGTCTATACCGTAGCAAGGAATAATTTTCTTAAAACAAAGCCTTTTATCTCTCTCTTTTTTTCCTCTCTCTATTTAGAAAAAAATAGTAAAGGTTGTCCTGGTTGTCCACTGGCTGAAGACCAAAAGCCTAGGACAGTGATTCTCAAACTTTAGCACCAGGACCCACTTTTTTAAAGGACACTGTCGGGACCTCTCCAGGTTCTTGAGACTTAAGATATCAACAGCCCACCCCACCATTTTTCTAATTAAACCTTTTCTCATTTTTTAAAAATATTTACAGACTTGTGTGATGCAGTTCATTCTAAAGCCCCATTTGCAGGTGCAAAAGCTTCAGGGATAAAACATACTGAACCACAGACAATGTGAGAGACCCGTTTGCCTGAAATTAAAATCCCGGGAAGATCAGTGGCCTGCTACCTTGATCTCTCTTGAAGTGCAGAGCAAGCCTCCACTTTGGAAGGCAAAATTAATAAAACAGCCAATTCCTCCGCAGTGATGTGCAATAGTGCGTGGAGCTACGAGCAGAAGAAGCAGAGAACGCACTCTTGAAATAAAAAGAAAATCATACAGCCCACTTCTGGTGTGTCACTTGGCAAGAGCAATTGAAAAAGGCCTGGACAACCTTCCGCTCCTGACATTTAATTATTCCGCATGATGAGAAGTCAGGAGCACTCAACAAAGAATGGTTGACATCAGAAGAACACAGAAGCGCACTGTGCTTTCAGAAGCAGACTCAAAGCTTTCAACGCAGTGAGAACTGTTGGCCATAACCCATCTCCATTGCAGCAGGAGAGATTTTCTTGTTGAGTGCAGCAGGTGCCCCAAGTTCCCAACGTTGGAACCGTTCAGGGCAGAGAAAAATCTTATAATGAATCCAAAGCCTACCCCTGAGACAAGCTGCCTGACGCAGGTCTCTCTGCGTTCCCTTATCCCATGGACTCCCTAGCGTCTGACCCCACAGTATATAGCGGCAGCCGCTTAGGTGCTGCTGGGCATTGCGCTGCCATAAGAGAATAGGATTCGGCTGTATATTTCAGACTTTTAGATTAGTTACCAAAAAACAGGTATAAACTTCAAGAGTTGAAATTTTTATATTGTTTTTAATTGTATTTTATTGTTTTAGCTGTATTTTGTTGTTATTTGTTATTGACTGCTAGCTGCCTTGGGTGCCCTTTGGGGAGAAAGGCGGAATACAAACCTAATAGCAAATAATCAAACAAGCAAACAAACAAACAAATGACCAAAGTAATAAATAAATAAATAAATAAATAGATAGATAGATAGATAGATAGATAGATAGATAGATAGATAGATAGATAGATAGATAGATAGATAGATAGATAGATAAATTCAGATTGTATAGTAGGAAAAAATTCCTGATGGTGAAGACAGTTTGGCAGTGGAATAGATTGCCAATAGAGGTGGCCGACTCTCCTCACTGGGGATCTTCAAGCAGAGCCTTGACAAGCACATGTCAGAGATGCTCTAGGAGGATTTCTTGCTACATGCAGGGGATTGGACTAGATGACCTATGAGGTCCCTTTAAGATTCAATGAGTCTATGAGTTGGGGAGAAGGTGCAATCTCTGTTTTCCTCTAGCCAGAGGTATATCAAGATGCATGTGGCATCATAACATCATTATGCACATGCGTCAAGGAGAGCGCATGCGTGCTGCAGTGACCCACCCCACATGGCACCGGCAATCTGCTCAGTGGGGGCCAAGCTTCTCTCAGACATCCATGGGGCTGGGAAGAACAACCTTCTGATTTATCAACCTAATGTCACCAAGGCGGCAGTGAAGACTTCTCCACATTGTTACCTAAAGTCAGCGGCGGCATTTAGCATTTTTTTCCAACTGGGAGTCACATGGAATAAAACATTGCACATAAAACAGGAAAGAAAGCAGCTATAAACATTAACTAAGCCAGCCCACAACTGTTGATAAACAAGCTCATTATCCCAATTATCCCTGCAATCGACACAGTCTCTGCGAGCTGAAAAGCAAAACAGATCATAACTGGAGCGCTCTCGGCTGTGCATTACCAAAAAATAAAACCCCAATGAACAAGTGATCGAAACTGGAAAAATAAAAATTGACATGAGATGACCAACTTGCTTCTAACTGGAGCTTTTATTCCTTCCATAGCTATCACTGTCCCAGGTCTACCATGGAGGAACGCATAGCTTTTAACACTGGTACTGTTAACACAATTTGCCCCATAAAACACTGTATTTTTTCTTATTACTGGTCTGTGTTTGAATTCAGATGCAACATTACCTTAAGGGCACTGGAGGGCAGGATCCTGCCTGAATAACCAGGACCTCTTCACCTGCCTTCTAGGATCCTGATAGGAAGTGTGGTCTGGAAACTGAGGTTAATAAGTGTTTGTGGGGTCAAGGACTGGGATTCGGGATGATCTAACAACACGGCGGTGATTGTGGTGCCAGGGATGCCTAACAGCATTAAAATATTCCTGGAGGACTGTACAACTTGACCCTCATAGAGGGCCCCAAGAGTCTCATAGTCCCCTACACTGCAGTTGGTTCTGATCTGCCATTTGAGCCCATTTCCGTTTTCAGAAACTTCCTGCTCTGGAGATCTGACTGCAAACTGGAAGTGGAAACTCCCCTTTAGGGGAAGGTGACCCTTAAATGGTGGATCACGACCCACTTGTGGATCACAACCCACTCTGGAGATCTGACTGCAACTCCCCTTAAGGGAAGTGGAAACTCCCCTTAAGGGGAAGGTGATGACCCACTTGTGGATCACAACCCACTTGTTTGAGATTTTCCCAAGAAATGGAATTCATATGAAACACTCAGCTTTCCCTTCACCAGTAGTAATGATCCCCATCTATCAGAACTGTGATTCCCACAACAGCCACACAAAAGCGATGATCCCATACCTCTGAAGCTGTGGGCTTGCAGTAACCAGCTCCAAACACCAGATTTTCCAGTGACATTCCTTGCAGATCTGGCCCCATTTCTGAGCTGCTTTTACCGAGCCACGAGCCCTTTCCAGGACGAGTAAAGCTGAAGGAAGAGACACCTAGTTACACATTTCAAGTTAAGATTGTCAATATAGTTGTAGTGTGTTGCACAACCCAGTCTCTGCCTTCCTTCCTGCACTAAAAATACCCAGTTCTTTTCATTTTGCCATACATGTTTTGATATGCTAAAACAGGTTCGGTGTCCCATCTGAAGATTAAAAGCAACTGGGAATATATAGGAAAAGGAATAAAAACCAATTATATCAAATCTCTGCTTTTGTGTCAATACAGCAGATCATACTGATTTTCAGGTGGTTCATTGAAATACGTGACATTGAAAATTATTATTGAAAACCAATTATATCAAATCTTTGCTTTTATGTCAATACAGCAGATCATATTGATTTTCAGGTGGTTCATTATATTAAATGAAAAACGTGACATTGAAAATTATTACTAATTGGATAAAGTTAATGCATTTCAACTTAACGCTCTGCTGAAAGTTAGGAGATGAATAATAATAAGGCTAGCACAAAATTATCATATAGGTAATGTTTAAGTCATTACATTATGACTTAATGTATATATTATACAGTATATACTGTATAATAAAAAGTATAATAATTTTGCATTGCCCATGTTATTCAAATATTAAAATGGTTGATAAAAATTGTGATTCAGATTGTTTTGGCTTGTGATATGTGTGTGTGTGTGTGTGTGTGTGTGTGTGTGTGTGTGTGAGAGAGAGAGAGAGAGAGAGAGAGAGAGAGAGAGAGAGAGTACACATCAACTTTAGCTCTGGATATATTCCCATTCCTGAAAGCATTAGTGAGAATCCATTTATAGAAATCTTTGGGTGAAAGCAGGAATTTGCAAGATAAAAAGTGGATTTGCAATTTGTTAGCTAAAAAACAACATTTGTAAAGTAAATAAAAGATCAGGTTCCACTTTTCAACCACTTCCCCTTTTCACCATACCTCCAGTCCCTAACCCATCAGATAAGTGGGGACACATGTTCAAGGAGTGAAACAGGTTGTATATATACCTTGTTGACTTGCGTGCTCCCTTAGGATATATATAAGGCAATGTGAGATATAGAAGGCTGCACTCGAAGGACCCCTGGCCTAATCCAACCTTATGTCTTATACTCCGACCATCACACACAGTGATAACTTCATTATCACTTATGGCCTTTAGGTCTGTCAGTCACCACCACCTTGGTCTGGCACAATATACTGGTCTCAAATGACCTTGAAACTTGCCGTCACTCCCATATCCCTGGCTGAACCATATATACCTGCCATGGCATCCTTGAACGGTGCTTCCACCGTCGTTTACCTGATCAGGGGCTGGTGCAATGCCACCAGGAAGGCGTGCAGGGTCACTGAGATGGCGGACAGGTGGAAGTAGTCAAACATGACTGGGACATGATGGTGCAATCCTCGCTGTGGGTGGAAATGAAGCCCCAAAGTGCGACTGCTGATCAAGGGGATGGCCGTGACATCTCTTAGCCTGGAAGGAGAGTTTGGCAGAGTTGAGTAAAGCCTCCCGCTGGCTCAATCTGCCGCATCATTAGAGTCCTCAAGACGAAAGCGTGAGCAGCATTTTTTATCAGTTGGCAGCAATTTTCTCTGCAACAAGGCGCATTTACTAGGCTGGTGCTTAGCTCTTAATTGCACATGTAGCAGCAGTGACAATATTATGACACTGCTGTAAGAAACCCAAAAGTGACTCGCATTCCCTGTTCACAGATCCAGTCTTCCTCCCCCTCCCCCTTGTGAATGCAGCTGTCGTTTTGTGAGAAGCTGCCATTGCAGCATCTGAAGGCCTTTCCGGGCCCAGCAACCTACATCACCAGTCTCTGGGTACCTCAACATGACCTTCATGAACCACTTCTGGATTTGGGAAGACACATCATGCATTAAAATTTTCCTACTATGGTTTCTTAATTGGGGCATGTGGGAGTAAATAGGATGCAGAGGAGCAACAGCAAGATGCAAGTATCATATTAACTTGAATTTAATGCATATCTTTTTCAGCCAAATTTAGGCTGCAATCCTAAAGCACTTTCCTAGGAGAAAGCCCTATTGAACTTACTTTTAAGTACACGTGAATAGGATTGCACTGTTTGTCTTCAAAATCAGGGTACAAATCAGGATTTGGTGGTGCATTGGATTCAAGAAAATACAGTATTTTGATTATAAGAATAGGAGCACAATTCTAACCATGTCTACTCAAAAGTAAGCCCTTTTGCGTTCAATGGATCTTACTCCCAGGAAAGTGTCTTTAGGATTGCAGCCACAGTCAGTATTTAACAGTTTACTAAATGTAATTAAAAAATGTAACATACAGTGCAAGCTTATTAGTGTCTACTCAGAAGTAAGTTCCACTGAGTTCAATATAAGTTCCAATGAGTCCAATGAAAGTGTTCTTAGGATTGCAGCCTTAAACCCATTGTTGTATAAAGCAGTGCAATTAGGTTGAGATCATAACATAAACCTTGGCATCCATCAGTCTCGAAAGACTATGGTGTCGTGCTCGACACTGCATGCGAAGCACGAAGGCCTGGGTAGATTGATATGGAGGATAGGCTGTTACCCAAGCAGCAAATCCCCCCTCTCCACGCCACTGAAATAGTCCAGTGGAAAGGCAGAGCCAATACGATTGGTTCCAGCTGCGTCGCAGAGCTGGGATAAGGACAGGAGCTGGGCAGGGCAAAGGACAGAAACTTGCCGTCGTTCCCATATCCCTGGTTGTCCCATATATACCCCCTTTATAGTCTTATATAAACCCCGCAATCTTGTGGGGACCCGGGTCTCAAACCCTGGCCTACTGGTTAACAGGAACAGAAACCTATTGCCATATTATTATTGCCATATTGTTGTATGCAGTAAAATTACATTTTACATCTGCTTTGCAGCTGCACATTACAAACTCCAGTAAACATTTTATTGATCTCAAGCCTTTTAAAATTGGGGTACACATTAGATTTGATGTTGCATTAGATTTGAGTAAAGACGTTATCTTGGAGCCTCATGTGCTTGCCGAAGCATCTGGTGCACCAGTGTGAGATATAGACAGCTGGACTAGATGAGTCCAGGGCCTGATCTAGCAGGGCTCCTTTTATGTTCTAGTTTTCTAAAAACCAGAAGTGGCTTACAGAGCCTTCGGGGGTCCATTCTGAGCCCCACAAAGGCTTGTAGAATAGGTTGCCAATCCAGGAAAGGTCTCCAGCTCCACCAGGAATGTCATAAACCACCGGCAAAGTTTGGGAACCTTTATTTTAATGAGTCAGACCATTACTCCTTCTCAGTCAGTGCTATCAAGAAGGTTGACTCCCCATAACAAGAACAGAAGCAAAGCCTTATAATGGACATTACTTGAGTAATGATAGATTTTGCTCTACATATAGATATGTGGCGAGTCAGAATCCCAGAGCTTGATGAAGGAAGAAGAATTTTTGGAATGGGCTAAGAACCTGCTATATTCTGGTCAGTATTAGGATCACCCCAGAAATAAAATGAGGTTTCCAGAATAGGCTGGTGCTGTTTTTATTGATTGGATCGACATCACGTGATCTATTTTGAGAACTGAATTTAATAGCAAACATGGCACAAAGTGGCACTAAATAGCAAAGGTGGCACATATGGAAGCCAATCAGCCAAGTCTAACTTTTAAAACTCTAAAAGAGGGATGTTGCAGCCAACCGGGGCTGAACAGCCATCAGGATTGTGCCTGTGTCAAGCTATTTTAATGGTGCTCACTGTTGTTCACAGTCTGTGAAATGCAGGTCCAGCTTGAGTTGAAAATCTGCTTCACTTAATGCCTCCTCCACCTGTAAAGGTAAAAAAAAAAGATTTTGAGAACAGTACACAAGAGGATCCATCAAGCGACAGTGATAAATCACTAACCATTTACATCTGACAAGGGAGGTTCTCATCCACCATCACTAAGTGTCAATCAATATTTAAGGTAAAGTGGCACTAAGGAAATATTAGTACAAGCAAGCCAGCTGTCAGACAGCTACGAATGATGGGATGCCGAGACTTAGCTCCCAACACGGTACAGCCAAGTGAACAAGACATTGATCAACTTGCTACCCTTGAGGACTCAGGATTAAGAGGTGTGGAAAAAGGGCTGGAAAGTGGTCCATAAATGAATGCATCATATTATGCCCATATCGGATCAAACTATGTAGCCAACGTATTCAGTATGTAACCATATCTCATTGAGTAAGCATAGAACTGTGTAGACTCTAATGAACACACTAAAAACAGAACTTTTGACTCAAGAAAGCTGAATGATGTATATTGGCTATATAGGTTGGCCCTATATGGGCACAATACTATCCAATTAGTTGTTTGTATAGCACCATCAATGTGTACGATGGAACTGAAGTAAGAATTTAAGTTCCAACTCTGAGTAATGCAGCCTAAGAAAGTTACATGGAACACAACAAGAAGAAGGGAAGGGAATTATCCCAAGGAGGGTGAGGAAGAAATAATTCTAAATTACATAATTAATTGTGTAATTAATTGTAATTTGTAGTTCTTGCTAATGTGCCTCCACTACTGCTCTCGTTGCAGGATGCAGCACTAGCAAGCAGAGCATTTTTGTGTCTCTGCATCAGTGGCACGGGAATAGGATTGGGCTACAAGAGACATACTGGTAGCAGCTTGCTGGGGGAACTGGTTCATGTGAGAGGGGCCAGGCCAATAGCTCCCAATCAAACTTCATTTCAAGCTAGCAAGACAAGGGTATAAGGGTGAAATCCTGGTTGAGAGTCAAGAAAATACCTCACCTTCTCACCATCCAGAAGAAGGTGGACTCTGAAGTTCATGGACTCATTGATGACAATCTCCTCGTTCCTATACAAGATCTGAAACACTCTGCTGTAGACACTGTTCTCGTGGATGCAAGCAGAGGAAAGGATGGAATCACCTGCGGGGAAGGAGGAAAAGTCCAGTAGTCAGCAAGACTCCTGCTATCGACAGGGGGTGGACTAGATGAACTTTTAGGTTCCTTCCAACTCTATGGGTCTGTGATTCTTCATCCCAACTTGCCTAGCCAAGACCATGTGAGAAACTAAATACTTTTAAAAACCTTTTTTTTCTTCTAGGAAATCTTCTGGGTGGGGAGGGGGAGGTGGACACATTCCATTCCTCATCCATTCCCCCATTCCCAGAAATGATACAACCCACCATAAAACTCATGGGATTTACCTCTCGTCACTTGTTTGGCTTCTTGTTTGATCTGGGTCTGGAACAAATAGTGATTCCTTCCACAATGTTTTTTAGCACACTGAAACACCTCCACTTCTTCTGTTAAGCATCACACCACAAGTGTGGACGGCAGACACAAAAACTCATTTATTCTGCCCTGCTGCAATGATGGGGATAAAATGTGTGAGGGAGATAAGCGCCTTGGCATAGCCCTATTCATTTTCATTTAAAACTTATCATTCTACAGTCACTGGGCAAACTGCACAGCACAGCCAATGTATTCTCCTTTCAATTGAGTGGGACCAAAAAGAAAAAGCAATTTGATTGTATGATTTATATATATATATATATATATATATATATATATATATATATATATATATATATATATATATATAAAATCACACTCAAGCAGAACTTAATGTAATTTTCACTTTCAAATTCACTGCAGCCTGGACAACTGTCGGCACATAATTGGATGGATTAAAGACATCATTTAGATAAGCTAAGATGTTGTCACTGAATCCTAGAACGGTTTTATTGGAGTCTAGACCAGAACAGTCACATTTTTAAAATTTACGAAGTTGCCCATCATGACCCATCTTGCCACCCAGTCACTACCAGCCCTACCCATCAGGTAGGTTTGAGGAAAAGATATATTACTAATCATGTGCTAATATGGAATATTAACCAAAGACACAAATGGAATCTAGCGTCTATTCCACCACCGAGCTACAATTTACCTCTTATGCATGTTTACTTGCATATTTATTCATGCAAGTAAACCTCATGGTGTTCAATGTGGCTTAGGGCTAAATCCAGAGCAGTTACGGGTCCACGCAGTTACGTCACCCTCTAGTGTTATCTTATGGAAAGTCATCTTAACTGCTCTGGAGCAAGGGGCTTAATTTCACTTTAGGATATAGGCAGTGATGGGATTCAAAGAAATTAACAACCGGTTCTATGCCCATCTGGCAGCCACTTTTAAATGGCTATTTTTAAACTTTATATGTTCCATCTCTTGTTAATAACAACCGGTTCTATAGAGAGGTGTGAATCCAGTTATCCAAACTGGAGCCCACCACTGGATATAGGACTTACTCCCAAAAAACGGTACATAGGACTGCAGCTGAAGGTATTTGTTTTGAATAAAGTAATATAGCCTAGATTACATCAATTCTATTTTCTTAGGCTGCAGTCCTAAACACACTTTTCTGGAGTAAGAACCCCGAGCACAATAAGTTTCACCTCTGAGTAGACATGGTTAGGATTGCACCCTTACTGTATTTGTACTGTGTCCCCGTAAATGAAATCACAAGTGCTACACTTCTGGATTTGATTGTATCATGCAAGGAACATTAAAAAGTGTTTGAGAGCACAATCCTAACCATGTCTACTCAAAAGTAAGCTCCATTGTGTTCAATGGTTCTACTCCCAGAAAAGTGTCTTTTGGATTGCAGCCTTTGAGCATTCTGGGGGGAAGGAGAGGGGTAGCACAGAAGCAGCAGCCCAAGATGCAACGAGGCAACATTGCAGGTTGTGACACCCCTGAGAACAGAGTATGTGGTTGTGAATTAAGAAAACCTGGCATGTCAAGGTAAAAAAGTATCTTCAACCATATGTAGTGTGAGGTGTCAGAGAGATACAGCTTCTGGTCTCCTTCATCAAGGTTTGCTGAACAATGTTGTTTGCAATTAAGGTGAGCTGCTCATTACCCAAGATTGCCAAGTAAAGTGTGACATTATGTAAGGCCAACTTCTCAGCAAGCAAATTCAAATGAACGTCACCAAAGCAAGGGTTGCATGAACAAGGAAATGCTTTTCACTGGCAATTAATTAACTGGCAATTAATTTTTAAGCCTGTGCTGTGCTCTCATCTCTGACACCTTCCCAAGATTTTGCAAGACGCTAATTGCTAAATTCATTCCCGAGCCGCAACATTAGTTGATTAATCGGATTATTAAAAATTTGTGATGGTTTAAAAATAAACCCTAATAGTGTTTATCAAACTGTGGGTTGAGACTCACAAGGTGGGTCACGAGTCAATTTCAGGTGGATCCCATTGCACTTAGTTCAACCACTGAAAATACAGAGCTGAATATAAAGGGTTGAGAGGTGCTGGGCAGTGCATGCTGCCCAAGGGGACAAGGTGTGGTTCGTTGCCCTAAATAGGAGGCAAGATGGCATGCTGGAAAGTGGAAGGGCTGTGTGATGGAGAAAGATCCACACCAGTCTGTTTTCTTCTTTAACTTTGAGGCTGGACTTTTTTAATTCCAAGCTAATGAAAATAACAGCACATGCCTACGGTATTCTGGAACCTTTGGCTAATCGTGGCTTAAGTAATCGTGGCTTTCTGCTATAGGCAGGGGGTTGGACTAGATGACCTACTGGGTCCCTTCCAACTCTAGGATGCCTAAATTGATGATGCCACTTCAGCCATGACATCAATTCCAGCTTAGTGACATCACTTATGGTTGGTCTGAGAATGGTCTAAAAAGTTTGAGAATCACTGGCCTCAATTAAGCTGGGCGGCATTTTTATAATTTTCATCAAATAAAAAGGAACAAGTCTCTACCAAAATTTCAGGCAACGGGTGCCAACTTGAGACAACACTGCCTCTACTCAGTGGCATAGCTGGCGGGCAGAGCAGTCAGTCTTGCAGGGAGCCTTACCAGGGAGTGCAAGGGACCACTCCCTTTCACAGCCATTCCAGGCAGGTTGCACAGGATTAGCCCAATCCTAAACAAAGTGCAAGCAATGGTGTGCAATGCTATATCCTGTGGTTCCACAACAACTACCGAACATCACTCCACGGGTTCACCTTCCCTAAGAGAACGTCCAAAATCCCAAAATGGGGCTTCTCAAGACTGCATTGGCTATTTTGCCAGCATAGACAAGAAAGACTCTGTGTTGGGCCATCAGGTGCCAGTGCTACTCAATGTGGAGTGTTATGGGCATGCCATATGCCATGTCTGCAGCATCCCCCAATTATAGGCTGGTACCACTAGTGCTAATGAGTCAGGATTGGGCTTTAAGTTGGTACACCACTGACACTGGCATCACCATTGGATGATTTAGAAAGCAAAAGGATTTACACACATTTTTTCCAAAATGGGCAACCATATATTAAGAATATAAAAACAACAATAGATAAGAAGTAGCACCGACTTATCTGTACAATAATGCTGCCTGCTATTCTTTTTTAAGCAAATAGTGTAAAGCAATAACAGGAGGAAACAGCCTAAATCTTCCCCCATGACTAACAGCAAGCATTAAAACAATGTCAGTCTGCAAAGAGATGAAGATGCTCCAGGCTGCAAAGCTTCCCCTTAATTAAAAAGTGTCTTTCTGAGAATGCAGGAATAAAACGGCTCTCAGATTAACATATGTGGCCAGAATTGAAATGTCTCTGAAGGTTCTGCATCAACTTTAAAGAATTTTCTTCCCTTCTAATAGTTGCATGAAAATTGGGACTGAAAAGAAGGTAGGCTACAACTGGTAATTTTTACTTCAACATTTCAAGGTGTAAAAGTGTCCCCCGCAGGTTGCTGTAAGATAGCATTTCTCAAAGTGGGGGTCGGGACCCCTTTGGGGGTCGCCTAGAGCTTTCCTGGGGGTCGCCTAAAGACTCCTGATGCAGAGGGCCAGGTCAGGCTTGCCAGACCTCCAGCTGTAGCTGCGCATGCATTGGGGCTGACTGACAGCCTCAGGGTCCAATCCTATGCATGCCTACTTTGAAACAAATCCCATTATAGTCAGGGGGGCCTTTACTCCCATGTAAATGTGGATAGGATTGCAGCCTCAGGGCCCAATCCTATGCATGCCTACTCTGAAATAAATCCCATTATAGTCATGGGGGCCTTTACTCCCATGTAAATCTGTATAGGATTGCAGCCTCAAGGCCCAATCCTATGCATGCCTACTCTGAAATAAATCCCATTATGTGTGTTCAGTGTGTGTCCATTGTGTTCAATTGTGTTCAATGTGTGTACATTACGATTCATAACAGTAGCAAAATTACAGTTATAAAGTAGCAACAAAAATAATTTTATGGTTGGGGGTCCCCACAACATGAGGAACTTATAAAGGGGTTACAGCATTCGGAAGATTGAGAACCACTGCTCTAATAAGTGGTGCTCATCCCCTGTCTGAAGATATCTCCATGGTCATGTGGACAACCTCAAAATGCCAGATGCAGGAGTCATATGTGTTCCCTGAGGCATCTGGTGGGCCACTGTGTGATACTGAAAGCTGGACTAGATGAGCCTATGGCCTGATCCAGTGGAAGTTCTTATGTTCTTATGCATGACTAAACATCAAAGCACACTGAATGCTTTTTCCCTTCCACTACATAGTACAAGCTTGTTGGCAGGAATTGGAAAAGTAACAGGAGCTCCCTCCGTTTTGCAATATTCAGGTTTCAAACCGCCAACCTTCAGATCTTCAGGTTGATCTCCAGTCCACTGAGCCGCTGCAACCTGCTGCAGCATTCCAAGAGAGGACCAGAAATATTATACAGAAGCCTGGCTGAAGCATAAAGCTAACCATGGTTTGTTGTTAGGCATATCAAGCCTCAAACTTGTCCCTCACCCTCTTCCTTACTCCTTTCATGCCCAAAGGGAGTAGTTTGGAAGCTTACACTTTCAGTTTTGAATCAAACACCATCTAGCTGGTTTGTTAAAATATCTAAAACACAGTTAAAAATAAACCACAGTTAAAATAAACCTGTTCCCTGAGTTCAGATATTATGAGAAACTGGTTTATCCAAAGCCTAAAGTGTCCCCATGTGTGCAAAGGAATAAGGAAATAAATGCATTTAAAACTGAGGCTCATTCTTATAAATACAATCTATGGTCTTAGCATTGCCATTTAATGCCACCAGTAGCAGAATTGTGCCATGACTTTAGAAGTTTTGCATTTAGGCAGAAAGCCATAATGTATGAAAGCCGCAGAAGTGTCACTACCGTCTGTACCATGCAGTCAATACTGTAGTTCCTTCCCGTTCCATTTTGTTAACCTATTTTGATGGCAGCCCAAAGAGGAACCACCATAAGGGATCTCTCATTATGGTCTCGTGCAGTGGTACTTGTTGGAGGTACTGAAACCCGCAAGTTTCATACATGCATTCACGTATGGAAAAATGAAATGTTTTCATGGAAAAATAAAATGTTTTGTCAGCCATAACGAAAGTATATTAACGCACCCTGGTGAACAGAACAGACACACACCTCCACCAAACTCCTGAGACTGACTTACCAAACCCCTGGGGTTAACTGCTTGCGCCACCCACAGCCCTTATCTGTTGTATTTCATAGAATGTTACATGGGAAGAAGCAATACCTCTGCAGCAGTCAATGAGATCGAGAGTGACAGGGATACTGACCCAAAGCGCCAGAATGTGTGTGTGCGTGTGTGTGTGTGTGCATATATATATGTGTATATATGTATATATAAAAGGGCTGTGGGTGGCGCAAGCGGTTAGGTTGCTGTGCCTGTTAACCAGCAGGCCAGGGTTCGAGACCTGAGTTGGCCCCACAAGACAGGGTGAGCTCCTGTCCTTAGCCCAGCTGTGCGACGCCAGCTGGATCCAATTGTATCGGATATATATGTATTGTGTGTGTGTGTGTGTGTGTGTGTGTGTGTGTGTGTGTGTGTGTGTGTGTGTATATATATATATATATATATATATATATATATATATATATATATATATATATATATATATATATATATATATATATATATATATATATGCTGTGCTATGCTATGCTATGCTATGCTATGCTGTGCCTGTTAACCTGCAGGCCAGGGTTCAATTCCCGGGTTGGCCCCACAAGACAGGGTGAGCTCCTGTCCTTAGCCCAGCTGTGCGACGCCAGCTGGATCCAATTGTATTGGCTCTGCCTTTCCATTGGAGTAATTCAGTGGCGTGGAGAGGGAGATAGGCTGTTACCCATGCTCTTGTGGGGCCGACCTGGGTCTCAAACCCTGGCCTGCTCGTTAACAGGCACAGCATAGCATAGCATAGCATAGCATAGCATAGCATATATATATATATATATATATATATATATTCTATATATATGGTGGGTGTCCTACAGTTTAGAAGGGACCTGTCCTCTTTTGCAGTTATGACATTGGTCACCCTGGCCATAAAAGACCCACAAGTGTGCCATGGGAGTTAGGAGCACAGCATTTAGAAGTCACTGCAAAATCTTCTGGATCTGTGACTCTGTTTCTAGGGCAGCTGTCATGTTGTAACAAATTGCCATGCCAGCAGAGGAAGAAAGACAGATAATTTGTTATTACAGACTATTAGACCTTAGAAATAGAGCTGAAAAGCCCAGAAACGTCTCCTGAAAGCAAAAAATGGCATCACAGGAGACGAAGACCCTAGAGGTCAGTGCGCCAGGGAAGAATACTCTTGGAAATAACCGTATTAGGAGCAGGACATTTTCAGCAAAACCATGAGGAAAGCCCTCCTGTGTGTGTGTGTGTTTGCGTGTAAAGCTGCAATCCTAACCACATTTTCCTGGGAGTAAGTACTATTGAACACAATGGGGCTTACTTCTGAGGAGACATGCGTAGGATTGCACTGTGTGTATGTGAGTGTAAGACAGAGTGAGAGAGAGCATACGTGGATAGCTAGAACACTCTTGTGTCCATCTTCCTTGTGAGTGGAAGGATAATTTACCCGAAGAGTAATTTACTAACAGGTCTACCATGTACCTCCAATTTTAATTTTTTTAAAAAAAAATCCCACTGTGTCTCATTTTATCACAATTTTGAGAAATGTTGCTATAGCTTTTCTCCAGATCCAACTAACTGAATTCCAACTAACTGGCTTGACTTACCCGGTGGCACAGCTAGTGGGGGTGCAAAGCACTAAGGTTTGCAGGTTCCTGAATGCACCTTATAGCCTGTGATGGTCCTTTCCTCTAGGAATTTCTTCGTAACCCTTAGAATACCAACCGGGTCCATTAGACCCGGTATGCAAATGTATGCAAATTAGGCTATTTTTAGATGGTATTCTAAGTTTAATGGCATTGAGACAAATTCCTAAAGGAAAGGACTGTCATGGATTACAAGCCATGAGTGGTGTGTTGGATGTGGACAACCTCAAGATCCCGCTCTTTCACCTTCAGACCCATTCTGGACAGTGGGAGCAAAACGGAGGCAAACACCTCAATTTTGTCGTCCCCCCCATTATGCCCTGAATGGATCTGGAGGGGAGTACCACTTGCATGGCATGTTCAGAACAAAACCTAGTGCTTTGCACCCCCTCTAGCTACACCACAGGACTTATCCATTTAACTGGGATTGAAAAACTAAACCAAGCTGTTAATCTCAGTAAAACCCTTTGGCCTTCAATGGCACAAAGTCCTCATTTTTTTTAAAGCCTCAAAAGGTGAAATGCAACATCCAAAAGCAAATCCTAATTTGCGTACCCCAAAAGTCAAAGAATGGGATCTGTCTGTGAAGCTGTCTCAAGTACGTGAAATACAAACCGTGCACTCCAATCCTTTTTGCGTTGGAGAAGGGTTTTCTCCAAGGGTCGGAGGAGCATCATCCCGCTGAAGCCATGGCAACGTTGAAGTATTATGACGCACTCACAAAAGTGTTAAAGCCTTTGGATTAAGCAAATGCCGGGGATGCTGCAGACATCCCTTCCATACACATAATTATTTCAAATAATCACCCAGGGAAAATATAATCTGCTCACTACATCTGGGCAATGCACTGCTTTGACATGTTGCCAAGAGGAATCGTGCACTTGATTGGACCGAGAAAGAAACGGATTCAGGTATAAATGCACATGCAGGAGATTAAAATAATCCCATCAATATCCATTCAGTGTACTGCAGTGATTTCCTACCTTTGCCATCTTATGGCACACAGGAAAAAAAAAGCAGGCCTCCGTCAGTCTTGAAAGACTATGGTATCGTGCTCGGCGCTGCATATGCTGCATGCGAAGCACGAAAGCCTGGGTTGGATTGTTATGGAGGATAGGCTGTTACCCAAGCAGCAAATCCCCCTCTCCACGCCACTGAATTACTCCAACGGAAAGGCAGAGCCAATACGATTGGATGCAGCTGGCGTCGCAGAGCTGGGCTCAGGACAGGAGCTCACCCTGTCTTGTGGGGCCGACCCGGGAATCGAACCCTGGCCTGCTGGTTAACAGGCACAGTGTCTTTACCGCTTGCGCCACCCACAGCCAATAGGACCTCTCCTGTGGCACACCATTGGACCATCTGCAGCTAATTAATCAGTAGGACTATCAAGGGATGTGAGCTGGGAAGGGACCAGAAGCATGATGTGTCTTGACAATTTCAAAGAAAAGATGGTGGTCCTTGACAATTTTAATGCCTTGGCACACAGAGAAGACATTAAAATTGTCAGGGACCACCATCCATTCTTTGATATTGTCAAGACACATCATGCTTCTGGTCCCTTCCCAGCTCACATCCCTTGATGGACCTATTGATTAAACAGCTGCAGATGGTCCAGTGGTGTGCCACAGGAAAGGTCCTATTGATTAATAGGACCACTCCTGTGGCACATCAGTGGACCATAGGCAACACACCAATGTGCCTCGGCACTGTGGTTGAAAATCACTGGTGTATTGTGTAGGTGCACCATATGGGGTAAAAAAAGTTGCTGGTGTACTGTGTACAAGCAGTGGTACTTAATCTTGGCCTAGTACCTAGTGGTACTTAATCTTGGCCTAGGTGCAGAGGGGGTACTGGCTTAGGTTGCCGGCTCATTCTAGGAGGAAAACTTTGAGACTAAATGGTAAACCATGCTGGAATATGTTAAGGCAAACTTATTTCCATTTATCTATACAGTTACATGAGATCTCCAGATTAACTGGCGCTAGTCTGGAGCTGCGCATGAAGAGATAAGAAAGGTCTATGGCCCCAACAAGCAAGATTGCAGCCTAGCAGAAGCTATCCATCTTGTTTTGCCATTTACTGCCAGTGGGGTGGCATAGGAGATAACAAAAGTCAAAGGAACCATTAAAAAATAGAAAGCAGGCAAAAATGGGGGGAAGTTGAGTCAACCTCTAAACCAGTAGTTCCCAATAGTATGGGTGGTCTAATATATTTTCTTTCTCTGAAGACAGGACAGATAGAGGAGCCCAAAGGAATTCTTGCTGTCGAATCTCAGGAAATGGAAGGAGGTAGTTTGTAGCAATCACACTTTCCAACCACATGGCTCCTATAGGCTCTAGTAATGCATGTAGACAGGTGCCTAGCATTACATTTTGTAGGGAAAGCATGTGTAAAGAGAGCCTCCTCAGGTGTAAGGAGAGGCTCCTTGGGTACAAGCAGGGCATCTGCAGTGATTTCGCATGGAAAACCATGGGGCACTATTTCCTCATTTGTCCCACAGCACTGCATGTCCTTTCTCTGAAGGGGAGGGAGACGCTTGCACATCTCGGTGAGACTCCATGCGACATGTAGCACTTTGCAAGTTGAGGTCAGGATCCCTGCAAAACTTAGTGCTTTGCACCCCCTCTAGCTATGCTACTAGTGGGCTCCATTGTTAGTTGGGAGGAGGAAGCCTCATTGAATGACTGGCCCAATGGGACTACTTCTGAGTAGAACTGCAAAGGATTGGATCACCCTGGTAAGCCTCCCAGGATGCTGCAAGTGACCCCCCCCCCGACACTCTTGTACCTGCTTTCACACAATCCGTTACTCTGGATTGTAGGGTTAATCTATTTGTAGTGGGCCTGCCATACATGAGTAGTGAGCAATGTTCGGCTGGGAAGATTGCATCTGTGGGTTTTATTCTAGGTAGTGGGTTGCGCAGAGATGCGCAAAGTTTCAAAATTATTTATTTTTATTTATTTATTAGATATGTACTCCGCCTTTTTTCCTTAAGAAAAGCAAACCCAAAGCAACTCGTAAGAAACTTTTCTTCTTAAAACTATAACTTCCCACAAAAGTTGCACAATCCTATCATCTATCCTTCATCTCGACTCTGCCTTTTTGACATTTCCAATTAGCCACTTGGAAAGAATGATAGCTAACTGTTCCTCACGCGCTCTTCAATTTGCAAAGATGGAAAAAGTAAGATATCCGCTATTAATTTCCTCATGCGGACGTGAGTGATATAAATGTAGTCACTTATCTCTGTTATGTTTCATAAACCCATGTTCATTTGTCAAGGTTAACCAAAATTAGATGTTGGAAGATATAAGTTCCAGAGAAGCCCAACCTGCACGTCTAGCCAATGCTGGTATGTCAAGGTGCGTTGTCCTTGACAGGTGTGTTGTCCAAGGTGCGCTGTCCTTGTGTAAGAAAAAAGCAAAACCAAAAGGTCTGGTCATGTGTAAAGCCTGGCTTTTCTGGATGCAATCCTAACCTAGGCTGGCACAACTAATCAGTCTTCCCATTTCTGTGGTGAAATAAGGAGACAAGCACATGTCTGTGCACTGTCCTAACCCTCCCCCAGAAGTGGCACAGATGTGTCTCATGACACTTTTTTGACACCCTGGGTTTATGCCAGGATTTAGGCCGGCCTAACTGGAGCTTAGGATTGCAGCCTTAATTAAACCAGAGTTTTTCAATGTGATGGTATTCAAACTGTGTTCCACACAGGGTCACTTAGAAATATATAAAGAACTAACGAAACATACCCGCACTGCAGAAGTAAGATCCCTCCGTGTGCCATCCCTCCATGGCACATCATTCTCCCATTGCTCATCATCCCCCCTCCATGGAGGGGGATCAACATCACCCCATACGCAACATCCCCTTTGTGCATCAACCACCCCATGCACATCATGGGAGGGTTTAGGCTGGGTGTTGATGAGTCAGTCAGTGAGTGAGTCAGTCCGTGACTTTTCAGTTATATATCTATATAGATATAGATATGGATTCTTTACTGAGAAGACCATGGAGAACAAAATTCCTCAAAAAATATCTTTCTCTGTCACAACTGATCTCTCCTCATAACAGTCAATTGCTACAGGATAATCATATTAAGGGGCTGCTGTTTGATCTCTAGCCGGAGGAGGTTTTGCGAAAAGGAAGTCAAAAAAATCTACGCTCCGTTCCTTGACGCACAATTCTTCCCTCCTGAAGTCTCACACGCGGTCTGAATCATTCTCGAGACGCCAGTGATTAGAAGCAGTGGATCTGTTCCAGAAGTTTCCTATGGGGAACTCTTAAAACACACACTAATCTTCCCAATCATCAAGGCCTGCCACATTTATTTCAATGGAGACAGACCATCTCTGCATGCGTGCATTTGCTTGCACCACAGTTATGAATGTCACAGCTGGGACGCAGCAGAGGACATGACTTTCTCTTCCTCAGCCTCTATGAGATATATAGTTCAGTGATATGAAAACTCTGCCAATTTCTGCCTTTCCGTCTGATGGTTTTGGATATCCATCAAAAACACTATACTTGCTATACTTTTTATATACTAGCTATACTCAGCTACACTTGCTTTTGGGAATGCTAAGCATATTTTGAACGTGACCACCGTGCTTTATTTACGTTATGATGTACACCCTCAAGTGCCTCCCCATTTTTAAGCCCCCAACTTGCTTTCATGGAAGAATAGAGGCCATGGCTCAATTTTAATTAATGCACCTGCTTTGCTTGTAGATCATCAGGTTCAATCTCTGGTATATTTGGGTCAGGCTGGTACCCTCTACAGCTGCTGTCACAGAATCAAGGGAGATAATACAGAGCTAGATATACCTACATATGAAATTCTGATCCCACATCCCTCACAACATTTACTTATTTATTTTTTTATTTATTTAAGGGATTTATACCCTGCCATCCAAGGCGGCAGAAATGGAGTTCCCAGGCCAGGCAGTGGCATAGCCAATTATCATGTATCCCAGTGCAAAGCTCAACATGTTCCCTGGAAGTGGTGCCACAACTGGAAGTGATGTCATTCCCATGCTTTAAAAAAGAAAATGGGGGGGGGGAACCTGACTTCCCCCTTCCAGCTGATTGCCATTCATGGGTCTGTTTGAGTTAAGAAAATCTTCTTTTTCTTCCATAAGCAGTTGGTATTTTCATTTTCTGGTTAATTTTCCATAACTTTTAATGGATAATCCAATGCATGTTGTTTCATTTAATTCTGCATTAAATTGCATTTCCATTGTTATACTGCATGCTGGTATTATTATGCATACATAATATTTTTCATAATTTTGACCACTAGAGTCATGCTCAGCTTGTTGTCCTCCTAATGCTTGCTACCCTGTGCGACTGCTACCTCTGCACCCTCTTAGCTATGCGCCAGTTCCCAGGGAGTCACTCATCAAGGCCTTGACCAGAGCTTTGGGTTACTTTGCTTGAGCAAGCTGTCTGCATCATGTGCAGAGGATCCAAAATTGTCCTAGACATTTGGGACATAAGGCCGTGTGCAAATAATGCTCCCTCCTTAATGTGCCAGCCTCTGCTCCTTCCACTCTGCCGGTGGTAGGAGAAAGGTGGTGATGAGGATTAGGGCATGGAAGAAGAAGATCAAAGACTAGAATGCCACTGATATATTAGTCCTTGAGCTTGTTTGGAGGTTCTAGCAGGGGAGCGCAGCTACCATATACCCTTGACCGAAGAATGGTACACTCCTTCTATTTGGGATGATCATCCTCTTCCACCGAGCACACAGCTTCAGGAGGGACGCACATGGAGCGGTGAGGGAGGAAGGGGACACCCGCCTAGCCAGCCAGATCAGCCGAATCAACCCTGGCGATCAGTGGGGTGACAGATGTCGCAGCCAGATCGCCCTCACATCCATACATTAGTCCATCTTTTCATGCTTCCTCTTGTGGTCCATTGACCTTCCTCCATTCCAGGGAGGAAGAGTTCCATGTCACCCCCATTTTTTTCACCTATGTGCCCTTTTCTTCGGTAAAGCCTTGAGGCTGTCTTTATGAAGTCAGTGCAGAATGTCAAGCACTCAAAAATAAAAATATTTATTTTCTTGCTTGTGCTTCAGAAAGCAGTAAATTCACTTCCACTTGTCGGAAGCAAAAATTGCTCTCCCAAACATTATTGGGTCTAATGAAAGCCATTTGATACATCTCAGAGTCTTGACTCTTTCCTGCTTCAATGAGCATTAAGTGCCACAGACTTCTTCATCAAATACATTGCTTTTAGTAGTGAGAAAAGTGGTGTTCCTTTACTGTGTCACATTCAAAAAGCAGACCAGATTTCCATCAGATGCAAACCTGCATCCAAATGAAACTGAAACTTATCTAAGAATATAAGAGCCTCAAACTGGTTCAGGCCAAAGGACCGTCTAGTCCAGCTTCTTGTATTTCGCAGTGGCCCACCAAATGCTTTGGGGATCACACGATACCTGCAACCTGGTGCCCTCCACTCCTCTGTAACCTACATTTAAAATACTGATTTTTGCACATACCCATCACAGTTAATAACCTGTGATGGACTTTTCTTCCAGGAATTTGACCAAACCTTTCTTTGTTTGGGTCTAGGCTCGAGGCTATCACCACATCCCATGGCAAGGAGTTCCACAGGTTAAAAACAACTGTCACAGAAATCATTGGGCTTGCTTCCAGGTAAACATACAACAGACTTTACAAACGGTCACAACAAGAATATGCAAAAGGAACCTGAAACTTGAAAACATCCGTTGTTGCACTACAACAACCTGTTTGCCCAAGAATGCCACTGGAGAGTAAAACATTCAACCAATGTCTCAGCCCTGCATGAAGAGGAGCATCTAATGAAAGAGAGTCCTTCATCTTCATCAAACTGAACATCCCCCTGAGGATCAGAGTAACAACCAGGATTCAAACACATTGAGTTTCAATTTTGTTTTCAGATTTATGACTTTCACACTATGGTCCAGTGACTTTCAACCAGTGTCCATAGCACGTCATGGTGACTTAGGCCCATATCCTAAAGTCAAATTAAGCCCTTTGCTCTGGAGCAATTAAGGTGACTTTCTATAAGATAACACTAGAGGGTGACATAACTGCGTGGACCCGTAACTGCTCTGGATTTTGCCCATATACCCTCTTTTTCCAGGACATCCTCTTTTTTTATCCTTCAGTCCTGGAAAAAAATCTTCATCGTCCTACTCCTCCTTGTGAGCAGACTGCATGTAGCCTACTTGTAATGAATAAATTATATATAATAGTTTTAACTTTAATAACAATAGTATTTTAATTAACCACATGAAAGCAATATATATGAGAGTTTTTAGCTTTTATTTTGTCATGTCCTACGTTTTTCTGGAGTGTCCGACATTTATAGATTTGTCTTCTTTTGCAGCCATCCTGATAGCACATTAGTGTGCCATGTAAGTTTAAGGCACTGTGGCTGAAAGTAGATGGAAAAAATATATTCCAGGTTCTGTTTCTCTGTCTCTAGTGTGACTGTAATAACCAGTTGTAGGAGCAGAGGAAGAAGAGGGACAAATTCATTACTACAACTCATTGCCCTATAAATTGAGTCACAGGATGTAGAAGAGTATCCTAAAAGACATCACAACAGGCACAACACAAGATGAATAAGACCCCCAAACACCTGATCATGACACTCAGTGGAGCTTGTTTCTACAACACCTTCACAAATGACATCCTCAGCTGTTTTTATTTCTCACGAGGCAACACAGGAGATGAAAAATAATCAAATAATACATCATTATGTCTGTGATCAGAGCTTCTGTAAATAAGCCATGACAAACTTGTGAGATGTAACTATTATGAAGGTACCTGCATTTCCAGGGAGGTTCCTGGTAACCCAAGGAACAGAGCTCCATCACCCAACACTGTGATCTACCATCAACCTTGAGAAACTGTTCTGTTTATTGCAGATGGGGAATTGGGACCACTTTATGGAGACGTCCTTCGGCTGCCACGATCCCAAACAGGATCTTTCCCATCTCATGCCTACTATTCATTTCAAAGGCTTTCCTCCTAGGACAACTACCTGCACTTTACAGTAATCTAAATCAGGACTGTGGTTTAAGGAGAGAGGATATAGTATCATAAAAGTGAAAGGTACCTAATAGGTCTTCTCGTCCAATCCCCTGCATATGTATAGCAGGAAATTCTCTTAAGAGCATCCCTGGCAGATGCTTCTATTGAAGGTCACCACATAAACTCCATAGATTCCCCCATCTGGACACCCCCTTCAATGGCTGCCACAAACATAAGAAAAACTCAACCCATCAAGGCTGTTGATGATGCATTTCATGTTGCTTGTGTCTTGAACCTGAAAATTCAGCCTTATTAATAATCTTCCGGCGAGCTTTGAAATCAATTATGACACACTTTCAAGAAGACTGAGCCATCCCTGCTTTGATGCTGCCCCTGAAATGCAATTAGAGTCCTTGTAAGGCAGCATTCATTCCACGTAAATCCACTGCGCACCCCATGCTACACATTCCCACCCCCTTGGTTTTCAGTGGTTAAAGCATCACAGGGTGTCCTCTCAGCCTGGGACACAACATTCAACTATAAAGAAAAAAGTGGTTCTGCTTTGGTGTCGCACAAAGTGCATGGACAAGGCTCCCTATATTTCAGTTGAAATCTACTGAACTGGTGGTACTAGGGGTTGAATCTGGTGGTACTAGGGGACTTTTGGCCACACCAGGTGATGTGCACAGGAGGGGTTAACACCAGATGTTCATGCTGGTGATGCAATGAAACAAACCACATCCTTCTATCAAAAGTTATAGCCAAAAACCTGGCCGAGTCGGAGTGATGGCACTACACCCCACACACTGCTTGGGGTATTTGCATATCCATTGCATGGAATGAAGTCTATCACGTTGCCTCTAAAACCAGGTGATGAAAACCCAGGTGAAGACATTGCCCTTGGAACATCTAAGTTAATACTGATTTTATTGAATTATTAGGCTTACTGATCCCCATCTGCAGCAGTTATTGTCGCCTTTGCTATCCTTTCAACGACCACACAGTAGACAGAATCAAACACTCATACCAATAGAGGGAAAAGGTCCGATGAAGCCAAACCATGTCAACATCTTGTAAAAAAAATTGTCTGCTTCATTTTATTAATGAAGGCAACATTAGGGAAGTGGAATGCTTTCCAAAGAAGTTCCTGAAGCATTAAAAATCCAATGCTAAGGTAGCATCATAGGGTGATGTGATCAAAGTTATGGAAGAGAAGGGTGTTTTGGAAACACCTGGAAGGCAGAGATAAAGCAGTAGAGCGGAGGAGACCAAAACATGATGCACATGCATTTCGAACACCATTGGCTCCAGGATCAGGGAAGGGGGGAGAGTTTTTGTGTTTAAAAAACAGTTATGTTGGTATGAAATTTGCACATGTCCAAAAAAGGACAGCACTTTGTTCTGTATTGAATTTTTACTACTCCTTGTTAGCCTTGTGCTGTCATTACAGAGAAGGTGAGATTTACCTCCAGGATATTATTAGAGAAAATAAAATTTTGGATATGAACATGTTAGATCCATGTGAGATACATGAACATGCAATATGAACATGCAAGGTCCCTGATTAGCAATATAGGCTGCTATTTTGGGGGTGGAGGGGAATTTATAGAGGACTCCAACTGTGATGAGCAGTTGTGCATCATTTGCCCCACCCAAATGGTTTCCCAAAACATCTAGTTCCACCACGTTACAAGAACAGGAAGATTTATGATGCATTTATGGGCGCAATCCAGAATAACTACGGGGAGTCCTTGTTCTGACGGAAGAACAATTAACTCTGGATTGCATATGAATTTCCCATAGGTTTTCACTAGGTGGACCTTTAGTCCATCTAGATGAGCTTTGCTTTCTTGAGTATGGATGCCATAATTCTCTCCACAAAATTGGGACAAGACCTCTGTCACACTTGCCAGTATGTGAACACATCCCCCCAAATTGGAACTGTCCCTTTTTGGGGTATATGGCAACCTATTCTTGTTACATCTGATCTCCCAGCAAGCTGTTTTTTTTAAATTGAGATTCACCTTCAGATTGCTAATGTTATAAGTCTTGCTGAGACATCTTCCCGAGACAGACCAGTCCACCACACTGGCATCAACCAACCTCATTTCAGGACATTTTCCCAGTTTTTTCCTCCCTTACCTGTTTGTTCCCCGATAGTTGCCATCAATCGATGTGGAATCCTAGATGGGACCTTCAGACTGGCATGCACCAAGTAGTACCTAAAGAAAAGTTGGGAGAAGAAGAAACTGTTAGAAAATGGCCATTCTCTTTTGCACAAGGCAAAGTCAAAAGTTCGAGTCTACAACATGAAATTAACACCAGATTCCATGTAAAGTGAAATGTGGAAGAGAATTTTAGAGGCTCCAGAAAAATTCCTAAGAATGGCATAAAAAGTTTTCATAAGACCATTAGTGTTTCTCAAGAATGGGAAGGAACCCAGGAGTCTGGGACCCACAGAAGGTTCCTCCTAAGAAACATTTACAGGGGAGCAACAGCAGGTATGGACTTTTGTTTTCATGAACCTTCCCAGCATTTGAGATCATCTGATCAAATCTATTCTAGATTCCATATCACCAAGAGGAGAGTCAGCCTCCACCATAGAATCATGGAGTTGGAAGGCACCTATACGTCAACAAATCCAACCCCTGCCTGTAGTAGGAAATTCTCTAGAGTATCTCTGACAGATGCTTGTTGATTAATGCTTGAAGAACTCCAGTGAGCAAGACTCCACCACCTACCTTGGTGATGTGTCCATACCTCTAGGAACCTTTTTTCCACTTGGAATCTCTTTTTTTTTTTTAAGATTATACCTCTTGCTTTAATAAGTATCATATTTACTCAACTCTAACACGCACCTTTCCAGCGAAATTTAGTCTCCAAAATCGGGGTGCACAATAAATTTGGTGGCACATTAGGTTTGAGTAAATATGGTCTTTTGATTATAAGTATAGGTCGGTATTTAGTTTACTATAGAGCACAATCCTAACCATGTCTACTCAAAAGTAAGCCCCATTGTGTTCAGTGGGTCTTACTCCCAGGAAAGTGTGTTTAGGATGCTAATTTAGGATGCTAAATGCTCAGTAGCACCCAGCGTGCCACAGAGCGGCAGTCAAAAAAGAGCAAAGGAAAACCAACATTTTGTCTTGACATGGAAGAATTTATCATCCAGCGGAATGCCACAAGAAACACAGTTGTGATCACAGCATGTCATCACCCCGACAGATCACTGCTCCACCACCCCGACAGCCAGCAATGCCATTTGCCAGCGACAGATTATGGCAGTGTGCCTTTACTTGTTATTCCCCAATTATGTATCAAGAGCAGCGAGTTCAGGAAAATGCCACATCCCGAGGAGGACAGCACAAGACGGGCTAATCGTGAACATCCAATGAAGTCAATTATTTTTTTTTCTCTGACCCTCTCCTGCTTACATAACATCTAGCCCAATCGGTCTCTCATAATGGGATACCCTATTGAACAGCTTCAAGACTTGTGGGTTTAGGTATAAGGCCCAGCTTTCACATGCTCCCACAAACCCATCAGTGTGTCTGATAGGGCAAAATCCGTGCTGTTAACCAGCCGGCCAGGGTTCGAGACCCAGGCCGGCCCCACAAGACAGGGTGAGCTCCTGTCCTTAGCCCAGCTCTGCGACGCCAGCTGGATCCAATCGTATTGGCTCTGCCTTTCCATTGGACTAATTCAGTGGCGTGGAGAGGGGGGATTTGCTGCTTGGGTAACAGCCTATCCTCCATAACAATCCAACCCAGGCTTTCGTGCTTCACATGCAGCATACGCCGAGCACGATACCATAGCACGATACCATAGCACGATACCATAGCATGATGCCGAGCACGATACCAAGACTGACGGAGGCCTGCTTTTTTTACGCAGTTATGTCACCCTCATGTGTTATCTTATGGAAAGTCAGATTAACTGCTCTGGAGCAAAGTGCTTAATTTGACTTTAGGATATGAACCTTAGGGCACAATCCTAACCATGTCTACACAAAAATAAGCCCCACTGGTTTCAATGGGTCTTATTCCCAGGAAAGTAAGCCCCACTGTAAGCCCCAAAAGCAAGCCCCACTTTTGGGGTCTTACTCCCAATCTTTAGGATTGCAGCGTTAGGAAAAAAATGAAGCAGAAAAATATGATCAAACAGTTATCTCTATATATTTGCACAAGCTTGCAAATTTCAGTAGCCATTTGACAGCAATTAGCAGCTACCTGTATCTTGCAAACTGAAGGAGCTTAGCTCAATACAAGGTAGTTAGTAACTATCTGACTTTCGAGTAATCTCAAGGTTTGAGGCAATTTGTTTTCTGATCTCCACGTCATCCCCATGTATTCACTGGAGTCTGTGCGGGATCCACCAGAATAAAAATTGGATCAATTAGTTTATTAAGAAATGTTCATCTATCCAATTACTCAGGATCTATTCCATTTCAGCACTGCTGGTCCCCTTCTGCAGCCACTAAGAATGAATTCCTTTTAGAAAGTCTAACTGGAAGGGGGTGAAAAGGGTTGCAATATGTTTTTCTCCCTACACTTAACATTGAAGAATAACTGATTTATTCATTACAAGAAGGTTTTGCTCTGCTTTCAGGGAAAAGGAGGACATTTGAATGATTTTTTAGGGTGTGAGTCTAAAAAATAAAGACATATTCTGGAAAAAAAGATCATTTGGATATCCTTTTTTTTAAGACATAAGAAATTTGTCATTACACTTACATTGGGTGCAACGAAATGAGGTGCTCTTCCCCAAGTTGCAACAGCACTTGATGCCCAGAATAGCTCCAAAGGCAAATAGGAGAGGCCACTGGCACAGTGTATTATTGCACCTGCAATATTTATCATGCCACAGCCTTTAGCTACGTTACTGCTTAAAGAACAATGATGTTCAACCTGTGGCACACTGATGTGCCACACCGCGCACTGATCTGCAGGTGTGCCATGGCAGGTTGGAGTGAAGCACCAACCCAGGTGCTGGAAAACTGGGCACCAAACCAGGTGCTGGAAAACCAACCCAGGAAATGAGATAAGGTGCAATCAGGGTAAATGGACACTTCTACCAACCTTCTAACTGAGTCTACAATTTCAGGGGACCTCAGAGATGGTCTAATTCTGTCCAGCTTGCTTTCCAATTGTGCATTTTAATGGTGCATTTAAAAATTAAAATTTTTGAATGAATGAATGAATGGTTTGGGTGTCACAGAGATTTGGTTTTGTGCCAGATCTCAGGTTTGCAGAACCAGCCTTTGCTACAGCCTGGCCTTGCAGCCTGGCCCTTGGTTAACCTTTAAGCCCCTGCCTGGTCAGACAAAAACATAAAATATGAGGCTAAGCTTGAAAAATTGAATGTGGGTAAACCACAGATTGGCTCATCCTTTCCTATTTATTTTTAGCTGTGAGATGGAACGGCCGCTTTCTTTTCAGAAAATGCGCTCCCAGGCATTGGAAAATAAAAGCTCCAGCCCTTTCGTCCCCCGCCGTTCTCTGACAACCGCATGAACAGGCTTTCTTGCAAACGCCTTTTATGCGCACCTCAGGTGCTCGTGCCCTTCTCGGCGCACCACGGTAGCAAGGCCTGCCTTTTGTTTGCTCTCCTGTTTGCATTCTTTGAGCAACCTGCCCTTTGCTTCCCCTTCTGGATGCGTCGTGAGCAGGCGACAAAAACGAAGAGAGGAAAGAATAATAATGGCAGGCTAAGCGGTGTGGTCTCCGCCATAAGAAAACCAGCAAGGAGCATTTGACTTAGCAGGGATCCAAAGCATGGAAGAAACAGAAACCCATTGAGGAGCTGATCAGAATCAGGCCTAAAAGGGCACATCGAAGAAGGGTTGAGATGCTGCAGTGACATAACTGCCCATTAATTTTGGGTTGGAAAACCAAATATGAAGCTCTGAGTGGACTAAAGGACTTTTCAAGTACAGAACAGCATACTTTGGAGCTCTATTTTTATGCCACATTCCTGGTCTCACTGCTGAGCGATAATTTTAGTGGTGTTTTAATGTTTTTAAATTGTTGTTTGGCCGCCTTGAGTTCCCCCTTGTGGGGGAAGAAAGGCGGGATACAAATTGCTTAAATAAAATAAATAAAATAAATAAATTTATTTTTATTTATTTATTTAATTAATTTATATCCCGCCTTTCCTCGCCTGCAGGAGGGAGCTCAAGGCGGCTAACATCAGAAAGATAAAACACCATTATAAATATAGATTAAAACATAATTAAAATACAATTAAAATACAATTAGATTAAAACTCGGCACAATTAAAACAGACTAAAAAATTTGTATATGTATATATTCAGAGGTCCTGTAAGTACCATCAAACTGATACCTCAACTACCACTGATGGTACCCCTATCTCTGGTTGAGAAAGACTAACCTAGAGACCACTGACCTCAGGCTTCTGTGTGATTCATAAATCAGGTCGAGCATAGATCCTCATGTTCCACGACATGTCCTCTTTTTGAGCCTTGCATCCTAGAAAAAAATCTTCATTGTCCTCCTTTTTCTTATAAGCAGGCATCATGTAGCCTTCTTGTAAGCGGTGCTTTTTTCTAGAAATAATGGTGGGAGTACTCACCATGAAGATGTTATAAAGATGAGGTTATTCACCATGAAGGTGTTATTTGTAATCATAGGCATGTCTACCTGGGGGTCACAGAGATGCTGGTACAGACACAGAGGTGCCAGTACTCAGTACCGGTGAGTACCCACACAAAAGACCCCTGCTTGGAATTATTATATGTATTAGTTTTAACTTTAATAATGAGTAATATAATACAGTGGTGCCTCACATAAAGAGCTTAATTCGTTCCAAAGACATGCTCTTTAAATGAAATGCTCTTTAAGTGAAGCAGATTTTTCCATAGGAAATAATGGAAACTTAGATGATTGGTTCCACAACCCCCAAAATATTCATAGAAAAATATTAACTGGATGTAAAAATGATGACAAAACACTGGAATTGAATTCAAAACACGCATTCAGTGTGCATGATCCTATGAAGTCTACTTAGGCTGCAATCCTAAAGACACTTTCCAGGGAGTAGGACACATTTAACACAGTGGGGCTTACTTCTGAGTAGACATAGTTAGGGGACTGCAATCAAACACACTTTCCTGGGAGGCTTACCTGGGGTGCTGCTGGAGGTTCAAGATGGTTGGTGGGGGCACTTGGGGGCAGTTAAAGGCAGCAGCACTGGCTGGCAGCCCTTTTAAAGATCCTCCATGCAGAGCATCAGGGCTGCCTACCACACGTGCCCATAGCACGCTTGCTTGTTAAGTGAAGCAGAACTTGTTATGTGAAGCAAGATTTCTTGGAAATTTTTGCTTGTTGTGTGAAACGCTTGTTAAGCGAGGCACTTGTTAAGCAAGGTACCACTGTATTTAAATTAATGAAAGGCAGATATATACGTGGTTGTGGCTGCAATCCTATACACACCCTCCTGGGAAAAAGTCCTATTAAACACAATAGATATGGTTAGGATTGTGCCATTTAGCTTTTATTTTGATGTACGTGGTCCAGGATCAGCCTTAAAATAATCTGGCCTTCCTGCATCATGTTGCCAAGCAGAGTGCCCCCAGCTGCAGCTGGCACATTACTCGGTAGCTGATGCTTTGGCATGGACTATTCAATGCTAAGGTGTCAGAAGTAAAGTGTGGTTAGTGGACCATTGTCACTGAATGCCTCTCTCCCACCCGGGTCTATTTAGCTTGAATCCCTCCAGAAGCCATTGGCAGTGATGCTACTCTTGCCACTGCCTTGCCACTTGCCTTGCCACTGCCTTGCCTTGCCACTGCCGCTCATCCTAGTGAGTAAGGAACTCCATAGGGGTGGGACATTTTTTAATTGCAAGATGGCTTTGTGGTTAGGAAAGGAAAGGAAAAGGAGGGAAAAGGAAACGGAAGATAATAAAGATTTTTTTCTAGGACTCAAGGCTGAAAAAATGATGTGTCCTGGAAAAAAGAGGACACATGATTTTATTAATTGCAATATGATTTTATGGTTTTATTAATTGCAACTCTATCCTCTGGTGGCACAAGTGGTTAAGACACTGTGCCTGTTAACCAGCAGGCCAGGGTTCAAGACCCGGGTCCCCACAAGACAAGGATTTCCTGCTACAGGCAGGGGGTCAGACTAGATGATCCACTGGGTCCCTTCCAACTCTATGATTCTATGATTTTATTAATTTTATTAATTTATTAATTTTTTTATTAATAAAATAATTTTATTATTTATTTTATTAATTACAATATGATTTTATTAATTGCAAGAAGGCTATGTGATGCCTACCGATAAGAAAAAGGAGGACAATGAAGATTTTTTTCCAGAACTCAAGGTTTTCATAAAAGGACATGTCCTGGAAAAAAAAGAGGACACATTGTTATATTAACTGCAAGAAGTTTTATTAACCGCAATTTGGTTTTATGGTTTTATTAATTGCAAGAGGGCTGCATGATGCCTACTCAGTCCTGCTGCTTCCAAAACCATCCAAGACATACCACGGGTGTCCAAACTTTCAGTTTCAGGACTCCTGGACCTTTAACAATTGTGTAGAAGAGGGAATTTCAACAGGTACAGCTTGTGAACTGTGAGATGAGAAGCTGCACCTGTTGAAATTTCCTACTTTAGACACTTCTTAAAGGTCCAGGAGCCATGAATTTAGAAGTTTGGACATCCTTGAATAGCCTAATGCACCATGTCAGTTTTGCAACAAAAATTGGGTCATAACTTACTGTTGGGTTTCAGACCCATAGTTTGGGAACTACTATCATTGATCACCAGGATCTCTGTCTCTCCCATGAACATGCCACTTCATTTCAATATTCAAATATGAAAAGCATGCATCATGCTATATTTCACTGCTGAATGGGAGGTATGAACACCCCTCTCCATCCTATACGAAAGGATACAGTTTTCAGTTCTGAAGTCAGGATGTGGAAATCCAAGATAGAGGAAAATCACATTGGAGCCCCAAAGTTTGGCTATAACCCCCTTTAAAGCTGCTTTTTAAAAATCTAGAGCAAAAGCCTAACCATGTCTACTCAAAAGTAAGCCCCATTGTGTTCATTGGTCTTACTCCCAGGAAAGTGTCTTTAGGATTGCAGCCATACTAAGGAGACTGCTGGCACCCCTCCAAGCCTACCTACTGAACGGTACTGAGCGGTACTGGTACTGGGTAGCAACGACTATGCAGGCCAGAGTTATTTATTTTCTATTTCTCTAAGCAGAGTAAATCCTTCCAAAATACATTTAGTGCTGACGAGAAACGCCAGACCGAAACCCCAGGAGAATGAATTCTGTTTAACACATGATAGATGGCTCCTACTGAGATGTGCGGCAACACACCTTGTGACTCAGTTGTGATTGAAGAAGGCCCTGCTGCTCAGGATCCTGGTTCCTTCAACACACCAAAGTCCAAATCCAACTGCAATTGATTCTGCAAGGACGGGTCATCAAAGGATAACCCCAAGGATGGGTCATCCAATCCCCCAAATTGTTGTTTTTTTTTCAAAATACTTTTGAATCATCGTATGTAAGGAGGTGGTCTCTACTCATCCGTTATCATGGAATCGTAGAGTTGGAAGGGACACTCCGAGGTCATCTACTCCAGTGCTTTTCAGCCACCATAGCTTGTCATCAGTTTTGCACAACGTGCAGCATCATTCACAATGTTTCTCCCTAACCAGAATTTATGCTGCACTTTGCTAATAAAACAGGGTACAAAAAGCAGCTGTAAGAATATCAAGAACAGTGATGAGTTTTGAATTAGCACAATTTCTCTGGGGTGTTTGGCACATATCTTGACTTGCATCTCAGATCAAATTCTCCTGGATGTCTTTCAGTGGTGAAATGCTTGAAGAAGGTAAATAAAAATATTTTTCACTTATCTCCTAATAGGCTGTCCAATTGCCTATGGATCTCTTTGGTACTGTCTCCAAAATTCTGTAGTACACCAATGAGCCACGATGTAGTGGTAGAAAATCACTGTGGTTAGATGCTAATGAAGGAGTAGAGGGAACTACATGCATTCCATTCTTGCTTCTGATATAGAGTGCTGAATTAGCGCATCATGGGACATGTTCACGAATTGCATTCACATGATAGGGAATGTAGTTCAGCTGGTGATGCAGTAGAGTCTTACGGCTTGTAAACATAAGGGTTAGTAGTACAGTCCAGACGTCCCCCTCTTTCTGATGGTTTGTTTTCTAACAGTTCCGCTCTTTCAACACCTTTCAATTAGACCCAGGACTCATTCATTCAACACATGCTCTACTCTTTCAGTCTCCCTCTGTGCTGGTCTAACTGCTAAAATTGTCTTCCCTGATACTGATTTTCATGTGATGTGGTGATCAAACTGTTTTTTGCCATTTCCTTATGACTTTCTCAGTAAATAATAATCATTCCAATACATGAGATATTCATTGCCCACACATGCCTTTGTTCATTTTATTGTAATTTGTTATGTATTTTGATTAAGTGTTAATAAATATGTGTTATTTAGGCTTTTGCAAGTGAGATTTAGGTCTTTTATGGTAGCAATTTTGCATTTGCAAGCAGTGAAAAACTGGGTGGAGGGTACTTGTAAATGTATTGCATCCTCCCAAATTCTGAACTGGCTCAGTTTGAAACTGAATTGGATCATATTTAATCTGAACTGGCTCAGATTTAATAGGTTGAAATTTAATGGGTTCAGGAAAACTGAACCCATCCCACAGCCACACTGCTGTGGCTGTGAGCCAGGCGCCAAGAGCACATGGAAAGAACATTTCTCCAGAGAGTACAATTCCTGTCCTCCAAGCAATTGTTCGGGTTGGCTGACATCAAGCGCTCATCCCCCTTGGCGGTTACATTTTCAAAGCCAACCTCTTGCTTGTTCATGAACGTTCATCAGACGTTCTTCATTCACAGCCAAACAATTCTGCTCCCTTATAACACACCGCTCATTTTGTGGGGGCGCTTTGGAGGGTGGGGAATACAATTATGGTGCCAAGAAATAAAGGCATACATCTTGCCCGTGGATTAATGGATATTCTCAAGAAACCGAATGGGACGGAGAGCGATGAAAGGATTGACTTGCGTTTAATATGCGGCTGCCTTTGCAGCCAGCACTTTAGGTAATTAAAGCACCAGGGTTTCCAGTCTAAAATGCTGTGCGTTGAAATCCAGAAAGACAAAGTCATTTAAAAACCTTCAGAAAGACTTCAAGGCAAAAAAAAAAAAAACCCGCTTGAAAAATTGTGATAGCTGCAGAAAAGCATTTTGGATACACGCAACAATATTCTGTTTTCTCGCTCTCAGAAATCCCTAAACTGAATTCCCTCTTTGGAAAAAATGAGGGAAACAAATAAATAAAATAAATAAGTTTCAATTTAGGGGGGATTAGGGGTAAAGGCTCTCATCCATGAGGAGTGGCATAGCGACGTGGCTCGCTTTGTTTGTGGGCAGTGGCATAGCTAGAGGGGGTGCAAAGCACTGTTTGCTTCCTCTCCCTCCTCTTTGGAGCCATTCTAGGCTAATGGGGGGCAGGGGGGAGAACGATGGACACACACTTGCAACTACTCAAAGTGCTTTGCACCCAAAGTGCATGTTCCTCAGGCCCATCCTCTTACTTCTTTTTCCTTTCCTAGCTAATGTGTCTTGCCTTTATTAAATGTTTATAAACCTGTGGGCAGAAACTAGTTTTCATTTGTTTCCATCTCTTTGCAACCCTTACATATGTTATGCACTACTGATGATGATGATGATGATGATGATTAGAAACACCACAACAACTTTAGTAATCATAATAATATTGAAATCCAAGATAATTAAAATATTTTCTTTAAATACAGGTTGAACCTCCCCATTCATGACATTTGGTTCTAAGAACCTGCGTGATTTTTGTGTTATAGAAATTATAGTTAACATGGTAAAAAGGCAACAGTGAATCAATTTCCATTTCAAGTGGCTGCCCTGCAAGGAGCGGAGCGCCTGCAAATCTTCCAGAAGTTTCCGCTCAGAGCAATTCACAAGTGATGATCACTTTGGGGAAGGGAGAACAGAACAGAAATAAAACTAAAAGTTCACAAAATTTAAGACAAATTTAATTGCCTGACAAGTTAGCATAGAAAGCAGGCTGCCTTTAAGCCATTAACTTCTCCTATATTTCAAGAGCCAACCTCAGTCTCTTTGAGACAAAGGCTGCAATCCTAAAGACACTTTCCTGGGAGTAAGACCCATTGAACACAATGGGGCTTACTTTTGAGTAGAATGTTTAGGATTGTGTTCAAAATCACCTATAAATAAATTGCATATAATTAGGCTACAGCTATGCAAATACAAATAAATACAAATACAAAATTAGATATAAAATAAAGATTCTTTAATACAAATGGAATATAGATGTTATTTACTAAAATAAATCTGTTTACTGAAGTCAGATGTTTATTCTCTAATTCATTTTTTTCCCATTTATGGATGCTGTTCAATGTAGGGGATTTAGGAGGAAAATACTGAATCACGCAGTCCTTTATGCAGCCCTCAGTTTATGCAGCAATCTGCATGCAGTCAGGCTGGTGACAGAGACAAGTAATTAGGCTGCAAACCTAAAGACACTTTCCTGGGAGTAAGCTCCATTGAATGCAATGGGGCTTACTTTTAAGTAGGTAGGATTGTGCTCTTAGCTCACCAGGTAAATCTGATGTGAGCAGCCACCAAAAACGGATGCTGAGACATTTAACCCTTAAGGGAGTGAAAAGAGGTGCAATGTGTTTTTGTAATATACTTAAAATGGAAGATTGACCAACATCCAGCCAACTGGATGCTCACTGCCTGGGGCGTTAGGGGGATGGTGTGCATGGAGGATATGTTATGAGGGAGAAGGGGTGATGTGCATGGAAGGGGTGTTGGTATTTTCCTCCTGCAATGCGGATACATTTTGCTAGTTTATATTATAATTATTATTTAACTTGGTAGCCTCTGAAAATAAGCTACTAAGGGTGCAATCCAGAGTAACTATGTGGAGTCCTTGCTCCGGTGTAAGAACAATTTGCTCTGGATTGCAATATGAATTTCCCATAGGTTTTCACTAGATGGTGCAGTAACTACGGGTACACGTAATGTCTCTTACGTGCTCCCGTAGTTACTCTGGATTGTAGGGCCAATCTCTGGCAGACAACAATGCCAGACAACAATATCTTTATTTTCCAGTTTATTAAAGAATGTCAGACACACTAAGGGTGCAATCCAGAGTAACTATGTGGAGTCCTTGCTCTGGTATAAGAACAATTTGCTCTGGATTGCAATATGAATTTCCCATAGGTTTTCATTAGGTGGTGCAGTAACTACGGGTGCACGTAAAGTCTCTTACGTGCTCCCATAGTTACTCTGGATTTGGGGGTAAGCTAATTCTGCTAGAAGCTCAACTGTCACCAGTCACTAAATTGCATGTGATGGAACGAATTCATATGAGCAAAGGAAGCCCCCACATGCACCTTTCCTTTCAAAAACTGCATTATGTATATTTGACCTTTGGAATTCAGCAAATCTCTCCAGGCTTCATTTAAAAATGGTAAATTTTTGCTTCATGCTTCATTTAAAAAAAGTAAATGAGTAGAGTACTTTATTTGCAGTTCACTCATACCTTTGCCCTTCTAGACATCTGAATGTTAATAACTTAAACTAGCAGTTCGCAAGCTTGTCAGCACTTATATCAGCACTTTGGACCCATAATCATTGGTACCCACCAAAAGTGCTGTTATTATCTTGGAAATGATCAAGCAGAAAAACTTTTTAACAAACCTAGGCTGCAATCATATCCATACTCACCCAACAGTAACCCCCTTTGACTATCATTAAAAGCACGTAAAGCCTGTTCATAGTATGGATCTGTAACATTTCTACAAATGCAGTCACATACCATGGTAGCATCAAAATCAATATTTTAAAAAATAAAACATTGAAATGAATGTGGACCCATCTGAAATTATCTTACAACCCACTTCAGGGGTCCTGATCTGCACTTTGATCAAGTGCAGTTTGATCAGTGCATTAAAACAAGTGTTGCCAGTTTTGAAAGGCTTCCCCATCACTACTGTTTTGATCAGCTTATGACTGACAGGTCAATTTAAGTCAATTTAAATCCAAAAAATGTGGACATGAGATATATTTGTTGTTTCGATGTGTACGCCAGGGTCCCATGAGTTTCAAATCCAAAACTGGAATAGAGAGGGACTTAGGCCCATAGTCTAAAGTCAAATAAAGCCCTTTGCTCCGGAGCAGTTAAGGTGACTTTCCATAAGATAACACTAGAGCAGCAGAACTTTTTTACCTTTTACCCAAATATATTTAGATATGCTGATGTTACCCCTTTGATACGCCAATGTTACCCCCACCAAACCCTGCAACCATCCCTTCCTAGTGTCCCTTGCTTCCCCTATATTGTTCCATTACCCTCAGGAATTTCATTTTCATTTGGGGTAATTTACCCCTGTTCCCTGACCACTGCACTAGAGGGTGACGTAACTGCAAACAGATAGAAATTAATGCCTAGAGTCACTCATCATACTACAATTTTAAGCCCACTGGAAGATCAGATAGTATTCAAATTGGCCTGTCAAATGTGGTTCTTGCCTGGATCTCAAGCTGAGCTAGTAGCATAGCCAAGGGGCGGTGCATTAAGTATGGGAATCCTGGCCACCAGACCTGTTTGAACAAGTGTGAGCTTCCTTGAGTTAGCCAACACGACCAAGACAACCAAATCCCAAATGAACAGGGTGTCTAATCCTAAATAGCAGCTTCTGAAAACACCAATAATATCCAGACTCACCCTCTCTGGAAGAGATCCACATTATGGAATTTGTGCAGCTCCACAGAGAACTCAACCGTTCCCTGGACCTCCGACATGATGTTTTCAGGTCATCACCTAATGAACCAGATACAAAAGGGAAAGGTTTACAGCAGTTGATGCAGACTGAAAATTTAGAGTTTCACGTGCTTCACATATTGGGTGCAATCTTATCTGACTTTCCAGCACCAGTGGGCTGTATCTTGGGAGGAAGGAGCAGTCATGGAGGTCTCCTCAAGATAGGGCAAATGTTTGTTCCCTTTCTGATGCACTGTGGCTACATCAGTGAATGGAAAGTTGGACAGGATCAGGCCCATTGTCCACTACTGTCACAAAAAAAAATTCCATTTGAGCAAAATGGAAAGTGGGTTGTCACCATCCTAAGTTGGTTCAGTACGGTGTTCATCCTCACCATACACCGGGGTAACCAGCTAACCAGTCAAGAATTCAGTAGCTGCTCATTAAGGGAGGACCCTTAATGATGGCATAGGACCCTCACCCAAGATGCTGTTATAATTCACATTCTGAAGCCACAAATCTGTTTACCACCCTGACTGCTATCTGTCCAGTGTTGCAGAGATACTCTGGAGCAATAACAATAAGCCTGGCTATTTTAATCAGAAAGAAACATTTTAGGGAGAAAGAAACATTTGCTGCTTGGTCTTCATAAGATATTTGGAAAAGGTTGTGTTGTATCCATGTGTCCCTGGAGGCAGAGATGTAGTGTTTGGTGGAAAAAAACAAATTTTTTTATTAATCATCCTCAGTACTTATGTAATGCTAACCTGGAGAGATATTCTCTCTCTCACACATCCTCGCTCGGGCTGTTGTGTACCACTAGTGCAAATCGATGGAATCGGATTCAGAGGACTAAAATAATAAGCAGCTTCTGAAATAAAGGGCAATGGTGACTCATCCGCTCAGAAGTATTCTCAATCAAGTGATTCAAAAACTGGGCTAAGGTGGGCGAAGAAACATAGCTTTGAGATTTCTTAAATCAGTGGTTCTCAAACTGCGAGCCCAGTGGATCGTGACCCAATTTTGGGTGGTTGATGAAACTTGCAGAGAAGAAGAGGGTATGGGCAAAATCCAGAGTAACTACGGGGAGTCCTTGCTCCGGTGTAAGAACAACTTACTCTGGATTCCAATATGAATTTCTCATAGGTTTTCACTAGGTGGTGCAGTAACTATGGGTGCACGTAAAGTCTCTTATGTGCCCCCGTAGTTACTCTGGATTTGGGGGTATGTGCATCAAGGGTTAAACAAGCTGCAATGGGGGGGACTGTTACCCAATCACCATTATAGAGGCACCCTTTGGCATCAGGCAACTGTCCATAGGTCCTCTTAAATGTTTGAGAACCATTATCTTCAATTATTTCCTTTAAAAAGGGAGGAAAAGCTGCATATAATCTTTTTCCCCCTGATTTTACTGGCTGCTTCACCGGCAGCCTCTCATACCTGACTCTCCTTGCTGTCATTGCAACCAGATTAAATGGGGAGGGGTAACTGGGGGGACCATAATGTGGTCAGAAACACACAGGGGCCAAAAACTCAAGCCATGCATTAGGAGCTTGCTTCCTAATCAACACTGTTGTGGGCATGGTGGGGATCACGTACTGAGAATAGAAGCTTTTCATTTTTGTTCTTTAAATGTTGTCTGTGCTTGAAAGAGGCAGGCAAATGAGGAGCCCAGAATGAGATCCATAAATCCCATCCTCTGTTCCCTTCAATTTTCATCAAAATATATTCCTGAAAAAGTAGCTAGGCAGGTTGTCGCAAATGTTAAGGAGATGCGCTCTGTAATTCAGGCACTACTCATTGAAATTATACAGCAGAAACAGTAATTTATACATGTTCATGTGAATTTCACTTGGAGCACAATCCTAACCATGACTACTCAGACGTAAGCCCCATTGTGTCCAATGGATCTCGCTCTCAGGAAAGTGTTTTTAGGATTGCAACCTTGGACAAATATCAGGAAAAAATCTGCAATTTGTGTCCAGATAAGCTTATTTCCTTATTATAAAAATAATCCTTAATGTAAAAATATCCTTATTTCTCCAACGACTGGTGAGCTCTGAAACGTCCAGTTATCATACGAGCAACATCTACAAGTCCATTATTTTGAATACCGGGAATCACAACACAAGCCATTCTGTATTTGGAAGCCTTGCAATCAACACGTGTCTAAACTCTGGCACAGGTAAGACTCCACAGTGATTTTTCAGTCTTTTTCATCTCGTGGCACACCATCAGTTGTGTTTACCATTACAAGGCACACCATGCTGTTCAAGGGTTCAAGTTTTCCTACTAATAAATGTCGCTCGCCAAATTCTCGTGGCTCACTTGAGGACAATCCATGGCACACTGGTTGAAAATCACTGCTCCAGAACAAAGCGCTGTCATCGCTGTGGAGCTGCTCAGAGATGATTTCATAGATATGATTGGATTGGACTCAGCTCATCTCCTAACTTTCCGAGCTTAGGCACCTCTCGGTTCCTGTTGCTCTCCCCCATGTTTATCAGAAGGTGATATCAGGAGATGTGGTATTAATGGAGAGAGGTGTTTCTTATCTGGAGTTTGTATGGAACCAGTTATTTTATGTACTCATTATAATGCTATACCCACTTGAAAAAAAAAATAGCTGGCTTTTGTTTACATAAATGAAAGAGTTGGATGATTTTTTTCCCCTTGAAATCATGCCTGACCTATCGGAGAAACTATGGACAAAGCAAATAAAATTTACTCTTAATCTCAATATTAAGGAAAAATATGTATAATATGATTTATAGATGGTATATGATGCCATGTAAATTAGCAAAAATGTATCTCAAATAGATGTTGGGAATTTTAAAAAATAAGGAGCACTAGATTCAAGTCTTGCCACAACGACCACAGCCATTCTCTGCTTCATGGTGGGAGCAAGTGCAAACATTTGCCCATGAGCTCCCACCCTGTGATGCATTAGTTATTATTATTACATGTATTACTGTATGATGCATTATTACATCAGAATGCATTATTTATTATTATTGTAATTGCTCAAAAAGTGAGTAGTGAGTGTGACAATCAAAACTGTGAGTGTGACAATCCAAACTGTTTATCTGAAGTCTTCCCAGTACATGTAATGCAGGGTGACTATATGACTGGAAAAACTCGGATTTGTCCAGATTTTTAGCCTCCTGTCCAGGTGTCCTACATTTTGGCTTCATTGTCCTACATTTTGGCTTCATTTTTTTAATTTTTGCAATGGTGTGCATTACCCCATCAAGTCATATGTTGTTGGATTTGTATTGAAGAACAGAATCCAATGCAATGATCAGTTTTGAGATATCTCATTCCTTTCAAATGTTATGGCCAAAAAACCCAAAAAAAACCCCAAAATATATAAAAAAATTACATTTGACAATTTTTTAAGCAGGTAGAAATTTTGGCTTTGGAGAGTAGGAATTTTGGCCTGGGGGTAGGAATTTTGGTCTTGGGGTGCAGGAATTTTGGGTTTGGCCTCTGGTCACCCTGACATAAGGGGCATCCTGGAGGATGTGGGGGCACACCTGCTCCTCCACCACACATATAAAATTCTTAACTAGGCAAGAAATTAAGCACATTGCTAAAAATCATATCCATCAAGAGTTCCGGAAACATTTTGAAAGTGGAACATGAATGCTACTGAAAGAGAAAAGAACATATATTCAGGAAAAACCTTATCACAACACAGCAGTGATTAATCTCTCTCTGACTTGCAGTCTGGATGAACTTTCAAATGCAGGATCATAGCATTGGGTCCCTCTTGATACTGATAAGAGTTGTGCTGCTGCCCCTTCAGTCATTCCCGACCATTTGAGGCAAAGGTTTGAGTCCCGGTAATTAAAATTTAATGTTATGGCTAGGCCATGATCAGCAAGTCAGCCCAACTGTGGAAGGAAGTATTTGTCGTACTTGATTTACCCCAGCATTTGTGTGATCTTTTGCAGAACAGAAGTTCAAATTCCGTTGCCTTCTTGCCCAGTCATAACTTAATCCATGGGTGTCCAAACTTTCAGCTTGAGAGGTCCTGGATCTTATGTACAGGAGGGAATTTTAGCAGTTGCAGCTTCTCATCACATAGATCACAAGCTGCACCTGCTGAAATTTCCTCTTTTCCACAATTGTTAAAGGTCCAGGAGCTCTCAAGCTGAAAGTTTGGACACTCACATGTAAAAGTTTTGCCTCTCACATATAATAGCCATTTGCAAATGCCACGTAGAGGCAGGTAAGAGGGAAGAGGGGGTGGTTTGGGGCAGGGGTGGTTAAAAGATGTGAAAAGGGTTGATGATGGGAGCACCAACACACATCAGATTGTATCACCTTTCCCAATCCAAACCCATCCCAGAAGTCTTCCCAGACTACAACAGCTGGCATACTTCCAACAAATTGCAGAAAATAAATATTGCACATGTGCATTCTTAACAATGCTCTAACAGTGCAATCCTAGGTATGTCTACTCAGAAGTAAGTCCCACTTTGTTCAATAGTAATGACACCCAGGATAGGGTTGCCATATGTCCAGAAAAACAGGGACAATTCCTATTTTGGGAATATCCTTATTTCTGTTTGGGGGGTTGTGTTCACATACTGGCAAATGGAACAGAGGATCCTGTACTGATTTTGTGGAAGAGAATCATGGCAATCTTGTCCCAGGAAAGTGTATTTAGGATTGCAGCCTCAATTAATAATTTTTTCCTATTAAAAAACTATTTTTTTCAAGTTAAAGCCTTCTTGCCTATTTCAAAACACTGTACTGCAACAGCAAACATGTGGCTTTTGATTCATATGGTGGAAACTACCAATAACCATAGCATCCCTGATTTGAGTGTTCCTAATGGTTGGAGCCACTTTCAGTCTGCTTTTACTTCTTCAGTGTTTCTTGAAGGTAGGAGCAAAAAGCGAATCCACCTTTATCCCGTAGGGCCCCAACCGGGTCCATTGGACCCGATTGGAAGTTTGTGTGGTGTTTGTTTACTGGAATTTATTATTTTTACTGGACAAGACTTTCTGACTTTTTTACTGCTAATGAAACAGTTACAGATCCAAAAGCATAAGTTTTTGAATTTACAGTTTTTCTGTAAATTCCAATTTATAAATATCATCCTAGGCCAGGTCCATTAGACCCATATTGCCATTTGCATACATTATCCCAGGCTGGGTCCATTAGACCCATATTGCCTTTTACTGGTATCTTCGGTTTCTTCTCTTTCTCATGAGAAAACTTCAGGGCAATAAACCCCATGCTGAGACCGTCCTTTTGTTTGTTGTGGGAAATCTTCAGGGCAATAAAACCCATGCTGAGAACCTCTAAATCTTTTTTGTTTGTTGTGGAAAAACCAGTCATTCCAGGGTCTAATGGACCCATGCGGCTTTACGTGTTAAAAAGAACATGGGATCCTCATTGGCTCAGGGCATGAGGTTTTGAAACCTGGCACGTTGCTGCTTGGGTAACAGACTATCCTCCATAACAATCCAACCCAGGCTTTCGTGCTTCGCATGCAGCGTATGCAGTGCCGAGCACGATACCATAGTCTTTCAAGACTGACAGAGGCCTGCTTTTGTATCCACCAGTGCACGGTATCTATAAATGACTTTGTGCATTGAATTTCCACTGCTTTGCCTTTCCAGCACCTGTTTTAAAACCAATACACCATATGTGCCCACAATACATCTCCCAGTGATCAAGCAACTACTGTTGACTGAGTAAATATAGGAAATGAAAGACAACTCCGTCCACAGAAATGGGAGAAGGTTATAGTTTTTTTATTTATGCACAAAGCACCAGCATGTAGCTGCTTCAAATTCAAAACTTATGCTCCTCAGATTGCCAACTATTCTGCCTTAGACAACTCAGAACTGGTATTGCTTTGTTGCACAGCAAAAGAAGAGTACGTTGGCTGTAAGATGTAGAGGTGAAATTATTAAAAGGTATTGGTGTGATGCAATGGATTGGGCAGTTCTTACCCACGGGTTTTGCCATAGGAGGCAGGATGGGACTAAGGGTACAATCCTAGCCATGTCTACTCAAAAGTAAGCCCCATTTTGTTCCATGGGTTTTAATCCCAGGAAAGTGCCTTTAGGATTGCAGCCATACAGTGAGAAAAAAAGCAGGTCCACGCATAAGGTTCCAGCTCTAGATTGAATATCTCCTATCGGGTAATTGAGGAACACATAGGAAAGCCATATATAAACAATATATCAAAGCCATGCCAGGCATGTGCCCACAGAACACATGCCCAGCATGCAGAAAGTTCCTTGTTCAACCCTTTCAGATCAAGGGCTTGAAAATTCTCCTCCCCAAGATACTGGATAAATCAATCGGCATTTGAGAGTTCTGTGTTAAGATAGATAGATCAATTTTGTGACTCTTAGAGCACAATCCTAACCATGTCTACTCAAAAGTAAGCTCCTTTGTGTTCAATAGATCTTACTCCCAGGAAAGTATCTTTAGGTTTGCAGCCTAAAGCCATTAATACTGAGATCATGTCATCTAGATCAATATTGTTAGCATTGACTAGGTCCTAGGTTTTTCTTTTTTCCCCAGACCTGCCTCCAGGGTTGAACTTCATGTGCTTCTTCTTGCATGCTCTTCATCAAGGGAAACTTTACCATCGAAGAGGAATCATCTTAAACAGGTCATGTTCTCCACTCACAGTCTGATGTATGAGAGACACCAAACTTGCTTATTACAATATTCAACTTATGCTAATGCAATGTTCCAGTATGAATGGACACACCGGTACCTAAAAAGAGCCATACATGGTTATATATCAGAAGATGCAGTATTATGTATTGGAAACCGATTGTGGTGAAGATACACTTAGAAGCAGCTTCTAGATCTCGGACGCCTTTCCCTGTGTTCTAATCAGGGCTATAAAAATACTAGGTTTTGCAGGGATCCTCACCGCAGAGCACAAGGAATCTCCTCTCCCTCTGAGCCATTCCAGGAGGGGGAAGCATCCTGGAATGACTCAGAGTATCCTGAACCTGGAATGGCTCAGAGGCAGAGTGATCAGATGACTGTAATATTTCTAGATTTGTCCTCTTTTTCAGTCTCCTGTCCAGGTGACTTCCAAAAGGGCTTCATCGTCTTCCATTTTGTAACTTTGCAATGGTGTGCAGTACCCCATCAAATGTTTTTGGATTTGTATTGAAGAGCAGAATCCAATGCAAAAATCAGTTTTGAAACACCTCCTTCCTGTCAAAAGTTATGGCCAGAAAAACTAAAAATCAAAAATATGCATTGAGCTGTATGGGAAAGTGAAAGTGCCCAATATTGCAGCTTTACTTGTGGGTAGGAAAATGTGCCACTGTCCACCAGAAAGGCCAGGCTGAGAGGAATCCAAGACCTTTCAAGGTTTGGACATCTGGTCACTCTGCTCAGAGGGGGAGGAGATCCCTTGCACTGAGCCATTTCAGGATGCTTCCCCATCCTGGAATGGCGGGGGGAGGGGTGCAGTCCTTTGCACACTGCGGGGAGGATCCCTGCAAAACTTAGTGTCATTGTCCCCATCCCTGTCCCCGTCCCCCAGCTATAGCCCCTGCTCCTAATCCAAGCAACCAACACACCTGAGTAGTGATTTGCACACATAAGAGTTCATTTGTCATGTGCAAATCAGTGGAATATGTTGGGAGATGTTCATCTGCTGTTGATTTGCATTGACAGGCTGGACCAATTTACAATAACAGTATCACTGCATGAGACTCACAAGCACGCTAAGCCCAACCCAATTCTAACCCTTTGAAACTCAAGCACTCCTTAGCCTGCTTTGAAACTGATCTGGAGGGACTGATAGGATCATACTGTGTCGAAACTTTTTAATTTCAGAGGCAAATGCCATTGCTAAGACTGAAGTATCTTCCAAGAAATTCTAGGAACTGTGTCCTGTTTTGCATTTCCGTTTCCTACTGATAGGGATAAAAATAGATTTGCCACAGGAAATTGTACCTAATATGAAAATCAAAGGAAAAATTGGAGGCTGCTTCTCAGGTGAAAGTACTTGAGGGTTTCTGAGAGTAGCTGCCCCAATGAGTCCATATAAGCAACCAAAACTGGTAGGAGACTTTTGCGGCAGTTCTGACACAAAGCGGTGGTATAAAAAGTGTCCATAACCATCCAGTTTGGATGCAAACAACATTTTTTCAGATGTGTTTTTTGCACACCTCTAGAGGGAAGGAAATCAATCCCGTCCTATTAATTACTGTACAACAGAATCGTTTTAATTCAGATCATGCACATTAATCATGGGGAAACTAACCAATGCAGTCAGATTCTAAGCTGCTCAAGGGGGGTGGTAGGAATCAAGAACAAATTAAGCAATCTATGAAGTCTCCAATATTCATCCCAACACACTTTGATCAGTGGTCAAGACACTTGCATTTAACAAGGCACTTTGGATGAAGCACGGTTCTGCATATGTCCCCCATCATCTTAAGAAGACATCCTATGGACTTGGGGACGTACCAAGGCAAAATTTTGCCCGTGACAAGGACTGAAATTTCACCCCTATCAAAACAGTTAGAAGGTATCCCAGGAGGTCATCTAGTCCAACCCCCTGCTTGTAGCAGGAGAGATCTCTGCAAAAGACTAGACTGTTGCACTAATATATATATATATATTAGTGGCTGTTCACTAATGTATGTGACTGGCTGCAAGGTGGAGGAGTGGAGCTTCCTCCAGGCCCACGTCACTGTTATCAGCTCTGGAAATACCCAGAGCCACATGCAATTTAAAAATGGCTGTCCTGGAGTGCGCCCAAGGAGGAGCATGGAGGGGCAACTGGGGGGGGACACCAGAGGAGTGTCAGTGGCACCCCCTGGTGCTCCTGGGGCCCTGTCGCCCGTGGCAGACCGCATCCAGTGCTATATCTAGTTACACCTCTGCATGGACTCATTTCCATGTCTGACATTAAAAAGTTGAGGTTTCACGGACAGTAGTCAGTGATCTTGTTCAAGTCTCGTACAATTGTGATCTCATGGACAATAGTCAGTGATCTCCTACAAGTATCGTAAGGCACATCTGTGCCACTCTTGTTGGGTGTAAGCCAGTGCGCAGACATGCACCAGCCTCCTCACACCTCCACAGGAATGGGAAGATGTGTGAGTTGTGCTGGCCTGAATTGGTTACGACTGCACTCTGAGAGCAGCAGAGAACAGAGGCTGAAATGCTGCATTGACTGTTATAAATATTGAGCCACCATCGAGCAAGTGGCAGTTTTTGGAGAAGGTTTCCATTTAATATAATGAGATTTTCTCTGAGACCTTCATGAAAACCCTCTTTAAAAAATAACTTTACAAAATGCTAACCCAGCACTGGGCTGGAGCCAACAGAGTTGGCAGGAAAGTAAGAGTATTTTGAAAGGTATGAGCCAGAAAGCTGGGAAGCCAAAGAACTATATTCTCCAGCATCTCAAGGCCACTTTGTACCGCTGAAGTATACCTGCTATGTGACAGCAAAGTTGGGTTTGCCACCCAGTGAGAACTGGACAGGGCCCTGACGTCAGGTCTGGCTCCCTGATTTGCATGATTACAGGTTACATGATCCTCTCTCCTTTACATGATCACAGGTTTCTGAACACATAGGTGTCATTCACACATTACATGGTTACAAGGTGCATCAGGAGCAGGGTATGCTCTGAGTCATTAGCTCACTTTCTCTGAGTCATGGCAAAGGAACGGTTCCTGTTAATGATTCTACTTAAGCACCAGAAGCAAAAGCATGACTCAGAATTTTCAAGGCTGTGTCATATTCCTATAACTGACCGTTAACGGAAATAAGGTTCTGACAAGACTCGATCACAGAGGATGAACAAGGGTGATGATCAAGGGTGTTTTGTGTGTGTGTGTGTGTGTGTGTCAGCACAATCCTCACTTGCACTGAAACAAGTAGCTCAGCCTGCGACTGTATCCAGCACAAGGTGTGGGGCTGCTACTGCAGGGAAAAGATACTCTTATGCCTTCCCTGGGGTAGGGCTGCAGCCCCAATGGGTCTACTCAGATTTCCACTATCCCTGGAGGTGGCACAAATCTGGGCAGAAAGGAGCAGCCACTGGCTGTTCCATGCTGCCTGGGAAATCATGTTGGGATCTGGGATATCACTGAATGCTAGGCAGTGGTGGGCCCGGCCTGAACCAAGAACCGGTTCTTCAGAAGGGGGCGTGGCCAGGGTCAGGGCCGGGGAGGTTTTTAATTTAAAAATAAAAAAAAATTTAAAAAATAAAATTACTTACTTCAGAGTAGACCTGCATAGGATGGGGCTCTGTGGCTGCAGTCCTTTCCACACTTTCCTGGGAGTATGTCCCATTGACTATACTGGGACTTACTTCAGAGTAGACCTGCTTAGGCTGGGGCTTGAGGCTGCAGTCTTTTCCACACTTTCCTGGGAGTAAGTCCCATTGACTATACTGGGACTTACTTCTGAGTAGACCTGCTTAGGATGGGTCTCTGAATCAGCGCCCCCCGGCCAGGGGAAGTGTGCAGGCGCGCGGAAGAGTGTGCTAAAACAAAGATGGCGTCCGGAGCGAACTGGTCCGCCCGCCTTTTGGGTTTCCCTGCTGCTGGCGGTTCGCCAGCATGAGAAGATCCAGTTCGGGCGAGTAGGCTCGAACCGGGAAGTGCCCACCAGTGATCCCAGGAATGACTTCCACCCCCCACCCACACTCCCCTGGGAATGCCCTTCTCCCACCCTGCCCAATGATGCTCCCCCTCCTCTTGCTTCCTGATACACCCCAAACCCCTGGCCCACCCCAAGCCCCTGGGCAGGAAAGGCCAGCATAACTCACCTCTTTCCCCATTCCTGCAGTGGTGCAGGGAGTCTGGAGCATGTCCATGTATCAGTCTAACTACCCCACACCCTAACACTTCTGTGACACTCCCAGGCTGGCACAAGTGTGTTAATCTGAGTCTACTGTGTAATCATTTGCTCAAATCCTGCAGGGGACATAGAATTAACTGTCCAGAGAACATTTAAATATTTAAATATTAAATGTTAAATAAGATATATAGTAAAAAGAAAAATAAAATGCATTGTCTTAGTAATAATTAATAATAATTAATACAAATAATTAATAAAAGTAATAAAAATAACAATTAAATAATAGTTAATAATTGTTAATAGATAACAATTAAATAATAGTTAATAAAAATAAATTTTAAAATGATAAGTTTTTTTAAAGACAGTAAGAACAATAGAAATTGATTAATTAGATATTTGTAAAGTAGTATAAAAGCAGGCCTCCGTCAGTCTTGGAAGACTATGGTATTGTGCCCGGCGCTGCATACGCTGCATGCGAAGCACGAACCCTGGCCTGCTGGTTAACAGACACAGCGCCTTAACCGCTTGCGCCACCCACAGCCCCGCAAAATAGGTGCTGTGCCTGGGGAACCTTATGTGTATTCCTGTGTAGGTTTCCTTTCCATTTTCTGAACGCGCCAATGATAGTACAATGAACATTTTAGTTTTAACATGTTTTTCATTCACAGAAAATAAACCAAACTCAGGATCTGGCTATCATGGATGTGATGGACCAAGAAGTGGGGACAATGATAAAAAACTGCAGTGGTTATAAGAAGCAGATTTTAATGTAGGAATGGAGATCTCACCACCACCCACAGCAACAACAAAAAACAAACAGAGCCCAATCCTAACCGTGTCTACTCAAAAGTAAGCCCTATTGCATTCAGTGGGTCTTATAATTGAGGGTGACCACATGACTGGAAAAACCTGGATTTGTCCAGATTTTTAGCCTCCTGTCCAGGTGTCCTACATTTTGGCTTCATTGTCCTACATTTTGGCTTTTACCCCATTATGACATATGTCGTTGGATTCATATTGAAGAGCAGAATCCATTGCAAAAATCAGTTTTGAAATATCTCCTTCCTATCAAAAGTTATGGCCAAAAAACCTGAAAAATAAAAAATATAATATTTTTCGGCAATTTTTTTAAGCGGGTAGGAATTTTGGCCTTGGGGTTCAGGAATTTTGGGTTTGGCATCTGGTCACCCTGCTCTTATTCAGAGGAAAGTGTCTTTAGGACTGCAGCCATATTCTCTCACTAAACACTAGCAGCAAAGGATTTGGAAAACTTCCAGTTGGCCACAGTCTCCGGAGAAAGATCTCATAAAAAGCCGTGCAGCTACTTCACACTTAGGATTTATAGAGCAGGTTAGAACATTCTAGGCACTCACCCCTTACATGGGTTTGCTTCTACAACATCTACAACAGCTTTGTAAGACTTGCGTGGGATGAAAGAGCTAGCAAGACCACATCCAGGTGTTAGCAGTTTATCACTTAGGTTTGCATACTTGTGAGCAAATCCTTCTCAATGTCATTGACAGGGAAAGGTCTATCTTTCAGTTCTGATATAAGCTGGAAATATTTATATATGCCATCCTTTGGTGGAGGAATATGAAAAGGTATGCACAGCTAGAAGAATTTTCACAGATGATGGGACAGATGCCAGTGGTGGGCTTCAGGGGGTTCTCACAGGTTCTACAGAACCCTTTGCTAATGAGCACCTGGTTCTGAGAACCACTTACTAATGGGACATAAAATTCACCTGTTGTTAATTTAGGTTATTAGGACATAGAATCTGTTGTTAACTTAGGGCAAAATCCAGAGTAACTATGGGGAGTCCTTGCTCCAGTGTACGAACAACTTACTCTGGATTCCAATATGAATTTCCCATAGGTTTTCACTAGGTGGTGCAGTAACTACAGGTGCATGTAAAGTCTCTTACATGCTCCCGTAGTTACTCTGGATTTGTGGGTATGGTTATTAGGACATAGAATCTGCTGTTAATTTATTTGAATCCCACCACTGGACAGATCGCAATTGCAATGGAAGCCAGGATGGCTGGGTTCAAGTTTCATGGTGCAACACTATCCACACATGATTGATTAATGTGTCATCTGTATAGTGTGCATAATTGTTGATCTGTTCATGTGCAATTCACTTCTGTTTCAAACACTCGTGCAGGAGCACATAGGTCTGGTGTCTTGTGCTTGGGAACCTCATGCAAATACTGAATAGGGACAGGGACAAATACTAAATAGATACTGGGACTCAGCATTGGTGCCCAACCCTTTGGTTCCTTCCCCTTCTTTAAATACTGACCCCAATGATGCTGAGGACTGGAGCTTCCACACTGATTTATTTGGCCCTCAAATATACAACTTGGGCTGCAATCCTAAAGACACTTTGCTGGGAGGAAGACCCATTGAACACAATGGAGCTTACTTTTGAGTTAGGTTAGAATTATGTTTTCAGATACATAGTTATAGAAGTATAATGCTGCACTGGGGTCAGACTTCATGGGATAGTAGAATTGCAGAAGTACTCTAGCTCAGGGATCCTCAGTACCTGGTCTGTGGCCCAGCATGGTCTGTGCCCTATGGATCCTGGACTGGAGGCAGGAGCCCTATTTTGTCCAGCCTAGGCTTGGCTCCAGCCCAGCTACTGAACTGCACATGCCCAGCTCACCCTGGCTCTGGGTGAACTGGGCACACACAGCCCAGCATCTGGGATGCATATCTAGAGATCCAGCTGGAACTGGGCATGCGTAGGTCAATGCTCCTTCTACCCATGGTCCCAGGCCGTGGTCCTCAAAACATTGAAGACCACTGTTCTAGCTGCTTGGTGCTTTGCTGCCCACCACCTGCTTCACCACCTGCTTCACCCAGTGGCATAGCTAAAGTGGGGTGGAACAATCAGTCAGGGGGGGAACCTCATTTCTTCGAAGTCATTTCAGGAGGGAAGCAAAATGGAGCAATATGGAACTGTTTGGCTCTCCCCATCTGGAATGAATGGCTCAGAAGTGGAACGACTCCATCCAAGAATGATTGCTCCAGCCCCCTCTACCTATGTCACTGGCACCACTACCTCTTCCACCCATCACATGCTCTATTTCTGCCCACCCTTCCCCTCTGCTACTGCTGATCTTGCTGCCACCCAGTAAGCTCACATGGGTCACCCAACAATGCAGAATGGAAGCTATAGGAGGGTACTCTGTCCAGGGTGCCCTCAAACTTGAGCTGTCCCTGAGCATAGATAACTTAGAAGACTCCAATCCCTTTGGTTGTTTTGCATGTCGAATCATGCACACAAGCTGTGAGTTGCCAAGGAGAATACCGTCTGAAAGGTATGCTGGACTCCAGCCATCCACAACCAGCTAGGTTGACCTCAGCCCTGTGCTTTGAATTCTGCCTGGATGCTATAGGAACACGGTGCAGATCCTGGAGCGCGGGTGTGTTGTGACTCACCCCATCAGGAAAGGAGGAGGGGAGCTACTTCCTATGCCAGCTGAAGCTTCCAAATACACTTCAAGGACAGCCTCAAATCAAGTGCATTTAACGTTCCAGAATTTACAGCCACATCTCTGAACATTTTGTCCTGCCGACAGCGCCTAGATTTGTGCAAATCACACGTGAAACAAAGGGCATACGAAACGCAGCTTGGATTATGCGCAAGACATGAGCGTGAACACACACATACTGTATATACTACGGCTGGAACCTCTGCTGACCCCTCCTTACAATGGTAATTAACAGAATTAATGACTGTTGCAGGAGTATAAAATACACAAAGCAAGGAATGGCTGGAAGGCAGCCCAGCAAAAGGGTTATACAAAGAGGATGTTCTGAACCGTGCCGGAGACAATTCTGCTCTGACACGTATTATAAAAAGGATTGTGGGAGGAAAAGCAGCACTATCCTCGGCATTTGAAACTGTTTTTAGTTTCCTTCTGGGGCCTGAGAGCAACGTTTATTCTAAAGTAGGCAGACTAAGAACTCAGAGGCAGTGGCATAGCTAGAGGGGGTGGAAAGCACTATTGTAAGTTTAAAGGCAGACAACAAGGGGGGGGGGGGGGGAGATACATAGCATAGGAAACCATTATTTATGCCAAAATCTCCAAATGGGATTTGTGCCTAAAATGAAAACCGGACACAGATATCACTAAATTCCATACTTTGTCCTATGATTGGAGATGGAAGCAATGTACCGTACAGTGATCGCTAAAACAGATCCTCTTTTAAAAGAATTACAGTAAATATATATGGTGGTTTTAAACCATAATATCAAAATAAAAAACTCCATAGCATACAATTTCTCATTGTTTGTTTACTTACTGACTTACTTACTTACTTACTTAGGGCACAATCCTAACCGTATCTACTCAGAAGTAAGCCCCATTGTTTTCAATGGATCTTACTCCCAGGAAAGTATGTTTAGGATTGCAGCCTTACTTACTAACTTACTAACTTACTTACTTACTTACTTACTTACTTAAGGATTTATACCCCACCTTTCCCTTGCCAAAGCAAATGCATATGACACTTACAAAGTTTTTTATCCTTTTCTTCTCACGACAACCCTGTGCTCTTTGCACATGAAAACAGATATTACTTAGTAAAAAAGAAATTCTAATTATAGATCGATAACAAAAAATAATTCTAACTATATTTGTTCTAGGAGGTCAGAGAGAGATTGAGTGGATTGCCACCTCCGCATCGGGGATATGTCTAGCTCAGTGGGTCGTGCAGTAGGACACTTTTGTTACTGTGGCATTTGCACTCATCCTGCAGGATTCCTCAGTGGCACAAAAACCCCCAAATCCAGAGTAATTACAGGTGCACGTAAGAGATTTTACGTGCACCCGTACTTACTGCACCACCTAGTGAAAACCTATGGGAAATTCATATTGGAATCCAGAGTAAGTTGTTCTTACACCGGAGCAAGGAAGTTACTCTGGATTTTGCCCATAGCTAAATAATGCCTTTGTCTAAGAATATTTCTCTTTCTTATCTGCCTCTCTCTTTCCTCTGCAGAAGATCCAGATCCAGAAGGATTATTCAAACTTGATAGGCTTTTTATGCAACTTCTACCCAGTTTCCAACCAACCTGGAGTTATCTGTATAACTTGCCAATGCCTGATTCAGCAAGTTGATAAATATCAGGCCAGATCTGGCTCCTAAACTGCTGCAGCCCAAAGGAAAATGAATTATCCCAATTAGTTTGCCTTCCCTCCCTCCTGAAGGGGGCAAGACCAGCCCAAGCTACAGGACTGCAGTTAACAGGTCCTCCCATTCGATACAGTACATTTCACACTTCAAACGCCAGGTGCCAAACAGGTGATACAATATTGGTTTTTTCAGCACCTGCAAAGGAACAGGTGTGGGAGAAAGACTCACTTGAGCCCAAATATATCTCCCTCCAGCTGGTTCTCCTCATCTCATCTCTTTTTAACCATCTTTTGGCTCCTTCTCGAGATGCCTGATAATGGCCTCGTTCGCACATACAGAAGGTGGTGGGATGTTTGCTATGGAACAGGAGAGAAAAAGCTTAAAATGGGAAAACTATCCCAGTGGCATAGCTGGGGGTGTGCAAAGCACTAGGTTTTGTAGGGAGTTTCACTGCCAGTGGCCCTCTCCACTTCATAGACATTTCAGGTGGTAGGAGAAAAACTAAAGACATACCTCCAAATCCAGAATAACTACGGGAGCACATAAGAGATTTTACGTGCAGCCATAGTTACATAGCCATAGTTACATAGATAGGGAATCTATCTCCGGACCAGATCCGATGGAAAACTCTACAATCCTTCCAGACTAAGAGCAAAGTCCAAAGTCCAGCTGAAATTGCAGGAGTTCCTCTTCGCCGATGACGCTGCTGTTACTGCTCACTCTGCCGAAGACCTTCAACGACTTATGGACCGTTTTAGCAAAGCCTGCCAAGACTTTGGACTAACAATCAGCTTGAAGAAAACACAAGTCATGGGTCAGGGTGTGGATCCACCTCCCTGTACCACAATCTCTGAACATGAACTGGAGGTTGTTCATGACTTCGTGTACCTTGGCTCAACTATCTCTGACACTCTCTCCTTAGACTCTGAGCTGAATAAACGCATTGGTAAAGCGGCTACTACATTCTCCAGGCTTACAAAGAGAGTATGGCTTAATAAGAAGCTGATGGAACATACAATGATCCAGGTCTATAGAGTTTGCGTCCTGAGCACACTCTTGTACTGCAGTGCGTCTTGGACCCTTTATGCATGGCAGGAGAGGAAGCTGAACACCTTCCATATGCGCTGTCTCCGACGTATTCTTGGCATCACCTGGCGTGACAAAGTTTCAAACGACGCAGTCTTGGAACGTGCTGGAATCTCTAGCATGTTCACACTTCTGAAACAGCGGCGTCTACGCTGGCTTGGGCACGTCGTGAGAATGGCTGATGGTTGGATTCCAAAAGATCTCCTATATGGAGAATTAGTGCAGGGAAAGCGCGCTAAAGGGAGACCACAGCTGCAATACAAAGACATCTGCAGGAGGGATCGAAAGGCCTTGGGAATGGACATCAACAGCTGGGAAACCTTGACCTCTGACCGTTCAGCGTGGAGGCAAAAGACCCAGCATGGCCTTCTCCAACTGGAAGAGACACTTGTTCGGCAGGCTGAAGCAAAGAGACAGACCCGAAAGCAGCGAAACCTGGGACCTGGGCAGGGGACGGAATTTAGTTGTCCTCAGTGTGGAAGGGATGGACACTCTCCAGTTGGCCTCTTTAGCCACACTAGATGTTGTTTCAGGACCTCCAATCAGAGCACGATACCAGAGTCTTTCCACACTGAAGGATGCCAATACAAATAGTTACTGTACCACCTAGTGAAAACCTATGGAAATTTCATATTGGAATCCAGAATAATTTTTTCCTGCACAGGAGCAAGGACTCCCCATTGTTACTCTGGATTTTGCTCATACAGACAAAAGACTAAATAAATAATATAAAAAGACTAAAGGCATACAGAGAAAGAACAGCAGCTGGAAGGAGATGCTGCTGGCACATTGCAGTGGCATTCCCTGCAAAACTGAATACTTTTCATCCCCTCTAACCACACTACTTCACTATCACCACCAGTGCCCATCACAAAGGATCCCAAAATTTTACATTTTATAGTTCAGGTCTATTTAGGCTATTTTCACAGGCTGCAACCCTAACCTGCAACTTCCTGGAAGTAAGTACTATTGAAGTACCAAATGAAGTAAGTACCATTTTGGTGTGACATTTCAATAACACTTTTTACTGCAGCATCCACTGCACCATTCTGAAAAATTGGGCATCTTCTGTAAGGTCATCATCATCATCATCATCATCATCATCATCATCATCATCATCATCATCATCATCACAATCCAATGTTTCCCTCTGGGAGAAAGGCGGAATATAAATAAAGTTTATTATTATTATTATTATTATTATTATTATTATTATTATTATTATTATTATTATTATTATTATTATTATTATTTCCATAAATTGATTACAGTGCAACTCCTGCTGAAAGAGATTTTACTACTGCTAAGGGTCAAATCATTTTCATTTGAGCTGAAGTCACGCATTCACTTAAAATGAGTGTTTTACAAGTGTGTGTGGAAGCGTTTGTGACAGTGCGACACAGTTCTGTAATCATAAATGACTGTTCACATGAACGCCACATCAGTGGCCATTTTGGAAGCCCTTTCTAACTGTTGCTGGACCCCACTGTCGTCACCCAAGCAAGTAAGGCAGAAGCAGCAGCAGGAAGAGGGAGAGACAGATATGGAGAGATCTGGAAAGTGGTGAATCCAGGACCAATGGTCCATCCTTGGGTCATGGGGTGCTGTCCCCTGCTATCCAGAATCCTTAAGAGAATGACACATTGCCTCCTCTGCTCTTCAAAGGGCTCCATATAGGGGTGGCTAGGTGGAACTGTCCCCCATAGGTGTGGTGCCCTGGGGCATTTGCCCCCCTGTCCCTTCAGGAACACCTCTACCTCCATACACACACCCCCAAACTACCACTAACCTAGGGTCGCCATATGTCTCGGAAAACTAGGACAGTCCCTGTTTTCAGAGATTGCATTCACATACTGGCAAGTTGTGCTAGTTTTGTGGAAGAGAATTATGGCAACCCTACTCCACCCTGAGCTGCCTACAATCTTTCCTTGTTCATTCCCCGACTATAGAACTATAGGAAAGTATAGGTTTCGGAAAAGAGAAATTTAGTATAGGAAGTATAGTTTAGTTAGCCACTAGTGTTCACACTCTGGGGACTGTGAGCTGTAGGTTTGTAGATTGAACTTTGTGCCATACTTGAAATATCCATCAGTATAAGCCATGGATAGGATTTGGTTGCCCAGCTCTTTAGCATGAAAGAGAAAACATATTTCCTCACTTGGCTTGGAGTATTACTGAAGTGAAGCAAAGCATTCATGAGACATGGTGGATGAAGATGTTCATTGTATGATATATCCCCTCTGCGCATTAAGCCTCCAGAACTGATTGTGATAAATCAGTGACATGTCATAAGTCACGGAAGGAACGTAGTTTCAGAAGTGATTCTGGTGTCCTAATGGGGGAGCCAGTGAATGGCAACCGGCCAGCAATCTAACTGAATAGAGGAAGGGAGTACAAATGGACCACGGAAGGAGAATCAATTTTAATGTAATCCCATTTACTAATCAAAATGGGAGTAAGGGATTATGTCGGCAAGCAGATGTCTGCACATACTTGTCAGAGCTAATTGATAAAGCGGACTTCGTTTTAATTAAGATACAAAGTGTACAATCTCAGGTCTAAATTTAGCTCAAAACGATCGCTTTGTTGTTGGGAAATGTGTTAGAAGTGCTATTATCGCCCATGTTTTACTGGAGTTGTAACTTTGTTAATTAAGCTTGCCTTGGGTTTCCAGTTCAAGCTGGGCATCTTGAATTGGGATTTCTTTCAGGAGATCATGTGTTCTCAGGTTAAGCAACCTCTCTGTTAGTTGTGATCATTTTGTGGAGCCTCCAGCTTCAGGGGCAGGATGTCATTAAATACCGTTGCACAAGCAAAACATAGATCTTTGGATCCAGATAGATCTTTGGATTCCTCAAAGACATGATTCAATGCAACCCTCCTCTGTTTGTTTCAACCAGTGGCACCACTAGGACTTGCCTCACCCGTTATGAGAGGCCTGTGCATCACCCTTATGATGGACCTCCTCCCATACAGTGAGTCCCAGATGGTGGGCATGGTGATGCACCATTGCCTCTTCTGGTTGTTTGGCGATAAGTTTTTATAGAATAGATATATTTCAACATGGTTTGTTTGATTGCATTCTGCTTGTAGGTGGGCATCAAATGATGTATAACATGATGGTATCATTAGAAAGTAACCAAGATTTTAAAAACTTGTCCTGTGCTGGACCAGGGGTGTCACAACAGTGCCACAAAGCCATTCTGCATCATTGCTGGGGGAGTTTACAGACAGGCACTGGCTTCCCCACACATCTGCAAGAATGGGGAGACAGGTAAGTAGTGCTGGCCTAAACTGGTTAGTATTGTGTCCTGAGCAACTTGCCAATCAAACCCTCCAGGGGACCTCCATAGTTGACTGAAAAGTCTCGAGACCTTAATATATATTAGCCTAGTATAAGTATGGGAGCAAGAAGGAAAAGACTTAGGGCGCAATCCTGAGTAACTACGGGGAGTCCTTGCTCCGGTGTAAGAACAATTTGCTCTGGATTGCAATATGAATTTCCCATAGGTTTTCACTAGGTGGTGCAGTAACTACGGGTGCACGTAAAGTCTCTTACGTGCTCCCGTAGTTACTCTGGATTGTAGGGTTATTTCTGAATACAGGGACTCCTTGGGAAGAAAGATTCAACTTTCAAATAGCTGCACTTGCAAATAAAGTTTCAAAATCAAAAATAATTACATAGCACACAAACAACAGGATGCACATCTCGACATACCCCCAAATCCAGAGTAACTACAGGAGCACGTAAGAGACTTTACGTGTACCCATAGTTACTGCATCACTTACTGAAAACCTATGGGAAATTCATATTGGAATCCAGAGTAAGTTGTTCTTACACTGGAGCAAGGACTCCCCATAGTTACTCTGGACTTTGCCCATAGTTTCATACGTTTGATGGAAATCCTCGGCAACTTGTGATGTTACAAGTTGCTGCTAGTTCCAAGGACACAACTCAATCTTGCACATGGAAGGAGAAAGTGCCAAAAGAAGAAGAAGAAGAAGGAGGGAAGATGATGATGATGAAGAGGAAGAAGACAAGGAAATAGCAAAAGGTTAAGTGGGCTTTCTGCAGGCTAACATAGAGCATTGAAGACATACTGAAAATGTGTTTTGAATTCTAGGCGTAAGAACATAAGCAGAGCCATGCTGGATCAGGCCAAAAACCCATGTAGTCTACCCCACATATCACTTATTCATAAGTTAGGGACTTTCTGTATCTACCAAAATACCCATCATGGTACTCTCTGATGTACTACATCCAATAAAAGGAAAAACAAAATGCATCTAGTCACAGCATCCATAACCCAAAGGCCTTAGACAAAACTGGCACATTTGAGAGCATGAGAAGCTGTCACAACTTTCTGCGCACTGTTCCCTTCACCTCTGTGGAGGTGAAGACAAAATAAAGAATCTCGCAAACGTGTTGAGGCTTCAAATATAAAATTCAAAAAAAGAGCAAATCCTTTGAGTTCAACTAGATTCTTGTTTCACAAATGCATCTACAGGTTGACCCTCTTTATGCGCAGGTTTGGGCCCCACCTACGTGACCTAACATATTTCTGGAAAGCCTCATCTGGAAAGCCACATTTGAAGATCCTCACTAGTGTGGGTCTACATGTTACCACTGATGGCATTTGTATTCCACTTTTATTTCACGTTAAGGGTGGGCACCAACGTTCAGTATTGTCAGGGGTCTCCTCCACTGACCGTTGGAGCTCCTTGGCAGGATCTCCAAGAAGGGAGTTCCAATCTACTGAGAACTGCTATTATAACCCTAACAAAGCTAACAGCCTTCAATGGTCAAGTTCCCCTGTGCTGCTCTACAAATGCAGCTTAAACATTTCCCATATGCAAGTACCATTTTGTTCTTAGAGGTTTCTTTGTATGATGAGAACACCTGCTAAGAATGGCCAGAATTAATCGGCGGAAGATCTCTTCCTCTTGAGGGATATATGTAGTGCCTGCTAGCACTCCCTATGATTACTCGAGGAAAAAACGTACAACCAAAGAAAGCATAATCTGCTTTGGAAGTCTCATTTTCACAGCAGCTCTTGAAGAGGGACTTAAAACTGTTTTCTTTTGTGCAAGGCAGTGGCATAGCTACAGGGGAGCACAGCACTAAGATTTGCAGGGCATCCCTTTGCCTTCAAAGATATTCCCAGCAACAAGGGATTTTGCTCTCCATTTTGCTCTCGCTGCAGGGAACAGCTCTGCCAGCAAGGGCAGGGGGCACTGAACATGCCACGTATCCTGCAAAATGTAGTGCTGTGACCCCCCCGGTAGCTACGCTACCGACCCAGTGCAAGCTCGTTGGGCCAAATGTGAGGAAGGGAAGCAAAGAGTAAATATCTTTTGGGAGACCCCAAAAGATCTCAGAGTAGGGGGAGGCTTTTGACCTTCCCCATATTTTGGAGTGTGGCAGTCTCAATCCCATTGGTACCCCATGGGTTTAGGGAACTGTTCATTTAAAAAAATCCATATGATGGTCTAGTGGTGCCTTTAGATAACAGTGAATAAAACACTGAGCCAGAGAGCCCAATCCATGCTATATTTGGAGCAGTCTTTCCTAGAGGAACCTACTTTCCCATAAGAAAAATAAATCAGTGTGTGTCACATAAATGAATGCAACATTAATTATTCCCGAGGAAATTAAACTTGGACTGAAAAGATGATTCCCTTAGATTCCCTTTACAGCTTCTAAAACTAATACTTAATTATTAAAAAGCAATTTTGTATTTATGAAAAATCCTCCCTCCCTCAGGATCTTCAAACAGTTTACATATGAAACATTCACTCCTTAATCGCTTTTAACAGGAGTCCTCTCCGGCGCATTAACCGATTTTTCTTTCTAAATTCTCTCTGGTGATCGGTGAGCTTCAAAACCAAACAAGCAAAAGACTTTTGGGGCCGAGTCTTTGCTTGTCGTCCCCAATCTATGTCTTAGGCTGCAATCCTTAGCACACCTTCCTCCATAGGACACAGTGGGACTTACTTTCGTGTAAACACCTTTAGGATTGTGCCCTGATCATAACACTGCTATAATTTTTTATGAAGTATATGCAGCCAGATTCTACAGATCAGGGATTTCATGGCAAGAGAGAATTCTGGAAAGAAAAGAGGAGCAGAGTTCATGGAAAATTCCTTATTGCCTTTTCTTTTCCACTGATGCTACTACTTAGCACTGGTCCATGTCCAGTCACAGACTGGTCCACTGGTCCAGTCACATGTGTGTTGTGCATAACTGTGCAGTTTTGTCTTGCCAATGAGTTCAAAAAGCCAGGCACACATGACACTATATTGTGCAGACATCTATATCAATAACTGAGGCTACAATCCAGAGTAACTATGGGACCTTCTACACTGACGTAGTTATGGTGCCACCTATGGGAAACCTACGGGAAATGCATAGAGCAATCCAGAGTAAGTGTAGACAGAGACAAAGGCTGCAAATCTAATCACATCTTCTCAAAATCAAGCCCCGTTATGTTCAATCTTACTCCCAGGAAAGTGTCTTTGGGATTGCAACAAATGAGATAATGGAGTGTACTGTATTTCACTTTCCCTGCAATCCAGAGTAACTACTGGAAGATGTAAGAGGCACTAGCTCTAAACAGTCCCTTTGTCCACATCCTTATTTTATTCTTTTTTTCTCTTCCCAAACTCATTCACTCACTTACTCTTTCTATTTTCCTTCCTTCCTTCCTTCCTTCCTTCCTTCCTTCCTTCCTTCCTTCCTTCTGAGCATTTGGAAATGAAAGCTCACAACAGGGATGTGACAAACAAGAGGTGTGACAAACAAACAAAACTAAGGGCGCAATCCTAACCTAGGTTGGTACAACTCACTGGTCTTCCCATTCCGTGATAATGTAGGGAGGCAAGCATGTCTGTGCACTGGCGTAACCCTCCCCCAGAAGTGGCACATAAGTATCTTACTGCTCTTTTGAGATATGGATTTATGTCAGGTCTTAGGCTGACCTAACTGGAGCTTAGGATAGCAGCCTAAGTAACAAATGTAATAGTCTTCCAAATAACTGAATTAAATCACATGGAAGGTGAAAGTGCTCCAGCTTGCCCCATCTCTACATGGGCACAATTCTTGGCCACAGCCCTGCCCTCCCCATGCTCAGCATTTGTCACGCAAAGGCACCTGAGACCATCTTCTCACATAGATTAGAAAGAAATCACACAGAGGAAAGTTTTCCACGTCCAGTGTACCCATTTCACTGGATATAGGATTTATCAAGAATATGTGTCAAAAGTGTTTTTAACATAAATAATGAGGGAAGTGGATATTTTTTATGCTAATTAAGATACAAAATGAGTCACTAGAATGGCCAAAGGAAGTAACAAGAATTCAGTAGTATCAACTTGAAACCAGTTTGTTGTGTGGCTTTGTCCTAAACCATATGGTTTTACATGGAAGTGTGGCCTGCTGGTGCTAATAACATCACTTCTTTGAGATCATTATGGCTGGTGCTATCATTAGGCCAACTAGGCAGGTGCCTCGGGTGCAGACTCACCATGCATGTCTACTCAGAAGCACATCTCATTGACTCCTCTGAGGCAAGTACACTATAGGATTGCAGCCTCAGTATTGTGGAACTCAGAGCACAATCCTAAACAACTTTCCAGGACTGGCATAGGTATGCCAGTGGGGTACGTTCTGCAGTTAAGGAACAGTCACGGAGGCTCCTTAAGGTATGACAATGTTTGTTTCTTTTCCTTGCATTGCCCTTATAGTGGAGCTGGAAAATTGGTTAGGATTGTGCCCACAGTTTAATTCCTGCACTTTAAAATAAACTTAGCAGTTCAAATTTTGTGCTTTTCATCTTTTTCTAAAAGATATTTATTTTTGAAGACTGAAGTTGGCAATTTTGGAGGTTGGGGATGTATGTTGTGAACGTACAGAATAGGCTGGCAGCAGGAATTCAAATGTTAGTGACCTTACAAGAGGATTTTTTTTTTCTCCTTACTTATGTAGACTTGGAGATTGGGTTGTGAAGTTCATAAATCAAGCCCCAGCCACTTCCCAGCAAATGTTGGCACAAAAGTTGACGAGATGTGCCATCTCACCTCTGAGATATTCTAAATGTATATTCAATGCTTTAAATGCTAACTCCTGTCTTGCGGGTTGTTTGCAGCAGGTGATAAATAACACAGCTCCTATTTTAAGGAGAAAAGTAGCAGGATTGGTTTCTGGTGTTTTTAATAGGTTTGAGCACAAACTGTCTGTTATGTACTAAAGATATACTGAAAGCAGGCCTGTAGCCAGAGAATTTTTATGGCTCAAATGGGAACAGAATAATTGCAGAAGAACCAGAAAATAAATATGGATAACTTTGTGTACTGAAAGTTTTCAATGTACTATATAATGCAATATATTAATAAAATGTTTGTTTTACAACATTTAATTACAAGGTTCTAATGGGTGTTACTGGTCCTAATGCCTTTGTATCCATTGGGGGCATATGCATGCTTTCCATGCTTTCCATGCATATTTCATAGCATTTCATAGCACTGATAGGATTTCCCAATATCAGCGACTTCGGTTATCTGGCAGTGGTTCATCCCATGGAGGGTCTTATCTTGCCAGGACACTTCCTCAGTTTGATCTATTTAAAACTATTATTTCTCATAGTAGTTCACACACATCAAGGGGTTGGGGTCCTACTCTATGAGACCAAGGATTAACTGATGCTTGCATGTGCCATTCACAACACATATGAACTGTCCCCCTTCAAGAGCATTGCGTTGAAGGTATATCTTCTATATCCCCACTGGTAGGTCAGTGATGCCCTGTTCACCCATGCAAGCCATCGCTTTGGATGCAAATGCACAACGAAGAACTTAACAAAATGAAGAATAATGTTTTTTCAAATTGCACCTGCAACAATTTTTGGTGGCAGAAATAAATCTGGTTGTGTTATTGTTGTAGAATGATTCCTGCACTGCAAGTAAAAAACAGTGTTGCTATAACCAATATAAAACGATGTATTCAGCAGGGATGATATAGGGGGAATTGTGTTTTCCCTATGCACAAAACATTAGATTTTGAATAGAAGGAAAATGCATTTTATTGCAATATCCACCATTTCATGAGATAATGTCTATGTTGACAAGACCATGGAACTATTATTAGTTGACAGAATGAGGCATTATTATTAGTTCCAAATAAAGGAACTTAGGTGCAGTCTGTTGATAGACCAAAGTTACAGTCCTAACCACTCTGTTACTCTGGATTATAGGGTATTTTTATATACATACAGAAAGTCATCAAGATCCAGGTGAGGTGATGTGATTCCAATCCGTTGCCAAACTAATTCACTTCAGAATAATTGCACGGCTTAGAGGCCTTAAAGGAATACCTATGTTTCTCATATGTTTACACCCTTACACTATGGACATTTTTTCAGTGGGACCTCTTCCCTCAGAGGTGAGGAACCGGGTACAAGTCCTTTTCAATCGTGACAGTAAGAGCACAATCCTAACCATGTCTACTCAAAAGTAAGCCCCTATTGTGTTCAATGGGTCTTTAAGCCCCAGGAAACTGCCTTTAGGATTTCAGGGTGAGGCTGCAATCCCATTCCAGAAAAATCCCATTACTTGTAATGACAGAAATCCTAATTGAAATGCTACCAAATGATGATCTCGCTGTTGTTTTGTTTTGTTTTTTTAAATCTGCTGCAGCTAATTTTGCTTGTATTTTTTTTATGCAGTACTATTTTATGCTGCTTTGCATTCAAAACAAATCAAAGCAATCAACAAAAAATCTTAGGAAATACAATTTGAAACAAATCAATACTTCATAGTCCCTATAAACAGTAGAATAAGTTTTCTTCTAACGATTCAACATTAAATGTTAATTTAATAATATTTATTTATTTATTTAATAATTCAATAATAATAATAATTGTAACTTGCTCTGAAGACAATGAGGGAGGACACTTTACACAGGTGTTGCTGCTCCTGGAAAAAAAAAAAAAAACCTTTCCTGTTTTGCCCCCTATCCAGGAATGCCACTGCACAACACTGCATTTTAAATAATAAATTGGTAACATTACAAAGTGCTTTCCATCCAGTTTCTTAATGCTGTGCACATGGATTGTTGTTGTTGTTATTGTGATGTTTCCTGCTTACCAGCCATCAACAACAAAGCTACACAGTTCAAGCTCAGACTGTTTTTCAAGGCACGGCCCGCATGTTCGGCACGATAACAAATGTTGACTTGAGCATTTTCGGCTGCATGCTGTCATGAACAATGAAGGCAAGGTTTCTGAACATGTAATGCCCTTGCCGTTCTACGTGATCAGTTACGTGAAAAAGAGGTGGAGGAATAATCAAAGCAAAATAGGTAGCACGGAGCCAACACTCATAATTGGATTCACATGACAAAAGTTTTGGGAACAGAGTACTAGTCTAGCCATAGAGAAAGGGTGCAATCCTAAAAATAGCTTTGAGCTTCTCTCATGCGTCTCTCATGCTAAAAGTTACTTTTTGTATTTTTGAATTAGGCGGCGCAAGTGATTCAGACACTGTGCCTGTTAACCAGCAGGCCAGGGTTTGAGACCCTGATCCTATAAGACCCAGATCGTGTCCTTAGCCCAGTTCCCGCCAACCTAGCATTTCGAAAGCATTTTTAATGCAAGTAAATAAATAGGTTCCACCTTGGTGGGAAGGTAAAGGTGTTCTGGGCACAGGCGAGCCACATGTTGGACAACACTGGCTCTATGGCTCTAGCAACAGGGATGAGCATGCATGATACAGTTGGTCATGACTAGTCATGACCAACTGTATCATGCGTGCTCATCCCTGTTGCTAGAGCCATAGAGCCAGTATAACCTGCGGGGAGCACATTTACCTTTTAATCTTGTAAAATATGTGTTGTTTACAGTGGTGGGCCCGGCCTGGCCCAAGAACCGGTTCTCCAGAAGTGGGCGGGGCCAGGTGGCGGGGCCAGGGAGGTTTTTAATTTTAAAATTAAAAAAATTAAAAAAAATTAAAAAAAATAAAATTACTTACTTCTGAGTAGACCTGATAGGATAGGGCTATGAGGCTGCAGTCCTCTCCACACTGGCCTGGGAGTAAGTCCCATTGACTGTCATGGGACTTACTTCTGAGTAGACTTGCATAGAATGGGGCTCTCAGCCTCCCCGGCCAGCCGGGGAAAGGCTCGAAGAGGCGGTGGGGCCCCACAGGTCCTTCTCAGCCTCCCCGGCTGGTCGGGGAGAGGCGGTGGAGCCGCGCAGGCCAGCCACAAGCGCTGCAAACCAGTCCCCGCGGTTCTCGGCACCTGCCGCCGCTACTGGCTCACCAGCGGCAGCCAATTAAGGAGATCCCATTTGGGGGAGTAGGCCCGAACCAGCATCTGCCCACCACTGGTTGTTTCCATGAATCTGCTCATCTTCAAAATCTCCCCAGATTATAAATCTTCCTCCTTACAAGGATTTATTTCTGATACAATACTGATGAACCAAAGAGTGCATCAGTGTCATACCTTTCATGCACTAGGAGGCAATACTAAAGATACTTTCCTGGGAGTAAGACCCACTGAACACAATGGGGCTTACTTCTGAGCAGACATGGTTTAAACAAAACGAAATCTTATGCATGGCATTGTAAGTACGCTCCGCCAACCCAGCGTTCAACTCATTATTTAATTATTAAAATAATTATAAATTATAAAATAAGTAATTATTATTAGCAAACTGAAATTCAGGAGAAATGGAATTCTTGAGAACATGGCAGAATGAATCAGAGGAACAAAATGAAGAACAGAAATCCTATTACCTCTAACACTTCATGTGGATGAGAAGCAAGAGAGAGAAATTTGTAATGCCGATAAACATCTCAGTCAATACAGGTTGGTAACGACCACTTCATGACATGCAAGAAAAATTAAGGGTGGTATCAGTGGTTTTATCTATAGGACTTTATAAATCTGGGACCACTCAAATCCCAGCTGGCAACCTAGGATCCAAAGATGGGGGACCTTCTTTGGTTCCATTTCTTGTCCTGCCAATGACTGCTAACCATCATGGGCTGCCACTTGGGTACGATTCACTTCCTTCCCTGCCAGGTCAATTGGAAGGAAAGGATGGTCAGAGAGCAGCCTGGCAAGCACATGACTTAAATTTAAGAGGAAGCAGGGCCAGGCAAGTCAGCGAATAGAGGAAATGCCATGCGGGGGGGGGGGGGCACAGGCTGACAAGTGGGAGGCTGAGGGGGACTCAGTTGAAAATTGGGGGACTTGGTCACAGCATCCTCTCTAAAGTCCCCAAAGTCTAACTTCCCTGAAGCTGGATCATCATTCACTTCTAGGTCCAAACTTGCCTGTTGCAGCCCCAACGTTGGTTAAACTGGAATGTTAAAATCATTTTGCCTGGTCAAGATCGTGCCACAGTTGTGTTCCCACTAGTGCTTTCTTGATGTCACCTCCAGTATTTTGATCCTGTCTTCATTTGTTATTGCTGACTCGTGCCATTGATGTGCAATGCTCTTGAGATGGGAAGCCCTACGAAAGGGGCAGATCAGTTGCATTTCTTGTGCGGAAGCCCGTCTGCCACATGCAGTGATTACCATGTCACTCTGCTCTCCTGACCACACTCTCCCAGGAAGAGAGCAGAGCATTGTGTCAAGGCTGCCTGTCCTCTCCTGGAATTCTCAATCTAAATGTTAATAAGTTCTGTTACCTGCCAGAGGTGTAGTTATTCATCTCTGATGCATGATATCCTCACAAACTTGTCTTGTTCTAACTGGCAGAAAGTGCTAAAGGTACAGATGTCTGATGACCAGTCTGGGATGATGCATGTTGTGTATAAGGTGATGATTGATTTAGATTTATTTGACACTTTCTTGACAGGTGAAAGTGTGCACAGGATCCACCAGTGACCTTAAAGCACATGGTACTGGTGCAGCTTTCTACCTCTTGTCCAGATTTAATGGTGATAAATCACAAGATCCCACTGTATCCCATGAATAGGATTGGGCTGATGGTAATTTGGAAGTATATTGCAGGCAGCTCAGCTTCAACAAAGGTAATTTTAATAGCTATTGTGTCACAAGCGGTTAAGATGCTGTGCTTGTTAACCAGCAGGCCAGGGTTCGAGACCCGGGTTGGCCCCACAAGACAGGGTGAGCTCCTGTCCTTAGCCCAGCTCTGTGACACCAGCTGGATCCAATCATATTGGCTCTGCCTTTCCATTGGACTAATTCAGTGGCATGGAGAGGGGGGATTTGCTACTTGGGTAACAGCCTATCCTCCATAACAATCCAACCCAGGCTTTCGTGCTTCACATGCAGCGTATGCAGCGCTGAGCACGATACCATAGTCTTCCAAGACTGACAGAGGCCTGCTTTGTGTCTAACCATCAAATCACCTTCTTGCCTTGTGAGAGCATCGGAGGGCAATGTGAGAGAGCTATCAGAGCTATCACAAAGTGCCAAGCATGAAATGAGAGTAAGACATAAAATTACAATATTTACTGCAACAGCAGGCTGTCTGATAAGTTAGAGGAAAGAAAAGGGTGATAAAAACCGATGGAGGAATCTGTTTTAGGGCACAATCCAGAGTAACTATAGGGAGTCCTTGCTCCGGTGTAAGACAGTTTGCTCTGGATTGCAATATGAATTTCCCATATGTTTTCACTTGGTGGTGCAGTAACTACAGGTGCACGTAATGCTCCCATAGTTACTCCAGATTGTAGGGTTAGTCTAATAACGAACAACCTGTGCCAGCTAGCTAAAGTCTCTCTCTATGCGTGCAATCCAGAGTAACTATGGGCCGTCCTTGCTCCGGTGTAAGACAATTTGCTCTGGATTGCAATATGAATTTCCCATATGTTTTCACTTGGTGGTGCAGTAACTACGGGTGCACGTAATGCTCCCGTAGTCCGGATTGTAGGGTTAGTCTAATAACGAACAACCTGTGCCAGCTAGCTAAAGTCTCTCTCTATGGGTGCAATCCAGAGTAACTATGGGCAGTCCTTGCTCCGGTGTAAGAACAATTTGCTCTGGATTGCAATATGGATTTCCCATAGGTTTTCACTGGGTGATACCATAACTACGTCAACCTAAATGTCTCTTACGTGCTCCCGTAGTTACTCTGGATTGTAGGGGAAGTGTATAAGTATGTGCAGTGGCGTAGATAATGATCACATAGCCTGGTGCAGAACTCAAAATGTTGCCCCAGAAATGATGTCAGAACCGGAAGTGATTTTAACCCTGGGCATTTTTAAAAAGAAAATTGGGGGAAAACCTGCCTCCTCCTCCTCCTCAGCAGTTCACCACTCATTTGCTCTGATTTTGTTGCTCCCCCTCCCCGTGACAACAAAATTAAATTAAATTAATTTAAAAAGATGAAAATTTGGTCCCTTATTGGTTAGGGAAACTATGCTGGGGTAAAGAGGAATGGTTATTCTTCCCTTGCTAAATATAAGAGGAGCACCACTTAGAAATGCCTGTATACTCAGTTAGCAGAGGTAACTGTTTTATGATATATGTATATGAAAATGAGAGCTGATTCATATTAACATCTTATTAGTTCCATATAGTATCAGAATTACATCTCATTGGCTCTACGAGCAATCAGTATCATTGGAAAGTCCACTTTTTGAGCCATCGACTATTGTGTTTTCATTTTCCGGTTAATTGACCATAACCCTTGATATAATAAGATATTCCAATGCAGTTTGTTTCACTGCATTCTGCATAAAATTACCTTTTAAACGGTATATAACATGATGGTGTTGTCATTCATAAAAAAAAAATTGTTTTTCACAATTTTAGTCACTAGTGTCGAGCTCAGCTTGTAGCCTGGTGCAACTGCACCTCTTGCACCCCACAGCAACGCCACTGTGTGTGTGTGTTTATCCATATTAATATATTCATATTGATAACATGGGGGTCAAAACACCACTGAGACAATATATGCCTTGCTATAATCTGACATATTTCACTGATTCCATGAGCTTGCTTTTGCCATAAAACAGTTACAAATATATTTATTTCTGAGGGTATTTTAAAAGGATCTGTAACCCCTTTAATCATCAGTCCCATCTCCCTTTCCTGCCCACTTTCAGCAAAGCAATCATTCAAAATAATATTTAGGGGGTGCTCTGTAATATTGAGGGACGCATGAACTATCATCTCCCTGCTCCATACTTCATCTCATATCCTCGCATGCAGTATTATGTGGTACAGCTCTTGCTGCAATGTGCAGGAAGTGGCATAAAAATGCTGCAATTGATTTATCGGGACCTGGAGTATGTCTGGTCTGTACTATTTCTCCTTCCCTTTGGAAATATTTCACAGAGAACATGGGAAGGAGGTGTCTCTAAATCACAGGTGAGCTACAGTCGGCAAGACGGAACGGTGATTAAAGATAATCCACTGCAAATCTCGAGGACTTTTGCCCAATCGCTGTGCTGAAGTGTTCCCATAAGGACATTTCATCTATGGCAAGATGTGCCTCCCCTTGGTGGCATAGCTAGATGGGATGCAAAGCACTAAATTTTGTAGGGAGCCTTATGGCAAAGCGCAAGCAGCCTCCTCCCTTGTAGCAATTTTTGATGGTGGAGCAAAATAAATCACCACTGTTTGCATAGGGTAGAACTGCACTGAATCACCATTAACAGCCTTTTTAAATACCAGACAGAATTGCCTTCACCCTATTAAAGAAAAGCCTATAAAAGCAATAGAACAAATTTGGGGGACTAGCTATATTTGCGGCTCTCAGAATCTACAGTAATTGGAAATATTTGAATTCATCCTACAGCATCCAGATTGTTCCAGTCAAAAGACAGGGTCAGCTTTCTAAACATCCAAATCATGTACAGTATTTTGATTTACTGTTCCCCCTCGTAAAATACTCCCATATCCCAACACACAGCCCTACTATGAAGATGCTGTATGGAGGGCTTGTTACTGTCCATTCTAGAATCCTAGGAAGGTCAGGCCATATGAGAAAGAGGAGGTGGGCTGGTTGGACAGACCTCCTGAACTAACCATGTTTTTATGTTTTTTTTTAAACATGCACCTAATCCTGCAATGGGTCAGATACCATAAGACATCTCAAATTTGAAGATGGTTGGTGGACAAAATCGCCATTGACTAACACAGGGTGCAATCCTAACCAACCTTCCAGCACCAGCATAGCTATACCAGTGGAATATATGCTGCGTTCTACAATTAGGGGTGGGGGGGCAGTCATGCAGCCCTCCTCAAGGTAAGGCAATATTTATTCTCTTCTTTCAGAGTTTCATCACCCTTATCCCAGAACTGGGAAATTGGTTAGGATTGCACTGACATAGGTACACACACACACACACACACACACACACACACACACCATGTACATAGTTTTCACAGAACCATTAAAAGTTTTAGTACGTTAAACCTTTAATGGCTTTTATGTAAACTAGCAGAATTTGCCCATCATTGGAGGAGAATATTTGTGGACCCCGTCAGACACTGCTAGGCACTGGTGGGAAATGCTAGGCACCAGGCACTGGTACTAGCACCAGGTGGTTGGCACCTGCGGGCACTGACAGACAGTGGGGACTGAAGAGAACTAGGGGTATGTGGCAGGCAGCAGCAGGCACCAAAGAGTTCCAGATGTCCCTATCAGCCACAGGGCACCATGGAACAGTAGACACCTCCAGGCATCACTATGCACTAGCATGCATCACTGGGCACTTTAAGGCACCACAAGACAGTGGGCACCATGGACACCAGTGAGCATCAGGCATCACCAGGCACTAACGGGCACCAGTCAACTCCACCAGGCACCAGGGCCCACCAGGTCCCATCATGCACCATCCAGCAGCAGGCACCACCAGGCACTAGTGCACCAGGCATCCCTACCGAAGCTCAGGCATCCTTACTGGGTACCACTTGGCATTTGACACCACCAGGCACCACCGGGCACTGGGCATCCCTACTGTGCAACACTGGGCAACACTGTGCAACACTGGGCAACACTGGGCTTCCCTACTGGGCATCACTGGGCTTCCCTACTGGGCATTGTGAAGCCCACTGGTACCTTTGGTGTCCACTGCCTGGTGGTACCTTAAATGGTGAATTTGTCACCGTTCACCACCAGGCACTAGGCATCCCTACTGGGCACCAGGCACCACCAGGCAGTACCCGTACCCTGTCACGCACCAGGCACAAGACATCAGGTGACAGGCACAGCATATCCCTACCAGTTGCTGGCACTATGCAACAAGCAGCACCAAATACCACCAGGTGGCAGCAGGCACCACATGGCACCACCAGGCTTCCCTACCAGACATGAGTGTTGGGCAACAGGCACCACTGGCCACCAGTTGGCATCACCAAGCAGTGGGCACCACCAGGCACCAAGTTGGTTCTTAGTAGTGTCTTACATCACAGAGGAATATGCTCCCAAATTGTGTGCTTCTAGGTCATGCTTCATGCTTCCAGGGGTTGGACCTAGCTGGTCAATGTTAAGTTTAGGGACGAAAACTCGTTGCACCTTTTTCGCCTATCCTGATCCAACATACATGACACTGATACAACCACTGCCACAACTTGCAGGCCAAATGGGAGCCAAGGCAGTGAGGAGAGGTCAGTGAAGAAATATTTCTTACCTCATCCAGTCCTCACTGATCCCTAATAGGCCTACTCAGATCTATGGCATGCCAGCTATTTTGCTGGTGTAAATCTGTTAGGCAGAAGGGTGTGTGTGTCAAACACAAAATGGGGGCTCTGGATCTTGTGACGCTGTTGTCATCAAGACTCACCCCAATCTGCCCTCTGTGATCCCCAGCCAGACCTGATCTCTGCCCTGATCTACAAAATCATCTTCTGTGGCCACCTCATGTTCTCTGACGGCTAATCTGCTGCTCTCCACCGCTGGTACATGCTTATCAGCTGCCATCCTATCGGCAGTGAGCCATCTGATATTGGAGCAGCTCATGTGATAGTGGCCTATCCTCATATTGTAAGGTCAGGATTGGGTCACAAAACTCCATGCTCAAGGTTACATCACGCATTCCTTCTCAGTAGTGCGTTCCCTATTTACGTGAATCTAATTCCCACCTTTTCCAGCCGAATTTAGTCTCCAAAATCAAGGTGCGCGTTATATTCAATGGCACATTAGATTCAAGCAAATTCAGGTATTTTCATTATAAGTTTAGGTCAGTATTTAGTTTAACAGTTTACTGTATTGTAATTAAAATGTTACATACCCCCAAATCCAGAGTAACTGTGGGAGCACGTAAGAGACTTTACATGCACCCATAGTTACTGCACCACCTAGTGAAAACCTATGGGAAATTCATATTGGAATCAAGAGTAAGTTGTTCTTACACCGGAGCAAGGACTCCCCATCCTTACTCTGGATTTTGCCCATAAACCCACTGTTGGTATAAATTAGTGCAATTAGGTAAAAATCATAAAATAAACCCTTTACTGTATTATTAGTATCAAAAAATTCATTGTTATATGCAGTAAAATTAAATTTTGCATCTGCTTTGCATCTGTGCATTACAATTGCCAGTAAACATTTTTAAAATCTCAAGCCTTTTAAAATAGAGATGCACATTAGATTCGATGGCACATTAGGTTGGAGTAAATATGGTGTGCTTCCTTGAGAGGTATAGAAGAAAGGAAGTCTCAGCAGAGATCAATTGACCCCCAACACCAAGCAAAAAAAATGTTCTGCGAGGTGGGGAAATCCCACAAATGCAATATCCCTTTTAGAGAATTGTGCTGAAATGTAGTCTCGGGGAGATGAAAACTTCCATTTAAAAGCTGTAGGAAAATCCACTTTGTTGCACACACATTTTTCATTTGTGCCAAACGGTGGAGGAAGAAAAAGATAACAAATTACACCCCCTGATATATCAGAAGCCTTGCCTGTGCCTGAAACTCAAAATTACAGGCGACATTCATGAACTGTGTAAAAAAATAACAATCCTTAATAAATGTTGCTAATCTCTGTGAAATAATTTTTATTCCCAAAGTCCTACAAATGTTTTACATTAGCAGGATTTTTCCATTTTGTCTCAAATGTTCCTCGAGAAGAAACTGTGGGTCACGACCGTGAGTCCCAATAGTGGGACACAACAATGTCGTCCTAAAAAGTGGCTCTGGATGCTAAAATGTTTGAGGACCCTCACCCTAGAAAATGTTGATTTGCACAAAATTCATTCGAATTTTAAGACCGTGTTCCCTTCCCCTGTATATGCACATATCCTGAATATATTCTGATTTAAAGGAACATGATGCAAGTTTCTCTTTGTTTTTAATTCACTGGAATGGCCTCGAGTTACTTACACCCTCTAAGGTTTGGCTTATCCATAAATGGGATGCTGCTGTGATCCCATACAGAGATTTCTCATTAAGGGCAGGCAAGATACAATTTGTCCAGTGCTTTGCACGTGAAAAATGCTATGGAAATTATTGTTTTTGAGCATTTCTTCTCAAATCGTGTTGTAATGGAATAAAATAATGTATTTGTATCCTGCCTTGTTCCTGGAGGACTCAATGTGGCTCACAACAATCTACAGAAAATCCACTTAAAACATCATTAAAAACATCCAAGTAATAATGTCCTTCAAGTAAACAGAATGCCACCCTATTTAATATTCAACCGAAATCACATCAGCAGCTTAACTGGTTGGTGAATCACAGTAGCAGAGTCAAAACATTTATAAATCTACCATATAGATAAGGTATATGTGATCATCTTAATACAGAAGGACAAAAATGTGAGGTCAATTTGAAATGTGCTATAAAAGGAGTCCTGCTTGTGTTAGATAACAACATCATCCTGGAGTAATATTAGTTTTGAGTGCCGTGGGGGAAATAGTAATTTATAGAATCATGCGACCCAAAATGTAACTATCAACATTTTCTAAAACCTGCCCAGTAACGTATCCCAAATCCAGTTTAAATGCAGGACTGTCCATCCATCAGATTGGGTGGTCCATAACCCAATGACACAACACATACTTTGCATACAAATGTCCTAGATGCAACCTTTGGCATCTTCTTTAGAAGGACCTCAGCTCAGAGAGAGGGGAAAGATCTCGGATATCTTAAAAAGTAAGCCAGCAATGGTCGAGACTTTGGGACCATTTGTGCCAACCCAGTCTAAATTCTTAGGAATTTCCATTGGTCTTGTATCAACCTAAGGCTGCAACCCTAAGGACACTTTCCTGGGAGTAAGATCCATTGAACACAATGGGGCTTACTTCTGAGTAGACATGGTTAGGATTGTGCTCTATGGGCACAATCCAGAGTAACTACTGGAGCACGTAAGAGACATTACGTGCACCCGTAGTTACTGCACCACCTAGTGAAAACCTATGGGAAATTCATATTGCAATCCAGAGTAACTTGTTCTTACTCCAGAGCAAGGACTCCCTGTAGTTACTCTGGATTTCACCCTAAGTCACCCAAGAGATAAATAAGTTCTTATGAACTCACTCACCCTAATTATATGATTTTTCCCCACTATGTATGGAACATTTAGATTTCTACACCACTCACCTAATCTCTCTCTCTCTCTCTCTCTCTCTGTCTCTCTCTCTCTCTCTCTCTCTCTCTCTCTCTGTCTCTCTCTCTCTCTCTCTCTCTCTCTCACACACACACACACACACACATACTCCTGCTGTCTAACAGACATTACCATAGTATTTTTCAGAGAGATTCAATTTTTGGATTGAACATAAACCTACATGGATTTTTTTTTTAAACAGAGAGGATTAGCCATAGCTATTCCTGCCCTTTAAGCTGCTGGCCACTTTTTTTAATTCCAAAGCACCCTGCAAAAGATACATGCACCCTGCAATACATGATGTGCTTGTTATTATCACATCACATCGCTTGATTACCTCTCCCACCCTCAACGTATATTCCCGTCCCTCCCTTCCTCCATTTGAATACATTCATCAGATGAAAGTGATGCCAAAGGAGAGGAAAACAGGAAAAAAGAATTCTTTCTGAAAGCAGGTACTGCTGTAAACAAATGACATGATGCATCATCGGTATGCCCAATGACACAGACATACAACTGAGACAGCGGAAGGTAGAGTTGGCAAACAGCAGGCAGGTTGGGGGTGGCATTTACCTGGATTTTCTTGGGTTCCTCTGCAGTGCACTGTCTCCAACTCTTTTTTTCCTCCTTTTTTTCTATCCGTCCATCCTCGAGAAGATGTCAGCGGTGCCGTGGCTTCGGTGGTATGGTGGATGCCAGCTGGTTCAAGTGTGGTGTGTGTGAGCAGGCTCTGGCTTCTGACAGCACCGCTGCTGCTGTTCCTGGTACTAATGATGTTAAGGAGGAGGAGGAGTACCAAGTGGAGAGGGGAAGAGGAGGATGCCAAGGCTGGTGCTGATGCTGTTGCTATAGCTACAGAACTCGGCAGCACTACACAGTGCAACAGCTGCTAGAACTCCTGGTTCTTTCCCCGGCAAGACCCCAGGATGGAAGTCACTGGAACGCACTGAACCGCCCTGACTTACGGGGAGCACTCCTTGCCAAGTCAGCCAGGCACTGATGGAATCCTATGAATCCAGAAAATACAAGGACCGAAAGAAACAGGAGAACAGCATGCTGAGGTCGGAACAGAGAGAACCTCCAGAAACAGCTTTGGAAATGCCAAGTCCAATACCGTTGTGTTTCCTTGAGAAGAAATCATAGAATCATGGAGTTGGAAGGGACCCAGTGGAGCATCTAGACCAGCGTTTCTCAAAGTGGGGGTCGGGACCCCTTTGGGCGTCGCCTAGAGCTTTCCTGGGGGTCACCTAAAGACCCCTGGTGCAGGGGGCCAGGTCAGGCTTGCCCGACCTCTGGCTGTAGCTGCACGCACACTGAGGCTGACTGACAGCCTCAGGGCCCAATCCTATGCATGCCTACTCTGAAATAAATCCCATTATACTCAGGGGGCCTTTACTCCCATGCAAATGTGGATAGGATTGCAGCCTCAGGGGCCAATCCCATGCATGCCTACTCTGAAATAAATCCCATTATAGTCAGGGGCCTTTACTCCCATGCAAATGTGGATAGGATTGCAGCTTCAGGGCCCAATCCTCTGCATGCCTACTCTGAAATAAATCCCATTGTGTTCCATGCATGCATAGAACACACATTTCATTTGTAACAATGAAAATACATCCTGCATATCAGATATTTACATTACAATTCATAACAGTAGCAAAATTACAGTTATAAAGTAGCAACAAAAATAATTTTATGGTTGGGGGTCCCCACAACATGAGCAACTTATAAAGGGGTCACGGCATTAAAAAGATTGAGAACCACTGATCTAGACCAACCCCCTCCCTGTAGCAGGAAATCCTCACCTTATGGGAACCCAGGTCTCGAACCCTGGCCTGTTGGTTAACAGGCACAGTGACCACTTGCACCACCAGAGAAGAACACCAGGACCAGAACAGAGACAGCACATGCATAACTAGTGGAGAGCCACATCAAAGAGGACAAGAACGGGTACAACACTGACATCCACAAGGCCAAAACAGCTACTCTGGACATGGACAGTCTCACCTTTGCAAGTTATGTTTCCGCCGACACATAAGGAACAGTGTGAAACCAGATAGGAAATCTCCATTGAGAACCACACTTGTGCCAAAATAGCATATTTACTCATATCTAACACTCACCTTTTGGAGGCAATTTTAGACTCCAAAATCAGAGTGTGCATTAGATTCAATGGTGCATTAGATTTGAGTAAATGTGGTATTTTGATTATTAGTATACATCAATATATAGTTTAACAATTTACTACATTGGAACGAAAAATATCATATAAAACTATTGTAGAAAAATATAGTAGAAAAATATTATATATTACCCCAAAAAAATATAAACCCGTTTGTTGTATAAAATAATATAAACCCGTTTGTTGTATAAAATGAGGTAAAAATCATAAGTTCATTATTATATTATTATTATCATATAAGTCATATGATAATTATATAAGTTCATTATTATATTATTATTATCATATAAGTCATATTATATTATTATTATTATCATTTAAGTCATTAAAATTAAATTTTGCACCTGCTTTACAACTTTAAAATTAAATTTTTGCACCTGCACATTACAAATGCCAATAAACATCTTTATAATCTCAAGCCTTTTAAAAATAGGGGTGCACATTAGAATGGATGGCGCATTTGATCTGGGTAAATATAGATATATATTCATTAAAGTTTTGGTTTAGTCCATGTTATGCAGTGAGACTGAGGGGCAAGCTTGGGTAGTGGTTAGAGCATCAACCTAAGAGTAGGCAATTGAGAATTTGTCTTGGGTACAAAGCTAGGAAACTCATTGGGAGACCTTGCGTCAGCTGCTGTCTCTCAGCTCCATGTAGAAGGTTTTAGGGAAACAGAGATCCAATGTGCCTGATAGGGCCAGTGGCATAGCTAGAGGGGGACAAATACTAGGTTTTGCAGAGAGCCTCACCGCAGCATGAAAAGGTCCTTCCCTTTCTCTTTAGAGCCATTCCTGGCTGCTAGATCAAAATGGAAACAAAAGTCTCTACCTTGTTCTAGCGCCCGGAATGGCTTCAAAGGGGAAGAGAAAGGGCCGCTTGCACACTGCGGTGAGGCTCCCTGCAAAACTTAGTGCTTTGCAGCCATCTAGTTCTATTAGCATCCAGCACAGGAAGAGAGGCTGCTCAAGGTCTCCCCAAGGAAAGGGGAAACTTCTCCCGAAGAAAAAGAGATGCCACCAATTGTAAGCCCCAACAGTTACTATGGAGTTACTCAGGTGTGTGTCACCAAAATTGCTAGCACAAATCCAAGAAGCCCTGTGTTGGGAAATCAGGTCTGGGAAGGGGGATAGGACACCTGCCATCATACCTGTTCGCCTCCTGGGCTTGATCTTACCTCTCTCAGTCTTCACCTTCCTCCTCTTAGAGCACAATCCTAACCATGTCTACTCAAAAGTAAGCCCCATTGTGTTCAATGGATCTTACTCCCAGGAAAGAGTTTTTAGGATTGCAGCCTTAGGCTCTTTTGTGCCACTAATTTCTCCTACCATGTTGCTAACATCACTTCTGACACCATGTTGACGGCAGCCCAGCATTAATGCTGCCTGTACAATTGCCAGGTTCTTCACCTCCCAGTCTCCAAGGATTTGTCAAAAATAATTGGCAGAGGCTCTGCAAAGTACACCCTGAAGTTTCACAAATTACACATGAAAGTTTCTTTAGTGCTCCGGGATGCAGTTCCTCCACAGGACGTGAGTTTATTTAAGGCAGTGAAGAGGTTCTTCTTGAGTTCCCTGTCAGTCTTAATATGCAGAACCCTGCCGTTCATGTTTTCCTTACTCTGTGAGATGTCCCCATCCCTCCATATTGGCTAATGATCCAGCATCACAATCTTCCTTCCAACAGAAAATAGATGCATAGCAGCTCCACCTTCTCTTTGCCACCAAACACTAGTTGGACATCCTTATCAAGCATTAATCTGTTCCTTGCTTTACATGTCTGGGCCACCTGTCCGTACCTACCTGTGGTGATCAGATTAGTCCATCTTCCATTTCTTATAACTGTCTCTTTTATTCTTCATCTTACCAGTCAGATCCTTGTGCAGCCCCCTAGGAAAGTGTCTTCCCCTTTTCTTTCTCATCCATCTCGGCTCCCATCTTTTTCATTATTACTGTATTTACTCGAATGTAATGCTCATCTTTTTCAACCAAATTGAGTCTCCAAAATCAGGATGTGCATTAGATTTGATGGTTAATTAGATTCGAGTAAATGTGGTATTTTAATTATAAGTATGGGGTGTGCATTAGATTCAATGGCGAATTGGATTCGAGTAAATACAGTCTTTCATCTGCCCATTGGATCCCACATATCATATCCCACAAGTTCCACATATCATATCCCACAAGATATGATATATCATATAAGTTCCTCTGGTTAGGCTGACACAAGTCCCATGCTGGCCTGTGGATTTTGCAAAAGTGCCATAAGTTTTTCGGCCCTAATTGATTGGGATCATGCCCTGAGCTTACAAAACTCAACCTTCTTGAAATCCAAAGTACAGTTTTCACCACATCATCCCTTTATTTCCATTTATTTCCATAACCCTCCCAGCCAGCCTGCCATCTCCAGGGTCCTTACCTTTGACATATCCCTGGGCCCTTCCATGTTCAAAGGGATCCCGGCTCAGTAGAAAAGCAATTCATGGCTTGCAGTTAAAACTAAAATAATCATCTGAAGAATCCTGAACCTGAATTCAGGAAACATGGCTGCCAGTTACACAAGGTAAGATTTGTTCATTAGTTTGATTAAGTATCATAATGGTCATTAGTTTGATTAGGTATCATAACTGGCAACTTTTAAAACCCTCCAGCAAATGAAAATTCTGCATGTTCTCCAGATAATACATTTTGAAAATTAATTAAGGCCAGCAGAGGAGAAAACTGCAGATATCAACAAGAGTATATGAACCTAAAGATCTGCCAAAAAACCCATATATTTTTATTCTCAAAGCCCAAAAGCATAGCTTGCATATTGCACTGCTAAACATTGATATTTGGCTAGTTTTCCTAGACATTTGTGATGACTGTGGGGCAAAAAGAAGTTTGAAATCAAGTGTTGTTGATGGTCCCAGAGAAGAATGCTTTTCCTGGGGAGAGGGTCATCATTGGCATCCTCCAGTCTGGAAAGACTCTGGTATCGTGCTCTGATTGGAGGTCCTGAAACAACATCTAGTGTGGCTAAAGAGGCCAATGTGAGAGTGTCCATCCCTTCCACACTGAGGACAAATAAATTCCGTCCCCTGCCCAGGCCCAGGTTTCGCTGCTTTCGGGTCTGTCGCTTTGCTTCAGCCTGCCGAACAACTGTCTCTTCCAGTTGGAGAAGGCCATGCTGGGTCTTTTGCCTCCACGCTGAACGGTCAGAGGTCAAGTTTTCCCAGCTGTTGATGTCCATTCCCAAGGCCTTTAGATCCCTCTTGCAGATGTCCTTGTATCGCAGCTGTGGTCTCCTTCTTGGGCGCTTTCCCTGCACTAATTCTCCATATAGGAGATCTTTTGGAATCCGACCACCAGCCATTCTCACGACATGCCCAAGCCAGCGTAGACGCCGCTGTTTCAGAAGTGTGAACATGCTAGAGAGGGTCAAGTTAGATTGTAATGCAGGAGCTCTTGATATGTGCGGAATTCCTACAACCCTATCTTAATGGATAATTACAATATACAATCTTTTCAATAGTAATTGGTGTACTGGTGCTGTGATATTCTGTTGCACGTGTTGGAGCCAAAGATGCAGACAACCAGAAGTTTCACATACCTGCCAATGATACACCCTGGACAAAATCCACAGTAACTACGGGGAGTCCTTGCTCCGGTGTAAGAACAACTTACTCTGGATTCCAATATGAATTTCCCATAGGTTTTCACTAGGTGGTGCAGTAACTACGGGTGCACATAAAGTCTCTTATGTGCTCCCGTAGTTACTCTGGATTTGGGGGCCAGCCAACTAGCAGCTTACATGCTGGAATTCTAGCCCCATTTTCCCATCCAGATTTGCCCCCTGCATCTCCTTGGACATGCTCAAAAAATTGCTGGTGCAAGTCCACAGAGAGCCATTGATAGGCAGGCTGCTTACACAGAAGGCAGTAAAATATATTTTTACTCACCTCTCCTGAGCCATCTGGTTGCTCCCCTATGTTGTGTGCAGTGCATAATGCAAAGCAGTTTGGGCTCCGAATAACTCTCTCTCTCTCTCTCACACACACACACACACACACACACACACACAAACACACACATGAAAAAACAGCTACTGATGTGCCTGATTTGGATTATGGTCTTGGTGCAAAGGAAGGAAGGTCCAACCATGACCTTATATTGCAATTCTCTACCGCAAACACATACCTCCTGAAAGCTGCTATTTATTATGGTGGGAAAAATTTGCAATCACAATATTTGTGCCCATTTTTTTCCCCACTTCACAGCCCATAGAAAGTTTGGAGAACAATTTAGATTGAAGCTGTGGCAGGGGAAAAAAAATATCACCATCTTTTCTTTTGCTCTGTGATCTGAATCCAAATATCTCCCCCACATACTGCAGTTCAGCTATATGACTTCCATTTCATTCTATAGCTTTCGGAATGGCACATTTCATCTTGTAACAGGAACATAGGGAAAAAGTGCATGATTAAAAAGATGGGACCATATTTGTAGGGTTTTTACTAAAGTTTTGAAACTGAAAATTTGAGGTTAGAGTGGAATTTTGAAATACAAACTGTATATACTGCTGTGAAGGAAAAGACAAGACATATAGCACAATTTCTACTCAGGAGCAAGACCTGTTCATTTCTGTGGGACTAACCCCCAAATCCAGAATAACTATGGGAGCATGGAAGAGACTTTATGTGCACCCATAGTTACTGCACCACCTTGTGAAAATCTATGGGAAATTCATATTGGAGTCCAGAGTAACATGTTCTTACACTGGAGCAAGGACTCCCCATAGTTACTCTGGATTTTGCCCTAAGGCTGCAATCCTAAAGACACTTACCTGAGATTAAGTCCCATTGAAAATAATGTGGCTTACTTTTGAGTAGACATGGTTAGGATTGTGTAGGATAGGATTTAATCCCACGAAAGTGTGTCTAGTTTTGCAGCATGAGAGCTCAATCCTGAGCTCTTCAGCTCCAGTGAGTTGAGTGTACCAATAGTGTTGGGTGTTGTAAACATGACATACAGCTCAAGTAGAGTAAAGTAGGCTGCAGGAGTACACATTTTGGCACCGCTGCTCCTCTGAGCATCGGGCAGCTTAGGATCGGACTATCAGATCAGAAAGTGAAAGATCATTGCAAAGTTAACTTGCAGAATTAACTGGCTACATTATATTCTTCTGTGGTTTGATCGCTGTGTGCCTTAGAAATAGAGTGGGTGCTTAAGAGCATCTTTCGCCATCTGAATTATGGCATTGCGGGGAAAACATTTTCTGATGCCTTTCTAAATTATTACTTATTTGTCAAGCTTTAGCAAATATACATTTAAATTGGCTAAGCAGACAGATGGGGCTGTTTGTTTAAGAGTTTGTTTTCCCGGGTGGTTCTTAACTGCTTTTGAGTTGACAATGCAAAAGTACCAGTTACACTATATAATTAAATTGTTCTTCCCACCAGTGCAAGTTTGCAGACAAAGCTTTGGACAGCAATTTGCATCACTAAATTCCCAGCATCCTAATCCTTGAGGATTATCACTGAGGAGTAAGTGCACTGCAGTCAATGGAACAACCTGCCATACATATAACCGGTTCCAGACCACAGCTCTGTCTACATCAGGTTCACCTGTGCATATAAGGATGCAATCCAAACCACTGGTTAGGCTGGTATAAGTCCTGGCACAAGTCCCATGCTGGCCTGGGGGTTTACCAAAAGTCCCATAAGGCACCTCTGTGCCATTCTTGGGGGGTTAAGGCCAGTTCACCAATATGTGCCAGTCTCTCCACACAGCGGCATACCTAGGACATTTGGCACCTGGGGGCCCACAAAGACACTCCCATACATAAAAATTATTTAATTAATTTAATTAATACAATTAATTAGATATTCATTAACATTTTCATATATATATTTAAAAAAATCAACTTCTGTTTTATTCGTTTTTGTAGGGGGTGAGGCTGCCTTCTGGTGCACTTGTTGAGCTCCACTTTCACTGGATTGGGACCATGCTGGTAGCTTTACATTCCTCTGTGCCTGACCTAAACATAACCCAAGGTACGTTCACTTACTCACGAGTAAACACAGCTGTGTAGCTCAGTTCCACTTTCCATAGCACTCAATACAATTATTAGGGATGTCCTGGTAATTGTCCAGATAATTTCCTCCCAGTTCCCATGGTGGCACGGGGAGGCTGGCAAATGTCTGTGCACCAGCCTAACCCCCTTCCTTATGGCACTTTTGTGACACCCCCCTAGACTTGTGCCAGATTTGTACCAGCTTAAACCAGGGGTTCGGATTGCACTGTGAGTCACTCGAAGACAGCTTGATATATATTAGAAAAGAGAAGAGGTGGATGTGACCTGCCATTTGGAAAACTTGTTTATTCTGAATGGAGGGCAACAGTGAGTCAGCTTGAATTATGACTACACATAACTCTGTTAGAAGCACAAGGCCCACAATTATCACACAACAACTTCATCGTAGGAAGCCTTTGTCAAAGCATAATTCTCCGCAGGGATTTTTTTTCCCAGGTTCTAAAAGCAGTGGGAAGAAAATACTATGCTATTGTCTCCCATATGAGCTGACTATTAGTAGGACTTCTGAAACTGGCAAGAAGAGAACTCTAAGGCTGAAATTCTAACCTCCAGTTAGGCCAGCCTAAGTCCCAGCCTAAGTCCTATGCTGACCTGGAGATGTCACAAAGTCATGCCTGCACCACTTTTGGGGAAAGGTTAGGCCGGTGCACAGAAAAGCGCTTGCCTCCTTACATCACCACACCAACAGACCATTTGCAGCCCACCAGTGTACTCAGGGTGACAATATAGAATGGAGGTCAGAGTGTCTCTACCTTTCAGCATTGCATAGAAGAGGGAATTGAGGCAGGTTTAGCTCAACATAGAAGGGTTTAAAAAGCAGCACCTGCTTAAATTCCCTCTTAAATTACCTCCGCAATGGTTGAAAATGGCAGTTGCCCTAGAATCAGAGCCATCAAACCTGGAAGAGTTATGGGTTTCCTAGAGAAACTCCTAAAGAAGTTTCCTACCTGCTGTGCTCCAAAGTTTTGTGGCCCTTTCATGGCACCCCAGTGTGTCATGGCACAGCACTTGAAAATTGCTGCTCTGTAAGATACTGAGGTTGGTATGGTACGGTATGAACACATGCAGTGTTTCTTCTCTCACAGCTGAAGGTATTTGGATGTGGTTTCCAGTTACACCTTTTGCAACACATGAATGCAAATTATTTGATTTTCTTTGTAAACAGCTTTGAGAATTTTTTTATACAAGACATTGTTGCTGATTGATTGATTGATTGATTGATTGATTGATTGATTGATGCAAAGCAAGGCAGTTCTATAATGTTTGAATTCAGGTGTCCCTTATTATCCACTAGGGTTCCATTCTAGAATCTCCCATGGATTAAAAAGAAATCCATGTTTAAACAATAGAAAAGCAGGTTCGAAAACCAGACACAGAACATCTGGTGATGACCTTCTTAGGATACAAAGCCACCATGCGCCCTCAGACCATTTATTAATGAAGCCAAATTTTGTGCACTGTTTGGTAGCAACTTGTCAAAGAGATGTTCCTTCCCCACAATACTGCCACAGATGCTGTTCACAGATGCCTGGATTCATAGGAAATTGGAAGTACCAGATTCCTGGGAGAATCTGAAAAAGAGTATGGGAAAGCAGGGAGTATGTAAATCCCCTACAAACCTTGGTTTGCAAAGTGCTCACCATTGTGGCTGATCTTTCTAGTTCTCATCTCTTCATTTGCGCAAGCCGACCCACAGCCATTTCTAATCCAGCTTTTCCACATTTCCAGCTTTTCCACATTTCTCCCTGTATATCCATCGCTGTTATTCCATCTTGACCTCCCAGGAAATCCAGAATTTTCCATATGAGCTATTTCAGCAAAGTTGTGCTTTTGCCCTCCCATCCTCCTGAGTCACACCAGGTCCTCATCACTGATCTTCTGTCCATGGAGCTGGTGGGTTTCTGCACACATGATCAATCCAACCCCCATAGTGTCTTACAGCCTGGCCAGTATCTCACAAAGACATCACAGGTGTAAAATATGCTCGGAGGCAGCCAAACTTTACCAGACAGAGAGGAGACTCACTCAGCCATTCCGTTGGGTGGAAAAAAAGACACGAGTCAGCAGAACCCCCTTGCAAACAGTCTTGTGTACTGATTTCTGCATTGCCTTGGCTGGCAGCGGAGATCGATTCCAATCAAGTTACTCTTTTGGCGAGAAGAACAAGGCTTTGTTTACATGCAAAGCAGTATGTTTTAAACTAAATGAGGATTTTTGTCCTGCCAGCATTGGCAGTCCTTGTTTAAATCCCCAGGGTTGGCAAATTGGGTGCAAGTCTGGATAAGGACATGAGAATTAACTTCCTAGATCACCAAAATTCACCAAATTTTGCATTTTGTTTCCAGCAGTGGCCAGCTAGATAGTTTTTGAAGTTGTACTAATAGGAGAGAAAGGCACATGCCATCCTTTGTCACTGTCCCCAATAGTTGGTACAGCATATACAAGCCCAATCTTTTATACTGTATATAGATTTTTTTATACATGGATTTGACTCAACACAAATGGGCACTACCAACCACAGTTTTAAACTACTATTTTTCTACTATTATAGAGTGGCAGTCGTGCAAGCAATCATTCCATTTTTCAGCTGAGCAAAGCAAAGGCAGGGGGTCCTTGGCATTTCTAATTGCTACAACAGGAAGAAAAGCTGTTTTAAAACAACTGTAAAGTTACGGTACATACTTTTAATTTTTTTGCTTTTATTTGTTGGTATCAGAATCAAATCCCGGCAGATATTGAGGCACAACTTGATTCCATCAGGAGCAATGGAGGAGCAAGAAATCTGGGAACGGGTCATATTAAATCTATTTTTCCACTGATTTTTTTAATCCACTGATTTTTTTTTTAAATCCATGAGTGGTTCCAGAATAAAACCCTAGTGGATAAATAGGAACACCTGGAGAAGCATCCAAGCCTATATAACCACCCTATATTCAAACATATATGTCCAATCCTTTTCTTTATTTAGAGCTGTCTAAGGTAGTATCGAAGCTCATTGTTTGTATCCAAGTTAGTATTGAAGCTGGGTGTATTTATTTAGAGCTGTCTAAGCTGGGTGCTTGTGGCTGTGGGTGGCACAAGAGGTTAAGACGCTGTGCCTGTTAACCAACAGGCCAAGGTTTGAGACCCGGGTCGGCCCCACAAGACAGGGTGAGCTCCTGTCCTTAGCCCAGCTCTGCGACGCCAGCTGGATCCAATCGTATTGGCTCTGCCTTTCCATTGGAGTAATTCAGTGGCATGGAGAGGGGGGATCTGCTGCTTGGGTAACAGCCTATCCTCCATAACAATCCAACCAGGCTTTCGTGCTTCACATGCAGTGTATGCAGCGCAAAGCACGATACCATAGTCTCTCAAGACTGATGGAGGCCTGCTAAGCTGGGTGTTAATTTGTCCAGTGAAGACCCTCATAATTTTTGGGCTCTCCAATGATAACTGGGCTCTGTCTGGCTCCCTGCCCCAACCTGGAATGGAGTCGGGGGGAGGAATCCATGCATTCCTCCCTCTGACACTGGCTGCTCCACCCCCTCTAGCTACACCACCACACTCAATAACAGACCTAAGAAGGACATCAGGATTCAAACTGGCTACAGAGAACGTCATCATGCCCAGTTCCATTTAACATAATAAGAAACACATACAGAGCATATAAGTTTGAAATCTTATACCCTGGAAAGGGAGTTGAATAGGGTTTAGGATTGTGTTTGTGCTGTTTGTGCTCCAAAACACAAGCAGATTAGTCATTCGAGCGATGAAATCGTTGCACGGTTGTTAACTTGCTTAACTTTACATGGACCTGCATGTCAGGCATTAAATATTAAGCAAACCCTTGGGCTGCTCTCCGGTGTACAGCAGGAACGACAAGCTTCACAGTACTGAATCTGTGTACATGACAAGAGAGAAGTGAGACCTCTACGGAAAACCCAAGTATTATAAAAAATGCTAAGAATGTTTGCATCACGGGATGGGAAGCAGAGAAATTTTTTATTTAGAAGAGAGATTAATGGCAGGTGGAAATCTTTATAAGGATGCTCGGTGGTAATAGGGTGGGAAGAGAGAGACTTTTTTCCCAGTTTCGCTCCCACTGCCTGGAATGGTTCCAAAGGGGTGAGGTGGCTCCCTCCAAGTCTGACTGCTCAGCCCTCCTAGTTATACCAGCAGTAGTGGCAACTGGCTTGGATGGCCAAGAGGGGATCAGAAAAATTTATAGACAGGTCTACCCATGCCTATCAAGTCATGATGGCTATAAGAAATCTCTCAGAACATTTACAGCATGCCATAGACCGCAAGTTACTGTGGACAATGGGCACAATCCAGAGTAATTACGGGAGCACTAAAGAGACATTATGTGCACCTGTAGTTACTGCGCCACCTAGTGAAAACCTATGGGAAATTCATATTGCAATCCAGAGTAACTTGTCTTACTCCGGAGCAAGGACTTCCTGTAGTTACTCTGGATTTCACACAATATTGGGTGGCTAGTGACTGGAAGTTTTTGGCTAGCATCAGGCTGCTATGAAAAATAATTGTGGTTGTCTGTTCAGCTGACAGAGTTGGTTGGTTGGATATGATGAATCACTGGCCAGAAGCAGAAAAGATCTTCATATGTTATTAAGAATATATATAACATAAGCCAAGGAAGTGGTAAAGAATTTCATTTTCTCTGTAAGTTGCTTTGTGAACTTTTTGTTGAAAAGCAGTATATAAATACTGTTGATTGATTGATTGATTGATTGATTGATTGATTGATTGATTGATTGATTGGCTGGCCTTCTACGCTTTCCTAGAGATTTCTCATTCGGTAGATTTTCTATCTACCCCAACTTGTTCTAGAACAGGGATGGGAGAACATTGTAATAAGAGGGCAACATCATTTCTCCGACACTATGTTGGGGGCCAGGAATAATTAATTTACATTTCAAATTTGAATAAATTAACATGAATGAATACATTAGAGATGAAATGTCTAGGAATATTAGTTTTAGTTGGCTTATATATAAAACAAGTGAGAACTAAGGGCCAAATTGTGGGTCTCCAAGGTCCCCTGACTAGGGTTTGTCCACCCCTATCTCTACGTGTACCATCATGTCTGCATTCAGACATTCAGCATCAGTGAGCAGCATGTGGGGATGTTAACAGGTGTGTATTTAACGTCAATGAGGAATTATGAGAGGAAAAGGTCTTTAAGATTAAATCTTGTCCCCTGTCCATATGTTTGCATGGAACACATTAAAAGCTATTATTTGACACAGCCATATGTTTAGTGTTCAATATAGTCCTGGTTCATTCCTCAACTATCTGCTCCAAGCCGCAATTAATGAGCAATATGGCTAATGGAGAGAATAATTGTGAATGCAAGAAGCCCTAATTGAAAATGAATCAAAATGGAGAATCCCTCCTTTTTAGGAAATGCCCTTTCCATAAGTGCCATGCATCAAACACAAAGTGGGTAAAACTAGAGTCACATATGTGCAGCGTCCACCTCAATTCCAGGATAATTCCCTGTAAGAAAACTTAACATCATGCAAACCTCATCTCTGAAAGGTCACTGACTCGCTCACTGACTCATCAACCCCCAGCCAAAACCACTGGACCAAGAAGTGTGAAATTTGGGGAGGGTGTTCCATCTGTGATGGCGGCACCCACTCAGAACCAGTTTGGGGAAATTCTAACTGGAAGGGGTAAAAGGGGTGTAATGCGTTTTTGTCCCTATACTTAACGTTAAAGAATCCCTGACGGATCAACGCCTTGCCCAAACACCTGGTCCTAGAAGAATAAAATTTGGGGAGGGTGTTTCTTATAAGAAAGAATCCAATCCAAAGGTTTAAGAGAGAGTGAAGTTATAAGTTAAGTTAGTTAAGTTGTGAGAGAGGGGGTAGTGCACTGGGAGATGGTGCACAGGGGGGAGATGGTGCACGGGGGGGAATGGTGCATGGAGAAGGTGCACAGAGGGATGGTGCATGAGGATTGTACACTTGCGCAGTGGGTAAATTTCGCTAGTGTCAGATATAGTGTCAAGAAACCAAGACAGAACCCATATGGGTTCTGAGCTGTCTGTGACAGATTAGGAGAGAGATCTAGGTCACAGATCTAGGTGAATGGCTCACAGACAATGAAGGAATTTGGAAGTTCATTTTTATATTTAGCAGAGTTTTAAGACTTCAAAAAGGCTCTCCTTTTCTACGCTGACTGGTTTCTACTGCTTCTATATTGTGTGTGTGTACTGCTTGTATATAGGTGCACTCAAAAAATGAATAAACAAATTGAGGCTGAGGCTGGAGTAAATATTACGAAGCTCATCTTGTAGCCCCCCTAAAGCTTGTAGAGTGGTGTAACTGCACCTCCTGCACCCCCCTTAGCTATGACACTGGTCACAGTGTTTGCATTATTTTTACTCTTTCTGTAGAAATTGATTAAATAAAAAGCCCAGTTTCTAATCCTTCAGTTTTCCATGATCTATTTTTTTTTATTTGAGAAAACTTACCTATTTTGGGATGCTTTGCAAAACATAAAGTTGGGCAGTCAAGTATCTGGCAGTGTTCAGACCAGAGGTGGGCTCCAGCAGGTTCTCACCTATTCTATAGAACCTGTTGTTATAGGATCTATGGGCACAATCCAGAGCAAGTTCAGCCTGCTCTGCCCTAACTGCTCTCTCCTAACTATTCTGTATCCAGAGCAGAAAGTTATGCTGCATCCAGAGAGTCAGGAAGCCTGGGCTGCCCTAACTATTCCGTAGCATGCTAAGTGACACATGGGGATGATTTGCTCCTGAGGAGACTTGCCTGTTTTGGCTTCAGAGGAGACTGTGCAGGTGTCAGAGTTGGTGCAGTACTCTTCTGAAACCATTTGGCTGCCGCTCCACCTCCTGAGTGAGGCCGAATGGCCATGTAGAGGCGGACTTCCTGCACTCTAAGAAAGTCTCCTCTGAAGCTGTTCGGCATGCTCAATGTGTTTTGGTGTAGTGCACCTCAGCTGGCCATTCGGGCCAGCTCCGAGGACGAGTGGCAGCTTCTGGCTGCTGCTCCATCTTGGAGCACACACCCATTCAGGATGAATGGGTGTGGGGACGCCTGGGGCTTGCCAAAGGACTGTCAAACTCCTCCGGTGCATCACCCTATATGGAGTGCGTCACCTAATGCGGCCAGCACCAGCTGCATCAATCTGGTGACGCCACTGGGTGCCTGCCTTATAAGGAGTCCCTGATGAGATGCCAGTACATTCTGCAGTGAATACAAGGGGCTTCTTGGAGTGGCCTGCTGTATCCTGAGGTTTGTGGGCAGCCGTAGTTTGTTCCATATCCTGAGGTTGAGAGGCAGGGGTTGCAGCTAGGCTGGCCAAGAACTCAGATTTTTGGTCAACACTGCCAATCTTACTCGGGCCTTATCATGGACCCCTATGGGTCTACTCATTACTATACCTGCTCCTGAGGTGGTATATCTCTGAGGAGCTGGGAGAGGGCATTTCTGCCTTGGAAACAGGCTCTGGATACAGAGTAACTGCTCTGCCCTAGGCAATGCTAAAGATGCCCTCAACATCCCTCTCCTGAGCTGTCTAGGTTGCCCCACTTAGGACAGAGCAGGTCCACCTCTCTTAGGGCACCCTATGTTGCCTTGCTCTGCCCTAAGCCTTTTCCAGAGTAACTGGGGTGGAACATCTTGTGATACTTATGCTATGATAGATAGGGCAACCCAAGGACTCTTATGTGGACAGATTAGTTGCTCTGGATTGTGCTGTTCGTTTTGACAAGACGTGGGCTGCAATCCTAAAGACACTTTTCTGGGAGTAAGACCTATTGAACACAATGGGGCTTACTTTTGAATAGACATGGTTAGGATTCTGCTCATGATTAGGATTGCGCTAAAACCTTCCTGTGCTTGATATAAATACTTTCATATTTTGTTATAGAGTTTGAACGTTTATGCTTGCTCAGTTGTGAAGGGGGTAAAAACTGGAAAGAAACCCACAAAATAGAACGTATTTTCATAATACAACAAGGCAGGAACCCCAGGAGAAAAAGATAATGAATGGAAATGAATGTCTGCACCTGAATCTCCAACATCAGCTTGAATATAAAAATCTGGGTAAGGTGAGTTTTGGAATGTCAAAACAGAAGTGATGCCGCAGGGGATTTTAGCACAATGACAGAGGCCTCTACGGTTACAACAATAAGATACTGAAACTTAAAATAGCAATTTGAAATGGTGAACAGGTGAATTTGATAGTGAACAGAATACCAGGACTCAACTGGTATTAACTAGTTGCAGTCCACCAAATATAATGCAGCTCAGCCAGCCATTTATTGTTTCTGGGCTCACCACTTGCTTGACCCGTCCCCCCCCCCCCCATTGTATCACTAGGGAATTTCACTAGGAGCACAATCCTAACCATGTCTACTCAAAAGTAAGCCCCATTGTGTTCAATGGGTCTTACTCCCAGGAAAGTGTCTTTAGGATTGCAGCCCTAGTTACATTACTAGTGGCCAAAATTTTTGGAAACCTTTTGGAAAACTGGTGTGTATGAATAGTACCATTGCATTTTATATCAATATTTTCATCAAGATTGTAATGAAATAAACATTACATTGATTATAGACAATTAGCCAGAAAACTTAATTGCCTAATGGATTAAAAAGTGGATATCTATAACTCAAATCTGACCAGTGATATTGATAATCTTGAGAGAGAATGAGGTGTTATTAGGAAACAACAGGGAACAATAAGGTGTTAGTGTGAGTGAATTCTCCATCTATCAGAGCAAATGCTACAACTTTTTTTTTCAGTCGTGTATCATCAAGTTGACCACTGATTTATTGTTATTTACTAATTTGTTGGGTTACCTGTATGGATCTATGAGACAGACAGACAGACAGACAGACAGACAGATAGATAGATAGATAGATAGATAGATAGATAGATAGATAGATAGATAGATAATGATGCAACACCAACTGTAGTGATACCTCTGCATTTAGGCTGTGCACATGATATTGTAATTCATTCTGCAAGGTCTGGTATATGCCATCATGGTGGTGATGCAATTAGCCCTTGCACCGGACGATGCAAACCCTAGTGATGCATCTTTGTGATATCTTTGTGATGCAAACCCTAGTGATGCATCAGTGATATCTTTGTGATTGCAGGATCTTGGCTATATCCTGAAATATAGAATATAACCTGTCTAGCATATTTGCTTAGGTCTCATTGAAAAAATGTCCTGATAATGAGAACGAAACAGCTGGCTGGTAAAGAGCAAGTTTTCTACGGAGTAACAAGGGCCCGGCACTTGCTACTTCTCACAGCTTGTAACTCAGCCAATGTGTTACAAGCAACTAGTGGGAGCAGTTGCTCCAGGGCGCAGGGTCAACACACATCTTGAGGAGATGTGCAAATTGCACTTAGTCCTGGAGCTTGCAAAATAAGCACCCAACAAAGGAGGAGCAGCAAATTGCTTGACCGACTTCTCTCCATCTGTCTGATTATCGTTCTAGTGGAGCCGCATCCACTGGGCATTGCGTGCATCCAATAATCGGGTGTGGATGTATTTCTTGGACTCTAGGCAAGAACTGCCAGATCACTGAAGATTCATATTTACTGGATTCCTTTTTTGCCTTTCAAAAAAAAATTGTCACATGTAGATCTCCATTACAGAGCTTTTGACCCAGCAGGTCAAAGTTAGCCCACCACTCCATGCCTGCCAGTTTATGGAGCAGAGCGCTCAGCAAAATATTCTGATTTTGCAAAACAGAGAAGCTGCCTAACATCTGAGAGGCTCCAGTCTGTATCTGGTGCAACCACAGCTGTACAACTTGTACAAGTGGGCACTAGGTATCTCTAACAGGCACCACCAGACATCATTGGACAGCAGGGCACCACCAGGCACCACTGTACAGTGGGCAGTAGCAAACAGTGCTTATCAATGGGCACCAATGGGCACTGAGCAGCCCCAGCAGGCACCAGACACTATTGGGCAGTGGGCACCAGCAGGAAGAGTGGGCACCACTGGGCACCAGTGCACACTGGACATCCCTACTGAACATTGGGCATCCTTACCTGGCACCACTGGGCATCAGGCACCACCAAGGACCAGGCATCCTCTGAACAGCAGTGGGCAGTAGCAGGAAATCAGGAACCATATCAGTTCTTAGTGAGTCCTCACACCACGTAAGGAACACACTCCCCAAATTTCATGCTTCTAGGTCCTGGGGTTGGGGCTGGCCTCTGATCGGTCAGGGATTCTTTAATGTAAAGTATAGGGAGGAAAACACATTGTGCCCATTTTCACTCCCTTCTGGTTGGAATTTCCGAAAACTGGTTCTCAGTGGGTGCCTCCATCACGAAAGGAACATCCTACCCAAATTTCACGCTTCTAGGCCTGGTAGGATCTTGATTAGCATTGTGGCCATTGCCATAATTCTCTTCCACAAAACTGGGACAGGATCCCCTGTCAAACATGCCAGTATGTGAATGGCAGACCCACTTTTGGGGGACATATGGCAATCCTAGTCTTGGTCATACATAAACATGCTGTGAAAGCCCAAGAGGGGGGGGGGAAGTGTCCCAGGAAAGCATTTTGCAATAGTGGTGAAATGGAAAATGTAGTTAAACAGAGTTGGAATAAACACAGCTAACGATTAGGGCTTCCCAGATGAGTAAATTAGAAATCTCTCACTCCAAAATAGCAGCAGTTACAGCCCCATCAGGAGGCAAGGAGGCAGTGGTGTATCTAGAGGGGGTGCAAAGCACTACATTTGGCAGGGAGCCTTACCGCAGTGTGCAAGCAGCCCTTCCCTTTGGAACCATTCCAGGCAGGGGGAGCAAAATAATGGGGGGGGGCTTCTTACAGACAGCAACAGGGCTCCCTTCAAAACAGTGCTTTGCACCCCCTTTAGCTACACCACTATAAGGAGATGATGAAGAGGAGCCTCCTCTGGATCAGGCCACAGCACATCTAGTCCAGCTTCCTCTATTACGCAGTGGCCCACCAGATGCTTCGAGGAGCACATATGACACCTGCATCCAGGTGCCCCCCCCCCCCCCACTGCATCTGGCACCTGCTGAGCAGAAAGAACAAGAAGTCACAGCAGTGATGCTGAACTGAACCCAGAGCTAAGGCTGAAACATTGCATTTCAAGTGTGTCTCTCTCTTGGCCTCCCCTCACTGTTGTTCCCATCTCTCTGAGATGGCTGAAGAAGTGCTGACAGAGGCAGCTTCGATGCCCGTCTTGATCTCAGCAGGTTGCGCCGCATTAGACAAGAAGCCACACTGCGCCAAGCCGTTGTCTGCCAGCCAACATCCCAGAGGCAGATGGAGACAAGGACCAGATCCGCTTGCAGGCTGCCAACTGAAACCTTGTTTCCCATCTGCAGGGACGACTTTGATGGGAAATTAAAGGTGGGGAGATCTACCAAGGGGATCAGGGGAAAGACAGCCACATCCAGAGCCAGGCCTTTCCCAACCTTGTTGCTCCAAGCATGATTCCAGATCTTCACTGCTTCCTGCCTTGCTCCTTCTGTGCAAGTCACCACTGTTTCCAGTCTTTCCATTTCACCTTCTTGAAATGATACGACTGAAGCATTTGGGGTTTTCTTTCTTTTGGGAGGGGGGATGTGGGAACATGTGGCTGAAGGTTTCTAAAATGTTGCATGATGAAAAGAAAGTGGATCATTTTTTTCTGATCTAGTACTTAAGGTCACCAAGCAAAACTGATGAATACCTGAGTAGGATGAGGACAGGTAACAGAAGGAATTCATCATGGAATTCATGGCACTGGTTGCAGTAATAATACTGGCTTTGAAAGGGAATTACATCCCAATCCCATGCCTGCCAGCCCACAGTATGCATTTATTTATTTAATTTATTAAATTACTAGTGAAATGTACCCATGTTGCGGGAGTAAAATTATCCCTGTATGCCATCCCCCCCATGCTCAGCATCCCCCCATGTGCAACATCCCCCCATGTGGAACAGCCCCTTATGCGTATCAACCCCCCTTGTGCATCAGCCCCCCCCCCATGCACATCAAACTCCTTTATGCAACATCACCCCATGTGCATCAACCTCTTTATGCAACATCACCCCATGCGCATCAATCCCCATGCGCATTAAACCCCCATGCTCATCAACCCCTCAGTCAGCAATTCTTCCATGTAAAGTTTAGGGAGGAAAACGCTTTGCACCCCTTTTCACCCCCTTCCAGTTGGAATTTCTGAAAACTGGTTCTTAGTGGGTGCCTCCGTCATGGAAGGAACACCCTTCACTATCATGGAAGGAACACTGTGCACTATCACAAAGTTTCAAAATGAACCCAAAATGTAGGACAATGATGCCAAAATGTAGGACACTCAGACAGGAGGCTAAAAATCTGGACAAATCCAGGTTTTTCCGGTCATCTGGTCACCCTGTCAGTGACTTTCCATTTTTATCTATATAGATTTATTCTGATTTTATACCGTCCTTCCTCCAACGAGCTCAGGGCAGTGTACATAGGTCCATCCCTCCTTTGTGAGCTTGACCTCACAACAACCCTGCGGTGTAGATGAGGCTGAGAGAGAACAACAGGCCCAAGATTACCCACCTTTGTGAACTTGGCCTCACAACAACCCTGCAATGTAGGTGAGAGAGAGCAACTGGCCCAAGATTACCCAGGAACCTTCATGGCGGAGGATTTGATCCTGGATCTTAATGTTTAGACTATTACACTATTCTGGCTCTTCTAAATACGGGCTACCTACATTGGTTAATATGGCCAAGAATAGCACCTTGCCCACTGTCAATCATCCCATCCACTGGCATGACACAGCTACTTGCAAGCACTCATTGATCCCGTGGCAGGGATCCAGTGAGGGCTATTTCAGTTGACCTCCCCGAACATCTGTGGGAAAAGCAGCAATTGGAGCTCGGCTGATAAGGCGGGATGCTTGGCTCCCCCCAGTTTCCTGCTGAACAAGCAATTAGCCCTTTGACATTGTGCAATAAAGCAAATCAAGCAATGGAAATATATAAATATATAAATATATAAATATATAAATATATATAATTCTCCCCTGTAATAGATTATGCGAGGGAACCAATCAGCCTTGCAGATTTAGCATGGAATCTACTTGATTCCATGTATTTACTCAAATCTAATCCATCGAATCTAATGCATCCCCTAATTTTAAAAGGCTTCAGATATTTTAAAAAATGTTTACTGGTGATTATAATGCACAGCTGCAAAGCAGGTGTAAAATTTAATTTTACTGCATACAACAGTTATATGACAATAATAAGACAATAGGTTTATGTTATGTTTTTACCTAATTGCACTACTTTATACAAAAATGGGTTTATGATACATTTTTACTACAATTTAGTAAACTGTTAAACTGAATACTGGCCTATACTTATAATCAAAATACTGTATTTACTTGAACCCAATGCACCACTGAATCTAATGCGCACCTTGATTTTGAAGTTTAAATTCAGCTGGAAAAGGTGTGCATTAGATTTGAGTAAATATGGTATATCAGTGGCCACGTTGGCCATGGACGTGACATGAAGCATCCATGTTAAACCGTGCTGTGCCACATAGAAGGCAGAGGAAGACCGCACTGTTTACACGTTTCCTGGAAGCATCTGAATGTGGAGTATCACCGGCAAATCATCATAGGCTGCAATCCAGAGTAACTATGAGACCTTTTACACTGACATAGGCTGCAATCCTAAAGACACTTTCCTGGGGGTAAGACCCATTGATCACAATGGGACTTATTTTTGAGTAGACATGGTTAGGATTGTGCTCATAGTTACGGTGCTGCCTATGGGAAACCTATGGGAAATGCATAGAGCAATCCAGAGTAAGTGCCTCTTATGTCTTCCTGTAGTTACTCTGATAGAGAAGCTCATAACTGATGGGTGAAGAGGTGAATAATTTACAACATGGAGTAAAGTGCAAATCTTAAAGCATAAAATCTTCAGCCTTTGGATCTCCTGTGTTGGTTTAACCGTTGATGAAGAAGAAGATGGCTGCAGTTCTCAAATAATAGTCTTCTGTTTGTTTTTACTTTTGAGAGGCAGGAGTTGTCATACATCATAAGAACGCTGTATATAAATACTGTAGATTAGAACATAAGAGCCCTGCTGGATCAGGCCGAAGGTCCATCTCGTCCACCTTCCTGTATCTCCTAGTGGCCCACCAGATGCCTTGGGGAGCATACAAGACAATAGGACACTTGCATCCTAATGCCCTCCCATCTGGCCTTCGAAAGTAGCCTAGATCTAAAATGAGGAGGTTGCACATAGCCATCAGGGCTTGTCACGTGTGATGGACTTTCCAAATAGAAATGTTTTCCAATCCCTCTCTTAAAGGCATCTAGGCTAGATGCCATCACCACATCCTGTGGCAAAGAGTTCCTCAGACTAATCACATGCTGGGTAAAGAAATATGTCACTCCCAACGTTCAATTTTAGTGGATGTCCCCTAGTTCTGGTGTTGTGATGGGTGCAGAGTTCTGAGGTGTATAATTCTGCATCTCTCCATCCACCTCTAGCCATACTTGCATAAATTTGTAAGTTTCAAATCCTATGCATGTCTGTGCACTTAGTTCAGTAGGGCTTACACCCAGGTAATTGTGTATAGGATCACAGCATTAATGTAATTAACAAGATTTGCTTCTTCTAGTCTCTGCCGTTGAAAAAGACTTGTATGGAAATAGGGTGAGTTTCATGCCTGGATTGCATCGTAACACCCTCTAGTGTCACAGTGTGGAATGGTGTGTTTCTATTGCAGCGTTTAAAAATTATAATAGGACTGACACACTCAAAGTTTGTGTGTGTGTGAGAGAGAGAGAGAGAGAGAAAAAAAAAGAGAGAGAGAGATAAATCTTGCATTCAGTAGACAGACACATGTTCGGGGTGAACATATATCCCTTTTCTAGGACATGTCCTCTTTTTTAGTCTTGTGTCCTGGGGAAAAAAATCTTCAATGTTGTCATTTTCCTTGTGAGCAAACAGCACATAGCCTTTTCATAAATTAAACATAATAAACATAACAGTTTTCATTTAACAATAAGCAATATAGTATTTAATTTAATCACATGGAAAGCAATACAAATGTATGTTTTTTGAGTTTTTATTTTGTCATGCCTTCCATTTTTCTTGGGTGCCCTACATTTTTGGTGGTCTTGTCCTCTTTTCAGCCCTGCACATGTTTGCCTGACTACTTCACCATCATGCCTTGCACACAGAAAGTCAGTGTCAGGAAGAACCAACCTCTCTCCTTGAAAAGCTAATTTGGGGTTTGTTTATTGTGTGGAATTTCTGCCTCCCCCCCCCCCAAAAAAAAAGGAATATTTGCCCTACAATCCAGAGTAACTATGGGAGCCCGTAAGAGACTTTATGTGTACCCATAGTTGCTGCACTACTTGGTGAAAACCTATGGGAAATTCATATTGCAATCCAGAGCAATTTGTTCTTACACCGGAGCAAGGACTCCACGTAGTTACTCTGGATTGCACCCTAAATCACGTGTCCCACATTAATCAAGTTGCACAATGCAGATGCAGGGTTAAGTGCCTCAATGAGGACTAGGACCAAAGTTTGAACCAATATTACGCAACTCAAAATCCACATCATATTTCATGACCATATGAAATACCAGCCTGATCCTTGTGTGGCTACAGCTGCCTGAGTACCGAGGAAGTGACAGAAGGTTTAGCAGGGCCCTACCTAGGCAATGACCAGAGATGGGAAGCTTCTCATGTCCCACATCTGCCATGCTTCCTGTACCACCAGCCTACATTTTTTAGGAGTAAAATCCAGATTAACTACGGGGAGTCCTTGCTCCGGTGTAAGAACAACTTACTTTGGATTCCAATATGAATTTCCCATAGGTTTTCACTAGGTGGTGCAGTAACTATGGGTGCACGTAAAGTCTCTTATGTGCTCCTGTAGTTACTCTAGATTTGGGGCTATGATATATTTTATAGTGCAATCCTAAGCATATCTATTCAGAAGTATGTTCAATAGTATGTACTCCTCGGAGAGTGTAGATAGGATTGAAGCCTATAGCGCAATCCTAAGCATATCTATTCAGAAGTATGTTCAATAGTATGTACTCCTCGGAGAGTGTAGATAGGATTGAAGCCTATAGTGCAATCCTAAGCATATCTATTCAGAAGTATGTTCAATAGTATGTACTCCTCGGAGAGAGTGGATAGGATTGCATCCTATTCACAGTCGGCCCATCTTGAGCTCTATTAGCCATGCTGAATTTTAAATTTGAATACACTGGCGAGTTAATTGGAAGACATTCATTTGAACCAAAGTCTCCCTTTACTAATTTAGGGAAGCGATTCAAAACCCATCACAGAATGAAATGATATGCATGCCCGAGGCCAGCTCTCATGTTAAGCATGACATCCCTGGAAATGCTTCGCTTCATCGTGGTTGGCGTGGAGAGAACAATAGCCACGTTTTTAAAAATAATAATGATAATAATAATAATAGGGAGCCAGATTTGATTAAGGGAACAAGGAACGAGGGAATTAACCTCCAGAGCAAATAAGCCATGCTGGGATTAAACAAGCCTTATTAATAATGGGAACTTTTATTAAAGCTACGAAATGTTTAATTAAGGAAGCCAAGAAGCATTCTTTTAAATAAACAGCAGGAAAAAGTGGAAGCTTTTGAGTGCAATCCTATTCATGTCTACTCAAAAGTAAGTCCAATTAAGTTTAATAGGGCTTGCATCTGGGAAAGCACTTTTAGGATTGCAGCCCCAGAAAACATGGATATATATTATCAGTACAATCCTAAGCATTTCTACACAGAAGTAAGTCCCATTGTGTTCAGTGGTACTTATTCCCAGGAAAATGTGGTTAGTATTGTAGCCCCACTTCTACTTGCATACCAAAGTGCTCACACAGTGGCACACCTTGCCAAAATTTCCCCTGTAGCAAGAACTGACATTTTGCCCCTCTCAAAACAGTTGGAAGGGACACCATTAGGTCATCTAGTCCAACCCACTGCTTAGAATAAGATACCAAACCCAAAATTCCTATCCCCCAAGCCAAAAGTCCTACATCCTTAAAAAAATTATAAGACACCCCCAAAAATGTAGGACAAATGTAGGACATGTTAAAATAAAGCAAAAATATTCATATTGCTTTCCTGTACTTCATCTCAACACTTTTAAAATTGAAAACCTTTTAACATGCATGATTCAGGCCCAAACATGTAAGACGCTTTCAAAGCAGTTTAATGTGACATATGTGTGATTCAGGCGAAAACATGTGAGACGCTTTCAAAGCAGTTTAAAGCCACACAAGTGACTTCAACATGCATGATTCAGGCCCAAATATGTAAGATGCTTTCAAAGCAATTTAAAATAACACAGCACATGCCAGTGACTTCAGCATGCATGATCCTAACTCACGCGCGCGTGCACACACACACACTGGTGGGCAGATGGTGGTTTGGGCCTATTCGCCCGAACCGGATCTTCACACCTGGTGGCCGCTGGCGAACCGGTCACAGCAGCAGGTGGCAAGAACTGTGGGGACCGGTTCACCAGCGGCCACCAGACATGAGCTTGCATCCAGAAGCGAGCTTCAGGAGACTCAATGCGCTTGCGTCCAGCTCGGTTTCAGGAGATTCACTGCACATGTGCCAAGCCTGGCGCATGTGCAGTGCAGTGGGGTTGGGGCCCATCCCTTGCCCCACCCCACCCTCTGACCCCTGCCCCCTGACCCTGGCCTGGCTCCTCACACTTCTGGCGAACCAGATCTTGGGCCAGGCCAGGCCCACCCCTGCACACACTCATACACACACAGACACTCATGCATAAACACTCATACAGACAAAGACACACTCATACACACAAGCACAAGGACACAAACATATACACACACTCAGCTGCAGCTGCCCGAGGGGAAAAGAAGCAACAAAGAGGAGGAGGCTGCCTGGAGGCTACAGATGACCTGGCAGGGGGGAGGGAGGGAAGGACGGGAGGGGAGGAGGTGCAGGGCTGCATAGTGCACATTGCTTCCATTACGGAAGCAACATGCTTCGTATTCCTCCCTGTGGCCAGCCAGGGAGGAGCAAGGAGAGGAACTTCCGAACAGAGCTCCTCTTCCAATGCCGTGCCTGGGTGGAATGAAGTCCTTGGCTCTGCCCACAAGGCACAAAGCAGCCATGATAATTATAATGGCTTCCGTGGCTGGGCATAATTTAGCCGTGCCGAGCCGCTGCTGCCTCTAACTGACCCCAACTTGGGGTAGTTCCCTGGGGGGCACTTGAGGAGTGGGAAAGTGATGCCCTCAGGTGCCCCTCGCCCTCTGGCACCCTGTGCATTTTGCACCGGCTGCTATAGAATCATTCCGCCACTGTGTTCACGGTTTCATCTAGTAGTGTTTTATTAATCTAGTTTTTAACTGTATTTAATTGTGTTGTTTTAAATGCTGTTAGCCACCTTTGGTATCTTTCCTTTAGATAGAAAGTTAGGATAAAAAATAAATAAAGTAAAATAAAATAAATAAGAGCGTTGGTGGGGAAAGGAGAAGGTTGGAGAGATTTCAACCCACATCTCAATTTTCCTACATGAGTCGGATGTATCTATCTTGGAAAAGAGCATCTCAACCCTTGCTTGCTCTCCGAGTCAGCCAGCTTCAGGATTTATTTATGGAAATATTTTATGATGATCCAAAAAATTCCTTGCTATGAGAAACAGAAACTTAATGAACCCTATACAGCCCTTGATCAGTAATTGCCTATTATACACCATCCAGATCCATTGATGCAACACTATTACGTGAAGCCTCTTTGCATGTGATATGCATGCTCTTTGCGCCATGTGTCGAGCCAGAGTCCTTGAACAGCCTTTATATAGGAGGCTCTTTCATTTCCCCTACAGAGGAATTATTTTGCATCTGACCCCTTTCCAGATGGGAAAATGGAGGTCTTGAATAGGCAGAAAAAAGAAGCAGAAAGAGTGCTATTTGGGGCCAAGCTGAAAAAGGAAAGGAAAGTCATCTGAAGATGATGAGAATCCTAAAATCCTTCCTTGAAAGGGAACAGCAGAAAAGGCATGATGGCTCTTTGAGGCTGACATAGGAAGAGGCTGTAGAATTGCAATCAAGTGGAAATCTGGGTCACTTGAGAGGCTGAACATCTGAGAACATATAAGATCAACCCTCCATGGAGCTTGGAGAACAATTGTGATAGAGGTGAAATGGTCCTTGAGTTTCCAGACTCCAATATCCACTGCTTTCTCTACAAAGTTTATCACTCATGCCCTTTCTTGCTCTTTTTCTTTTTCACCCTCTAACCTTGAAGGCTTTCAAGATATCAGGAAGAAATTCCTGATGGTGAAGGTAGTTCAGCAGTGGAAGAGATTGGCAAGGGAGGTGGAGGAATTTCCTTCAGTGGGGATCTTGAAGCTGAGGCCAGACAAGCACTTGTTGGAGATGCTCTAGCAGGATTCCTGCTACAGGCAAGGGTTGGATTAGATGGTTCCTTACAACTTTAGGATTCCATGACTTGCAAACTGTAGGTCAAATGCAACATCAAAGATGAGTTTCTTGGACACTGGGTAAGGCTGGACGAGGCACCCATAAGAAACCCTAATGGCAGAGAGCAAGGAGGACTGATTTGACTTGAGTGCCTTCCTGACCTTTTTATCCTGCCTGTGGCAGGAGAGTAAGAGCACAATCCTAACCATGTCTACTCAAAAATAAGACCCACTGTGTTCAATGGGTCTACTCCCAGGAAAGTGTCTTTAGGATTGCAGGCTAAATTTCAATCACATTCACAGAATTCACATAGCCTCTGCTCTTACAGACTCTCATTTTTAAGGATCAACCTTTGGTTGCTTTGGATCCTGCTTCTCATGTCTTTCAGGCTGCAGCAGTCCTGGGTGCATCAACTTCTCCAGTATCTGACAGTTTAAATAGATATAGGGTGTCCTTTGTACGCAGGGTGACCAGATGCCCAAATTTCAAAAGGAGAACAAGGTCTTGGATTCCTCTCAGCCTGGCCTTTCCAGCAGAGAAGGACATGTTTGTCTACTCACGAGTCAAGCCATGATATTGGGCACTTTCACTTTCTCAATGCATATTTTTTATTTTTTTTGCCATAACATTTTATAGGAAGGCGATATTTCAAAACTGATATTACAAATCCAGTGACATGATGGGGTACTGCACACCATTGCAAAGTTCCAAAAAGGAGCCAAAATGGGGGACAATGGAGCCCTTTTGGAGGACACCTGGACAGGAGGCTAAAAAAAGAGGAGAAATCCTGAAATTTCCAGTTATATGGTCACCCTGCTTATATGACTCACTTCTCCCCGTTGGCTTTCAGGCCTAAGATCACAGAGTTTCCTAATCTCCTGTGATACTCCCATTAGACTTTAGAAGACAGAATAGAATGAAGGCTGCAAGCGTTCAGGGCTTGTGGATTTCAATGAAGGGTCTTGGAACCTTTCCTCCAATAGAGAAGATATGGGTAAGGGATGGGCAGAAAAGATGGTGATGAGAGCAGGGAAAAGGGCAGATCAGTGCTGGGAGGGTGGTGGGTATGACTGTGGTGGGACATGCTGTATCCTAACCCTTTCCTGGGTTTTATTCATCCCCGTCAATCAACTTAGATGACACAGTCAAGATGGCAGAGATAGATAGATAGATAGATAGATAGATAGATAGATAGATAGATAGATAGATAGATTGATTGATTGATTGATTGATTGATTGATTGATTGATTGATTTGTTTATTGGCCAAGTATGATCTCCATACCCGGAATTTGGCTTTGGCAACGGCTGTGTACATACAAACACCAACTCACAAATAACAAACAATACATACAGAACATACAATCAAATAAGAACACTGCTTCAGTATTCTCCAGTAATCCCTCAGCATAGTTGTTGGTTCAGCAATTGAATGGCACAAGGAAAAATCTGTCTTTGTGCCTAGATGTCTTAGTGTACAGAGTCCTATATGGGCGTCTAGAGGGAAGAAGCTCAAACAAGATGTGTCCAGGGTGAAGAGGGTCCGCAGCAATACTCACGGCTCTCTTCCTGACCCAAGCGATATATATATCCTCCATAGAGGGCAGGCTGACTCCAATTATTTTCTCTGCTATACTTATAGTTCTTTGTAGTTTTTTCTTGTCCAGTTTGGTTGCTGAGCCAAACCAGACAGTGATGGAACTGCAGAGAACAGATTCAATAATTCCCCTATAAAACAGGATCATCAGCTCTTGAGGCAGATTGAATTTTCTCAGTTGGCGCAAGAAGAACATCCTCTGATGAGCCTTTTTAATGATGTTGCTGATGTTAGTTGACCATTTCAGGTCTTGGGAGACTACAGAGCCCAAGATCTTGAAGGACTCCACCACTGAAACCACATTACCACAGATGGAAAGTGGAAGTAGCATAAGGGGTGCTTCCTGAAATCTACCCTCATTTCCACAGTTTTTTGTGGATTAAGCTCCAGGTGGTTCCTGCTGCACCACAGAACCAGTTGTTCAACCTCCCGTCTGTATGCAGATTCATCACCGTCACGGATAAGTCCAATGACCGTTGTGTCATCTGCAAACTTCAAAATTTTAACAGAGGGGTCCGTTGAGGTGCAGTCGTTTGTATAAAGGGAGAAAAGCAGCGGGGAGAGCACACACCCTTGGGGAGCTCCTGTACTGATTATTGGAGTATTAGATGTAATTTTCTTACATTATTACTAAATGTAATAGAGTACTAGATGTACAGAGATCAAGATGTACCATCTTGGTATAGATGGCACAGATCTGAGCAAGCCTATATTGGCTCATGGGGGTTACTCAGTGTAAGGAGTCCAAAGTCCCTCTTACTATGAAAGTCAGCGCTCTAGCAGCCCAAACCACCACCAGATGGAGCAGACACCATGTTGGTGACAATCCATGGAGATTGAAGGTACCTTTTAATGCTTTCAAAATGTCTCTGTGTTCCAGTCTGTCACTCCAAACAGTCAATTGCTGTTTTTGTCTCCACTTATGTCGGTTGGGTTATTTCCTCCAAGCGATCCATGTTCGAGAGCAAGCTCTGTACCCCAGCTCTATCTGCCATTACTTCTCTCGCACGTCTTCCGTCTCTTCCACAGCCCCAAGACAGGCGGTGATTGTCAATGCATTCGGTCTCTCCATGCTGGGAAAAAGATTCATTGCTTGAAATTCTGTTGTTAAAGTCGCATCAGCCCTGCTAGGAATATTTATATGTAAAATCCAGCCCATCCAATCTAACCTGAAATAGGAAACTAGTAGCAGCTTGTCCTGTACACTTGGATCAAACTCAGCAGAACTAATTCTGCCACCAATTTTGTCAACTGAGACTTTGAACAGCACTGAACAAGTTTAGCACAGGCACAGTGGTGTAGCTAGAGGGGTGCTAAGCACTAAGTTCTGCAGGGAGCCAGATCACAGTGTGCAAGCGGCCCCTTCCCTTTGGGGAAAGGGAACTGCCCCTTCCACACTCCACAGGTGAGGCTCCCTAGTGCAAAATCCAGAGTAACTACAGGGAGTCCTTGCTTCGGTGTAAGAACAATTTACTCTGGATTCCAATAAGAATTTCTCATAGGTTTTCAGTAGGAGGTGCAGTAACTACGGGTGCATGTAATGTCTCTTACATACTCCCGTAGTTACTCTGGATTTGGGGGTTAGTCATGTGCACTTCTCTGCACAAGATTAGATTAGATGCTTAACAGGTACCAACTCCTATGATGGAGAACCATGTGTTACTCCTCCCCCTGTTTATTGTATGTTGTGCTCCCTTTGAATGCTCGTCATTCTGATTTCTGTGCACCTTCCCTCATTTTCTGCAAAAGGAAATATTGTGTTAATGGTGCCATATAATAGCCTCCACTCTGTACAGTGTTGCATTTATGAAAGAAAGTGTATCTCCCTGTTTGAGATGTGGGTTTCTTTGGAATCCCTGGAAGCATATTGGGAAGACATGAGAGTCATTCAGATTTATTTTTTACTTTAATTATTAAAAAACAAAGGAAACAAAGCAAAAATATTAAGGGGAAAAACATAAAATAAAATAAAGCATACATTAAGTTATGAAAGGCAAATGCAGAATTCTAAATCCACCTTTCTTCAGTCTCAAATCAGGTCCGGCCAAAGATCTGTCGGGGATGCTCTAGGGGGATTTCCTGCTGCAGGCAGGGGGTTGGACTAGATGACCTACTAGGTCCCTTCCAACTCTATGGTTCTATGATTCTATGATTCTATGATCTGTTTCATTTAGATTTCTGTTCAGTACCTCATTCAAAACCATGCATAACTCTGAAGCAGGGTGACCAGATGCCCAAACCCCAAAAGGAGGACAAGGACTTGGTTTCCTCTCAGCCTGACCTTTCCAGCAGACAATGGCATGTTTGCCTACTCATGAGTAAAGCCACGATATTGGGCACTTTCACTTTCCCATAGATCTCAGTGCATTTTTTTATTTTTAGTTTTTTGGCCATAACCTTTAATAGGAAGGAGATATTTCAAAACTGATTCTTGCACTGGATCCTGCTCTTCAATACGAATCCAACGACATATAACATGATGGGGTAATGCACACCATTGCAAAGTTCCAAAATGAAGCCAAAATGGAGGACAATCAGATCCTTTTGGAGGACACTTGGCCAGGAGGCTAAAAAAAAGAGGACAAATCTGGAAATTTCTGGTAATATGATCACCCTGCTCTGCATGCAGATCTGAAATACAGCTTGAAAGTAGACACTTAACATCCATAAAAACCAATGGCATAGCTAGAAGGGGGGCAGGGAGCACTGCAGGGAGCATCACCGAGACAAGGAAGCAGCCCATCCCCTTCAGAGCCATTCCAAGCAGTGGAAGCAAAACCTCTTTTTCACATATACCTCTTTTTTACACCCATGGCCAGGAAAAGCTCCAAAGAGGACAGGGCAGGACCTCTTGCATAGCGCATTAAAGTTAGGATTGCCTTTGAGCAAAATCCAGAGTAACAATGGGAGAACATAAGAGACATTACGTGCACCTGTAGTTACTGCACCACCTAGTAAAAACCTATGGGAAATTCATATTGCAATCCAGAGAAACTTGTTCTTACTCTGGAGCAAGGACTCCCCGTAGTTACTCTGGATTTCACCCTATAATTCTCCTCCACAAAACTGGGCAGGACCCTCTGTCCCATTTGCCCGTATGTGAACACAGTCCCCCCAAATTGGGACTATTGTGTTTTTTTTCTGGACATATGGCAAACCTAATTAAGGTGCCTGCAAAAGTTAGTGCTTTGCACCCCTTCTAGTTACGCCATTGATAAAAACATGTACATGTTTCTAAAAGTTATAAGTTTCAAGCACATTCTAAGATAGTGGTTCTCAATCTTCCTAACACCCTGACCCCTTTATAAGTTCTCATGTTGTGGGGACCCCCAATCATAAAATTATTTTCCTTGCTACTTTATAACTGTAATTTTGCTACTGTTATGAATCAAAACGTAAATATCCTATATGCAGGATGTATTTTCATTGTTACAAATGAAATGTTCTATGCACACACTGAACACAATGGGATTTATTTCAGAGTAGGCATGCATAGGATTGGGCCCTGACGCTGCAATCCTATCCACATTTACATGGGAGTAAAGGCCCCCTGACTATAATGGGATTTTTTCAGAATAGGCATGCATAGGATTTCGCCCTGAGGCTGTCAGTCAGCCCTAGTGCATGCGCAGCTACAGCCGGAGGTCTGGCAAGCCTGACCTGGCCCCCTGCACCAGGGGTCTTTCAGCGACCCCCAGGAAAGCTCTAGGTGACCCCCAAAGGGGTCCCGACCCCCACTTTGAGAAACACTGACTAAGAGTTTTGAGCACAACAGTGCAATGTGTGCCCCCACCTGTGCATGCGTCCATCACATGGAGGCAAAATATTCTCTGATCTTGACAGGCCCCCCACTGCATACTTCTGGGGGTGGGTGCTCCAGGGGATTCCCTTCAAAATTGCATGAGCAATAATTTGATCCCCAGTCCAGTTTGAGTAGCCGGCCAAAGTCTGGTGGAAGGGCCTGTAGCTTGTTATGGCCCAGCCAGAAGGTGCTCAGAGACGTCAGCGAACAGATTCCCCGGGGTAATTGCTCGAGGGCATTGAAGAGCAGCAAAAAGGTCTCCAGCTTCTGCAACTGCCGGACGGCTTCAGGGATGGTGCGGATGTGGTTGTCGGAGGCATCCAAGAAAACCAGGCTTTGCAACCTACAAACAGCTGCTGGCAGTTCAACCAGGCTATTATTGGCCAAATGGAGACTGCGGAGTCTCTGTAGCTCCCCAATTTCCAGAGGCAAAGAGATCAAACTGTTATTGCTCAGAGTCAGCCGCTCCAAGTTGGCTAAAGAGCCAATCTCCACAGGTAGATCCTTCAGGCTGTTGGAATCGAGATAGAGGAAGGTTAGATTTTGCAGGAGACCAATTTCATGCGGGATGAAGTTCATCGTATACTTCAGGCCGCTCTCCCGTTCTGGGCTCATCTCCAAAACCCGAAGCTCTTCCAGCGCAAAGAGTTGGGGAGGCACCGCCATCAACTGCTTGCCTTCCAATTTGAGTTTTTTCCCACCTTTGTACTGAGGATCCCGTTCGGTTAGGTATTTCCACTGCAGGTCAGCGCTGATGCAGGTCCAAGGGGACTTGCAGACTGATTTCATTCTTTGACCGGGACAGTAAGGGGGGGAAAGTTATTTTCCAGTGTCTTATCATAGTCAGGCTCTGTAAGAATCCTCTTGCTTTGTGCACAGCAGGGTCAAAGCAGAGCCTTTATGTTGCTCAGTTACATTCAGTAGGTAAACAAGGCAAATCTGTGGCGCACCCAAGTTCTTTACCTTGTGTTGAGCCTCTGACCAAAAGTAGACAGTCCAACCCACATAGTTGCCTTTCTTTAAGTCAAGTGAACTTTGGTCTCACCTTAAACCTGTAATATTTCTGCCTTCTCTCCATCTAACACCATCAATGTATACCTTTCAAAAGCCTCTTTTTCCACAAGTCACAAGGTATTGGTTGATTATTCCCATTGAGAGCCTCCGTCAGTCTTGGAAGACTATGGTATCGTGCTCGGCGCTGCATACGAAGCACGAAAGCCTGGGTTAGATTGTTATGGAGGATAGGCTGTTACCCAAGCAGCAAATCCCCTCTCCACGCCACTGAATTAGTCCAATGGAAAGGCAGAGCCAATACGATTGGATCCAGCTGTGTTGCAGAGCTGGGGTAAGGACAGGAGCTCACCCTGTCTTGTGGGGCCGACCCGGGTCTCGAACCCTGGCCTGCTGGTTAACAGGCACAGTGTCTTAGCCGCTTGCGCCACCCACAACCCATTTCCCATTGAGAGAAATTGGCATTCACATGAATATTAGGATCAGGTCCCATTGAGAATGTGAATGCCAAGGACTATGGCTGCAATCCTAACTCCACTTAGGCTGGCCTAAGTCCCAGCACAAGTTTCATGCTGGCCTGGGGTTGTCACAAAAGTGCCATAAGTTACTTCTACGCCACTCCTGGGGGAAGCTTAGGCCAGCGCAAAGACATGCACTTGCTTCCCTACATCACAACAGGAAGACCAGTAAGTCTTGCCAGCCTAAGGGCACAATCCAGAGTAACTACAGGGAGTCCTTGCTCCGGTGTAAGAACAATTTGCTGTGGATTGCAGTATGAATTTCTCATAGGTTTTGATTAGATGGTGCAGTAACTATGGGTACACATAATGTCTCTTACGTGCTCCCGTAGTTACTCTGGATTGTAGGGCCAGTTAGGATTGCACCCTATATATATAGCTTTCCTGTAATTAATTTAAACACTATGACTGCAGTCCTAAAGACACATTCCTGGGTGTAAGACCCTTTGAACACAATGGGGCTTACTTTTGAGTAGACATGGTTAGGACTGTATTCTATATTGCTTATTAAATTTAAAACTATTGCATCTAATTGACTATGTGTAATTTAAAGGCTATATACTACCTGCTCTCAAGGAAAAGGAGGGCAGTGAATATTGTTTTCCAGGACACAAGGCAAAAAAAGAGGACATGTCCCAGAAAACAGATCTGACCCTGATCTAAGGGTCTGATTTGACCCAAAGGGTGCCCAACAGATGAAGTGACACTGGCACAGGCTCTGCTGCATCACATTATGCAAGTGGCCAGAGGCTTTGGGGTAGGGGGTGGGGTGGGGGGTAGAGAGGCAAGCAGTCATCTTATTTACCTTATTCTGTTCCTACATGGGTCCTGATGTGTCTCTCAGTCTTTGGACCTTCAGCAGCTTTTAACTGGCACATATATGAGTATAGGCAAGGAGATATGTAAAAGTGCCAGCCCATTTACCATATTTTGCTTCTGCTGGCAGCCCGGTATTTAGGCCAGTGGTAGTTGTGTTCTGCCAACAGGGAATCCAGTTAGGATTGGGCTGCCTCCAGCATGCCATATCCCCTTTGGCATATCCTATTCCCCAACACTGACAACAATTCAGACATGCCAGTGGGACATGCCCTGCATCCAATAGTGGGGTGAAGGGAGATCAGGATTCCTGCAAAGGGGCAAGGAAAAATACCATACAGTATTTACTTGAATCTAATGTGCCATCAAATCTAATGCAAGCCCATATTCTAAAAGGCTTGAGATTTTTTAAAAAAATGTTTACTGGCAATTGTAGCATGCAGCTGCAAAGCAGGTGCAAAATTTAATTTTACTGCATACGACGAGTTATATAATAATAATAATAATAATAATAATAATAATAATAATAATAATAATAATAATAATATGACAAAGGGGATTATGTTACGATTTTCACCTAATTGCACTACTTTATACAACAACTAGCGAAAACAAACCCGTGTTGCAGGAGTAAAATTCCCCCTGTATGCCATCCTCCCACTGTCGTCCCCCCATGCTCACTGCCTTCCCATGCGCAATCACCCCATGCACACCCCTCCCCCATTTGCACCAATAACCTGTGAGCACCAACTGCCATGCGCAATACCCCCATGTGCAACATCCCCCATGTGCACCATCCCCGCATGCACAATGTCCCCATGCACATCAAACCCCATGCGCAACATTCGCCCATGCAGAACATCCCTCCATGTGCACCATTCCCCTATGCTCATCATCCTCGCATGCACACCCTCCCCATGCACATCAACCCTCCTCATGCACAACATCCCCCCATGCGCATTGTCCTGCCATGTACACAGTGCATAACAGTGCTTGCTCTATTGTTGCTAAACACCCATAGGATTTGGCCATTTGAGTGCTGCGATCTCAGAGACTTGCTTACAGAGAATTGATTTTGTAATATTACTTGTACGAATTGTGTCTAGATATCCTGAAAACTGCGGTCACTGGGAACGAGACTCCTGTGCAGTGCAATGCCAAGTAGCACAGCAAAAGAGCTGGAAACTAAATTTGGGGAAAAAATGGCAAAACTAAACCATTCGTCTTTGTCTCCCTTCCTCTTCCTCATCTGACTCTTCTTAGGTTTTTCCTGAAAGTTGCTTGCCTGTCAGGGCAGGAATGGGCTGTTCATAGGGGAGATGCTTGAATCACCTGGCGATGTGATGGACTGCTGTGAATAGTGGCAAATGGCAGCCTCTTCCCAGGGAAAGGGGTACATTTTCGACTGTGCAGGTTGTGGTTTTCCATATATAATTTTCTCACTATTGTTCATATATTTCAATCATAAAGTTCGGCAACATTTGGAGCAAATGACTTAGACCTGACACGCACCTTCTTCTCCTTAGCATTTTTCCACTGATGCAGGCCCTTTCTTCGGATCCTGGCACACCAAATTTCCAGTCCTCTGTGTTTTCATGGTGCAGGTCCCGGGCCCTTTCTAAACCTAAATATGTGCCTTCCCCATCCCTCCCCACAAGTTACAGGGATTAGTTTTGGAACTGGGGCTGACCTGCATGAAACTCTGCTCAGCTGATCCAAAGCTTCAAGTTGCCTGCAAAGGGCAAAGTTGATGTTCTGTGCTTGAAGAGGGCTCTGAGGACAGGACACGTGTGGCACGTCCCAGCCAAGGAGACAAATCCATTGACTGTCTGACTACAGTTCCCACAGTAAAATCTAAAGGCTACCTGTTTATGAAAATAAGCTGCAATCCTAAAGGCACTTTCCTGGGAGTAAGAGCACAATCCTAATTATGTATTCAAAAGTAAGTCCCATTGTGTTCAATGGGTCTTCCTCGCAGGAAAGTGTCTTTAGGATTGTGCTCTAAGACCACTGAACACAATGGGGCTTACTTTTGAGTTCTTGCATTGATGCAAGAAACATTTACGTTGATGCAGTTACAGCTCCATTTAGTGGAAACCTAAGGAAAATTCATAGAGCAATCCAGAGTAAATTTTTCTTATGTTGACAGAAGAACTGGCATAGTTACTCTGGATTGAGCCCTAAATCTAAGAGCGAAGTCCTAACCATGTCTACTCCAAGAAAAGTCTCATTTTATTCAATGGGCCTTATTCCCAGGAAAGTGTCTTTGTTATTGCAGACCTAGGCTTCAATCCTAAAGACACTTTCCTGGGAGTAAGATCCATTGAACACAATGGGGCTTACTTTTGAGTAGACATGGTTAGGATTGTGCCCCTAGTTTCATTTTGAAACTAAGTTTGGTATACCTTAAGTTGAAGTATAAGTAACTGAAAAAATGCATTCTATTTATTGCCCCAATAAATCTTTTTCTCTCTCTCCATCCTTCTATTTTTCCCCCCTCTGTAGAATTACAGTATTTCAATCACCTTGGGGCAGGGATCTGTTCTCTTGTACTTAGTACAACACCAAGAACACTGATAGGACTATATGGGAAAAAATAATAATGGGGCAAGAATATGTGTGTGGAATGCTACAAAACTGACCTGAAGAACATCACAAACCTAACTTTACAATGTATGTTTGCAGATATACTTGCAACCTGTGGTTGTTGTTCTGGGAAATCATTTTCAAGTCATGTTCTTGCCAGCAGAGCTGAGCCTCCGAGCCTTGTGCATAAATGCTCCAAGTGTGGACAGCTGGCTGCGGAGTGGTTTAATGATGCCATTAGAAACTGCAGCCATCGCCTTAGTCAAATAGCACCACGAGGGATGGTTGAAAAGGAAGGTAACTTTCATGAATAAGCCATAAGCAAAAAAATCTCAACACCTGTGAGAGCTTTTTGCAAGAAGGCTGAGTCCAGCATGAAAGAGGAAGAAACCACAAAGCAAAGGCTGTAAATATTTTGGCAAACAGATTTATTTGCCCTGAAAATGCTTCTGGGATTTCTCTTTCAGAAAGAAAAACAGGCGTCATCATCGTTGCTTGGAATACAGCCCATTTGCTACAATCACAATAATTTAGACACTCCATATTTTTTTAATAAGAAAGCGTTGATGCCATAAAAACCACATAAAAATAGCACCTCTTAAAATATATAAATAACATTTGTCTGTAGCACTACATTCTAAAGAGCAAAGCCTAAGGGTTTCGCTTTTGAAACGCCGGACGTTCATGGTTGCCTGAAAAGTGTCCAGATTCTGCAAGTTGTCACTTTGGGGGACAAACGGCTCCTTCGAGACGGGGTGGTGTTTTCAGCACAAACTGCAGAAAGAGAAGTGCTTAGTGTCTCAGTCAGTGGTGGGCTCCAGCAGGTTCGCACCTACTCTATAGAACCGGTTGTTAACAAGAGATAGGACATATAAAGTTTAAAAATAACCATTTAAAAGAGGCTGCCAGATGGACATTGAACCGGTTGTTAATTTCTTTGAATCCCATCACTGGTCTTTGTGATGTGCTCCCTCCAATGTGTAGCTCAGCACTCTGTTCCCCTCCACACTTCCCCGTCCTCTCGTTCCAGCATTGGCAAAGCTGTCCCACTGCGGTATGTGCTGCATCCCAAAATTGGGAGACAGTCACTCCTCCCCCTTTGTGGAAGCAAAAAAGGTAAGGCAACATTTCAACCTTTACCTTGGAGTTGCATCGTTCTTACTTCAGCGCTGGAAAGTTGGTTAAGATTGCACCCTAAATCTGTTTAATGAAGATTTAAAAGTGTTCTTTGGTTTGAGCTTTTGGGCACTGGGCTAAATTTACCAAGGAAACAGACATAAAAGTATAGAGATTCTACAAGAAGCAAATGACAGCAGCATTTCCCTATTGGGAGTGTGCATGCATCCATCCATGTGCATAATGGACATGTGCATGCACACTGAATGGGGGATTTAATCAAGATTTGACACTCGGGATAGACATGGGCAAAAGAAGACCAGATCCAGATCTGGAAAGCCAGGTCTCCATCAACTCCTTAAATAAAATGACAGAAGATGGAGAGATAGTGGGAAATAGCTTAAATCTCATGTTCCCCCTGCATTTTCACATGCAGCCTTCCTCTGGCTGTGATGCTGTTCTTGTTTTGTGTCTATTTAGTATGGCTGAGGAAGAGGATGCTGTGGAGAAGAATGCAGGTCAGAAGAGATCAAAGTTTGGCTTAGATCCATCCCTTTCCCCCAATAAATTGCCCATCTTCCCACTAGATTGCTTGGTGAAGACCTGGCCTCCCAGGTAAAGGCTCTACTTAATGTATATTTCAGCCTGTTGGTGGGGGTAGGAGAGGCAGGAAGAAATCAGCACCATTTATTTTCTGGACTCTACTAGTCAGTGTATATTTCATTTTCAACATTTATCTTTAAAAAAATCTTTTTTAAAAAATTTAAAATTTGCCCTGATATTAGAGGAAAACAAAAATCACATCATCTCATAAAAGAATAACAATGAAGAGTTTCTTAATTATAATATAAACTTGACCGACCGGCAGCATTTGACAAAATCATCTCAAAGGTTCCCCGTAAAGAAAGACACATGAGAGGGACAGGCTGAATCTCTTGGCTTCCTGGCTGAATTCAAGTTTCAGAAGTGGGTCTGTCATAAGTCCAAGGAGGCTTTGCCTTTTAGGGCCCCTTGACGTTGCTGGGCCTGGCAGCCAGGCTGGCATAGTAGGCACACTGAGAAGGATCACATTGTCCATTGGCACCTGGAGGACCCTGGGGACCCATCAGGCCAGGAACCCCAGCTTCACCTTGTGGACCTGGAGCACCCGGCATCCCATCTTTGCCATAGCCAGGTTCACCTGGAGCACCTATGGAATAAAGCATTCTGGGTGTCACTGCCAGAACCTGAATCAGGTCTGCTGGGAGGTCAGCAAGCGCAGAACATGCACTGCCGAGCATTACATGCACCACAGTAGAAGGTTTTATGATGTTTCATATTGACACAAAAATGGAAAATAATATAAAAGCCATAGAGCAGAAAAATGAAATATAAATTTAAAGCTAAATAAATCGATTTATGTACCAAAATCATTTTATCTGAAAAAGTATTGAAATCATTCTTGCTCATCCTGATGATCTTTTAAAGGGATATAATTAAGTCAAAATGGGAATATCTCATCTCTCTGTAATGAGAGTATTCTAAAGTACCATATTAATGGTTAACCATTGATTTGATGTGTTCCTTTATTTACCACCAAGAACTGCTGGTCTCCTATATGAAAGAGCAATCACCAGCATACATCATTAGCATACATCAGATAGGCTTATTAGATTTTACTGCCCTTAGATCAGGAAAACAAAGAAATCTGGGCAAGAGTTCCTGAGCAATAGAAGTTTCTGATTTTGTATCTGGCAGAAACACAGGGAATATTAAGGCTGCAATCCTAACCACACCTTCCTGTGAGTAAATTCTACAATGCGACTTATTTCTTAATAAACATGTTTAGGATTGCACTGTTAATCCTTTTTTTTTAAAAAATTAAATTAAATTGGTCCAGAGATTAAACCCCCCCAAAATGGTAAAGGGATTAAATCCCCCAAAAGATCCCCAAAAATTAAATCCCCCCAAAAAGTTATCCCTCAGATGGTTCCCCTTAAAATATAGGGGAAACAGACATCAATCCAGGTCAAAGTGCCTGATAAGGATCAAGGTCAGACCATCACAATGCACAAAATAATCCTATTCTGCTTTTTAAAATTCTGGGCAAAAAGATGTCAGTGGTCCAGGCTGCACATCTTTCCAGGCAGTATCGTCACAAAGAGCGTATTAAAAGACTGCTTCTCGCCAGAGTTTGATGTCCTTAATCTGTGCAAATAGGTAGTGATCCAGGTGAGCAGTTTTAGACAACAGAATGGAACACACAAACACACACACACATCTGGCCTGCTTTTGTTACCAAACAAAACTGGTAAGGATGGGGGGCAAATCCTGACAAGTACCAGTATTTTGCTTGGTGGAGACCTCCAATTCTAAACCTGCATCCACTCATAGGAATAAACCAGCACACACCTGGAATTCCTGGTGGCCCCTTTTCACCCCTCTGACCAACTCCAGGATCTCCTTTATCTCCTTTGTCTCCTCTTTCACCTGGTTGGGTAAAAAATAGTTAACTGATTAGAGTTTAAAATTCAGAAAATAAGACAGGAGAAAGAGATCCTGATGAGGTCAATATGACCTTCATTGACTTATACATTAACACTGAACTCTATAAGTAGCAAAAATCATCTGAATTTAACTTTCCCCTACTCACTCCCCCATTTCTTGGGCAATTTATATGCTTTTAGGCTAACAAATCTAGATCAAACTGAAATATATGGACACAGGCTTGGTGATTATATAGATGTTGCCATAGGAGAAGGGCTCAGGTTTTGCATGCATTTTTTTTTTTGAATTCTCTTCTGTTATTAATCTGCCGGTGGAAAGAACCAAGATATATGCAACCTGGGATCAGAATCATGGTAATCTCAGGTTATATATATATATATATATATATATATATATATATATATATATATATATATATATATATATATATATATATATATATATATATATATCAGATTGCATGTCAAACCTTGATTAAACCATGATTAAGCTGTGGGTTAGCATTACCAGCATGCAATTTGCTCATATGCACTGCCCTTCCTTCCCTTTGGGTGCAAGGGTAAGAAATGTGCAACTTCTGTTTGTAATTCACACAATTTGTCACACACTGCTAACGCTTGCACATGAACACTGATTACCATCACTTCATAGGTATTCACTGCAATGTTCTTAAAATAAGGTTGATAGTATGAATAGATGCACTTTTAGTCAACCCTATTTTCAGTAGTAGCAAAGCAGATGTAGAAGGAAATTGATATGAAAATTCTGAATACAGCAAATGATCAATTTTAAATAATTTTTAGAAAGTAATAAATGAAATATTTTAAGTTAATAGAATGAAATTACAGCTTATTTCCAGGTTCTTTGGTTATTACAATTATTTATTTTCTTTTAAGAATGTCAATATATTCATAAAGCAGTAACTCCATAGTCCAGAAAGTTGAAAGGAAACAAGTCGAGCCTATAAATCACTTTTTGCCATGTTTCATGTTTACTCACCTTTTGAGCCTGTTGGTCCAGATGGTCCTTCCAGGCCTGGCTGTCCAGGTCTCCCAGGTTCTCCTGGAGGACCAGCCCTACCTGGAGGGCCTTCCTTTCCAGGTGACCCTGGGGGACCAGGTCTACCTTGAGGAGCTTTGATGTGGGATGGCTGCATCTGACTCATGAGGTAGGACAACCTGGCTGTAGAAAAACACAAAGGATGATCACTTTATTTCAAGTCCAAATGGTTCAACAACTAAAAAGGTGAAGTCGCTGCAGTAATATTTATGAACGTTTGCCCAATAAATTCAGAAACTGCAACTAACAGAGGGATATAAAGTCCCTAAACAATGTCAGGGACATTGAAAATGGTTTTTTGGGAACATTGTCTGAACACAATTCAAAGGGAGACACCTAATTTTGCTAAGTGTATCAAAACCTCTTGAGCTTCCCTTGACATTCCCTCAAGTTCTTGTTCAGTTGAGGAACCACCAAATTCAAGTTTTTCCTTTCACAGAAACTTCATTGGCAATGCTAATTCAAATTTATTGTTTGAAATAGGTAATTTTAGCCATCTTTTTATACCCACAAACTACACACTTGGGTATCTTCTGGGTTCCAAGCAATTATTCTCACCATCCAGTTGCTTTCCTAACTCTTCTTGAATTAGCCTTCTTAGAGTTTCCACTGATGGAGGGTCCCCCTATGGAGGAGAAAGTAAAAGAAACTAGATTGATTCTCCATTAAGATTTGTGGCTTATAATAGCCTGTGACCAAGTAAAGATCCAGTTATAGGACCAACTTGTGAGGACATCAGGGAGATTTCAAGGTATGATGAAAACCCCATGTCCACCCCCACTAACGCAATCCAGTTTCACTGACTCACCCTGGGCCCAGGAAATCCTGGCTGTCCCGGAGGACCTGGGGGTCCACCTTGTCCTGTGTCTCCTGTTGGTCCTGGTGGCCCCATTAATCCAGTGTGCCCCTTGCGACCAGGAAGGCCAGGATCACCGGGTGGGCCTTTTTCTCCTGCTGTGCCTTTTTCCCCTTTATTTCCAGGATCTCCCTGTTAGATGAAACCAGCATAATCAGTTGAGATAGTTCTTGGAAAGAGCTGTGGGTGGTGCAAGTGGTTAAGACATTGTGCCCGTTAACCAGAAGGCCAGGGTTCGAGATCCGGGTCCCCACAAGACAGGGTGAGCTCCTGTCCTTAGCCCAGCTCTGCGATGCAGATGGAACCAATTGTATCGGCTCTGCTGTTCCATTGGACTATTTCAGTGGTGTGGAGAGGGGGGATTTGCTGCTTGGGTAACAGCCTATCCTCCATATCAATCAACCCAGGACTTCTTGCTTCGCATGCAGCGTCCAGCACGATACCATAGTCTTTCAAATTGATGGATGCCAATGCAGTTCTTGGAAATCAGGCAGGTGACAATTAAGCTAATCAGGCCAGAAGTCTTTGATATAAATGTTTATCATGGTTTTCAAATTAAAAGCAAGTGCTAGTTAACAACAATGACTGTGGAAGCTTATTGGGATGTTTAGCAATTAACTATAAAATACTCAGATCAGATAAGGATGGCAGGAAACAATCAAGAGGCAGACAGTTCAGAAATGTCTATGCCAACATCATGGCAAGTATGGCACAATTCTAACCACGTCTACTCATTGTGTTCAATGGGCCTTATTCCCAGGAAAGTGTCTTTAGGATTGCAGCCGTAGTCACATAAGCAAATGCATTATTTTTGAAGAAAGGATGTGGTCCTTCTCCTGGTTTTGGTTCTTGTCAACCTTGCTTGAAAAATGTTGATATCAATGGTACATATTGACATGGATCCAGAGCCAGCCTAGCCTATCTATGAAGGTCATCTCTGCCTACCTATGTACCTCCATAGTTTCTTCTCCTTTTTGCACTCTCTAGATTAGAAAAAGGAAGGAGGGACAAAGAGGTAGAAGAAATATGGAAGGAAGGAGAACTTTAGAGAGCGGGGGCCCAATCCTATCCAACTGTCCAGGGTTGACACAGCAATATCAATGGGTTGTATGCTGTAACCTGCAGGGCGAGCACACACAGAGCGTCCTCAAGTTTAGGGAACCTTATTAGAGAACAAGGGTAGGGAACATCTCAGGTCAGCAATGCACCTGCACCAGTGCTAGAAAATGTGATAGGATTGCAATCTGAGGAGCAGAGGCTGTCATATTTTCAGACAATGACAGGAAGGAAGAAGGCTTGGGCAGGTCTGGCGCTGACTTACCCTTTCACCTTTGCTTCCAAGTTCACCTGGTTTACCTGGAGAACCCTGCAAGGAAATAATAGGTCTGAGAAGGAAAAAATCCCATATGAAATGATCTATCAAACCTTTTGGATTCATCCCTAAAAAGAAATTAAAGCATTGCAACATGCTCAGTATATCCTATATGTGATTATTAAAGAGAGCAGCATTTATACCAGATAAAGGGGCAACAGAGATGAATCAGGGCAGTAACACAGCTTCTTTGCATCCTCCTGAACATCACCTTCTGACTCAACACAAGCCTCTCATGTGCAACAGCAGGATATCTCTGCGTGGAACCTCAAAGCGGTATTTGAGGTCGATTTCTGGGGTGGTCCAATTTATTCTGCTTTCCCCATCTGTTAACTTGACTTAAGAAGCTTCTAGACCTGCTTTGAATAGGTTCATACAAAATATCTGTATAAGGCTCAATCACTTGAAGTGGGAAATATTTGCCTCAACTAATGAGAGAAGGCAGGTGGGAGTCAAAGAGAAAAGGTAACCCTCAGAAATTGGAAGGGTTAGATAAGGGATTTTCAACCTTTTTCATCTCATGGCACAAGGACACTGAAATTGTCAAGGCACACCCCCTCATATACAAGGAGTAGAACTTATAACAATAGCAGTTTGGCTCCATAAATGCAATACAATTTAATGAGTACATGATATTGAGGTATAGAGAGAATATAGGTTTAGTGTCTAGGATTCTTTTCAAATAACAGAAACTTTGGATACGTCATCACTCTTGCTTTTCTTCACACCCTTAAGAAACACAATCTCTGTTTAATTAAGCCAGAACTTTACACTTATTAAAATAATACTTACTTCTTTACCTGGCAGCCCCTTCTCGCCTGGTTCACCCTGTAGATAAGGAAACATATTTAGCACTATAGCCATACTATCAAAAAGGACTTCTGAGAGTCAGATGCACTTGCAATTGTCCTTGTAGGTTTTCTTTCATGCATATTGTTCCCATCAGTTATTTTATCTTAATTCCTTAGCTAACAAGGTCCAGTTCTTGGTTTCATCTGCAATATTAGCATCTGAGTTTGCTACTTACAGGAGGTCCTCGTGGCCCCATGAATCCGGGGAGTCCTGGGCTGCCGGTTTCGCCTTTGCTTCCCTTGGGACCCTTCAAGAAGACAAAATGAAGCAGGTGCTAGTGTATATCCCAATTTTTTTTAAAAAATTTCATATTCCATTGTGTTAATGGCACCAATAACCAAATCAGTTGCAAGAAGTCCCCTCTGGTGCAATGCAAACATGGGAAGTCTTGCATTGGTGATGGAGTCTGCTGTACAGCCAAGACCAGGGCAGTCTGAACAATGATGTGGTCCTCACATCAAAGTATCCTTTTGCCTTGGCCACATCTCTGCACCAATGCAGTGACCTATATGATTCTGCTTCATGATCTGTCTGATCATTGGTCCATCTGGCTAATTATTTTCTTTGTGTGAATACTTGTGATGGATGGGGGAATAAGCACAGTACTTACGGGGTTACCTGGGGAGCCGGCTTCCCCTGGAGGGCCTGGTGGTCCATTCTTGCCCTGGAAGTTAGTAAAAATGCTGCAATGAGTTTACTTTGTTCAATTTTCTGATTCCCCATTATCTGGAAATCAAGAGGTGGTTTCTCTGAATCTGGAAAGTTTGCCTAATGACATGCAATTCTGTGTACAAAATAAATTTGAGTGCATTTACTCAAAGTTTCACATGGGTGTAATGACCGTTTTTCCACTTGAAATTTTTTTTGCTACACACCAGCTCCATGTAGACAATTTCAGAACAGTTTTTCAGTGTCTCCTGGAGCACATCAGATGTTTCCAAATGGTCACAAAAAATCCATGCCAAGACACAACTCACCGTCACTCCTCGGAGCCCTCGTGGGCCCTGAGGCCCTGTAGGACCTGGATCCCCCTGGAAAACAAGAGAAATGGTTGTGCTCAGCAAGACCCATTACAGAGAAAGAACTCCAGTTGGATATCCATAGAAAGGTCTTGCCACTATATCAGGCCTTTCAAGATAGCACCAGCCACTATGTTTTGTACCGTGACATGATGGGTGCAATCCAGAGTAACTATGGAGAGTCCTTGCTCCGGTGTAAGAACAATTTACTCTGGATTGCAATATAAATTTTCATTAGGTGGTGCCGTAACTACGTGTGAACATAATGTCTCTTACGTGCTCCCGTAGATACTCTAGATTGTAGGGGCTATTGAGTTTGAAACTATGCACACACCTAGTAAAGAATAGACACCCTACAGTTTTGGGACTGTGCAGATTTTCACTCCAGTTCATCTCCAGGAATGACATTATTGACATTCTCAACGTTGTTGACTATCACACCGTTTTCTGCATCCCAGTCAGCACACTTACATCTTTTCCTGGCTGGCCCTCCCTGCCTGGGAGACCTGCTGGGCCTGGTTCTCCCTGCAAGACAGAAGGAAAAGAGGAACACTGAGCAGACCATAAAAGATTTCTAATGGCCCAACCATTTGGGCCTCAGAGGAGGTGAAACAAAAGGCAGTTATGAGAATTCCAAAATATCATATCTTATTTTTATAGATCAGTTTTGGTTCTTAGCAATGTGCAAAAGTGTATTATTTTTACAGATACTTCCATGTAGTTGAAACATTACATTGCATCAGGGAATTTATACAGTTGTAAGAAGTGAATAAACTCCTTGCAAAAAGCAAAATTTTCTGATTTGCTTTTTTGCATTTGTTTGGAGGAGCTAAATCAGACGCGCTGTACATTTACATGCACACAGATCTTATTTTTAAAATATTCAGAGTTATGCCCTTTTCCAGAAAAAAAGACCCTATTTAAATTGCAGTTGCAAGAATGGTGAAACAGTGTAATCTTAGATACATTTATTTTGAAGTAAGTTCATTTAACTCAACAGGACATGAATAGGATTTCATTCTAAACGGTGCATGTTTATTTAAAACTAGCAGAATAAAACTGACATTGTGGGAGTAAAATTTTCAGAATATTTTTGAGCTCTGGGAACTGGTGGGCATCGCTGGGCATGGCACCAGGCAGCAGGGTGACATGCCCCACTGGGCACCGACAGGCACTGGGCACAGAAGGGTATCAGGGGCAGTGGCAGGCAGCAGCAGGCACCAGTGGGAACCAGGCATCCATACCAGGCACCACCAGGCAGCTTACACCTGTGGGCACCACTGTGCAGAGGGCAGCAGGCAGCAGTGGATAGTGGGTACTAATGGGCACCATCAGGCAGTGGACACCCATGTGCAGTGGGGATCCCTAATATGCTCCACTGGGCACCATTTGGCAGTTGTCACCACCATGCAATGGGCAGGAGGCACCAGTGGGCACCACCAGGCACCATTGGGGAGTGGGCACTCGGGATCCGTAATGAGCACTGGGAATCCTTACTGAGCACCACCAAGCAACACTGTGCAGGGCACACTACTGGACACCACTGGGCAGTAGACATCCCTACTGAGCACTGGGACATTTCTGATGGGCACTAGGCACCACACGTCTGTGTCCAGTGGTTGGGGCTGGATATTGATATTCAGTCTTCAATGTTTATTATAGGGTGAAACACACTGCATCCCTTTTCACCCACTTAAGGGTTAAATTTCTAAAAAATCAATTCTTGGTGGGTCCTCATGTTATGGAAGGAAAACCCTCCCCAAATTTAATGTTTCTGGGTCTGGTGGTTTTGGTTGGGTGGGCGTTGATGAATGAGTGAGTGAGGCTGCAATCCAGAGTTAGGGCAGTGAGAAGCGCCCTAGCTGAGCTGCCCCAACTTTTCTGAACCCAAAGCAAGAAGTTAAGTTGGATCAGCAAGCCTGGGCCTGCTCAGTAGGCACCAAGTCAGTGATGCCTGGCGAGGGCTTGCTCCTAAGGAGACCCTCCTCAGATCACACTGAAGAAGGAACAGCTGTGGTGCTTGCCTTAGAAGGAGTCCCTGGGAACCAGTAACAGCTGCAACTTGAGGCTGCAGTACAGTCTACAGTGGATTTAACGGGCTTGTTGGAGTGACCTGCTGTAACCACAGGTTTGTGGGCTGCTGTAGTTGTTCCATATCCTGAGGATGAGAGGCAGGGATTGCAGTGAGGCTGGCCAAGAACTTAGATTTTTGGTCAACACTCCCATTCTTACTCTATCTTATCATGGATCCCTATAGGTCTACTCATAACTATACCTCCTCCTAAGGTGGTATAACTCTGAGGAGTTGGAAAAGGACATTTCTGAACTGGAAACAGGCTCTGGATACAGAGGAACTACTCTGCCCTAGGCAATGCTAAACATGTCCTCAACACGACTCTCCTGAGCTGCCTAGGCTGCCCCGGTTAGGGCCAATAGTTGTTGAGGCTACTGCAATCCTTCCCTGGCAGTGAATGTTTGGCTGTCATTGCGTTATTAAAGATCTGAGCTTTTCTGACTTTATACATTCAATAGCCACATCGAGAAGAATAATGAAATGCAAGGGAGGTATTTATTAGCACTGATCAGTAAGCGCTTGAATACAAGACTTCATTCATGCAAGACTCAACATTAGCTTCAACATAATTCATTCAACTTACTCTTGAACCTGGGGCTCCTGCATCTCCTCGGGGTCCCTTAAATCCCTGTAGTGTGAGATGGAAAAGAATAAGAAATCTTCTTTTTGTTATGTAGCATGTACAAGCAGGACTGTGAAATTCTTCCCAGCATTGTCTTAGGTCCACTTCACATAATTCTTTTGAGGACTGATTCTTTCTTGGTGTTTTAGACATGCACACCCCTCAAAGCATACAAAGTATGCTTGTATGTATTATTAAGGTTTAACATAGTTTTTGGCTATTGCATGACTATGTCATAAACAATAATTCACAAAATATGCACCAACTCCCCTGTTTCCAAATTTCTACTCAGAAAAGATGGCAGTTTTTATGGATCACAGCTGCTTGCGCAAAACTTACTGGAAGACCCCTGCCTCCCTCTGGTCCAGGTAGTCCTGGTTCTCCAGATTTGCCCTACAAGAAACAAAAATTAAGGAAGATGTCACTCTTAAAAAATGGAAACTCATCAGCCAATATGCACTTTGCTCTTTCCTCTTTAACCCTACAATCCAGAGTAACTACGGGAGAATATAAGAGGCATTATGTGTACCCGTAGCTACTGGACCACCTAGTGAAAACCTATGGGAAATTCATATTGCAATCCAGAGCAAATTGTTCTTACACCAGAGCAAGGACTCCCCATAGTTACTCTGGATTGCGCCCATAATCTTCTTTTTTCCACTTATAGGACCGGTAGGACCAACTGAACACAACAGCATTCAGCTAGCTCAAGAAGCATGGACTACAAGAGGATGTCTAAAAGTGTTGCTTGCATGTGCCTCACCCATTTGGGTAAGAGTTACAAATAGTTAAATTAATAATTAAATTATAATTAATAATTAAATTTTAAAAAGTTACAAATCATGTCCAGCTAGAAGAAAATGTAAAAAATTTGTATGTGTGCATGCGCACACGTGCACATGCACGCATGTGCGTCCGTGTACATAAAAAGAAGCAAATCTCTCTACCTCAGAAGCTCACTCCAAAAATTCAGGATCTTCCAGAGTACCTTCAGGAAGCAGAAATTGCTAGTGTAGTGTAGATGGCTGGAAGTGGAGCATAGCTTCTATGCTTCCTTTGGGTTTCTTTGCTTCCATAAGGTTCCTTTGCCGCACATATGTTTCTGATCTAGTTTGTCTTCCTGCTTAGTTCAACATTACCTTACACCTCATGCATGTACAAGATTACTTACTGGTTCTCCAGGAGGTCCTGGCTTGCCATCTTTGCCATCCTTTCCATCAATGCCCTGGAAAAAATAAAGCCAGTACTTAAATTTGAGTTGTAGTAAGAAATTTTAGAGTTTGGTTTAAAGAGCAGATATAGCTGAGTTGTCATTCATGAGTTTCAATTAATGTCTTGGCTCAGTTTTACAAGCACATCAATGTTATTACTCACCATAAGTCCAGGCAGTCCTGGCGGGCCCTGAGGCCCTGATGGACCTTCTTTACCCTGCCAAAGAAACACAGATGTGACCATATTCATACAAGTCTTTCAGGTGACTTATCCCCAACGAAATACGGCTTAATATCAATCGTATCCTGGGCCTGTGCTTGAAGATGTTGTGATTGGTGCCATAAACACATTCCAGTGGAGTGAAAGGCACAAGGTGTGCCAGATCTACTGGTGCTGAATGGCTGGAGGCTCTTGTGTGGAGAGTAAATCACACAAGATGCACCAAAGCAGGTAAGGTGGTAGGGGTGTGTGGGTTGTGGGCAGGTCAGTGAAGGATTGGGGCTGCTTGGGAGAGGAACCAGTGCAGTGTGTGGATCTTGGGAGCAGCAGTGCATGCCAGATCCTATCCCCCTTTCTGGACCAGCCCCCTAATTCTCCTTGCACTTATGGCAGCCAAAGGGCTTGGTATGGGTCCAAGGTAAAGTAATGTTAGGTGCACTTTTGGAAGGCCCACTAACAGTGCACCTCTATCCTCCACTAGTTCATAGCATGCAGTGCTGCCAATGGAGTGTGGGAGGGGGACAACCAGATGACCTGGCAGTAGATGTTACTCATATCTCTATAAGAACAGATTGAACTTACCATATCTCCAGGATTCCCGATGGGTCCTATGGGTCCTGGGGGACCTTCTGGGCCCTAAAATAACACCGAATGTGGATAGAATTCAGCATTATTCATTCACAGAATGATTCAGTTTGGTACAAACTCTGCAATCTGGAGTCATAAATCCGACATTGTGAACCCAATGCTCTACATTGTCATGGCTGCCACAAATGGCTCCAATGGTGAATGGCATGTTGTGGTGCATCCAATGCTTTCCAAACCACACCCCTTATAGTTATGCTACTGGCCTTCATTATTGTGAAGAATAGCTTCAGATGCTTCATGGGTTTTGCCCTCTGCTGTAACCTTTCCTTTTCCAAACATTCTAAACCTTAAATTCAAAAAAGTTGTGAGACAAACCCATATAAGAGTTACTTGTTTGCTATCATATTTTTTCTTGATAGTGCCATTTTAGGCTATCTGGGGTCAGAATTAGGGTGGACAAGATAGTTAGATGGAAAGTTTTTTGCCCCCTTTTCAGCCAAGAACTACCCTGAGTTTCTTGTGGACTGAAGACGGCCACTGTGAACACCACATATAGTTGAGCACAGGGTAGGGGAGGGATCCTGGCACAAGTCTTGTGCTGGCAAAATCCCATAAGGCACTTCTTTGCCTCTCCTGGAGAGGGGGTTCAGCCAGTACACACATACTGGTTACTCCATACTATGGCCACCCCATACTATGAGATGGGTGAGGTTTGCTGGCCTCAATTGGTTAGGATCGCACCCCTGGTCAGCTAATGGATGCTTCTTCTAACTTGTATGCTTGTATCTAGTCAGATGGATCAATGCAAGACAACACATTGCTTTTTATTGAAGGAAAAAGAATAAAACTTCTTACAGGTGGCCCTGGATTTCCCGGTGGACCCATGAAGCCAGGTATTCCGGGATGGCCCTGCAGAAGACAAAAGCTTTTAGTATTCTTTTAGTATTCTGATATCAGCTTTTAGCATTCTGATATCACTTATACAATAAGTGATAATTATTGTATATACAATAAGTGATCATTGTATATACAATTATACAATGTCACGAGGATCTTCAGATCTCATTAAACCTAGCAAGCCGGCCAGAGAATTGGATTCCCAAATAGAAGCTATCTTGGCATCACAATTTCACACACTGCTTCTCTGAGCATGAACCTGTATGTTGTGACAACGACCTTTAATATGCATACGCTTTTGGGAACAACAGCTTGTCAAGAAACATTATCGGCTTAGCTAGGTGCAAAATATTGCATGAAAAGGCATGTTGTGGCACAGACCTTCCCTGGTCCCCAAGTTGTGCCAGTTATTTGCTTCAGGTAAAGAATTATTTTAACATAAGTCAGCAGCATGTCAGCTTTTTTCAGATCACTGCAATGTGATGATGATTTATGAGAGAATGAGCATTTGTTTTGAAAGCAAAAGGTGTGATTTGGGGGCTAGCCATAAGTTGCGCGCAGCCCGTATAGTGTTGACATTTTAATGCTTGGCATTAAAAGAAAGAAAAACAGCTATGATGGTGTTTCTGGCTGGAGGAGATGCAGAGAAAGAGCATGGGGTGATGATGCCTTCCTCAACACACTATTTCTCTGCTGCAAATTCCTGCCATGGGGAAGACGATTTAGGGCAAAGAAGTTGTCAGAAGGTCCTCCAAAGCTCCTTTTCTCTCTTTAAACAAAACCAGAAATCCAAGCCAAACTTGGTATTAGAATTGCATGATGTGTGTTTGCACGTAATGTGAGCTCAGCCCCCCAAATGAAATGTTTTGTGCATAGGGAACTCAGTTATCATCTCTGCATTTGAGGTGATCCAAGAATCTGCTGAATTCTAATAAATTATAATAATAAAGGGCACTGAAGGGGATAATAATAATAATGGGCTACCGAAGCTAATGCTCATATACTTGGACCATCTCATGGGCGGGGGGGGGGGGGGGGGGGCAACTCTTTAGAGAAGATCCTGATACTAGGGAAAAAATTGAAAGTAGAAAAAGAAGGGGATGGCAGAGGTTGAGGTGGTTATAGTGTCACTGAAGCAATGAACATGAATTTGGACAAGTTAGTGGAAGAAGTTAGCGGAAGATAGGGTGGTCTGGCGTGCACATGGTGCATGCACCATGGTACGTGATGTTACGAAGAGTCAGATACACGTGACTTAATAACCACAACCAATAAGGGGCATCATGATGCCACCTGGTGCCAACTTGGGTCTGCCACTTTTGCACCACAAAAACACACCAAGAATTTCCACTCTTCCCTCATGCACTAGATGCATCCTAGAAATGCTGGACTTTGGGTTTCATTTACAAGGACAGTGGATTTGCCGTCTGTAACACTCACACTTCCATGTTTCACAGAAGTGCAGCTTGCACTTCTTAAATACTGTGACACTTAAATACTGATTGATTGATTGATTGATTGATTGATTGATTGATTGATTGATTGATTGATTGATTGACTTGCTGGCTGGCTGGCTGGCTGGCTGGCTGGCTGGCTGGCTGGCTGGCTGACAGTATGTTGGACCTCTGGTGTATTGGACCTTTAGACTCATGTCCAGATGACATGAGTTTGGGAATATATTACTTTGGTACACTGGAAACTTCTCTGCATGCGTCACAACAGCCAGAAGTGAGCAGTATACACAGTGCAGGACAGAATAGATAGCCCCTGAGGTGTGCTGGCCTTGGAGGAACAACGTAGAGCAGCTACCTGAGTCTTGTGGGAGACAGAAGACCCTGAGGAGGTGGGGCAAATCCTTTTTATTATAAGTAATGATGAACCTCAAGTGTATCTCCTAACCACACTAGGAAAAAGAAAGGTATTTTACAGTACAATCATAGCAAGACGTTGACTTGGAAGGAAAGCTCCGTTCATGCCACTAAATGTTCTAAATGTGCACACACAGAATAGATGTCCTATTACTGATCATTCTCTCTTGTATAATCTTGCATGTCTCTTGTATAAGCTTCTCCTTCTGTCTTTCACAAGTTAAAAGTGTCAGGAAGTGCATCTCCAGCTGTATCAGTAAAGGACAGGATGTCTAGATAGACAAGTAGTCAAGAGACAAGGTGTTCAAGTTTTATACCCCCAGATACCCCCAGTTCTTTGGTTACTCAGAGCGCAATTCTCATGCCTTTCTCTGCCCCCTCCTTCTCTGTCTCTACCAAAAAGAAGAGATGTAAGCTATGGAGTATAACTGCAGAATCTATAACCATCCTTCTCCACAAAAATATATGGTCCTTAAATAACATGATCCTCATGCAATGCTTCCTATCTGAACTTTCCTTTCAGACCACATTTTGGTGCCATATCTCTGCCAGCAAATGGGAGGGAGGGGGCTCTGATAATGTTGTTCAGGGCAGGGGGGAACTAAAACCCAGGCCCTATTTGGTGCGCTAGAGGTCTTTATGGGAACACTGTTGCTGACTGTAGCATCTCAAGAAGCAGGATCCTTCCTCATTCTTTTACCTGTTCACCCTTCAGTCCAGCCTCACCAGATGCTCCATGGTCTCCTTTTGGACCCTAAAGAATAAAGATAATTAAATCTCACCATGTTTAGAGATGAAACTCACAATGGGGTGCACCTCCCAGATGAACAGAAACAAAACTAAAAGTTCACGGACTTTAAGACAAGCTTAAGTTCTTGCCACTTTGCCATTGTAACTTTCTGGACCATCCAATCTCCCCCACAGTGTGGACAGTCTAAGATGGTGTCTCCTCTGATGGTGTCTCCTTTAAGATGGTGTCTCCTCTGATGACACAAGTGTGGATTGTCCAACCATTTCTTCCAAAATCCATGTGGAAGATTTCAAACTTATTCAATGGGAAAATATTAAGGAAACCCATGTTGGTTTTGCATCCAAACATGCAAATGTTAAAAATGTGGAAAATGTTTATCTCCCCCTGGATCTTTCCATGTCCCTCCACAGCTTAGTTATATATTGGGTATATGAGAATAGCCACACATGTCCCCCTACATGTCCCCCCACAGCTTAGTTATATATTGGATCTACAAGAGTACTTGTAAGGTTTGAACTTGGTCAGATTTTGGAAGGCAGGATTGTCATTGTCCCCCCAGTTTATTCCTCTCCCCTCGGCACAAACATAACAGCTTTCCACTGCATGAAAAGGATTTATGTCCTGAGTCTTCAAACAGTTAAAACCAAAGGATTTTGAAGTCATAATACATAAGGCTGACCTTGGGACCTTCCACACCTGGTGGTCCAGGAAGACCTCTGGGTCCAGGCTCACCCTGAAAGACAGAATAGACGTCAGGTACAAACATCGTGCACTATTAAAAATGAAAAGCAACAGCATGTTTCTAAATTTAGCCAAATTTAAGAAAATCTATCCTTGTAATGTAATTAAAATGAATGTATTCAGAAATTCCATTAATGAAAGATAAACACATTTTTTATCAATACATTTAGTTATGTTAAAGTGGAACAATAAGGACATGTTTGTTCTGCATTCACTTGAAACAGCTGCTAACCACAGATGGTTTCAACTGGCACATAAGCTGGTGGGGCTGTAAGAAGATCAGCCCTGGGCACCAATATTTCGAGGGAAGGGGAAAGATGCTAACTTTTTCATGCACCTGAAACACCTGTATAATGTGGTCCCTTTAGAGTGGTCTCCGGCGCATCTCTTTGCTTTAGCAGCTAGAACTGGCTTTGCAAGGGAGGAAGAGAGATCCCTTTACACAGGCAACTTAGGGCACAATCCAAAGAAATTTAGGCCAGCCTAACTCACCTGGCCTATCTTTCCATGATGGTGTGGGGAGGTCGGCATATGCCTGTGCATTGGCCTAACCTCCTCGGGAGTGGGGCAAAAGTGCCTTATAGCACTAGTGTGACACCCACAGGTCAGCACAGGACCTGGGGCTTAGGTCTTAAGTGGAGTTTAGGCTTGCAGCCTCACTGCCTGAAAAACTTAGCATTTTGTCTTCTTTCAGGAATGACAGTGGTCTTGGGAGAGAAAGAGAGTGAGAGAAAGAGTCAGAGAATGACAGTGTGTATGTTACGGAGAGGGTGTATGACTGTTCCCAGGAGAAAACTCTCACAGGGCTAACCTGATTTATGTTTTACAGTCAAGGGAATGGAACAGTATCTAGAATTCACAGTCCACTGCTATCTACACTTTCCTGAGACTAAACCCCATTGACTCTAATGGGATTTCCTTCTGAGTAGACATGAATAGGATTGGGCACTCAAACACTGATCTTCTCAGATGTGATTAAGAACTTGTGTATGTGTTTTTTCCTTACCTTCTTTCCAATTGGACCTTCGTTACCAATTGGGCCTGGGCTTCCTCTCTCGCCCTTGAATCCTGGCATGCCGGGAAGTCCAGGTGGTCCAGGGGGGCAGTCGCTGCATACATCCTAAGAGGGAATAGACAAGAACTTCACTGATATGGCAGCTTCTTTGCCCCTATGCAAACCTGCTCCAAGGTGTATTATTATAAAATGAAGAGCACTCTTGTTTATTTTCTGGGGCACAAATGGATTGCAAATGCATTTTGTTTTTCTCAAAGCTTAACTGTCATGGCTTCCCAAACAAGTAATGAGATTTCCAGGGAGAGTTTCTTAGCCCTCTGCCTGCAACGGTTTTCAGGGTTCTCATTAGTGGGAATGAATACAAGATAGAACAGATAAATCAAAAGTATAACATATAGTATAATAACAGAAATTATTTTCTATTTAACACCTACATGAGCATTGTAAGAAAACCAGAGTGGTGAGATTACAAGATTGATTAAAACCGATTCCTAAAAAGGCTAAAAAGGATATAGAGGAAAAAATGTACAGATCAACCAGCCTAGGAGGAATTGCAGTTCACAACCAGAGCTCACTCTCTTACAAAAGAAGTTGAAAGCTACGTTAAGCCATACTCCTTGCTCCTGCCCTCTTATCCTAATCCTTACTTATGGCATGAGGACACCATGTATTTTAAACTGTTTTGATGACAGATCAAAAAAAGCCTGGGAATATTGTGATGAAGCTGCTTAGAATTTTTTGTGGGTTCAACTGGGCATAAAACTGTAGTTACCGGGATGGCTAATAACGTCCATTACTGAGCAAGAATATGATCCCAACCCTCCCATGCCCTGTACTGTGTATGTTTATTGCTTGTGGGCAGGGAGGACAGAGTGCCTGTACCTTTAACCATTTCATAGAAGAGGGAACTGAAGCAGGTGCTGCCTTTTAATCCCTTCTATGAGGAGCTAAACCTGCCTCAATTCCCTCTTCTATTCAATGGTTAAACGTACAGGCACCGTGACCTCCATTCGACATGGTAACCCTGACTGTGGGAGCACAATCCTACCTATACCACAGTACAGTATGAACAGTACCAAAGAGGCACACACTGCCTACTATGGTGAGAGGATGACATGAAGGCAAATGGGAGGTGAGTAAAAAACATTTTATATTTACTTCTACGCAACCCTACCGACTGCCTATAGGCTTTTTGGACATACACCAGCCATTTAAAAAGAAGGGATAAGAATCGGTGTGCAGGACTGACTCCAGATCTTCAACTCTTCCCCCCCAAACAAACCCTGATACTCTTCCTTGTCACCCAGGAACACACACCCTGCCACCACCTACTTGCACCAGAGCAGATAGCTGGCCCCAGCAATGGGCTGCCACTGTTGCTTTTCAGTGCGGATTTGAGAATGGGTGCCAATCGTATGCTCAGCCAATTCACAGTGTTCTACTGTCATAAATCAGATGTTAGACAACTTCTTCAGTGTTTGTACCGTGTGCTTGTTGTGGATTGGAGTTTGCTCCAATCCATGATAGACACAACATGGGGAAACCTGGCCGGCCTGTTGAAGGGGCCTGTGATCACCATATCGCCTTTTCCACCAAAGTGGTACCTATTTATCTACTTGCATTTACATGCTGTTGAACTGCTAGGTTGGCAAGAGCTTTGCTAAGGATGGGAGCTCACCCCACCTGGCAGCACTTGGGTCTTGAACTGCTGGCCAGTTTACAGTGTTCTACTGTAAGAAATCAGATGTTAGGACTGAGCACACTTTTGTTTACTGCTTTACCCATTTAACAGTAAAAGGAGCTTGTGCAGTAGACTGTCTGGTCACCTCACTGTCTTCCAAGAACCTGATGACTCAGTTTTAACACCATGTTCAGGGGCAGCATGCCTCCGCATTACAGGGTGCTGGGACAAACTATGGGGAAGGACTCATGTATTTATTCATTCATTGAAACTGGTCTTCCTGGAACCACCTGGCTGGTCACGCTAAGCTCCTAAATGGCTGCATGTGCTCTAGCAGGGCACTTCTTCAACTCCTAGGAGCTCCACTGGCTGGCATAAGCTATTTTGCCTTTGGGGATTGTGGTGATCCACAGTCTCACCTGGAGCTTCTTCAGATGTTCTACAGAAGAAGCATGAACACCTTGCATATCTTCTACATATGCCTCCAGTCCTCTCTGAAAGGAGAACTGACACATCTCCTGACAGATGAGATGTGGAAGAGAGGAATTCACACTTTCCTTGGGCATGATGATTCCCACCTCTTTGTCCATAGTTGTAATTACCCACAAGGGAAGCATTCCTTGGAGCCACTGAGTACCATGTGCCGGAGAACACATGGTGTTCTTACCTTAACTAAAAGGCTGATATCTTCAGGAGAAAGGATTGGAGAGGCACCCTGAGGAATGAAGAACAAAATCTTGTATTAAACTCATCTATTGATGTAATGGCATTGAACCACTTCCCACTATAATTCTCCCATCCAAATATATGTAAGAAAAAAACCACATGACAAATAATTTGCATGTTATATTTGTATCCTACTTATTTCAATGGTCTCTATTACACCGTTCCATATAAATGTCCCCAAAATTACTCTCTGCAAAGTAGAATTGATTTATACATTGAATTACTAGCCTACAGCACTGGTGGGCACATGCCGGTTCGGGCCTATTTGCCTGAACCAGATCTTCCCACCTGGCAGCTGCTGGCGAGCCACTCGCAGTGGCGGCTGGCAAGAACCGTGGGGACCGGTTTGCCAGCGGCCGCCAGACGCACACTTTTCTGACAAGAACCTTATCTGGCAAGAACCGCGGGGACCGGTTTGCCAGTGGCCGCCAGACGCACACGAGCTGGACACAAGCGCACTGTGTCTCCTGAAGCTCGGCTTCAGGATATGTACTGTGCATGCGCTAAGCCTGGCGCATGCGCAGTGTGGCGGGGTTGGGACCTTCACCTCCAGCTGGATGCAAGCACACTGAGTCTCCTGAGGCCAAGCTGGACGCAAGCGCACTGTGTCTCCTGAAGCTCGGCTTCAGGAGATGCACTGCGCATGTGTCAAGCTTGGTGCATGCACAGTGCGGCGGGGTTGAGGCCCTCGCCTCCAGCTGGACACAAGCACACTGAGTCTCCTGAGGCCGAGCTGGATGCAAGTGCACTGTGCGACAAGCCTGGCGCATGCGCAGTGCGGCGGGGTTGGGGCTTGCCCCTCGCCCGCCCCCACCCCACCCCTGACCCCGGCGTGGCCCCTCCCACTTCCGGTGAACGGGATCTTGGGCCAGGCCGGGCCCACCCCTGCCTACAGGAAAGAAGAAGGCTTTACACAGAAAGGTAACAGGAAGGAGTGAGTGACATACCGGCTTTCCTGGGGGTCCTCTTTCACCTGGATTTCCTGGCAACCCCTACAGAAAAGGAAGAAACGAGAGGCTATGCATTCCTGTTGTACATCCTACAAAAAAGAGTGTGAGAGTTCTTTCCCACTGCTGTTTTGCATCTTAGGGATGTCCTCACATTGGTGACAAATGGAGCATTAGGTATTTCTATAGGAGTTATTCAACAATATGGGATCAGAGTGGGGCTGAGTTTCACTGAGACCCAAAAGTTAATGGATGCAAACTTAAGGCATACTATAGGAACTCTGAAAAGGACTTGTTTTTTAGTTAGTGTTTTGTTCAAGGAGTCATGAAGAGCCAAGACTGATGGTGCAATCCTAACAACTTTTCCAGCTAGAGTAAGGACAATGCAAGTCCAAGTTAAGGGAACCAACATTGCCTTACCTTGAGGAGGCCTCCATGACTGCTCCTTAACTGAAGAACATGCCCCACTGGCACAGCTGTGCTGGTGCTGGAAAGTTGGTTAGGACTGTATCCTCGGAGAAGTATATCTAACCACAGATTTGGGGTGGCACACAAAATTTGGCAAGGACAAAGTAAAAGGCCATTTCAAAGGAGGTGTAAAGACTTTCTTAGAAAGTTTGATGGCAGCCACTGTCAGCTGGTGTCAGGAAGCTTCCATTTTGTTCCTTGACAATGTTCCTCTACTTCTTTGGTGGTGTCACATTGAGTTCTTACTGGCAACTGGCTCCTATGAGGTAATCCCAGAATATTCCATGAATGATGCTACATGATAACAGAACACAATCACAACCAATTTAGGCCAGCACAACTCACCCATCTCCAAGTATCCATGGTGGTGTGGAGAAGCCAGTGCATTTCTGTGCACTAGCCTAACCCTACAATCCAGAGTAACTACGGGAGCACATAAGAGACATTTACATCAACGTAGTTACAGCACCACCTAGTGAAAACCTATGGGAAATTCATATTGCAATCCAGAGTAAATAGTTCTTACATCCGAGCAAGAACTCCCTTTAGTTACTCTGGACTTACTTCCTAAGGCGCTGATGTTGGTGGGACTTGTTCGGAATTTGTGCCAGTTTAACCAGAGGTTAAGATTGCACTGACAGTGTCATGTCAATGGTACTTGCCCATAGTCCGTGAAATGTCTCAACAGTCACAGGTCACCTTCCCAGTAATTGTTGTCCCATTCCTGCCACCAGAGATAAGGGGCAGAAAAAGGAATTCCATATTTGCATCAATTCAAAGCGGGACACATTTTTATTACAATGATCTTGATCCAGAATTCCTCATAGTATTCTTGATAGGATTGGGACTAGTGGGGAATGGAATTTGCGATAGTAGAAGAGTCGACCACTGTTGCAAAATAGCTGGCAATCCTATAGGTGGCCATTTGGGGAGCGCTTCCGCAAGAAGCAGCAATGCTTTGAGTCCATCAACGGTTCCTGCCATAACCATCGGGCCAGGTACAGCAGTGGAAATGGTCGGCGGGGAGGAGAAAAAACTTTTCAGGTGGAGGAACTGGGGCAAAGAGGCTGCAAAAGAGGGTGGATCCAGCAGCAAGCACATGCTGGATCCTATTCCCCCTCTTTTTGAATCTCCTCTCTCCTTTCTTCTCCTTGAACTTCTCTTATGTTCTTGTTTACTGCAAAAGTATCTTAGAATTGCTCAGTATTTAACCTTGCAAGACAAGCTCATAGCTTTGTATTTTGCTACTCCTGGGCAATTGACTGTAGCATCTCCCTGTGAAATAAGTTTCAGCCCAGTTGGAACAGGGAATGAGGGAGGGAACAAAAGGAACTGCCTTGATTTATTTCCTTTTATGTCTGCTCATGCTTCTAGTGCTACTGTTCCCTTATCAGCAGAAAAAGCAAAGTTAATGACTGTCCCGGTCCCCAGGGAATATCTAGGAGCTTGAGAAATGTGTGGTTTTTACTGATTGAGAATACTGAGGAAATGAGGTGTAAATAAGAGACCTCTTGAAATTATTCCTTGGGGGAAACCGCAGTGCTGGTCCCAACGGGGAAAACAGGCTGATGGAATAATCTGAGAATTCAATTGGTCAAAATACCTGTTATATTTATGGGAAAAAGAGGAAATTCCCTTTATGGCAAGGCACACATAAGTTGTAAACACGCACAGCATGTACAGGCTCCAGTACTATTTTTAAAATAAAATTGGCTTGGGAGGATAAATGTTTGAGTGAAGATGCAGCCCAGTGGTCTGGCAACAGGGGTAAATTACCCCAAATGGGGTAAAAATGAAATTCCTGGGGGTAATGGACGGTCACTCTTCCCCTTCTGAAAGCTCCAACAGAGAGCGCTACCACTTCCGCCATGGAGATGTGCTAGCGCTCTCTGTCAGAGCTTTTGGAAGGGGAAGAGTGCGCGCGCATGTGCATAGTAATGTTTTTTAAAATGGTTGTTGGGGCTGGCTGGACTTAGCCATACCTAGCCGCAGCAGCCTAAAACTGCCCCCCCCAGTGTCCCCAAACACCCTCCCCAGCCAAGGTAAGTAAGCCACTTACTTTATGTATACTCAGAAGTAAACAACTTTACGTTTACTCCTGATTTCAAAAATGTAGGACAAAATGTAGGATGTCCTACATTTTTTAAAAAGTCTGGATTTTCAATTGAAAATCCAGACTTTTGGGTGACCATTTCCTTCCTTTCAAATCAAGGGGGTAACATTGAAGTATCTCAATATATTTTGGGGTTAAAGGTAAAAAAGTTCCCTTGTAGCCAGTGGAGAGAGTGTAACCCTTTTCCTATCTTCAACTTCTCTACTCCAAACTTTCCTCCTCAAAACACAACAACTTATCTCATTGAAAACTGGTGTTTTCAATCTGTAGAAGGAAAACCATGTTAACTAGAAGAGTGAAGCAGGGAGCTGCAAGAAGGAACTGATTTAAAGCCCTGCTCCTTCTCTACTTACTATTTCCTACAAACTATGTTTCCTTAAAAAAGAAATATGTGTAACACACTAGCAGGCCTCCGTCAGTCTTGGAAGACTATGGTATCATTCTCGGCGCTGCATACGCTGCATGCGAAGCACGAAAGCCTGGGTTGGATTGTTATGGAGGATAGGCTGTTCCCCAAGCAGCAAATCCCCCTCTCCACGCCACTGAATTAGTCCAATGGAAAGGCAGAGCCAATACGATTGGATCCAGCTGCGTCGCAGAGCTGGGCTAAGGAGCTGGGCTAAGGACGGTCTTGTGGGGCCGACCCGGGTCTTGAACCCTGGCCTGCTAGTTAACAGGCACAGTATCTTAGCCACTTAGCTTATGATATAGTGACAGATAACACTGTACAAAAAATAACAATAAAATCAGTGCTCTCTCTAATACTGGAGCACCTGTTTATCATGAAGTTCCTGAGCATATGTGCTGGAATTTAACTCTAAAAATGTTTCCTAATATGGCAGTTTTAAGGTTAAATTGCTGCTTCTAGAACTGTTTCCAGTACAAAAACAAATGCTAGTGGAGTGGAGAAGATAAATGTCTTTCCTTCTCCACTGCTATACTGATCAAAATGTTGAGCATTTGTGCCACTATATAAGAGTAGGTGCAAGCCTGCAACTACACCATCCTGCATTTATGATCCAATCCTAACAAAAGCCTACATTAGCAGAGCTTGCAATCTGCTGCCATAGATTATTTCAGACCTGCTGGCACAAATGGCACATTTCAGACCTGCTGACACATTCACTAGAACTGCCCAGACAATGGATAAAATGAGGGAGGGGACGGTACATGGGAGGATCAGGACAGGGAGCAGTCTGGGCCAAGCAGACAAGGTGGATCGGGGTTGTAACTTAGTGGCAGTAGCAGCACAGAGATCCTATAGCTCCTTGGACTTAGACTTTTACCAGCAAAAGAGCTGGTGTGGATCTAAGTACCCCCTTGGGGGTCATGGAGTGGCAGAGTAGGCAAATACCTAACACCTAAATTCATGTTCTATGCAGATAGAAGTGTCCCTTGTTATCCACTAGGGTTCTGTTCTGGAACATCCCATGCATAAAAAAATCCATGTATAAAGAAAACAATGGAAAAATAGGTTTAAAGACCCATTTCCAAGTTTCTTGCTCCTTCATTGCACCTAATGGAATAAGGTAGTGCCTCAATATCTGCAGGGGTTTGATTCTGGTCCTGAAAGATGGAATGACTGTTTGCATGACAATAGTAGAAAGGCAGTGATTTGCAGTGGCCTTCGCGCTGAGTCAAATCTGTTTATAAAAAAATCTGCGTATAACAAGTATTTCACTTCTTAGACGTGTATGTGCCAGAAGAAAGAACAAGAGTTATTATTGATTGGAAGATTCTGGGATAATCCCTTGAAATAATTCCCAACTCCCAGTACATTCCATTACTTTTCCAACACTACTTACATCCTGACCAGATTGCCCAGGTGGGCCTTGGACACCTGGCAAGCCTCGAGATCCCTGATAAAAAGAAGAAAATTAATAATACTGGAAGATGATTGTCCACATCAGTTCATGAGAGATCACAGATAAACAGCACAATCCAAACCATATCTACTCAAAAGTAAACCATATTGTGTTCAATGGGTCTTACTCCCAAGAAAGTGTCTTTATCTACAGTATTAGGTTTGCAGCCTTTAGGTTTGCAGCCTTACTTTGGCTACAATCCAGAGTAACTACGGGACCTTTTACACTGATGTAGTTATGGTGTTACCTATGGGAAACCTATGGGAAATGCATAGAGCAATCCGGAGTAAGTGCCTCTTACGTCTTCCTGTAGTTACTCTGGATTGTAGGGTAAGTCACAAAATAATTAACATACAATGAACTTGTCAGAGACAACAGAGCATAGCAATTAGGGGCTAAATCCAGAGCAGTTACAGGTCCACGCAGTTACGTCACCCTCTAGTGTTATTTTATGGAAAGTTATCTTAACTGTCCAGAGCAAGGGGCTTAATTTCACTTTGGGATATAGGCCCATGGTTGCATGTCTATTCAGAAGTAAGTCTCATTGTGTTCAATAGTACTTACTCCTAGGAAAGTATGGTTAGGATTGCAGCCTGTTTCTTATCAGATCCATAGCTACCACATGGGCCCTCACACCACTACTGTGATTGGCTGCACATTTTGCTTGGAAAGCATGAGACAGCAGTGAATGGGTGAATTAGGAAAGAAAGAATATTTAAGCACAAAATGGAACCAAAAAGCCAACGTTCCACATCCTCTGCAATTGAAGTTTTGGTTAGCATTTGAAAGACGCACAGCTTTTCCATCAGCATCGTCACTGTTGTCGGTGAAAAGTCACTGAGCATCGGTGAAAAGTAAGCAGTCAACAATCGTCACTGAGCATCGGTGAAAAGTAAGCAGTCAACAAGCCCGCCACCTCCTTTCCTTCCCACCCCCACCAGGAAAGCTGTGTGTAGTTAGAAAGACATACTGTACCGGTGGCCCTTTTTCTCCAGGGGGTCCCACAGGCCCCTAAAACAAGAAAACAAACAAACAAAAGTCATATCAAGATATTGCACAACATGGACAATGTACAACAATGCTTTCTTCCAGATGTTTCTAAAGGATTTTCCCTACAATCCAGAGTAACTACGGGAGCACGTAAGAGACATTATGTGTACCCGTAGTTACTGCACCACCTAGTGAAAACCTATGAGAAAATTAATAATACTGGAAGATGATTGTCATCTTCATATTGCAATTCAGAGCAAATTCATATTGCAATTCAGAGAAATTCATATTGCAATCCAGAGCAAATTGTTCTTACACCAGAGCAAGGACTCCCCGTAGTTACTCTGGATTGCGCCCTTTGTTACATTCCTGCAAAAAAATAGGACTGATTGTACAGTACCATATCTCACTTTAATACATGTACTTCATTCCACCTGAATGTGGTCATAATTCTGTAGCTCTTCCCACCCCATTTGCCAACACTGGGCATTTTTGAATTATTTTCAGTTCTTTTATAAAGCCATTTTAGTACCTTTTACTATATTACAGATCAAAGTCTTCTTATGCCTTCTGCCACAGTTATTATGCACGTAATTCTATGAATGCCTACTCAGCAGAAAGCCCCACTTTCAATTGGACTTACTCCCATGCATGGGTGTATAGAACTGCACCATAGTACTACTATTTATTATTTAATTAAGGGATTTATACTTTGCCTTTCCTATGCCAGTGCAAATGCCCAAGGCAGTTTACAAAGTTTTGCTGTGCTCACAACAATCCTGTGAGGCAGGTGAGATTGAGAGTGGGTGGCTGGCCCAAGATAACCCAGGAAGCTTCATGACCAAGGAAGGATTTGAAGCTGGATTTTCAAAGTCTCAGACCAACTTCCTAACCACTAAAAGCAGGCCTCCGTCAGTCTTGGAAGACTATGGTATCATGCTTGGCGCTGCATACACTGCATGTGAAGCACGAAAGCCTGGGTTAGATTGTTATGGAGGATAGGCTGTTACCCAAGCAGCAGATCCCCCCCCTCTCCATGCCACTGAATTACTCCAATGGAAAGGCAGAGCCAATACGATTGGATCCAGCTGGCGTTGCAGAGCTGGGCTAAGGACAGGAGTTCACCCTGTCTTGTGGGGCCGACCAGGGTCTCGAACCCTGGCCTGCTGGTTAACAAGCACAGTGTCTTAGCCACTTGCGCCACCCACAGCCACTAACCACTAAATCACTACTAACCATCCTGGTTAGTATGACAAATACTACCTGAGTCATCAAGAAGAAAATTTCGGAAAGCAATATCACAACCTCCATTCAGAAAGTCCACTTTATTTGAGACCCCCTCTCCCCATACAAATCCTAAGCATGTCATTTATGGTCTCTAACATTTCCCAGATCTTTTGTTCTTGCTATTCCTGCTCCAGGAACCAAGGATAATAGTTTATGATGCATCTCAGTATTTTATACTTACAAGTGGTCCTGAGATTCCAACACCTGGTAGTCCTCTGTCTCCTGGCTGACCAGGAAGACCAGGAGGTCCCCGATCTCCCTAAGAAAGAAAGAGAACAAAGAAATATATCTAGTAAACCAGGATGACAAGGCCCAACTTAAATTCATCCTGAATTGTATCATGATTCCACTTGTTCTTGGCTCTCTCTGGACTACAAATAGTGAGGTGAAAGAATTTGATGAGGGGGAAACCCAAGGTGCAAATTAAGATTCCCAATTATAGACGCTATTAGTTTAAGGAAGGAGGGGGTTGGAGGAAAAAAGTAAAATGAAATGAAAACCGCCAAGAACTCACATCCAGAAGGAGCTAAAGGTGCATAACTTTTAAAAACAGCTAGCAGTGCATTAGGAACAAAGTACAATCTCTTTATTTCACAGCAGTTTGCATCAGATGGAAATTTTCTGACTTGTCAAATTTGATATACTGAATTATTAGTACAATCATATTTGTATTGGCATCCTTCAGTCTTGAAAGACTCTGGTATCGTGCTCTGATTGGAGGTCCTGAAAAAACATCTAGTGTGACTAAAGAGGCCAATGTGAGAGTGTCCATCCCTTCCACACTGAGGACAAATAAATTCCGTCCCCTGCCCAGGCCCAGGTTTCGCTGCTTTCGGTCTGTCTCTTTGCTTCAGCCTGCCGAACAAGTGTCTCTTCCAGTTGGAGAAGGCCATGCTGGGTCTTTTGCCTCCACGCTGAACGGTCTGAGGTTAAGGTTTCCCAGCTGTTGATGTCCATTCCCAAGGCCTTTAGATCCCTCTTGCAGATGTCCTTGTATCACAGCTGTGGTCTCCCTCTAGGGCGCTTTCCCTGCACTAATTCTCCATATAGGAGATCTTTTGGAATCCGACCATCAGCCATTCTCACGACGTGCCCAAGCCAGCATAGACGCCGCTGTTTCAGAAGTGTGAACATGCTAGAGATTCCAGCATGTTCCAAGACTGTGTCATTTGAGACTTTGTCATGCCAGGTGATGCCAAAAATATGTCGGAGACAGCGCATATGGAAGGTGTTCAGCGTCCTCTCCTGCCATGCATAAAGGGTCCAAGACTCGCTGCAGTACAAGAGTGTGCTCAGGACGCAAGCTCTATAGACCTGGATCTTTGTATGTTCCGTCAGCTTCTTATTAAGCCATACTCTCTTTGTAAGCTTGGAGAACGTGATAGCCACTTTACCAATGCGTTTATTCAGCTCAGAGTCTAAGGATAGGGTGTCAGAGATAGTTGAGCCAAGGTACACAAAGTCATGGACAACCTCCAGTTCATGTTCAGAGATTGTGATACAGGGAGGTGGATCCACACCCTGACCCATGACTTGTGTTTTCTTCAAGCTGATTGTTAGTCCAAAGTCTTGGCAGGCTTTGCTAAAACGGTCCATAAGTCGTTGAAGGTCTTCGGCAGAGTGAGCAGTAACAGCAGCGTCATCGGCGAAGAGGAACTCACGCAAGCATTTCAGCTGGACTTTGGACTTTGCTCTTAGTCTGGAAGGATTGTAGAGTTTTCCATCGGATCTGGTCCGGAAATAGATTCCCTCTGTTGCCTTTCCAAAAGCATGCTTCAGCATGACTGCAAAAAAGATCCCAAATAAAGTTGGTGGAGGACGCAGCCCTGCTTCACTCCACTTCGGATGTGAAAGGAGTCTGATGTTAAGCCATCAAAAACTACAGTGCCCTTCATGTCCTCGTGAAAGGACCTGATGATGTTGAGGAGCTGAGGTGGGCATCCAATCTTGGGGAGGATTTTAAAAAGGCCATCCCTACTAACCAAATCAAAAGCCTTTGTAAGGTCTATGAAGGCTACAAAGAGTGGCTGTCTTTGTTCCCTACATTTCTCTTGCAACTGTCAAAGGGAAAATACCATATCAGTGGTGGACATGTTGGCTCGAAATCCACACTGTGATTCAGGATAGATCCTCTCTGCAAGCACCTGAAGCCTCTTCAGTATGACTCGGGCAAGCAGCTTCCCTACAACACTAAGAAGAGAGATGCCACGGTAGTTGTTGCAGTCACCCCTGTCGCCTTTGTTCTTGTACAGTGTGACAATATTAGCATCCTTCATGTCCTGTGGTACTCCACCTTCCCTCCAACAGAGGCAGAATATCTTGTACAGTTCAGTGGAAATGGTCCCTCTACAGCACCTCAGAACTTCAGCAGGGATGTTATCTTTCCCGGGTGCCTTGCCAAAAGCAAGGGAATCCAGGGCTTCGTTTAGTTCTTCTAAAGTTGGTTCACTGTCGAGCTCCTCCAAGACAGGCAGGCACTCAATGTTGTTTAATGCTTCTTCAGTTACTACGTTTTCTCTGGAGTATCGCTCAGAGTAGTGCTGCACCCAGCGTGCCATCTGTTGTGCTCGGTCCTGGATGACCTCACCTGTAGCGGACTTAAGCGGGGCAGATTTCCTCACTGTTGGACCTAAGGCCTGCTTGATGCCATCATACATCCCCTTGATGTTGCCTGTGTCAGCTGCTACCTGGATCTGAGAGCAAAGCTGCAGCCAATAATTGTTAGCACATCTCCTGGCAATCTGTTGGACTTTGCTACGGGCGACTCGCAGGGCTTGAAGGTTGCGCTCACTAGAACAGGCTTTATATGCAGTTAGAGCTCTCCTCTTTTCCTCAAGGGCTGGTGTCAGCTCCTCCGAGTGGGCTTCAAACCAATCTGCTGTCTTTCTAACCTGCTTACCAAAAACTGACAAGGCGGTAGTATAATCAGCATTCTTGAAATGTTCCCATCGTTCAGAAGTGTTTGCCTCAGCCGGGCCTGGGAGAGTTTCCCTGAGTGCTTGGCCACATTCCTTCACTTTTTCCAGACTGCGGGTCTTGCTGATGTTAATTCGTGGTCTTCCTTCCTTCCTTCCTTCTTTGAGTGATGCAGCCTCTTTGCTTGTAATTTTACTCTGCTGCACACCAAGGAGTGGTCAGTATCGCAATCAGCACTCTGATAGCTACGTGTGATCTTAATGCTGGGAAGGCTGGAGCGCCTGGTGAGGAGCAAGTCAAGCTGGTGCCAATGCTTCGATCTTGGGTGTCGCCAAGACACTCTGTGGAGGCTTTGTGTTAAAGAATATACTGATACAGCAAAACAATGAAAAATGGAAACATTTTATTTGCATAAGGGCCAGTGTTATAATACAATAAAATATTAGAAAACAAATCAGGTTAAGTTGGGAAAATTGGGATGAGAGTCCATCCTGATGCTTAAAGGAGACTCTATTATACGTAGAATGGCAAGGTGAATACTTACTTTGGGTCCAAAGGGTCCAGGAGAACCTGGAGGTCCTCTTTCACCCTAGAAGGAGATATAGCATTAATATAATACAATCAAGAAACACAATAAATTCCAAATAACCAATTCAAAGTCTTGGCACCATCTAACAGTATTGCTGATGAAGAAAGGCAGGGTATCAATCAAATTGAATCAAATCAAATAAGTCAAACAATAATGTGCTGAAGTTCTAAGCAAGTTTGGTTCATGCTGGTACCTGGAAACCCTATAAATCAGTGTTTCTCAAAGTGGGGGTCGGGACCCCTTTGGGGGTCGCCTAGAGCTTTCCTGGGGGTCAGGAAAGACCCCTGGTGCAGGGGGCCAGGTCAGGCTTGCCAGACCTCCGGCTGTAGCTGCGCGCGCACTGGGGCTGACTGACAGCCTCAAGGCCCAATCCTATGCATGCCTACTCTGAAATAAATCCCATTGAGTTCAATGTGTGCATAGAACGCACATTTCATTTGTAACAATGAAAATACATCCTGCATATTGGATATTTACATTACGTTTCATAACAGTAGCAAAATTGCAGTTATAAAGTAGCAACGAAAATAATTTTATGGTTGGGGGTCCCCACAACATGAGGAACTTATAAAGGGGTCACGGTGTTAGGAAGATTGAGAACCACTGCTATAAATGCTACCTTGAGTTCCATGGAAAAACAGCAAGACATCAGTATAAGAAATAAAAGGGTCTAAAATATATTTCCTCTCTTTTCTCTCCTGCAGAAAGGGAAACCTGTGGCTGTATTATGCACATGGGTAGGAAAATAAATGGTTGCTTCAGACTTATCAGGAAAAGAACTGTGGTGGTTTGAGAGTCAAATGGAAGTTCTCAGTTAAAGAGCTGGCTCTCCTGCAAGCCGAAGCGGTCCTGGTTTTCCTTCCTTTCCAGGATCTCCCTACAAAAGGCCCATGGAGTACATGAGTACATGGAGGCCAGACAACCTATTGGAGAGGTAAGTATAAAATATTTTTACTTGTCCTTCCAGGCAACACTGCATTCTCAACTGGTGCGGTGTAAGATTGAGCTGCTCATTTGCCAAAATTTGGAACTTCTCAGAAACAATTTTAGGTTTGCCATATGCAGTTGTGAATGTAGGTACGAATGCACTTAATTAGAAGACATACGCTGAGATTTCTTGATGATTTGCAGTCTGAAACCAAGGGATAGTTGATGACTAGCTCACTTTTTTCTATTGCACTCCATGATCTGGGATTCTTTTGAAAAACAGATACAGTAGACAGCTGCTTGCAAGTGTTCATGAATAGTTTGATGAGACTGAATTGTAGGGGTAGAAAATATCTGCCTTTATTTGGAACGGAGGCAGAATGTTTTGCCAGGGTGTCCAGGATCCACAGGAACAAGGCTCCCATTGGCAACTTCGCCTTGCTATGCACTCAAGAAAAAAAAATATAGCCTATATGCTGCTTCTATAACCATCCTGCTGTATCGTCTGCCATCTGTGAACTGCATATAGCCAGACCCAACATTTAGAGTGGAACTTACCCTCTCTCCTTCTCGACCCTTGCCAGGCAACCCAGGTTCTCCGACTGTTCCTGGCTCCCCTGCAGGCCCCCGTGGTCCTGGTTTTCCTTCCTTTCCAGGATCTCCCTACAAAAGGCAGGTGAACAACTAATGTTAATTGGGAACATAGAGGAATATCAGCAGTAGGAGTCATTGCTCTATATGAAACACAGCGAAACAACACCGGCATGCTGCTATTTTTATTTGGAACGTGAATCATTTGACATTCCAACAAATGTTTTAGGAGGTTCCTGCTCTCAAAGGCTGGTGTGCTGCAGCAGATCGGTGTGCTACAAAGGATCTGCCAGGCAAGTTTGGTGCACAACAGTTCCAAATAGGTGGAAAAAACTCTTCCAGGTTGTGTGGCTATGTTTGTAGGAAGTTATGGTCTATCCTTTCTCTCCTGGTAGACAAACTCAGATGAGTCTCCTGGAAATAGGAAGCCAACATCACTTAAGGTCAGTGCTTGGAGAAGTAAAACACTGAAACTCACTGTTTTAGATTGAAAATTGGACTCACCCTCACACAGAGGGAAAAAAACCCCATAGAAATTGTGCTCTTTCAGGGAGAAAGGCAAATTAGAACTCTGTTCTCTGATGTTCTAGATCCCAGTGTCCAAATATGTGATCCCAAAATTATGTTTGGAGGACCCTTCAATCATGACAGCCTTTGACTTCAGTCTGAAGCAGTACTTCACAAGGACAGGTCCACTTCCTCATCTGCTGTATGTACATACATTGTGGTCAAAGATCATTTCCAGCAAATTACAACTTAAAGATGAAAGGCAGGTTCATACCTTGTCTCCCTTTTGGCCATCATTTCCTGGTGGGCCAACATTTCCAGGTACACCCTGTAGAGAAAACAACATTAAAAAAGTAACGAAAACTTTTTCTGTGGAACTTCTGACAGAAGATACAGAACAATTAAAAATCGGACCACATGTTTTCTGAACAGTTTTTATCCCACAGCTATAATTGCATTTAATAATTAATTTAAGGACCATCATAAGTGAGCTGTTGGACAGTGTTACTTGGTCTATTGTGTGGATGCTTGTGTGTTTTAGGGGGGTATTTTTGGCAGGTGGGGGTATGTTTTGGGGGTTGTGGTGTGTGCATTGGGTGTGGGCTCTGGGTGTCTGAATTTGACTGTATGTGTACACTGCGTATATACATACAATGACAATAAAGAATTGATGATGATGATGATGATTGAAAGAGTTAATGTGGACCTGCATGGGATGGGATCATTTGATGGCAGGGTCAATCAATGGGGGAAGGACTGCTGCTGCTGTATTGCTAGGCAGGGATTTAGTTAGGATAAAGCTATAACATTCTTCAGAAAACACTATCCAGTTCGCTATCCAGAACCACATCTGTGGTTCGCTATCCAGAATCACATCTAAAATATTGCCAACCTGATCTTGGCTAATGAAAGTCGGTTTTGGAGATTACTACCATGCCAGGGGAATGAGTGCAGCATCTGTGTTTAACTCTTTTTCATGATCAATATCTTAAGGGGAAGGCTGCAATTGCAAGCAAGCAGATAACAGCAGGACCCACTTCACCACTAGCTGACACGGTGGACAGAAAGGGCTGAACATGTTGTCAGCTGCACAGTGACACCACATGTTTAATTGCCCTGTTCTCAGATACATTACAATTGACATTTCTCTTTCATACATACCACATTTCCCGGCAAGCCGCGGGAGCCTGGGGGGCCTGCAGGTCCAGGAGCACCCTATATCAAGAAAACACAGCCATGTTTCTGGGACATAAATTTTGGATCAAAAAGACCCATCTTCGGAAACAATATTCCCGTATTTATTCAAATCTTATGCACCATCAAATCTAAAGAGCATTTCAATTTTATGCAGCATCAAATCTAAAGAGCATCTCAATTTTAAAAGGTTTGAGATTGTAATGCACAGCTGCAAAGCAGGTGCGAAGTTTAATTTTATCACATACAACACTGAGATATATGACAATAATAATATGAAAGTGGGTTTATGTTATGATTTTACCTAAGCACAATACTTTATACAACAATGGGTTTATGGGCAAAATCCATAGCAGTTACAGGTCTATGCAGTTACGTCACCTTCTAGTTTTATCTTACGGAAAGTCACCTTAACTATTCCGGAGCAAAGTGCTTAATTTGACTCTAGGATATGAGCCTGTGTTACATTCTTATCACAATATATTAAATTGTTAAACAAAATACTGACCTGTACTATAGTCAAAGGACCATATTTACAAAAATCTAATGCGCTATTGAATCTAATGCACAAACCAAATTTGGACACTAAATTTGGCAGAAAATAGTGCTTCGCTTATTGTTGCAGCATCTTATGGACCAAAGCAAACCACCACTTTGCTACACCACAGTTCTGGGGTAAAGATGGTTTTTATGGGATTTCTCCAAATCACAGTGACATGCTAATTGGTCCACAGCCCAAATCTTTTGTAAGTCTTATATATTGGCAAGACCTCCTGCATAAGTCCCTTGGAAATGAAGAGGAACTGCAGAATTCTTGTGTAGCTCCCAAAGATATGAAGGAAGAGTTGCAGGAGAATTTCTTGCTGGACCAAGGAATGGACTGTCAGGCCATCTATTGTTCCTGGGGGTGGGGGGGTGGGGAGGGGGTCGAGAAAGGGTTGGCGTCAGATGGGGTCCAGTCCTCCATCCCAAGCCTCACCTCAAGAACTACTTGGCACCAGGTGAGTAAGGAAAGAAGACTTTTCTTTTACTTATCTTCAACACACCAACACTCATAAGATGCCTCCAACAGTTCAACAGCTAAGTACATCCAACATCAGCATCAAATCAATAAGAGGTAACCCTGGCAGGGGCAAGGCCGGTTCTACCCTTTGCCATGTGGGTATTAGAGGCTCCGTGGTCAGGGCAGGGGCAGCTTTGTCCTCCTCCCACAACTCCCACTCTCCCTTGCTTCCTGCACTTTCTATTAATAGGGGGCCTTCCCCTTGCCCCTTCCCTTCTGGACTCTTCCAAGGGAGATTCAGGGGGGGCCTCTTCTTCTGTCCATCGTAGGGTTGGGTCCATAGATCAATCCCCTTGAGGGCCACCCCCCTCTAGGATTGGCTCTTGGACATGTCCCCTGAAACATCCCCATGAAATCTGGGATGTTTGCCCTTGTTGTCTTCAGCACTAGCCCCTTCTGGCAGCTCTGTCTCATCCTCTGGCATCTGGCGTGGGACCCATTCCACCCTCCCCTGGTCCTTCTCATCAGAGACCGAGGTGCAACATGTCCATCATAATTTCTTCCTGGGAGACCAGTTCTTCCTCCTGAAAGAGTCCATCGTTTTTTGTTTGTTTGTTGTTTTTTCCTGAGTTTACTCACTGAATGGCCAGACTATTTAATTTGGTTACCACTGGACATTCTGTAGATCCCTCCTGAGAAACTGTGACCCCAAATTTGTTAGTGAGGGGACTTTAAAAAAAGCAGGATGAAACACAAGATCGATTATCAATTAGTTCATGTGTAATGATGGGACATCTTTTTAGACACTCTGGGAAAAAATGTTCTGAAAATAAAGCAGTCACTCACAGCCTCTCCAGGAGCTCCAGGTCCACCTCTTGCTCCTTCCTGTCCCTTTGGACCCTGTGGGGGGGGGGAAGAAGGGGACAGAGATGGAGACAGGGTAAAAGCAGGTGCCAAGGCCTCTTGATCCACAAAGGAGCTTCAGTGGTTGGGTATACACACTCACAGAAACACACCCTGTCCCCATTTTCATTCATGGAAATGCAGCAAGTGCTCTGCTGGGCTACTGTGAGATCCAGGAACATGGACTAGATAAGGGTGATCATATGACTAATATGACGTAAATTTCCAGATTTATCCTTTTATTTAGCCTTCTGTCTGGGTGTCCTCCAAAAGGGCTTCATTGTCCTCCATTTTGGCTTCATTTTGGAATTATGCAATGGTGTGCAGTACCCTATCATGTCATATGTCATTGGATTCATATTGAAGAGCAGAATCCAATGCAAAAATCGGTTTTGAAATATCGCCTTCCTATCAAAAGTTATGGCCAAAAAACTAAAACTAAAAATATGCATTGAGCTCTATGGGAAAGGGAAAGTGCCCAATATTGCTTTACTCATGAGCTTTACTCATGAGAAGGCAAACATGACATTGTCTGCTGGAAAGGCCAGGCTGAGAGGAATCCAAGACCTTGTCCTCCTTTTGAGGTTTGGCCATCAGGTCACCCTGGACTAGATGGGCCTTTGGCCTGATCCAACAGGACTTATGACAATACAGCCTGGTCTGCAAGCTACATTTTGTAGTCTACAGTGGCAGAGGAGCACCAGTCATGATTTCCCACAACAGAAACAGACATGCGCTGTGATATCAGCGCATTCAGTGTTTTCCCGCAAGTAGAGACCAACAAAGTAGCTGCGGGGGGGGGGGGGGGGGGGCTTTGAAGTGGAATGCCCTGTGCAGCTGCACATCATATATATGTTTGAATTTTGCATCATCAGGAGAAGCAAAAGGAGAGCTGAAGAATGCTACAAAAATATAATAATATGGATGAGACTGAAGATTAGGTTATTAATATTTCCTTGATTAATATTTCTTTTACTAATATTTCTGCGGCCATACTACGTGGTGAACCAGAGAGGTGACTAGGCCTCTGATTTAAGAATCACCCCAGCAATGTCTGTTCTAGTGGCTTCTGCTGGTGTTCTTTTTGCACTTTAGATTGTGAGCCCTTTTGGGACAGGGACCCATCAGCTATTAATTAGCTATTAATTTTTTTCATTTTCTTGTAAACCGCTTTGTGAACTTTTCAGTTGAATAGCGGTATATAAATACTGTAGATAGATAGTCCTGCAACTCTCATGAGGCCCAAATCTAATCTCCCACATCCTTGAGAAACTTCTCCTTTGGATACAAATGTTAATTGCTGGCTGATGGCTATTAGGCTAATGGCTATTAGGCAAAAAGGGCCTAATAGCCCTGTGGAAAGAACAAAGAGATCCAGGCAATGGGAAGTCTAAAGAACAATAAGAGAGCTATTTAGACTTGAAGAGGTGTGAAGTATCCAAGCATCCAAACTGGCAGGTTTATTGTTATCAATGAGATGGGCAATTGAAGGGCCAAGATAAATACATGATATGATTTAGTGTGAAGTAACTGAATGCTCTAAGTGACATAATGAAGGATGGACAAATCAAGTGTCAGAATGTCAGTGAAGTAACCCCAAATGGCTGTAAACTGCTGTAAAACTGTGAATGTTCTAGAAAATGTTGTGGAGTGAGGTATGGAACTGACTGCATTTCTTTGTTCTGGGCTCTCATCTTTTGCATGGCCATGGGTGGCCTGACTTGCTTGCTGCAGGAGCAAAGCCGGATGGGAGACATGGATAAATCCATTCTTTGCACATTTCTGGACTTGTGTTTCTTTGGTCTCAGTTTCTGTAACAATATAAGTACTTCTTCATAACTATCATTAGCTAAGGCTGCAGCCCTAATCATACATTCCTGGGAGTATGTACTATTGAACACAATGGAACTTACTTCTGAGTAGACATGCTTAGGATTGCACTGTAAATCCACACTGGCTCCTTCTCCAACCTACTATACATCTCACTCCCCTCCTCTTCATTTATTAACTACGTTAGGCGTAGCCAGGATTTGAATTCCTTGTGATTTTGTTTTTGCTCCCTCTCTGCACCATGATGGCCAAGAGGCCTGCCCCTCCTAGTACTTTCCTAGTTCTAGGTGCTGTTTGAAACCCCGCTTTTTGGGGAGCAGCAGTGACCCCCCCGGCAAATTTTTACCACCGTCGCCCCTCCTAAGTTGACTTTTAGAAGGTTCTTATTTCCTTTTATATTCATCATAACTATTTATTTAGCTCATTTTATGAATGGAAATTACAAAGATTGTGGATATTATGATTTTGTTCATAATATTGTACATATTTTGTACATAAATATGTATTTTAGCCTAGGGTTGCCAACTTGATACTCCTGTTTGCTTTTTCTCGTCTTTTTCTCTTGTCTTTGAGAAAAGCCATCTCAGCCTGCATTTTACTGACCATTTGCTCATGTTGTCTTCACACCTTTGATTGCTATCTATGCACATGCTAATGAACAACTCCTCTTTGCCTTGAGGTAGGACTCTCCTGTTGTTCATGGGGTTCCTGACCCTGTTGATGATATGGATGTTTCTCCTTTCCAAGGCTCTTTCCCCCCTACTTTGGTGAGGTGTTGGTTTCACCTTCCAGGGATAGCTGCATCTCCTGAATTTTATTGTTCGCTTTCCTGTTTATTTCAACAGGAACAGAGAACACATGCAGAGAAGTTTGGCTTGTCCAACAAGGGCCACATCTATGGGTTTTCTAAGCCAAATGTGACCCTCGAGGCTCCTGTTGGACAAGCCTTTCAGTCACAGAACTGAACTGCTGAACTGGAACAACTTCCCAACAGTGACTCAGAGTGACTCTCCTGTGCCTATATTTCCAGTTCAGCTCATAATTAATGCTCATATGTCTTTCTTTTTCATAAAAACATAAGGCAATGTGGAGGTGAGTATTAAATTTCAGTGCTTTTGGTTTTACTTGCTGTATGATTAATAAATGAGGATTTTTGATTATTGTCTCTTTGTACATCCTAATGAATGTCACTTAACACTTTGAGAGTGTTACAATTGAGTTAATTAGGTGCTTATGAGCACAATCCTAACCATGTCCAATGGGTCTTACTCCCAGGAAAGTGTCTTTAGGATTGCAGCCTATGACAGTTTTCTAACAGTGGAATTTTGTGCTCAACTGCGCTCAATGGTTGAGTCAAACAGCTACGCCTGACGAAGCGTTAACCAGGGTGATCATCAGTCCATACTAACAATCACAGTCCAAACACTCCAAGGCCAAACAGCATCCTGTATTTTCCATACATTATCTAGTCCCAGTTATTTATTATCTATATACTGTTATGTAGTATCCACTTCTACTCCACACCAAGTCTTCTTTGAAAGGACAGTGAGGAGAATGATGTTTTGTCACTCATGAATCAATGTCATCCTGATTTGCTTACCTGCTTCCCTTCAGGACCAAGTGGTCCCTGTTCTCCTGGGATGCCACGTGGTCCCTGTTGAGAAGCAAGGAGACAATAAAAGCCATAAATAAAAGCCGTACATGACAATTAAAGCATTAAATAGGAATAGCCCTGGCTATGTTGTGGATTGTCTGAAGAACACTAAATGTTTGAACTACCCCATGGAAGGGGTTGGTTTCTTCTGCTTTGAAGACAGAGATCGTTATTTTTGTGTGAACCTGCCCCATATGAAATTCCCACCACCACCACCACCTGCTCCAGGCTTCCCAGCAGATACAGCAAGCAAAGGAAGATGATGACAATATGCTTACGGGTTCACCTCTTTCTCCACGTTCACCTTTTTCACCTTTTGGTCCTTGTTCTCCCTGGAAAGAATGAGAATGAATGGGCATGTGATCAGCGCATTAAGATGACATACCCCCAAATCCAGAGTAACTAAGGAAGCACATAAGAGACTTTAGGTGCATCTGTAGTTACTGTACCACCAGTGAACCCTAGTGAGCCCCTTCCCTACCCAGGGAAGGCATCAAGCAAAGCCTCTCTGTCACCTGTTAATGTGTTAATGTGTCACATGTACCACCTGTTAATGTGTTCATTAGAGGGCACAACTTGTGACAGCTAACCATGCCCATTTTTGTGCTCCTATAGAACATCTGCCCTAATGATACATTTGCGCACCTATGAGACTGGGATTTGCACACCTAGATTTGCACACCTATCACTGGGGACAGATTTGAACACCTATCATCTAGATAGATTTGCACACCTATCACTGGGGATCTTCAAGCAGAGGCTCGACGAGCACCTGTCGGAGATGCTCTAGGAGGATTTCCTGCTACAGGCAGGGGGTTGGACTAGATGACCTACTGGGTCCCTTCCAACTCTAGGATTGTATGATTTTATGAGATATCCCGTTGTGAACAAAAGGGAATTTATGTCATGTCAGTTTCAGCTTAACTGTTCTGTTCAAAGACTGCTGACTTCATCTTGCATAAAGAATCTCTGTTGCCATCTAGTGACTTGCGGAAGGTGCTGTGACTGGTTCACAGTGATTTTACCTTCTAATGACTAATAGGATTTGCTCGTATAAGAAAAATGTCCAGAGAACCATTCCAAGCTTTCAACTCCTTTTTGATCAATAAAACTGTTGATGCTATAAGGTTAATTAAATGAACAAGGAGGGTGATATTTAATAACTGTAAAAGCAAGCAACTGCTCTCATGGAAATAGAGGTTGCTAATTAATTTAAGGACGTGATGTTTGATATTTTCTCCCTTGAGTTGCTCACTTGTCCAGTTTGACCTGCGTTTTCAGGTGGTCTAGAACAGAACATCTTCACTGCCTAATAAAGGGCCAGAAGTAAATGGGTTTGCCAACCATGATGCAGAACGAAGGGTTCCTTCCAGACATTGTACTGAGATGACCCAGCAACCAAACCCTACAATCCAGAGTAACTACAGAAAGACGTAAGAGATACTTACTCTGGATTGCTCTGTGCATTTAGGTGGCACTGTAACTATGTCGGTGTAAAAGGTCCTGTAGTTACTCTGGATTGTTGCCGGAATCTTGCAACTCACTCTTAGTTTCCAGCAACTAAAAGTGCAGGTGGTAGGCCTCTTTATGAAGTATGGATGCTTCCTTACTTTATGAAGGATGAAGCTTTATGAAGTATGATGAAGTAAAGGTGCAGTTGGGGTACTGAATCAGTCGGATCTGGGCAGCGAGGCCTGGGTCTTGACTTTCATTCTTCAGCCCAGACTCTTATCCTATAATCCAGAGTAATTACGGGAGCATGTAAGAGAATTTACATGTGCCCATATTTACTGCACCACCTAGTGAAAAACTATGGGAAATTCCTATTGCAATCCAGAGTAAATTACGTTGGAGCAAGGACTCCCCATAGTTACTCTGGATTGCGCCCTTAGTTGTTGAAATTAAATTTCAAGCTGGTGCCAGATGAATGTGCTGCTTTCCTGATTGAGATATCCAGAGTCTTCATACCGCCTTTCCAAAGTACAGGTGGATCTTGTATAATGTTATGAGTGAAGAAACTCTGAAGCAGTGGCATAGCTAAGGGGATGCAGGGGGGAGCAGCTGACCTGGGCAGCTAGCTGAGCTTGATACAAGTGGTTTAATTTGGGGTAAAGGGGTATGTTTAAATAATACCATATTTACTCAAATCTAATGTGCCATCAGATTTTTTAAAAAAATAAGTTCACTTGCGACTGTAATGCACCTTTGCAAATTAGGTGAAAATTTAATTTCACTACACACAACTATTAGTAATTTGATAATAATAATAATAATAATAATAATAATAATAATAATAATAATAATAATAATACAATGAGTTATGTTATGATTTTTACCTAATTGCTCCACTTTATACAACAATGGGTTTATGTTACATTTTTATTACAATATAGTAAAATATTAAACTAAATACTGATCTACATTTATAATCAAATTACTATATTTACTCAAATCTAATGTGCCATCAAATCTAATGCATGCCCTGATTTTGGATTCTTAGGCTGCAATCCTAAAGACACTTTCATGGGAGTAAGACCCATTGAACACAATGGAGCTTACTTCTGTTTTGCCCTGGTTAGGATTGTGCTCTAAATTCAGCTGGAAAAGGTGTTAGGTTTGAGTAAATAAGGTAATACTACTGTGTTATATATCATTGGAAAGGTAAAGTTATGTAGACTGCAGTGGAATAATGTAGAATACATTGGAATATCTGTATTCTATCTATCGAAAGTTGTGACCAATTAACCAGAATATGAAATCAGAACTGCATATGGAACAAAAAGTAGATTTTCTAAATGCAAAGCTGACCCATGAAGCTGATTGCTCTGAGAGCCATTGAGATGTGCAGCACAATCCTACCCATGTCTACTCTAAAGTAAGCCCTACTGCGTTCAATGGGTCCACTCCCTGGAATGTGTCTTTAGGACTGAAGCCTTTATTATAATGTAACAAGGAACTAATCAGGTGTTAGTATGAGTTAGTTCCCATTTTCATATAATTCAGTTACCCCTTCTAACAAAGGTAGAAATGCAGGCCTCTGTCAGTCTTGAAAGACTATGGTATTGTGCTCGGTGCTGCATACGCTGCAAGCGAAGCACGAAAGCCTGGGTTGGATTGTTATGGAGGAGAGGCTGTTACCCAAGCAGCAAATCCCCCCTCTCCACGCCACTGAATTAGTCCAATGGAAAGGCAGAGTTGATACGATTGGATCCAGCTGGCGTCACAGAGCTGGGCTAAGGACAGGAGCTCACCCTGTCTTGTGGGGCCGACCCAGGAATCGGGTAGAATAACTATTCTTTTTCATCCCAGCAGTGTCTCTAATCAATAAGGGACACAATTTTTGTTTATTTACTTAATTAAATTTGATTTCCCCCAATTTTCTTTTTTGTTAAGCATGGGCATGATATCATTTTCATCGTGACATCACTTCTAGGGCAACATTTTGAGCTTTGCACCAGCTACGTCACATCATTAGCTACGCCAATGTTAAGAAGCCTCACTGCACACAGTCCCAGGTTGCTCCTTAGGACAAATTTTGGCATTGGGGCCTGAGGTTTCTGGGTTTGTAGTTAAAAAAAAAAATAACATGGCAACAGAATAAGCCATCTTTTCTTTCCCCTGCCTATTGTAGCAGTGTGGGAAGATTAAGGGGGGAAAAAACTTTTTTGCCAGTCAACCCTATGTGGGCCACTTCAGAGATGCCCTCAAAAAGATGTCCTTGAAACTCCTTGGAAATGTAGGAAAGCTTTCCAATCTTCTTCTCCACTGCCCAAGAGGAGAAACCCCTCCATGCCCACAAACTCCAAAGCTAATGAAAATGAGGGAGCTCCACGAAGAAGGAATCTCAGGCCTTGATTCTCAGGAGCTAGACTGAGGATCTTGATCCCAGGTTGATCAAGGGCACTGATAATGTGAATTATTACATTAATAATATGTAATAATCACAGCTTTTAATAATAGCAGCTTGGAATAATCGTGCAGCTTTTAATCCTTAAATAGAAAATGGTTATTACAGCCACAAAAGTTATGCTGTGATTCAGATTTTAATCCCAGAGATTTTAATCCCCAGAGAAAGGAGAAGTCAGGTCCTTTCCATGTATAAGGTAGACAATAGTATTAGCCATACATTAACCAACTCATGTGTGTGCGTTTGTGTGCTGACATACACATACCACTGACATACACATACCACTGACATACACATGTGCTGACATACACATACCACTGTGTATGTGTATGTCAGACTATCAATCATTGCCAGACTATACATGAAATTTTATTCACGCATTCCATTCCATTCAACAACAATCCTCATGTAGTGTACCCAGATTGTTAATCTATCAACCCAGGAATAGTTTAACATGTGAACAGCCCTAAAACATTCAGAAAGGTCCTCAAATGCTCAACTCAAATCCTGTCATTGTTGCAACAGTACATGATCTTTGGTTGGAACTGCAACATCTCTCATCCAGTTTAAGCTCACCCTTGTGCAAAGGATTTCAGTTGGATATCCAACTCTAGGATTAAGCATATGACTGTGATGCAAATCCTACTGACTCCCATAGGAAAAGTCAGTGTTTTGGAAGAGTGTGTCTTAATCGGAGCAAGGAAGAAAAGGCTGAATAAGAACCAGTTTAGGAACTTACAGGAGCGCTTGGACGTGGAGTAAATAGAGAGGTCTGCAAAGGAAAGAGAGGGAAAATGGTGATCACAGCCAAAGAAATACTCAATAAACAATCCTATAACAGTACCAGTAATATAAATAAATACCAGTAAACAATCCTATAACAGTACCAGTAATTCATTATTTCTGCTCTCTATTCTATTGTGCATAAGAATAGCACACAGTAAAAAAAATAGCAAACAAAAATAAAACATCTGAACTATGAAAATGAAAGAAACAAGCTGTAAACTATTGAAAAATGTTCTTGAGTACAAGTCATGGTCAAATCAGGTGATTCCTCTAAATCAGTTCCTGTTTATTGCCAAAACTGGCCATGTCTTCCAGTGTTATGATTTCCTCTATCTGCTGCCCAAACCTTTTCTAGTTGGGATACAGGAAGCAGAGGCATGTCTGACTGTCAGCAGGTGATAACAGCATTGGTTTCAGCGATAGGATACCACTGCCCTCTGCAATACATCTCTTCCAGGGGCTGCCACCGGTTGCTTTCGGCACAAGCTTCTGATGCTCCTTATGGACATCTCACTGTAGATGTTTCAGTCAAGTCTGGCACCACAGATTGCTTATTTATTTGGAAAAGTATTTCTTTACCAATGGAACTACAGCCAACTTAACTGCACCACAGCGTTCAATCAATCTAGTCAATCAATTAACCAATCAATCAATAGTAGCATACTTACTGTTCCTGGCAAGCCCGGGGGACCAACAGGGCCAACATCACCCTAGAAGAACAATAAGAGGGTGGTGGAGAATTATCTCAGTGATGGAGATTTTCAGCTTCTTGGAACAGAGAGCTGTCCTCTTATATAGCCATCCCCTATGGTTAGGGCACTGATTTTCAACCAGTGGGTTAGTGATTTTCAACCAATGGGTTGCTTTTCAACCAGGAGCAAAACAGATACAACACTTGATCTCTTTATAAGTGACATTATATTTATTTATAACATTATAAATGTTATAAGTGACATTATAACATTTATAAGTGACACAGATCTCAAGATAAGTGGATACAAGTATGAATGTAACACTTTGCAGAATCTAGCAAGACATTGATGACAGTTTTCCTTTTGACTCTGGGTGACTGAACAACTCTTCGGTTTTCCAAAGACAACGTTTTAAGGCATCACAATTTCTGAAAACTCTGGGTGCCACTACTTATAAGGAAAAAAAAATTGAAACGTCACTTGATGGAGAAATCACCACTATCACCGAAAGGGAACATTAAGTTGCAAAAGGGAGTAGTGACAACAGATGGCAAGATATAGATCTGGAGTCACTGGGCAGTTTGGGGTTTGCTAGAAATTGTCACAGCCCAGCTAAAGGGAGGATAGGAGGAGCAGTAATTGGGGAGAGGAAAGATGAAGGCACGTCAGCGGTTAGTGCTTCTAGGAATTGGAACGTGATTCACTCAATGACTGAAGAATTGAACAGTGAAAAAAGGAGTAAATAAATTATGGGCACAGGATTACATATCCCATCAAGGGGGCACTGTGACACCAGAGGCCACCTCTGGCAGACCTGCTGTGTTTTTTTTTTTGGGGGGGGGGGGTATCTGGTACATTTTAGATGGAAGGAAACACATATTTAATGCTATAATACTATAATACTATAGTTATTACCATGTTAATATCCTCTGGAAGTAAAGCTTTTGTGTTTCGAGATGTGTTGTCAAAAGCTTAGGTGGTTTTATTACTACTGCTTTTAACTACTGACATTGTCTTTGTTTATAATTTTTGTGATTGTTTATATGTTCCAGATTCCTACTGCATAGGAAGTTGATACGAGGATACCAGAAAAAAATATTCCTGATGGTGTGGACAGTTCGGCAGTGAAACAGGTTGCCAGGGAAGGTGGTGGGCTCCCCCTCTCTGGGGATCTTCAAGCAGAGGCTCGACGAGCACCTGTCAGGGATGCTCTAGGAGGATTTCCTGCTACAGGCAGGGGGTTGGACTTGATGACCTACTGGGACCCCACCAGCTCTACGATTCCATGAGGTGGCTGTGATGCCTCTCTTTGTCCATCTGGGACACTGCGTTAGGCACAGCAAAAATCAGATCAAATGGAAAGTGTGCATGTTTCTGTTTGCCTGTGTCCAGAGGGTCTTGGAATAATTTCGGTTGTCAGGATACTCACCTTCTCGCCTTGTTCACCTTTTATGCCAGGAAATCCAGCTCTTCCTTTTTCCCCCTGGAAAGCACAGGACATACCAGGCACTCATTGATCAAAATGGAGCATGGCTTCCACACAAGAAATGTTCAGTAGCTCTGGGTTTAAAATTCCCCGTGTCTCCAAGAGGAGCATTACCAGTTAAATCAAAGGACTAGAATTTGCAAGCATTAAACAGAAGCAGCAGAGCCTTTCATACTGCCAAGTTGCAGTCTGGCTTACAAAGAGATGCTGCCTTTTGAATTCAAGTCCAGACTGTCTTCTTCTCACTTGTTGTGCTTATATTCCCAGTAAACCCTTTTCCCCTGGGATTAAACAAACTTGCCCATTTCTTGAACCTCAAGGTTAATTGGCTTGCCTGTCCCTGCAGCACTACTTGGACAAGGCATTAATTTTTTTAAAAAGAACTTGAACATGTGCAGGTGGGATGAAATGGAGAGGCAGTAAGGACTACTGTGATCCCAGACGCCTCTTCCCTTCTGTGCCTTTCACCAGTAGGTAAACCAGTATGAGGGCTGTATGGACAGACAGACCCCTAGCTGTTAGAGGGCTTGTAACTTAGGTCTAAAACTCACATTGCTGGTGGTTGGTGAAAAAAGTTAGTGCTACTCAGCCCGTTCTTTCAAATAGAAGCCACTTCACGATCGACTTTTTGATCAAGGTTTTGCTAAGTTTCTGGCCAAACTCAACAAACACTTACCTGGTCTCCCTTCTCCCCTCTCGATCCTGGTAAGCCTGGAGGGCCTGAAAGGCCAGCCTCTCCCTAAGACAAAAAAAAAGAGCCAAACAGGTTCAGGAAAAAGTGAGACTTCCATCAAGTCACTACAGATACAGTTCATCATATAATTGCTCCGTTCCCCCTTGGGGAAAACTCCAAAATATATTTCCCAACAAAGTTTTGGGGTGACACTAAAGATTCCTTGGGGCTGAATTGCTAACAGCTCCGAGGTACTTTGCAGAAATCACCCTGCTGAAGGTTTCACCTTGAAAAGCTGGACTTTCAAGGGAAGGTGGATCTGCAGCTTTTCCCCCCTGCAACCTCCTTGCTGTCCTGCTTGGAATAATTTAGTATGGACACATCTGTCTACTTACCCTCTCGCCTGCGATACCAGGAAGGCCAGGATCCCCTGGGTCACCCTGGAAATAGAAGTGCAAAATAAGAGCCTTACCAACTCATAGTAAGCCCAAATACTCTCAAAGTTCAAGGGTGGAGAAGGGGGAAATTGGGTGCTGCTCATTTCTGCCATTCTCTATGAAAAACCCACTCCCTAAAATTTGCAAATCACTGTCTTGAGATGCAGCGGAAACCTAAAGAGAGCTGCCTGCCCAACCCCTCCTTCCTATAAAATGCAACATTTACCTTGGGACCAGTTTTTCCAGGAAACCCTTCATCTCCCCTATCGCCTTGTTGCCCCTGTAAGGAACACAAGCAAAGGTGAATGGTTTACATTGAAGAATTGTTAAAAGATGGGAAAGACGGGTGGCGTAAAGGAACGTGGTCTCAACCTGTAGCATTTGAGCACTGGGATGGGTTAGAAAGGTGCTTGGCTATCTCTGTTCATGGATTTTGCCCCACAAATCTGACTCCCTCCACCCCAATTTTAAAAACTTCCCACTCACCAAAGGATCAAAACAGAAACAAGTCTAAATGCGAGATTATGTCATTTTATAGCTTTTCTCAGATTTGGGAATGATTCCCAGCTTAAAACCCACAGCAAGTTGTTTTCCCAGTGTATATGAAATGAACCATTCCCTTTGGGAGGTGGTGAAAGAGTGGCCCGGACAGCTCGGATGGTGGTTCAGGAGTATTTGAAATCAGACCTGGAAGATCCAGGTTCAAATCACCTTTCTCGGTGACCTTGGCCCAGTCACTGATTCGCAACCTCCCCTACCTCGCAGGGTTGTTGTGAGGACAGAAGGATTAAAAATCTGTGTAAAAATCTGTGTAAACTGAATTGGGCATGTGCTTTAGCTTGGGAAAGGCAGGGAATAACTAACTAACTAACTAACTAACTAACTAACTAAATAAGCAAGCAAGCAAGCAAGCAAGAAAGCAAGAAAGAAAGAAAGAAAGAAAGAAAGAAAGAAAGAAAGAAAGAAAGAAAGAAAGAAAGAAAGAAAGAAAGAAAGAAAGAAAGAAAGAAAGAAATGAGGAGATTGAGAGTACGTTGCTGAGATTATATTATACTTACTTTAGGCCCTGGAAGTCCTGGTATGCCATCTATGCCAGGTTTGCCAGGTAAGCCCTAAACAAAAGAAAATCTTCTATATATATAAAAAAGTCATTCACTCACTCACTGACTCATCAACGCCCTGCCAAAACCGCTAGGTCTAGAGGCATGAAACTTGGGGTGGGTGTTCCTTCCGTGACCGAGGGGTGCACTAAGAACCGGTTTTTCCAAAATTCCAACCAGAAGGGGGTGAAAAGGGGCGCAACACATTTTCCTCCCTATACTTTGCATTGGAGAATTGATGACTCATCAACATTCCACTCCAATTCGGAAGTTCCTTCTGTCACATCAACACGTACCAAGAACTGATATGGAGAAATTTAACCCTTAAGGGGCTGAAAAAGGGTGCCACGTGTTTTTGTCCTATACTTAACATGGAAGTCTGACCAACATCCAGTCAATTTGGTGCTCGGTGCCTGGTGCAATGGGGGGGGGGGATATTGTTCAAAAGAAGAGGTTGCTGTAGGAAGGATGCTATGCATAGGGTGGTTGCGCATGGGAAGATGCACATGGGGGTTGATGCGCATGGGGGACTGATGTGCATGGGTGACTGATATGCATGGGGGGACAGATGCACTTGGGGGATGTTGCACTTGGGGAGATGATGTGCGTGGGGAGATGATGTGCATGGGAGATGATGCGCATGGGAGATGATGCTCATGGGGGTTTGATGCACATGGGTAGTGGTGTCTGTGCTGGTGTTCTTTGACATCTTTTGAGATTGTGAGCCCTTTTGGGACAGGGAGCTATTAATGATTTCATTTCTCTTTAAACCACTTTTTATTTATTTTTATTTATTTCCTCAATTTATACCCCACCTTTCCTCCCCCATAAGAGGGAGCCCAAGGCGGCTAACATTAAAGAATAAAACACCATTAAAATTGCTAATAAATACAAATTAAAACATCATTAAAATACAATTAAAATAAAATTAGAATAACAAAGACTAAGAACAATTAAAAACAAGCTAAAAGACATACGTTAAAACAATAAAATAAAACACTAAAACACTGCCCCCACCCTCTGCCCTGTTTAAAACGCTTTTTTAAAATAAAAAAGTTCACTTTATGAACTTTCAGTTAAAAAGCAATATATACTGTTGTTGTTGTTGTTGTTGTTGTTGTTGTTGTTGTTGTTGATCTTTCCTTTTCCCCTTAAACCATGGCCTATTGCTATGAATGCAAGCTAGTAAGAGCCTGGGACTTTACATTGCCATTGTTTGTGAATTTTGTCTTATGTGTACATTGTGTATATACGCACAATGACAATCAAGAATTTATTATTTATTATCTTTTGTACATAATTTATTTAATTTTTTTTAAAAAAAATTATATCCTGCCTTTCTTGGGCCATTAGCCCGAGAATAGCAGAATAATAAGACTCAATAAGAGAATAGATGCGTAGCGGAATAATAAGACTCAATGAGAGAAGCAATGTCCAGTCTGCTAACCAGAAGTTGCTTCCAGTAGCTCTGACCCAAGAGCAGCCTCCAGAGAGTGCCTTCCAAAAAGACACTGCAGCACTATATCACACCCTGCTACAGAGGACGAGGGTCGGGGTTTAGTTAGTCAGAACTAAAAAGTTTGTGAACTACTAAATTAAACAAACCCCAATTAATTTTTTTTTAAAAAAACCAACAACAACATAAAAAGCACCAGTGGAGAAAATCACTATGACATGTCTTTATACATGATATCCAGACAATAATAATAAGCACAGGTTATTATGCCCTGCAGAACTGTACAGGATTTACACAGGATTAAGATAGGGCTGCCCAGCTATGTGATGCAGGTTTTTCTTCCACCCAGCAATCTCTGCAATGGCCACTAGATGGCAACCATGTTATACAAAAGGAAGACCACAATTAATTATGATGCAGTTTTTTCTTCCTCACAGCAGTCTCCAGAACGGCCACTAGATGGCAGCCATGCTTCACAAAAGGGAAGCACAGGGAACAACATCATGCAAGTTTAAGAATACCTAGAGCACAATCCTAACCATGTCTACACAAAAGTAATTCCCCTTGTGTTCAATGGGTCTTACTCCCAGGAAAGTGTCCTTAGGATTGCAACCCTAGTCAATTTAACAAGGATTGGGGTGAGGTCAGATTGACCATATGACATAACCAAAAAGAGAGGACAGCCCCCCCCCCCCCAAAAAAAAAACCAAATAACCCCAACCCCATAAACAAAAAGAGAGGACATCAATTAATTACATATAATTAATGAATTACAAGAAGGCTCCATGCTTCCAGTTCATAAGGAAAAGGAGGGCAATGAAGCTTTTTTTCCAGGACAAATGGCTAAAATCTAGTACTTGTTCTGGAAAAAGAGAAAATATGTTTAACATAGGTGAGGTGGGGGAGCTGAATTCCTGCTGCAGTTAAGGACAAATTAATTATTAATAAGAATAATTAACAGAATACACAGAATACACACTGGAGCAAATGTGCAAATTCCTGCCCAAATGAAACATTTGAGGAATTCTAAGGAAAGCAAAAATGCTATTTCAATATGAAGACTCATCAGATTCCTTATGGGTTTTCCGCAGATCCCTACTAAGTTCCCACACAAGGCTTGGATGGATGTGTTGGAAACATTCCCTGAACCCTGTAAACTTTCAGCTCTGGTACTGCTTTTACATTTCAGTTCAAGTAAAGGAAGGATAATGCCCATCGCCCCACATAGTTGGGTCTCCTATATAACCGTTATAGTTGTGCATGAATTTAGGAGACCGGAGTGGGGGGTGTCAGAGCTGAAATTTATTTCAAAGCTTTGGGGAGCTTAAGATCGCAAAGGAAAAACATCCACTTACAGGTGGGCCGGGCTGCCCATTTCTGCCAAGTTCACCAGGCAGGCCCTGAAAAAGGTAAAAAACAGTAACAGAGAATGTGTTTTTTAATTTTTTTATTTTTCCAGACCCCACAGACATTCATTTTATACTGCTTGGAAAGCTTTATATTACTTTTAGGCTACAATCCAGAGTAAATATAGGACCTTTTTACACCGACGTAGTTACGGTGCCACCTATGGGAAACCTATGGGAAATGCATAGAGCAATCCAGAGTAAGTGCCTCTTACGTCTTCCCTTGGTTACTCTGGACTGTATGGTTAATCAAGATATCTCACTATCTTTGTTTTGGAAAAATTTACCATGACAAAAAGCAATGTTCTCTGTAATCATTAATATACCATATAATGTTGTTCTCTGTCGTTCTTGCTACCTGTACATCTTATGACAGTCAGTAATTCCAGCTGTGCATTGGAAAAGGGACTTATCGCTATTTTTTATGAACCAGTAGAACTATGTTTTGTACAGAGCAAACTTAACTTGTGCCGGATCAAGCAGGCCGATGTGCCTGCACTGTATTCAGTGCATGTACTGGGCAGCCAGTGGCTAGCCTTAAGGCAAGAGGAAACTTTTCCTTTCAGTTTGGGGAGAGCCACTGATGACTCAGTGGGGCTACTCTGCTTAGCACCACCTCAGTCAGTGACTGCTCTGGATCTTCCTAGGAACAGGGTTAGAATTTGGCACAAGTGCCAGATCCATGTGGGTAAATTATGGGTAGAATCCCACACTGTGGAAATGTCAACATGGATATCTTTTCAGGGAATAGCAAAATATTTTTCTGCCTCTTGTGTAAACATCCAGATGACACCTTTCACCCAATACATAAAAATGGACATGCAGCACCATTTTGGGGGCTGCTTGTTTGCCTGTTCACCACTGAAATGTATGGTGGTTCTGCAAAAGTTACATCATACTTTTGTGCAGCTGTCACTTATTTTAAAGGATTTTTTCTGAATTATGTGGCATGAATCAGGTTTGCTTGTCTTCTTCTCCATCACCCTTAATAGCAGTCCTGATTTTCAGCATCATTTTAAGGCCAGCGTTGACTCTACCACTTTCCACAATTGCTTCTTCAGCAAGAATCATCCTTACCGGAGGACCCACAGATCCAGGAGGCCCAGCGATTCCAGGAGGTCCTGGAGATCCCTGGAGAACACACAGAAAAGTAAGATACATTAACATCCATAGGCCTCCCACCTCATCAGCAAAGATTTGCTCTCTCACCCTATTTGTTGCAACAATCTCAAGATCCTTCAAAGGCTACCTGTCAAGAAATACATTCAACAAGCACTATTCTTCCCATCAATCTTATATTTAATGCCTGAAAAAGTCTACCAACTGAATTTCTTCCCTAATTTGCAACTGCCTCTCAGCAAAAGAGTTGGTAATTCTAAGATCACAAAAGCAGAACATTTTATCTATGAAGAGAGAGTGGTATTGCACAGGTATGCACATGTAACAATAATCAACAATACATTTTATTCTGTTCAGTTCCATTTTTTAGGATGACATGTCAACCTTCAATCATACGTTCCACAAAGTGGTCTCTGTATGCTCATTGCACCAATGTGGGTCTGTAGGTCCCTGTCAGGGGGTTCCCCCGTGAAGCTCTCCTCCGGCTCCCCAGGGGTCTCCCAGCCCACTGCCTCTGCCCCCAGACCTCTGTGGACTCGTGGCCTTGGCCTGGTCGGATAAGGAGGAGGTCCCTCCCCTAACAATCATTTACTTGAATCAAATGCTCACCTTTTTCAGCCGAAATTAGTCTCCAAAATCAAGGTGTGCATTAGATTTGATGGCTCATTATATTCGAGTAAATACAGTATTTTGATTATAAGTATAGGTCAGTATTTAGTTAATTTACTATACTGAAATAAAAAAATGTAGCATAAGCCCATTGTTGTATCAAGTAGTGCAATTCAGTAAAATCCATAACATAACCTATTGTCATATAACTTGTTGTATGCAGTAAAATTAAATTAAATTTTGCACCTACTTTGCACCTACACATTACAATTGCCAGTAAACATTTTTTTTTAATCTCTGGCTTTTTAAAAATAGGGGTGTGCATTAGATTCAATGGCACATTAGATTCAAGTAAATACAGTACTTTATGCATATATGGTATTTGGGAGTTAGTCCAACTAAGAATGTAATCCATAACATATGAGGATGCATACATCTCTCAGTATTGCCTGCACTGACTGTTCTCTACCAGAATTTCATCTGACGGTCTTTATCAGATGCCAAGCACTGAATCTCAGACCAACTTAACGCATGGAAAGCATGCATTTCACCCTTTGAATTACAGCCTCTCTCCTACCTACTGTTCACTACGTACTGCGGGAAAAATGGCAAGTGAAATATAGAGATCTAATAATTAACCAGTATATCAAAATCTTTGCACTTAATTCAAACTAGGGTCTATATCCTAAAGTGAAATTAAGCCCCGTGCTCCGGAGCAATTAGGATGACTTTCCATAAGATAACACTAGAGGGTGACGTAACTGTGTGGACCCGTAACTGCACTGGATTTAGCCAGTGAACACATTAGGGGTTTCTCTGAAGTAAACAAGCAAAGGCCAGGCTATAAGCCTCATGCAAATTGGTCATCAACGTAAGTTCAGAAAAAGAGATCTCTGAATCCCCTTTGGGAGTCCATGAATGCAAAGATAACTTTCCAAAATGGTTTTTAATATCTTTTTCTGCACTAGGGAATTTACAACATAATAACAGTATAAAGTGCATGAGGTGCTTTGATGAGTGTGTTAATAAGAGATTAGCATAACGGAGAACAACAGACATTGTCTGCTACAACTGGGCTTTCTGGGCCAATATAAAGAAGATAAATTACAGCAAAATTCTCAGCCATGACAAAATGATAGCCCAATGAAGCCAGCTGGGGAATCATATCAAGTGTTTGCTTTATCACAGGTTACCCAACAAGAAGCCTTCACAAGCAGCAGCCAGCACTCTTTTACAAAATAAATAGCTTTCTGGACAAAAACAAAAACAGAATAAATAGGTTTCTGGACAAAAACAGATCCAAACAACATTGCTCTGAATTGCCTGGCTGGATTGAAGCATTGCAGGTTCCTCTGGAGACCACAGCTTGTTTTCCACAGGAGGGTAAGAAGCTATTTGTTGAAATATGCCACTTAAGAGAACGGCAATATAGAAAAGTTTAATTTTCTTGTACTTGTGCAAGCCACACTGAATTAATAGACATAAATAGGATTGTATTAGTACTTTAAAAAAAATCTGAGTTCTGTGAACTACTGGATAAATAGCAGTTTTGCAAATTGCAATATGTGATTGCAAAAGCATTTGCTTCATCTCAAGTCTAAAATGATAGACAATTATTGGAAAGAGCCATTTAAAATGTGATTTCAGTAATCAGAAAATAAACTACCTGCATGCTTAACTCAAAGACATATCTGAAACTAATTACTTATTTTTTATAGTTCATATTTCATAATACAAAGCCAGATGTTTTAGCAACAAATCATTACAATTTAAACTATATGCTTGTCAAGATGGGAACCTTCCCTTTTCAGTTTATGATTTCTGCAAAGCACAGTGGATACCAATAAGGCTGCATACTATTAGTACAGGTATTGATGCTCAAAAGATATGTTTGCATCTCAAAGGCTATGCCAAACCACAGGTGTCGGAGCAATGAAAATAAAAGAAGGAAACAGGACAAAACCTGAGTCAGTGGAGGTCTTTACTGGAAGGAAATTATTCCCTGATCTTAAATGAAGCGCTTGCTTTGAAGCAAAGGTAAGATACAAATGTTACTTACCGGAGGTCCAGGCAGTCCATCTAATCCTGGAAAACCAGCTTCACCCTTTTTACCCTGAAGATCAAATGGAATATTCAGAGTTATTAGCTTGCACCCAGTAAAACACACACACACACAGATGATACACTGAATGGTGATGGGGGACCAGAGAGAAGTAACTACTATCAGAGGTAAGTAAAAATACTATTTACATCTCTGTAGGTCACTTGATCATCAATGGATCTCCTCAGACTTACCCTACAATCCAGAGTAACTACGGGAGCATGTAAGAGACATTTACGTTGACGTAGTTACGGCACCACCTTGTGAAAACCTATGGGAAATTCATATTGCAATCCTGAGTAAATTTTTCTTATACCAGAGCAAGGACTCCCCATAGTTACTCTGGATTGCGCCCATACATCACTTATTTTGATGACATAAATCTGAGGACATTCCGGGAGGTACATCTAGCCATGAAGGAGGGATAGGATTTTGGCATGTGCCTCTAACCACTGAGATTCTGCATCCACTGAGGTTCTGAGACCTCTCATATGGTCTCCCAGCCTCAAATGGGCCAACCCCAAACAGTCCCCTTACTACCATCACTGCTCTGGGAGGGTGTCCAGAAGCTGCTGGCACGAGCATGGGATTCCACTGCATACTTCAGCAGCACACCTTTTGCAATGGTGTGAGAACTCACAGCAGCAGACTGCAAGGTCCACTCCTGTAGACCCACTATAGGATTGGGCCACTCCTTGTTGTCCCTTAATACACTAATTATTCTGGTGGAGACATCAGGAAAGAAAATTTCCTACCAACATTAGGGCACTCAAGAGAGTCAAGATAAGCAGAGCTACCATATTAGATTAAAAAAATGAGTTTCTTCTATAAAATGACCAAAGATATACACCAGGAACAATTATAACTATATATGGAAATCTCTGCCAAATGCCAGTTTGCCCAATAGCAGAATATATTGGGCAAGCTGGCATAAAAGAGCCAGCCATTATATAGTGGGATTCACAGTGAACATGTGTGTGTCCTTTCCATAAACAAGTAGCACATGAAAGACCTCAGTCAACAACCTGAACAATAGCATCTTTTGAAACATTTGCTGTATTGGGATTGAATATTTATTTTTGCCAGCAATTAATTATAGAGTTACTCATAATTTACCCTGGGGCATCCATCAGCATTTGTTGTCTTCAGATAGTCTTGACTGAACCCACTGGGCTAAAGTCCATTCTCTGGTGCCTGTGTCATGCCCACACCACTTATGGAGACACTGGTACAAAGGGGTCACTTCCAGTCAATTTATTTTCACAGAAGAAGGCAGAGGTTGGCATCCATTCAATCTTTGATTTATGGTGAGCTGGCAATTTTCTGTCACATTCAAGCCTCCATGTTGATCGGTCTGCTTTTGTTGTGGTTTTGTGTTTCTTTTTTGGTGTAATGTACTAGTAACAGCCCTCTGCTGTCACTTGCAGAGGTACAATATAACGTTCCTCAGTAAAAACCACCCCCTTTCTAGCATCTTAACTGCCCTTTTGCCACCTTTCTCTTCAATGGCTCTCTTCCATTCCATCCTTCTTGGGATCTCAATCTGCACCCCTTGTTACTCTTTATGCCATTTTACTGGCTTCAATTCTTTGCTGAATTGCTGTGCTCTGATGATTTTCGGTTTGATGTCGGAAAAGGCAGATCAAGACATATTTAAAACAAGGATACTGCAATATTGGACCAGCAAGGTGAGAGGGATGATGAAAGTGGAGGAAGCTAAAGACACAAGTTTCAGCTCAACTTTCCACCTTCCAACCATGTTCAACCCTTAATTCAGAGGGGCTGATATCTCCTCTTGTGGCTAATGGAACGAGTCAACTAATGAAGATCTGCCAAGGGAGCGCATCACAGCCCTCGTTCCTCAAGAGTTATGCTTCAGCTCTGGCAGAATCTAATTGCCACTCTTTTGATTAGTTTATGAGAAAAATAACTTTCCAGCAAGCTTGGAGTATCACCATCTGTGCTGTTTGCTGTGGTGTGCTTAAGGCGCCCGGTGCGGATTACCTTTCCAAATCAGCAACGTGAGCCTGGAAAATAATTATATTTCTTCTGTGCCACTCAAATGCAAACTATTTTACTTGCAGTCCTTTGGTCCTGGCATTGAAGCAAGCAGAGGAAGGAAGAATCCCTATCACTATATACAGATTTACAACCCACCAGCCAAAGCATTGTGTCCTTTCTGAATAGAGAATTTATTATCTTGGGGCTTCATTAAATTATTTCCTTGGATACTTGGTAAAATTTCCATTACTTGAGTGGGATGGAATTCTGCCAGGGCAAATGAGAGATTCACTTTTTAGATCCCAGAAAATCGCTGAAGAAAATCCTACTGTTTGGAACTAGCTTAAGATGAATTCCCAGCAGGAAAACATTAACTGGATTATTGGATTTTAGACCGAGGAGGATACTTAGTTCTAAGGCAGGACTAAGAATTAGACTCCTGTAAAACCTATTCACCTTCAGAAAAAATTCAGGTGTTTTATTGTTTTAATTGTTAGCCGCCTTGGGTTCCCTTTGGTTAGGGAAGAAAGGTGGGATATAAATAAATAAATAAATAAATAAATAAATAAATAAATGAATGAATGAATGAATGAATGAATGAATGAATGAATAAATAAATAAATAATCAATGCAAGTTTAATTGCAGGCCTCAACCTTTCAGTCATGAACAAAAAGCCGTATAACAGGATTGTCCACTGGTCCAGAAGGGACCTGCTATCAAGCCTATACCTCGTCCCAAAGGTCTTTTTTTTTTTTTTTGCCTTCCCCACAAATGAACCTGCAAAGTTCAGTTTTTGGGCTCAGTCCAGAAGACCAGAAATTTCCGGATTTGTCCTTTTTTTAAGACACCTGTCCAGGTGTCCTCCGAAAGGGATTCATCGTCCTCCATTTTGGCTTCTTTTTGGAACTTTGCGCTGGTGCACCGTACCCCATCCTGTTGTATGTCATTGGATTTCTATTGAAGAGCAAATTCCATGCAAAAATCGGTTTTGAAATATCTCCTTCCTATCAAATGTTATGGCCAAAAAACTAAAAATAAAAAATATGCATTGAGACCTATGGGAAAGTGAAAGTGCCCAATATTGGCTTTACTTGTGAGTAGGCAAACATGGCATTGTCCCCCAGAAAGGCCAGAGTGAGAGGAAGCCAAGACCTTGTCCCCCTCTTGAGGTTTGGGCATGTGGCCACCCTGGCTCAATCACAAGGAGAGCTTGCATCGGCAGAACATACATTTCACCAGAGTGCACTATTACCAAATCACAATAAAGTGCTTTACAACAGCACAAGACCTAGATGCACAGTGGGAAGGCCAGAGCCACTCCACATGTGCTGTCAGAGCCCACATTGGAAGCCCACTGCAGAAGTTGTGTCAAATGTGTGTGAAAAGGAAGCATGTATTGATGGATCAGACCTCGGAGGGCCTGTGATTTGCTGTGATGGCTCATCTGATGATCAAATTAGTAATAATGCAGAGCAAAATATAAGGAACAAATAGAATGTTTATGCATTTTATAACACTCCTTGGGTACCACAAAGACATTTTGGCACATTTTTGTCCACTGTGTGGCTTTCCTACCTTTTAGTATTTGATCCCATCACAATTCACACAGTAAAATATGAGATTCCGCATGGGCTCCACTTGTTAGGGCTACATCTAAACCATTAGTGTGGTGCTGAGATTGGAGTTGTGAACATGGGAACTCAGATCCATTTCCTGCTCATCTAATGAAGAAGCACATGAATCTCTCTGCCTGACCAACCTCAAACGGACGCCCAAGAATAAAACACCATGACAAGATCTTAGAAGGAAAGAATAATGATGCCATAAAGCCAGGGGTAAAATTGTCACCACCTGCAAAGTATAGACAATCTCTATCGTGTGTTGCCCTTCGGCTACAATGTCCAACCCAGTAAAAACAATTAAAATACAGAGACACACTGACACATAATGCTGCCCAGCAGCTGTCTTTTCAACAAGTTGTGACATGCAAAATTGGAAATAATGCCCACCCTTTGACCTTGTAAACCGGCAGGTCCTGGCTTGCCTTCTGGCCCTGGCGGTCCCTGTAAACAGAAGAACATTTATAGACGATCAGTCAACTATGTAAAAATGCATATAGTAACATTTGCAACCACGCTCAGTTAGTGCTTTTCACAAGAGCTAAAGCTTGTTACAATCAGGCTCTAGAATAGTTTTTAGAAGCTAGTGTCACATTTTGGAACATGACTGGACTTCCCCGATCTTGTATTTAATTGCAGCTATATCTATATTTGTATTTAATTGTATTTAATTGCAGCTATATCTATTTAATTTTCTATATCTTTTGCATCACTGGCAGCGCAATCCGTACCCTAGTTAGGCTGCACAAATCCTGGCATAAATCCCATGCTGGCCCAGGGTGTCGCAAAAGTGTCATAAGGCCTTCTGTGCCACTCTTGGGTGCAGGGAGGGGAGGGTGTATCCTGTTCACAGACATACGCCGGCCACCCTAAGCCATCACTGAAATGGGGAGATGGGCAAGATGTGGTGGCCTAAATTGGTTAGAATTGCTCCTTAAGTCTAAAAATGATAGGGTTCAGAGCCATGGATACCAGATATCTACAGCATAAATGTGCTGCACCTATACCAAGCAGCACTGAGTAAGCACCACTTACTCCAAGTAAGAACCACTGAGTAAGCACCACTATACAAGTCCTGTTAAGGATTTTCCAAAGAGCTCTCTTAAGATAAAAAACTTGTATTTTCATAAGAATTCAACTTTCTTAAGAATTTCATCTCTAGATCAAGAAGCCTAACTAAAAGGCCAAATTATACCAGTGCAAGATTCTGTGTATCCCCTCAATAAGTGCACAGATCAGTTTAAGGCTATGAAACATATACAAGTGCAAAGATGCAAGTTACTTACTGGACTACCTGGAGTTCCAGGAGGCCCTGCTGGTCCTCGTGGGCCAGGAGTTCCCTGAATCCAAACAACAGTATTAAAATTATATATCTTTTATACTGATTTTTTTAATATTAATTCCAAAAGTGGTTCAAAAACTGAAACAAAACAACAGTCATAAAGTAATGTAATCCAAAGAAACCAAACCAAAACTCATAACAGGCAAGAAACTGGGCAGCAAATTAGATTCGTATATGGTCAAGAAAAAAAGATCTGAACACCACAGTGGTTCCTTTCCATACTCCAGGCTGAACATACGAGGTAGCCATGAATACAAGTTAATCCCCCAAATCCAGAGTAACTATGGGAGCATGTAAGAGACTTATGTGTACCCATAGTTGCACCACCTAGTGAAAACCTATGGGAACTTCGTATTGGAATCCAGAGTAGGTTGTTCTTACACCGGAGCAAGGACTCCCGTAGTTACTCTGGATTTCACCCAATGTCTAATTGTGGTTTTGTGCACTAGAAAGAATTGTATTCCTTGCAGGTCACATACTGTATAATAGTTTATATTTCACATTGATCATGATTCAGAATTGTTACTATTATGAGTTTAGTTCTTCAGCACTTTATATCCGTAACCCAGCCTGATCCTGCATAGGTGTCATTAGAAGTACAGCCCATACATTCAGTGGGTTTTATTCCCAAGTATGATTTTTATCCTAACCTATCCACACAATCCTAAAAAGTAAGTCCCATTGTGTTCAATGGGTCTCACTCCCAGCAAAGTTTTTTTAGGATTGCAGCTTTGATAGTAATAATCTTAGAGTGGCTCAGTTCCTTTGGTAAATCCTGAATGTTCAAAAAGGGGGAAAAGCCCTCTAAATGTGGAGTAAGTGAAACTAAACCATAGTAAAGATGCAGTTCCTATTGCAACAGCTCCAAAGGGCATCTTCCTCCCAATTTCCTAGGATGATGAAAGGAGACAAAGCAATTTTGTTCTGGTGTTCTTATGAATGAGCCTGCAGTGAGTAGGTTAGATGACTTCAACCCTTGAATAGAAAGTATCATGGAGAAGATAAACAACCTGCCAGCATCTCCTTTGGATTCAATGGAAGTCTATTCATGACAGGAAGATAGTGAACTGCTTGGTTTTTGCAGCATTTGTTGGTTTTAGCAATGACTTGGATAGCGAAGATCCCAAATGTGCCTTTTGGAATAATTGGGTTTGTATATTATTTTGATTGCCAGTGCAATTGGAGGAGGCATTTACCTTTTCTCCTTTCAAACCTTCAGTCTGCACCTGGAACAAAGAAGATCCATACCATTGGTGAAAAAGAAATCTCTATTTCCCTATGTCAGAAAGGCAAGAAGTGAAGTCTGAGAACATATATAACAGGCAAAAACATCATCAATGAACCGTTCCCAAACCACTCATGACCTGCCTTAACCAACATCTTATTGCTCTATCCTAGGCTCTGACATGCACAAAGGTGTTGCAGCAGTTGAGCTGCCATTAGAGTAGTGGATCAGATGCTCTGCCATAGGCTCTCTATAGGATTGCATCATGAGTCTGGCATCGTTACCAGCTATATAATCACTTCCCTTAATCACCTATATATTCCTATAATCACAAATCTATATACAGTGGCGCCTCACGTAACAAATTTAATTCGTTCTGGAGACATGTTCTTTACGTGAAACATTCTTTATGTGAAGCGGATTTTCCCATCGGAAATTATGGAAACTCAGACGATTGGTTCCACAACCCCCAAAATATTCATATAAAAATATTAACTGGATGTCAAAATGATGACAGAACACTGGGATTGAATTCAAAACATGCATTCAATGTGCATGATCTTATGAAGTCTAATTAGGCTGCAGTCCTAAAGACACTTTCCTGGGAGTAAGACCCATTTAACACAATGGGGCTTACTTCTGGGTAGACATGGTTAGGAGGCTGCAATCCAAGACACCTTCCAAGTGTCTCCCCACTTTCTCCTTCTCTCCATCCTGAGCCTCTCTCTGCCCTGCTCCCTTCTGGCTGGCCCTGAGCTGCTTCCCTCTTCTCCTCTGCTCTTCTCTCCCTCTGCCCAGCGGACGCGCAGCCACAGGAGGAACAGCATGGAAGTGTTGCTTTCACTATGGGCAGGTGCGCTAGGCAGCCCTGACACTTTTTAAACAGGCTGCTGGCCAGCACGTCTGCCCCAACTGCCAATGAATGTGTTCTTTACGTGAAGCATTTTATTTACGTGAAGCAGAATCCTGGAGAAATTTTTGTTTGTTACATGAAACATACTTTACGTGAGGCATTTTTTACGTGAGGTGCCACTGTATTTCACTTCCCTTCCAAACTCAAGGGATCTGTTCCATGATTTCTTGAGCCCTGATTTTATAACCTTATAATTTGGCTCTATTCAAGCATTAATTATCCATCCTTTACCATCTTTATATATAGTAGTAACCGTACATATATATTTCTGTGTCTCCTTGAAATATTGACATCCACTTATATTCAAAAAGACTTAGGTTTTCATGCATAATATGCTTTTTCTTTATAAATGGTTCTTACAGCTGATCCAGGTTTTCCTGGAGGTCCTATTTCACCCTGCAAAGGAAAGCAAATGAGAGATAAACCATCAAATCTCAATGGTTCCATAGCAATCAAGCAGAATTTTCTCACTTACAGACAACTGTGACATTATATCTGAGATGGGACAACGGAGCCATGCAAGGTCCATGCACTTTCAGCTTAGATGTTGGTTCTGTCCTATATGACTGACTAGGAAAGTCAGTATCAGATGTGCAGTATAAACAAGAGATGTGCAGTATAAACAAAAATAAATGTTCACCAAACAAACATTCACACAATCACTGAATTTCGGTGTTTCTTCTATCTTCACCTTACCTTTTCTCCTTTGGGTCCTATGGGGCCTGGTTGGCCTGGGCTTCCTTTGATACCCTGGAATCAGATTAACCAGTTTTCAAAAGACAAGTATCAAGAACACTGGACAGTCAGAGTCAAAGAAGTAAGTTAGGCAGGAAAGATAATCTAAGCAGAACTTTAATAAAATGTACATACTGTATTGTAGCTAACAATACCTATGCAGGCATAGTAATAGTATTCCCCCTTCAAACATAAAAACCGACTCAGAACATATAATTTGATGATATTCTACATGACATTTCAGAATATGGTCTCCAATAATTAAGAATTACATAGGTACCTCTTTCCCATCCACGCCAGGCTTTCCAGGAAACCCATCAAGACCTCGTTCTCCCTGAATGTACAAAGAGAAATAGAAAATTCACCATACGCAATGTCATTCTGTGAAGCTCAGTGTGACAACTAAAGACAATCCTACCCATTGTAAGCTCAGAGTATACAGCAAGGTCAAAACACCGTGTGCTGCATGATTTGAGTTGGTTAAGGACCAGGCAGCCCCTGGGAGTTAAGATTTTACCTACCTCTCTGTAGGCTGCCTGATCCCCAATGAATCTCTTTACACTTATATCAGATCTTCATATAGATCAAGGAAGCTCTGAGGGAGGTCCAGGCCAGGAAGGGGGAATAGGATCCAATGATATCTGTCCCTTCCCACCAACTAGCTCCAAGCCCAACCTCAATTCACCCCATTAGGATGTTCTGCGCTGTGACTGAAATTCAAAAAGGGAAATGATTTCCCACCATGATTCCTTGTTCTGAGACACAAAGCCTAACACCGAGTGACGTCCTCTTCACAATTCTGTATTGCTTTGAGTAGTTATGTTCACAGGCTGACTTGTTATTTGACACAGTTATCAATACCTTGATTCCTTGGGGTCCTTTTTCTCCTCTTTCTCCCTGCAGGCCCTGAAAAGGAAATTGCAGACAATATTACATGGTTTCTTATTCTCCTCCTGCTGCTAGCAGCTCCAAGCTCAGCTTGGATGAGTCACAGGTGCACCCAAAGCCTGTATATAGTGACTCATTACATACTAAAGTGCAGTGGCGAAAAATGCCAATTTAGATCTGGGTCTGGAGTATAGAAATACAGGTAGAGCCTCTGCATTTGCAGGGATTCCATTTCCAGAATCCTGTGGACTGGATGTCCAAACCCACAGATAATGAAATCCATGGGTCAGGGCACCCAGACCTCTGAATAAAAACTGAGTTGGGCTCTGGTTGGATTTGGAAGGTACTCTGAAGCATAGAGAGACCTCTGTGGACCTCCAAAAGGTTCTGGCAGCATTTAGGTGAATCAGCCACAGATTTGGTATCTTTCACTTAGGGCAAAATCCAGAGCCGTTATGGGTCCACACAGTTACGTCACCCTCTAGTGTTATCTTATGGAAAGTCACCTTAACTGCTCCAGAGCAAAGGGCTTAATTTGACTTTAGGATATTGGCTTTATGCAAAGTGGTGCATAGAACAGCCCAACCATGCTCTCTGGGGAGAGCAGAAAGCCATTCTGTAGAACAACATATGCCTCTTATTAGGATCACAAAAAGCTCATAAGAATATAATGCAAATATAGGGGAGGGCGCCAGGACACAAGTGTCTTGTGTGCTCCCTGGAGCATCTAGCAGGACACTGTGAGGTATAGAAAGTTCAGTTAGATGGGCCTTTAGCCTGATCCAATGGGGCTCTTCTTATGAGATCTACTTCAAGTTTGTGTTCAGCAATTCTACCCCCAAGGACCTGGATGCCTGCAACAGGCTCCCCAGGTGCAAATGAATAGCCTGGCACACATTTAGGGTGCAAGGCCAGCACAATTCATTGCATGCCCATGGTAGGGAGGCAAAGTCATATCTGTACAATTCCCCAGGAGAGGGGCACAGGTCCCTTACGGCACTTTTGTGACACCCCCAGGTCAGCACAGGATTTATGCTGAGGTTTAGGCCATCTAAACTAGAGATTAGGATTGCAATTTTATTGATTTATTTGCTAAATTTATATCCCACTATTCATGCAAGACAATCAGAGGTGGCTACAATCCTAAAGACACTTTCCTGGGAGTAAGACCCATTAAACACAATGGGGTTTACTTTTGAGTAGACATGGTTAGGATTGTGCTCTTACAATATAAAATAATGCATAAAGCAATATACCGGTAAATCATTTCTGAAAGTTCTTGTGCTCATTAACATTGCCTCCTATAAGAATCATAATAGTGGAATTCTACCATGACTTGACAAAACTAAACCAAGGACATCAAAGCATGATTTATTTTGTGTCTGTACAAATCTGTGTTGCATTGTGAACCCGAAATCATTGCAAAAATATAGATGTTCAGAAAACAAAGTGATAGCTTCCCAGGTCATACCATGAACCAAACAATGGCAAACCCAGTATGTCTGGGTTATAGGCAGTGGTGGGATTCAAATAAATTAACAACAGATTCTATGTCCTAATAACCTAAATAAACAACAGGTTCTATGTCCCATTAGGAACTGGTTCTCAGAACGAGGCACTCATAAGCAAAGAGTTCTATAGAACCTGTGAGAACCTCATGAAACCCACCACTGGTCATAGGGGAGAAGAGTTGATCAGGTTGGTCTCCATCTTTAATGTCTATCACAAAGAATCAGAACATCAGAGAAAGAGGAGACCAAAAGCTTCTTCACCTCCCACCCCACCCCCAAGCTGTAGAAAATGTAGTACTGAAAGCTTTTGGATACTGGAAAATTGCAAGGTTCAAGGTGGAATTTCAAAGCTAATGAAATGTCATGGTATTCCATAATCATAATGCAGCATCTCTATACTATAATCACAATGCAGCAACTAACTGAAAATCCCATTTTAAAAAGGAACTCAAAATAACTCCAGGTTTCAAACCTTCTCATTGAGCTAATATGAATTCTAAGAGCGTTAGGAGATATAGTTATGCTTCTGACAGTGCAGGTCAAGAACAGTGTCCAGTCTAATTTCCTGGTTCATATATGGCAGGGGTGTCCAACCTTTTAACTTCAGGGTCCTTGGACCTTTAACAATTGTATAGAGAAGGTAATTTCAGCAGGTGTAGACTCTGACCTCACTGATCACAAGCTGTACCTGCTGAAATTCCCTCTTTTATACTATTGTTAAAGGTCCAAGAACCCTGAAGTTAAAAGGTTGCACACCTCCCTGATATACAGTCTCATATATGGTACATATATAGTATATATATATATATATAGTGTATATAGTATATAGTGTATATATAGAGAGTATATAGTATATAGTGGGCTGTGGGTGGCACAAGCAGTTAAGATGCTGTGTCTGTTAACCAGCAGGCCAGGGTTCGAGACCCGGATCGGCCCCACAAGACAGGGTGAGCTCCTGTCCTTAGCCCAGCTCTGCAACGCCAGCTGAATCCAATCGTATTGGCTCTGCCTTTCCATTGGACTAATTCAGTGGTGTGGAGAGGGGGATTTGCTGCTTGGGTAACAGCCTATCCTCCATAACAATCCAACCCAGGCTTTCGTGCTTCGCATGCAGCGTATGCAGCGCCGAGCACAATACCATAGTCTTTCAAGACTTACGGAGGCCTGCTTTTTTATAGTACCAGCGTTGTATGGAACATATGTGGTACATGTGCTGTTGCTGCCTGACCTTCAGGTTCACAAACTCTCTCTCTCTCTCTCTCTCTCTCACTCTCTCTCTCTCTCTCTCTCTCTCTCTCTCTCTCTCTCTCTCTGTGTGTGTGTGTGTGTGTCCCTAATATAGATAACTGGAAGTTTGGCTACAGCAAAGCCAAACATTGGCCAAAATAGTGTCTGAGAAGGAATCAGCTGGCACATGGGTGGGCTATCCCTGAAGTCAAATACACTTGATCTCTGGCTCTCTCTTCTTAACCTCCCCTCAGTGTTGTCAAGTATGAGATTTAAATTTAATTTAATTTAAACTTTTTTTCCTTTTCTGCTTAGTAACCCCCAAATCCAGAGTAACTATGGGAGCATGTAAGAGACTTTATGTGCACCTGTAATTACTGCACCACCTAGTGAAAACTTATGGGAAATTCATATTGGAATCCAGAGTAAGTTGTTCTTACACCCGTGCAAGTTTTTCCCGCAGTCACTTTGGATTTTGCCCCAAGTCAAGTGACAGCCATGTCTCTACACCTTGGCCAACCCTTCCCACTTCTCCACACTGATCGATTGATCCCATCTATCTCTCCATTGCTTGTTCTAGAGTCTGATAGTCCCACAAGATCCGGGATAGTATATTGTCTCTGTCCTCATTCACAGGAGAAGCATTCACTGGTTTTCTTGCAAACACTGTTCTCCTCCTTCTATTTGGGTTTCAAAGCAGCACCAGCATCCTGATCAGTGACTGCTTCAGAGCTATTTTTTTATACACTTCCCCCTTTATTAGAAAAGATCCCTCAATAAATTTGTTTGAGTGACTTCCTGGGGTTATGAATTTTACAAATCACACCTAATAAGTGCAGGGCAGTAATTTGGGCATATTAAATAAAAACAGAAGGATGACTTACAGGGGCTCCGACATAACCTTGGCGTCCTGGCGGACCTGGCAGACCATCTGCTCCCTAACCAGGAATTAATAAAAAAGAGAGAAAAAGACAAGAGTCATCATGAAAATTTATGCAAATTTATTTACAAAGCACAATAACTAATATCTCGTTATTCCAACTACATATTCCAATAACTAATATGTAGTTCTTCTTCCAACCTTTTCCAAGTGCTATCAGAATAGGCTGATTCTTAAATCACTTAAAAGGCTTAAATCACTTAAAAGGCTGATTTCACATCCATGAGCCCCATTATTGCATGTTGACAGATGACACCTCCAGTCCGGTTTAGAGAAGCAAAATGTCTAATGCTTAAAACAAGGAGGATGTGAAAAGGAGGGAGGCGGCACACTCCATCATTTGTCCCTTGATAGAGGATTAACAATTACTGGTACATTAATATTATTTATGTACATCCATAGGTTTCCATGACTAGCAATAATCCAAGGATTTCTCATTTTCAGGAGATGTAGGGAGCCAAACACATATTTGTGCACTGACCTAACCCTCCCCCAGAAGTGGCACAGAAGTGCCTTACAGCAGTTTTTGTGACACCCCCAGGTCAGCACAGCGCTTATTCCAGGGCTTAGGCCGGCCTAACTGGAGGATAGGATTGCATCCTTAATTGCTTAACTGCTGAGTTCCATTTTGCTGGCTTAAAACTCAGGTATTCCATCTCTGCTGGTAACATCATCCTTATGGAGATCTTTAATGTTTGTTCTTTTTAGGACTCTATAAGGATGATGTAAAAAGGAGTCTATAGAATCTGTAGACTCATAGAATTTGAGTCTTCACAGAATCATAGAATATATATTCTATGTTATAAAGTTATAAAATATATATGTTTTAAAGTTTTAATATCTGGTATGCTTTCCACATTGTATGTTTATATTAAGTAGCCCCATGCGGTAGCTCTTAACAAACAGTAGGATCAGGGAAGATTAGGATATGAAAGTAGGCTTGTGACACAGATTGTAGCTGAAGCTAGACATAACTCTTTGTGAAAGATCGAGATTTGCATGCGTGCTTGTGAGTGTTTGGCTGCAATCCTAAAGACACTTTCCTAGGAGTAAGACCCATCGAACACAGTGGGGCTTACTTTTGAGTAGACATGGTTAGGCTTGTGCTCTTCATGTATGAATAGTCATTTGGGTACAACTCTGTGCATGGAGAGATAGAATATCATATACAGTTGGATCCTTTGAGGTGAGCATGAGTAACTCACTCCAAAAGGGAAAAACTTTTTCTAACTAGTGGGAAGCAATCCTCTGTCTAAGTATGTGTTATGAAGTGTTAGAAACAAATCCACAAATCACTGAGCTCCAGAGTGGAGGCCTTGAAAATTAATGGTCACCTGCTTACCTTTATTCCTGGTTGTCCAGGAAGTCCAACTGCTCCAGGTAGTCCAGGCTCTCCCTCAAAACAGAAAGGAAATAAATTTGGAAAGATTTATTATATTATTAAAGATTTATTATATCGTTATGTTATTAAGTTGTAAAGATTTATTGTATTATTTACATTTCAAAGATAATATTAATATGATAGTCTGGTGTATTTATGAATCAAAAGGATTACCCTTTAACTAAGATACTGATAATTGGTTATGCTTCTCCACTTTTACTAGGGCTATGATAGATACCCTTATCAGTCTTGATACATGAGATTCTATAGCTGAAAATGGCAGGACAGGCAGCCCAATCTTAACAAGCACTGGTACAGTATGGCTGCATTGCCTCTATTGTATCTACGGTTGCAATCCAGAGGAACTATGGGAGCACGTAGGAGACATTACGTCCACCCGTAGTTACTGCACCACCTAGTGATAACTTATGGAAAATTCATATTGCAATCCAGAGTAAAGTGTTCCTACTCTGGAGCAAGGACTCCCCATAGTTACTCTGGATTGTGCCCTAAGGCTCATCAGGAACTGGCTGGAAGTCTCCTTGAGGTTACACAATATTTTCCCAGTTACTCCAAAATGTTCTAGACTGCCAAATGGGGATATAGATTGAGATTCCCCATTTGCAAAGTTTGGTTTTGGGAATTTCTGTGAATACCTATTTTCACATTATAAAAACAATTATTTACCATGATAAATAATGAATCAAGTAGTTAGGATTAATTAGTCAGGGAGGCAATGAATCCTTTTTCCTGGTTTAAAACAATTCCATTTCAGGCTGTTCACTTCTTTATTCTATTTTATTTTATTTTATTTTATTTATTTCTGCTTTTGCAAATAGGAGGCGATTGTCACTCGGACTGAATCCAGGGGAAGAGAGGGGTCACTGCAGCCCCAGAGTGGAAGATTTATTGCCTGCCACATTACCATTTCAAGCAGGCTATTTCTAAGCTATTAACTGCTAAAGAAATATTATTTAAAGAGCCAACCTCATTCACTTTGAGACAAAGTTGCATATATATAGGTTATACCTGTACTTGGATTACTACCAGCTATTTAGCTAGCAGAAGTCTGAGCAGCCAATGTTACTCCAGTTGGCATGGGAGAAGTATCAGGATACAGCAAATAGTATCTAACATAGCATTAGGATATAGCGTTTGGAGGCCTGCTCCTCTTATTCTATTCCCGTGGGCCTGATATGCCCCCCATTAAGCCTTCTCCCAACCAGAAATGCCCTGTACCAACCTTCAAATCACCATCCTGCCACCCCTCTGTCTGGCAAAGGCTTGGATACAATACCAGGGGAAGGACCAGTCCTCCTTGCCAATACTGTTAACTCTCCAGGTGTTGCAATGTGCCTTGTGGCATGTTTGTAAGACTGTCTGCCAGTGCAGGGATCATTGCATTGGTGGAACTTCAGTTCAAGATTTGTGTTCTGCATCTCTGATCTTACACAAATAAAGATGTCGTTGTGACATTTAACTCTGTTCCATCTTCAAACAGTATAGATTTTTTGTGTGGGACAGAAAAGGTGATATATTTGCTGCTATTTGGAACAGAAAAAAAAACTATTTCTTTTTTCAGTGTGTGAATAATCTCTGGAACTCCATGCCACAGGATATTGTGGCCTTTAAAGAGGGATTGGACAGAATGATGGAGAAAAAAATTATCATAGGTTAGTTCGTCTACATGCTAGACATACTGTAGCGACATGAAATATCTTGTCTAGTTTGCTTGCTAACAAATACCTGTACCTTTGTATAGTTAGTTATATTTGTTAGCACCACCATGAGCCTATGATCACCATGTGGGCAGCCCACTCTCCCTACAAACATTGCAATGAATGGCAATACACACTCCCCCTTTGAACTTCCAAGAGCAGTTAATCCGCGGAAAGTCTGCCTGCTGCCTGGCCCAAAAACAGAATTATTGAAGCTATTAACCTGCTGTCATTTGTTTTGACTGCATTCAAAATGGCTTCACTAATCCCCAAGACATGCTCTACTCAATGCACATTGATTTGCAGCATCTGGCTTACGCTATAAGGAAAAGAGGATTACAAGGAAGGAAGATAAAAGCTTACAGGCTCTCCTTTGGCACCGTCTCTCCCTGGGATGCCAGGTGCGCCGAGGGAGCCCTACAATAATAATAATTATCATAACAATATAAATGGCTAAGAATCATCTGCATAACATTAGCACTGGCTGAAAGCATGAATAAAGTATGAAAACATGAATAATACACAAGGCACAATATCTTTTGCCACAAACAATATTAATTTATGATCTCAAGTGGGGGGGGGGGGTTCACTGCCCAAAGCCATTTGGCAAGAGTAAGCATCACAATCATTCATTTAGCTAAATGTCCATCATTGCGACAGGTGGGAATGGCCATGGTGACCATGCAAGGATCCTTCCCCCTACTTCCCAACCAGAACCAGAAAAACCACTTGTTATTCTGTTCAACCAAAGTCAGCAGGGGAACTTGAAAAACTTCATAAAACTTTAAATTTGGCTAAATCAATCTCAAATGCAGCAGGTCCTCCTTGTTAACAAGCTCAGCACCCACAGATCTGAATATCTGTGGATGCCAAGCATGTGGCTGTAGGGTCCCAGAGGATGTGACCTGGTCATATTTGGTTATATCTGGGAAGGATCATGAGGAGGCCAGGAACCACATGCAACTTCCAGAACCTCCAGAAGGCTGTGCGTGCCCCAGATAAGTTATTGCAACATTGGGTCACCACTAAAGATTCAATAATTCAATAATTATAGTTCCATAATTATTATGGAACAATTATTCAATTATCCATGGAATTCAGTATCTGCAGGGGGCTATGAAATGGATCCCCCACAAGTACCGACCTGGCACTTCCTGGGGTGGCATAAGGGACTTGCTCCAGCCTAGCAGTGATAACTGAGGATTACACTCTATCAGCACAATCCAGAGTATCTACGGGAGCTCTTACGTTGGTGTAGTTACGGTGCCACCTAGTGGAAACCTCTGGGAAATTCATAGAGCAATCCAGAGTAAATTTTTCTTATGTCGACATAAGAGCTCCAGTAGTTACTCTGGATTGTGCTGTATGTAAATCAATAGATAGTTTTGTCCTAGGATGGCCCCTGGGCCTGAATTAAAAGGAACAGAAAGACTGAGTTCCTTTTAACTTTCTTACTATAATCCAGTTATTACATATGGAAGTGGCCAGAAATTTGGAAAGTATTTCCATGATGCTTATGTATTTACTTTTCAAGCATTTACTCTGTTGTAGGCCTTTTCACATTCTATTTTGTATCATGTCATAGCATTTTTGTTTTGTTTTTTTTTTGTTGGAAATGGTTAAAAATTTTGTGACACCCAAGACTAGTTAATAAACTGAATCAAACAGAAGGCAAAAATAATTTCTATCAATATTAACAACAGAATCATTCAAATATGATTTGCAATAATATTGCTAGCTATGGCTGGAATCTGTGCACAACAGGTTCCCCTCTTTCTGTTACCTTTTCTCCTCTCTCGCCCATCAGCCCAGGAAGACCTTGGGGTCCTCTGTCACCCTAGAACAAGAATAAGGAGAACACTGTAATAGGAAACACAACTCTCCGTATGGATTGTAACTCACTTTAATCCACAGGAAGGTTTGGGTAGACTATTTCTTAACAAACCAAACTGAACTGAGTCACAAATTGAGTTGTGTATTGAAATAATAGTTGCACATCCCAAGATATTTCAGCTGAGGCCAGGGGTCAAATTTTCTCCTTCTGCTGCAATTTCTTAAAATCACCAAACAAGTTGTATGACCAACCCTACAATCCAGAGTAACTACGGGAGCACGTAAGAGACATTACATGCACCCGCAGTTACTGCACCACCTAGTGAAAACCAATGGGAAATGCATATTGCAATCCAGAGCAAATTGTTCTTAACACCAGAGCAAGGACTCCCCGTAGTTATTCTGCCCCAAGTACGCCTACAAGTCTGTAGGATATGTCAGATCTCCATGTATACCCATTTCAGGTCACGGAGTCCACACTGGTTCCATCCAATACACCCAGGCTACACCCATCCAATACATACAGGGCTAGATGTCGTGGGAGAACAACCTGAGGATGGTTTAATGGCTAAGAACAACCTGAGGATGGTTTAATCCAAATAAATCCATTATTTGTATCAGAAATTGTTCCCGGGGAAGAAGGAAAAAGAAAGGAATGTCTTGGGAATGGAAGAAGAGTCGGTCCATTAGTGAGTGACAGAGTATTCTGGTAAAGGAGACCTCCCAGAAGCTTCAGATAACAGACAGCTTTGTTATTGAGGTCATTAAAGGGTACAGGACAGTAATTTGTCTTACAGTTGCCAGTTTGAGAATGGGAAAATTCTCTGGGACCTCAAGTCACCATTGAGCCAAAGAGGGAATTTTGGCACAGGTAAAGGAGTCAAAACTGCTAATATTCTCCTTTCTGCATTATTTTACCTTCTTCACCCCAAATCAATCTGTCCACAGCAGATTTTTCTTTGTCAAATGGTGGGGAGGAACTTTTAAAAAATGCAGAGGAAAGAACTAGCAGTTTCTCCTAGATTGTCTTGTGATAAGTATATCAGAGACAAGGCTTTTGTAAAGCACAACTGTGTACAACTTCTGTGCAACTTCATTCTGTGTAACTGTATACTTGATATGTCTAGAATATCAGCATGTCAGAATCTGCTGTTCTAAAGATAGGCACAGGTAGATATCTAGAACTCTAAAAGCTAGACTTCTAAAAGCTAGAACTCTAAACGCTAGAACTCTAAATATCTAGAACTCTAAAAGGAATTACCTCATTCATTTGTTGGCCTTTTACGTATATCGAACCAGCTGAACTTACCTGTCATTGTGGGAGTAGGATTTAAAGAATAGCTGTGGGCACAGCTGGACACTGATGGGCAGCAGGCACCAGGGGGTACTGGGCACTGGTCAGTGATGGGCTTCAAAAAAATTAAGAACCGGTTCTCTGCCCATCTGGCAGCCACTTTTAAATGGCTATTTTTAAACTTTATATGTCCTATCTCTTGTTAAGAACCGGTTCTATAGAGTAGGTGCGAACCTGCTGGAGCCCACCACTGGCACTGGTGGACAGCAGGTGACTACGGGGACACCATCAGGACCACCATGCACCATGAGCACCACTGGGCAACACGCACCATCAGACATCACACACCACCAGGCAGTGGGCACCACCAGGCAACAGGCATCCTTACCGAGCACCCACCAAGTAACAGGTACTAGCAGGCACCAGGCATCCCTGTCAGGCACCAGGCAGAACTGGGCACCAAGCACAACCTGGCACTGATGTGTCAGCTTAAAGTCTCCCCTGGTGACAGAAATTTGCTTCATGGCACTTTTGTGACACTATTAGAATGGCACAAGGGATTTGCACCTTATCAGAGACTGTCTCTATGTTCTGCTTTGTATTCTTGATAAACTACTGTCTGTACTGGGACTTCTCAGACATATCTCATTAAAACTGAATTACAAGAGTGGTCACGCTTTGGGTGTTTATTAGTCCCCTCCAGGGTTATAAAAATCTTGGGAGTGGATAAATCAACTCTAGATCTAACATATGCACATGGATACCAAGGTAATGTGCCAAGCATGCCCAACCATTTCATACTTGGCAGCTCCCAAGGTATTTTTTAAACTGCTGCCAAGATGTTTCAGACAAATTATAGTTTTTGAGGGTATGTAAAATTCAAAGAAGAAAAACTTCCTGGCTTTTAAACTGGGGTTAGGCAGTCTATTATAAAATGAATAAATAATACCCAGCAGGTGGAATGAACATTTCAGATATATGACATGGTATGGAGGAGTTCTGGCAGAGATCCTTGGGATGAGAACATGGGTATTAGAAGCACATCCCTATTTTTGTCTCATCCTGCTCAACCTGGATCAAACAGAAGTTTAGAAATTTGGTTGTCCTTTGTAGAAGCAGCATTTGCCCCATCACAGCCATGGGTTCCTCACAAAATCCTGATCACATAATTCCTTCCAGATTTCAAGCTGCTGAGCCAATTCTCACCTTTTAATGCCTACAATCTTGTTTGCAAATGTTCTGCGAATGCAAAAGCAGGTGGTTGATCCCACTGCAATAAATATTTATGATAAATGCTTGATGAACACTGCACAGAAGTTACACAAATCATTGCCCTCTTGAAAGCCCAGGTGCAAAAATTAATTTGCTTAATTAGATCAAACCTCTATTAATATCTTGGCATACGTGGTGGCAAAGTGGGGGTAGAGTTACTACAAGAGGTAAAGCAATTAATCACTCCTAATAGATTGCTTTAGAAGAGCTGTCAGGAAAGGAGGGGGTTTCTTTCTTTAGTCCCTGTACTTTATCTAATTTAAGCAATTAAAGATATACAGGTGTCATAAGAGCCTCCATTTGAGAGGTTAATAGGCAGGTGAAAATGAGATTTGTACATTGAATATCAATCTGATAAAAGACCAAGGACAATTCTACTAGGTTTGGTTTAAGATGACACATCTATTGAGTAACAGTATTGGTGGGGGATTCTGTGTTTATTATATTGACTTTTATTTGAGTGTGCCAAGTGTAGGGCTGTGGGTGGCGCATGTGGTTAAGACGCTGTGCCTGTTAACCAGCAGGCTAGGGTTCGAGACCCAGGTCAGCCCCACAAGACAGGGTGAGCTCCTGTCCTTAGCCCAGTTCTGCGATGCCAGCTGGATCTAATTGTATTGGCTCTGCCTTTCCTTTGGACTAATTCAGTGGTGTGGAGAGGGGGGATTTGCTGCTTGGGTAACAGCCTATCCTCCATAACAATCTTACCCAGGCTTTCGTGCTTCACATGCAGCGTATGCAGCGCCAAGCACGATACCATCGTCTTCCAAGACTGACGGAGGCCTGCTATTTGAGTGTAAAATATCTGCACAACTTGAAATTCTCTCATTTTTTCCTATAATAGAACACTGAAGTTTGGACTTCAATTATATAAATATTAATCATGAAATTTAATTTATGAGAGGCTGCAATCCTAAACACATTTTCTTGGGAGTAAGGAGCTTACTTTTGATTAGAAATGGTTAGGATTGTGCTCTTGGTGTAAAACAAGGGGAGGTCTAAATTATGGACTTTGGAGAGACAGCATTCAGCACAGTCTTAAAATTCATCTTTCTAAACAATACTAAAACCCAAATAGGAAGAATTAGGCTCAGATCTTAACCAAATCTGATAGCTGGCATAGCAGTGCCAGTGGGGTGCGTGCTGAATCCTGGAGTTGGGTGACAGTCATGGAGGCCTTCTCAAAGTAAAGAAATGTTTGATCCTGTACCTCTGAGCTACATTACTCTTATCTCAGTACTGGAAAGTTGGTCAGAATTGCACCCTTAGGAAACTGTGGCTCTGTGGCTGGGACCCAGCACTTCTGCTGGATCCAAGCCCCTTTTCTGGCAGCTTGCAGGACCTGGGCTGCTCTGATCTGTGCCACCAAAATAGTTGAGATATTATACCATATAGTTGTAATGGTATAGTTGTAATGGTACTGTATACCTCAATAGTTGAGATATTATATCATACCCACAAGGATGAGTAGACCCTTTCTGTCTGTCGTGTTATCCGGGGTAAGGGAGAAAGTTTCAAACTACTCCACGCTGACACAGCTTCAAACTTGCACTGAGCACATTAGCCTGCCTGTTCCAGCTTAAGTAAGGATTGTGCCCATTTTCTAAATAATAAGCTAACATACAGATATGTGAATGTCACCGAATACTTCTGCACAAACCTAGTTTTGGGTTCATGATGGCTGTATTGAAAAGATGTTCGACATGTTGAGAGGAGGTATCCAGCAGATGTCAGTGCAACCTCACAAAGGGAGGCAAGCCCAGGGAGAAAAGCAGGACAACAGACCAGATGCAGCTGTCCTGTTCTCCAAAGTGATGCAAAGCAAAATAAAACTGCAAGCAAAGGACTGTGACTCCTGTGGAGCTGAGAAACTGGCTGGTGAGACAATTATGTGATCGTGAAACAATTATGTGCTCATTATTCTGGGTCACAGAAGCCAGCAAACAAAACTTCTAACCCTGTAATTACATGATGCCCCCCAGATCTACTAAACCAATGGTTCACAAAGTGTTTAGCATCAGGATCCACTTATAAAATTAACTCTTGAGAGCCACCTAGCTTTATGAGACTTACTAAAGGTGATCTGGAAAGAAATAATATTTGTATTTATCAACAAGTAATATTTTTTCTGTATTCGCAAAAAAACACAATTCACTTATGCTTAAGAATTTTCACGTGAACAGCCTTCACCTGCACCCACTACCTGTCATTAAAAAAGGCGGCCTCCGTCAGTCTTGAAAGACGATGGTATCGTGCTCAGCGCTGCTTACGCTGCATGCAAAGCACGAAAGCCTGGGTTGGATTGTTATGGAGGATAGGCTGTTACCCAAGCAGCAAATCCCCCCTCTCCACGCCACTGAATTACTCCAATGGAAAGGCAGAGCCAATACGATCAGATCCAGCTGGCATCGCAGAGCTGGGCTAAGGACAGGAGCTCACCCTGTCTTGTGGGGCCGACCCAGGTCTCGAACCCTGGCCTGCTGGTTAACAGGCACAGTGTCTTAGCCACTTGTGCCACCCACAGCCCACCTGTCATTAACAGACTTAGAAAAAACACACACCAGAAAAAAAAAACACTCAAAAATTTATCTCCCTATATTTACGTAAGTATACAAACTGCAGGAGCTCAGCTTTTTGAAGGGCATTTAGCAGTTATCTGATTTTTGAACAGCCTCAAGGCCTGAGAAAAATTGTTATCTGTGAACCTTCCCCTTTTTATTTTTTTTTTATTTTTTAGAGTGGGGGTTATGGAGGCTGTGTAGGACCCCCCAGGTTTGAGGCATGACACAACATGTGGGTCCCAACATACAGTTTGAAAAACATTGTACTGAACCTCGGTTCTAAGCAGTGGCGTAGCTAATGATCACGTAGCCCGCTGCAAAGCACTAAATGTAATCCCGAAAGTAATCTCACAACCAGAAGTGACGTCATCCCAGGGTATTTTTAAAAAGAATGGGAAAAAACTTTCCTCCTCCTCCTCAGCAGTTCACCAACCATTTTTTCTGCTAGTCACATTGCTAAAGCACCTATTTGCTATCTGGAATCAAAGAAGATTTTGTTGCCCTCCCCCCAACAACAACAACAAAATCAAATTTAATTAAGTAAAAAAAATGAAAATTGTGTCCTTTATTGGTTAGGGAAAGAGGAATGGTTATTCTTTCCCTGCTAAAGAGAAGAGGAGCACTACTTATAAGTGCCTGTATGTCCAGTTAACATGGGGTAACTGTTTTATGATATATGTACTGTATGTGATATTTGTACTGACAGCTGATTCATATTAGCACCTCACAATACCAGAATTACATTTCATCGGCTCTCAGAGCCATCAGTAACATGGGAAACTTTGAGTTAAGAAAATCCACTTTTGTTCCGCTTTTGTTTTCATTTTTTGGTTAATTGGCCATAACGTTTTATAGAATATAGATATTCCAATACAGTTTGTTCCATTGTATTCTGCGTAAAATTACCTTTCCAACAATATATAACATGTTGGTATTACCATTCATACACACCCTGTTTTCACAATTTTAGCCACTAGTGTCAAGCTCAGCTTATAGCCCCCCTGAATTTTGTACCCTGTGCACTCCCCAGATACACCACTGGTGTACCAGCCTCATTCAGAAAATAATACAACTTCCATTCACGAAGAACAAGGCTCAGATCTAACTGATGTCATCAGCATTTCTAGATGGGAATTACCATAATATTCTTTTTCACCTCTACTTTTGTATTTGTAAAAAAGTTGGAATAAAGAAAATTATTCATTGTGTCCAACATCTTTAGATTTGTGTCATTCTGTGCCCCACACTTTCATTCCAATAACATTCCAGTAACAGTTATAGTTGGCTGAATTCAATACTCCAACTTGAAAAAGTTAGATTGCTTGCTTATCAATTGCAATAAAGAGAAAATGTAGCTAATTTTGTTGCAGCAGCAGTGAAATGCCCAACAAGCTTTGTAATGCTTATGTTTTGCTCTACAAATTGGATTCTTTATATTTTATTGTTGTTGCTTCACTATTTCTGACAGTTCAGTTCTTGTCGGGCTTAATATGATTGTAGTATTTCTATCCTGAATAAATGCGATTATGGCCCTTGGCTAAAACAAATATGACTGAACATGCATATATCTCCACCTTTATGGGCATGTCAACCCAAATGATGGAGGTTAAGGGAAGTCACAGAAACTGATAAATGAGGACGTGGGTGGTACAAGCGGTAAAGACGCTGTGCCTGTTAACCAGAAGGCCAGGGTTCGATTCCCGGGTCGGCCCCACAAGGCAGGGTGAGCTCCTGTCCTTAGCCCAGCTCTGCAACGCCAGCTGGATCCAATAGTATTGGCTCTGCCTTTCCATTTGACTAATTCAGTGGCGTGGAGAGGGGGGATTTGCTGCTTGGGTAACAGCCTATCCTCCATAACAATCTACCCAGGCATTCGTGCTTTGCATGCAGCGTATGCAGTGCCGAGCACGATACCATAGTCTTTCAAGACTGACGGAGGCCTGCTTTTACAAAACCTGATCAGGAACTTCCAGATTCTCTTGCAAATGTCAACATTTAACATATTTTGAAAAAGCAGGTTAGATAACTTTGCACCTTCCTCTCTCTTTCATTTTCTGAAGAGACTATATAAAGTCTAAAATTACTTATAAAGTAATAATTTGAGTTCAGTGTCTAGGAGTGTCTAGGAGTTCAGTGTCTTCTGCAAGAGGCAGAACTTGAGCTTGCAAAAGGAACTGCAAACAAGGAAGTTAATGCTCATCTCTGTATAATTTTCTCTTTCAGTTGAGTTCCTGCTGAAAAGGTGCATTTGCAATCAGTCTCTGGTTATGTATGTAACCAGTATGTAGTCTTCAAGGGAGGTGCATAAGCAGCTATAGTAAGGCTGCAATCCTAAAGGCACTTTCCTGGGAGTTAGACCCATTGAACACAATGAGGCTTACTTTTGAGTAGACATGGTTAGGATTGTGCCCTAAATCTCTAAACACAGAGTTCCAGAAAGCCTAGCAAAATGTAGCAGGAGGATTAAGCATGTTCCTAGAAAGCTACGAGAGGAAAAACAAACTTGCACATCTGATGCCAGGGCTGTAGAACAGGTTGAAGTTCTGTGCGTCAAAGAGCAAGGAGGTAACTCAGCCAGAAAAATGGGGAGAACAAACTGACAGCTCCAGCTGAATGCTTCACAGATCCAAACCCTCTTGAAGAGGAGCCTGCGTACCCTGCCAAGGATAACAGTAGCAGAACTTGGCACCAAACATCTGCACTGAGGCCAAACCTGACAAAATAGGGCTGGCAGGTGCGCGCCCTTATGTGCCAGAAATGCTTCTTTGGTTGCTGACTGCCTGTCCCAGGAGCCTTCCACTGGCAAGAGGACTCACATCAAGCTGCTCTAAAATCAAATCACTTGATGCCTTTGCCCCCCTTTGCTTCCCAATCGTTAGATTTCTGTTGTTGTTGCTCATCTGGTTCATGGGCAACAACCGATCTTGCTTGATCTGATTTTGGCCAGTTACGGAGGAAATTTGATTAATAACTCAGTTCTCAACATATTAGGTTGACAGGTGGCCCATGGGGGAGTTTGCTGATGCAGAGCACTTTCACACTTGCGGCTTGCTCCCTAGGGTGCTGGTTAAACATGGGTGATACACGCACCAGCTTTCCTGGCATAAGCAAGCTGGCACACAGTTCCTATTGGCATCGTGTAGCCGTCTCTGGATGCACCTTGTGCCTGATTCACATGATATCCACATGGAGAAGTTGAGGAAATTAAAAAAAGCTTGGAAGCCAATTCTATATACGGTTGAAGTTGTAAACAGTATATTGAAGAGAATATGTTGTTACGTTAGGTAAGATAATATGAGTTTAAAATGATACTAATAGCAAAAAAGATAGAAGTTTATTAATTAAATATCCACATACAACTTTGATGCCTCTCAAAGGCATTTTATATGGTTGGAGTGAAAATATGCCTGTTCATATGACTGTAGTGGCGCAAGTGGTTAAGACACTGTGCCTGTTAACCAGTAGGCCAGGGTTCAAGATCCAGGTCCCCACAAGACAGGGTGAGTTCCTGTCCTTAGCCCAGCTCTGCGACGCAGCTGGAACCAATCGTATTGGCTCTGCCGTTCCATTGGACTATTTCAGTGGTGTGGAGAGGGGGGATTTGCTGCTTGGGTAGCAGCCTATCCTCCATATTAATCTACCCAGGCCTTCGTGCTGCGTCGAGCACAATACAATACTACAGCATCGAGCACAATACCGTAGTCTTTTGAGACTGATGGATGCCAATACTATGACTGTACAATTTAACATATAACCATTCTACAATTTCAACAATGCAGGTCAGAAAAAAGAATGCAAGTCACGTGCATAGTGTCTCAAGTCTTAAACACAACCGTACCTTTTCTCCTTTCTCTCTTCTGCCAGGTATTCCTCCACCCTAAACAAGAAAAGCAACCACAGTTAGCAATCCACAGTTAGCATGGCAGCTCTCTCAGGTGTTTCAAGGATGAACCATTACATAGGTGACAGATGGTTGATGCTATTCCAAGATCAACTGAGACAAAATAATAAGTCACTGGTTGACTTCCTTAAGGCAAAATGAAAAGGTAGACTGATAGAAAGGGAATGAGCTACAGAGTCATTGAAATACCCCCCCTGAAAAGAAATATTTAAGAGAAGTAACAGTCCAACCAAGTGGGTGGCCTTGGACAAGCCGTTATCTCTCAGCTCCACCTCTCCCCAAAACCTGGCAGCTTGAAAGTGTCTAAATGCACGTAGATAAATAGTTACCACTTCAATGAAAAGGTAACAGCGTTCTGTGAACATGCGAGCCACAAGTTGGACTATGCTGGCTCTACGGCTTTAGAAATGGGGATGAGCACTGCACCCTACAGTCGGTCACAACTAGCAGTATAACCTGTGGAAGACACCTTTACTTTATTTATTTATTTTTATTCATTCATTCATTCATTCATTATTTATTTATTTATTTAATAATGAAGGGTTTGTACGCTGCCTCTCCCATGCTAACATAAATGCCCAAGGAGGCTTTCAGAGTTTTAGTTCCTTTCCTCCTACTGTCTTCACAACAACCTTGTGAGGTAGGTGAGGTTGAGATGTCAGTCAGTGGCCCAATGTCAGTCACCCAGAAAACTTCATGGCCAGGGTGGGATTTGAACCTGGTTCTTCCAGGTTAGTGAGTCCAATGACTCACTAGTGACTACACCATCAGAAATTAGTGACTACACCATCAGAAATTCTGCTCTGGGCAGATGCTTGTGTCATGTTCCCGTCACAGCTTGGACACAATTTTCTCACACCATTTTAAGCCATAGATAAATAGGTCCCTGGTTGTATGTATAAAATGCCTTCAACGGCAGATGGATCGATGCATCAGTTGATGTATATACATATTGGCTGTGTCAATGCCTATATCTAGTCAAACAAGTGGACCCTGCCTAGGCAAGAATAATGCTAAGATTATTATTATTTTAAGCAATTTCTGTTTCTAATTTATGGAACTTTATGCTCCTCACAGTGCTTTTTTCTGGGAAAAAGGTGCTGGCAGCTGGCAGTCCCCATACGACTAATATTAATTAGCTACTGAGGGGGGCCGGTGGAAAAAGGTGCCAGTACTACCAGTAAGTACCCCCAGAACAAAAGCCCTGGCTCCTCAAATTCCCACAACTATGGGGCTGCAATCCAATCCACACTTTCCTGAGAGTAAGCCCCAATGACTATAATGCGGCTTACTTCAGAGTAGACATGCATAGGCTTGGGCTCTAAGTCACAGGTCTAAAATAAAGTTTCAGTCAATCCGAGGACAACTCTGATCACAGGTTTACTTTAGCCCTCCAGGACTACTATCAAGTGTACTACTATCAAGTGTAGTAGTTGGATCTATCACGTGTACTTGTTTCTTGTATCTATCATGTGTACTTGTACGTGTACTTTTTTCTATCAACACAGGGATGGGAAATGAGCCCATATAACAACGTTCTGGTGAACATTCTTACCGGCTCTCCTTTCTCTCCTTTTGGGCCTGGAAGTCCAGTTGGTCCAACTTCTCCCTTGAGAAAAATAAAGAAATATAAGCCCTGGAGTATCTGGAGACAAGATTGCTGTCTTCCACTTTTGAAAGATCTACTAATAGTGCACATCACAATAAGGACTGAAGGGCCTGCTTGCCCATATTATTGTTCGGCTCCAAATCAGAGCCATTCCAGTTGATATTAATGGAATGACGCAAGGTGTTCGTGATGTGATGGTTTCTAGCAACATCACAAACCTGAGATCCTCTCTGCACACCTCCTCTACCACCAATTTCTGGCACCCTCCCCCAAATACTTTGTTCCTTTTACTCATGTACCAAAGGACTACAACATGTCTACAACACAGGTCTACAACAGTGACTTGTCCTGTGAAGGACAAGTGACTTTCCAACAGTACATGTTGGTTCCACAGTGGATTTAGACTCTATCCTTGAGTATATTTTTATATATGAAAACTGTCTCTCTCCACTTGTTAGGAGCAACATGAAACCTGGACAACACATACAGTAACTTGCTTAATCTTCTTTTTAAGGTTTGTCAAGAGATGAAAAAGCAGGGTGACCAGATGCCCACACCTCAAAAGGAGGACAAGGTCTGAGATTTCTCTCCACATGGCCTTTCTGGCGGACAATGACACGTTTGCCGATTCAAGTAAAGTCGCAATATTGGGCACTTTCACTTTCCCATAGATCTCAATGCATAGTTTTATTTTTAGTTTTTTGGCCATAACCTTTGATAGGAAGGAGATATTTCAAAACTGATTTTTGCATTGGATTCTGCTCTTCGATACAAATCCAACGACATATGACATGGTGGGGTACTGAACACCATTGGAAAGTTCCAAAATGAAGCCAAAATGGAGGATAATGAAGCCCTTTTGGAGGGCAATCGGACAGGAAACTATAAAAAGAGGACAAATCCAGAAATTTCCAGTTATATGGTCACCCTGTGAAAAAGTCACATGAGACCAAGTTTCCAGAAAGGCAATGTCAGCATAAACAGTTTGCAGAACTAAAGAGATGTGGAGAATTAACTCTCTCTGCTACTCAGGGATCAGCATTATCCCTGCCACATTTTTGGAAAAGATCATTTAGAATTGCATTCAAAATGTAATCAACTCCAAAAGACTGTCTTTTAGCTCAGACATCCTGCTACAAAATTATGTTTCAGTTTTATTATACCTGTTGCATATTAGCATTTTGAGAGACTGCAATGGAGTCATGCATTTGCAAGGTGGTGGTCATTAAACATATACCGTAGCCTGTCTGTTGCTGCCAGTCTATAGTTTTCAGCCTATAGTACGTAATTTTTCATGTCCTATAAAAGGCCACTCATCACTTAAACTGTCACTGATCAAAATAGGAAGCTTCTATTTATAGGCCTATAAAAACCCACTAGATCCTGTCATTTGGTCTTCCTTAAATGGAAACGGGAACAGCTCAGGGGGAAGAAAAAAAACACAGCTGCAGTATCTTAAAATCAACAGATAAAGTGGCTTCCAAAAGACATCCTTACTTAAGAATACATTTAGATTTTCATCTAGAGAAGAATTTTCAAGCTGCTTCACACATTATTAAAAAAAAAAGCAAGCTAATCCCCACATGTGGTCCGCAGTAGATATCATGATGAATAGTGGGAAAATGTGTGACAATATGGGGTAAAATATGTCTGGAAGAATTGGACAGACTGTAGGGTATTCAGGCAGGTCCTTTCCATGTGTGGATCCATGCTGCAGTGGGTGTGTGAGAACACAGTGGGCTTTGAGATTTAAAAAAATTCAGAGCAGACGGTCATCAAAACAGAAACAGATGGAATACTCTGAAGCAATGCAAATATAGCTCTTGCGTCCCTCCAGCAAATTTCAGCAGAAGTTTGCTCCTAAATCGTGTTTTGTCGGAATTTGGCAGCAACATACTGTGTACCTTATATATTTATCTAGCACTGAAAACAAACAAACAAACAAAAAACTCAGTTGGGCACCAGAAAATGCTGACCTTCTGGCCTCTTAGACCTTCAAACCCAGGAAGTCCTCTCTCACCCTGAAACAAGAGTAAGAGATTATTTGTTAATAAAATTTGCCATTATTTCTAACACTTACATAATTATTTCTAGGACTTCTAGCCCAGAGGTTTTCCCCCGATCAAGATAATCGTAAAAATACCCAATCCAGTGCAAGTCACCTGTGCAAGGTAGACTGCATGGACATAGATCACATATGAGAAAAAGGCTGGAAGGGGCAAGGCCAGCCTTGTTGCAGAATCCCATTTACAGAGAGAGATATGGAAATGGCAAACTATTGTTAATAATCATGATTTTTCATGAGTTAATAATCCCCCTTACCTTTTCTCCAGCTGGACAGGAGCAGTTAACAGTCTTGATGGCTCCAACCTGCTCACTTCCAACAGTAACCACAACTGGGGGAGGAGGTTCTGTAACGACGGTCACTTGGCACTGAATCAAGAACACTTGCCGTTAATGTGTATCTATTTTTAATATAATTTCATTATTTAATTTTACCTTTCATTATTTACATTAAAAACCTACCTGCAGGTTTTTTTGCTCACATTTTTAGTTGTGCTAAAAATTCTATTTGTATTCTATTTCCTTCAAACTGTTCATTTATTTATTTACGTTGCCTTTGCTTGCAACCTCGCTCTTAATTGCCTTATTTCTCCCAGTGATTATATATCATCATCATCATCATGATGAACAAAATCTGATGGATAATGTAGTATTTTGGGCATTATTATATACATTGTATATCTGATTCGATGGAAACTCCCATGGGATTAATTTAGGAAGACAGGAAGTAATGGTAAAAGTGAAGTAAACTTGTACTAAAACAACAAAGGCTGGATAACACAACTGTTCCAATGAGGAGTCAATTTTTTTTTAAAAAAAGAATCAAATATAAGAATTTCAGTGTTTTCCATAAGCACCTCATACTCAATCAACTCTACTCAATCAAAACCACTGCGTTTTACCCCCAAATCAAAACTAACAAAAGTTTGGTGCTGCTTTACTTAATTCTTTCTAAACACTCGTAACCATACTTTCAGGATAAATAATATCACAAGTGAAATATGAAATTAGGATGTCTAAACTTTCTAAATATGAGTTAGATCATTGAGAGCTGCAATATTTAAGAAACATTTAGATTCGTATGTATATTAACTTGACATGAATATTAAACTTGTGTTGAAATCCAATCAACTCTGAGTTTATGTCCAGTAAATTAGGTACTCAAACTGGTGAGTAACAATCCACCAGATTATATCTATTAAAGCTTTCTCTGGCCTCTTAAAAGGTGGGAGAAGGAGAGAGGCAGAGATCCACAGGATTAGATCGCTCAAGGAGGCGATTTTATTTACTAAGGGCTTTTGCACAGTCTAGAAGGTGCAGGGAGCCCTACATAATTATCTCAATTTTTTAAAATTTACCTTTTATATTAATTGAGATGCAAAACAGAGCTAAGACAACATATTTTTGAGATCCATATATTATATGTCAAAGAGTTTCATGTGGTTCACAAACAGTGGTTTGGCCACCACTGCACTGTACCCACTTTGCACGTCTGTAGTTTTTTTGGAGTTTTTATAATTTTTAGTTTTTCAGAGGAAAAACTATACCAACAATTACATATTTTGTATACCACAATTTCTTCTGGTTAGTAACCCATAGCCGAATGTAGTTATGCATCCTTCCATTTTGAATGATCAATTTCAATTATATGTTATTGTTGCACCTGTGAGCATCTGAAGCCATGTGCCCTTTAGTAACATATATATGCATTTTAACTTACCGGGCCAGAAGGAATGTCACAGCAAGTTTCCAACTCAGCATGTCGAGAATCACAGTAAATAACCATCCGTTGAAGGTCAAACTATGGGTAGAAGAAATCAGGAAATATCAGGAAGGATATAAGTCAGGGAATGACCTAGTCTTTTTTTTTGACATTGTGGCAAACAATAATAGGAATCACAGAGGACCATGTTTTATATGGTCTTTATATAGGGGTGACCAGATTATTCCTGAACCCCAGGGCCAAAATTGCTGAACCCCAGGGACAAAATTCCTAATTCCAGCCAAAATTCCTACCCGCTTTAAAAAATTGCCAAAAAAATGTATTTTTTGTTTTTGTTTTTCTGTTTTTTGACCATATCTTTTGATAGGAAGAAGATATCTTCAAACTGATTTTTGCATTAGATTCTGCTCTTCAAAACGAATCCAACGACTTATGGCATGATGGGGTACTGTGCACTCTCGCGAAGTTTCAAAATGAAGCCAAAATTTAGGACAAAGAAGCAAAAATGTAGGACACCTGGACAGGAGGTTAAAAATCCGGACAAATCCAGTTTTTTCTGGTCATATGGTCACCCTGCTTTATATATACCACAGAGTTTGATGTCCATGAAGACGAAAAATACATGAAGATTGCATGGGAATCTTTGAAAGCACAAAGACTGCAATCCTAAGCATACTTTTCTGGGATGCATTGAATGCAACGGGGCTTACTTTTGTGTAGACATGGTTAGGATTACATTCATATCCAAAATACTGAACCTCAAATGCTCAAAACTTGTCCCTGTTGGTGATGGCTCTCTTCTAGTATCCATGCCAAAATATTAAAAAGAAGGCTGCAATCCTAAATTCCAGTTAAGCTGGCCTAAGCCCTGGCATAGGTCCTGTTCTGACCTGGTTGTGTCACAAAAGTGCTGTTAGGCACTTCTGGGCCACTCCTGGGAGAGGGTTAGGCCAATGCACAATCATGCACTTGCCTCCGTATATCACAACGTGAACAAGAAGACCAATGAGTTGTGTTGGGCTGGGTTAGGATTGCACTCTAAATCTGAATTATTCTCACAACACAGTGAATGTTTGATTTAATGGGCCTTGATTTAATAGACTTCAGAAACAACAGACATTTTCTGCTTCATTAAAACTTAGCCATATACATTTTGCACATGCAGTTCTCAGTTGACTTAAATGATTTAATAGGCTTTCAGTACTAAAGGGCATCCTTTTGTCCCTTTATTATTAAATTATTAAGTTGATCATTAAATTGAGGGTTCATTGCAGTGATTTTTATCACTTATACATTTTAAGACCATTTGGGCTCTGGTATATTATTTTGCCTGTATAGTTTCATATCCTCAGATCTGTTGAAATTTAGATTACTAACAATGACCTTTACCTCTAGTGTGATGAGTTTCGTTATTACCTTGTATTATCTGATATTTAATAATGAACTGATCTCTTTCTTTAGGATCGTTCACTGATTTTTGGTAGTTCATACATCGGTTCTAGATTCATTGATTGACTAATCAATAAAAACAGGCAATTGATCTATTAAAGTAAGGGCAAAATCCAGAAGTGCACTTGGGTTACCCTATCTATCACTGGGATGACCCAACTAGGATGGGCCACCCTAGTTATTCTGGAAAAGGCTGGGGGCAGAGTATGGCTACCCCAAGAGAGGTGAACCTGGGCTAGCCTAGCTGGGCAGCCTAAGCAGTTCAGGAGAGGCATGTTGAGGGCAGGTTCAGCATTGCTTAGGGCAGAGCAGTTACTCTGTATCCAGAGCCTGTTTCCAGGGCAGAAATGCCCTCTTCCAGCAACTCAAGTTATACTACCTCAGGAGCAGATATACCAATGAGTAGACCCATAGGGGTCCATGGTAAGGCAGAGTAAGAATGGCAGTGCTGACCAAAAATCTGAGTTCTTGGCCAGGCTAGCTGCAACCCTTGCCTCTGAACCTCAGGGTATGGAACAACTATAGCAGCCACTAACCTGTGGATACTGCAGGCTACTCCAAGAAGCCCCTGGTATTCACTGTTGACTATACTGGCATCTCATCAGGGACTCCTTCTAAGTCAGGCACCACAGCTGAGCCTTGTTCAATGGAATCTGAGGAAGGTCTCCTCGGGAGCAAGCCCTCCCCAAGTGTCACTGACTTGGTGCCTACTGAGCATGCTCTGGAGCAGTTAGGGCACCCCAGGCTTCCTGACTCTTTGGATCCAGCATAATGTTCTACTCTGGATTCAGAATAATTGGGGCAGCCCAGCCAGGGCTCTCCTCACTACCCTCACTCTGGATTGTGCCCTAACTCAGATGAGTTTAAGCATTAGAAATCAATTATGTCAATGAAAAGCAAATCAGTGGTACTCATTTTTTAAACCAGATTTTAACCAGATTTTTTTAACCATAGATTATCCTACAAACCAGTGCTGTGCTCACTGTATGGTCAACACAGATTTTTTTCCCCAGGTTCTCAGAGACAGGTCCTTTGTAGCCCCATCTGGAAATGCTAAGGATCTTTTGCATGCTAAAATACTCCAACCCTATTCCCTGATATGGGCAGGTCTACACTTTTGGTACTTACATCAATGGGCACGCTGTCATAGAGGCGCTTGCCAATCACCGTCTTCCCTTGAATGTCGATATTTTCTCGGTCTTCAATAGGCAGCGTCTGGACCAGTTTGCAGTCAATGTAGAGGGAGACGCTGTGGGACTGAATGCTCAGAGCAATTTTGTGCCAGTTACGGTCAAATAGATCACTGACACGGCCGTTTCGAAAGACAACTCGCACAGCATCCTTGGTCAAGCCAATAGCATTGTACTCCAGGGCTTTGTTTTCCCCATCCAGTCGGATAGAAACCTTGTAAAAATAAAAGGAAGACTTAAATTACATGAAGTAAGGGAAGAGAGTATCTGTGTCCCCACAAGATATTCTTGCCCTAAGACTATGACTGCTGATCAGGAGAATGAACTGACTTTTTAATGGAAACAATTGTTTTAATTACGTACGTACATACATACATACATACATACATACATACATACATACATACATACATACATACATACATTTCAAGAATATATCTTGGCCTGGGTACTGCTGGGCATTGGAAGGCAGGCAGTGGGCACTGATAAGGAAGTTAACAGGCAGTGGGAATCGGAAGGTATCAGGGGAAGTGGTGGGTAGCAGCAAGCACCAGCCATTTCTACTGGGCTCAGCAGAGACCACTATGCAACATATAGTGGTGGTCATTTAACCTCCCTATACACCATTCCCCCTGTGCACTATTCTACCCATGCACTATTCCTCCATTCTCCATTCCCCCATGCACCATTCCCCTCCTCCTGTGCACCATTAGAACATAAGAAGAGCCTCTACTGGATCAGCCCATAGGCCCATCTAGTCCAGCTTCCTGTATCTCACAGTGGCCGCCAAATGCCTCAAGGAGCACATCCAGGTGCTCTCCCCTGCATCTGACATTTTGAGGTTGCCCACATCTACATCTATCTATGCACACATACACGCACACCATCCCCCCTTGTGCACCAGGCGGGACACCAACAGGCATGAAATATGTTCCTAATGGGGTCTGAGATCACAGAAGAAATACGCTCCCAAATGTCATGTTTCTACCTCCAGGGGTTGGGCAGGGTGTTTATTCAGTCAGCGATTCTTCAGTGTAAAATGTAGTTATGAAAATGCATTGCGCCCCTTTTCACACCCTTTCAGTTTGAATTTCCGAAAACTAGTTCTTAGTTGGTGACATTGTCATGGAAGGAACACCCTCACAAAATTTCATGCTTCTAGGTTTTGGCTGGGCATTGATGAGTGAGTGAGTGAGTGAGTCAGTCAGTCAGTCAGTCAGTGACTTATCTATAGACAGACAGACAGACAGACAGATAGATGTAGAAAGAGCAGTGAGCATAAGAGTGAGTGAAAGAGAGAGAGCACCCTACCTGAGGTATGCCATACTTGTCAATAATCTGCCAAAGATACCAATCTTCTCTTCGGGAAGCTTTGCGGAATTTGAAGGTGGCTACAAAGGCATATTCATCGGGAAGTCCTTGTGGGAAGACATCTCTGGAGAAGGGGAAATAATAGAACAAAATGAGAGATGTTTCCATACATGCTTTTCATAGGTGGTAAAATAAAACCATAGTTCCTCAAGAAAAACTCTACCAAATCTGATTAAACAAGTTTTAAAGATTTAGGAAGAATTGTCTGTTTGACCAATGAACAGACCAGACAAGGTATCTATCTTCTCTGAGCTGCCCCATCACTTAGAGAGGAATGAATTTCCAACATCCATTCCTACCTCCATTGGTTCTACACATTCATAGAAGGGTGGAACATCCAAATGCAACCTATGCTCATAGACCAAGCTGTGCCATCAAATTGTTGATCAACTGCATGGTTTTGGATCGGGGGCATAGGATTCTAAATGCATTGGCCCTATTTGGACAATCTTTCCCCCAATATGCAGGGAAGTGGATTTGGATGGTGGGCTGGAGTGAGAAAGACTGATTCAGATTCATCATAGGGTATGAGAAGGAAAAAATGATTGCATGAACTATGAGAAGTAGTGGTATGGCCTTCAGTTCTCTGAAAGACTCACGCTGCAATCCTAACCTCCAGTTGGGCCAGCATAAGTCCCAGCATAAATCTTATGCTATCTTGGGGTGTCACAAAAGCCCCATAAGGACCTTTTGCCCCACTCCTTAGGAGCAGAACACCTCCATGGGAAGTTATGCCAGGTGACTTAATGCTGGCCTAAATTGGTTAGGATTGCACCCTGAACCTTATGTTCTGAGCACAGCCTTACATCCCAAATCTATTAGCTCACCATGTGCCAATGCAGCAATGCCAACACGGCACCTGCTGAATCCCACAGGGAAGTTTCAGCTTCTGAAGACTTTCTCAATGTAAGGGAACATTTGTTACAGTTGGCACATACCCATGTGGATCTGAGTCCGGGAACTGAGACGATGAAGAGGGTTAATATATTGGTATGCGCTGCTGCCACATATACCACTCTGTCTCAGTTCCATACCCCCTTTCTTTCTCCCTTCTATTCCCTGTGCTGACTTACCAGTTCTAGCAGCCACCTCCCATTCACTGGCACACAGACTAGGCCACTTGGCTACTTGCAGTTGTGGTCAGGCTGTGCCAAATGGTTCCCGTTTTGCAATAGCCAGCAAGGGCCTTATGGTGCCGGAACATTTGTTTTGTTGGCATAATGACCTCGTAGGATTGGGCCATTAATCATGAACACTAAGGAGATGTACAGTGCAATCCAAAGCTTGGAAGAAAATCCCATAAGTCCAGTAGAAATTGATCCCAAGTGCATAGGATGACAGCCTTAAAAAAGAAACACTCAAAACATCCCAACTTGATTTTTCCAAATGGCAACAGTCTGCACAACTATAAAACTTGTCTGCCAGAAGCAACAGGGCTATGATCCACCTACAGACTCCAGCTTGTGATTCTCCTGTCTTTATTCTTCCCCATTTTAGGAAGGAATTTCTTTCTCTTTGATTTAAATACCAAAAATCTGGATGCTGCCAGTGGACAACACTGGCTGCCAGATAGTTTGGAGTCTCTTTTGATGCCCTGCCCAAATCAACCACTGGGTGTCTGAATTTGCACACTGTTTTGTCATCTGGCTTTCTCGGGGGAACTGGTTGTACACACAGGTGAACTGGATCCTTGTACAATGAGAAATGAACATAGTAGCAAAGCATGCATGATGAGGGAACCTCATGCTTCACAGTTTGCTTTATGAAATTTCAGTGTTTTTGTTGGCTCCCACAACCAGAGGCTGCATGTGCAGACAGCATTTACACAGCAGTTCCTTCCTCCTCGAATAATATCAATCTACGTTTACAAAAGGCCATGTCTGAGACAATAAATGACACTTTCAAGTTTGATGGATCTCATTACTTCTGATGCTGAACAGCTACGACATTGAAAAAGATGTCTGTCTGGCACCATTTGGAGCTATGCTAAGAGCACATGGCTTGAACCCTGTAGATTTGGTTTATGCCCAGTGTCAGCAGAGAGACCATTAGGTAGGCATAGAATAGAAAATAGGCATAGAATAGAAAATAGGGATCAGGAAGCATAAAGCAAAAGGGGGGATACAAGGGGCATGTTACATTAACCCAGCAATTTTCAACAGGTGTGCCGTGGCCCATCCCCAAGTGTGCCACGAGTTGGTGGCCTTGAGGGGGGGGGGGACAAAAAAGTGGCCTTGTTGGTGTGCCACAAGATGAAAAAGGCTGCATTATCCTTTTTCCACATTAACCACATGATGTGCATTAACCTGCATTATCCGCATGATGTGCATCTTGCATCTTTTTCTCATTTCTGCATAGGAGTTACTGTGGGGTCATGGTATCCCAGTAGAGCATACTGAATCCTTTACCTTTTGTTATTTCCTGCTGAAAATCACCCCTAAACTGGCTATTTTACAAACAGTTGCTTCAGAGGTGCAATCTTTAATGTGCAAATTGTGTATACATACTTTCTGCCTCTGAGCCATGGCCCCACAAGGCTGCTCCAGATAAATTCTTCTTTTTTATCAAGGGGTGTAATGTGGCAAACTCATGGTTGAATGAATTGTTGGTGGGGGGGGGGGCGATTTAAGGAAAGAAGGGCAAAAAAAGAGAGAGGCAAAATGGGAAGATAATAAGCATAAGAAGGAAGTTGTGTAGAGGGAGTAGTCTGGAGGAGTGATGTGGGGAGAAGAAAGCAGAATATAAGAAAGGGAAAGACGGAGCAGATAGGAAGGTGGCAGACATAAAAAACTAGATTTCACAGAGAGTATTCCTTTAAGAAAGGAGATTGATGAAGCAAATAGATTGGCTATAACGGACACATCCAGTAATGGAGAGAGCTTGGAAACATCTTCAAGTGCTATAGGATTTATGCTTAACTATTTAAATGCCAGTGGAAGAGGAGCTACCCAGATGTTCCGATCAGAAATCACTTTGGGTACCATTCAAGGAGAGGCAGGCACACCCAGGTCCCATAGCAATTACTAGGATTTAAGATCCAGACTGTGGGCATAAATTTAAGTGATGTATATGGGGACCATGCCCAACGGTCCTTGGCTTAAAGCCTCTGACTACAGCTGCAGCCCTCAATCAACTCTTCATGCAAAACATCCCACTGAAGTCAATGGGTGTAACGAATGGTGGAATTAACTTTTCTCAAGCCAAACAAATGGGCGTTATCTAAATATGTGTTGGATTAGAATGCTACTTTTAATAAGCAGATTCAATCTTAAGACTTGCTTTCCTTTAAATACAAATAGTCACAAGAGAAACATAATAGAGATGATATTTCCACCAAGGAATTATAAAAAATGAAGGTCCAAACATTGCACTACTTATGCCATTGAAAAGGACCATATCCAGGTAGTAAAATGTTTGTTCTAGCAAAAGGCAGGCGGAAAGGAAACTTACTGTGTTTTTTGCACGATGGGGAAGCTTCCAAGTCGAACATAGGAGCTGTGTTGACCACTGTCTTTCATGCCAAAGATTTCCCTCACACTGAATAATTCCATCAGATCAAACCCTATTGGAAAGGGAAATACATATGGGAAGAGGCATGGTGTAAAGATTATAGTGAAAGAACAGGAATTCACCCAGTTGGGGGCAAAACGTAACATACTGCATTCAGTTTTAGTTTTTGTTTCTTTAGATCATGACCCCCTGCTCATGTGATGATGCCCCTTTCCTCCTAAAGGATGGGTTCAGAGGGATAGCAGTATTACTTCCATCTACCCCCTCACTCTGTCATGCAGTACTTGGGTCTCCAACTTCAAACCTGCTGATCATCAGATTGACCAGCACAGCATCTTTAACCACTGAGCCATTGCAGCCCTATGATGGGCTAGAAAAATCCTAGAACACTCATAGAGGAAAGGACTTTCACAGGTTACAAGTCATGAAAGGTGTGTGTAGACATGGACAAAATAACATCTCATATATAACATAACATCACAAAACATAACATATCCCAGAATAAGGGAATCAAAAATTCCTGATTTTTCTCGGGTTTGCTTACCATTGGTCCACCTACTTCACCTCCTGAACAGAGTGGGTCAAATAGGTTCTGGGATTGTTACTATGGGATAAGTGTCTGAGCAAGCAAACCTATCTCTGAAGCCCAATATTAGGCATGTTCCAGCTCTCTTTCCAGGTCACCATCTTTTTGGGAACAGGATGAATAAGACCATCACACAGAGGCTCATACTGATGGCTTGCCAAAATTGTAATTGCATTTAGGCTATAGGCTGGGAAAATTGCCTTGCTGGGACTTGCTTTTTCTTCTTGGACCTTTCTCTTTATACTTTACCCTGTTTTCAAATCAAGATATCAAATAGGCATTTATTACTGTCGAGTGACCTCTGGCTTCACCTAATGAAAGGTTCTGGTAATAACTTCCATGGGTGAATTTTCTGATATATTGCCTTTGACCCAACAGCTCTTATAAAACCTTGCCAATTTTTACTTACTTGCTACTACTACTCTGGAGCCTTCTTGTTAACTCTAATATATATACATCACAACTGGTGATATTTATTTGCCATCTTTCTCAAATATTGTGGCATAGAGAAAGTGCTGAAAAGTTTTCTGAAGAACTGATCATGCTTGTTAGATAGATAGATAGATAGATAGATAGATAGATAGATAGATAGATAGATAGATAGATAGATAGATAGACAGACAGACAGAAAGAAAGAAAGAAAGAAAGAAAGAAAGAAAGAAAGAAAGAAAGAAAGAAAGAAAGAAAGAAAGAAAGAAAGAAAGAAAGAAAGAAAGTAAGTGTTGGCATCCATTGTAGGGACAGACAAAACATCAATTTTATTATCATAAATATTCAAAAAGTGAGTGATGTTTATGAGGCCAGAATTTTCACAAGAATATGGTATTTGCATTTATTTGATTTTATTTAAGTTTCTTTCATTTAAATAGGGCACTTGGCTTTATGACCGGGGAATGAAATAAGTGCAGGAAGCAATCAGATCATGTAATTCAGGGAAAACAACAGGATCTTGTGGATCCTTAGCCTAGCCAAATTATCATAATTAAGTACAATTTATGTAATACTGCAATTATTTAAACTGATGCATCAGAGGAGCTCTGATTATGATGATGAGACAATAAAGTACAAGTGAGCTCTGTTAGACTCCTGGCTGAAAGGTTTCCATCGATCGTACACATGCAAAGCCTCCCATGGCAGAACAAAGCTTGGAGAAGAAGAACAAGAGGAAGAGAGAAAGGTTTTGCTGATACTTAAAGGCAAAGGCATGAACTCTGCCAGGATAACCCTCCTTCCTCAAGATCTGGTCCTCTGTCAGGAATGACAGTAAGGAGATGGGACTCTTTAAACCTACTTGTTTATTACAGACTAGCAAAAAGCGTACCCACGTTGCGGGAGTAACATTTCCCCATACACTATCCCCCCCATGGCACATCAACACTCCATGCACATCATCACCCCATGCGCAACTTCCCCCCATGCACAACATCCCTCATGCGCATCATCCCCCCAAGCACATCATCTTCCTATGCGCAACTTCCCTCGTGCGCAACTACCCCCCACGCGCAGCATCCTCGCCAGTGCGAACCCCAAATTTCTTCCTCCGAACCCCAAATTTCTTCCTCTGAACCCCAAATTTGCGAACCCCAAAATTCTTCCTCCGAACCCCAAATTTCATGCTTCTAGGCCCAGCGGTTTTGGCAGGGTGTTGATGAGTCAGTGAGTGAGTGAGTCACTCAGTGACTTTTCTCTTGTATATATATATAGACTAGCGAAAAGTGTACCTGCATTGCAGGAGTAACATTTCCCCATATGCCATCCCCCCACAGCGCATAAACACCCCATGCGCATCAACACCCCATGCGCATCAACATCCATGAGCAACTCCCCCCTAATGCGCATCAGTCCCCCGTGCACAACTTTCCCCTGTGCGCAACTTCCTCCATGCGCCTCAGTCCTCCATGCGCATCAGTCCCCCATGCGCAACTTCCCCCATGCGCAATATCCCCCATGCACAACATCCCCCATGTGCATCAACACCCCATGAGCATCAAACCACCATGTGCATCATCCCCCCATGCACATCAAACCACCATGTGCAACATCTCCCCATGCATCCCTCATGTGCATCAATCCCCCATGTGCATGAGCAACATCACTCATGAGCATCAAACCACCATGCACATGTGTCCCCCCATGTGCATCAGTCTTCCATGCACATCTGTCCCCCATGCACATCATCTCCCCATGCACAACATCTCCCGTGTGCAGCATCCTCCCCAGTGCAACCTCTTTCTCCGAACCACATCCCCCCAGTGCAACAAGCACCAAATTGGCTGGATGTTGGTCAGTCTTCCATGTTAAGTATAGGACAAAAACTCACTGCACCCCTTTTCAGCCCCTGAAGGGTTAAATTTCTCCACATCGATTCTTGGTGGGTGTTCACGTCACATAAGGAACACCCTCCCGGAATTTCATGCTTCTAAGTATGGGGGTTGGGGCGGAGTGTTGATGAGTCATCAATTCTCCAATGCAAAGTATAGGGAGGAAAATGCGTTGTGCCCCTTTTCACCCCCTTCCGGTTGGAATTTCCGAAAACCCGTTCTTAGTGCACCCCTCCGTCACGGAAGGAACACCCACCCCAAATTTCACGCTTCTAGGGCTGGTGGTTTTGGCAGCGCGTTGATGAGTCAGTGAATCAGTCAGTCAGTGACTTTTCTCTTTTATATATATAGAGTTTGTCCCTCTATTGTTCCTGGGTTGTTCTAGATCTTTCTGCATCTCCTACGATGCAAATGCATCCCAAAGAGAACACACAGTGAGATCAGAAAAAACTTCTGACAAAAAGTGCATGTTTGTTCCCTTGGACCTATATATCTGAGGGTGCTCATCTTACCACTCTACTGTCATAGGCCTCTTGGTTTTGAGATATTAGCAAGAGGTGCCTGGACTCTGATTCTGGTGACTGTTATTTCTTCCAAGCTGTGATGTATTAGCTCATGGTCAGGTCTGGTTGGCCAGGGAGGAAGAGAATGTGCCAGTAGGCAGCTTGTGCCACGGGTCCTACTGGTTGCACCACCTGTGTTGTACCACCTGTGTCCAGGAGCTGGGTGCTGCCTGGCCCCAACTTGCTTTCCTTGGGTCTTCCCAAGTAAGGTGGGGTACAAATAATTTAAATAAAATGTTCCCCACATTGCAGGGTGGACTTTTGCAGGTGTTTCACATCACCATAGTTCAGCTTCATGTGATTTGAGATACACTGCTTGCAGCCATGTGCCCTGAGTGATGTGCCCAGCACATGCCTTGTGTGCCAATATCGGGGCAAATAAATTGATAGGTGCTATTGTCCATTCAGGACCCCTCAACTTCAGACTAGTCAACCTAATGGATATTACATCCCGCCAGTAAGACAGTGTGCCCTGTGTTATAAAGATAGACATCTGAGTACCTATAGGTATTTCCAGTTCTCATTCTGAATCATTGCTTTCCAAATTTTTTAAAAGAGCTATTATTATTATTATGTGATTATTATTAATTTAATTTATATCCCGCCTTTCCTCACCTGCAAGAGGGAGCCCAAGGCGGCTAACAACGATCAGAATAAAACACCATTAAAGTGATCATAAATAAAGATTAAAACATAATTAAAATACAATTAAAATACAATTAGATTAAAATACAATAAGAACAATAAAACAGACTAAAACATTAGTTAAAAACAATATAAAAATAGAACAATAAAACTGCCCCCCCCCAACCTCTGCCCCGTTTAAAAAGCTTTTTTTAAAATAAAAGGTTTTAAGGCTCCGCCTGAAGCTCTGTGTTGAGGGAGCGTTCCTCAGTTCTAAGGGGAGGGAGTTCCAAAGCCGGGGTGCCACCACCAAGAAGGCCCTATCTCTGGCCGCCACACCTCTCACATCTCTTAGTGGTGGCACAGTCAGAAGGGCCCCCTCAGATGACCTTAGGTGACCTTAGGTGCCCCTTCAGATGACCTTAGGTGCCCCTTCAGATGACCTTAGCTATTCATAATGTCCTAACCAACTTTCCTAATATCCTAACCAACTTTCCAGCACTGGCATAGTTGTGCCAGTAGGGCATGTGTAGCATCCTACATTTGGATGCCTCTTCAGAGTAAGACAATGTTTGCTCCTGTACCTTGCAGTTGCATTGCCCTTATGCCTCTGCTGGAACTTTGGTTAGAACTGAGCCCTGGTTTGTTTTTTTCTCAGAAACCAGCCAGAATCTTCTACTCAAATTTATCTGGAAGTCAAAATTATAGTTTTAGATTCCTCCAGAATTCCACCCAAGGCAAGAATTAAAAAAAAATGCACTGTAGGCATTCCTTCTCTGCTGAGGATTTTGAAAGAAGTCAAGAAAATCTCAAAAAGTTGAAGAAAGGGTTGGCCAAAAGGCAAAATTCATTTTTCCCCTGAATTCAGCTGAAGCAGGAAGATTTGCAAAATTCATCTATGGGATCTCCACACATTTCTGCACACAGTCGAAACAGAGCTGGAAAGAAGCCCAAATGAAATTATTATATCCTAGAAACTTGGCTTTTTACTGCGGGTGGAGGTACTCACTAGTACACAGTAGCAGCACCTTCTCCCACCTGTCCCCCTTCCCCACAGCTAATTAATAATTAGTCATAGGGGGTGACCTGGGGTCAGTACTGGCACTCCCCCCTCCCCCCAAAAAAAACACTGCTTAGAAATATTATGTCAAATACATTGATATTTATAGACACCTTGAGAGTCTGTTTTAGGTAGAAAGGTGGAATATAAATCAAATCAGTCAATCAATTTGATGTTGCATCTAGCATGAGGTCTACGTATTTTTATACTGATCAAGCCCTCTCTCTCTCTCTCTCTCTCTCACACACACACACACACACACACACAAAGCGAGAAACACACAGATTGCATTAATGTGTGGGGTTAAAAATACCAGCTGGTAAAGGGTCTTGGTTTTGACCAATTTGCCTTCCATGCCATTCACTCTCCTGTGTTATTTGACTTCCCCATTCTCTGTGCAGAGATGTGCACAGGGTGGGCTGTGGGTGGCGCAAGCGGTTAGGATGCTGTGCCTGTTAGGGTTCGAGACCCAGGTCAGCCCCACAAGACAGGGTGAGCTCCTGTCCTTAGCCCAGCTCTGCGACGCCAGCTGGATCCAATTGTATTGGGTCTGCCTTTCCATTGGACTAATTCAGTGGGGTGGAGAGGGGGGATTTGCTGGTTGGGTAACAGCCTATCCACCATAATAATCTAACCCAGGCTTTCGAGCTTCGCATGCAGCATATGCAGCGCCGAGCACGATACCATAGTCTTCCAAGACTGACGGAGGCCTGCATTCTCTGTGCAACCAGGAATCTGCAACAGGTTTGCAGCTATGGATCTGCAGGCAATTTATCTCTACAGAGATTAGTTAACAGGGCTCTGATATTGAAAGCTTCCAGCACAGAAAGCAATGGAAGGGCAGAATTAATGTTGTTCCAGAGCAGCTGAACAATATGGAGAGCAGATGTGTGCAGCAGCAGCAAAACATTGGTTTAGCACGCCTCTCCTCTTGGAAAATCAAAACACCGTCTGCGCCTCTTTGGCCAGCGTAAAACACATATAGCCCTTGGAGAATGTTATAATTAGCTGATGAGTCACTGGTATCTTTGGAATCCAATCTTCTTCTTTGCCAACCACAGGCCAATGGAGGAAGGCCAACTGACAGGCAATCACAGCCATCTCTGACTATAATTGTAGGCTATTAGGTTTTACAGACTTGCCCACGATCCAGGGGTGCAAGGCCCTGACTCTCCCACAACAGGCTATAAATAAGCGGAAAGGCATATTAGCAGATGGTGCCTGTCCTTGTTTGCCTGCCCAGTTCAAAAGAGAACTCTTGATCTTCACTATTACCCTCCTGGACTATACCACTTTGGGCAGCCTATTTGTGGGACAGCATCATTGAACGTGGTGTAGCTAGAGGGGAGCAGAAGGGGCACTTCGCCCTGGGTACCCCCCATGTTGAGGTGACACTCTGAGGGGTGACCAACATCATAACGACATGAAGGAATGGAGCAACCCCATGTCATATAACATAGGGTTGGTATTGAAAAGCAAAATCCAATGCAAGAATCAGTTTTAGAAGTTATTGCCAAAAAACTAAAAATAAAAAATGCATTGAGCACGATGGGAAAATTAATGTGCCCCACATTGCAGTTTTACCTGCACGTAGGTGAATGTGCTATAGTCCATCAGAAAGGGCAAGCTGAGAGGAATCCAAGGACACCAGAATGGCCCTGATTCAATTAACGCAGCCCCCCACATCACCCAGAAAATGCCAATTTTAATTGCATTGACCCTATATACATTGAAATTGAACCATATCATCCTTTACTTGTGAGTAGGCCAACTTGTCTTAGATCAGGCTAAGAGGAAGCAGGTCCTGATCCTGCATGCAGCCTCACCATTCACCCCAGAATGGAAGTCTCTGCTCCAGGCTCCACTGCACTGAGCTCTATGGAAAGTAGAAGTAAACTGCACAGCCGTGTTTACATGCAAGTAAGCAACCACGCCTGGCCTCCAGTTCAGGTCAGGCTCAGAGGAATGAAAGTCCCCCAGGATGGTCCTGATTCAGCAGTACAGCTCAACCAATACTCCAGAAGGTAACCTTATCTCTGCATCTCCCTACAAAAGGCTTGAGTGGAAATGGGAGGGCTGAAATTCCTATTGGTTTTTTTTTTATTTTTAGAGGGTGTTGTTGTAGGCAGGCTATAAGACAGAATTCATTTGGTTGGAGGGTGACCACATGTCATCCTTTTCTAGGACATGTCCTCTTTTTTAGCCTTGTAACCTGGAAAAAAACTACACTGTTCTACTTTTCCTCTTCCAGGCAAGAAGACCTGGACTCCAGATGCTGGGGAGTATATCACTGAGTACTATGTGCCCAGGACTGATAGCAGGAGAGGGTACTGACATTCACCAACTGCTTGTGAGGAAATATTATGCACTGCATATATTTTCTGATTATTATTATTATTATTATTATTATTATTATTATTATTATTATTATTATTATTATTATTATTTCATGTCTATCATTACTATCTCTCAGACCTTATAGTGTTGTTGTAAGAACAAAAAAGGGGACCAACTACATACACCACCCTGAGTGGTGGTATAAAAGGGTGGTATAAAACTCACTATGAGGGATAACGAGAAGGGAGTCGTGTGTTTATTAGCTGTGTTTTAATCTGGTTAATAATTTTTAGGATAGTGGGGATGTTTTTTAAATGATTTAAAAATGTTTATATTTATACATAGTTATTTATACATATACATACATAACATACACATAGTTATTTATACATATAATCTATGTTGTTAGCCACTTTGAATCAGTCTTGATGAAGAAAGGTGGGATTAAAATTAAATAAACAAACAAACAAACTGTATCCATGCCCTCTCTGGAACGATACCTGCTTTCTATAATAATCCCAGAAAGCTTGCCAGTGCCACGGTAGCTCCAGCCAAACCTCTTTAGTGATAACATTTGTCTCCCATATTCACTTTTAGCTAAACAAAAATGATCGCTCAGCAAACCTACTGTTTGTGTAGGGTCATCTGATGGAAAAAAAAACATTGAAGTGTAAGCCACGTAATAGAAGTGCAGGAGATCCCAGTTTCGATCCTGGCATCTATTGACAGCCCCAAGAAAGAACTCCTATTTGAAACCCCAAAGAGGCATCACCAATTAGGGCTGACAGTACCATACTAGATACATAAAATGCCTAAATCAGCAGAAGGCAGGTCTTAGTTCCACTTGGTTCTGACTTTCCACTTGGTTCTGACTGCTCAATAGTTTATATGTTATTTCTTGCTAGTGTTTAAAGGGAAAAAGGCAGAGATGTACAATACCTTCCTTTTGAAAAATTTTGCATATTTCATGCAAGAAAGAGGAACCTCTGATATGCTTTTAGATTTAATTTTGGGTAAGGTGTGTGGATCTTAGGATGTATGTAGTAACTCACTGAGAGAAACAATTATGCTGTTTAATTAGTATAGCAAAAGTAGAAAATTGTGGCACCACTAAAGAGGTTTGCCCCCATGCTGACATCCCTTTAACTTGAGAGAAGGGCAGCACAGGAAGGAGAGCTCCATTGGATGACCCTCAAGCGAGAGGGCTGGGATGTACGGGAGAAAGTGTTCCCTCCAATAACCTGAACACAACTCTTGTAGGTTTACAAGCCAATACCAACAGATTGCATTCTGCTCCTTTCCTTAACTGGGAACAATTTTGGTACTTAATATTCCCACGTGCTTTAATAATTGGTTGCAAACAGCATCTTATTACCTGGAATATCATCAGTCTCTCCGTTGGTATGTTTGAACCTGTCTCCTTCCACATGCACATTAGGACACAATACATCTGAAAAGAAAAAAAAAGAATTTTATTTTAATAACATTATTTAGACCCTATTCAACTGGGAACTTTCTTTCTCTAAAATACTGCAGTAAAAAAATGTGAGTGAAAAATCAATGGTATGTCTAGCCACATCATATTTCGTTCCTAGAAAAATGATGACAACTCCTTACGGGTTGGGGGTGATTGTGATTTGTGGGATTTGTGATGCCAACACAATACAGTCTGATGTTGTGTTGCATCAGTACAATGTATCTGTGTTGAATCTAAAGAGGCATTCAAATGTCTATCACTAGCCACGATACCACGAAGCCTCTTTGCCTGTAGATACACACAGTGAGCTAGATTGTCACTGCATATTCCCCCTTCTCTACTGGTTGTTTAGAGCAGAAGCCCTTTGATCTGATAGATAAAAGCAATTTTCATGTTGCTGTTTCTTAAAAGAAACAGACTAGAAAGGCAAGAATCTCTAGATTGTTCCACCTATGCACCATTATATCTATTTTTCTTCCAAGCCACACATTTGCAGGAACATTTATTTTACATTGTTTTCCTAGATCAATATTTAATTTCACACTTCTAAAAGAGAGAGATTTAAATGAAAATATGAAAAACTAGCAAAAGTGTACCCGCGTTGCAGGAGTAAAATTCCCCATATGACATCCCACCAGTACACATCAACCACCCATGCACATCAACCCCACCATGCGCATCCATCCCATGCACAACATTCCCTGTTCATCCACCCTATGTGCATCATCCCCCAGGCACATCAGCCCCCATGCTCATCAGCCCCCATGCGCATCAACCCCCATGTGAAACATTACCCTTGTGCATCACACACACATGCGCTTCAACCATCTATGTGCTTCAACCATTCATGCGCTTCAATCACCCATGCACAACAGTCCCCCATGCACATCAACCCTCTATGCACATCATCTCCTGTGCGCATCATCTCCTATGTGCATCAACCCCCCATGTGCATCAACCCCCTATGCACATCACTTCCCCATGCTCATCAGCCCCCATGCGCATCAACCCCCCATGTGAAACATCACCCATGTGCATCAACCACCCATGTGCTTCAACCATCCATGCGCTTCAACCACCCATGCACAGCAGTCCCCCATGCACATCAACCCCCTATACACATCATCTCCTATGCACATCATCTCCTATGCGCATCAACCCCCCATGTGCATCAATCCCCTATGAACATCACTTCCCCATGCATAATGGCCCCCTCACGTGCAGCATCCTCCCTGGTGCAACCCATCCCTCTGAACAACATCCCCCCAGTGCATCAGGCACCGAGCACCAAATTGGCCAGATGTTGGTCAGTCTTGCATGTTAAGTATAGGACAAAAACACATTGCACCACATTTCACTCCTTTAAGGGATATATTTCTCCACATCGGTTCTTGGTAGGTGTTCATGTGACAGAAGGAACACCCTCCCCGAATTTCATGCTTCTAATTCTGGGGTCTGGGGCAGAGCATCTCTCAGTCACCAATTCTTCAATGCAAAGTATAGGGAGGAAACCACGTTGCGCCCCATTTCACCCCCTTCTGGTTGGAATTCCCGAAAACCAGTTCTTAGTGCACCCGTCAGTCACGGAAGGAACACCCACTCCAAATTTTATGCTTCTAGGCCCAGCGGTTTTGGCTGGGCATTGATGAGTCAGTCAGTAAGTTAGTCAGTCAGTGTGTCAGTGATTTTCCTCTTTTATATATAGAGAAGAGCAGATGTGAAGCAATGCGTGCAGGAATCCCACCCTGCTCTTTTTTCCAAGGCTTTGATGAATAGCCTGGTAGGAGATGGCAGTGCCATAGCTAATGATCAGGTAGCCTGGTGCAAAGCTCAAAATGTTGCCCCAGAAGTGATATCACAACTAGGAGTTATGTCATCCCCATCAGTGGTGGGCTCCAGCAGTTTCGCACCTACTCTATAGAACCGATTGTTAACAAGAGATAGGACATATAAAGCTTAAAAATAGCCATTCAAAAGTGGCTGCCAGATGGGCAGAGAACCGGTTCTTAATTTCTTTGTTAACCGGTTGTTAATTCCCCATCACTGCTCTTCCATCACCCAAAAAATTAAAATTTAATTAAGTAAAATAATGAAAATTGTGTCCCTTATTGAATAGGGAACCATTCCAAAGCAATAGTTTTTCTTTTCTTTTCCTGATAAATATAAGAGAAGTACCACTTAGAAATGCCTCTCTACCCAGTTAGCATAGGTAACTGTATTATGATATATGTATATGGAAATGAGAGCTGATTCATATTAACAACGTCTTATTTCCATCCAGTATCAGAATTACATCTCATTGGCTCTCAGAGCCATGAGTATCATGGGAAAGTTTAAGAAAATCCACATTTTGTACCGAAGGCTCTTGTGTTTTCATTTTCTGGTTAATTGGCCATAAGTAACCTTTGATAGAATACAGATTTTCCAAGGCAGTTTGTTTCATGGCATCATGCATACAATTACCATTCCAACGATATATAACATATTGACAAACAAACATGATGTTATATATATTGTTCATACTTACTGTTTTTCACAATTTTAGTCACTAGTGTCTAGCTCAGCGTGTAGCCCCTCTACAGCTTATAACCCAGTGCAACTGCACCCCCTGCACTCCCCCTAGCATCTCCCACTGGGCGATGGCACTCAGATTAGATCATACCACCCTACACATGCCTATTACCCCATTTTCCCAAAAACCCTTTGCATCGTTTGCCATGTCTAGTAATAAAAACTACATAGGTTGCACTGGGAACAGAGTACCCTTTTCCTTCTCAATGAGCTTCTGCTCATTTTTGGAGTTATCCAAATAATAACATTAATCCTATCACCAAGATAGATTCCAGCAGCAGAGGTATTCCTCCCTGAATAGGAAAGTTGTACTTAAGGGGCCAAGCCTATGCTCAGAAGTGACTGCTGATAAATAACTCTTAATATCGAAACAGCTTAAGGCATTTCATTAGAACATGGGTGATGTGTCACCAAATTATATACCAAGTTGTTGTGGGTGGATGGATTTAGCCCAAGGCAGCATAACAGGATACTCTTGCAACATTTCCTTGAATGAAGCAAATCAATGGTACATTTGCCATATTGTCACGAAATGTCCCAAAAGCAGGGCTATTAATTAGAAAGTTTGATTAGTGGAATAGGATGACTACCCACGCTTGCCTACGGAGACAAAAGTGTTACACTATTATTATTTTAGGATTTATTTTTAACGTACCATAAACATGTATGGAAAATTACCAGCTCACAACAGAAAGGTAGATCCCTGTCTCAAAGTTCTTGCACTCTAAAAACTAACAGAAGGTAGGCTAGATATGGCAAGTTTTATCCCTGACTGAAGGATAAGACCAAATAGATTGCCATTGAAGGAGAAGCAATGAATGTGGATGAAACTAGGGGCAAAATCCAGAGTAACCATAGGGAGTCCTTGCTCCGGTGTAAGAACAACTTACTCTGGATTCCAATATGAATTTCCCATAGGTTTCCACCAGGTGGTGCAGTAACTACGGGTGCACATAAAGTCTCTTACGTGCTCCCGTAGTTACTCTGGATTTGGGGTTTCTAATAAAGACCTGCATCTCCCCAATTTCAAATTTCTACAAATCTGCATGAATCTATCCCACCTTCTCTCCACCTGTAAAAAGGATGATTTTTTTTTATTTCCAAGGTGGGAAAACACAAAGTTTAAGGAAATAGCTAACATTCTGGAAGTCAGAAGTAAGATTCAAAATATTATTGCCCCTGGACCTGCACCCATCTTAATGAAGTTTAGTGGAGCTAAATGCAAAGTCCTGCATGAAAGTACAGAGAATACGAAGCATCCTGGAAGGAGCATAGGTTGGAAGCAGCATATATAAAAAAGGTCTCAAGAGTCTCCTTGGACCACAAACTGACAAAACTGGCAGCGTGAGGAGGCTGCAAATGTGTGTGAACGAGTAAAAAAAATAGAGCATTAAAAGGGTATCCTAAAATCTAATTCCACCAACCCACTCATTCTCAAAAAGCAACCAAAGTCAAAATATTGTTACAACAGGTCCTAGCAAATTGGGACAAGTGAGGCCAAAAGTTGTCCATGTGAAGCAGCATATATACACCAGTATATAGTGACTAGTCAATCATGGTCTGTGTATGATGCACAGTTTGCAGAGCACAAAGCCAAATAAGTACACGTCTTCAATGGCAAAAATTCATAAAGCTTTTCCCCAGACCATGCTAGGCACAAATTTTAAAAAGAGGACACATCATTCCTTTTTCTATAAAATGTTAGATCTCTTCTTCAATCACCCAAAAGTGCTGTTTGGAGGTCCAAGTGAGATCATTGTGAGTGTCTCTTTATTTTATAGGGCTGTTTACAATCCATTCCACTGCAGACTTTAGAATGGGATCTATCACCAAAGCAGACAACGTACTAGTGTGATGACTCACCATGCAAGAAGGCGCCATGGTGACTCATCAATTTCAAGCAATAGGAAAACATCATAAAACACCCCAAAGAGAACATCTTCTCCACCCCAAGTTGTATGTTTGGCTTCTTTTCCCATTCTGTTTTTCCTATCTAGTGTGCAAATTCCACATTTTGCAAGAATGTGCTTCGCTTGTATTGCTCTTTTCCACATAATTCTTGAATTCCCCCAAAGTCGATCTGACACTTCATGGTATGAGGAATGTTTGTAGAAAACTCACCGTGTTTTATGGTGTTTGCCAGTTTTAAAGGTACCAAAGCAGGCCTCCTTCAGTCTTGGAAGACTATGGTTTCGTGCTTGGTGCTGCATACGCTGCATGCGAAGCACAAAAGCCTGGGTTGGATTGTTATGGAGGATAGGCTGTTACCCAAGCAGGAAATCCCCCTCTCCACGCCACTGAATTAATCCAATGGAAAGGCAGAGCCAATACGATTGGATCCAGCTGGCGTTGCAGAGCTGGGCTAAGGACAGGAGCTCACCCTGTCTTGTGGGGCCAACCCGGGTCTCGAACCCTGGCCTGCTGGTTAACAGGCACAGCGTCTTTGTGGTAGATATTTAGGTCTGGTCCACACAAAGTGGTGAGCTAGTGTGATAAGCTAAAGCTGGGTCAAGAAACTAACATAAAATAGTTTGTACACTGAATCTTTTCTACCGATATGTTGGTTTGGCAAAATGATCAGAAAGGACATACATACAACAGTTCTCTCAAAATCCAAAAACAATTTGATTGTAGGAAAAGATAAAGAAAATATAAGGCAGGTTTGCAAGATGCAGCACCAGCCTAGTGCCAGGGCAAGACTAGGATGTGTCCATACTGGCCAAGCACCAGTCAGAGGTCTTACCACTCCGGAGCACCACAATAACTATTTCAAAATAACTATTTCAAAAAAAGGATTATTTTGACAAATTTAATAAAAAATTAATTTCCAATTTCAGAACAAAAGGGGAAATTGTAAGTGCATGAAAACTGGCAGATATAAGAAAGTGGGTGCAAAGAATGATAGTGGATCACTCCTAAGAATGTGAATATCACCATTAGTGCTAATGGATCAATCCAAAGCATGTCAACACTTACTTCCTCCCAGGTAAGTATGGACAGGATAGCAGCCTGAGTGTGCTTAAGAGCACCATCCTAACCATCTCTACTCAAAAGTAAGTTCCATTTATGTTCAATGGGTCTTATTCCCAGGAAAGTGTCTTTAGGATTGGCCCCAGGGTTGTTATGAGGATAAGACAGGGAGCTCACCTCCTTCTGTAAACACTGCTGAACAACTTGGAGGGAGATTAGGATATAAATATGAATGATGATCTCAGTAATTTTGGGGTAACTAGGCTGTCCTGAGAGGACTGTAAGCAATTGAGGACTTCAGGCTTCCAAGAATGAGGCCAGCTCGATGGCATCCCCACCCTTGCCATATATAATTGTTATTGCCCAGCTTCTTTTCTGAAGTTGTCTTCAGACTTTAACAAAATTAGGGACTGTGGCATGACTCCAGTTTCTCAGCTGCACTTGATTTTAATAGGCATACAAGTGGGTCACCGGGTAACACGCCTAAGAACGATGCCCTCGTGAACACAGCGGGCAAGAACTCAGCCCTGCAAAACTTCCACCTCCATATGACACATTTCTTTCCTTTCTAAGACGCAGCCTTCTTCTGCCAAGAACAACAAGCTTTTTCCCTTGTTAACATGGAAGGGACACGAGTTCCTTCTCCTTCCAGTCGGCCTTTCAAGAAAGCAGCACTGGAATTGATTTGACAAAATGAAGGGTGAGGAGGAACAGAAGGTCAGACACCAAGGGAGGCACAGGTGAGGTCCTCTCCATGAAAACTCATGTGCTTCTAATATCGACCGAACTGGAGCCTGCAATATTCAGCACCAAGTCCCATGACCTTTAATAAACTGGCAAAATTGCCAGTGGACTTTCTGGATTATTAGGTGTGATCAACGGATACTAGAGTGTCGGGTCTGCAGCATTCCCATACACCAGGATTCATTATATCTAGTCCGTTGTTCCAGTTTTCTTAACCCATTTGTTCCATTTGTGATCAGGCATAAATGGATTAATTTATGCATACATTGGCAAAACAGAATCAATTACATAAGTATTAAATATTGGCATCCATCAATCTCAAAAGACTATGGTATCATGCTTGACGCTGCATGCGAAGCACAAAGGCCTGGGTTAGATTGCTATGGCGGATAGGCTGTTACCCAAGCAGCAAATCCCCCCTCTCCACCCCACTGAATTAGTTCAATGGAAAGGCAGAGCCAATACGACGGGTTCCAGCTACATACATCCAGCTACAGGTTCACATAGCTGGGCTAAGGACAGGAGCTCACCCTGTCTTGTGGAGACCTATCCGGGTCTCGAACCCTGGCCTTCAGGCACAGTGTACTTAAATACATAAAAAGGCATAAATAGGTCAATAACACTGGCCGCTATGTACTGGGTTTCAGGTACCACATCTGCAAGAGATCTTGCATTTCCCTAAACGCCTTGCAAACAACACACCTAAGAGGCATGTCCACTCTGGACCAGTGGCGTAGCTAATGCTCATGTAGCCCAGTGCAAAGCCCAAAATGTTGCCCTGGAAGTGATATCACAACCAGAAGTGATGCCATCCTGGGGTATGATAGATAGAGAGAGAGAGAGAGAGAGAGAGACAGAGACAGAGATAGATAGATAGATAGATAGATAGATAGATAGATAGATAGATAGATAGATAGATAGATAGATAGACAGATATTTTAAATTTTCCCCTGCAACAACAAAATCAAATTTTATTAAGTAAAAATATTAAAATAGTGCCCCTTATTGATTAGGGAAATTATGATGGGCCAAAGAGGAAAGCCTGCTAAATTTCTATATTTAACCTGCTATATTTAACCTTCCCTGCTATTTCTATATTTAACTTGCTATATTTAGCCTGCTATATTTAACCTTCCCTGCTAAATATAAGAGGAGTAAACCCAGTTAGCATGATTTAACTGTATTATTATATAGGTACAGTATATGGAAATGAGAACTGATTCATATTAATGCCTTATTTGTTCCATGAAGTATCAGAATTCCATCTCATTGGCTCTCAGAGCAATCAGTAACTCATATGGGAAATTGAGTTAAGAAAATCCACTTTTTGTTCCAGCAGCTTTTTGTTTTCATTTTCTGATTAATTGGCCATAACCTTTATAGATATTCCAATGCTGTTTGTTTCATTGCATTCTGCATTAAATTACCTTTCCATCAATATGTAACATGATGGTATTATCATTCATTTGTTTTTCACAATTTTAGCCATCATTGTCAAGCTCAGCTTTTAGCCCCCCCTAAAGGTTGTAGCCCGGTGTAACTGCGCCCCATGCAGTGCTGTAGCTATGCCACTGCTCTGGACCCACCACAGACATCCAGGCTAGGGAAAAATGCTGATGAAAATCCAGGCATGCCAGTCTGCTGCTGATGTTTGATCATCTATTGCTTCTACAGTCTCTGTTGTAAGAAGGGTTGGCCTATGTTCCGAAAAACAGGGACATTCTTGATTTCGGGGGATTGTGTTCACATATTAGCAAATGGGACAGAGGGTCCTGTCCTGATTTTGTAGAAGAGAATTTTGGCAACCCTAGTTCTCAGCTAAATAGCAGAGCAGGCTAGCCATTTCTTATAAATAAATAAATAAATAAATAAATAAATAAAGGAAGGAAGGAAGGAAGGAAGGAAGGAAGGAAGGAAGGAAGGAAGGAAGGAAGGAAGGAAGGAATAAATAAATAAATGAAGGAATGAAGGAATGAAGGAAGGAAGGAAGGAGAAAAATAAATAAATAAATAAATAAATAAATAAATAAATAAATAAATAAATAAATAAATAAATAAATAAAACCTCAATTGGAAACAAGGAAGGAAGGGAGGAATGAATGAATGAATGAATGAATGAATGAATGAATGAAAACCTCAGTTGCAAACTAGGAAGGAAGGGAGGGAGGGAGGGAGGAATGAATAAATAAATAAAGGGAGGAATGAATGAATGAATAAATAACAAGGAAGAAAACAAGGAAGGAAGGGAGGAATGAATGAATAAATAAATAAATAAATAAATAAAGGAATGAATAAATAAATAAATAAAAACCTCAATTGAAAACAATGATTTTTAAGCAAGAATTTTAGTGGCCAGAGAGAAGAAATGTCTTTATTTTAGAAGTTTATTTGCTGCATGACTCCTATTAAAATAGTCTGTTTTTCTACGGAAGCATTCTGGTTTTCAAATGATCATTAATGACCTTGCAAATGCATGATAAATGTGAGTTATAAATCTGATCATTGCAGAAAAATTCTCCTAATCCCATCACAGTCACACACACACACACACACACAAACCCAACAAAACAACAACTCTACAGATTTTTTAAAAAATCAAAAAGGATGAAAAGAGGAAGGATAAAAAGGATAAAACCACTTGAGCTAGCCTGGAACCGGTTAGTATTTTAACACTGCTTCATCTGTTGTAAATCATAAGGGAACGGCAAAAAAATATGTTGACTGAGCGCCTTCAGTGGTGGGCTCCAGCAGGTTCGCACCTACTCTATAGAACCGGTTGTTAACAAGAGATAGGACATATAAAGTTTAAAAATAGCCATTTAAAATTGGCTGCCAGATGGGCAGAGAACCGGTTCTTAATTTCTTTGGATCCCATCACTGAGCGCCTTCCTATTAAATCTAAGCCTGTGAGTTTCACAGCCCAGGCTCTTGCGACTGTACGGAGCAAGTGCCAGTCTGGCTGCAGCACATCAATCCGTGCCAGCTGGAGCTCTGCTTTAAGTGCTATTTCCAGAGGCGAAATTAGAGGCAAAGCAGGCCAACAGTTGCTATTCTCATTTGGCTCCTGCCTTCCTCTCAGATCCCCGGCAAAACTGAGCATAAGGTCTGGAAAGTTGTACCATTTCAGGAGGAGACGAGATCAGAGGTATCATTGGCTGAGAGGCTTTAAAGCTCTTCTGAAATGGTTTCAGAGTCCTCTCTGGCAGTTTGGAGATTGGGCAAGTGAAATCAAATTATGGGTAGCTTCACAGTTCTCCGTGAGATCAAGTCCCCCTGCCAGTTTTCCCGTTATTTTTAATTCCATCTTTATGAATGGACCTTTGACAAGCTTGTAACAAGGGAAAATCACTATTAACTTTTTCAAACATTAATAACTTAGGTTAGTCCAATCTACTATTAAAAGACCAATCCAGAGATGTCCAAACCCCAGCCTGGGGGTCAGATGCAACCCCCCATGAACCTCTATTTGGCCTAAGGCCAGACCCCTCAATCCGACCCTTGGGCAAGCCCAGTAATCCTCTGGAGGTAAGGGAAGCTCTGCTCCCTAAATCTCAAGAGGGTATTATGACTGCTGGGGATGCACACATCTCCCCTTTCTGTGTATGAAAGTGCTTATGAACTGGTTTGAATTCATTCATTCATTCTTTCATTCGTTCATTCATTAGTTCTGTCTTTAATACATTCATGTATATACATTTATATAAATTTATTCAAATTTGAAATATAAATCAATTTTTTTCTTTCATCCCCCAACACAGTGTCAGATACAAGATGATGTAGATCAGTGTCGGGATTCAAATAAATTATCAACAAGTTCTATGTCCTAATAACCTAAATTAACAACAGGCTCCATGTTTCATTAGTAACCGGTTCTCAAAACCAAGCGCTCATTAGCAAAGGGTTCTATAGAACCTCTGAGAACCCCCTGAAGCCCATCACTGATGATGTGGCCCACCAAAAAAAGTTTGGATATCTTGACCCAATTCTAACCAACTTTCTGGTACTGAAGAAGCCATTTCAGCAGGGTGCGCACCTCATGGTGCAATGATAGGGTAGACAGGAGGCTTCCTCAAAATAAGGGAATATTTGTCCCCTTACCTTGGAATTGCATGTAGCTTCATCAAAACTGGAAAGTTGAATAGGACTGAGCCCTAAGGTAGTTGCAACACCAAAGCAGGCCTCCGTCAGTCTTGAAAGACTATGGTAGCGTGCTCTGCGCTGCCCACAACACCATACCTTCCCCTATTTCTCTTCTCAGACTCCCAACCTCACATCCTTCACTCAGACATTTTTTAAATTGCCTGCAAATTGGCCTTCACAGAATGCCCACTAGATGGTAGTTTGTGGACACATATGGATGGCACATATGAACAACAAAAGGGCCTTATTGCTTTTAGCTTCTGAACTGCCTAGGCTGTCACAGCTAGGTTACACCAGGTCCATCTGTCTTGGGGCAGCCTATGTTGATCTACGCTGCCCCAAGCCTGTCTGGTACAACTGGGATGGCCCATCTTGGAACTGGATGGAATGGGATGGCCCATCTGGGAATATTACCCCCATGCACTTCTGGATTGCAGCCAACGTCCACACTGCTTTTAATGGAAAAATAAATACATAAATGAGGGTTTTTGCATCGTATCTGGTTTATCCTGGAGTTTTATGTATAGGTGGTTGAGCTGGAAAGGGTCATTCTGAACTGTTGATGACATGATTAGATAATTTTCACTTGTATAATCATAAAAAACTTCCTTCCTATAACGGGTCTAAATCCTTCCTTTAAAAGAAATACCGATAGATGCCGGCATCTCTGCAAGGACTTTCTTCTCCCCGGGAGTCGTTTAAATGAGAGTTTTCATTTCAGATTGGCACAAATTGGGTTTTGCTTCCTTTCAAGAGTAAGTAAGCCTTCATCTGTCAAAGGTCCCTTCAGGGATTAGCAAATGTTGAACATATGTAGCTGTCAAATTTCACAAGAAGAGAGCCAGGGAGGGAGCTTACAAGAGAAACCGAAGGCATTTGGGCAATCGATCAATTTCTGATGGGCATTTTCTTCCCTTCCCTGTGCTGAATGCATGGATTTAAAAAAGCTCTGCTGCAGTAGTAGAGTTTGGGACCTAACCTGTAGCATCATGACAGCCAATACCATTTCTCAAATACAATATTATTTTATTTAGCCATTATCCCTTAAGATCCTTCCCAATGTTTGCCATTTGTACAAGGGAAGGACTGTGCAGGATGACATAGGGCAAAATCCAGAGTAACTGGGGCTGTGGGTGGCACAAATGGTTAAGACACTGTGCCTGTTAAACAGCAGGCCAGGGTTCGAGACCCGGGTCGGCCCCACAAGGCAGGGTGAGCTCCTGTCCTTAGCCCAGCTCTGCAATGCCAGCTGGATCCAATTGTATCAGCTCTGCCTTTCCATTGGAGTAATTCAGTGGTGTGGAGAGAGGGATTTGCTGCTTGGGTAACAGCCTATCCTCCATAACAATCTAACCCAGGCTTTCGTGCTTCGCGTGCAGCGTGTGCAGCGCCAAGCTCGATACCATAGTCTTCCAAGACTGATGGAGGCCTGCTTTATGGGGAGTCCTTGCTCCGATGTAAGAACAATTTACTCCTGATTGCAATATGAATTTCCCATGGGTTTTCACTAGGGGGTGCAGTAACTACAGGAGCACGTAAAGTCTCTTATGTGCTCCCGTATTTATTCTGGATTTGGGGATTAATCTATTTGCTTATTCCTTTTCTGTTGTTTAATTGTTGCTTTTATTCATGAACTATTTGATTGCCAATCTGCTGCTTTATCATGATTTTCAATGCTGTATTCTTCCACTTTTTATATTTTTAATTTATGTCTTCTTTTAAGGGGCCCTGAAAGTTCTCACAGTGAAGAGTATTATGTTAAATCTTTTAAATAAAGACATAAATCCTCCAGTGTTACAGTACACCAAAGATGAAAAGGAGAATCTCAGCATCCAGTTCAGGAGCTGCATTGATTTTGTTCAAGACTCCACATTTTGAAAGCCAGTCTTCATAAATAAGGTTTATTTATTTTCTTTATGGTTCTCTGACACAACAAATGTGGGACTGCTTTATATAATTTGTTAGGCTGGAAATCGCAGCCAAATGGTTTCTCAAGAGGTTGTTGACGCTTAACAAGAACAGACTGTCATTTACGAGAAGGATAAAACCGCACAATAACTTGGATTCTCCAGAAAAAAACCAAAGGGCCTCTGTCATCAGGGAAATCTATTCCATACATAGAAAGGGAAATTTATACAGGTATTTCTGAATCCAGAAGACCCTCTAGTTCCCATGACTCTCTTTTATTGCAGGGGTTTTTCAAAATGATCTTTCCATGCAACTTAGATAGAGAACCCTTGTTTTGAGGGAGGGAAATTGATACTAATGACATTGATGCAAGCTGTCAGAAAACCACATAACAAGGGATATCATTGAATCATAGAGTTTAATGGAAATCCACATACCCTACAATCCAGAGTAACGACAGGAGCATGTAAGAGACATTACGTGCACCCATAGTTATGGCACCACCTAATGAAAACCTATGGGAAATTCATATTGCAATCCAAAGCAAATTGTTCTTACACCGGACCAAGGACTCCCCATAGTTACTCTGGATTGCGTCCAAAGTCATCTATTCCAACCCTCAGATTATAGCAGGAAATACCTGCTATACCTTCTCAAGTACCTCCAAGTACCTTCTGAAGTACCTGCAGCCTCTACTTGAAGGTCCCCAGTGACAGAGAATCTCCCTTGAAAATCTGTTCCACTGCCAAATAATTTTTATCCTCTAGAATTTCTACCTGATGTCCAAGTGAAATATCCTCTCTTGCAGTCTGTAGCTATATATAAATGTCATAATTGTATATCTATGGTGAACTTCCATGTCAACCATGGACCATTAACATATCTCAGAAAGTTCTGGGCATGTCCAGAGTTCTCAGTGTATCATGAAGGGCACTACCAAGCTAGCTGGATGCATGTTAGTCTGTTGATTCACTTGAATCAATAGTATAACTTGTACCCAGCACAGAGGCAGGAAATCTGCCTTGCAAGAAAACTTGTTCACCATTCTATTTGACCCACATCTCCATATTCTAGTAAATGCCTGACCCTATTTCTGCCTTGTGTTGATCCTCTTAGGCCCAGTCCTATCCAACTTCCCAAAACCAGTGTAGCAGCAATGCAGCTCCCAAGGTAAGGGGAAAAACATTCCCTTATTTTGAGGACTCCCCCCATATTCGCAGAGCTGCATCAGCATTGGAAAGTTGGATGGGACGGGGCCTAAGAAGATGAGTGGAAGTGCTTTGCTTCTAATGCACGTCATCCAATGGAGCTGTAATCCTGGAATGTGTAGCTGTTTACAATAAGAAGAGACAGACAGACACACAGACAGGTAGATAGATAGGTAGATAGATGGATGAGAGATAGGTTTGAAATGTTTTCAAATGTCCTATTAATGTGTTTTTAATTTTTATTGTATTAATATTGTTAGCTGCCTTGAGTCCCCTTGTGGAAGAGAAAGATGGAGTATAACCCTACAATCCAGAGTAACTACGGGAGCAGGTAAGAGACATTACGTGTACCCATAATTACTATACCACCTAGTGAAAACCTATGGGAAATTCATATTGCAATCCAGAGCAAATTGTTCTTACACTGGAGCAAGGACTCCCCGTAGTTACTCTGGATTGTGCCCTAAATCTGACAAATATACTATCACATACTGGTACTGGTTAAAGCCCATAGCTGTTGCTTGAAAAGGTACAGTATTACAACATTCTTTAATATACAGTGGCACCTCACTTAAAGAGCTGAATTCGTTCCAAAGGCATGCTCTTTAAGTGAAATGCTCTTTAAGTGAAGCAGATTTTCCCATAAGAAATAATGGAAACTCAGACGATTTGTTTAACAACCCAAAAAATATTCATATAAAAATATTAACTGTATAAAAATGATTACAAAACACTGCAATATAACACTGTACAAAGCACTGTAATATACAGTAACACACAACACTGCAATAAAGAAAATACTGTGCAGTACTGAACTGTACTGTAGCTTTGAAAACCTTCATGGCTGGTATGAGGGTTACAGAGAGGGGATGACTTTGGCTGCAATTCTAAAGACACTTTCCTAGGAGTAAAACCCATTGGACACAATGGGGCTTACATCTGAGTAGACATGGTTAGGATTATGCTCTTTCACAATCACTAATGGAGTCATTGCTATCCATCGGCTCAATGGAATCTATTCTCTTTTTGTGCAACTTTAACATTCCCAAGCTGCTGACGGGGAGCAGCACTAGAACATTGATAAGGCACACCTTCCACACTGCCACACACAGATCCCACATACAGACCTGACTCAGGCTCCTCCCCCCGGACGTCCCATGAGTTCCCTGGCAATGGAAACCTATTCCAAACTTTGCCCAGGGCCCCACTGGAGCTCAAGCTAGTCTCCTCGTCCCGCCTGTGAGTTCCCTTGCCATGGAAGCCTGTTCCAAACTTCCTCAGAAGTGCTCTTTATTCAAGACAGTGCTCTTTAAGCAAGTCAAAATTTCTGAGAAAATTTTGCTCTTTATTCAAGACGCTCTTTATTCAAGGTACCACTATACTTAGGAAAGATAAAATTTAGGAAAGAGTTAATAAAAGTGATCTACTTAGGGAAGATAAGGCAGAGACTTATCAGGGTGACCATATGACCAGAAAAACCCAGATTTGTCTGGATTTTTAGCCTCCTCTCTGGGTGTCCTACATTTTGCTTTCATTGTCCTACATTTTGGCTTCATTTTTTGACTTCGTGATGGTGTGCAGTACCCCATCATGTCATATGTCTTTGGATTCGTATTGAAGAGCAGAATCCAATGCAAAAATCAGTTTGGAGATATCTCCTTCCTATCAAAGGTTATGGCCAAAAAAACCAAAATATAAAAACAAAAAAAATTGGCAATTTTTTTAAGCGGGTAGGAATTTTGGTTATGGGGGGTAGGAATTTTGCCCTGGTGGGGTAGGAATCTTGGCCTTGGGTTCAGGAATTTTGGGTTTGGCATCTGGTCACCCAGGACTTATCTACCGACCCTTTCCCTTCCAACCCTTTCCCAACCACTTTTTGCCTCCCCTCAGCCTGACCAATTTTCTGTCCCAGAGACAGTTTGAAATGGAAACTGTGTGCCTCTTGCCTCCCCTCTGCCTGGGAGACGGAGCTCTGTTCTGCTTGAATCTTTGATGTCAGAAGGTGTGGACACACACGCTAACACACAGGTTAAGGCTTTTATTGTACAGACAAATTGTACAGCTCATAGATATATGAGCTACCATGCTGGAATTGGTGTCTGTCACACAACCAGAGATGAAGTAGTTAAAGGATTGCAGCATCACACATGCAGACTGAGAATGTTTCTGTCAATTGTCTCTGTGAGCAGCAGAACCTTTTCCGTCCAGAAGGGACCCTGACACAGCTGCGCCCAGCCCCGAAGCCCAGGCTTGCCGCTGCTGCACAGCTTGACCTCGGCTAGCTTGGCCATTAAACCTGTGGTTGCTGATGCTCTGGCAGACCCCAAATCAAATAAAGACAAATGGCCTCTCTGAAGCGTGCCTCCAAGGGCTGCATGCCCAGGTCATGCTTCAGCAGCTGCCAGTTCTTGGAGGTCACATCCAGACGAAGGCTGTGTGTCGTTGGCTCAGCGAGAGCCTTGACAGGTCAACAGCAGGAGGAGAAGTTGACGATAATTCGGCCACAGAGGAAAGAAGTGTGTGTCTGGGGAGGCCCTGCAGAGGAAGGTTGTGAGGCTGGTTGGTTCGTGCATTAACACCTCAACATTCCCCTGAGTTGGAGGCCTCCCCATCAGTCCCATGCTCTGTGAGCCAGGCAGAGAGGCCAGCCACACTTGCCGGATTTTTCATGCATGCACATTCAAGGCCGCAGAACATAATAGCAGCCATGGTGAGCAAGGATGCACTACCTCAAGCTGCGTCTCCAGCATCAACAACTGAGCATCCTTCCAGCAAACCTATCTCCTGAGCCTGGCCTCACTTCCCTTCCTGGAGCCAGCTAAGGCGACTGGATGGCCTCCAATACTTCCCATTCAAGCCCTGCCTTTCCCCCCACTTTGAATTCGGACAGCAAGCCCTACAAATAGCAAACAATGCTATTTGTTTGCTCAACAGGTACGGAGAGGTAATCTTGGCCTCTGAAAACACACACTATTAACCCACAGCTCCTCCATCTAATGTGCCTTGACCACAGTCAAAACTGACAGCATACTTAATGTGCAAGCCTAATCTAGGCCAGCAGAACTCATTGGTCTTCCTGGCAAGCGCATCCCTGTGCACTGGCTTAACTCTTCCCCAAGAGTCTTATGGCATGACACCCCCAGGTCAGCACAGGACATATCCCAGTGTTTAGGCCAGCCTAACTGGAGGTTAGGATTACAGCTTAAGTGTTTCTCTAAGTTTCCTCCTAGGAAGAAAGGCGAGATATAAATCAAATGAATGAATGAATGAATGAATGAATGAATGAATGAATGAATGAATGAATGAATAAATAAATAAATAAATAAATATGGTAGTTATATCAGGGAAGCCTTACCTGTAAGGTAAGATCTTCCCCAGTTAGGGATAGTCTGAACTGTCTTAATTTTGCAAGAGAATGATAACATCAACAGAACAGTCCACCTCAACAGTCCAGCTTATTTGTTTCTTCCACCTCCAAAGTTGCCCTTAAAAACATATATTAACACTTTCAATCAAATGGTTGGGCATCCTTGTATGTCTATACAACGTGCTAGTAAAAACTACTCCCTTGGTTAGTTCATGGCTTCCAATATGCTGTGGGGCATGTGATGCATCCTGCAATTGGGGGGCAGTCATAGAGGCTACCTTAGGATAATGCAACATCTGTTTCCTTACCATGGTGCTGCATTGTCCTTACCCCACAGCTGGAAAATTGGTTGCACCCTTCACAATCCTGCAAGATTTTGGATTTCCTGCAAGCACAGTACAGTATCTGCTCTCTCTCTCTCTCTCTCTCTGTCTCTCTCTCTCCTTTCCATCCCCATCATCACCCATAAGAGAAATCATGCATCCTATCATGCATTTCTGAACCATTAAGTGTGTCAAGTCTTGATTACAGCTTTCTTATAACTGGTAATGTTGCCTGATTTCAGTATTTGGGTCCCCCACGTTCAGGAATTAGATGTTGGAGTGGGAATTGGGTAGAACAGGGCAGTGGGAATACAACACCTTTGATCATTCTGACACCTCCTTAGAAAATAATCTGAGATACATACATTAGTAATGTCCATCAGAGGTTTTGGCTCTGCCATGCTTCACATCTGTCAAACCTAATAGCTATTTAGCAAAAGGGCTGTTTAGAAGCAATCCGGAGGACGAAGGAGGCGAAGTGGGGATAGTGACAGCTGCCTAATAAAAGACATCACTGTCTCTCTTTTGCCTCTCTCAGGACAAGGGTTGCCAGGATTAAATCTAATGGCCTCTTGCCTGCGTGGGACAATTGTGGCCGGAGGCTGTAAATCACAGCCAGGCAACAAGCTGAACTCTGTCCCTTTCCTTAGGTGCCGACATTTGTCAAAGTAGACATTTTCTCCAACTCCCCCTCTTCCATCCCTGCTTTAGACCATCAAAGGTCAATGTTCTTTCTTAAGAGTGCAGAAAGCTGCACTACAGAGAAGATTTAAGGATTTTCTAAGTTTGGCATCAGAAGGATTTAAGTAAATAGCTGGAGGAAGGCAGACCTTTGAAGAATAATCTGACAAAATATGAATGGTTCACCAAATACACCTGAAAAACAGAGAACTTAGTATCTCTTCAGTCCTTGTCCACCAGTCTGGATACCATTACCTACTTGACTCTCAACACCATGATGAATAGCTTGTGTTTATATTCCACTTTTCATCAACCCAAGATAGTCTTAATAAATACCAAAAACAACTAATGGTATGATCCAGAGTGTCCTTTTGGCTGGATCAGTGGCAGGCAGAACTGCAGGAGGCTAGGAGCGGGAAGTGGGCACTTGTGCCAGAGCCATATCCCATTCCTGGTCCAGAATTGGGCTGCTTATATTTGTGCCACCAAAATGGGTGGTACAGATCCAGCCAGAACTATTGGGGATTCTGTTGCCCTTTGTTTCCCCTTGCCCCACAGTAGCATAGCAGCAGCCCCAAACTTACACTGGATACAACACTGTAATATTCTATTAACAGCACACATCTGTTGCTTGCAAAGGTATAATATAACAACATTCATCAGTTAAAAAATATCACCCCCTTTTCCAGCATCTCAATTGCCCTTTTGCCACCTCTCTCCTCAATGCTTATCCTCAGTTTCCCCCCAACCTCATCTTAGCCTGGCCTGTTATCTGTCCCAGACATAGTTAGGAATAACAGTTGAAATGGGAATAGAATATTGACAGTTGCCTCTCCTCAGCCTTCTCTGCCCCAAAGTCAGAGGTGGGTTTCAGCAGGTTCTCACCTACTCGTTAATCCCACCAGTTCCACTGAGTTCAGTGGGGGGCCCCAAAATCCTCACCTACTCTATAGAACCTGTTGTTCTATAGAACCTGTTGTTAATTTATTTGAATCCTACCACTGCCCAGAGTTACAGAGTTACATGGCTTTCATGGTTTTTTCCCATTTTTATAGGATTTTTATTGATTTCAGATAGAGGTAAAGTTCAAAAGGCACACAAAGAGGGAAGGGATACATCAGGATACACACATTAGGAACTCCGTTGTACAGCCCTTATTATCTATTTTTCCAAAAACATCTTTTTAATCTTTAAATCTACATATCCATTTAAGCTCACCATAATATCTATATATTTTGCACTTCTTACATTTCATACCTAACACCATAATAAAAACCAGCAAAATCCAGTGTAACTACGGGGAGTCCTTGTTCTGGTGTAAGAACAACTTAGGGTGCAATCCTAAAGACACTTTCCTGGGAGTAAGACCCATTGAACACAATGGGGCTTACATTTGAGTAGACATGGTTAGGATTGTGCTCTTACTCTGGATTCCAATATGAATTTCCCATAGGTTTTCACAAGGTGGTGCAGTAACTATGGGTGCACGTAAAGTCTCTTACATGCTCCCGTAGTTACTCTGGATTTGGGGGACCATCTATCTTCATAGAACTATCAATTAAGGAATTCTTCAGAAAAGGAGCTTGAATAAGCCAGCAGGTGTCAGTGCAGCTCAACTCGTGTCCTGGAATTTAAAATCTGTATTTGGTTGGACTTTCATGTGGGTGACCACACTCTTCAGCAGGGAAAAATAGCATGATAGTCTTTAACCATATTAAAACTATGGAAATTTAGCTCCGACACGCTGAAACATCAATGTGTTTCAAATGGTCTTCCCAATCTAGAATGGAGTTGACCTAGAATGAGTTGATTCCCTACAGCAACTGGCAGGCACTGTCAAAAGAAGAAGGCTGGTTCCAGGAACTTCAGCTTATGACTACAGCTTCTAACTGGGTCCTTTGAGTCCAAGAAGACAGGATACATCTAGCATGTTCTAAGTTCTATGCATGTTCTATGCATGTTTACTAAGAAGTTCTACTGTATGCACTGACCGGATATCATAACCGCAAAAAAGGACAAGCCCTCCAAAACGTAGGACATCCAAGAAAAATAAAGAACATGACAAAATAAATGAAAAAAACACTCACGTAGATTGCTTTCACGTGGCTAATTTAATTGAATAACACTATTACTTATTATTCAATTTAAAACTATTACATTTAGGCTGGCCTAATGGCACTTTCCTGGGAGTAAAACCCATTGAACACCATGGAGCTTAGAGTAGACATGGTTAGGATTGTGCTCTGTATTTATTAATTACAAGATGGCTACATGCTGCCTGCTCACAAGGAAATGGAGGACAAGGAAGAATTTTTCCAGGACATTGGATAAAAATAGGACATCTTCTGGAAAAAGAGGCCACCCTATGCAGTGGGTTTTATTCACTACTGACAAACAACAACAACCCAAGAGCACAAGCCTAAGCATAAGTACTCAAAACTAAGCTCCACTGTGCTTAATGGATCTTACTCCCAGGAAAGTGTCTTTAGGATTGCAGCACAAGATTCACAGAGAATTTTGTTTACTCCATTTACCATTTACTCCATTGAGCATCAAAGTGACTTTCCTCTTACTGGGCTATAATATGTCAAGACCCTCACTGGGGATCTTCAAGCAGAGGCTCAACAAGCACCCATTGGAGATGCTCTTGGAGGATTTCCTGCTACAGGCAGGGAGTTGGACTAGATGACCTACTAGGTCCCTCCCAACCCTAGGAGTCCATGATTCTATGATTAATCTCCTCCACAAATCCATGCCTTGCCGTCTGATCAGCAGGGTAGGTTGGCTGGTTCTCACTCTGGCCCACTCCTCCTCATCCTCTGCGGCACTGGGTCACTACAGCTGCTGAAATCTAAGAAACACAGTTACATTTCTAGAGTCAGGTGTCCCCATCAAGGGTCTGGATGGTGAGAAGGAAGTTGGCAACAGTGAAAGTCAAGTCCCTATTTGGAAGAGAAGGCAGAAGCCCAATGCTCTACCAGTTGGATTGCAGTCTGTGACACTACAATGTAGTATCATCATCTCCACTGATATTCTGAAATTAAGATTTTGACATCCATGGCTGGTTGAAACTTCCGTTGTGAGAAGTAGGGCTGGTAACTACAGTAGCCCCACATTGTAATTTAGGTTTGCATTTTAAAAGAGCAAAATCCCTTTTGCAAATCTCATTTAAAAAAAATGCACTCCTTGCTAGAGCTATAAATAGAAGCAAGGCAGCCTTGTGGTAAGAAGCAAACAAAAAACTTCCACCAGAGGAACATTCCAGAAACAATTATATGATCACAATAAGATTTTGAACAGTGGGCAGGTTTTTGGCTAGAAGTTTCCTTTCTCCCTGTTTCTGCCACTAGTGCTTTTCAATCTTATGTGTGCTTACTCTGTCATAACACTTTCCATCATGAATGCAAGCAGGATCATTGTGATCTTTTATTTCATATTATATTATTTCTTTTATTTCATATTATTTTTTCATTTTCCTTATGGACGAAAAGGATCCTTAAGTCCCTTTTTTCCAGGATGTGTCCTCCTTCACCGTCCTCCTTTTTTGTATGTAGCACTGAGCCTTCTTGTAATTAATTATATGTAATAAATTATATGTAATAGTTTTAAATTTAATAAAAAAGTAATATATTGTTTAAATTAAGCACATGAAAGCAATATATATGAGTGTTTTTGCTTTTATTTTATCATGTCCTACATTTTTTGGGTGTCCTACATTTGGGAGAGCCTTGTCTCTTTTCCAGTTATGACATTTTGGGTGCAAACCTAACCAAGGCTGGCACAACTCAGTGATCTTCCAGTTCCACTTCCCTTCCAGGGAGGCAAGTGCATATCTGTGCACTGGCCAAACCCTCTGCCAGGAGTGGCACCGAAGTGTCTTATAGCACTACTGTGACATCCGTAGGCCAGCATAAGATTTATGCCAGCCTAATTGGAGTTTAGGATTGAAGCCATGGTTATCCTGAAACAGGATGCACCAATTGCTCCACAATTATGCACAGTTTTGCACAATAATGCACAGTTTGCTTCCCCAATAATGCACACTGATTGCTCAATTAATGCATTTACCTAAGCAGTCTATGATATAGTATGATATATGTAACAGTCTATGCAGTCTATGATATAGTAACTCTGATATGTTTGAAACTAATAACATAGCATGAAGTACATGATGTGCCCTGCCATATGGCCTTTTGTACATGAATTAATCCGCCAGATTGAAACGTTAAAACCTCAATTCATTCTCCAGATTCTGCTTGTCTCCCTCAGGAATGGACTGATAGGAGAAAACATTCTTTGACTTCAAAGTCACCAGAGAAACTGAAATCGAATCTGGTAAAGGAAAAGCAATTTTGAGACCCATGAGGCGTGCAAAAGCTTTTGGGCAGTTCCGGCTTCATGTGGGATTTTATGAAACGAGGAATGGCACTGAGGGGGCTGAAAAGTATTCAAAACATACAAAAAATTCACCATTTCTGGCAGTTCAGTGGAAGAAACACAAAACTATGAACACAATCTTAACCATCTCTACTCATGTAGATCTAATGCGTAATTGCAGACAGATAGGTTAAGAGATTCACCCCTAAAAATGTTTGGGAACCACTGGAATACAGAATGGTATCCCCTTGCTTCTCCATAATCTCAATAATAATTCAAGCCCCCCTCTTTCTTCCATGCCATGGGCCTAATCTATTTGTTCCACAACTTCTACCAATAATGGGTTTTTGCAAAGCATATTTTGGCATCACAAGAACCTGCCTTGGATGAATGATCAATCAGGCAATGACTGAAATGTAGAGCAGTTGTATGTGTAGCAGTTCTGGTCAGCATGGGTTTCTCCCATTTTCTGGTTTTATTTGTGCTATCTGTCAGGTTTTTTCTCTGCACCTGACACAACATACATTGTAAAATCCATAATTCAAAAGCACCTCATTGCTCTAAAACCAAAATCATTCTAAATCAAAATAGCAGTAGTAACAAGCTGTCAGGGCAAGATTTCAAAAGCACCGACAATAAAATGTTTGCACTGTCAGGCCAGGAATAAATGGCGGTGATAAAAGCAGGCAGTAGTAAAACAGTTTTGCCTGATAAAGCTTTGCCAAGCAGTTTAGTACCCAAGAGTGTTTAAGCGATCCAAAAAGAATGGTTGTGAGCACAACCTGAGCTGGCACCTTCCTCCGACAGCAGGCAGCCTGTTGGCTGCTTTGAATCAGAGGTGGGCTCCAGGACTGTTGTCCTGAGCCCACCTGGAAGCAACCAGTCTCCCTTTGGTATGGTGCACCTGCCCCCCGCCCTCAGTACAGTCTGAGATTAGCTGGTTGCAGTGGAAGTGTGGCAAGGTATGCCCTGCCAGCCAAACTGCCAGCTACCTTGACCCTTCGGGATGGTGTTGATAGGAGGCCTTTACCCATTGGCAAAAAGGCCACCTGGAGTTGGATGGCTCACCCCAAGATAAATGCGGGAGGTAGACAGCTAGGCCCATTTCCTCTTAGATATCCACACGCTCCAGGGTCAGGGGGCTCCCCCAAATCCCAGTATCTGCCCTGCTGTTTGTTAAAGATCAATAAAGTGGCCCAGTTAAAAATCCACAACCTGTCTGGTCCCTTTATTGGGGTTCGGGGTAACCCATGTTTGTATTCTGGTGAAATATTGTTAGGTCAAACGAGTTCCCAGGTTAAAGGATTTCACAAAGCAACAAAAGAGAAAAAAGTCTATGATCACAGTTCTTGGTGTTTCTACTTAGCACAGTGTTTTACCTAGCAAAGTGTCTCCCTCGGATCTCCAAGAACAACTTGCGCAATTTGGGTAGGACTGAGCTGATAGTGAACGCACCACCGTTGTGAGATGCCGTTCAGATCTGGCTGCCTTCTCATGCGACTCCAGGCAATTAGCTCTCACTCTGAATCAATGGGAAAGTTTTGCTTTTGTGTTTTCAAAAATGGTTGCACAACTAATACTGAACTGAAGAACAACGGAAAATTATGTAATTTGGTTGGAATTCATAGAAACCCCAGACTAAAATGAATGAAATGGTCTGGCAACCACGACAGACACCTCTATAAATGTCAGCATCACACTCAAGTGACTTGGAGTTCAAACCAAGACAACCACACAGTGGCCCTCAAATGAAGACAGTCAATATTACTTTATACTGCCTGACACTCTGGTTTAAAACAGGGAGATTATCACTTTGTCTCAAAGCAGAAAATCAAACCTTTCAACGGACATCATGAGGTCTCAAAGGAGTTTGCAGGCAACAACCCTGCAATTTAAGTTAACAAAAATAACCTACTAGCTCCATACCAATCTGTGTGCTGCACCACCAAGGAAGATATATTCTTAGCCGGTCATCTATTTCAATTACAATATATGCCTGCAAAGGATAAGTAAAACACAACAAGATCCAAGATTCTTCTAATTCAAAAAAGCGCTTCAAAGAATTGTGAAGGGATCCAGAGGCTTCTAAGGGCACAATCCAGAGTAACGACGGGAGCACGTAAGAGACATTACGTGCACCCATTGTTACTGCACCACCTAGTGAAAACCTATGGGAAATTCATATTGGAATCCAGAGTAACTTGTTCTTGCTCCGGAGCAAGAACTCCCCGTAGTTACTCTGGATTTAACCCTAGGGCTGATTGGATGGCTGCAAATCTTGCAATAGTGACAAAAAGGTAACCTCATCCTTCCATGCTGTTCACAGCTCCCCTTCTCCAGAAAAGAAATTATGAAACTTTTCATTAAAAACAATATTTCTTTGACTTTAAATGGGTTCAGCACTTGTTACATCACATTCAAATAGAGAAGCTGAAGACAGAGAAATAAGCACTCTTCAAGCTGTGATACTAGTTGCCAGAGTGTTTCTAAATATATTTATATAAATGATCCATCAGAAAGCCGAGAAAATCCTGAAAGTCGTTGAAGAACTATTGTTTTTACTTAAATCTAATGTGCCATCGAATCTAATGCACACCCTATACTTATAATCAAAATAAAACATTTACTCTAATCTAATTAACTGCCAAATCTTATGGGCACCCAGATTTTGGAGACTAAATTCGGATGGAAAAGGTGAGCGTTAGATGCGAGTAAATACAGTACATCTCTTGCAAGTTGAATAAGCAGCTCACTCAATATAAAATGATTGGGCTTCTGTTAACAATAACAATTAGACAACATATCACTCATGAGATGACATTTTTTCTTATTACCGGTAATTTTAATATCAAAAGTTATTGGGTCTTAGATTTGACAGCAACGATATTAGCCTCTATTGAACAAAATTGTGGATAAGATCTATACAAGCTTTTTGCTATCCCTCCTATTGTATTGTCCTGTACCAAGGTGAGTGAGTGGTTTACCATGGATGGTTCACAAAGATACACAATTTCTACACATCAGCTTATGCACACGCTCTAATGAACCCAGAGTTATGCTGTTAATGCAAAGGCAGAAATAATGCAAGCTGCCCGGTTGGATATCCGGAAAAAATTCCTGACAGTTCGGGCGGTTCAGCAGTGGAACAGATTGCCAAAGGAGGTGGTGGACTCTCCCTCACTAGGGATCTTCAAGCAGAGGCTCAACGAGCACCTGTCGGGGATGCTCTAGGGGGATTTCCTGCTGCAGGCAGGGGGTTGGACTAGATGACCTACTAGGTCCCTTCCAACTCTAGGATTCTATGATTCTATGATTCTGTGCCCATGACCAAATTGAAGGAAGGGTAGAAAACCAAAATACAAAATTGTTCACATTGTGGAGGGATTAAAGCAGTCCCATGTGCAGCAAAACTGACTTTAGTTAAGAATTTTACTGGAACGAAGCATCTTTTTGTTACACACATGCATGAACTACAATACAGGAATAGAACCCAAAGAAAACTCCAGCCAAAAACTCCAACCCAGAAGCTTCTAAAACAGAATTGACAAACTTCCTCTACAGGTGGAGGCCAACATGTACTCACTGACCACATTACCACTCTACTCCTACAATCCAGAGTAGGTACGGGAGCACATAAGAGACATTACATGCACCCATAATTATTGCACCATCTAGTGAAAACCTATGGGAAATTCAGATTGCAATCCAGAATAAATTGTTCTTACTCTGGAGCAAGGACTCCCCGTCGTTACTCTGGATTGCACCCGTTACATTAGTGATTTTCAACCTTTTCCATCCCATGGAAAAGTGACAAGGTACTAAAATTTTTAAGGTTCACCATAAGAGTTTTGACACAGGATACCACTTTGTTGGTTGTGGGTTCACATCCGCCAATGGCCCCGCTAATGAATGACCATACCCAAACTCCTGTGGCACACCTGCAGATCATCCATGGCACACCAGTGTGCCGTCACCGTGGCTGAAAATGGTTGCTCGACAGGGTGCCTTTACTCCACTTCTGTAGCTCCTCCAGCAAAAATACGTAGAATGGCTGCTCAGGGCTCTGCTAAGGTGGCCAAACTGAACACTAAGCGGACAATCAGTATTTGAAAAGCCTTCTACAACATGCTTGGAATGTCCGCACTTCAATAAGTAATCTTCATGCTGCCACTGTGAAAATCATCACCCAATCCAAATGGTTAACTATAGCCTGGAATGTCAATGAAGCCCAGGGGTAAAAATACCTTACAGCAACACACTATAGCATGTGTTGACAAAATGTGCAGTGTTTATCTCCATGACATCTGCCCCAGGCTGTAACATTTCCTGCATCCTCATTACTCATTCCAGACACATGGCACCAGGAAGGTAGACAGTGACATAACTAGTATGCTGTAGGACAAGGGATGGGCACACCAGTATAAAATCAGTTTTGTACACAAAACTACAAACTAGGAAACACCCATGCAATGGCACAAATTCACCCTCGCTACTTGGGCTTCATTCAGGCTCCAAAGGGCAGTGTATGACCCGTGCAACAGACTCCCAACTCACCCAATGGTGCAAAAGTGCTTTATGGCTGGGAGAACGTTGCTGGAAACTTGTGCTGGCCCAAGCACTTTTGCTTGTGCTCTTTTTCAGACACTGTCAGTGCAATCCTAATCCCCAGTTAGGCTGGCATAACTCCCAGCATATGTCCTGTGCCAGCCAGGTGGTGACACAAAAGAGCTGTAATGTACACCACTCCTGGATGGGTTAGGCCAGTGCACAGACATGTGTTTGCCTCCTCACATCACCAAAGGAATGAAAAGACAGGTACTGGCCTAAACTGGTTAGGATTGTGCCCTATATGTTTTTTTAATCCATTTGACAGCTAAATCCAGCATGCATTTCCATGAACATCAATGATTTTTTTAACTCACTCTGGAGTTTAAAAAAATGAAATAATAAACAGACTTCTATTTCACTTGCTTGCTTGCAATACTTTCATTTTTCCCTATCTAAGGAAGGCACCTCTTTACAATTCAATATGTGCACCTAGAATGCTTGCCATATCACAAATCTCTTTGTTGCAAAGAAAAGGTGTTTTTTTTTAAACTTACTCTCACAAATCCGCCTCCTCAACTTCCCACGGATCTTATCAATAGCATTGTAATCAGAAACGTGGAACACATGAGCAGACTTGGGTTCAGAAGCCATCTCATCCAGCTCCTCTTTAAGGGCTTCACCAACACCCACTGCAAAGATCCTTATGCCTGCTGTATGCGCAGCAGTAGCTGGATCCAAGACGTGATCCTGGCTCCTGCCATCTGTCAGAAGGATAGCCACTTTTTTGATGGCCCGATCACTTGGCCTCCCTCCAGCCGCTGCCGAAAAGCTGTAGGTGGTGATGTACCTTAGAGCATCACCGGTGTTTGTATTGCCCCCATGAAATTTGATGTTCCTGGCAGCTGCTTTGATTTCCTCCTGAGTTCGAAATCTTCCAAGGTCAAACTCGGTGGTAGGTTTATCACTGTACCGGACAACCCCAACACGGGTTTTGTCTGGTCCGATCTCAAATGTGTCCACCAGATTAGCTACCCACTGGTGGACCTTCGCAAAGTCTTCTTTGCCCACGCTGGAGGAAGTGTCCAAGATGAAGACCAGGTCATAGTGAACGTTCTTGCAACCTGTAAGAGAAAAATGAGAAACTGAAGAGACCTGGTAGTAGAAAGAGGACACCAACACAACCAGCTCCAGCAGCATTTCTGGTCGGCATAGCAAATTCTATAGGGAGGATCTCTCTTCGTCCATCTCTCTGATGCATATAACATGCGTCATTTAAGAATCACATCGCTCTTTGACTTTTCCATAGGTCATAATGAAATCTAAAGGAGATTTGAACACAGCTTCTGCCTTCTTACGCAGACCTTTCTCTCTCTGAGTTGCGGCTGCTACAATTTGTTCTACCCTTTCGCCTACTCCATCTGCATGTCTGTGTGGCAACTACTATTTTTTTGAAGTCTCAACAGGCAGTTCTCTGTTCTTCTCCCTCCATTCTCCTTTAACACAACGTGCTGAAAAACCTACAGCAGATCAAGGGTTGCCTGCCTTCAATTTGCTTGCACTGACTCTAATCTTGAGCACTTTGCATTCCATGTTTTCATTCAAAAGCACATTATCTATTATTTATAGTTAGCCCAAAGAAATCTTTTCCTTTTCAATGGCAAGATGTTTTACAAGTTTTTTTTTTTGGGGGGGGGGGTGGAATTCAAATCCAGTGTTTCATCAAGGATATATGGGTTTCTTGACAACTACAGATAATGGAAATATTCTCAGCATATGAAATCTGGCTGCAGTCCAGGACTGAGAACTCAGTCCTAACCCCCCCGTTAGGCCAGCACAAGTCTCAGCACAAGTCCTGCATTGGCATGGGGAAGTTAAATGTTTCTGCACCATTCCTGGGAAAGTAAGGCCAGTGCACATACATGTGCTGGCCTCCTCATGCCACCACCGGAATGGGGAGACGGGCAAATTGTGCTGGTCTAAATTAGTTAGGATTGCATCATGAATAACCCCCAAATCCAGAGTAACAATGGGAGCACGTAATTGATTTTACTTGCACCCATACTTACTGCACCACCTAGTGAAAACCTATGAGAAATTCATATTGGAATCCAGAGTAAGTTGGTCTTACACCAGAGCAAGGGCTCCCCATAGTTACTTTGGATTTTGCCCTAAGGCAAGGAACAAGCCCCAAGGTTAACAGGGAGGGTCACTCTTACCACTTTCAGGCCACATGTAATTATTGCTTATAAGTGTCCAGTGTAGAAGGTCCCAACGTGGATCTCTGGGAACCTATTGGAGCTTCAGGGATATTTTTGGACAGGAAAATGGTGCAAAGGTATTAAAGCACTTCCTTCTGCATTGCCATTGTGATTTGGATCTGGCCACTGCTTTTGAAAATAAAAATCAGTTCCCATGTGAATGACATATTGAGATGCTGCCTAGTTGGCCCTTGCTTTTGCCTTAAGTTGAAGACCTCAACTTACCTGCTCTCTCTGCCTGAACGTGTTCTCCGTACCAGAGAAGAAGTAGTAGCAGCAAGATGTCAGGTATCCTGTATCCTGCTCCAAAGGACATGTTCCCTCCTTCTCCTACACAGTGCGCTCTTTTCCCCCCAGAATGGGAGTTATTCTACAAATTCATGTCTAGGAGGAAAAAAATGAAGAGTGACAAAATTAATACTGGCTCAAGGAATTACCCAGAAGAAAAAGATGTAGGGAGATAATAAGAGGTTGTTTCAACTTTCCTTTGAATGCTGCACACTCTGTGTGTGGGACACACACAAATGCAATTTTTTTTAGATACTACAGGCAAAGCAGAGCAGGGTAACAGCACCACCAGAAAGAGCAGCTTCATTGGTCTTTGTTGCAGGCTCATCCCTTGTCCCCCCAAGGGGGAAGACTGACTGCCACATCATTTAGACTTAAATTAGTCCATCTTAGGTGGTATGGTCAGGGCAGCAGACTGGAAACTCTCCCCGAGGTTAGCCTCTCATGCATCTATTTTAGCGCTACACATCGTTGCAAACTGAATGGATGGATTATCATGTGAAAATATTCAGTGTGGCTATCTGTTGCCATAAGCACTCGACCCCCAGGATGCCATCCTTAGGCAAAGACTAGTGTGCTCTACCAAAACAAACACTGCTTTAGTTGCGACATGTTGCGCCAAATGCAGATTGATGTGGGAAAGTGGAACAGACAAGGAGAAGGAAGGGTTAATTCTCAAGACTTCTCCTGCCACAGTGACACCTTTACCACCAATTGCTTCACTATGATAGACTCCAAACCATGAAACATCCATTCTGAATCATGCAGGATCAATAGCTTGTGGCTTCTGCAAGAGAAAGGAGAAGAACCCTCTGCATGACATACAGAAAATATGTTATTTCTTTTTATCCTGTTTTTCCTCCAAGGATAATGAAAAACCTTGGTATACAAGGTTCCTTTCTTCCACCCTTTCCTCACAACAGCCTTGTAAAGTAGGGCAGGCCGATACCTAATGACTGGCCAACTTTATCCAATGAGTTCTGTAAGAAATCTGAACACATGGGACTGTCCTGGATCATGGAATGTCCTCAGTCTCCTTAATCCGAGTTTGACAAGTGAGTTGCAACCTTGTACCAGAGTAAAGAATAGAGTTTGGGGTCATCATATTGGCACACATTCACAGACCCTTCACATACACACTACTGAACAGGTAAACAGTAAAGGTATAGGTATCCCCTGCTGGTTGCCCTACTATCCATCTCGGTCTCATGGCAGACAGCAAACTGATTGATGTTGCTCAGTAACTCCACAGCAGATGTCCTACCAAGATTATGACACCAATAAGCCTATAAGATCATCTACCTGGCTTTTACACTAAAGAGTAAACCAGAATTCAGGAGTACCGTCCCAGGTGTTTAATAATTTGAAAAACCTCAATCCTAAACAAGGTTTAGAACAGGGCTATTCTAGTTTTACTAGAGAAACCATTAGGAAATCTGCCATTCACATCAGGTATTGCATCTTCCCTGCTGCTGGAAATCAATGTGCAGCTCTCTGAGTGCCACAAAGGAGGGAAAATGGGATGTAAAAGGGAATAAACTGGCTTCTGCCTCTCTTTCTGCAATTTGTATCCTCTCCTGCCATTGGAAATCAGCCTATGGCATTTGTGAATTGAGAGCCAAACTAGTATCAATGTTAAAAAAACAACTACAATATGTACATCAAAGAAGTAGCAGCTAACCCAACTCTAGAAGACGTTACAGGAGAAAACCGTAGAGGACAACCTACAGAGCTGCTTTATACTAGACATTCCCACTCCAAGTAGATCAGCATTAGGTAAATTAGGGTCAGGATCGATTCAAGTTTCCAGGCAAAAGTTCACCCTGGAGATTATTTTGGAGACTGAATGGTGGACTCTTGGCAGGGCAGGGACAGCGTGACCTGAAACACCACGTGATGCTGTGGCCACCAGAGGCTCTGTGGCCTCCACACTTCAGAACACACACAGGGTGGCATAGCTAATGATCATGTAGCCCGGTGCAAACCTCAAAGAGCTCCATGTAGTATCAGAATTACATCTCATTGGCTCCCAGAGTATCAGTATCTTGGGAAAGTTTGAATTAAGAAAATCCACTTTTTGTTCCATTGGCTTTTGTTTTCATTTTCTGTTTAAGTGGCCATAACTTTTGATAGAATACAGATAATGCAATTTTTTCAGTGCATTCTGCATTAAATGACCTTTCCAATGACATATAAGATGATGGAGTTATCATTCAAACTTACCCAAATTTTAAATTGATTTTCACCGTTTTAGCCACTAATGTCCAGCTCAGTTTCTCGACCCCCTAAAGCTTGTGGCCTGGAACAACTGCACTTCCTGCGGCCCCTGAACTATGCCATTGCACACACGCACACAGACACTCACACAACTCACACAACAGAACAGTGGTTCTCAATCTTCCTAACACCATGACCCCTTATAAGTTCCTCGTGTTGTGGTGACCTCCAACCATAAAATTATTTTCATTGCTACTTTATAACTGTAATTTTGCTACTGTTATGAATTGTAATGTAAATATCCGATATGCAGGATGTATTTTCATGGTTACAAATGAAATGTGTGTTCTAAGCGCACATTGAACACAATGGGATATATTTCAGAGTAGGCATGCATAGGATTGGGCCCTGAGGCTGAAGTCCTATCCACATTTACATGGGAGTAAAGGCCCCCCTGACTATAATGAGATTTATTTCAGAGTAGGCATGCATAGGATTGGGCCCTGAGGCTGAAGTCCTATCCACATTTACATGAGAGTAAAGGCCCCCCTGACTATAATGGGATTTCTTTCAGAGTAGGCATGCATAGGATTGGGCCCTGAGGCTGTCAGTCAGCCCCAGTGCGCGCGCAGCTACAGCTGGAGGTCTGGCAAGCCTAACTTGGCCCCCTGCAGCAGCGGTCTTTTGGCGACCCCCAGGAACGCTCTAGGCAACCCCCACAGAGGTCCCGAGCCCCACTTTGAGAAACGCTGCTCTATGATAACCAGTTCAAAGCTCGTTAAATTAAAAAAAGAAAAAGGGAAATTAAACTCAACTGGACCGAACAAGAACAACTGGATTTCATGAAAGTGCACAAGGAAAGCAGCATGGACAGGAACAATTTATTCCTCATTTAAATGAGCAGATCTACGTTAGTTTTTTTTTACTGTTTTATTTTTTTCTTTGTTTAAATTTTTGTTAGCTGCCTTGAGTGTCCTTCTAGAAAGAAAGGCAGAATATAAACAAACAAACAAATAAACAAATAAATGTGGTAGTTTGAAGGAAGGCAGTAACAGTGATAAAGAAATCCTAAAAGTCTGACATGCTATCTTGTAATTTGCTTCTGATGCAACCCATCCCAGCTGGTTACATGGATAGGCCAACATTATATGGAAAACACATGCTCTACCTGAAAGTTAACATATATAGTGGTGCCTCTCATAACAAGCGCCTCCCATAAAGTATGTTCCACATAACAAGTCTAAATTTCCAAGGAATCTTGCTTCAAATAATAAATCTGCTTCATGTGACAAGCCCCTCTGGAGCCTAATGGGCATGCACGCTATGCAGCCCTGATGCTCCATGCAGAGGCTGTTTAAAAGGGCTGCTGGCCAGTGCTGCTGCCTCCCAACTAACTGCCCCCAAGTGCCCCTACCGGCCACCTTGAACCTCCAGCACCAGCCCAGTTAAGCCTCCCAGGAAAGTGTCTTTGGTTGCAACCTCCTAACCATGTCTACCCAGAAGTAAGCCCCATTGTGTTCAATGGGGCTTACTCCCAGGAAAGTGTCTTTAGGACTGCAGCCTAAGTAGACTTCAGTTACAGGGTTTTGTCATCATTTTTACATACTGTTAATATTTTAATATGAATATTTTTGGGATTGTGGAACCAAATCTCTGAGTTTCCATTTTTTCCTATGGGAAAATCCGCTTCACATAAAGAGCGCTTCACAGAACAACCATGCTTCTGGAACAAATTAAACTTGTGATGTGAAACACCACTGTAGCATCCTACCCTTGTTTTATGATACAAACTCACTGAAATATACCTGTGCATTGTTTCTACTCCTGGACACGGAATTAGAATGGTTAGTATTGTTGTCAGAGTTGACTATAAAATAAATTTCTTTTTTGTTGATTATAAAGTGCAAATTGCTCAGAGTTTTGGAAAAGACAGTACATTGGTTTAATATCAAGAAATTATTAACTTTCTTGCTCCTCAACTTAATTACAAATTATTCTCCCACTCCCCAAATCCTACCCTTAGCATGTCATGTTAGAATGTTGGGAATGTAAAGGAATCTGCTAGAGGTCAGGGAACTTTTTTACCTTTTACCCCAAAGTATATTTAGATCTGCCGATGTTACCCCCTTGATTTGAAAGGAAGGAAATCAAATATTATTAATATAGTGTACTGTGTCAGTTCCTTGTGCACTGCAGTACTGTAACACAGACAGCCGGACATGCATATAGAATCTATATAATTTACCCCTGTTCCCTGTCTACTGTGCTAGAGGGATGTATTTACCATTGAGTAAAGAAGACAACCAAAAATAGGCAAACAAAAACAGACACAGCGTCAGTTTCCGTCTTCTTCTCTAGCATGTTGGACCTTATGATGAATCCATTCAAATTCTTTTGGGTAGTAAAACCCTGCTATGAAGTGTCACTGATGCCACTCCTGTGGGTATACGCAAGAGGGCCTGAGAAGGCTTGTCAATGGTCCATTTACCACCAGAAAAATATCTGCCAAAGCAGATGTTTCTGCCACTCTCCCTATACTGTATTTCCTGGGCATGGCTTTCTTCCCATCATTTGTTGCCATATTTTCCAGGCCACTACGCCATCCTGTACAGTGTAATAAGTTGCCCTGATGGGCACTGTCTTAATATAGTGAACTGCTTTCTAATATGGCCTTGCTGAGATCTTTCTGCATCTCATAACATCACAGAGACCTTGCACAGGGAAGGCACTATACAGGAATTAGTTCATTCATCCCAATGGTTGCTTAATAGTTCCCTACCTTACTTTGAGGAAGAGAAAAATAGTTGGAGAAACTTAGTAGATGCATGATACCAGGATATTTTTTGCTTGCCAAAAAATGTAACAGTCGTTTGGATCCTGAACTATGCTTAGATCAGAATTCACACACATGGATCTCTTGCATAGATATAGTGACGTTAGAAGATGCTATTAATGGTCCCCAGACCATTAGTAGAAATTCCAGACCAAAGACCAGCTGAGATGCTAGAAATATATTTTTGCCTCCTCTGGACAGACACATGGAGTCGCAGGATAAACATGGAATGCCCTGGAGCATAATCAGCCTAGCTCTTTTGTCCAGGAGAATTAACTCCCCAATTCCCCCTTTTTAATCCTGTCTGTGGGTGAAATCCATACTAACTATGGGGAGTCCTTGCTCTGGAGTAAGAACAAGTTACTCTGGATTGCAATCGTAATGTCTCTTACATGCTCCTGTAGTTACTCTGGATTGTGCCCTAACTTTTTTATGGTTCTCCATCAAATTTATAAATACCTCAACATCTACTGCACCTACATGTTCTTTGCAGATGTCCAGAATGGTCCCCAGACTAATAAAAACCTTAAACATTCTCATGTCTGAAAACAGATAGTAAAAATTATACTCCATACTACATGTGTAAATGTCTCATAGTAAAAGCAGCTTTGCATTACTGACCACCATGTATGACTCCAAGCTCTGTTTCCATTTTCTCACCTTGGAAATAAGAATTTCTAGCCTAACAAGATCTACTCATTATTGGTTTTACATAGACCAAGCATCGTGTTTCTCATGTTTTCATACATGTGCTCATGTCACAAAAAGAAAATTGTGTGCTGTTTTATATAGTTGTGGTCAGTGATGGGCTTCAAAGAAATTAAGAACCGGTTCTCTGTCCATCTGGCAGCCACTTTTAAATGGCTATTTTTAAACTTTATATGTACTATCTCCTGTTAAGAACCGGTTCTATAGAGTAGGTGCGAACCTGCTGCTGCCCACCACTGGTTGTGGTGTGGTTAAAAGGCAACGATTTCCACACAGGAACAGATTGCTTTATTCTTTTTATAACCACAAAGAAGTTATTCCACAGATCCATGGATGAAATCTAACCTTGTCTTTTTTAGCACTATACAGGATTGTGTCCATAAAAGTGTCCATGTGTCATGCCTTTTTATAGGCAGAGGACAGAAGGGGCAAAGGCGTTAATCCAGCCAGGAAAAATGTTGCCTGTGTCTCATATAATGGGCTAAACATGAACCAATGCTGGCTTCTTGATGGGCCTCATATGTAGAATATATTTGTGCAGAACTGAGAGCTGGGGCACACTTACCCTACAATCCAGAGTAACTACGTGAGCACGTAAGAGACTTTACGTGTACCCGTAGTTACTGCACCACCTAGTGAAAACCTATGGGAAATTCATTTTGCAATCCAGAGCCAATTGTTCTTACACCGGAGCAAGGACTCCCCATAGTTACTCAGGATTGCGCCCATAATGTGTGTTAAATATGTGGATATGGGCACAATCCAGAGCAAGTTCAGCCTGTTCAAGAGCAACAGTCCCTTCCTAGCAGTGGCATAGCTAATGATCATGTAGCCTGGTGCAAAGATCAAAATGTTGCCCCAGAAGTTATGTCTCAACCGGAAGTGATGTCATTCCTGGGTATTTTTAAAAAGAGAATTTTAAAAATAAAATAATTTTTAAAGATTTAAAAAAAAATAAAAAGAAATTTTTAAAACGAAAAGAGGTAAGTAGTACCAGAATTACATCTCACTGGCTCTCAGAGCAATCAGTATAATTGGAAAATTGAGTTACGTAAATTCACTTTTTGTTCCATATGCTTTTGTGTTTTCATTTTATAGTTAATTAGTCATACCTTTTGAGAGAAGATAGATATTTCAGTGCTGTTTATTTCATTGCATTCTGCATTAAATTACCTTTCCAATGATACATGATGGTATAATCATTCATACATAACCCGTATTTTGTAATTTTAACCACTAGCATCAAACTCAAGCTTGTAGCTACCCTAAATCTTGTAGCCCAGTGCAACTGCACCCCCTGCACTTCCCTTAGCTCCACCACTGCTTCCTAATGTCCACTCAAGTAGCTAACAAAGAGATTGTGAGTAGGACTCCTGCTAACTGAGCAAGAGGCACTCTTTCAAGTGGGTGCTCCTCTTTTATTCAGCAGGGGGAGAGTAACTGGCCCTACACACCCCAGCAATGTCTGTTCTAGTGGCTTCTGCTGGTGTTCTTTTTGGCATTTCAGATTGTGAGCCCTTTTGGGACAGGGACCCATTAGCTTTTAATTAGCTATTATTATTTTTCCATTTTCTTTGTAAACCGCTTTGTGAACTTGTTAGTTGAAAAGCGGTATATAAATACTGTAGATAGATAGATAGATAGATAGATAGATAGATAGATAGATAGATAGATAGATAGATAGATAGATTGATTGATTGATTGATTGATTGATTGATTGATTGATTGATTGATTGATTGATTGATTGATTTTAGTGGGGAAATGGTGTGACATAGAAAAAGTTAATCTCCTCCTTACTACTTCTCATATTCTCAGTCCAGTTACACCCAAATCCACCCGTTGCCTTTTGTTTAATAAGAGGTACCTTATTTACTCGCATCCATCGAATCTAATGCACATCGCTGTTTTAAAAGGCTTGAGATAAAAAATGTTTTAAAAGGCTCGAGATAAAAAATGTTCACTGGCGATTGTAACGAGCAGCTGCAACGCAAGTGCAAAATAGAATTTTACTGCATACAAGGAGTTATATGACAATAATAATATGACAACGTTATGATTTTTACCAAATTTCACTACTTTAAAAAAACAATTAGTTTATATTACATAAACACTCTATTTACTAAAATGTAAAGCACACCCCAATTTTGGAGACTAAGGGTGCAATCCAGAGTAACTACGTTGAGTCCTTGCTCCGGTGTAAGAACAATTTGCTCTGGATTGCAATAAGAATTTTCCATAGGTTTTCACTAGATGGTGCAGTAACGACGGGTACATGTAATGTCTCTTATGTGCTCCCGTAGTTACTCTGGATTGTAGGGCAAATCTGGCTGAAAAATGTGTGCATTAGATTTGAGTAAATATGGTATTGTCACATTCCTGCCTGTAGCATCTGCAGAGTCCTTTTTTCACCATGTATAATGATGTATTATGGTCTGATTCTATGATTCACCATGTATTATGATGTGCACCCAGTCAAAGAGAGAGCAGCTGCATTTAATTCAAAATGTGTATCTCATCTGCTAGCCCTTTCAGAAGCATCTCACAAGTCACATATCCAGAGCCATCAAGACACAATCAGCAACAATTGTCCAACGGTCTGTCTAAAGAGAAAGGTCTCAATTAGATTATGATTTCATAATTAAATTTCCACTGTTAAAGGCCATGCCAATACACTCATGATTGTCACACACACACCCAAATCCAGAGTACCTATGGGAGCACATAAGAGACTATGGGTGCAATCCAGAGCAACTACGGGGAGTCCTTGCTTCGGTGTAAGAACAATTTGCTCTGGAATGCAATATGAATTTTCCATAGGTTTTCACTAGGTGATGCAGTAACTACTGGTGCACATAATGTCTCTTGAGTGCTCCCATTGTTACTCTGGATTGCAGGGTTTATGTGTATCTGTAGTTACTGCACCACCTAGTGAAAACCTATGGGAAATTCATATTGGTATCCAGAGTAAGTTTTTCTTACACCACAGCAAGGACTCCCTGTAGTTACTCAGGATTTTGCCCATATCCCCATCCTTCATTAACACAGTGTCAGAGGGCTCCTACTCTCCTGGCTAAATATATGTGTTTAAGGAACCTCGTTTTTTCCTCCTATTCAGACAACAATTTGGTGGCAGCAACTCGCAGCGATTGGATGGGTTGGAACAATTTTCTCCATGACGCTACAAACATCAGGTTACAGCATAGTCACCAAATGTGGACTAAAGCTGATACTGAAGCAATATGAAGAGTCCTACTCAAACCAAACTCATCTGCAGAAATTATTTACTCAATTCCAACCCCACTGTATCCCCCCCCCAAAAAATATATCCAAGGTAGCTAGGACATAGGATGCAATTTGCAAGGCAAGCAGAAATAAATTCCACATGAGGATGCAGCTCGCCACTGTGACAGTAACATGTTGGTCATTCTGTGCGCCCCGGATTCCCGAAACAAAAAGCGCAATAAGCTGGGAAGAGAGAGAAAGGAATTCAAGGGATGGTCATTTCTGGAAGAAGCAAGACAATCAAAGGTTTGGAAAATCCTTCCTTGTTTCTCATGAATTCCTCTGGTTATCCCCAGTGATGGGATTCAAAGAAATTAACAACCGGTTCCATGCCAATCTGGCAGCTACTTTTAAATGGCTATTTTTAAAATTTTATATGTCCTATCTCTTGTTAACAACCGGTTCTACAGAGTAGGTGCGAACCTGCTGGAGCCCACCACGGGTTATCCCTGATTAAAAGGAGACTTGGGTTTCTTAACGGAATTGGTACGGAAATGTCATTACGGTAAAGAATGGAAATAGAGTGGGGTTCCTTTGCTAACAGCCCACACTAAGGCTGAAATCTTAAGCATACTTTCCTGGGAGTAAGACAACACAATGGAGCTTAGCTCTGAGTACATATGGATAGGAGTGTGCACTCAGTTCCATACTTCATGGAAGAGTCGTTCACGTTGGCAGCAATGAGGAGGTCTGACCGCAAGAGCATTGGATCCAAAGGAAGGATCAAAGTAACTCATTCTCTTGTCCATGCCTTCTCCCAGGCTTGTGTTTCTGGCAGGTGCTGATGCAAAGACCAGTCAATAGTCCTGACATTCATTGGAAGGAATTCAGACCAGCCTGCTACAGGGTTTTGTTTTTTCCCCCCCGCTCAACAGCTCTCCCCTCCATTATTTTAATTCTCTACATAGAGCTCTGAAGAAAGAAACATCACTTTTGTGGGTCCTAAAATATCTCAGCAACATAGTTCAACCATTCACAGTACTGGTACAGTACAGTCTTTGGGCACTGCACCCAGTGTGCCAATTACCACCGGAATCACCTGCACTGGCTTAGACCAGATAGGCTGTAATTTGATTCTTGGTAGTGGGAGATCTTTTCCATTATTATTATTATTATTATTATTATTATTATTATTATTATTATTATTATTATTATTATTATTATTATTATTATTTCTTTTTCATGTGACAGCTACCAGTTCTATTGCTGGATTTGCTGTCAATCACCAGTCCGGCCCCACTCACAGATCTAGGACATACTTTGAATTTTTTTTATTTATCTATTTTATTTATTTATCTATTATTTATTTCTCTATCTAAAAATAAGCAAAAATAATGGCTTAAAATACAATAAAAAAGAGAATACATATAATCATTCCAATCATGTAGCATGAGTGAAGCTGACATTTCTACCTAGGACAATAGTAATGTACAGCACAATCCAGAGCAACTAATCTGTCCACATAAGAGCCCTTGGGTTGCCCTATCTATCACTAGGGTGGAGCAACTGCAAGATGCTCCAGCCCAGTTACTCTGGAAGAGGCTTAGGGCAGAGCAAGGCAAGATAGGGTGCCCTAAGAGAGGTGGACCTGCTCTGCCCTAACTGGGGCAGCCTAAGCAGCTCAGGAGTGGCATGTTGAGGGCATGTTTAGCATTGCCTAGGGCAGAGCAGTTACTCTGTATCCAAAGCTTGTTTCAAGGCAGAAATGCCCTCTTCCAGTTCCTCAGAGATATACCACCTCAGGAGCAGGTATAGTATTGAGTAGACCCATTGGAGTCCATGATAAGGCCCGAGTAAGAATGGCAGTGTTGACCAAAAATCTGAGTTCTTGGGCAGCCTAGCTGCAACCCCTTCCTCTCAACCTCAGGATATGAAACAACTATGGCTGCCCACAAACCTCAGGATACAGCAGGCCACTCCAAGAAGCCCCTTGTATTTACTGTAGAATGTACTGGCATCTCATCAGGGACTCCTTATAAGGCAGGCACCCAGTGGCGTCACCAGACTGGTGCAGCTGGTGTGGGCCGCATTGGGTGATGCACTCCATATGAGGTGATGCGCTGGAGAAGTTTGACTGTCCTTTGGCAGGCGGAGCAGCAGCCAGAAGCTGCCACTTGTCCGCGGAGCTGGCCCGAACAGCCATCTGAGATGCACTGCGCAGAAACACACTGAGCATGCCGAACAGCTTCAGAGGAGACTTCCTTAGAGCGGAGGAAGTCCGCACCTCTGCACAGCCATTCGGCCTCACTCAGGAGGCGAAGCGGCAGCCGAATGGCTTCAGAAAGAGTACTGCACAGGCACCAACTCTTGATGCCTGCACAGTCTCCTCTGAAGTCGAAAGTCTTCAGAAAAGTACTGCGCAAGTGTCAGAGATGGTGCCTGTGCAGTACTCTTTTTGAAGCCAGTTGGCTTCAGAAACAACTGCACAGATGCCAACTTTGGTGACTGCGCAGTCCAGGTAGGGGGGTGCGCGCATCCCAGGGGTGATGCACAGACTTCCGCAGCGGGTGATGCGCAGAGTCTTGTCACCACTGTAGGCACCACGGCTGTTCCTTCTTCAGTGTGATCTGAGGGGTGTCTCCTCAGGAGCAAGTTCTCCCCATGTGTCAATTACTTAGCATGCTATGGAGCAGTTAGGGCAGCCCAGGCTTCCTGACTCTCTGGATGCAGCATAACTTTCTGCTCTGGATACAGAATAGTTAGGAGAGAGCAGTCAGGGCAGAGCAGACTGAACTTGCTCTGGATTGTGCCCGTATTTAAGTATAATGGGTGTTGAACCATACAGCTCTTCTGCGGCACTTCTGGGAGAATTAGGCCAGTGCACAGACATGCACCGTCCTCCCCACACCACCATACGAATGGGGCAATGGTGAGTTGTGACGGCCGAAATTGCTTAGGATTGTGTCTACAAGTTGTTGATAATTACACATTCTCCCAAATTCCTTCAAAGGATGACAAGGTTATAGGACTGGCTCTAACCATTGATTAGAAATTTGGAAATTAATCATTTGGATCCTTCCCTTGGAAAATTACCTTCCTTCTTTTGTGAAAAAAATGTTAACTTTCCAACAATGCAGAAATACGTACATTATGTGAGCAAAAAGGGAATGGTTTGTCTATCTCACCAATTGCTAGGAAAGTTGGAATACCATTTTTCTTTCCCCAATTGTTGGCTTTCCCAGTCACAGCAGTGAGGGTTCTTAAGCTGAGGACAAGCTGTTCACATATAAACAAATACAAATGCACATATAAACAAATGTTCAAAGTGTGCATAATGGTATAATGGTATGGTTCAAAGTGTGTGTGCGTGTTTCAAATAAGCAAGTTAGCATCCCTATTGATCAACAGAGCCACTTATCCTCCCAATGTTTTCCTTGGATAACAGGATTTCCTTAAAGATTATTTAAAAGAATCATTTCCCACTAATTAGGGACCACTGTGAAGGCCTCTCTCTGTCTCTGTCTCTGTCTCTGTCTCTGTCTCTCTCTGTCTCTGTCTCTGTCTCTCTCTCTCTCTGTCTCTCTCTCTCTCTCTCTCTCTCTCTCTCTCTCTCTCTCTCTCTCTCTTTTGCATTTGATGTCCCCATTCAGCCAACTGAGTTTAATTCCACCCTGGAGTGTGCTCTGGAGGCGTTGTTGGGACAACTCCCAAACTCTACCCAAAAATGGGGTGGGGGAGGGAGGTGGCAAACCACATTTGAAACCAAAACTTTCAGCCAATTCTTGTGCTTTTAAGAGGAATACCTTCGTTGGTCAATGCCTGCCAAACTTATATTGCCTTTCGCACGTTTATTTAAGATAGACCTATTCGTACAAGACTACAGTGACAGGTAAGGCTGCAATACTATAGACACTTTCCTAGGAGTAAGACCAATGAACACAATGGGGGTTATTTTTGTGTAGACATGGTTAGGATTGTGCTCTTAGTGGTTGAAGACACTATGCTTGTCGATCTGAAGAGTGGCAAGTCAGTGGTTCGAGACCTGAGTAGTGCAAGACGGAGTGAGCTCCCATCACTTGCCCAGCTCCTCCCAATCTAGCATTTCAAAAGCATGTAAGTGCAAGTAGATAAATAGGTACCACTTTAGTAGGAATGTAACAGTGTTCCGTGTGCCTTTGGTCATGCTGGCTACATGACCACAAAGGTGTCTTAAAACAATGATGGCTCTTTGGCGTTGTAATGGGGATGAGCACTGTTCCCTATAGTCAGTCAGAAGTAGCAGGGCAACCTGGAATGGATACCTTAACCTTTTTCATATATTTACTATACTAATCATGTGAACTACCCCATAAATAATGGGGCTATGTATGAAGTGCCTTTGGAAACAAAAGGGGTTCTTATGATCCACCAACTCAGGGTGAACATATGACCACACCTTAGTGTCTACTTGGGGTCACCCCTTTATCTAACTCAATGAGCTAATAGCCCTTTGGAGAAAATATTAGGCACATCCTAACCAATTCAGGCCAGCACAACTCCCCATTTTTATAGTGGCATGGAGAGGCCAATGCACGTTTTTGCACTGCCTAACCCCCAAGGAGTGGCACAGCAGTGCCTTGGGGCACTTTTGCAACAGTCCCAGGGCAGTATGGGACTTGTGCCATCCTAACTAGGGTTAGGATTGCACTATTAATCTCTCAGGTGTCATCCATAACTTAAGGCATCATCCATAATTTAAGTCACAGAGTGGCGCAAGATTCTGAAAGTCAATTTGTGCATTTCGTATGTCACACCCTTCCTCCAAAAAAGATGCTCAGGGTAGCATATATGGCTCTCTTCCAGTCATACATTATCCGTCATGTGAGTTACATTAGAGTCACACACACACACACACACACACACACACAGAGAGAGAGAGAGAGAGAGAGATTGGCTACTGTATCCAGAAAGCTTCATATCTGAGTGGGGTCTCTGCAATGCTAGCTCAACATGCCACAACTGAATCCTGCAAGCTCTCATTGTGGCACTGAATATGTATTTTCCTGCAGTGATGAAGGAGGCTTGCTTGCCAGATTTAACCATGATGTTCAGTATAATGGTACTGGATGCAGGAAATTTTCAGCAAGAGTGGTATGTGTATGTGTAATTAAATGTAAACTCCACCCTCCTTAAAAATATCTTATATACAAGCATGCATTCCTTAGTATCAAACACATGGCATTGCATGGCATCTCCAAAAAGAATAGCGATCTTGCGTTTGCAGCTCTCAGACACAGCTGCCTGCCTTTATTCCAACATCTAATTCACCCAATTTGTGGTGCATCAGTGCAAACCCACCAGCCATGTGTTGTGGTTAGACAACACCCACTTTTTATCACCACGTTCCAGGCGGACAGCAAAACAGGAAGTTTTTCACACCAAATGTGGGCACCATCGTGGCTGGTGAACTCCGCTTGGTGAGTCGCAATCTTGCATACTAATCTGCCACCAACAGAGGATTCCCAATTTTTTTTCCAACATAAATGTGTCCATTCAATCCAAAGCACAGTCATTTTCAACCAGTGCTCCATGGCACACTGGTGTGCCACAAATGGTATCAGGGGTGCCATGGACATCTGAGGGAAGGAACATTTATTGATAGGACCAATGGGGGTGTGAACCCTCCATCAGCATCATACCATCAAATACAGAGTAACTACGGGAGCATGTAAGAGACATTACATGCACCCATAGTTACTGCATCACCCAGTGAAAACCTATAAGAAATTCATATTGCTATCCAGAGTAAATTGTTCTTACACCGGAGCGAGGACTCCCCGTAGTTACTCCAGATTTTGCCCATGAGCCTTGTAAATAGTCCAAAAATTTATGATATGCACTGACAATTTTAGCACCTTGACAGTGTCCCATGAGAGGGAAAAAAATGAAAATCACTGCTGTAGTGGAAACCATACAAATTTTCAATTAATTAATGTACTGCATGCAAAGGGATCAGAAGAGTGGTGGGTACAGAGGGTATGTGACGTTGCTAAAGCAAAACAAGAGGTAACTGCCTTTTGATCCTGAACATTGCCACCCGATATTTCACATCACACAGAAATAATTCAGTGCACATAATTCTATTTTGGTATGGTGTTCTTTTATCCAAGGTCTGTTCTTAAGTGATCTGAGAACTACTATTATGTGGTCTGTAGTGCAGTTTTAAGTCTGCCCAAAGTTGGGAGGGGAAGGCAGGAAGTTCAAAACTCTGTTATTACCTTCTGCTGTTATACACTTGCTCTACAGCTTCAGGTGACAGCCACTTTCCGAAATAGATTTCGAGGCTAAAAGGACATATTTTGGCCCGACCACATGTGCAAAGAGATGTACACCGAGCAGTGGGACAAAGCCTTGTAGACTCCTCCAGCAAATAGCCTCTAGGAAAGACATTGTGTTGGGGTGAATTGAAGAGGGACTCTTGTCCTGCTAAATAAAAGGAGCAGCAATGCAGATTGTAAAAACCTCAAAATTACAGTACTGGGGAAAGTGCAATTAAACACTGAAGCAGAACAAGGAATGATTAAATTAAGCACCAAGCAAGTTATAAGTTCTTCATTAACTAGGTTTAAATGCGTGATCTATTCCCTCCCTCATTTGCAAAAAAAGTAGTTTAAATGTCAATCAAGTCAGACAAAGTAATACAAAGGACTTCACTGATTGCCAGGTAATCATATGTTCTCTTTTTCCAAGACATGTCCTCTTTTTTAGGCTTGTGTCCTGGAAAAAATCTTTCTTGTCCTTCATTTCCTTGTGAGAAACCAGCATGTAGCCTTCTTGTAATTAATAAATTATGGGCAAAATCCATAGCAGTTACGTCACTCTCTAGTGTTATTTTATGGAAAGTCATCTTAACTGCTTCGGAGCAAGGGGCTTAATTTCACTTTAGGATATAGGCCTATGGGTCCAATCCTGACTTAGGCCAGAGAGAATGGCCTGGCAAAGCTAGCCTAAGTAGGCCATATACTGAGCTGACAGTTAGGCCAAATCCACAGTGCTAGGAGGCCTCTAGGCTGGCCTAACTGCTGCAGCACAAGAGAGGTAGCATGCTTACTAGGCTGGTGCAGTTGTGCCAGGAGTGGTAGGCAGGAGTGGTAATTTGGCTAATTTAAAACTTAGAACCTTTTCTTTTGCTTCCATTTTTACTGTGGATTATCATTGGCCCCTATGGGTTAATAGGGGGATAATCCCCCTGTGGATTATCATGGGCCCCTATATATAAACTCAGATATATTCCTGCTCCTGAGGTGACCTATCTCTGAGGAGGCATGAAGGGGCATGTCTGCCCTGGAATAAAGGCTTTGTATATGGTCTCACTGCTGTTACATGCCCTCAACACACTCATGCTTAACAACCTAGGCTAGCCTTAAGTAGACTTACACCAGCCCAAGCCTTTTCTGGTATAGGTAGGCAGGCCTATCTTGGAATTAGGTTAGCCCAGTGAAGACAGGCTAGGCTAACTGCATGTCAGGATTGCAGCCATTATGTAATAAATATGTAATAGTTTTAAATTTAATAATAAAAAATAACTGTATGGTGTTTAAATCAACAATATCAAAAATATGTCTGTGAATATTTTAGCTTATTTTCTTATGTCCTACATTTTCTCTTGGGTTTTCTATATTTCAGGAGCCTTGTCCTCTTTTCCAGTTATGACATTGTATATTTATTGTACATGACATTGTATCGTTAGGACTATTCCATGTTCTGTGAACAAGAATTAACAGAAAGAAGGGCAAAATCACTCTTATTGTGTCGAAGACTGATATTGTGAGTTTTCTGAGAAAGTGTGTGGAGGGATTTTACATTTTGCCTCAACAAAGTTCTACACTATTTACATTAGAGAACAAGTTCCAAGTGAAAGACATTCAAACTTTTTATACTAATGTAAATACTACAGAAGTGTACATTACGCAGATTGGAAAGGCAATGTGGACAAAGTATTAACTGGAATAAAGTTAAAGGAGCAAGCCACTGACCAGAAAGACGTTATATAAATACTAGTTTTTATCACTATTTTATCACTATTATAAACGTTATATAAATACTAGTTTTTATCACTATTTTATCACTATTTTATCACTACTGTATTACTACAATAGTATTTCCTATTGTTACTGGAGTAAAATTTTGAGAATATCTCTGGGCCTTGGCACCAACAGGCACCAGGCACCAGTACCGGGTGGCATGCACCAAGCTGCAGGCACCAGCAGGCAATGGGCACTGCTGGGTGCCAATAGGCATTGGACACTATAGGATACCAGGAGGCAATGGAGGGCAACAAGGGCACTGGAAGGCACCAAGCATACCTACTTATGCATACCAAGCATACCTACTGGGTACCATCATCAGGTATCACTGGTTGTGCCACTAGACACCAGGCATCCCTAGTGCCAAGTCGTTGTGCCTAGGCATCCCTGGTGCACCAGTGGTTGTTCCTAGGCATCCCTGTGGCACCAGTGGTTGTGCCTAGGCATCCCTAGGCACCAGTGGTTGTGCCACTGGTGCCACTAGGCACGAGGCATCCCTACCGGGCACCAGGCAACATCAGGCAATGGGCAGCACCTGCAGTGCAGTGGGCAGTGTACACCTTAGTTTTGCTCCCCCTTTTCAGAATGACTTCAAAGGGATGGGGGAGACCATGTGTTAGAGCAGTGATTTTCAACCAGTGTGTTATGGCACACTGGTGTGCCACAGATAGTCCTCAGGTGTGCCACAGGAATTTGGGGATTGACATTCATTAATAGAAAAATTGGGGGATTTGAACAGTCTGGTGTGCCTTGTCAATGGTAACAACAATCGATGGTGTGCCTTGAGAATTTCAGTGCCTTGTTAGGTGTGCCGTGAGATGAAAAAGGTTGAAAATCACTGCGTTAGAGGATGCCACAGAACTACACACACACAAACACCTTTATCTATCTATCTATCTATCTATCTATCTATCTATCTATCTATCTATCTATCTATCTATCTATCTATCTATCTATCTATATGTGTGTGTGTGTGTGTGTGTGTTTATGTATATACACACGAACGGTACGGCCTGATCGAGAGGAGGCTATTTTTATGTTCTTAGGAAGGCAAGGGTAGTCTTTGTTGAGAGAGCTGAAGTTTCTGACATGTTCACCTGAGACCAAATATGTGTGCTTCACAACACACCACAAAGCGAACAAGTGACAGACTATTTCCAGCATGTCTCCTCCTGCTAAGACGATATTACGGGGCTTTCCATTATAAATATGTGTCATTTTCTCTTCACAGAAAGTATGAAAGAAGAGATTGAAGAGTGATTAAAAATAGATGGAAACATATGGCCCAAGGGCAAATATGAGAAGTTGAAGCGTTGAGGGGGAAAAAGGCGAAAAAGGCCTTGAAACAGTCCTGTCTACAAAGCATTCCACAGAGATATGTACCGAGGAGCATTCCAGCACATACGAGAGGCCAGTGCATAAATATCTTTTGAAAATTGTCATCATTGCAGCATCAAAAGCTAGTTCGGACATGCTGCACTAACAGATTTGCCTTGGAATTGTCAGTCTTTGGAACTGGAACCAAAACAGAGTTTATCTGCACATGGTTGCTAACACACATGCACCCATGGAGGTCTGACCCACAAACACTGTCAGAGAGACATTAGATGTGTAATGCACCCTGTGGGGATTTCCTACCACTTCCCATCACATCCATATTCCCACCCAATCTTGAAATGCCACTCCCTCCTGTGTGCCCCTCCATTCCATCACTCTCTCTGACTTAGGGCACAATCCAGAGTAACTACGGGGAGTCCTTGCTCCGGTGTAAGAACAATTTGCTCTGGATTGCAATATGAATTTCCCATAGGTTTTCACTAGGAGGTGCAGTAACTACGGGTGCACGTAATGTCTCTTACGTGCTTCTGTAGTTACTCTGGATTGTAGGGCCTATTCTAACAATTCTAACCATGTCTACTCAAAGGTAAGTCCCATTGTATTCAGTGAGTCTTACTCCCAGGAAAGTGTCTTTAGTATTGCAGCCATACACACTCTGATCACCCTTGTGGGAACCCTGCAGCTTCCTTCGCTCTTTTCCTTCTACCAACAGCACTGCCTGGTATCTATGCCTATAGACAAGCTTTGAAATCACACCAACATTTCTGAGATGTTCATTCATGTGCTGCAGTATCTCAACCAAAGAACCAACGGGAGTCCCTTTCCAGATATGAAAGCCCAATTTTATAGTCAGTTGTTGCAGAGGAGTCCACAAAAATCCACATTGCATCAGCACCACCAATCACATAAGTCACCATGAGTCCCTGCGGTGTTGTCCCATTGGTGAAGGAAGTCTTTACATGACATGGATCTCTCATGATATCATTTCCTCCACATGCTGCAGGGATGCCACATGAGAGATCTCAGGGATGTGGTCAAATGGCAACAGTTTCGCTGCCACACAAACAGCCAAATTCAGCCACAGTCTGAAGTCCCTTCCATGTGGCAACCACTCACTCTCTGCCCCTTATACACAGAATTATTAATAACCTTTCTGTTCTGCCAATAAATAGTTGTGGGGTTGGTTTGAGCCAAGTCCCACATAATGCGCAAGAGAACCATATTTGTTTTGTATGTTTGTTGTAGAGTACAACTTAGAGGATATGATATGAATTTTTGAAAAAGCAGCCATGTTCACATGTGCATTTTCAGAAATTCAAGGTGTGTTTGTGTATAAAAGTATCACTTTGATATACAAGTGTTTTGGATTACAAGCATGCTTACAGAACGAATTATGCTCGTAAACCAAAGTACCACTGTATATATTATACTTCATGTGATTACTTTGCATCAGGAGCTTCTCTTCCATCAGTTTTCAAACATACTGAGGAAGATTTATTGACCAGCAACTATCCACAGGACAAGAAATATCACCACTGACCACAAAGAATGGTAGCATGCCCTGAATAACACACATAGCCCAATGACACCTATAGCAGAATATTGGTTGAGTAGACAGCTTGCTCCGCAACCACCAACTAAGGAATAAAGAACAATTGTTGTAAACATGGAAATGAACTTTTAAAGTTCTTTTTATTTTCCGTTAAGGCTGTTTCAGTCTTATGGTCTGTATGGTCTAGTTCATTTTGAAGGCTTCTTTTGGAGATGAAAAAGTCTATCAAGTTTTTGTCGATCAAAAGTCTATCAGTAGGAACTCTATGAAACAAACAAGTTCAACAACCTTCCAGAGACAGCAGATGCGCAAGAACTCACAAGTCTCACAGGGAAGCAAATTCCACAAAGCAGATGCCACCACCTATAAAGCCCTGTTTTGGATGGAAGACCATCACCTTGTTGACAGTAGCATCACCTGCAGTTGCTGTCCATATAAACCACTAGACTTTCCCACTGGAGTGAACTCTCTTTACATGCTTGTTGAAAACCAAGTAGGGAATACATAATTAGGTGGCATCTCTGAATGTACAGTGCTGACCATGATCAGAGTAAATATAATCTGAAATAGGTAGCTGAATATTGACTCTGCTTGGAGAAGTTAAGTGATGCAAGTGGAGACAACTTCAGGTGCTTAAAATAACACACAGTAAGAGCTCTCAACTGGTTTGTAATGTAACTGTGCACCGTTGGGTCAAAGCTACCAAACACATTATTTTAAACCTAGTATTATGACTGATGGGTTTGTAATTTATGGAGTTTTATTTTTACCCTTTGCAACCACTATGGTTCCAGTGCTATTTGCTGCAGGCAAATAGGTTTTATGGTCACAAATGCAACCTTTCTAGTAATGGTTGAGAGTTGGGGGGGGGGGGGGAGAGTGAGGTCCAAATCCAGATTGAGAGTATGACAGGGACAAAACCTCAACCTCTCCCATGCTATAGTCCCAATTTAGACTGGACCCCTCAGCAGTTATTTAGTAAATAAAACAAGCCAGCCCTAATGTCTGAACTGAACCCAAGGCTAAAAGCCATATATAACTAGTTACTGTAGAGCAGCCTCATTGGCTATTTACTCCAAAGTATGTAAGTCATGCATCAGATAGCAACAGAGTAGCAATTACTGTATGTCTAAAATATTTATGGAAGAAAATTAAACAGGGAATGTATCATAAAAATATACAAATAACAATTGAAACATGCATGAATTGTTAATTTCCTATAACTTTTTTTGATAATGTTTCTGGGGATTTTACCACCACATATCATTCTCCTGTCATGATTGATGTAGAGACGTGGTGTTACCAAGATCAGAAAGAACTCACTGAACTCTACCAGGTGAACATCAGTCCTGGTGACATGTTGCTTGTAGCACATTACACACGATGAAGAATCCTGTATCATTCCAAAGTTTGCTTCCAACCACTGAAACACCATTAAGTTCACAAGATACCCACTCACTTAATACTTAAGTCAGTGACCTGAAAACATTTTAGCATCGGGACCCACTTTGTATAATTTCACTCTATATTAGGATCAGTATAAATTCACCATATTTTTAAAATATAAATCTAGATATAAATATTTTTATTTATTTATTTATATGCAATAACAATCAGAAAAAAATCCTGAAACATTTATCTCCTGATATTTACACAAGCTTGCAAACTGCAGGAGCTGAGCTGTTTGCTGTGTACGTATTAGCAGCTACAACTTTTGAATAGCCTCAGGGTTTGGGGGAATCAAGGTAATCATCCGATCTTGTCACCACCCTTTGGTAACCCCCTCCAAATCAGGTTCTGACCCACCCGTGGGTCCCAACTTCAGTATGGTTACCATATGTCCCGAAAAACAGGGACAATCCCAATTTTGTTCACATATTGGCAAATGGGACAGAGGATCTGTCCTAAGTTTGTAGAAGAGAATTATGGCAACCCTAGATTTGACCCACAATTTGGGAACAAGTTGAGATCTAGAAAGGGAAGGAAATCTGAAAAGTTCACCTCCAGACCTGAAAAATGGGCATTATGAAAGAGGTTTCCAAGTAAAGATTTCCAGATCTTGCAGGAAGATGCAACAAAACCTCTGGTTTTGACAGCATCTGATTGAGGGGTGACCAGGATTTCTCTTCTTACCTCTTGCAGAAAGGCGGCCGAGAGTGTTCCAGCCTCTTCCCCCAGCCTGTTGAACTACACTTTGCAGCCAGGAGACAGCCTTGCCCTTCCAAGTGGGAAGCCAATCTGAGCCCAGCAGCAGTTCCAGTTTGGGAACTTGGAGAAAGAAAAGGGAAGGAAGGGGGGAACCTCTTCACCGCCTCATTTCAAGCCCTTGAAAACACCCTTTGACAAGGCATGTGGGGAAGAAGAGCAGGGAGGGCAGCCAAGTTGTGGGCTCCACAGTCCAGCCCAGCAGCAGCAGCAGCAAGGACTGAGCAGTGTCCCCCTGTGGCTCACAGGGATGGGGAAGGAAAGGAAAGGAGGAGGGATGTGGGGAGGGCTTAGAGGGTGGTGGGCAGCAGATAGAAGGTGACAGGGAGTCAAAAAGAGAAGGGGCTGGCAAAGGTGGGGAAAGGGGGTGAAAGGGGGTATGCACTGTCAAGGGGGGGGGCAGAGCCCACTTGCCTTTTTCTGTCAGGTTTTGGCCTCTCTTGTCTTCCTTTTCTGCTTTAAAAAATAGCCTGGTGAGTTGAAATGCAAAAGCTGGGGAGGGGACCTTCAGGATCCCCCCCCCCAGTTGTGGTTCTAGTCCTCCTGCAGTGGCATAACTGGGGAGGAAAGAAGTAAGTTTTGCAGGGAGTCTCACCTCAAGCACTCCTTAACCCAGGGTGACCATATGCCTCCCAGGTGACATGTCCTGGATTTTAGCCTTGTGCCCTGGAAAAAACCTCATTGTCCACCATTTACTTGTAAGCAGGCAGCACGTAGTTTTCTTATAATTAATAAATTTTATGCAATAAATTAATAGTTTTAAATTTAATGATAAGTAATATTGTACTTAAATTAACCACATGAAAGCAATAGATATGAATGATTTAAGCTTTCATTTGGTCATGTCCTGCATTTTTCTTGTGTGTCCTACATAATAATTTCCTACAGAAATAATACACACACTTATGTGGACCTCCATTCTCCCACCCCCATCATGAAGCTCCTGTTATGTTTGGTCAACGAGGTCAGAGGCACTTAGGGGACCAGAGGCTGGCTATGGGCTGTTTAGAAGCACTCTGTGGGCTACATCTGGTCCTCCAAGCCAAGGTTTGAAGACCCCTGTTCTAAACATATAGAAGGTCATATAGAACCTCCCCCATACCCATACACTTTGGCAATTTTTAGAATAACTGAGATGCCTGGCAATCCTCTGAGTCTGCCAGTCCCGAAATCCAGTTTTGGGGAAAGAGGCATGTTGGGGTAGGCAAGATAGGACAAGAGAACAAGTTAAAAGGGGAAAGTTGTAGAAAGTTTGAATCATAGAATCATAGAGTTGGAAGGGACCTAGTAGGTCATCTAGTCCAACCCCCTGCCTGCAGCAGGAATCCAGGGGAAGAAAAGTTGCCTGCACTATGGGGGGTGTGGGGTGGGTTTGGACATTGAGTGACCTCCATGCTCCTTCCTAATACTTTTACAAGTCAATGTTCAGCTCTCAACAATCTTGTTTTCCAGAACCTCAAGAATTATGTCTGTGATTTTTCATACTATTTCAGCCAAAGAATCATGGAGACTTTCATGTGCTGCCAGCCTGACTTCTCTGATAGAGATCTTTCTCCTCAGTTACTGGGAAAAGGAGATGCCTTCCAAACGAGTGATGATTTCCACCATCTCCGTGTGTGTGCACACACATGTGCTGTCCTCCCCACAACACCACAGGAACAGGAAGTGAGTTGTGCAGACTAGTGGTGGAATTCAAATTAATTAACAACAGGTTCTATGTCCTAATAACCTGAATTAACAACAGGTTTTATGTCCCATTAGTAACTGGTTCTCAGAACCAGGTGCTCATTAGCAAAGGGTTCTATAGAACCTGTGAGAACCCCCTGAAGACCACCATTGGTGCAGGCCCACATTGGTTAGGATTGCACCCTGCAAGAGCCTAACTGACACATGGGGCAGATAAAGATCTTGTGGGGACCGCATCTGCCTCAAAGTGATTTTCATTCTTTTTCAATTCACGGCATACCGACAAGTCACTAAAATGCTCACGGTACACCATCAGTTTATGGACAAGGCACACTGCAGTGACCGCAGTGGGGTCGGCTTACAATACCCTACCGACAGATGAACCTCACCAAATGCCAGCAGACCTGGGAAATTTGCGGCACACCAATGTGCCACATTGAAAATGGCTGCCTCTGCCGTAACACCTGTGCCCACCCCATTGAAGCACAATGTGGAAAAATACAGTGGCTTGACTCAGGGAAAGAGAACCAAAGGGATGAGAAGAGGATGTGGCAGAAAAGAGGTGAGAAGCTGAAGAAGTGGATGACTTGCTTTTCAGACCCTCTGGAAGAAGCTGATGGAGGTGGGGGGAGCAGGGTGACCATATGCCGTAACCCGCCCCCCCCCCCAAGAGAGAGAGAGAGAGAGAGAGAGAGAGAGAGAACAAGCTTCCCAAAATGTAGGACACCCAAGAAAAATGTAGGACACGGCAAAATAATAGCCAAAAGCACATAAGTATTGCTTTCATGTGCTTGATTTATATGCAAGTACATAATTGATTTATTTGCATATAGTGAATTATGTGCATATAGTTTTGATATAGTTTCTTGATTTATATGCATATAGTGCAAACACTATATTAGGGCTGTGGATGGCGCAAGCGATTAAGATGCTGTGCCTGTTAACCAGCAGGCCAGGGTTCGAGATCTGGGTCAGCCCCACAAGACAGGGAGAGCTCCTGTCCTTCACCCAGGTCTGCGACGCCAGCTGGATCCAATCATATCGGCTTTGCCTTTCCATTGGACTAATTCAGTGGCGTGGAGAGGAGGGATTTTCTGCTTGGGTAACAGCCTATCCTCCATAACAATCTAACCCAGGCTTTGTGCTTCGCATGCAGCGAATGCAGCGCTGAGCACGATACCATAGTCTTCCAAGACTGACGGAGGCCTGCTATATGACTTGTTAAATTTTAAACGATTACATATAATTTGCTAATTACAAGAAAGTTACATGCTGCCCCTTTACAAGGAAAGGGAGATTGAGGTTTTTTTTTTTTTCCAGGACACAAGGCTAAAATCCAGGACATGTCCTGGCAAAAAAGGGATAAATGGTCACGTGGGGGTGGGGAGCAAAAGAGACTGACAGCCCTTGGGCCAATTTTAGCCTCTCTGGGGCAAGTATTTTGGTCTCTTTATAAATCCTCCTGAAATAACTCCCTCGAGAGGAGGGAGAGGAGGATGACTCTAGTGCTAAAAAAGTAATTTCTTCCCCTGCCCCACCTGCACTTTGAAATTCAGGGACTCTCCTCTTTGTAACCCTGAAGGGAAGTTGAGGAACCAGGATGTGTCCCATCTGATTAGGAAGGAGAAAAATTAGTCAAGGGATGGGAGAATCCCTGCTTCAAAATTAAAAGGCCTTTAGGAGGAGTATTTTGGGAGGAACTTCAGTTGTGGCTTGATGGCTGGAGCCACCCCAGCCTTGCACAGAAATCCCCTGCTATTATTTCTCTGCAGGCTCCGTGATCTTGACATCTATTCTGAGGTAGGGAGTTGACAGCTGGGGACCAGGCTTGTCCACAAGCGGAATGAGGATTTCGTTCTGCTTAGTATTGTGCTACTCAATCCTTCTGCCTACATCCTCTTTTTTTCTGGTGTGGGTTAACATATGAGCATACGAACATAAGAGCCTCCACTGGATCAGGCCAAAGGCCCATTGACTCTACAATCCAGAGTAACTACGGGAGACATTACATGCACCCATAGTTACTACACCACCTAGTGAAAACCTATGGGAAATAAATATTGCAATCCAGAGCAAATTGTTCTTACAAAGGAGTAAGGATTCCCCATAGTTACTCTGGATTGTGCCCTTAGTCCAGGACCCTGTATCTCACAGCAGCCCACCAGATGGTTCAGGGAACACACAGGACCTATACCCAGGTGCCTTCCCCTGCATCTGACATTTTGAGGTTGCCTACACATGCATCTGTCTATGCACATGCATACATATACACCCCTATAGGGTGATCATATGACTGGATTTTTCCAGATTTGTCCTCATTTTTAGCCTTCTGTCCAGGTGTCCTCCAAAAGGGCTTCATTGTCCCCATTAGACCCATTAGCTATTAATTAGCTATTATTTTTTTCATTTTCTTTGTAAACTGCTTTTGAACTTCTTAGTTGAAAAACGTTATATAAATACTGTAGACAGACAGACAGTTAGGGATGGGGGTTTGCTAAGGCTGAGAAGGAAGTGCTGCTGGTGACATTATCTTGTCCCATTTCCATTCTTGAACTACTCTCCTAGGTTCATATAGGCTGCAATCCTAACCTCCAGTTAGGCTAGCATAAGTCCTAGCGTAACTCCTTTGCTGATCTCTGGGTGTCAGAAAAGTTCCGAAAGGGACTTCTGCCCCACTCTTGAGAGGGTTAGGCCAATGCACAGGCATACACTGACTACCCCACACCACCACAGGAAGATATGCCAGGTGAATTAGGCCAGCCTAAATTGGTTAGGATTGTGCCCAAAGAAGCAGTTATAATTCACCGCCAATTCTAACTTACATCACTTAAATGTAACTTACATAAGCTTAAATGTAACATCTAACTTACATAAGCTTAAATGTAAAACTTTTATAACATTTATGAAAGATACACAAGGTTAAATACCCGGAAGAAAGGAGCTGGGGGGCTGTCACTGAGAACTATGTGTCTGTGCTAATAACTTGATGTGCAGATGGTAAGCACAGGAGGACTCTCATTGTTATTTGAGGTTATGAATGTCGGTTGGGAAGAATCCTGTCTCTTAGGGCTGATGTATATAACTATGGTACCTGTTTGAAGTATCTGCATACGTAAGTTCTTTGCCTGCTGCCAGATGGCTATGCATATCCCTTCCAAAAGCATGACTGAAAACCACTGTTTTAACCTGTTGACAGACAGAAGGAAGCTCAGTTCTGTAGAAAAGAACGTTTCAGAATCTGGGCACAGTACCAAAGTTGGCTAAGGGTGCAATCCTAACCTAGGCTGGCACAACTCATCAGTCTTCCCATTCCCATGGTGATGTAGGGAGGCAAACACATAACAGTGCACTGGCTAAACCCTCCCCAGGAATGGTGCATACAGCACTTTTGTGATGATCCCAGGCTAGCATGGGACTCGAGCTGGGGCTTAGGCTAGCCTCACTGGGCGATAGGATTGCAGCCTTAATCCTGTACAGGGCAACAACTGCATATTGTTCTGGAATAATATGTTCCAGCTGCTCCCCTGGAGTTCTGATCTGGAAAAGTCACCTACTGAAAACACAAACAGACCCTAGTTAAAGATTCCTTTCTTTATTATTAAGAGCAATTGCCCTCTACACCGAAAGCACACTCAGCACACAGCCATAAAAGAATGCAGACCTTTAGATACCCTACAATCCAGAGTAACTACGGGAGCACGTAAGAGACATTACATGCACCCGTAGTTACTGCACCACCTAGTGAAAACCTACGGGAAATTCATATTGCAATCCAGAGCAAATTGTTCTTACACCAGAGCAAGGACTCCCTGTAGTTACTCTGGATTGCACCCACAGATGCACAAAGATTTTTTATAACTTTCTATTCTTACAGAGACCATCCCACCACCTTAACTGGAATACACCTAATATATCAAATTGAGCATTTGAGGTGCATTCATTTTATCCAAAACCTTGACATGTACATCAGTATGATTTTATCTTTTCACTTTCCCAAAATCATATGATAACTCAAAATCTTCTTAGTGTAATCTAAGCATTCAGCTATACAGTGGTACCTTATAAGACAAATGCTTTGTAAGACAAACTAAAATTTCTAAGGAATTCTGCCTTGTAAAACAAACAGTGCCTTGTAAAAAAACATTTTTAATAATGAAAATTCATTGTAAAACGAATGAATTGATGGGTCTGCATTATGAGCAACAGCAAGAGGTTATGGAGGAGATCTCATCTGCAGAGGAGGAGGAGGAGAACAGGAGGAGGAATCCCTCACATTAAATGAGATTAAGGACCTTTGTAAACATTGGGAAATTGTGCAAAATTTTGTAGAAAAGCAACCCCCAAATAAGGCTGCAGCAGTGTGGGCGATGGATCTGTTTAATGTCAATGCAATGACACAATCTGTTGATAAGGAAATCCATGAATCCTATCCTCCAGTTGTGACTGGAGTTGTGTTCCAGTTGCATTCAGAGGCCCTTTTGAGGACTGCAGAGGCTGTGTGTGGCCTTCTCAACCTGAAGGAGACCTTCTGAGGAACCTGAAAGGCCAAAAATTGGCACTTCCAATATTTGTCCAAACAACAGAAATGCCAAATTTTGGATGTCCAAAGGCCTCAGAAGACCTCCTTGGAGTTGAGGAGGCCATTGATAGCTTCTCTGGCCACCAAAAGAGCACAGCTCCAGTTGTGATCAGAGTGGACAGAAGGTACGGCAAAACCATTGCTCCCAAATTGGTGGATAAAGAGATACCACAGAGATACTAGTATTCTAGATGTTGGTAAAAAGAATATGAAATGATTACAAGATATCAAGACATGCAAGAATTTTTATGTCAGCATTGATCAGAAGATCAGTATTGTGCCAATTTTCATTGGAGCCCTAAAGCAACTGAAGAAACACCTCAATTCTCTTGGCTTTGGGTAAAATTACACCAGCTTAGCTTTTTAAAATAACATTGTTTGGAACAGCAAGAATACTACAAAGGGATCTCTGTGATATAGGCTGTAGTCCTATATCAGTGTGGCTGTAGTCCTATATCAGTGTGGCTGTAGTCCACACTTTCTCAAGTCCCACTGAACAAATAGGACTTACTTCTGAGTAGTCATGTATAAGATTGTGCTTTTCCAGAATCTTGGTTAGATCTCAAATGGTAAAATATAACCAAATTTGCAAAACATAACCATATAATTGTAGAATGATAAAGTATTTAAGTATAATAGCCATCGAATCAGGTGCTGAAAATTCAGGCTTAGGAGACTATCATAATCACCATGACCATATGTCATAACCTGAAAAAGAGGACATCCAAGGATGCCCAAGAAATATGTATGTATGCCATGATAAAACAAAGGATCTGCCAACAATTGTAATTGCTATACAATAAATAAAATAAAACACTATCTTATTAAAAATATTAAACTATTACATATACTGTAATTTACTATATCTAATTTATTAATTACAAGAATTCTTATGCTGCCTGATCACAAGGAAAAGGAGGATAAGGAAGATTTTTTTTTTACAGGACACAGGACTAAAAAAGAGAATATGTCCTGGAAAAACAGACATATGGTCACCCTGACCATAATGAAGGGGGGGTGAAGGTGTCAATCAAGGATCATTTAATTAGACAGATATTGCCATCTACAGGACACTCCATAGCAGTGCAGTCTTTGTGGACCTAATGACTTAGTGATGAGTAGTTGTTTTCAGTAAGATAGGATTGCAATCTACGTCTTACAGAACACAATGGGATTACTTCTGAGTAAGGTAAATAACACCATTTTGTGGCAAATGAGATTCTGTTCATCCAACATTCATCAAAGATTCTGTGCCTGCACATTATAGGATAAGGAGATAGGATTGGTCTCTTGGTAGTTGAGTTTATTTTCTTTTTAATCACTGCTTTTGTAAAGCTGTTTTGAACTGATTCATTATTATCTGGATTTTTTACTCAGTTTAATACTTATATGATTTTTCACTATGACTGTGAATGAAAATGTATGTCAAGCATTCCAAGCATTTCTGTACCTGTCTTGCAAAATTCCTTGCAGAGGTTTATTGAGAGGCAAAACAAGGGGAGTGACCCAGAAATGGGTGCCCTGATGGCACCACAACAATTGCACCACCACCAGGATCAGGTTGTTGTTACACATATTTGGGGTATGTGCTGGGCTCCAAGATGGCCCAGGAGAATTGCAGTCCCTATTACTGGCATCTCCAATCCTGCAAATAACTCTGATCACTGATCAGAGCCCACTTCTAGTTTTCAGTTTGAATCTAAAAGTGGGTTTTCTTTAGCTATCAGAGCTATTTGCACCAGTGGGAAGGCCTATGGAGTGTGCTTTGAGCTTCTCAGACCTACCTGCGAGGAACTGGAACAACTGGGTATGTGTAAAAGCACCTTGATCCTGGTGGCAATGCAATCACTTGTCAATCAGATATTTCCACTCTGATACACCAAAATAGCCCCCTATATTCAGGGTGACCAGATGCCCAAAACGCAAAAGGTTGACAAGGTCTTGGATTCCTTTTAGCCTGGCCTTTCTGGCAGACAATGGCATGTTCGCCTACTCATGAGTAAAGCCGCAATATAGGGCACTTTCACATTCCCATAGAGCTCAATGCTCAATGCATATTTTTTTAGTTTTAGTTTTTTGACCATAGTTTTTGATACGAAGAAGATATTTCAAAACTGATTTTTTGCATTGGATTCTGCTCTTCAATATGAATCCAACAACATATGACCCGATGGGGTCATATTAGACAGATACTAGACACATGCTCATCACATGTCAGGAAACCGTTGTTTGGTATCATGATAAATCTTGCAAGGACATTAGTTGGGGTTTTTTGTGGTGGGGAAAAAGATAAAGAAATGAACATTGTGTAACATGGAATATGTTTTGTTGCAGAGAGCTCTCTTGAAGATTTTTTTTTTAATCTTTCACAAATTTGAACCTGCCAAAATATAATGTCTGAGCCAGAGGTGAAAAACTATTTTATGCAAAAGTGGGCAAATGCTGGGTCAAATGAAGGAGTTGGCAGCGAGGTGCAATACCATTAGGTGGACTGAAAGGAAGCAATACAATAACTCAGAAAGCCTTGATACAGCTTATGTAAGTTCTTTTGGAATATGTACATTTCAAACCAAGTTCTTTTGGAATATACAACCCATTTCAGATCAAACTAGGAGATTCCTACCATTTACCTCTCCATTAGACAGTGTCTAAGAAACAGGAATTTGGACAAACTTTGGATGTTAATGGAAGATAGGGAGTCCTGACATGCTGTGGTTGGTGGGGTCTGAAAGAATTAACTGAAAATCAACAACACTCTCTCCCACCCCATGCAAATATTTTTGGTTTTTTTCTGTTAACCTCAGAACAAATGAAACAATAGTAGGTTACAACTTTTGTCCATACATATATTTCATGTGCATATGTATTGTATGTCTGGATATGGGCAAGGATGCTGGATAATGGGTTGGTTCCTTTTTTCATATTCACTGCAAGCATCTTTTTTCAAGCTTATCTGCTTAGCACAGAGTCGCAGCTCTACACATCCAGAGTCTGCCTCTGAACTGATCACTATCTGGACAGCCAGCAGAATATTATTTTCCAGATAAACTAAGAAAAAGCAACAGATGGGTGAGTTCTCCTGAACATCCTGCTGTGACAGGATCCAAGAGGGGGAAAGCATACTTGGCAAAGCTTCCCATTCCCTGCACCTCCAGGACAGGATACGGATCCCCTTCTGTCTTCTGCTCATCGTCTCTGAAGGCCTACCTACTTACTCATCTGTAAGTGAAAACCCCAATATGAAGTCTCAGAATATCTCTGTGGAAAGGAGCACATGTGTATATTCCATGTTCTATGTTCACAATGTGTGTACCATATGTGTTCAATGTCATGGTCACTTAGGCAGTCTCAGGTTGTAGGACTGGGAGTAACTCTGCATTATATCTGAGAGAGACTGTTCCTAGTCAAAAGAATTAGTAAGAGAGCAAGAGAGATCACTGGTCTCTCTCTCTCTCTTTCTCTCTGCATAAAATAGCTTCAGCTATTTGTCCATCAGGTAGATGACTCTTAACTTCTACTGAAAGAAGCAGGGAAAATGGCCCTTGATAGACTTGGCTAGTGGAGTAAGGGAATACTTCTGTTTTGCTCCCCCCACTCAGAATGGCTTAGAAGCGGAGTGCTGTTCCCTGCAAAACTTAGTGCTTTGCACCCCCTTAAGCTATGCCACTGTTGCAAACCCTTCCAAGAGTGCCTTTTTAGGATATAGACTCTGTATCCAGAGTCTTTTTCTGAGCTGATGATATCTTGAAGGGTATCTGGATGAGTATAAAAAACATTTTCTCTCTGATATTGGCAAGGAGAAAAAGGGTGACAAATGAGTGGTGGATATCTGAGAGAGAGAGAGAGAGAGAGAGAGAGAGAGAGAGAGAGAGAGAGAGAATTTGCAGATGTTCCCATTGGCTGCTCTTCCAGTGCAGGAAAATGTACAATGCCTGGCTTCCATTCACTATCTCTGAAGATTGCTGATTCCTACTTATTCACCGGTATATGGGAAGCTCATCCTGAAGTCTGAGTTTCAGAATTTATAATCTAGGTGCTGATGAGCACTTGTGACCCAAAATGCCATGCTTAAGTTGCAATCCTTACGTAGGATTCTACAACTCATTGGTCTTCCCATTCTTGTAATGGTGAAGGAGGCAAGCGCATGTTTGTGCACTGGCTTAACTTACAGCTGTGGCACAGAAGTGTCTTATGGTGAGTGGTAGGCGAGGTGCCCACATTTGAGTGGTAGGCTCAAGTAGTCCCTGAAGGACTGGGGTGTCTTGTCCTGGGGTAAAGGAAAAAGTTGTCCCTTGCTTCAAGGCAAGCCAATGGCCAACTGAAAACTTGTGCTGGATACAGCTCAGGCACACCGGTGCCTATTCCAGCCTAAGATAGGATTGCACTGTAAGAAAGCCAAGGCAACTAATAGCATAAAATAAAAAAGAACTTACAGGTTTAACAGGCACCTACTAATTCTACTAACTGGATAAAGAGAAAGCATTCAGAGTCTTGTCTACTTATATTGATGGCAGGCAGAGCAAATTTCTCCCTTCACTCCATCATTTTCAGTGGCTTTTGCTGGTGTTTTTAAAATAACTTTTTATATAGTGAGCTTAAAAAATTTTTGTTTGGTACGGAAGCTGCCTTATGAACTACTTTTTGAAAGTGCTGATTAAATACTCTTAACAAAAGTAATCAACTTGCATGCAATACAATATACAACTAAAAACAGTAGAATGGCAAAAATAAAATGAGGAGAAAGCAAAATGAAAGGAAGAAGACCAAAGGAATTAAAAGAAAAAGATTTTCAGACCCTAGGGAGCAGTTCTTATGTCAATTGGTAATAAGTTCCATAGCTGTAGGGCCGCCACAGGGAAAACCCTCCCTCAGGGCGCAATCCAGAGTAATTATGGGGAGTCCTTGCTCTGGTGTTAGAACAATTTACTCTGGATTGCAGTATGAATTCCCCATAGGTTTTCACTAGGTGGTGCAGTAACTACGGGTGCATGTAATGTCTCTTACGTGCTCCCATACTTACTCTGGATTGTAGGGTCAGTCTCCTTTGGCTAAGAATGCACAAATTGAAGGGACCCCCATTACCTCGGGAGACCAGGAGGAAGATCAAGTACTAGGATTAGAAGGTTAAAAACAACATTTTTTTTGGCAGCCAGCACAACCTCAGGAGTGGCAACCCAATGGAGTTAAATAGCTGCGCCCCATGAGCGCACAAGCAGACACATTCTGCTCTCCTCGCCATTTCCAGATGCAGGCAAGCCCTGCATCTGGATCCGGTATCAGTGGATTCAGTAGTCTGCAGATGTGTGAAACCCTGCAACCCCTCTCACTTATTAATGTACCTTTATTTTAAGTATAAGTGATTTCAGTATGAGTTTCTTGTTTAACAATCTTCTTTAACTGTAGACTTACAATGCAATCTGAAGCATGTCTATTGTCAGAAGTAAGTCCCATTGTGTTCAATAAGACCCAGGAAAAGTTAGGTTAGGATTGCAGGTTACGTTAGGATTGCAGGTTAGGTTGGGTTAGGATTGGTTAGGATTGCAGCCTTACAGGGCACCTAAGAGGAAGCAGGAGTTCCTGTTTCTTCTACAGCTCTTCTGTAGCATGTAGTTCCTCTGTACAAGTTCCTGTGTACCGGGCAGGCTAATTGCCTGCACTTTTGGCTTTTATGTCAATTGAAGCACTTATGTATAGATTACTATATGTATTGACGTCTTTTGAATCAGTGGGAGTGGAATAGAATCCCCTATGATAGAAATATAGGCAGATAAGGGACTCTGGCTATATCTCAGGTGAGATCTGACCAGTGCAAGTGCTCCACTCCTTCTCTATATATCTGCCTTTTCCAATTCAATTCAGTTGAAAAAATCTCTTTACCAAACATTGCACAAAGTATTGTTTTCCTCAAGGGATACATAGACCCAGAAGAACATAAGAAGCTCCTTGAATGGATCAGGCCAAAGGCCCATCTAGTCCAGCTTCCTGTATTTCACAACATCCACCAGATGCCACAGGGAGCACACAAGACATCAAAAATCCTGCTTCTATGTGCCCTATTTGGACGCCAATGTTTTCCACACCTCAAGCCATCTCCTCTGTCAATGATGGCCACTATTTCTGCCCAGGATAAGTTTTCCAAAGAGTCTGATGAAGGGGCCCAACAGAGAACTTATTACATGCACACATTTGAACCCCATCAAGAGTAGCTCCAATCCTTAAAATTTTTTACTGAGCTCCCCCAGTTGAGTTCTCCTGACATCTCCATCAGTACTTTTTTAACCTTTGTAGCAGAAATTAAACCATCTGTATCATTTTCCCCACAGGATAGTGTGCCAAAGAAGGAGAGACAAGAATCACAATGGCACAGACAGAACTTGCTGACTAATCTCATGTTCATATGCTAGCCTCAAATGGAGGCAGAACTAGAAAATAACAACACTTGGAACTCAAGTGATGACATGCTTAAAATTTTTGAAAGGAACGTGGTGGACAGCTTTATTTGTGTTGTTAGCATATCTGGACTTGTGGGAAACGGAGCTGTCATCTGGCTTCTTGGCTTCTGCATGAAGAGGAATCCCTTCACCACCTACATCCTGAACTTGGCTGTTGCAGACTTTCTGATACTTGCATCCCTCAACCTGTTAGCTGTCAGTGACATTATATATTTCAATTTTGACATCATTCCTCCCTGGTGGAATTTCTATTTAAATGAACAAGAAGTCTTCCAGTTTGCGTACAGCACTAGTCAATTTCTGTTGACAGCCATCAGTATTGACAAATGTGTGTCTGTCCTCTTTCCGTTTTGGTACCGATGTCACCGGCCCCTGCACCTCTCCAGTGCTATATGTGCCATCTTGTGGGTCTTCTGCCTTTCCCTGTATGGCCTTAATTGGATTCTTCCTGTTAGAAACTTAAGGGTCCTTCCACTTTTTTATGTATTTTTGGTGACTGCTGTGGTCTGCCTCCCACTTATTACAATCTCCACACTGATCCTCTTCTTCCGAGTCTGCTTTAAATCTCAACAGCGCCAGCGGGGGAAGATTTTAACAGTTATCTTGTTGACTCTCTTCTTCTTCCTTATCCTGGCTTTTCCAATGAATATTGTTTGTATACTTACTTACCGTACTGTGGAATTTACTCACCACGATTTGATCATATTCCGTTACCTTCTCCATGAATATGGTTCATTGTGTGCGTCTCTCAATAGCTTTGTTAACCCACTAATTTATTTTCTGGTTGGGAGAAGGAAGAGATGTCTGTGTAGGGAGAACATGAAGCTCATCTTCCAGAGAGTTTTCAAGGATGAGGAAACCTCTGGAGAAGATCTGAGATACACAGTACAAACCCAGGTGTGATACCTGCAGATGTGCCATCAAGACTCTCAACTTGTCTCTGTACTGAAATCTCTGCAGCTTTCATTCAAAGATGTTAGGCAAGCCTATTTGAGCTGATGGCAACCTCCAGATCCTGGGTTTTTTGCAACGTCTCAAAAGAAGCACTGTCTGTATCAGCAAGAAAATCTTCTTTGCATTTCAGAACACAAGCGATTTGACAGTCCTTGTATATTAGGCAAGTGAAGAGGAATTTATGGATTTTCCTGTTTCCTTCTGTGTTTTGACGATCTTTTGTGACATTTTGCATATTTTCTCTATTTTGGTTAGTTTAGCACTCCCCAGCATTTTCTTTCTCCTTCAGCTGCTGAGATATACTTTACAGGCTGAATTTGTCCCTTCTGTCAAATGCGATGGGGCAACAAAAAATTGGTTTCTTCCTGACTCAGAATTCCTGCCAGACAGATCCCTGATGATTGGTTCAGTTTTCCTACATGAAGGAAGAAGGGATCTGAATGACAGATAACATCGCTCCAACTATGTATACAATGGACTCTAGGACACAATGTGATGAATATTTTGTTGAGGAGCATCACAGTCACACTGAGGATACAGGGCCCCACTTAAACAGTGAGTCCTGGCAGAAACCATGTTGAGTACAGAACCAGAGTTGTCCAGTGCTGGTGAGGTAGGTCAAAACATTTTTGTGTAGGGTCATCTACCTAACTGCCTGTATCTGGGAGCGTTTAGGTTTCTTTTGGGTGTTGATGTTAGATAGCTGTTAGATGTTAGAAGTTGTTAGATAACTGTTGTGCAAGTGTCAGAGACGGCTTCCTGGATTTAAGCCTGCCATCTGATAGATGAGAATTCACAGGAAGAAGTGGGTTTATCATAATTTTGTTCTTTTCCTTCACTAAGGCATCCTGCCTAAGTAGAGGTGGTGATGCTATATGGCCCAAAACAGGGAGCCAACAAGTAGTAGATTTTTATACAACTGCCTATAATCCTCATGGTTTCGTTTAGTCTGGCATCAATTTTACCTCGTGTGGCAGCCATACAAAGGCACAGTATTCTGCTGTGGAGTAGACCAATCCAAGTGCTGAACTTCTGAGAGTAGAAGCTGAGGGTTCTCCTCTTGATCCTCTTAGTTTCTTCCTCTTGATCCCTCTTGATCCTCTTAGGGTGCAATCCAGAGTGGTTACGGGACCTCTAACATCGAAGTAAGTGGCACTTACTCTGGATTGCTATATGCATTTCCCATAGGAGTCCCTGTAACTACATTGACATAAGTTGACCCGTAACTACTCTGGATTGTAGCCTTTGTGTATGTTGTTCCTGGTATTAATTTTTGCGGACATGCTCTCTACATTTTCTTATAAGACAGAGTCTGATCCAAAGTTACTCAAGGTATTTGGGGTGAGGGTCATCAAGAAGTAAGTTGTTATTCAGGTAGACTGTTGGGGCTGCATTGGCAAGTTTGTTTTTAAGATGGAAACAACTAGTCACCGTTTTGCTGACACTGGATGTGAGTCTCCAGTCAGCAAAGAATTTTTTCAAGGTCTTAAGGTCCTCCTCTTGTGAGGAGGCAGTCCAAGACCTCCATGTTTTTATCTTGCACTGCTAGGGCCAGGTCATCAGCATATCCAAATTCACATCCATTTGTAGCTGGCTTATATTCACTTTGCCCTTTCTCCTTCTAAGGATTTTCTTTCTCCTTCCCTCCCCTTAATAACTTCCTTTGTCCTCTGCTGTGCATGAATTCCTGAGTATCTTCACTCTCGCTTCCATTTTCCTTTCAGTTAAGTGTAGTTCATTTCAATGAGTTCCATTGTTGTGCCACTGGCAAACACATTGGATCTCTGTACAGAAATGCATCTCTCCCTGCATACATGTCTTAACAGATGTTCAGCCACAAACACACACACATGAGAGATGGACAAAGCATATATGCAATGATTGCAATCACTTTATTATTTCTGTGCTCGAGACAACCACATACAGGAGTGCCTTTTCTGGCCCCAGCCCATTTCCTCTCCTTCCTGTATATCTCCAAGCTTGTGTCTCTCACATGGTTTGACTCTTGGTCAGATATGTTCAAGGGTGGGTTGTAGCTTGGGACTTCTTTCTTTGGGTCAGGTCTTCATGCACCTACCTGATACCTGAAGACAGACTTCCTGGATCTCCCAAGGTAGGTACAATGGGAACCCCACATATAAATGAGATAAGATGTTTTCTCAAAACAAAGGTATGTAATATCGAGAAAATATTGAGTATTTTCTCAATACAAAGGTATGTAGTCCCCCTAGATATTCAGTAACATGTCAAAGGGGAAGATGACCTAGGCTGAAATCCTAACCATAACTACTCCAAAGTAGTAGGCTCATACTCCAAGGAAAGTGTGTTTAGGATTGCAGCCTCAAAGAAATATTTAAAAGTCTTCTAGTGTTAACGAAGATCAGGTAGAGTTGAACATGGGGCAGAAAACCAATGAGGCAGTGAAGGAATAGGACACCAAAATGCAAATCCTATTGTCATAGAAAGGTTGTTGACATAGGGGAACACTGAATGGTGAGATCTCTTATTTATTATTTATTTAATTGATTTGTATCCCGCCTTTCCTCACCTACAAGAGGCAGCCCAAGGCGGCTAACAACAGAATAAAACACCATTAAAATTATCATAGATAAATTAAAACATAATTAAAATACAGTTAAAATACAATTAAATTTTAAAAACTAGGAACGATTAAAACAGACAAGACTAAAAAATTGTTAAAAAAAGTAAAAAATAAAACAATAATTATTGTGAGCCAGCAAAGGAGAGAACAGAAAGATCTCTTGCTATGGAACTTTGGTGGGCAAAGATCAGTATCACTACAAAGTCCAGACCACCAAGTCTACACTGATTATATAAAGATTGCTGCACTTCTGTCTGGTAATTGAATGTTTTACCTCTCTGGCAATATACTAAATGCAAAAACATCTCCATCTCCAAGCAAAAACTGGTAAATCAAATTGTTACTAATTGATTTTCTCTGTAATCCCTTTGTGAAGTTGAAATGTTGTATATAAATATTCTTGATGGCACTTCAGCTGCCAAATAATATTACCTGAAATAATTCTGCTAATTTATGGATGCTATTTTGTTTAGGAATCATAAAAATGTCTGGTTTTGAAAACAATCTGATGTATTATTCCAATGGAAGTGCTTCTTTCTGGTAAGCTATTCTACAGTATATAAACTTATATGTACCATGGAACTCAACTCAGTGGAGCTTAAGATACACTTAAAAGGTAAAGGTGTCCCCTATAGGGGATACTGCTAATCCTGACTGACTGTAGGGTGTGATGCTCATCCCCATTTCTATTACCATAGTGCTAGCATTGTCCTGCATGTGGCTTGCATGTGCACGGAAAGCTGTTACCTTCCAACCAAAGTGATACCTATTTATCTACTTGCATTTGCAACACACTCGTTTTTGTTTTTTTTTTACAATTAATCTGTTGCATTGTTCATCTCCAAAAGACCAACTTATAAATTAGTGGTTCAAATTCCCATGGCATACCTGCAGACCATTCATGGCATACGAGCATGCAACAGCGCAATGGCTGAAAATCACTGATATAATTTAAAGTTCATCAACTCATATAATTTAATACAACTCAATAGCATAATTTAATCTCCAACAACTCACCTGGCTCCATGAATTGCAGGAAACACCCCTTCACCACCTTCTCCTAATAGGCCTATATTTGGAAAGCTAGTCAAAACCAACTTTCATGTTCCTAGGTATGATGGCCAACTGTTCAAAGAAATTCAAGAACTTGATGGTTCAGGAGATTCAGCAAAATACCTACTTTCTTTTCCAGAAAGAAATTGGACTTACTTGAGTTTACCTCATTTGGTAATGATTCTAAAGTGTGATGAATCAGCACAGTGTATTTTGAATAGTTTCGTTGTCATTATCTGTCTGTTTGGACTTCTGGGGAATGGAATTGTCACCTTTCTGCTTGGGTTCCACATAAAAAGGAATTCTTTCACCACCTACATCCTGAACCTTTCCATAGCCGACTTTGGTGTCCTCATCTTCTGCCTTATTGCTGCTGCGGTTTCATTTGATGGACCAGATGTTCATTCTCAGTTTCTTCTATCCATTTTTGAACTATTCTCCTTCACATTTTCCACTGGTCAGTTTCTTCTGGTAGCCATCAGCATGGACAGGAGCGTGGCCGTCCTCTTCCCACTTTGGCACCGATGCCACCGGCCACCTTACTTATCCACCCTGGTGTGTTTCCTAATATGGATCGTGTCCTTCTTGCTCTCTGGAATTCACTTCATTCTGATCCACACTCATTCCCTTGGAGATTCTTTCTTCCTGTATCAGCTGATTGTGAATGCTCTCCTTTGCACTCCACTCATGATCATCTGCTCTCTGACCCTCTTTATCAAAGTCTGCTACAAAACACCCTCAGCAACAAAGTCTTTTGCTCCACAGCATCAGCGTGGGAAGCTTGTCACAGTAATCTTGCTCGCTCTCCTCTTCTTCCTCATCTTTGCTTTTCCACTTAACACCATTTATGCTATCACTTATTTCTTCTCTGACCAAAATCATGATCTAATGGCAGGTGGTTTACTATGTGCCTGTCTGAATAGTAGCGTCAACCCACTGATTTACTTCCTAGTTGGAAGGATAAGGAAGAAGGGGCAGGTATGGTTGTCCTTGAAGATTGCACTCCTCAGAGCTTTCAAAGATGAGGAAGACTCTGTGGAAAGGCAGAAGCCCTTTTGATTGAAACTGTGATGGCCTCTTATTATGGCCTCTGATTATGGCACAAGCAGGGATGAAGATCCTGGACTAGACATGCATTTTCCATATACAGATTTTTTAAGTGCTGTAAAATATTGTTTTAACTTGCTTTGAATGTGTATGGGGAGGATTTGCTTAGTTTAGATTTTGAGCACTAAGATTTTCTCTTTTATAATTTTCATATCTAGTTCTATTAACCTATAAGAGATAACATCAGATTGTTGTCTTTAAATGCAAAAGATTTTGCAGTATTGTGCATGACTGTCTACATGTCATCCAATTATAGCTTTCTAGACAAAGATCAACTGCTGCATCAACACAGGGTTGTTTCTATATCTTTGCTAATTTTTTTGTACTTTACTGAATGCAACATGAGTAAAGAAATAAGCCTGATTACATTTTTATATACAAGTGAAAATAAATACATTTGGGACGTGTCTGATAATGCTGTGCGAAATTTTATTCATGGGTGCTCAAAGAAATATGTAATTGCAACTAAATAAACATTTATTGTGGGGAGTAATTAACAAAGATTAGATGGAATCGAAAAAAAGCCATGCCTAGTTAAGCTTGCCCAGACATTCAAATCTAGCTGAAAAGTGCAACATGGCCAAGTTCTCCTAACCATTATTTGCAGTTAGATGCCATTGCATAATAAATCATGGGCACCCAAACCTTGGTATAGGGGACAGATGCAGTGAGCCTATAGTGAGCCTCCACATGGTTTTTTCATCCTCTGGAGTGTATTCTGAGCACTGAGGAGGCTGACAAAACCTCACTCGGTTTATGAAAGTGCTTATGAACATGGTTTGAATTCATTCATTCTTATAAGTTCCATCCCTAACATATTCATTTCGGTAATTTTTTGTAGATTAGAAATGAAATGAAAATAAATTTGAAATCAAATGAAAGGTGCAATTCTATCCTTGCTTTCATGGGAGTAAGAGCACAATCCTAACCATGTCTACTCAAATGTAAGCCCCATTGTGTTCAATGGGTCTTACTCCCAGGAAAATGTCTAGGATTGCAGCCTAAGTCCCATTAAATCTAATGCGTCTTACGTAGACATGCATAGGATTGGGCTCCTAAGGATTCTTCAAGGACACAAGCCTAAAAAGAGGACATGTCCTTGAAAAATTGGACATCTGGTCACCCTGCCTTGATTGGGCATCATACAGGTTCTCTGCAAAACCTATTGCTTTGCACATCCCTTTTGGCAGCACCACTGCTGAAGACATCTGGATTCAAAATCTCTGAAGAGCTTTAAAGGTAATAAACGATCCCCTTAAACTGAGTCCAGAAACAAAATGGCACCTAGTGCGGTGTTGTGATCCGACTCAGAAACATCGGTTACATACTGGCTGTAGCATTTTGTAGCACTGAAAATGTCTAACTGCTTATTTTCAGGTGGGCCCATCTAGGTGAATCACAGGTGTCTAACAAAGGTGATCATGGAGGTAACTGAGGTTGGGCCAGACCTTGCCAGGAAAGGTGGCAGATGGAAAATGAACCAGAGCTGATCATTCCTTGTCACCAAGTCTCTGTCCTGAGAAGACTGTGCAACCCACATACTGAATCTGCTCTCATTATGGATCTCCCACACTAGTAGAATGCCCAGCTAATAGCTCCTTGATCTTATCTAGATGAGGTTTCAGTTTATTTCCCCTATCAAGTCCCACACTGATGTCCCACACAATCCCACTCAATTGTGCTCAACTTTCATGTGAAACTGCAAGTCTTTTCAAAGTTTACAGTGAAACTTTCTTGTGATATGGAGCAATTTTCTCCCCACTTATCTTTACCCAGTTGCACAATAATCTTTCTAAATCAGAAGCTTATCTCTGAAAGACGGATGCAAGAGACTGTCAATAGGATTCAGATCTCTTGTTGTCTTGTGTCCTCAGTGAGGCATCTGATGGGCCACTTCTGTAAAATACAGGAAGCTGGACAAGGTGGGACCAGAGGCATTTGGGCTAATGTAGCAGGGCTCATCTCATGTTATTATGCATAGGACTGGGTAATTGGTAAAAAAGAGTATCTTACCTCACCTTAAAGGAAGGGTTGCCATATGTCCTGAAAAATAGGTACAATCCCAATTTTGGGAGACTATGTTCACATACTGGCAAATGGGACAGAGTGGGGAATGTCTGATAATGTTGTGCACAATTTTCTTCATGGGTGCTCAAAGATAAACCTGAATATGTGATTGCAACTAATTAAAAATTTATTGTGGGGAGTAATTAATGAAGATTAAATGGAATCCAAAAAAGTCATGCCTAGTTAAGCTTGCCCAGACATTCACAGCTGCAGTAGTTGAACAGTGCAACATGGCCAAGTCCTCCTGTTATTTGCAGTTAGATGCTGTTACTATGCCTTGCTGACCAGGGCAGTCCCTAACCCCCCAGAGCACCCTCCCACCCTCCATTTTCCAGAGGAGAAGGGCCCCTTCCCCCTGGACTAGCGGCCCAAATGTATGAGGCCTACAGGTAAATCAAGAGGTCTGGGAACCCTGTTTCCATGGCAGACACGTCCCCTCCTAGCCAACTTATGTGAACTCTGACTTAGGCCGCCTTGGAAGAAGGAAAAACCCGGATTTGTCCGGATTTTTAGCCTCCTGTCCGGGTGTCCTACATTTTGGCTTCATTGTCCTACATTTTGGCTTCTGTTTTGAACTTCACGATGGTGCACAGTAACCCATCATGTCATGTGTCGTTGGATTCGTATTGAAGAGCAGAATCCAATGCAAAAATCAGTTTTTAGATATCTCTTTCCTATCAAACGTTATGGCCAAAAACCCAAAAACCAAAAATATTAAATCAAAAAATTTACATTTTTGGCAATTTTTTAAAGCGGGTAGGAATTTTGGCTTGTGGGGGTTAGGAATTTTGGCCTGGGGGAAGGAATTTTGGCCTTGGGGTTCAGGAATTTTGGATTTGGCATCTGGTCACCCTCACAGTAGTCTTTGTGAGGTTTCTTCCATGTTTCCCATTTTTTCTCCTCAAAAGACCCTTGTGAGGTAGGAGATATGAGCAGCTTGTAAAACTCTTCTCTTTCAGTAGGAATCCTTCACAGCATGGTCATCATCAAACCTGGCTTTAGGGAATGCCTGAATACCGGAATTCAGGGAATACATTTGAGGGACCTTCTTCCTCTCACCCTCACACCCCCCTGAGCTGATCTGATTTTTCCTCCAAAGGAGCCATGAGAGGAACAGAGTGGCAGAAATCCCTTCATCTGAGGGACTTCCTTCCTCACTGCCACAGCAATATGATGTGATCTGATTTACCCTCCAATGAAGCCAAAAGAAGGACTGTAGTGGCAGGAGTCTCCTGGGGGACTTCTTTCCTCACCACCATAGCAATATGACGTGATCTGATTTACCCACCAAGGAAGCCATAAGACGGACTGTAACGAAAGGAATCTTCTTGTCTGATGGGCTTTCATCCGCGGCGCCAAAGCTCCTGCTTTAATGTGATTTGACCTCCAAGGGGCCTAGAGAGGGACATGGTTGGCAGGAATCTCCTCATCTGAGGGACTTTCTTCCTTCTCCCCACAGCTATCTGAGGTGATCTGATTTAACCAGAAGGGAGTCAAAAGGGGGACAGTGGTGACAGGAATCCCTCATGTGAGGGACTTTCTTCCTTCCCCCACAGCTATCTGTGGTGATCTGATTTAACCAGAAGGGAGTCAAAAGGGGGACAGTGGTGACAGAAATCCCTCATGTGAGGACTTTCTTCCTTCCCCCCACAGCTATCTGAGGTGATCTGATTTAACCAGAAGGGAGTCAAAAGGAGGACAGTGGTGACAGGAATCCCTCATGTGAGGGACTTTCTTCCTTCCCCCCACAACTATCTGAGGTGATCTGATTTAACCAGAAGGGAGTCAAAAGGAGGACAGTGGTGACAGGAATCCCTCATGTGAGGGACTTTCTTCCTTCCCCCACAGGTATCTGAGGTGATCTGATTTAACCAGAAGGGAGTCAAAAGGGGGACAGTGGTGACAGGAATCCCTCATGTGAGGGACTTTCTTCCTTCCCCTCACAGCTATCTGAGGTGATCTGATTTAACCAGAAGGGAGTCAAAAGGGGGACAGTGGTGACAGGAATCCCTCATGTGAGGGACTTTCTTCCTTCCCCCACAGCTATCTGAGGTGATCTGATTTAACCAGAAGGGAGTCAAAAGGAGGACAGTGGTGACAGGAATCCCTCATGTGAGGGACTTTCTTCCTTCCCCTCACAGCTATCTGAGGTGATCTGATTTAACCAGAAGGGAGTCAAAAGGGGGACAGTGGTGACAGGAATCCCTCATGTGAGGGACTTTCTTCCTTCCCCCACAGCTATCTGAGGTGATCTGATTTAACCAGAAGGGAGTCAAAAGGGGGACAGTGGTGACAGGAATCCCTCATGTGAGGGACTTTCTTCCTTCCCCCACAGCTATCTGAGGTGATCTGATTTAACCTCCAAGGGGGCCAAAAGGGGGACAGTGGTGACAGAAATCCCTCATGTGAGGACTTTCTTCCTTCCCCCCACAGCTATCTGAGGTGATCTGATTTAACCAGAAGGGAGTCAAAAGGGGGACAGTGGTGACAGGAATCCCTCATGTGAGGGACTTTCTTCCTTCCCCCCACAGCTATCTGAGGTGATCTGATTTAACCAGAAGGAAGTCAAAAGGGGGACAGTGGTGACAGGAATCCCTCATGTGAGGGACTTTCTTCCTTCCCCCCACAACTATCTGAGGTGATCTGATTTACCCTCCAAGGGGGCCAAAAGGGGGACAGTGGTGACAGGAATCCCTCATATGACGGACTTTCTTCCTTCCCCCCACAGCTATCTGAGGTGATCTGATTTCCCCTTGAAGGAAGTCAAAAGAGGGCCCATGGTGGCAGGAGTCCCCTCATCTGAGGGACTTTTGTCTTCTGCTCCACAGTCCCCTAAAGTGATCTTATTTGCCATCCAAGGTGGCCAAGTGGCAGAATGTTATGGCAGGTGTTCCTTCGTCTCCAGGATATTCTCCTCCCCCCAATGCCCTATGACATGATCTATGTTGCTCCTAAGACAGCTGACTGGTGCCCCTAATTGTGCTTCGAGGTGGTGTCTCACCAAAGAGGCTTCCCCACTGTGAATGAAGGAGGGGCAGTGGCAGGAGGGCGGGCTGACATTATAGAGATGCGAGGGCACTCCATGGATTAGACTGGTGAATCTCTAGGGCAGGGATCTCCAAATCCTGGCCTGGGGATCAGATGTGGCCCTTGGTGAGCCTAAATGCGACCCCTGGCAAGAACCCTCTATCCGGCCCATGGGCAAGACTTGTAATCCACTCCTATACATTCTTTTATGTAAATGTATTCAAATTTGAAATGTAAATTAGTTTTCTGACCCCCGACACAATATCAGAGAGATGATGTGGCCCTCCTTCCAAAAGGTTTGGAGACCCCTGCTCTAGGGCATGGCAACTGGATCGGGATGATGGAGCCAGGGCTGGAGTTCTGACTGCAGCTGCTGCCTGGGTCAGGGGTGTGGGTTTGTTGCTGTCTGGTGAGCCAATGGCTGGTGTGGTTTATTACCTAGTGCCCTCACTGCCTGCTGCCGCAGTGTCTGCTGCCCCCGGTCCCTATATCCATGGTTCCCAAGGGCCAGCGAGCCATACTTCTCAGAGCCAGGTGCCTGGTGGCTGGTCCACAATGTTCTACGTGTTCTGTTCTTCCCCTTGAACTCATACGACAGAACCAAATGCTGCAAGTAAACTACTACTAAATTATAACTATAAATTAAAATTCCTTTAAACGTGCACTAGGCAGGTAATATAGGTGGTATAGTGACAGTAGGTCTTGCATCCAGAGGTAAAAGAGAAAGTACAGAGTTTTGTTTTAATATTTGTAGATTTGTGTTTTGTTTCTGTACAAAAATGAAAAATGCATAGAATGGTGTTTTGTGTTTTTATTTCATTACTAGCAGAAATAATCCATAGTTGCAGGAATAAAATTTCATGAATTTTACGATGGGGCCTGTGCACTGGTGGGCATCAGGTACTGCCACTGGGTGGCAGGCACCAGTGGGCATGGGGCACTGCTGGGCACCACCAGACACTGGAATGTACCAGGGAATAGTGGTGGGCAGCAACATGCACTGTCAGACATTCCTTCTGGGCACTTTGCTTCCATACCGGGCACCATTCACAACACTGGGCACCTCTGAGTACAACACTGCAGTAGGCAGGGGGCACCACCAGGCGGTTTGTACAAGTGGGTAGGAGGCACCAGCAGGCAGTAGCGAGCACCACTGGATATCGAGTACCCCTACCGGGCACCAATCAACATGGATACTTAGTGGGTGCTCAAATCACGGAAAGGATACCTCCCTGAATTTCATGCTTCTCGGTTGGGGAAGGGCGTGGATCAGTCATTGATTCTTCAGTGTATAGGGAGGAAAATGCATTGTGCTCCTTTTCAACCCCGTCCAGTTTGCACTGAATGTTCTTATCCTCAACCCACAAAGAGACTGGATCCTGCACAGAAAGAGCTGTGGTTCTTGCAGAGGCTGCACCAGGGAAGCCCAGAAGACAAAGGGCCTGCTGGACTCTCCTGCTGCACTAGTGAAGTGAAGCCTGTGTTGGACTTGCAGCCACAAGAACCTGGAGAAGGCCCTTCTGGATCCCCCTCTTGGTAGGGGGTCCTAATTTTATGCCCCTGCTTTCTATGTTCTATGCTTTCTATGCTTTCTCCATGGCTTAAACTGGTGCAACTCCAGGGTTAGGCAGCTGGTTTGGGGTGATGCAGCTGAGGCTGGGCAGGCTGCCACCGAGAGGATCACATACTGGTGTGGTCCCATGCTTGCTGCCCTCACTCCCTGCTTCCTCTGGTCCCAGTGTGTCCAGTCCCCAGTGTTTCATGTGTCCTTTTCTTCCTTTTGCACTCAACCCACAGATCCATGTGGGCAAAGCCATGATTCAACTAGTAGTAAATTATAAATATAAATTATAATGGCTTTAAAGGTGTAAAAGGTAGGTAATATAGGAAGTGTAGTGACAGCAGGTTTGTATCGGGGGTAAAAGAGAAAGTGCAGAGAAGGATTTAAATATTTCTAGATTTGGGAATTTGTTTTTTGTTTCTATACAAAAATGAAAAGTGCAGAAAATGTGTTTTTATATCATGTACAATCTCTAAAGGTGTTAAAAGAGTGGTTTGATTGATGGATTGATTTGATTGCAGATTTTGGGGTGGTTTGTTTCAGAAAAGAGATTTTCCCTTTTTCTGTGTCATTTGCCTGGCTTTGTGTTAATCTGACCTCTGACTGGTTCAATACTTGCAAACTAATCCCTGGTACAAGTCTTTGCATGCTGCGTGCAGAGAGGGCCGTATGAAATGGCGGCTATAAAACAGGGTGTCCAGACGCCCGGAATTGCACGGACAGGTCCGGAATTGGAGGACTTGTCCGGCCAGTCCTGGCAAAGGGGCGCTTGTCCAGGGATGGGGGATAGTATAGTGCTTTGCGACCACTAAAATAGTTGCTCGGAGTGGCGCGCGCCTACCGCGGCCGTCCGAGCAGCCATCTTGGGAGAGAGAAGCTGTGCGCATGCTTCACCACTGCAAAACAGGCACCAACAGACTGCAGGAGAACTCGGGGGCAGCGGGGACCACCAGGCCACACCAGATACTGGGCATCCTTACTGGGCACCATCAGGCAGCGGGCACCTCTGGGCATCCCAGTCATGACCAATACAGGGCAGCACTGGGCACTAGGCAACCCTAGTAGGCGCAGGGCACCAGGAAACATTAGGCACCATGCGTTCACACCAAGCATTTCCAGGTATAGGCAGAAATGGGCAGCACAGGACAGTGGGCAGCTGACACTACTGGCATCCCTACTGGGCATAATGCACTGGGCCCCAGCAGGCATCAGGCCCAAAATAGGATCTTAGTAGGTCTTTACATCACAGAAGGAATATGCTTCCCAAATTTGTTGCTTTTAGATGCAGTGTTTGGGCTGGGTGTTGATCAATCTTCAATGTAAAACAGGGATGAAAACAAATTGCACCCCGATTCACCTCCATAGGGGTTTAATTTCTAGAAATCAGTTCTTGCATTGGGTGCCTACATTACGCAAGGAATACCCTCCCCAAATTTCAGACTTCCAAGTCCAACAGTTCTGGCTGGGTGTTGATGCGTGAGTGAATCAGTCAGTCAGTCAGTCTGTGACTCTTTATCTACAGTATATAGATTATAAAGCCAAAAAGATATTTTGTGTTTCTAATGAATGAGTCAGATTAATTGCTTGTTGGTGTGGGAAGGAAATACTCCTCCCCAAAGCTCTTCTCAACTAAGCCAGCCTCAGCATTTCCTTCCTGCCTATGCCCATCTCCTCTCCAAGCATCCCCAAAATGAGAAGACAGGAATTCAAGCTATACATGAAGCAAATCTGCTAAGCTTAAAAACTCATACCGTGTACTTGTCCTCCCTGATAGAGAGCAGAGAAACAGAATTGAAGGAAACCAAACCTTGTACACAGAAAGACATGGCTGCCAATAATCCAGGTAAGGGATATTTGCAGGGGATTGCTTGGGCTTTTCCTCTTGTAAGACTGCAGCTGCAGTCTGAAATATGTGGACTAGACTGGATTCCTTCCTTCACCTGACGTTCCCTTTTCCCTGTACTCCACCATCTTCCTCTCCTTCAGGCATCCATTGGAAAGTCCAGCTAATCTACCTTCTCCTTGCATCCCCCTTTTTATTTGCCCTTCTCCTTCAGAGGAGTTCCTCTTTCTTCTCCTTTTCATCTCCTACTAGCTTTCCTTAGGATACCATTTTATGTGAATGTTGGGGGTTGGAGCCTCACCTTGTAGTTTAAGTGTAAGATTACCCACCTCTTTCTCAGAGGAGGATCTTCCTCCTCCTCCTATTGGTTGGCGGGCATGACCTTGAATGACTTACTCAGAGGCCATTTTCCTTTTTCCTTCAGAGTCCAATATCATTTGCGGAGATTGCCCTGCATTTCAGCAATTAAGAGTGGATGCAGCTGATTCCAAGCCAGAGGCACCTGCATGAGGCCACCATGATGGAAAATCATGAAAACACCATCTTTGTAGGTAAGGAGGAACATTTGGCCCTAAATGAGTAGATGCCCTGATTAGCAACCTTTGCTCCAGTAGATATTGCTGAGTTCATTGTCAGTTTGCCTGATCTGAGCATAGCTATCCCCCACATCCTCTTCTTCTGGCCAGCTTAGAACTGGTCCTCTTGAAGAGGAAGGTTGATCCCCAATGGGGTTTGTGACTGGACTGTCACAGAGCAATCCTAACCGCTGGTTAGGCTGGCACAAGTCCCATGCTGGCCCCAATTTAGGAACAAATAAATCCAAAACAGATGGGGAGAACCAGGACTGAAATAGAAGCTCTGCAGCACAACTCAATCGAGGGCCAATACCTGGAGCTCAACCAGCCCTTGCTTCACTCCCCAGATCAAGACTTTTGTTTGTGGAAAACAAAGTGAACTAATTAAGATATGTTAACATTTACTGCCATTTCTGTGACCTATCAGAAATCTGGTCACCAGGACAGAAGTAAAACTACAGACAAGATTAAACAACTTTGGAGCATGAGCTGTCATGTCTAGCTCCTAGCAGTGAGGTTGGAGGCCCGCAGGAGATCTTCAGAGATCTCAGCTTGTTAAGTCTGTGAATAGTAAAGACAGGCAAAAGAGAAATTTTAGTCCTGAACAAAATGCACCTGTGACAAGAACTACCTCAGTGATTATCTCCAGATGAACGTGATCTAAACAGGCTATTACAATTAGTCAGGAAGTAGTCAGTATGTGTATAAAACTGAGTGTATGTTGCAATATCTTTGGGGGCATAAATTTGGGGTGCTGCGGAAGCTTTTGCCCCTGAAGACAATATGTGGATGTATATGTTTCTGTTGAATGCCTTTGTCTTTAATTTACAATATATAGCTTTCAACTATACTTGGCTTGCTGTCTTCCTTGGTGGCAGTTGCTGATCCATGCCCTGCTCCCCCATGATTCAGGGACATCTGGCGTCATGGACATCACAACTCCACTGTTAACTGCAATTATGTCCTTCTGTGCCTTACAGAATTTCTTTTCCTATTTTGACAGCATCCACTTGGGACCAGGTTGGAAGAAGGAGAGAGTGCGCTCAGACTTCACAGCAAACAACTCACAGATTGGTGAGATTCTTCATAAACCTGGAGGGTGGAATAACCTCCCATCACATTACTGCACTTCAGATCCACCAGAGAACCCACACAGGATTGAAACCCTACAAGTGCTAGGAGTGTGGTATGGCGTTCACTCAGAGTGGAAATCTTAAAAGACACCAGAGAACCCACACAGGGGAGAAACCCTATAAGTGCCAGGAGTATGGAATGGCATTCAGTTTGAGTGCTTGCCTTAAGCACCACCACAGAACCCATACAGGAGGGAAACCCTATAAGTGCAAGGAGTGTGGAACGGCATTCACTCAGAGTGGGACTCTTAAGAACCACCAGAGAACCCATACAGGAGAGAAACCCTATAAGTGCAAGGAGTGTAGAATGGCATTCACTCAGAGTGGGACTCTTCAGAACCACCAGAGAACCCACACAGGGGAGAATCTCTATAAGTGTCAGGAGCGTGAAATGGCATTCAGTCGGAGTGTGAATCTTAAGTACCACCAGAAAGCTCACACACGAGAGAAACCCTATAAATGCCAGAAGTGTGGAATGGCATTCACTCAGAGCGGGACTCTTCAGAACCACCAGAGAACCCATACAGGAGAGAAACCCTATAAGTGCCAGGGGTGTAGAATGACATTCACTCACAGTGGGACTCTTCAGAACCACCAGAGAACCCACACAGGGGAGAAACTCTATAAGTGCAAGGAGTGTGGAACGGCATTCACTCAGAGTGGGACTCTTAAGAACCACCAGAGAACCCATATAGGAGAGAAACTCTGTAAGTGCCAGGAGTGTGGAATGGCATTCAGTCGGAGTGGGACTCTTAAGTACCATCATAAAACCCACACAGGCGAGAAAACCTATAAATGCCAGGAGTGTGGAAAGGAATTCATTCACAGTGTGAATCTTAAGTACCACCAGAAAACCCACACAGGAGAGAAACCCTATAAGTGCAAGGAGTGTGGAATGGCATTCAGTCGGAGTGGGACTCTTAAGTACCACCATAAAACCCACACAGGCAAGAAAACCTATAAATGCCAGGAGTGTGGAAAGGAATTCATTCAGAGTGTGAATCTTAAGTACCACCAGAAAACCCACACAGGAGAGAAACCCTATAATTGCCAGGAGTGTGGAATGGCATTCAGTCGGAGTTGGAATCTTAAGTGCCACCAGAGAACCCACACAGGTGAGAAACCCTATAAGTGCCATGAGTGTGGAAAGGAATTCATTCAGAGTGTGAATCTTAAGTACCACCAGAAAACCCACACAGGAGAGAAACCCTATAAATGCCAGGAGTGTGGAATGGAATTCAGTCGGAGTGTGAATCTTAAGTGCCACCAGAGAACCCAGGAAGGGGAGAAACCCTATTAGTTCCAGGAGTGTGGGATGGCATTCAGTTTGAGCGCTCACCTTAAGTACCACCAGAGAACCCATACAGGAGAAACCATATTACTGCCAGAGTGTGGAAAGCCATTCATGTCGACCGCTCACTTTATATAACACCAGAGAACCCACATGGTAGAAACTGTATAAGTATCAGTAGTGTGGAAAGACCCTCACTTCTAGTTAACTGCCACAACGGGGAAAAAACCCTTTAAGTGCCAGGAGTGTGGAAGAGCCTACAGTCAGTAACCAGCAAACAATCCGCTTGGGAGATACACCTTATACAGTTGAGAACTTTAAATATTTTTTGTTTGATGTTTGAAAGAATTGATATTTGAATAATGCCTGTTATTTCTACACTTGACATACCTGGGTTATTGGTTGTTAAAAAATAAATTTATCAAATTTTCCCTATTACTATTTCCTTGATTCTCTGGACTGAACTTTGGTTAAATTAAGGTCTATAGATGGGGGAGTGGATTTGGAACTAGTTTAGCCAGGAGATACTGTGGCCCCTGTTGGTGTCCAAGAATGCCAACATGATGACAAAGCAGACAACTGTCCCCTGTGCACCAAAGGGACCAATCAGGCTTGGAGAAGTAAACACATAAATTTTCTGATAGGTGCCTGGTCCCCTATGGGATTCCTCAGAGGACTCACAGAAGAGAGAAATCTGTAAGTGCCAGGAGAGTGAAATGGCATTCAGTTTGAGCACTCCCCTTAAGTGCCACCATAGAAATGCACACAGGGGAGAAACCCTACAAGTCCCAGGAGTGTGGAATGGCATTCCGTTCAAATACCTTAAGTAACACCTGAAAATCTACACAGGAGAGAAATCCTATAAGTGTCAGGAGTGTGGAGTGGCATTTATTTCAAGTGCTCACCTTATTTACTACCTTAGTACCCACACAGGGGAGAAACCCTGTAAGTGCCAGGAGTGTGGATTGGCAATCAGTTCAAGCACTTCAATTAGTTCAAGTAAGTACCACCAGAGAACCGACACGGGGACAAACCTTATAAGTGCCAGGAGTGTGGAATGGCATTTATTACAAGCTTTAATTATAGTGCTCACCTTAAGGACAATCAGAGTCCCCACACACAAGGGAGAAAACTAGGAGTGCTGGTAGTGTGGCAGGGCCTTCGTTCACACTGGTGGTCTTATTAGCCACCACACAATCCACTTTATGCAGGTGAGGAGTGTTGAAATAGCAGGTACGCATTCACACCTGTAAGTGATGGATGTGTGGTTAATGCCACGGTCAGGCGTGGCTTAATAATAAGCAATAAGCTCGAAAGTAGCTCAGCCATTTTCTGTGCCTCATTTACAGGCAATTTTCTACTTATACATATTTACGTTCATAAGTGAAAGTATGGTTATTACCCACGTGTTGGCTTTGTCTTCTGAGGAGCAATAAGCTTGTTAGCGGCTATGCTTCTTTTTATGCCTGGTCACTGCAGTAACGCTGTCACGTTGGCTGCAGACATGGGACTTCCTATTTGAGGTGATCAGATGGTTCCACTTGATCTTCTGACTTGGCTACGTGATGGCTAGTTTAGCAAGTCTTACTGTGTTTATAATTTGCCTTGTCTTTGGACTTGGGTAGGTGATGGTTGGTTTAGTCAGTCCTTAAACCTTTTCATACTACATCCAGGAGTGAAGGATGTGAGGCTATTGTCCTCAGTGGGGCTTTGCTTGTATTTATTTATTTATTTGAATTATATCCCGCCTTTCTTCCCTAGAAAAGGGAAATCAAGGCGGCTAACAGCAATTAAAACAACAATAGAATGCCACTACAATAAACAGTAAATACAGATTAAAACACAATTAAAATACAATTAAAATACTGTTAGACTGTATAAAAAACAAAAAACATTAAAAACAACTGGACCTAAAAATTTACAATAAAAACCAACTACAACAATTCTCATCCTCTTCTGAGCTCAGGAGGGGCTGAACGCAATGGCTCTGGTTCTTACCGGGCTTAAGATCCCGGATGGTAAATTTTGGGGGAGGTTGATATGGCTCAGTGGAAGGCTATTTCCCTCAGGGCTCAAATCAAACAGTTATTAGGTTGTGGTGTTCCAGCACTTGGATCTTGTGGTCATCCTTTCTGCCTGGGGGGGAACAGAAGGGGGGCAGAAGTGTCCAAAAGATAGATTTGGCCTGTAAGCAGGTTGATGCTTACGTGGCAAGCTTTATTTTAAATTGTGGGGGTATGATGGTTACTCATCCCCAGAAATGGTGGCAGCAGCCCAAGCTATTTATGCCCGATTAGGTGCATCTGTCTTTTTCTGCCCTTGCAGTTTTTATTAGTGCCTTGTTGCAGGTGCTGCTTTCTTGTCTTTAGTGGGGCGGGGGAACTAAGCTCTGAGTTTTGAGTCACTGAATGGATAGTTTCTGCATGCAAATTATATTTCAAAAAGCATTTGGTGGCATCATTTCCTGAGCACCATTATCAGTCTGAGCACCATTATCCTGAGCACCTGAGGTTTCCTGAGCACCATTATCAGTCTGCATCCACAAAAGATACTCTAACCATCCACCTCACATGTTCATTAAAATATTTATATGATGATAGTGACTTCTTATCACAATCATGTGCCTGATAAATGCATGTATTCTGGTGTATTAATGACAGTGTGGATATTACTAACTGAGAGCATGAGCACAATCCTAACCATGTCTACTCAAATGTAAGCCCCATTATGTTAAATAGATCTTACTCTCAGGAAAGTGTCTTTAGTATTGCAGTCTATGGCTGTCTATGGTTGATATCTTCTAGGTTTGTGCATAACAGCACATAAAAATGTGAAATAAATTATAATTAAGGTATATCCAGTTCATATTGGAATTTTCTGACTTCATGTTTGCATCCTTAAATAATTATCTAAACAGAATCTTTCCCTTAGAACCCAGGAAGGAATTTGCCTGACACATACACATTTTGATGGTGGTGGATCCTTAGCAGCTGGGACCTACACTAGTCTGGTCTCGTGATTATACAATGACTTGGAAGTATTGACAGCACAACCCTAACTCCTGGCTGCCAGCACAAGACCCGGCACATGTTCCGTGCTGGCCTCGGAGTGTTGCAATAGTCAGAGGTGGGCCCGGCCTGGCCCAAGATCCGGTTCGCGGGAAGTGGGAGGGGCCAGGCCGGGGTCAGGGGGTGGGGAGGGTCAGGGGTGGGGTTGGGGCGGGCCAAGGGGCGGGGTGAGGGGCGGGCCAATGTTGGCACTTGCGCAGTGGGCACCAAAACATGGCGGCCGGCCCGAACTGGTCCGCTATGTTTTCGCGAAGCGCCAGCAGCGGGGAAATGGGAAGATGCGGTTCGGGCAAGTAGGCCCGAACTGGCATCTGCCCACCCCTGGCAACAGTGCTGTAAAGTGCTCTGCACAATTCCTGGGGGGTTAGGCCAGTGCCCAGACATGTGCTGGCCTTCCAATGCCACCATGGGAATGGTGAGATGGTGAGTTGTGCTGGCCTCATTTGGTTTGGATTGTGTCCATGTGTCTCTTGTTGGCCTTTGGTTCAGTTGAATTATATTTCTATTTGGCAATGGAAGGGGAGCCCTAATGCCTCTTGAGGCAGCACTCCTAAAATGGCCATCAACAGAGCGCAGTTGGCAACCATCTTGCAAGCGTAGAAGTATCTTTTATTGTCACAAAAGGCTCCAGACTACAGCCCAATTCTGGATTGGATGGGGCTGCAGCACAGTTTCCCACTCCATCTCTCTAGCTGGCTTCAGAAAAGGAAATTCTGTCTGGCTTTTTGGGAAATTCCAAGGCCAATATTACTGGATGTGTTTTTAAATAAGCTTCAATATGGTGTCATATATGGGAAAATGGTCTTGCTGGGATCCTGAATGAAACAGCCAATGGCACTGCTCAGTGACTCAGCAGAGAATGAAGAGGAATGGTGCAACAAACATACTTTTATTATATGGATAGTTTAACAATAATAAAAAATAATAACAAAAATAAAATAACAATAAAAAGGGACTGCAGTGGCTCAGTGGTTCAGGCACTATGCCTGCTGATTTGAAGATCGGCAAGTCAGTGGTTTGAAACTCATGATGGAGTGAGCTCCCATCAGTTGTCCCAGTTCCTGCCAACCTAGCAGTTCAAAAGCATGCAACTTACAAGTAAATAAACAGGTACCACTGTGGTGGGGAAAAAGCTACATCCTGGCAACAGGATGGCCAGGTTTCCCCATGTTGTGTCAATCATCTAAGCAGATACTACCATGACGAGTTTAACAATAATAGGGACTGGTAACTGAAATAATGAAAATAATGCAAGTTAATGTTTCTTAACCATCCACACATGTAAGTTCTGAATGGAAGGGATTGCTATTTGCAGAGAGAAGGGGGCAAGTGGGAAGAGGAAAACTTTAAATGGGAAAGAGGAATGTAATCATGCAAGAATGGAAAAAGAAAAGGGGGAAATTATAAGGTTACCTAGGAGAAAATCTGAGGACAGGTAATCTGAGGGTCTACTCTACAGTAATTTGCACTGCATTCTCTGTTAAGCGTCGAAGCCTAAGAAGTGAGTCCCATTAGTGGAATGTACTCAGTGGACTGGAATGTAGTCAATGGAATGTATAGATAGGTGTGGATAAGATCAAGGGGTCCAGGGGCTCAAACTTAATCTGACCCACCTCCAGCAATGAGACCTAGGCTGCAATCCTAACCACACTTTCCTGGGAGTAAGTACTATTAAACACAATGGGATTGCTTTTGAGTAGGGATGCTTAGGATTGCACTGTTAGTGCTGGTGACAGGTGCCAAAAATGTGCCATAGAGAATGTTAAAGGCACCCTCAAAGGAGGGAGCACTGATGCTCAGCCTGTGTCAGACACCAGACCCAGCGTGACCAGAAGAAGGATGCGCTATTGCCAGGAGTGATTGCAACCAACTGGTGCTAGTATGGTCACTGAGAGGGGAGAAACAAGGGCAGAATGAGGGCAGGAACTGAGGAAGGAGGGATAATAATAAGGATTTGCAGAATTCTGCTACACTTTATTCTGGACTCTGTGTTGGGCCAGACAGTCCTACATGGAGTCTTTCAAGTCTGTTCTGGAAAAATAGCTGGCACAGACTTGAGTGTTTCCTTTGGTAAGGTCCCCTTCTTCTGAGGAGACCTCCAAGCCGGCCCAGGTGCCTGTTGGATACAGCTAAGATTGCTTTTGGCACAAGGATGGGGTGACTTACATAGACATCAAAGTGCTTTTTGTTTTAGGATTGTAAACTTTCTTCATAGATTTCCTTCTCACTGAAAACTCTCTGGAGAATGTGCTTCAGGTTCTCCTTACATAAACCCTTCTTGCCTCTCCCAACGAGGAAATAAATCAGTGGGTTAACAAAGCTGTTTAGCGATGCACCTAAAGCACCATAGATAAAGAGATATTCTGCCATTAATGCCACATAATCAGAATCAGAACTAGCAAAATAAATTAAGCAAAGGGCATTCATGGGGAACGCAAGGGTGAGGAAGAAGAAGAGGCTCAGCAGAATGGCCATTAAAAGCTTCCCCTCTTGGCGCAGTAGTGGCTTAAAGCAGATTCTGATGACCAGAATCAGTGTGGAGATTGTGCTCAGTGGTAGGCAGACCATGGCATTCATCAGAAACACATAAAATAGTGGGGAAAAATACATAGATATATCGAGTTTAAAAAGAGTCAAACAAATTCCATTAACCAGGAAAGAGACAAGCCAAATGAGGGTGCATAGGATAGTGGACAATCTTTCTGGGCGGTTGCATCGATACCAGATTGGGAAGAGGACACACACACACCTGTCAATACTGATAGTTGTCAGTAGAAACAGGCTGACACAGTACAGAACTTCAATACATGATTCAGCCACAAAAACATCCAGAGCATTACATTCGAAAACGTTTCTTACAGTGATAAACAGGAGGACACCAAAGTCAGCGACTGCCAAGTTCAGAATATAGACAGTGAAAGGGTTTCTCTTCATGCGGAAACCAAGAAGCCAGATGACAATTCCATTCCCCACAAGTCCAAATATGCACACCACAAAACTGACACTAAAAATCACAGCTTCTTCTAAAGAATTACAAGTTGAATTTCCCTTCCCAGTGCCGTTATCCATTGTAGAATGTCGCAGTTCATTATCTAAGGGTGTCGATGATATAAGACTGACATTAGCCATCATGCTTTAGTTCTTCTCCTTGGAGAAGGTGCTTCTGCTAAGAGAAAAGAGAGATGTGAATTAAATTTTTCCATTGAATGACGGGGGTCAGGCGGAAGCAATCCTATGCAGTTCAATGGGAAAAGGATAGGGGAGGGGGAATGAAAAAGCACAGGTTACCTAACAAATCAGCAACCAACAAAAAACCAATGGCCAGTTTGATGACACTCAACTGAATATGTGTTCTAATATTAGCTCTGATGCCTGGAAATGAGAGCTGACAGATCCTAACACCTTTGTGGTTCCCTACTGTGTCATAGTAACACTTCATTGGTTCTAGGAAAAATTAAGCTGCAACCCTAAGCACACTTTCCTGGGAGTAAGTTCTATTGGAGACAATGGAACTTATTAATGAGTATACAATTTCAGGGTGACCAGATGCCTGAACTTAAAAAAGGCAAACAAGGTCTTGGATTCCTCTCAGCCAAGCCTTTCTGGCCAACAATGGCACATTTGCCTACTTATGAGTAAAGCTGTGGTATTGGGCATTTTCACTTTCCCATAGAGCTCAATGCATATTTTTGATTTTTAGTTTTTTGGCCATAGATTTTGATAGGAAGGAGATATTTCAAAATTGATTTTTGCGTTGGATTCTTCAATAAGAATCCAATGACATATGACATGATGAGGTACTGCACAGCATTTCAGTGTTCCAAAATGGAGCACAATGAAACCCTTTTGGAGGACACCCAGACAGAAGTCTAAAAAAGAGGACAAATCCGTAAAAATCTGGTCATATGGTCACCCTGGTAGACATCCTTAGGATTGCACTGTTTGTCTCATTTGGTCAGTTTTGAGATAAAGAAATCCACTTTTTGTTATATATGGCAATTGTGTTTTTCTTTTCTGGTTATTTGGCTATAAAGTTTTTTACTTTGTTATTGGCATTACTTCCAATGCCCACTTTTTGGCCTAGACATGGCTGGCCGAGGATAGGACTGGGATGTAAGCTGTAGACCAAAATGGAAAGAGAACTGCACAGACATTTGTCGGTCCACTCAATAGCAGAAATTATTTTATTTAATGGAAATTACTTCCATATAAGTGTGTTGGATTGTAGCCTAAGAAATAATCTTGTCCTTTTTGTCATGGAGGGGAAGGAAAGAGAAGAAATCATGGAATGGTGTTTTCAGCAAAAGACTTATAAAGAGAAATCAATAGTGAAGAGAGCAATAGCACCCTTGGGAACCTGGATATTTTAAGGAAGATGATGTCCTCATAACTGCAGCAATGCAAAGAGTAAAATGCAAAGTTTAAGCCAAAAGTAGAAAAAATATATTTTTTTTACTTACCTTGGGGAATGCATCAGACAGAGTTCAGAGTCTTGTCATGAAGCTAAAATTATAGAAGAGCAAATAAAGAAATGAGAAGAGCAAGAAGGCTCCACAGCAAACCTCAAAGATCAACTAGAAGAGGATATAAAACAGAGACGTCCCAAGCTGGGGTGTCATAACACCCCAGCTTGAGACCCTGCACTGGTGGAGCAGCCTGGACAGCAGCACTGATGCTTCTGCAATCATGGCAGTGCTGTGGACATTGGGGTTGATTAAAGATTTACTAAGGACCACAGATACCCTGTGGGGGTATCTGATCCAAATGGGGGGAAGCTTGTGGAGTGCTCAGCAAGCCTTCCCATTTCTAGTTTCACAATGAAAATAAGTAGTGGGTTGCATGACCTCCAAGGCTTGCCGAAAGCCCCAAAGGCTTCCTCCACCCTCTGAAGGGCATCTGCAGACCAGAAGAAATTTAAATGTTATACATTTAAATGTAGAAAGGTTAAAAAGTATAAAAAATTGGAATTCTTCCAGAGATCCCATAGCAGAACACATGAAAATAGATTTCCATCATGTGCCTATGTTACATGTGTCTAATGGCAAAATCCAGAGTAACTACGGGGAGTCCTTGCTCTGGTGTAAGAACAACTTACTCTGGATTCCAATATGAATTTCCCATAAGTTTTCACTAGGTGGTGCAGTAATTACGGGTGTATGTAATGTCTCTTATGTGCTCCTGTAGTTACTCTGGATTTGGGGGCTAATGACACCATGTAACAGCATGCCAAATGAATTGCAAATAGGGGACATAACTGGACCAAGTAGCAGACTAATGGGATATATCTAATATTTACTTTTCATTCTTCAAAAGCAAGGATCCATCCAGACAAGATGGAGGAGTTTTCTTGAACCAGTGTACAGTAGTTATACTTACATACATGAACGTATGTCATGAACACACTGCCACATACAGAGTGACAACCCCTACAATCCAGAGTAACTACAGGAGCACGCAAGAGACATTAGGTGCACCCATAGTTATTGCACCACCTAGTGAAAACCTATGGGAAATTCATATTGCAATCCAGAACAAATTGTTCTTACACCAGAGCAAGGACACCCCTTAGTAACCCTGGATTGCGCCCAACATTTATCAATCTAGCACATCACTAACTCCTCTAATTGCCAAGAGCTCTCTAAGACACCATGCAGAGTCCCTATGACTAGCCGAACATGGTACTTAGCATTACACATGTGCTCACTCAAGATACTAAATTATGAGCTCTCTCCAATTCCCAATTTTCACATACCTTGTTGTGTGTTAGAAATCAATAGTCTTCAGAAATGGTGAAAGGAAGTCAACAACAGCAGTAACAAGAGGCTGTGTACATATTTCTGTCTTTGTTCCTGTTGAAGTATCTGGATTGTCCTCCAAGCTTCCAGCAAGAAGTCCAGGAGACCACATTCATTTGATGCTGTTTGTTAGCTTGCCAGCATCGGAATGGAAATGTTCTTGCACCGTTATGTTAGGAGGCAGTTTCTGAGCCTGGAAGGCAATCTATCCTAAAAAGGCACTCTTGAGAAAAGTGAATTAGCTGCTAACTGCAATACCATCTGCATGATGGTCAACTGTTCTTTTTGCTTTTCCTCCCTATTTCTCTTCTCTGAGCTGACCCAAGAAATATCTCCATCAGAATATGCTGAAAACAGCATCCTCTGGGGAAACCCGATCCACAACAAAAAAGGAAGGATTGCAGTTTGGCTGGTCTGAAAGGGGACACATGACTCTTCCAATGAGTGGGGGTTAGGCAAACCCCCTGGGGGAACCTAATGGTTAATTAGGGCCTCAAACTCATGTCCCTGATACCGTCCCTACCCACCCCTTTCAGCAGTCTGGGTTTTGCTGTACACTTTTTGGGACTGAGTAGGGATTTTTGGCTGTCGAAGACAGTTTTTCACCAACTCCAGATTGTTGGTACTGGTCACTTTATTGTAGGGGAAGCAGGGGAGCAAACGATAAGTCTTTTGGTGTGCACTTAGGGCACACGGCTGGGTAGATCTAATGACTGCCCTCAGTGACCAGAATGCACAAGGGTCTGGTAATGGTCAGGCCACTTGCCGTGACCAGGGTGCCAGCCTCAATGTACATATGGGGCCGATGATGACAGGATAGACCCCAAATCATAGGGGTAAGGCCCAGAGTCAGTGCATGCCTGGCCAAGTGGCCCAAGCTTGTCCCTAGGGCCTTGCCAATATTTGCCTCTGCTCCAATGGTGTCTTGCTTTATGCAGCTTTTGGGTTTCAGCCTGTTTCTTGTCTGCTTATTTCAATAAAATGGCCCAATATACTTTTGTCCAGTGTGTTCCTTGATAATTGCAAAGATAAAATATTAGGCACCCTTTGAGCATTAAGTCACTATGTTAGTTCAGGGTGGGCAGCCATCTGAGACCAATAGAGTGTGTTAAGACCTGGAAGACACCCCCCCCCCCCCCAAAGGACTCTCATTCTGACCAGCTAAGCTAAGGAAGAGTACAATCCTATCCTAGGCCGGCACAAATCATTGGTTTTCCGACTCCTTGTGGTCACGTAGGGGGCAAGTGCATATCTGCAAACTGGCCTAAACATCCCCCAGAAGTGATGCAGAAGTACCTTATGGCACTTTTGTGGCACCCCCAGGTCAGCACAGGTCTTATGCCGGGACTTAGGCCAGCCTAACGAGGTTAGAATTGCAGCCTTACCCTACAATCCAGAGTAATTATGGGAGCATGTGAGAGACATTACATGCACCTGTAGTTATGGCACCACCTAGTGAAAACCTATGGGAAATTCATCTTGAAATCCAGAGTAAATTGTTCTTACACCAGCTCGACTCCCCGTAGTTACTCTGGATTGCGGGCTAAGGCATATATTTACTACCTGCGGTAACAGAAGAATTTATAGTTCCATGCTAGTTTCATATCATAATAAATTCTCAGTGACATTCTGAACAATCAGCCCCATATGTTAGTTTTGAGTTAAAGAAATCCACTATTCCATAAGGCAGATGTTTTCATTTTCTAGTTAATTGGCCATAACATTATATAATACTGATAGCTCAATGCAATTTGTTTCATTGCATTTACCATTAAATTAACTTTCCAATGAAGTTAAACCAAATAATCAAGGTGTTGCAGCCCCAACAATAGTGAAAGGTTGGGATCAGTTTGGATAAAACCAGTGACTATGAAGGAATATGGCAGATTTCTGACATGGTTCCTTATCTAAGAATACAACATTCATAGTCACCCAGTGAAATTGACAAGCCAAACAGAGACAGGGTGCATCTTCAAAGAACACATTTATAAAACATATATATAGTCCCATTATTATTAGGTTTAATTGTATAAATTCCAATCACTTTATACAATGAAGGCTTCATGTTGATGGTGGGTTTTAAGGAGTGGGTTTGAAGGATAGCTGTTGCACTGGGATCTGTATGGTTTGTCCAGTATTAACTGGAGGAACTTTTAACATTTCCTCCTACCAAAGCCCAAAATTGCAGGGAAGAATGAGATGAAGGGAAAGTACAAATTAAAGAGGTGGTTGTACCCACTAGGATTCACTTCCAATATTCACTCCTTGGTGATTTGAAGTTAGCTTCAGTATTGTTTTTGGGAAGAAGGATAGTTCTTAATACTAAGTTGGTGTGGATAATTCCAGTTCTACTCCATGAATTTCATCAATAAAAACTCTTTGAAGGATGAGATTCAGGTTCTCCCTACATAGTCCACTCTTCTGTCTCCCAACTAGAAAATAAATAAATGGGTTAACAAAACTGTTTAGAGTTAAACATAAAAGACCATAGAGCATGAGTTGGTAAGGATTAAGAACAGTGTTCCAATCAGCTTCATTAACTAAGAGAATGACATTCATGGGAAAAGCAAGGGTGAGAAAGAAGAAGAGGCTCAGCAGGACAACTTTTAAAAGCTTCCCCTGATGGCGCAGTTGTGGCTTAAAGCAGATTCTGATGACCAGAATCAGTGTGGAGATTGTGATGAGTGGCAGGCAGACTATGGCATTAATCAGAAACGCATAGAATACTGGAGAACGATAGATGAATAAAACACTCATATTAAGAAAAATACAAATTTCATTAACTAGGAAAGAGATGAGCCAAATGAAAGCACATAGGATGGTGGACAACCTTTCAGGGCGGTGGCATCGATACCAAAGTGGGAAGATCACACACACACACCGATCAATACTGATGGTTGTCAGCAGAAATTGACCTGCACTATACATGATTTGGAGAAATGATGGACCAACAATATAACTAAAAATGGCACGGGAGGTTTCCCTTAAACTACAGTGTACAATATACACTACAGGTAGAGCTGTGAGGACGCCAAAGTCAGCTACAGCCAAGTGCAGGATGTATGTGGTGAAGGGATTCCTCTTCATGCGGAAGCCAAGGAGCCAGATGACGGCTCCGTTCCCCACAAGTCCAAATATGCTGACCACACCGGTAAAGCTGACAATGATAATCAAATTTAAATCTCTTGGAAGAAGACACAAATAATCATTTGAGTACACAGTGTCATTGGCCAGTGCAAAGTATTCCTCTTCACCATTCATAAATGTTGGGAATATAAAACTGAAATTGGCTGCCATGCTTCTCAAGTTCTTGACTCCTCTTCTTGTATCGATACACCTGCCAGGAGATGAGAGACACAAGGATTCAGTTTGGACCATGGGGTGATGTTCAAATGTTACTCCAGACTGACCACAGTGGCATAACTAATGATCATGCAAAACTCAAAATATTGCCCCAGTGATGTCCGAACCAGAAGTGACTTCATACCCAAACTTTAAAAAATGGGGAAAATCCATCCAAAATAATGGTTATGATCTGTATTGCTCTTTTCATATAAGAAATTTTTTTCCTAGTGGAACAAAAACCATATTTACTTGAATCTAATGTGCCATTGAATCTAATGTGCACTCTGATTTGGGAAGGCTAGAGACTAAGGTTGCAATCCTAAAGACACTTTCTTGGGAGTACGACCCATTGAACAGAATGGGGCTTACTTTTGTGTAGACATGGTTAGGATTGCGCTCTAAAAAGGTTTGCTATCAATTGTAATGCACACCTTGATGGTGCATATATTCCAGTAAATACAGTAAAATGTACAAGTGCCTTGTACTTGTAGGACAAGTACACTATCAGGGCTGCTCTTCCACCCCAGGCCCTGACTTAGGATGCAGTCCTATGCATCTCTAATCAGAAGCAAGTTCTATTGTATTCAATGGGGTTTACTCTCAGGAAAGTGTGGTCAGGATTGAAGTTTGGTTTTTAAAAAAAACTGAGGAAGAATCTGCCTCCTCGTCAGCAGTTCACCATTCATTTGCTCTGCTGGTGGCATAGGTAAAGCACCTATTTGCTACATGGAGTTGAAGAAGATTTTGTACCCCTGCCCCGTCCAACAACAAACGGCACAATCCAGAGTAACTATGGGGAGTCCTTGTTCCGACACAAGAACAATTTACTCTGGATTCCAAGATGAATTTCCCATAGGTTTTCACTAGGAGGTGCCGTAATTATGTCAGCGTATATGTTTCTTATGTGCCCTTGTAGTTACTCTGGATTGTAGGGAAAATCAAATTTACTTAAGTTAAAAAAAATAAACAGTGTGTCCCTTATTGGTTAGAGAAACTGCTGGGGCAAAGAGGAATGGCTATTCTTTCCCTACCAAATATAAAAGGTGCACCACTTAAAAGTGCCTGTATACCCAGTTAGCATCAGTTACTGTATTATGATATATGTATTTGGAAATGTGAGCTGAAAAGTTTCATATAATATCTGAATTACAACTCATTAGCTCTCAGAGCAATCAGTATCATGGGAAAGTTAAGAAAATTCACTTTTTGTTTCATGGGCTTAATGTTTTCATTTTCTGGTTAATTGATCATATCTTTTGATAAAATATAGATATTCCAATGCAGTTTGTTTCATTGCATTCTGCATTAAATTACCTTTCCAACAATATATAACATGATTGTATTAACATTCTTACATACCCTGTTTTTCACAATTTTAATCACTAGTGTCAAGCTCAGCTTGTAGTCCCCCTAAAGCTTGTAGCCCAGTGCAACTGCACCCCCTGCACCCTTTTTAGCTACTCCACCACCTACACGAACAGCTCTTTGCAGCAATTTAGGAAAGTGCAAATCCCATTTGATCCAGTTCACTTGAAATCACTCAAGATGTCACCCCAGTAATCACATGGTGCCTTAGGGCACACTCCTATGCATATCAGAAGTAAGGGCGCAATCCACAGTAACTACGGGGAGTCCTTGCTCCAGAGTAAGAACAAGTTACTCTGGATTGCAATATGAATTTCCCATAGGTTTTCACTAGGTGGTGCAGTAACTACGGGTGCACGTAATGTCTCTTACATGCTCCCATAGTTACTCTGGATTGTAGCCTTATTAGGATCAGTAGGGCTTACCCTCGGTATGGATAGGATTGCAGCCTGAATGTCCAATCCTATGTATTGTACTATATTGGACTAGGGCAGTGTTTCTCAAAGTGGTGGTCGGGACCCCTTTGGGGGTCGCCTAGAGCTTTCCAGGGGGTCGTCAAAAGACCTCTGGTGCAGGAGGCTAGGTCAGGCTTGCCAGACCTCCAGCTGTAGCTGCGCATGCACTGGGGCTGACTGACAACCTCAGGGCGAAATCCTATGCATGCCTATTCTGAAAAAATCCCATTATAGTCAGGGGGCCTTTACTCCCATGTAAATGTGGATAGGATTGCAGCCTCAGGGCCCAATCCTATGCATGCATACTCTGAAATAAATCCCACTGTGTTCAGCATGTGCATAGAACACACATTTCATTTGTAACAATGAAAATACATCCTGCATATAGGATATTTACGTTTTGATTCATAACAGTAGCAAAATTACAGTTATAAAGTAGCAACAAAAATAATTTTATGGTTGGGGGTCCCCACAACATGAGGAACTTATAAAGGGGTCACGGTGTTAGGAAAATTGAGAACCACTGGACTAGGGAGAGACCCTAACTCTGGGTTCTCCAAAGGGGCTTAGCTTTCTCCCTCAGGGTGATCATATGTCATAACTGCAAAAAGAGGACAAGGTCCCCAAAATGTAGGAGAGCCAAGAAAAATGTCGGACATGGTAAAATAAAAGTTTAAAACCCACATAAATATTGCTTTCACGTGGTTAATTTAAACACTATATTATTATTAAATTTAAAACTATTCTGAATTTAAAACTATACAATTTATGAATTACAAGAAGGCTTCAGCTGCCTGCCCACAAGGAAATAGAGCACAAGGGATAATTTTTTCAGGCCACAAGGTGAAAATTTAGGACATGTCCTGGAAAAAGAAGACATATGGTCACCCTGGCTTATAAGGAAAAGGGGGATAGATGGGGAAAGAGGGTGCTTGGCAATGGCCCGTGTCCAGGCACTTGCTCAGAAGAAGCCAGGCTGAGGGGCCAGGGATGCTTGGAGGGGAGCAGTTTACAGAGGTTCCCCTGGACAATGAGAGGAAGCTCTGCAGCCCACCCAACTTAAGGAGAAGCTATGGCAGGCATATGGAGATGGGACCAGCCCTGCTTGGGGGGTGGGGGGGGGACACATGTAGGACCTAAGCACCCTGTTCTGGCTCCATCCTAGCTGCTTCTCCCAGTAAGGGGAGCTTTCTTTCAAGGAGTTCCTCCTGCCCAGTATTTACCCCCTGTATTTATTCAAATATAATGCTCCATCAAATCTAAAGCGCAGGCTGATTTTGGAGACCCACTCCTGCTGGATTTAGCACACACCATTTGATGTGGATGCACCAGTGGGGGTAGAGAAGGATGGGAATGGTCTCTGAGAAGCTGAATTACAACATCTCTGAGACTTCAAGTTGCGGTTTTCACTTACCTATGAAACAGCAGGAATCAGCAGCCTTGAGAAAGAGTGGAAGGCAATAGTAGCAAGCAAAGGGAAGCCTTGAAGAGTAAATTTTCCTCCCTCAGGTCCTGAGGAAACATCTTGTGTTGTCCATCAAGCTTGCTGCAAGACGTCCAAGATACCTTATTCAAAAGTTGCCATTTCCTAGCTCAACAGTATCAGAAATAAAACAGTCTCGTACTGGCTCTCAACATACACATCAGACTGGGGAAGACTCTGGTTATCTAATACACTCAGTCCTAAAAAGGCACTCTTGAAAAAAGGATATGCAATGAGTATAAAAGGACTTGGTGCCAACTCACTGCCCAGCACCCTTGTATGGAGCAATGCAAACTTGGTAAAAATCTTCCCCCTATTATGCTTTAACCCTCACTGTGTTATCAGGACGGAAATATTTACACATGCGAGAGAGAGAGAGAGAGAGAGAGAGAGAGAGAGAGAGAGCATGCATGAACATTTCCTTCCTTAATTTGAAAGAGGTTGAAACATTTTGTACCTTAAAAAAATATGTATGCAGATTTCTGAGGCTTTGTGAGTCTTGGGAGTAACCCCCAAATCCAGAGTAACTACGGGAGCACATAAGAGACTTTACGTGCACCCGTAGTTACTGCACCACCTAGTGAAAACCTATGGGAAATTCATATTGGAATCCAGAGTAAGTTGTTCTTACACTGGAGTAAAGACTCCCCATGGTTACTCTGGATTTTGCCCTTTGTCTCATTGAAAATAATGGGATTTCCTTCTGAGTAGACACAAATAGGACTGCAGTGTTGATTTAAGAGCAGTCTTTTCAGCTGTGAAAACAGCGATGGTGCCTGCCCTATAAGGAGTCCCTGATAACCAGTAATAGCTACAGCATGAGACTTCAGTACACAGGGTGACCATATGCATTAACTAGAAAATAAGGACAAGGTACCCCAAAATGTAGGACACCAAAGAAAAATGTAAGACATGACAAAATAAAAGCTAAAAACACTCATATATATATGAGACCTACATTTTATATATATATATATATATATATATATATATATATATATATATATATATATATATATATATATATACACACACACACATATATATATATATATATATATATATATATATATATATATATACACATACATATATATATATATATATATACACATACATATATATATATACATATATATATAATGTAGGTAACAGCAGTTTATTACTTATTAAATTTAAAACTCTTACATTTAATTTATTGCATATAATTTATTAATTACATGACCTCTACATGCTGTCTGCTCACAAGGAAATTTAGGACAAGAAATTTTTTTCCAGGACACAAGGCTAAAATCCAGGATTTGTCTCGGGGGGTACATGCTCACTCTGGCAATATAATTTATGGTGGATGGAGTGGGCTTGTTGGAGTGGCCTGCTTTACCCAAAGGTTAGTGGGCTGCTGTAGTTGTGCCATATCCTGAAGTTGAGAAGCAGGGTTGCAGATAGGCTGGCCTATCTGCATATATTTTTGCAGATAACCAAGAGCTTATATTTTTGCAGATAACCAAGAGCTTATATTTTTGGTCAACTTTGCCTTATAATGGATCCTTATGGGTCTACTCATTACTATATCTGCTCCTGAGGTGGAATACAGTAATGCTGAGGAGCTGGAAGAGGGCATTTCTGCCCTGGAAACAGGCTCTGGATACAGAGTAACTGCTCTGCCCTAGGCAATGCTGAACATGCCCTCAACGTGCCTCAATTGCCTAGGATGCCCCAGGTAGGGCAGCCCAGGTCCACCTGTCTTGAGGCAGCCTATGTTGCCTTAGGCTGCCCCAAGCCTTTTCCAGAATAACTGGGATGCCCCATCTTGGACTTGGGCCACCAAAGTGATAAATAGAGCAGTCCAAGTGCACTTCTAGATTGCAGCCTTGGTCTCTTCTGGCTTGGTATAATTTGGGGCTGGGAGTAGGAGAGATCTGATCTCCATCCTGAGGTAAGCAAGCACCAGATGGGAAGCAAATATCTTGCAAAGGGATGTGTGCATTGGGGACACTGGGTGGGAACCCCTAAGTCTTGAATCCATCCTAAAGTCCATCCTTTCTGACTAGGGATGATCTGATCAATTTGGCTGCTTGACCCTCTTTCCAAGGACAGGTGGAGAAAACCAGAGTTTGAGATGAGTTGACCTTTGGTTGGGGTCAGAGTGCTAGATAATAGGGAAGCAAACAGTCCTGCTTGTCTCTATGGGGGGAGTAGATGCTCCCATAAATGGATAGGATTTTGATCGATAGGAGCCCCTGGGAGATGAAGTCTGCAATCCTAAAGACACTTTCCTGGGACTAAGACCCACTGAACACAATAGGGTTTGCTTTTGAGTAGACATGGTTAGGACTGAGCTCTTAACCTTATTGAATCGTGTAATTAAGAAAGTGGCCCTGCTTGATACCATATAGTTGGGCAAACCTGCTTCTTGCATTATCATTTGAAAGGCTTTGCCTAATATATTAAATTTGGGGGATTTGCACAAAATCACTTGATCATGAAAATGACATTTCTGTACAAGGGTTTTATATTTCAAAAAGGAAATATGTTTGTCATATGAATGTCTTTATCAGGAGGAACCCAGAAAAGATAATCTAACAGTTCACCACAACTGTTCCAACAAGATTTAGCCAATAACGGACAACATTTTCCTATCACAATCATGGGTGTAAATATGTCCTGGTATTTTTGAAGTATGGATCACTACATAGCTATTACTACCTGACATCCCTGGATATGTTGTGCTGTGGATGCTGTGGACTTTTAAAGGATTTTAACTAATGGATGCTGTGGTCTTTTAAAGCAGAACTGGATTATCGGAATCAGGGAGGAGACAGTGATGAGTGGGAGGCAAACCACAGCATCCACTAAAAACACAGAAAATAAATATGGTCCAGATAACCAATAAATATCCAAAGTGCCAAAAATTACATGAACCGGGAAATCTACGATCCATACAAGGCCAAACAAAATGATCGACAATTTTTCTGGACAGTGGCATAGAAAACAGATGCACACCTGTCAATGCTGATGATGGTCAGTCGAAACTGACTCATGCTGAATATAACACAGAATAATAGCATAATTGTAAGGAAAACAAGAAAGAAAAGCATGTTTCCAAAACAAACAAAACAGCCATCGTAATTAGATGAGGACTCCAAAGTCAGCAATGGTCAAGCACAGGCTGCACCCCCCCCCCATAACCCCAAGGGATGCCCCTGGATCAATGTGTAGCTAACACTATCTGAAACCCTTGGCCATTGTGATACCCTCTTAAAGTTTTGAATCACAACCAATAAAGATCCATATTGTCCCTCTTGCAAAAAAGCTCCACTTTCATGACAACACTGATAGAGAACCTTGACCAGATCATTACTTAGTATGCCCCAAAGCAGGAAGAGTATACTATTTAGTCAGGTATTTTGCTGGCAAACTGGGCATTTGCTATTTGAAAGAAAGTTGAGAATGTTGAAGAAAACTGTAAATGAATACATGGGCAAATGTTGCTCGACAAACCATTTTATTATTTATTTTGTGCACTGCCACATGCAAATACAAGGTCTCTTGAGTATGATGTACATGGTCATCTGATGGCCACTGGGGTATGTGCAAATGGGATATGTGCAAGTACATACCTGGGGTCTGTGCAAGTGGTATGCATCAATGCATGGACTCCTGCTGCTGCTGAATGCATCATAACTTTGGGCGCAATCCAGAGTAACTATGGGGAGTCCTTGCTCCAGTGTAAGAACAATTTGCTCTGGATTGCAATATGAATTTCCCATAGGTTTTCACTAGGTGGTGCAGTAACTACGGGTACATATAATGTCTCTTACATGCTCCCACAGTTACTCTGGATTGTAGGGCCTGCCTCTAATCTGTAATCCTAAAATCCAGTAAGGCCAGACTAAGACCCAGCATAAGTCCTGTGCTGACCTGAGGATGTCACAAAAGTGGCGTAAAACACTTCTGCATCACACCTGAGGGAGGGTTAGGCCAGTGCACAGAAATGTGTTTGCCTCCCTGCGTCAATTCAGGAATGGGAAGACCAATGAGTTGTGCCAACCTAGGTTAGGATTGCACCCTTACTCTTATCTTGGATAATAAAAACACTGTAAATTATATAAAGGGTCTTCATGATTTGTTCTGATGATGCCAATTCTTCTTGAGAGACGTGCTTTTCCTTGGACACTTTTTGAATGATGTGCTTCCCTATGTTTTAAAGAGAATGATAGATATTCATTCCTTTAATTATGATAGAACACCTTGATACATTTCTCATAAGTCCCCATCAGCTTAAACTCTGAATCGAAAGCCTAAAAGAATTTCATGATATTCTCAGTTGAGAATTCTCTAATGGGACAGTTCTGTGCAGTTGTGCAGAATCCGGGGTTTGTACTGGGAGTTACAGTTCTTCTCCATATGTTTCCTCCTCCTGCTTGAAAACTCTCTGGAAAACTAGCTTTAGGTTCTCTGTACACAGATTATTTCTTCTTCCCACCAGGAAATAAATGAGTGGGTTAACTGAGCTATTTACAGATGCAAATAGATATCCAACACTGACAGTGAGAAGTGAGATATCATAAAAAGTACCATCAGGAATTAGAAAACACATTATGAACAAGACATTCAATGGGAAGGCAAGGAAGAGAAAAAAGAAGAGAGCAAGTAAGATGGCCCTTAAAAGTTTCCTCCTCTGACGCTGTTGTCTTTTAAAGCAGAATCTGATGACCAGAATCAGGGAGGAGGTTGTGACGAGGGGGAGGCAAACCACAGCATCCATAAAAAACAATGATATTCCTTGTAGTTCCACAAATATTTCATAAGCAGCTAACGTGCCATAAACTACATGAACCAGAAAAGCAAAGATCCATATGAGGGCACACAAAACGGAGGACAACCTTTCTGGGCGATGGCATCGATACCAAATTGGGAAGAGGACACACACACACCTGTCCATGCTGATGATGGTCAAGAGAAATTGACTGATGCTGAACATTAAATGGTAAAGAACGAAACCCGAAACAAAAAGGTCAACATGAAAGATACAATTACTCATTAAAAGAAATGAAACAGCTAAAGGAATTCCAGATATAAGGACTCCAAAGTCAGCAACAGCCAAGTTCAGGATGTAGGTGGTGACAGGAGTCCTCTTCATGGAGAAGCCAAGAAGCCAGATGACAACTCCATTCCCTAGAAGTCCAAGGATGCAGAGAACACAGATGAAGATGGAAGTGACAGCCAGTTCAAAACCTTTAGGAGGACACCATGAAGTACCATTGAAATAAAGAGTATCATTGTCTAATGTCTGATTTTCTTCTTTAGTACTCATAAGTGATAGGAGCGAAAGACTGAAATTGGTCATCATTTATTGGGCATTCTTGACCCTTCTCTTTGGACAGATTCCTCTGCCTGGAAAAAATGGAGAGACACATGAATTCGATTTGTGTGTTACCTATGAACTCATATGACTGAAGAAATGAATCCTATACAGTATCCTATAGAGGAAGAGCCATCAATGGTATGGCATGCAGAGGATTTCTTTCCTTTTCAAGTTGCGAGGAAGTATCTGGCTTGTCCTCATGGGCAAGACATCCAGGAAACCTTGCCAGTGTCAGAAAGCAAACATTTATGTTCTGACTGTTGAGATACTCATCAACTGAAAAGATAATTATGTTGAATAGATTTGTATCTATATAGATAACACTACTGATGTTAAATACATTTGTCTGATAAAAAAACCAGTCTTGAAAAAAAAAATATAGGGTCAGAATTCCTGGAAAAGCAAAAATAGCACGCAGAGGGAATGTATCTTTGCCATGTGCTGCTCAAAGGGTGGTTCATGGACCAGATGCCAATCTGTGAACCACTGGCAAACTGTAGCTTGTCTTCTGGGGCTTCTCTGCTCCAGTTTCTCAGCTTCTCCCAATTCTTGCACTGCAACTTAGGAGCGCACCAAGCCCCATGAGAGGTTCTGAAACAGCAAAAAATGGAAAATGAAAGGATAAATTTAGCCGATATGCACAAACACATACACAGAACAGTTTTGTGACAGCTGGAAAAAACATTCACAATGATAGACACTTTCAGGAAAAATAGCTTACGTTGATGAGCAGAATGTTGAGTGACAGTCGCAGTGGCATAGCTAATGATCATGTATCCCAGTGCAAAGCTCAAAATATAGCTCCGGAAGCGATGTCACAACCAGAAGTGAGGTCATCCCTGGCTATTTTTAAAAAGAAAGTTGGGGAAAAACATGCCTCCTCTTCCTCAGCAGTTCACCACCATTTGCTCTGCTAGTAGCATAGCTAAAGCACCTATTTGCTCTCTGGAGTTGAAAAAATTTTCTTTACCCCCCAATCCACAAAAATAAAATCAAATTTAATTAAGTAAAAAATGAAAATTGTGTCCCTTATTGGTTCGGGCAACTGTGCTGGGACAATGAGGAATGGTTATTCTTTCCCTGCTAAATAGAAGATGAGCACCACGTAGAAGTGCCTCTATATCCAGTTAACATGGGGTAACTGTTTTATGATATATGTATTGTATATGATATATGTACTGAGAACTGATTCATATTAACATCTTATTCATTCCATAAAGTTTCAGAATTACATCTCATTGGCTCTTAGACTATCAGTAACAAGGGGAAGTTTGAGTTAAGAAAATCCACTTTTGTTCCATAGGTTTTTGATATAATATAGATATTTCAATGCAGTTTGCCTCATTGCATGATGCATTAAATTACCTTTCCAACAATAAATAACATGATGGTATTATCATTCATACATACCCTGTTTTTCACAGTTTTACCTATCACTAGTGTTAAGCTCAGCTTGTAGCCCAGTGCAACTGCATGTCCTTCACCCCCTCCAGCTATTCCACTGGATTCGGGCTCCTGATGTGAGACAATAAAAATCCAGAGTGAGTAACGTGACCATTGTGAGGGCAACTCAACACAACTGAACAAATAACAACAACACTCCGAGCATAAGAAGAGAAGAGCCCTGCTAAATCAGGCCAAAGGCCCATATAGTCCATCTTGCTGTGTCCCACAGTTGTCCATCAGGTGCATCATGGAGCACCAAAAATATACCTGCATCCTGTTACCACTCCCATGCACCTGCCATTCAAAGGTTAACCACTTCTCAAATCATGAGGTACACATACCCATTATAGCTTGTAACCTGTGATGAACGTTTCCTCCAAAAATTTCTCCAATCCCCTTTTAAAAGCATTTAGGATAGATGTCATCACCACAACCTGTGTCATGGAGTTACTTTGACAAATTACACACTGGGTAAATAAATATCTGACACTCAAGTTTAGTGGGTATCCCCTGGTTCTGGTGTTGTGTGGGAGGGAAAAGAACATCTCTCTATCCACTTTATTATTTATCTGAGAATAGAGTGGATAGAGACATGCTCTTTTCCTCCGGCAAGAATGAAGAGCCACAAATGTTGTATCCATTCCTCATAAGGTAGATGCCCCAGCTCAATAATCATTTTGGTTGCTTTCTTCTGCACCTTTTCCTTTTCTTTTCTTTTGTGGATCGAATTTTAATGTTCTTTTTAAATAAATATTTTAGTTACAGGCGTAGGAAAATGTAGGCTACTAACCCTACAATCCAGAGTAACTAAGGGAGCACTTAAGAGACATTACGTGCACCCATAGTTGCTGCATCACCTAATGAAAACCTATAGGAAATTCATATTGCAATCCAGAGCAAATTGTTCTTACACCGGAGCAAGGATTCCCCATAGTTACTCTGGATTGCGCCCATAGGTAGGGTACACACAGGAAACACACGTAAGGAAACTTTGAGATATGGCTGAGGACTCCATCTTCTTCACTTAAGCATATTTTTTTATTGTTTTCCTAATGTTAGCCACCTTGAGCTCCCCCTTGCAGGAGAGGAAAGGCAGGATATAAATAAAATAAATACAATAAAAATAAATAAATAAATTTAAAAAAAATTCCTTCAAGGATAGCCACTTCTCTAATAATCACCAACGTTCCCATCACATTTCAATTCCAACACCTTCTAAACTATCATTAACATTCATAAACATAAAACCAATATTCCCACAAGCACAGGAATAAAAAAAAAAACAGTACCTGTACTCAGTTAAGTATAACATTCTTTAGGCTGCAATCCTAAACACACTTTCCTGGGAGTAAGAACCATTAAACACAATGTTGGTTACTTCTGAGTAGACATGGCTAGGATTGTGCTCATAATCCTTCAAGACTGATGGATGCCTGCTTTTTAATCCTATCGTCAGTACCAAACAAATTTCACCTTACTTACAATTTAAATCTTAACTAATTCAAATCTCTAAAACTCTTAACTCCAAAGGGATGGGAAAAATATTGCTTCAAAAACCTGCCTAAATTAGATACAACCCTAAATTTTCCATCTCTTAACCTCTTATTCATTTGATGGGATTGTATGCTGTTAGCTCAACAGAAAAACATCTCCAAAACTTCACTTCATCTCCAAAACTTCACTTCATCCTCTTAAATATATGTCCCTAATCCACCCAAAATAACTTTTAAATCTTAATTTTATCAACTATAATCTTCAAAAACATTTTAATAACATTTCCCATACTAACACTTTTATCTGATAAATTTTATATATTTTTCTCACATTACAAACTTCCTTATACACAACTCTAAACCATCACCCCCAATAATGGGTTAGGTGAAGAAGAATCACAAAGCAGAGAGAAGAAAAATAATAATTCTGAATTATTGTTTAATAATTTTTTTTATTAAACAATAATTTTTTTTATTAAACAATAATTATTATTATTTAATAATAATAAATATATTATTATAAATATAATAATTTGACTGTGTCACACTTCACCCAACCAATTTAACAAACATTATTCACTATTTAAGGTCTTAAAAACATTAGACAGTAGAATCAACTTCACACTGCATTATCCCCCCACGACGCAGAATAAGTACACGGAGGCAGATGTGGAATTAAGGGCCACTTTATTAACTATTTAATACAATAAAAACAGGGGAACTGCTACAAAGTCGTGCTGGTAACTACAAAAATAGGGAAGGGCGAAAGTCTGGCTCAGGTCACACCCCCACAGGAAGGTGCCCATCAACGCCAACTCCAGGGTTGAGATAGCTGGGCGCTCAGTCAACTAGTCACCCAGTTTGACAGAGCCTATATTACATCCCAGGTACAGGGCTAGCCGCATAAGCCTATGTCCGGTCTGGCAAACACTAGGCTCGCTCTGCGTCACCCTGATCCTTGCTATCTCAGGCAATCACCAATGGCCTATCCTTCCTATTCCAGCACGACACCTGCCATAAAGTGACCGAGGATTTTAACCCACACCTCCAGTACAATTTAGGGTAGGCAAAAAAGAGCCCTGGCCAGAGCCAATCAGCAGGGACCCCAAAAATTCCTACCTGGCCCAAAGTGCGACCAGCAAAGCTTAAACTGTACAGAGAGGGAGGGAGGGGACGCCGCTCTGAAGCCGACTGAGGCATCACAAGGCAGAGTGCCCGGATGCCCAGTCAGGCGCCACCCCCTTGGCCCTAGCAGCCAATGGCTGCCCTCACATCTCCCCCCAGCTGTACTATCTGGCCGGGGGGGATAAATCTAGCCAGCCAGCCCCATGGCGAGGGGGTGGCCAGCATCATTCTCAAAAAACATAACCAAAACAATAAAAAAGATTTAATGTCCTCATTACAAGGCTTTCATCCTTATCTTTCCTTCTTTGAGTCAGTCAAAGCTGTGAAAAGCTGCAAAAATATGGTGCTTCGCAGCCGCTCCCATCGTTTTCCTCTTTCAGTCCAATTAAATTTAAAACCACAGGTACATTCTAATTAATTCCCGATTATTACCTTATTTTTTTTGATCTTCTTTTAAATCTTCTTGCCAAACAAACTGATGAGCCGCCACTTTTATATAAACAAAATATAAATTTAAACATAAAAATAAAAAGCAACGTATCAGCTTGCAAAGGTACTGGAATTCCTCATCCTTTCATTCTTCATCCTATAAAACACAACTCTGTTTTTTTTTCCTTTTCCATCACTTCTCATCTCTGTTGCTATACCAGCTGGGATGAATCATCTTGTTATTTTCCACTTCATTCCCAACTGGACATCGGGGGCCATCTTTCTAAACATTTTTTTTGCAACAGAAACATCCATCCATCCATCCATCCATCCATCCATCCATCCATCTATCTATCTATCTATCTATCTATCTATCTATCTATCTATCTATCTATCTATCTATCTATCTATCTATAGTATTTATATACCGCTTTTCAACTAACAAGTTCACAAAGCGGTTTACAAAGAAAATGGAAAAATAATAATAGCTAATTAAAAGCTAATGGGTCCCTGTCCCAAAAGGGCTCACAATCTAAAATGCAAAAAAAGAACACCAGCAGAAGCCACTTGAACAGACACTGCTGGGTTGTGTAGGGTCAGTTACTCTCCCCCTGCTAAATAAAAGAGGAACACCCACTTGAAAGAGTGCCTCTTGCTCGGTTAGCAGGGGTTAGCAACTCTTCTTTTCTTCTAAGCTCTTAAATCCATTTTGTTATATCTTCATGTTGGAATTTATTTCTCGCCTCCTTAGTTGATTAATCCTTTATCTCCATCGAATGTAAAACGAAAACATCAGCCGTAACTTCACCCTATGCTGTTTCACTCTACGAAAGGGACCTCTGCAAGAATCCTCGTGGAACCAGATAAAGGAATCATATTAGAAGCCAACTTGGATCCGGCATGTCCAAGCTATCCACTCCTGGGAATGAAAGATCTGACCAGCAGATAAGAAATTCCTGCCAGGACACTCGGAGCTTCTCAGCTCCAAGCCTTCTCCAACTCCATGTTGAGCTCTGCCCTCTTTCTTCTGCCCCCCTTTTTTCCATTATAACCTTTTTGATTTATGGTGATCAGAACTGGACACAGTACTCCAGGTTTTATTCCTTAACATCATTTCATATAGTAAAAGCACAATCCTAACCATGTCTACTCAGAAGTAAGTCTCCTTCTGTTCAATGGATCTTACTCCCAGGAAGATTTGTATAAGACTGCAACTTACTGTGTTGACTTTGGTTGCTCTTAAGTGAATGTTTACGTGATTATGATGTAAAGACACAATCCTTGCATAATCAAAGCCATTACAGACTCCTGTGACTGGATGTGGCTCTCTTAAGTATACAGGATGACTCCCAGTCCTAACCCTAAGGCAGGGATCCCCAAACATTTCTATCATGATGTTGAGGGTCAGAAAAACATTAAATAAATAGGTTGGAGAAGGAACTTAGAAAAATGAAGAAATGAATGAATGGGTCCAAATTTTATCCATGCACTAACATGCACAAGATAAATAAAGCACACACTCAAATGGACCCCCATTCCATTGCTTCCTAAGCAGCTGAGAGCACAATTGTAACCATGTTTACTCAAAAGTAAGCGCCACTGTGTTCAAACGGTCTTATAGGAAAGTGTCTTTAGGATTGCAGTCTTACGTTGCAATCCTAAAGACACTTTCCTGGGAGTAAGACCCATTGAACACAATGGGGCTTACTTTTGAGTAGACATGGTTAGGATTGTGCTCTTACTTAAATAAACAGGAGTAAATACCTCACAACCAGGCCATCACAGAAAACAACCATAGCATGTTCTGGGGGTCAGGGAAGGATTCCCGATCCTAAGAAAGCCTTCTAAGGAGTTCAGGGGACACATAAAGTTACTTCTGTTTTTTTGTGGGGAGGAACCAGGAAATGATGCCTTTAGACTTTTTATAAGGTGTTCTGAGGGTTGGGGATGCTGCACACAGTCTCACAACATCCTCCAGATGCAACCTGAGTGCAGTTCCATTGATATTTGGTCAAGAGGGCCAGAGGCTCTCAAGAGACCTGACGCTGGATAGAGACACCCCACTAGCTGCATCTGGCCCCTGGGGCCGGGTTTTTGGACCCCTGCCATAAGAGAACAAGGGGCTTTCCATCACACATGTGCTGTCTGCCACTGAAATACTGAATTATGACAACTTTGCAACTTCAAATTGGGTTTTCACATACCTGACAATAGACAGGAGCTGCTGGATGGAAGACAACAGTGGCACAGTATTCTGCACTGGAACCAGCCAAAGGGAAGTCTTGCAGAGTAACGTTTCTCCTCTTGTGACCCAAGTTAATATCTGATGTTGTCTATCAAGCTCACTGTGAGACTCACATGCTGCTTCTCTAACCATGTCCGAATCAGGAAGAAGTGCTGACCGTTAAAACAGTCATTCACTTGGAGGCTAACCCCAGTCGTTGAAGGGTCTCTGTCCTAAAAAGGCATGCTTGAAATACATGCAATCATGCTGCAACCCTCTACACACCTATCAGGGAATACTGTATTTATTCAAATATAACACTCAGCTTTTTCAGCCAAATTCAGTCTCCGAAATCAAGGTGCGCATTAGATTGGATGTTAATTAGAATTGAGTAAATACAGTATTTCTGTTTTAAGTATAGGATGCACGTTATATTCGATGGTGCATTATAGTTGAATAAATACAGTAAATCCAAAGGTGGGAGAAAGGCAGGAAATAAATAAATAAATAAATAAATAAATAAATAAATAAATAAATAAATGAATGAATGAATGAATGAATGAATAAATAAATAAATAAATAAATAAATAAATAAATAAATAGGACTTCTGTGTAGATTCTTAGGATTATGGTATCTGCCTGATCCCCCAACAGTGTCATTTTTTGAGGGGGAAAAAACAAAATACCTGGGATACAAGAACATTGTTTAAGCTAGCAGACACTGCTGCTTGTATGTACAGATCTATGAGAATGATATGTATGTATACATCTTGTACGTAAGATTGCCGTTAGAACAACATCTTGTAGATAGCCAGCTTGTAGATTGCCTTGTAGAACCTCCAGTTAAGGCCAGCACAAGTCCCGTGGTGGCGTGGTGTGTAATAAAAGTGCTCTGAAAGGGAGGGGTGTGTGTGAGAGAGAGAGAGGGGAGGGGGGAGGGAGGACATAGCTAGAGGGGGTACAAAGCACCAAGTTGCAGAGTGTGTGACCCCTACCCCTCCCTTTCAGAGCACTTTTAATATACACCAGGCTACCATGGGACTTGTGCTGGCCTAACTGGCGGTTAGGATTGCAACGTTAATGAAATGCACACTGCATCCATGCCCTCCCTCCAGATCTCTCACAATCCACTGCTGATGCAATCCATTCCTAGTGGCTGCATGGATTGGGTGCATCTGGCTATATATCGCATGCATTATGGACCCTATAGTTGCAGCTATAATGGGAACATAGTGTTGGGAAAAAAGACAGCACTGAGCACTTATGTGTCAGAAGGGGGCAGTGACCCACCCCCTCTATCTGTCCCCTCTCTATCTGTTCCCTCTCAGTGACCATTGCAGGACCATTATTTACCCTCTCTCTCTCTCTCTCTCTCTCTCTCTCTCTCTCTCTCTCGATGTGAGCACATGGCTCTTCACCAGACCCCAACCCACATGCAAGCAGGGGCAGAGTTCCCGCCTCTACACAACTGTTGAAGGTCCAGGAGCCCTTTTGTTTGGACACCCTTGATCTAGAAGACGTTGAATGCACAGCTGGGAGGAACTTGTTAACACACCCAGAGGCACTAGAGTAGCTGGGGAAAGCACTATTTTGGTAGGTGTCTCATTGTGCTGTGCAAGCATCCACTCTCTTTCAGGACCATTCCAGGTGGTGGGAGCAAAATGGAGGTGTACTCCTTACTTTACACTAGAGAAGGAGGGGCTGCTTTGGGACATATTTGGGAACTCAGAAAACTTAGTGCTGTGTACCTCCTCTAGAGAGGCCATTGTGCAATAACATTAAGTTGTGCACAGAAATGGAGACACCGATAGCACAGATGTGTGCTGATCAAGTAGGTCCTATTCATTTCAATGAAAGGTGAAATGAATGGGTCCTAAGTGTGTTTGGGATCACAGCCTCAGAAATAAGTTTCCTTTTTTGTCTCTTTTGAGGATAGGATAGAGAAGCAAACATGGAATGTTGTTTACAGCAGAAGACCTATATAGCGAAATGGTTGGTGAAGAGAGCAAGGGACTCTTGGGAACCAGGTTATTTTAAGGGAGATGATATTCTCATAACTGCAGCAATGCAAAGAATATAATGCAAAGTTTAATCCTAAAAAGGAGAAAAAATAATTTTTGTACATGCCTTGGGGAATGTATCATGCATACTTCAGAGTCTTGCCAAGAAACAAAAATTAAAGCTAGAAGAGCAAGCGCAGAATCTAGAGCAGCGTTTCTCAAAGTGGGGGTTGGGACCCCTTTGGGGGTCACCTAGAGCTTTCCTGGGGGTCGCCTAAAGACCCCTGGTGCAGGGGGCCAGGTCAGGCTTGCCAGATCTCCAGCTGTAGGTGCACGTGCACTGGGGATGACTGACAGCATCAGGGCCCAATCCTATGCATGCCTACTCTGAAATAAATCCCATTATGTTCAATGTGTGCATAGAACACACATTTCATTTGTAACAACCTGCATATCGGATATTTACATTACGATTCATAACAGTAGCAAAATTATAGTTATAAAGTAGCAACGAAAATAAGTTTATGTTTGGGGGTCCCCACAACATGTGGAACTTAAAAAGGGGTCACGGCGTTAGGAAGATTGAGAACCACTGATTTAGAGGAACAAGGAGGAACCTCAGCAAACCTGTAAGATCAGTTAGCAGAGGATGTAAAGGAAGGAGGATTGAAAACTAGTTGAGCAAGACTCTGAGACAGTAGAAGAGGAAGCAATCATAACAAACATAGAAATCCAATTAGCAAATTGTGATGTGGAGGACAGTCCTAGGCATGTCTACTCAGAAGTAAGCCCTGTTATACTCAAAGGTACATACTCCATAAGTAAGTATAGCATTACAGCGGAGAGACTTTATTGTAGAAAGGATTGAAGGTCCAAAATAAATTAAACTGGGACTCTTCGTGAGTCACCCTAGCAGAAAACTTGGAAGCAGAACACCAGGAGGAGGAGACTGACCAGTTACAAAAAGGAATTAGAAGGTCCCAAGACTGCTACTACAGATTTGCTGGAAGAGAAGACAGCAAAGCATGTTCTGCACAGACATGAGATGTGACATGCACACAACTGAAAATGCAGGGCTAGCAGAAAGATGTAGAAGCCAGCAAAACAGGATGTGTTTCTGCTGCTATCAGCTGGATGTTGAAGGAGTTCGTTTTCCACACCTGTATGCAGTAAACTGGACAACAGTTATTCCTTCTCAGATCTTCTCCCCAAAACACTAGGGGTCTGTGGATGTGTGATATTTCCCACCAATTTTCCTTCCCTCCCTCCATCCCAGCCTTGACACTGTGAACTTCCTAAAGGCTCTTGTGTTCCAGTGTTGGTATCCCTCAACATGCCTGACCGATCCATGATAGAACTGAGCTGTCAGTTACAGTAATTAGATTTATTGTATCACTTTTAAGTGCAAGCATTTAGACCAATAAATGAATATGCAGCTAAAAAGGAACTCTTGCACATTCGGCACCAAAGACAATCAAAACAGCAAAAACAGAAACACAAATTTCCATTACACTTAATACATACGTTATATCATTCTTCTACATAAGAAGAAAAGAGTGCTTGATATGTGTAATGCAAAGCCTATTTACTCAGAAACAAATCCTACTTGATGTAATGGGTTTTAGTCCCCTGATGCCCTACAATCCAGAGTAATTATGGGAGCAGGCCTCCTTCAGTCTTGAAAGACTATGGTATTGTGCTCGGCGCTGCATACGCTGCATGCGAAGTGCAAAGCCTGAGTCGGATTGTTATGGAGGATAGGCTGTTACCCAAGCAGCACATCCCCCCTCTCCACGCCACTGAATTAGTCCAATGGAAAGGCAGAGTCAATACAATTGGATCCAGCTGGCGACGCAGACCTGGGCTAAGGACAGGAGCTCACCCTGTCTTATGGGGCCAACCTGGGTCTCAAACCCTGGCCTGCTGGTTAACAGTCACAGTGTCTTAACCACTTGCGCCACCCACAGCCCTAAGATGTAGTTCTGTAGTTATGGCACCACCTACAGAAAACCTATGGGAAGTTCATATTGCTATCCAGAGTAGATTGTTCTTACGTCGGAGCAAGGATTACCTGTAGTTACGCTGCATTGTACCCTAAGTGCTTGATGGAGAAGGTGGCAGATGAAGTGATATCAAAGTCTAAAAAAGCTGTAAGGGTAGAAAACTAAAGGAAACTCTCTGGCTCGGCATTAATGGGCATTATAACTGTATTTGTTCTGAGGATTCAACTTTTCCTCCTGAGATATCCTCTTCCCTAAACACTCTCTGGAGAATAAGCTTCATGTTCTCCTGACACAGACCCCTCTTCTTTCTTCCAACCAGAAAATAAATAAGCGGGTTAACAAAGCTATTTAGAGATGCACATAGCAAACCATATTGGACGAGATGGTACGATTTCACAGGATCATAATTGCTATTAAATTTAGCAACATTAACTATGCAAATAATGTTGAATGGGAAAGCCAGGATAAGGAAAAAGAAGAGGGCCAGCAATATGGCCATTAATAGCTTTCCCCGCTGGCGCAGCTGTGATTTAAAATAAAATCTTGAGAACAGGATTAGTGTGGAAATAGTAATGAGCGGAAGGCAGATCATGACGTTGACCAGAAACACATAGAATACTGGAAGGAAATACCTAAGTGCCCCCAACTGCTTGATAATGGCACAAATTCCATGAACCAAGAAACAGACTATCCAGATGAGAACGCATATAACGGCAGAGAGGTTTTTGGAGCGATGGCATCGATACCAAATGGGGAAGAGGACAGACACACACCGGTCAATGCTGATGGCTGTCAGCAGAAACTGACTGGTGCTGTACACAAATTGGAAGAACGACTGAGCCGCAATAAGGCGATGACGGAAATGAGGCGTGTCAGTGAAAGTACATTCCGCAATGTATGTTCCAGCTACAGAGATGAGGACCCCAAAGTCTGCAACAGCCAAATTCAGGATGTAGGTACTAAAGGGATTCCTCTTGATGCAGAAGCCAAGAAGCCAGATGACTGTTCCGTTCCCCAGAAGTCCAAATGTGCAGATGATACAAATGATGCTGAAGTTTACCTTGAGTCCTAAATCCCTTGCATAATAACACCATAAACCACTCTGTGACTTTACAGTGTTGTTGAACTTTGTAAAATTTTCCTGCTCCGCAGCCAGAAGTGACGGGAACGTCAGACTGAAATTGGTCATTGTGCTGTTCCCTTATTCTTCTTCTTTACCTCCAGAGCTTGTCATGTGTCTTTGACTCACACTTGGCAAGGTGCAAAAAGTCAAAGTGTACATATAGGGTTAAGGATTATTTGTTCAGGGCCATCAAGTCACAAGAGAAGCTTCCCTGATGGACTCATTCCATAAAAAGTTCCTGCAGGGTTCTAAGGGAGAAAAAAGGTATGAAGGCTCAATGATCACAAGACCCTTGGATTCTTCATCTCTCTCTCTCTCTCTCTCTCTCTCTCTCTCTCTCTCTCTCTCTCTCTCGTCCCTGTGTTCATTTGTATCTTACTGCACACCAAATCCCCAGCCACAAGAGACACTGTGCCATGTAGGAACCTAGCCCCCAAATCCAGAATAACTATGGGAGCACATAAGAGACATTATGTACACCCATAGTTACTACACCTCCTAGTGAAAACCTATGGGAAATTCATATTGGAATGCAGAATAAATCGTTCTTTCACTGGAGCAAGGACTCCCTGTAGTTACTCTGGATCTTGCCCTAGGGCTGTATTAGAAAGTCCCGTTTTCCCCTTTCCACTGCTTCCTTGAGAGCAAGTGAAACTACTTTGCCTATAAAAATAGGCTGGGCTGGGGGGTGGAATCTTGCAAGATGCCCCTTCTCCTAGGAAAACCACTTTGCCTCTTCCCTGCACCCTCTTCCCTGCTTACAATTAGAAATAGCTATAGCCTAGTCTCAGGATAGCTGGGAGCCCTTACTATATATTGCACCCTGCTTTGCACCCCAGAGATAATCTGGTCTTGGCAAATTAGTCCCTGATCCCACCTACTGAGCTGTTCCTTTGGCCACTATACAGTATCCTACACACAAGATTGTTCCCACCCCAGGTGCACGTTACACATGTTTGCAATCACACTTGGTCACATACCTATAACCTAGTTATCAGCTAATTTTTCATCCCTGGTTTTATGTCAACATGAATGAGGTTGGCTCATTAAATTAAAAGATAAACTTTCTTTTGGGTTTAATTTTAGCCTGACATGGCAGGTAGGCAATAAATAAACCTTCTCTCTCCCTGAGGCTTAGAAAAGTTTGTTTTTCTAAAATACCTCCCTAAAATACCTCCCTGAAACAGTACAACAAATACAAGTATGAAAACTTATTTTCAAATTAGGACGTTGCTTTACATTATTATTAGGAATTGTAAAACTTATATACAAATTAGGAATTGCTTTACATTCTTTTGAAAAGCTCCAGGAGGAAAGAAAGGGTTTGCCTCCTAGATGAAACAGGCCTACTATTGATTGCCCTACCATGGACAGATGGCTATTTTTTAAAGGACAACCTAATCTTTTAATTGCTTTTATTATACATGGAAAAATCTCCATTCATGGAGGTTCCTGGAACAGAACATTCTGGATCCCGAAACTCAACCTGTACATTCTCCAGTGGATTTTTCAGGGAAAAAAACATACATCAGATTCCTTCCTCAAGGAATATACTTTGAAATTTCAAGAGGAGGAAAAAATAATGGGGCTAGAAGGAAATGTTCCTAGATAGTTCTGATTCATTGTGGCTTGCCTGATGACTAAGCAGTGTTGCATTTGTGGAAGGGTGTGAAGGAAGAAAGGGAGGTGGATAGTTTATAAGGAGAGTTAATGCAGAGAATGTCCTACCTTCTTCCAATCCACACTTTTCAAACCTGGGAGCAAACAGACTGGTGATGTTCAAACAGACTGGTGATGGTCTCAGTCACGGATTTTTCCGGATTAAAAAGAATCAGAGCAGCCAGGCTTCAGCGAAAAACATCTGAGAAACCTGAGCTTGGTTCAGGTTGAGTGGAGCACAGGTTTTACAGAACGATGACAGTTCCCACAAATTAGTTTGTTGTTTGTAGCCACAGGAAATGAAATGCTCCTGAACTTGGGTGCTTCTGCAATCTCCAAAGTGTGGAGGAAATTGCTCCACAATGCTTGCAAAATTTGCACCTCATACTCAGAAAAAAACATGCCTTGTTCTTATGAAGATTGAGCGCTATAGAAACTGTGAACCTATATCTGGAAGCTGGGTTGAACCGGATCAGGGAGAACAAACTGAAACTCAATTCAGATAATATGGATGTTCTGTATTCTGGTTATGCTGAAGCTTTAACCCAGGCTTTCCTCTATGTTTAGATAGTGGTTTTCAACCTTTCCTCACACCATGATTTTCCAAAACAGAATATGAGACAGGTAATCCACTTCCGATCCTTTCCCCTGCTGCACACAATCCACCCGTCCTTGTTGTTGCCCCATTCCCCCTATTTCTTGAGTATTTATTTTAAAAATTTATAACCCGCCTTTCTCGAGCTGTAGAGAGAATCAAGGTGGCTCACAGTAAAGCATAATTAAAAGCATTAAATAGGACATTCAATTAAAAACATACTAGCTAAAAACAATACTCCCCCACCTGCGTCTCACTGAAATGTTCTTTTGAAATGAAAAGTTTTTAGGCTCCCCCTGAAGCTCTGTATTGAGGGAGCTTTCCTAAGTTCTAAGGGAAGGGAGTTCCAAAGCCGGGGTGCCACCACCAAGAAGGTCCTCCCACACCTCTCACATCCCTTGATGGCGGCACAGTCAGTATGATCTCTGATGACCTTAGGTGATGGGTCGGATTGTATGGAAGAAGGTGGTCCCTCAGACACCCTGAACCCAAGGCATTTGGGGCTTTAAAGGTCAGGACCAGCACTTTGAATTCAGCCTGGAAATTAATGGGCAGCCAATGTAGCCACTGAAGCAGTGGCCCAACAGAGTCGAACTGACGAGCCCCAGCAACTTCATGGGCCACCACATTCTGGACTAGTTGAAGCTTCCAGACCATCTTCACAAGAAACTTGTGAGGTAGCAGGGTGTGTTACTCCTCACAGTTACATTGAAAGCAGGAAACAGGAGCATTACAGAAGCCCTTTCAGATGCTGGAATTCAGGTGGCAGAGAAAAAAGACAGATGCAGTCAATCTAGAGCAAGTCCAGAGGAGAGCAACAAGAATGATCAGTGGGATGGAAGGGAAGCCCTACGAGGAAAGGTTAGGATGTTCAGCCTGGAGAAGAGAAGACTAAGGGGAGACATGATTGCCCTCTTCAGATACCTGAAAGGCTGTCATATGGAGGAATGGCTCACTTGTTATTAGCAGCTTCTGAAAGCAGAACTAGAACCAATGGGTACAAACTGCAAGAGAGGAGATTCTGGTTGGATATCCGTGAAAAATTCCTGACAATGAGGGTGGTTTGGCAATGGAACAGATTGCCAAGGGAGGTGGTGGACTCTCCCTCACTGGGGATCTTCAAGTAGAGGCTTGATGAGCATTGTCGGGATGCTCTAGGACAGCATTTCTCAAAGTGGGGGTCAGGACCCCTTTGGGGGTCGCCTAGAGCTTTCCTGGGGGTCGCCAAAAGACCCCTGGTGCAGGGGGCCAGGTCAGGCTTGCCAGACCTCCGGCTGTAGCTGCACACACACTGGGGCTGACTGACAGCCTCAGGGCTCAATCCTATGCATGCCTATTCTGAAAAAAATCCCATTATAGTCAGGGGGGCCTTTATTCCCATGAAAATATGGATAGGATTGCAGCCTCAGGGCCCAATCCTATGCATGCCTACTCTGAAATAAATCCCATTGTGTTCAATGTGTGCATAGAACACACATTTCATTGGTAACAATGAAAATACATCCTGCATATCGGATATTTACATTATGATTCATAACAGTAGCAAAATTACAGTTATAAAGTAGCAAGGAAAATAATTTTATGATTGGGGGTCCCCACAACATGAGGAACTTATAAAGGGGTCACGGTGTTAGGAAGGTTGAGAACCACTGCTCTAGGTAGGGGGTTGGACTAGATGACCTACTAGGTCCCTTCCAACTCCAGGATTTTTCTTCTTGCATGAATCTGGGTGCTTACACAATCTCCAAAGTGTGGAGAAAACTGCTCCATGTGTCAGCAAAATTTGCACCGAGCACTGAACCTTTATCCTGGAACCTTTACCCTAAACCTTTATCTGGAAGCTGTGTTGAACGGGATGTTAGAGAACACACTGAAACTCAGTCCAGACAATATGGACATGCTGTATCCTGGGTGTTCAGAAGCTTTTTGCCTGGAATTCTGCTGTGTTTATTGGTCACCAACCTTCCTCTCACCATGACTTCCAAAAACAAACTATGAGACCGGAGATCCACCTCTGATCTTGTCCCCTCTTGGAACCCAATCTGACCATCCCCATCCCTGTTGCCACCCATCCTATTTTCCTTTTTCTTGCATTTTCACAACAACCTTGTGACACAGCAGTGTGTGTTATGATCCACAGATACACTGCAAGCAAGAGAAAGGGACAGAATGTCCTGCCTCACTACACCTCCATTAGACCTCCATGTCAGATAAGCTGACCCAGCACGAATGTTATCTTCGATGCCGCCACAGAGTGTTGCCACTGTAGGCTGGTGCATCTCCATGTTTTATGGCATGTTTGTGACCCTCCTGGGCCACCTCAAGAAACTTCTGCAACCCTGCCAATCATAGGATTATACTGTGAATGTCATACGTTTTATGTGTCTCACCACAGTATCTGCTTTCTCTTTCAAAAGGAAATCCCATACATAGTGATCTGGAATTCAATGGGATTTATGACCCAATCTTTTCTTCTCAGTGAGGAAACACACATCTGAGGTTTCCTTCCCACATCTCTTTCAGTTGGTGGTCTTGCTGTATCCCTCTAGTAGCTAAGCTACCTACCCATTTCCCTTTCTAGAAGCTTGCACGCTTATAGCATTGAGTAAAAAAGACTCCTTTCTTGGAGCCAATTGTAGTGGGGGGGCAACAATTGATTTGGGGGGCAATTATGTTGAGTATCTATACGGGTGTATAGCAACACAATATAACAATAATTTGCATAGAAAAAAGCAACTCTATATAGTATGTATTTGTTTACATAAAAATAACATGCAACATATTTTTTTTTGCACACCAACATAATGCATAGACCAGGATGACATATAGAATGGAGGACATAGTGCCTCTGCCTTTAACCATTGCATAGAAGAGGAAATGAGACAGGTTTAGCTCAACATAGAAGGGTTTCAAAAGCAGCACCTGCTCAAATTCCATCTTCTATGCAATGGTTAAATGTAGAGGCACTCTTTCCTCCATTCTGTATGGTCACCTTGACATAGACGTGGAACCCTACAAAAGTACAAAAGAAAAGATCCCATATCCCAAGTGGTCCCCTATATGTGAAGATCACTCTCCATCACTCCCCCCAGCATAGCAGTCATGATGAACATAGAAGTTAATGAACTTTAAAAGCCAAGAAAAGGTCCCAGATGATCACATGTGTTCCCTCAAAAGGTAAGGATTCAAACGGGAAGGATTAATGCTTGCTTCCCTCCAAGAAAACATTAATTTAAAAATACTGTATATCTGAAAACAGAAAAGCATGCAGGATTTCTTGGAAGAGAAACATTTCTCTCCACCCCACTCCACCCCTAACATCAATATCTTTGTAATAACTTATTTGCATGATCTGGAATAGAATATTCTCTGATGCCAGAAGACCAGAGATGAGCAGCAGGTTCTAAGACCTGCAGTGGTCTATGATCTTCCTTGCCCCTTCTTGGAAAGACAGAGCAGCCAGCAGGCTTAGTTCTCCCCCTTGTAAAGCAAATGGGGATGGCTGATGGCCTTAAGGCAATCCTTGACTTGCCCTGATTAGACAAGACTGCCTGCTGGGAGGGGTGAACACTCAGGGAACCAAAAATAAAATATAATCAATATTGAAAAAAATTGAAAAAATATTAAAAAATAAAATTGAGGACATCCATTGGAAGGATAAGGGCCTGAAAAAACTAAGACAGGTCTGTGAAAAATACTAGGAGAGGCAGGCAGCTAACTCAAAGGGGGCCAACATTTATACTGGCCAACCCTAGCTACAGGCTTGGTAGGAAGAAAAAGAAAGTTATTTTAAAATGTCCTTATAACTGGATTCCTGGTTCTTCTCTACAGTCTTCTTCCTCCTCCATGAAAACTCTCCGTAGGATGAGCTTCAGGCTCTCCCTACAGAGACTCCTCTTCTTTCTCCCAACCAGAAAATACAGCAGCGGGTTTACAAAACTGTTTAGTGCTGCACATACAAAGCTCCATTCAAGCATTTGATAACACACTGTCTTGTGAAAATAATGATTAGAACGAGTCCTAATGAAATATATGACATTCAGTGGAAAAGCAAAAATGAGGAAGAACAACAGAGTTAGCAGGATAGCCATTAAAAGCTTTCCCCGCCGGCGCTGTTGTGAATCTAACAAATGAGATCAGTGTGGAGACTGTGATGACTGTGAGGCACACCACAGAATTCAAGAAGAGTACAAAAAAATATGGGTCAGAATTTATAATTATTGGGAAAATGACTTTGAAAATTCCCTGCAGTACAGAGAGAAGCCATATCAGGGTACACAGAACAGTAGACAAGTTTTCAGGGCAGTGGCATCGATACCAAAGTGGGAGGATGACAGACACACACCTGTCAACGCTAATGGTTGCCAGTAGAATCTGACTGGTGTTGTAAGCAAAGTGGGAAAAATGTATACTTATAACAGCACCATAACAGCACTTTGCCAGGTACACCCATGTGAAAGACAAAGATAAATAATAACCATAAAAAATAAGGATATGAGGACGCCAAAGGCAGCGGCAGCCAAGTTCAAGATGTATGTTGTGAAGGGATTCCTCTTCATCCGGAAGCCCAGAAGCCAGATGACTGTCCCATTCCCAAGAAGTCCAAATATGCTGACAACAAAAATAATGCTAATAGCAGAAATTATGACATCTTGTACCTGATCTTGTACCTGACATGAAGAACCCAGATAGTAATCAAGAATGTCAATCGAGGGAATCATTGAATGATTTTCCTGTTCATTACTCATGGGTGATGGGAATGTATAACTGAAATTAATCATTTTGGGTCTCTTGATTCAACTTCTTGGTCTGTCTGTCCTTCTGTCAGGGGAGAGAGAGAGAGAGAGAGAGAGAGAGAGAGAGAGAGAGAGAGAGATGATTTGTGCCATCCTGGTGAACAATAATAATAAAAAGCAGTAATAAGAGGAATAGTTTTCAGTTTGAGACTGCTGGCCTTATGCATTTAATGAATGGCCAGTATCAGTGGAGCTTCAGACTGAAAATGTACATTGATGCTCCAGTTCAGGGCTGTGGGTGGCGCAAGTGGTTAAGACACTGTGCCTGTTAACCAGTAGACCAGGGTCTGATACCCCACAAGACAGGGTGAGCTCCTGTCCTTAGCCCAGCTCTGCGTCGCCAGCTGGATCCAATCGTATTGGCTCTGCCTTTCCATTGGACTAATTCAGTGGGGTGGAGAGGGGGGATTTGCTGCTTGGGTAACAGCCTCTCCTCCAGAACAATCCAACCCAGGCTTTGTGCTTCACATGCAGCGTATGCAGCGCCGAGCACGACACCATAGTCTTTCAAGACTGACGGAGGCCTGCTCCAGTTCTCAGTGGTGCTAAATGTCGGTCAACTATTCAGTCCTTATTCTCTGACACACACAGGTGAGTGGAAACACCAAAGAGATTTCAGACTTCAACAGATATTCAGACCTGATCTTTTACAATGTGATGTATTTCAAACACTTCTAACTATGCTTCAGTTGCTTGGTCATTGCCTCACCCGTGTTATTGCGAGGGGCGTTGTGAGTTTCTCTTTGCCTCTCCTCTCCAAAGCTGCTGAGCACTGATTTCCTGAGATTGCTATCAACTGCAAGGCTCACAGTATCTCTCAATTCCAGGGCTTATGATGGTGCAGCCATTGCTGGGTGCAGCAGGAAGGAGCTGGTGATCACAGTATCACAAGTGGATCTTGTTCAGCTCTGGCAGGCTGATGGGCTTACAAACTATGATTAAGAACATAAGAAAAGCCTCTACTGGATCAGGCCAAAGGCACATCTAGTCCAGCTTCCTGTATCACACAGTGGCCCACCAGACACCTCAGGGAGCATATATGACACCTGCTTCCAGGTGCCGCCCCCCCCCCCCACATCTGGCATTATTAGATTGCCATATCTACATCTATCTGTGCCCATACACAAATCCATCATGGCTTATAACCTTTGATGGCCTTTCCTCTAGGAATTATGAAGGCCTATTTGCAAACATATGGGTCTTTCTTTCTTTCTTTCTTTCTTTCTTTCTTTCTTTCTTTCTTTCTTTCTTTCTTTCTTTCTTTCTTCCATCCCACCTTTATCAGCTGAAACCAACTCAAAGTAGCTAACAATTACAGAATTAAAAACACAATCAAGACATTTAAAAACATTTAAAAATATTTTAAAATGTTCATGTATTAAAAACACCAACAACCCCAACCTCTGTCTCAGCTAAAACTCTCATAAATAGTCAGAAGCTCTGTACAGAGGGAGTTTTCCTGGGTTCCAGGTGAAGGAACCTCCAGAGTCAGGGTGCAACCACTTAGAGGGCCTTGTTGTTGGCCCCCAAACCCCATACCTCTCTCAGTGGCAGCACAGTCCGTAGGGCCGCCTCAGAAGACCTTAGGTGATGGATCAGATTGTAAGGAAGAAGGCAATCTCTCAAATATCTCTGATCAGAACAGTATAGGGCTTTAAAGGTCAGGACCAGTACCAGAAGTGAATGGGCAGTGAGTGTAGTTGCTGAAGCAGTGGCCCAAATGAGTCAAACCAAGGAGCTCCTGCAACCACATGAGCCCTTTATCTATCAGGAAAAACCAGGAAAATTATTTAGAGAAACTGGCTGCCATCCTGAATATTGTCCAAACTACCAGGTGGGATCAGATCTGTGCCAGGCTGCTGGGCCATGATTTCATAGGAGACCATGATTTCATAGTCACTGATCTCTACTGATGTTCTAGAACAGAAATTTTCAGCCAGTATGCTGTGGCACAAGGTGTGCCGCAAATGGTCCACAATTTTGTCACATGAATTTGGGGGACTGTTATTTATAAATAGGATTACTAGGGAATAGTAACACAATCCCTCTGCCAGCAACACAATGTGCCTTGTCAATTGACAAAAAAACTGGTGGTGTGCCTTAATTATTTTTATACTTTGTCACTGTGCCATCAGGTTGAAAAACTCTGACCTAGAAGTGTGTCTGACTGACTGAACCCCCTGAGGGGTAGGAACATTAAGCTGGTACCCAACAGAAATATCGGACCCACTGAGAGGCAAAAACCTTCAACAGGTACCCATCAAGACTGACCCTTCTGGATGGGCTGTGTGGCATCATTTGTGACACGGAAAGTGGAATTGTGTACTATCCTGTGGTGGATGCAGCCCTTTCACTTTCTGTAAAAATTCTTTGTGTTCAAAATGGATCTGCTTGGCTGTGTCTTCATTATGAAATCTGCACACCTCATTTCTCAGTGTGTGGAATACAATGGTCAAAATGCTTTTTGCTTTCTTTCCTATTGCCTTTGAGCAGACTCTTTGCTCTATTTTTTTGGCTATTCCATTATTTGAATTATTTCAATACCTTAATATTATTGTATTGTATTATTTATTTTGAATACTTCCTCTTTTGGGGTGACCTTTTAAATTGTTTGTGTCAATTTTTAATGAGCGTGTCATGCCCTTTAGTTCAAGGTACCAGGAAAACCTATGGGTCTCATCAGACCATGACAGCAATGGACCATGTTATCAGTACAGAAACTGGCACAAGTCACAGCTGCTAGGATCTGTTCCCTTCCTCATCCTAACTGCCAACTTTGGTTTCCCATCGTTGCTTACAAACGTCCTGTCAGCATCCACCATTGCAGTGCTTACCCATGTTGGCACCCATCAGGCAGAAATGTGAGTGTGGAGCAGGAATGGGGTGGAATGAAGTGCAGCTGATGGCTGTCTGACCTTGAATTCCCATCAAAGACCTTACACACCTCCATGAAGTCAATCAAAACTATGTATGTATGTATGTATGTATGTATGTATGTATGTATGTATGTATGTATGTATCTATCTATCTATCTATCTATCTATCTATCTATCTATCTATCTATCTATCTATCTATCTATCTATCTCTCTCTCTCTCTCTCTCTCTCTCTCTCTCTCTCTCTGTCTGTCTGCCTGCCTGCCTGCCTGCCTGCAGGGTAAAAGATCTGATAGTTACTCTGGAATCTATCTATCTATCTATCTATCTATCTATCTATCTATCTATCTATCTATCTATCTATCTATCTATCTATCTATCTATCTATCTATCTATCTATCTATCTATCTGTCTGTCTGTCTGTCTGTCTGCCTGCCTGCCTGCCTGCCTGCCTGCCTGCCTGCAGGGTAAAAGATCTGATAGTTACTCTGGAATCAATCAATCAATCAATCAATCAATCAATCAATCAATCAATCAATCTATCTATCTATCTATCTATCTATCTATCTATCTATCTATCTATCTGTCTGTCTGTCTGTCTGTCTGTCTGTCTGTCTGCCTGCCTGCCTGCCTGCCTGCCTGCCAGTGTAAAAGATCTGATAGTTACTCTGGAATCAATCAATCAATCAATCAATCAATCTCTCTCTCTCTCTCTCTCTCTCTCTCTCTCTCTCTATCTATCTATCTATCTTGTCTGACCCATTAGACAGACTGACCTCTATTCCTGCAATGTATTAGACTGGCCTTTTTCCATAAACAGAGCAGTGCTGGCCTTAGGTGCTGAGGGGCTAATGCTAAGCAGTTGTGCAGGATCTTACCTCTCCCACACAGCTCTTCACTCACCAGATAAGCATGGGCTCAATGGGGTTCTTCACTGCCCAATAGAGCTCAACATGACATGCAGAACGTAGAACTCACCGCAAATAGTGAATTTTTTTTCAAACTCAGCCCTTTTTACTTACCTCCGTGCAAGATGTCTGGCTGCCGAAGGTCTCAGTTCTACAGCTGTTGAGCTGGTGTAAGTCCAAAGAGCCTCTTCCTTTTCAGGCTAACAAATCAGAGAAAACATCTAGAGTGCATGACAGCAATGGAAAGATTCCCCATTACCCATTCCAATCCTTCCCCAACCACTCTTCAGCTAATCCAACCTCCACCTGACCCACAACAACACCACACTTTTGAAGCACTTCATTGAGACTTACAGCAGAAGATTGCAGCTGCAATCCTAAACACACTTTCCTAGGAGTAAGACTCACTGAATATAATGGGACTTGCCCTACAATCCAGAGTAACTACAGGAGCACTTAAGAGACATTACGTGTACCCGTAGTTACTGCACCACCTAGTGAAAACCTATGGGAAATTCCTATTGCAATCCAGAGCAAATTGTTCTTACACCGGAGGAAGGACTCCCCGTAGTTACTCTGGATTGTGCCCTTAGTTCTGAATATAGAGGTATAGGATTGCACATTCTGAAATCAACTGCTGTACATCCCTAATAAGATCCGAAAAGTCCTCAGATAGAGTGGGGATAAATCTTAAGAGTGTAAAACACAACAATAAAACACAAGAGATAAAAAGTTTTCATATTGGTCAGGATGAGGACTGAGAGGACTTTTCTACAGAAGTTTGAAAGAAGTGTAGAATTGGAACCTCAGAGAAGAATTCAGCTCTAGAGAAGATACCATGCAGAGAATGTCCCACCTTCCTCCACCCCACACTTTACATGGCTGGGAACAAAAGGCTAGAGGTACTGGATGAAAGCAGGGAAAGGCCTGAAGGTGTTTCTTTTTCAGATTACGGTTTCATTTAAATCAGTCACTGTGTGTTTTTCAATCAATCAATCAATCTATCTAGCCATTTTTCAATCAATCAATCAATCAATCAATCAATCTATCTGGCCTAGCCATCAAAGGCTAGGGCTGAAAGGGGTTGGAAAATCAGTATAGCAGGGGTCCTCAATGCCCAGTCCATGGCCCAGTGCCAGTCTGCAGTGCCGCACCAGCATGGGTCCCAGATCGGAGTCAAGAGCCCTGGAGGCTCTCAACCCTAGCCTGACCCAACTGCACAGGTGCAGCCCAGCTGCCAGGTTGCACCTGCACACTTCACCCTGTCTATGGTGAAGAGGTAAGTGGAACTGCCATTGTAGAGCAACATGGGAGGACCTGGTACTAAGACGAAGAAAATTCAGGTCCCTAAAATATTTCCTTCAGAGAATGTCCTACCTTCTAGAATGTCCAGTCCAAAGTAGCAACCAACAGCCCAGAGATGATCCCTTTCAGAGTTGGAAGGTCTTGGTCACAGATTCTTCTGGATGCAAACAAATCTGTTCATCTCTCTTTGAGCAGACAAATCACAACAAGGGATATGTGAGAACTGCTTTATAGCATTTTGGTTTAGTGTAGGTGAAACTGGGCTTCACCGAAGTCTGACGTCACCTTCAAGTGTATCAGTTTGTCTCAGTTCTTCTGATAACAGTCTCCTTTTCTGATATATCAGTTCTTCTGTTGTCCACAGGAAACCAAGGCTGATGTTTCCGTAATTGGCTCGGTGTGGGGAAAGTTGCTCAATATCTAAATCTGAAAAGTAAGTTGCACTGAACACTTTGAAAAACATGCAATGTAGCTTGAAAGTTGAGCATAGTTGGAATCTTGAAAAAAGCAAAGTTCTTGAGAACATTTGATTCCTAGAAGCTGTATGAAATTGAATAGACAAAAAAATGGAAAGTTCATCCAGACAAGAAAGACGTTCTGTTAGTTGGGTGTTCTATTGGGTTGGAAAATTGTCCCTACCGTAGAGTTGCCGTATGTCCTGAAGAATAGGGACAAGCCCAATTTTTGGTTGATGGTGTACACATGCAGGGAAATGGAACAGAGGGTCCAGTCCCTATTTTGTGGAAGAAATTTATGGCAACCCTACCATAATGAGGGTGCATCCTGTATTACTTTACAGTTGCTTAAAACATATTTTTTCTGCAGTCAGCAATTAGAAATGCAAAGAAACCCCTGTCTTTGCCTGGCTCGGCTGAAGAATTGAATTATTTGCTTGCTTCCTGACTCTGGAGGCTGCTTTTTGCAATTGGAAATCCTATCCCACTAGGCTGTATCTAATCCTTTTAAAGATATTTCAGCCATTAGCAATAGTAATAATTTCTACTACTCTTGAGTAGACTGAGGACATTCATGCGCAGGCCATGATATAGAAAAAACTATCTAGATCCACTAAATGACTGTTTCTTTCAACAGGCAGTCTTGGAAGGCATTAGTGGGAAGGCAACTCCAGATTTAATCTTTTTCACACCCACAACCTAGAACAGGGGTGTCCATACTTTTTGGCAAGAAGGCCACATCATCTCTCCGACAATGTGTGGGGGACCAAAAAATGATTTACATTTTTTAATGATTGTAAATGATTACATTGAATACATGATTACAAATGATTACATTGATTACATTGAATACATTGATTACAAATGATTACATTGAATACATTTACATCAATTTATATATAAGCTTGTATTAAGGTCAGATCTGGAGGATTACATTGCTTGCTGGTTGGAGGAGTTTTGCCACGGGAAGCACTGGGGATTGCCCATGGGCCAGAGTTTGGACACTGCTGACCTAGAGGATGAAGGCACTGTTGAACTAATAGGGAGAATTGATAAGGGTGTCATTCGGTTCAACCTACATGTAACCAACAAATGCAGGCCCTTTCTAAAAAATAAGGGGGCTTGTTAAAAGGAAGATGAAAAGAAAGGTCAAGAGGGTCAGAACTCTCCAATGTTCATGGAGAATAATCCAGTAGAACTGCAGGCTGCCATAGGCAACACAGCATGAGCTTCAGGTGACAGAGGTGTCAGAGCTTCAGGTGATCTTATGCATCTATTGGCCTACTCAGAGGTAAGAACCTTTGCAGTCAACGCGGCTTGCTCTTGAGAAAGTATGTATAGGATTGCAGCTTCATGTTTCTGAGAAGATAATAATAAATTGTAATAAATGGAAGGCTTGCTCAAAGAAGAAGAAGAAAGAACACAAAGGACTATTTAAGAGGAGATGATAGCTGGCAATAAAGGTTGCCAAAATAGAAGATGAGGGGCTAAAGCATCAAAGCAAAGAATAAACATGTATTTAAACACATTATACCAGAATTCAAGAGGGAGTTGGAAGAAGATAAGGAAATGAAAAAAATATGAAGATTGCCAGTGACAATTAGAGGACATCTTGTGGGGTGGGATTCTGGAGTGACAAGAACTGGGATTTCCTTGCTCAGGCTTGCCTCTTTCATGTTGCCTGTAACAATTCCTCTGCGAGAAAAGGAACAGTCTCTCTCTCTCTCTCTCTCTCTCTCTCTCTCTCTCTCTCTCTCTCTCAAATAGTCTACTCCAAGGATACAGCCATTGATACAGCCACTGCTTTATGCACATAGCACACCTCCATGCACCAGCACTTCTTTGACCAGAAGTCAGACATGCTTCATGGCATATTTTTGACCATTCTGGGCCATCTCAAGGAACTTGCAGCAGCCCAACCAATCTTAGGATTATGCTGTGAATATAGGGTTGCCATAATTCTCTTCCAAAAACCTAGGTCAAACTTGCCAGTATTTGAACACCCACTTTTCCAGGACATACGGCAATCCTAGGTCAATGTGATAGTCTTAGGTGTATCATCAACCTTGCTTTCATTTTCTCTGCTTTCTCTTTAAGGGAGAAGTTCTATAAATGTATCTGAAACTCAATCACTGGGGATTTACAGCCCATTATTTTCTTATTAGAGAGAAAAACATCCCAAGGTGATCTCTTCCAGTTGACGGTCTGGCTGTGTCCTTATAGTATCCAGGATGCCTACTTGTCCTTCTATAAGCTTACATGCTCATAACACTGAGTGAAAGCAACAGTCTTTCTTGGAGCAAATGATAGGAAGAAAAAGAAATCACAGAATATCTGCATTAGAGGGGGTCTAATGGAGGGGCTTCTGCAGATCTCATAACTCAATTCCTGGTTCTTCTCTACAGGCTTCTTCCTCCTCTGTGAAAACTCTCCGGAGGATGAGCTTCAGGTTCTCCCTACAGAGACCCATCTTCTTTCTCCCAGCAAAGAAATACAGCAGTGGATTAATGAAGCTGTTTAGAGATGCACCTATCCAACTACATTCAAGCATAAATGTCAAAGTTTGATAATTCATAGGATTAAATTCAATTAAACTTACAGCATTAATTGGGAAGGCAAAAATGAGGAAGAAGAAGAGAGTTAACAGAATGGCCATTAAAAGTCTACCCCGCTGGCGCTTTTGTGATTTAAAGCAGAATTTGACAAACAGGATCAGTGTGGAGAACGTGATGACTGTGAGGCAGACCACAGAATTCATCATATATACCAAATATAATCCACGAAGAGGTATAAAGACCCTAATAAACTGGGTAGCAATGTAAATTGCCTGCAGTGTAGTGAGAAGCCATAACAGGGCACATAGTATAGAAGATAACTTTCCTGGTCGGTGGAATCGATACCAAAGTGGGCAGAGGACAGAAGCACATCTGTCAATGCTGATGGTTGCCAGTAGAAATTCACTAGTGCTGTAAGCAAAGATGAAAAACAATATATTCATATTAATAGCAAAAAACATGTTGCGATGACGTTGTATGCTTACAATGGTAAAAATAGCTATAAAAATTGAGAATGTGAGGACGCCAAAGTCAGCGACTGCCAAGTTCAGAATGTATGTGGTGAAGTGAGTCCTCTTCATGCGGAAGCCCAGAAGCCAGATGACCGTCCCGTTCCCAACAAGTCCAAATGTGCTGACAAGAATGATGATGCTAAATAGGAAGTGGTGTAAATTATACCAACAAATATAAAAGGAATACAGAGTGTCATAGTCTATTGTATGATTTTCCTGTTTAGTACTCAAAGGAGATGGGCATGAGTAACTGGAGTTGATCATCTCCATTTTGCAGTTCTTTATTCCACTTCTTGGTCAGTGCCCTTGCCTAGAGAGAGAGAGAGAGAGAGAGAGAGAGAGAGAGATTTCAGTTTGGGACTGCTGATTTCATGTATTTCATGAGTGGCCAGAATCAGTGGAACTTCAGAGTGAAAATGGGCATAGCTGCTTCCATTTTCACTGCAGGTCAAATGTCCAGTTCATATTCTCTGACCCACAGATGAGTGGAAGGACCAAAGCCTCGAAATTTTAATAATGGGAAAAATAGAAATAAATCTAGACTTCACTATGGCTACACTGAAGATATAAGCAGAGCTGCCTTTGTGGAGCAACATGAGAGGACCTGGTAATAAGAGAAAGAAAAGTCAGGTCCCTAAAAGACTTCCTTCAGAGAACGTCCTACCTTCGTCCAATTCAAGTGGCAACCAACAGCCCAGAGATGTTCCCTTTCAGAGTAGGAAGATCTTGGTCAAAGTTTCTCCTGGATGCAAAAGAATCTGTTTGTCTCTCTTTGAGCAGACAAATCACAACAAGGGATATGTGAGAACTGCTTTATAGCACTTTGGTTTAGCGTAGATGAAACTGGGCTTCACGGAAGGATGACGTCACCTTCAAGTGTATCAGTTTGTCTCTGTTCTTTTGATACAGTCTTTTCTGATATGTCAGTTATTCTGTTGTCCACAGGAAACCAAGATTAATGTTACTGCAATCAGTTAACCCTACAATCCAGAGTAACTACATAAGCAGAAAGAGACATTACTTGCACCGTAGTTACGCCACCACCTTGTGAAATCCTATGCAAAATTCATATTGCAATCTACAGTAAATTGTTCTTACATCAAAGCAAGCACTCCCCATTTTTACTCTGGATTGCAGCCTAAGTATAGAGAAAATAGCTCAATATCTAAGTCTGAAAAGTAAGTTGCACTGAACACTTTGAAAAGTATGCAGTGTAGTTTGACAGTTGAGCAAAGTTGAAATCTTGAAAAAATCCAAACAATGTTGTTGAGCACAGTTGATTTCTGGAGTTGTGGAATTCAATAGGGAAAACAAATGGAAACCTTTTCCAGAAAAGATGAACATACTATTAGTCGGGCGTCCTATTGGGTTGGGAGATTGTCCATAATGAGGCTGCATCCTGCTCTTAAAGATGAGATTCACAGTATGTGGGTTGCACTTGATCCAGACTGTCTTCTCAAGAGTCTTCATCACGTCCTCTACAATTGTTTCAAAACAGCTTTTCTTCCTGTTGTAGAGAGGCAGTCAGCAATTAGAGATGCAAAGTACTCCCTGCCTTTGCTTGGCTTACCTGAAGAACAGAATGATAGCTTGCATGACTGCCTCTCTGCAACAGTAGAAAAGCAGTTTTATTAGAACTCTGATTTGCAGTGGCCATTTGTGTTGAGTCAAATCTGTGTATTTATTTATTTAATTTATTTAATCAATTTATATCCCGCCTTTCCTCCCCCGCAAGGGGGAGCCCAAGGCGGCTGACAACAGGGAATAAAACATCATTAAAATAGCTCATAAATAAAGATTAAAACACCATTAAAATATAATTAAAATACAATTAAATTGAATAAAAACAACCAGTGTATAAAAACCAGTGTAAAACAAGGTTGGTGTGATACATGGAAGCAGACCCCGGAAGAGGAGTATGAAGAGGACATGATGTTCCTTGATATGTCCTATGAGGAGGGGGACCCAGACAGCCATTGCCGTGCAACCAGATTCAATGCAAGACATACCACCCCCCTTGGGAGCAAGAAGCCTCAGGAGACCAGGCATGAACATGGGCCCAGCCTGGGGGAGCAAGATCCTGCCCCCACCATGTCCTGACTGGTGGAAGCCCCCCAGGGAGAGGCCTTTGGCTGGGATAAAAGAGGGTAAAAAGCGGGAAGGAGGCAGGTGGGAAAATGGTGGGTGACAGCAAGGGGGAAGTTGTGTTTGTGCTTGGTGACTGATTAGACTTACCTGTTAGCGTGGAAATCCTGTTGAGTACTTACCTGTTGTGAGTAGCTGTTGAAATACTTACCTGAAAACCTGGTTGTAACTGAACTATTTAAGTCAAGTACCTCCGTTATGGATGCAAGTAAAGATGTAGTTTTGAACATACCACCTGTGTCTCCTTGGGCTTAATTTAGCAAAGACTTGGTTTTGGGCACACGTGATGGTATGGGGAGCTCAGTTCCATCCACCCACATCATGTCCCAGGAAGACCCGCATCACAGTTGGACCTGGACCATGATGAAGCTGCAGAAAAGCAAGAGTCTCCATCCTACAACTGTTATTCCCCAAATACTGAAAAGCATCTGACACAGAATGTTCCTGACTACAAGGGAGTGCTGGTGGAACCATCTAACCAAAGGTGCATCTCATCCAACCTCCCACCTCCCACAGTGGAAGCTCACAGGTGTCCCCAGGATTCATTAAATGATTCTTCCTAAAACAAGGCAACTTTGTAGTCATCAGCAAATTCTATATTTAATCCTCCTTCACATTCAGAGCGACCAGGCAAAACTAGGACAAGGCACCACAAAATGTAGGACATCCAAGAAACAGGTAGGACATGACAGGTAGAGCATGAAAGGTAGATCCTTTCAGTTTTGGGACACTTAGTTCCAAATCTTAGCCAAATGCCTCTGTCTAGGAAGAGAAAGACAGAAAGAGAAAAGTTTTCAGTCTGGACTGCTGACGTCATGAATTTTAGGGGTGGCCGGTATCATTGGAGCTTCAGACCGGAAAGGGTCAACACTGCTTCAGTTCCCAGTGTTTCCAAAGCTGGACAAATGTTCAGTTCTTATTCCCTGACACTAAGAAGAGTATAAAGACAGGAGGGTCTCATATTTCAGATATTCAGACCTGAAGTTTTCTCTTTTTCTCCTCTTCTGGCCTCAGCTGCTGAGCTTTGATTTCCTAAGATTTTGCAAGGCCACACTAGATCTCAGTTCCAGGGCTCTGATCACATCTTGCGCAGCCCCGATTGGGTTCTCACAGGATGCCAGTGCACACAACTATGTTATCACAAAAATAACACAAAAAAACTTTTCCTTATCAGAAAAAACAGGAAAATTCTTTGGAGAAACTTGTTGCTGTCCTGAACATCATCAGAGCTCCCAGGTGACTGTTCATCAGCTCTGTGCTAGGTTTCTGGAAGTGTATAGGAGGCAATAGGGCTGTGGGTGGCACAAGCAGTTAAGGCACTGTGCCTGTTAACCAGCAGGCTGGGGTTTGAGACCCGGGTCGGCCCCACAAGACAGGGTGAGCTCCTGTCCTTAGCCCAGCTCTGCGACGCCAGCTGGATCCAATCGTATTGGCTCTGCCTTTCCATTGGATTAATTCAGTGGCGTGGAGAGGGGGGATTTGCTGCTTGGGTAACAGCCTATCCTCCATAACAGCCTAACCCAGGCTTTTGTGCTTTGCATGCAGCGTATGCAGTGCAGAGCACGATACCATAGTCTTTCAAGATTGATGGAGGCCTGCTTTATTATAGGAGGCAATAGAAACAGTAGCTGCCCCATTCCCCTCCCACAGTGGCAAGTCCTTGATTTCATAGTGTCTGACTTGTATTAGTGTTCTAGAAATGTAGAACAATTGATTTCAACCAGGACAAGTGTGCCACCCCATGAGATCCTAACCATTATTCCAGCAATAGAATAGGGCCAGCCTTTGGTGCTGTAGGGCTGATGCTAAACAGTTGCAGGCCCCCCCACCTCTCTCATACACCTCTCCACTCTCCAGATGAGCAGAGGACCAATGGTGTCCCCCATGTTATGAGGAACATGGAAATCACCAGAAACTACATGGGGAGGGGGAGAGCATATTAGGCCATTCAGCCATTTTTAAACTTACTTCCATTAATGGTTTTTGGCGACCAAAGTTCTCGTGGAATCTATAGCTTGTATAAGTCCAAACAGCCTGTTCCTTGTCAGGCTGGCAAAAGGTAGAAAGGTCTGTAGTGCATGATAGCATCCACCCACTTCCCACCCCTACTCCCCCCCAACCATTCTGAACTAATCCCACAGTCACTTAACTAGTTCCAGGATCCACAACTTTGGATATGATAAAATCTACCACTATAAGTCCCCAAGCGGAATGGCATCAATTTCCTGTCTGTTCCTCCACCTCAAACTGTCAAGTGATCGAGGACTGTCAGTACTGAAAACAGTGGAGCTTAACCTGTCGAATGAGATCTACCATACTTCTCTACTCCCACCCCTACAGCCTGCACCATGCCCCTTACCTTCATGTTTCTAGGTCTGGCAGTTTTGGCTGGGCATTGATGAATGAGTCCCTGAGTCAGTCAGTGAGAGAGGCTGCAATCCTAATCTCCAGTTAGGCCAGAATAAGTCCCGACATAAGCTGTGCTGACCTGGGGTGAAACAAAAATGCTGTAAGACACTTCTGCCCCCCTCATTGGGGGGGGGGGGAGTTAGGACAATGCACATTTCCCCACACCATCACTAAAAGATATGCCATGTGACTTAGGTCGGCCTGAATTTGTTAGGGTTGTGCCCTCAGTCAGTCAGTGACTCTTCAGTTTTATATATATATACAGTATAATACCCCTGATGCAACATCTCCCTGTGCAACACTGCCCTCCCCATCCAACACTTCCCCTGTGCAACCCCCATGCAACAGCCCCTTACGGTGCAGCAACCCCCACTGTGCAACACCACCACCTGTGCAACACCGCTCTCCATGCAACAACCCCAGTGGTGGGCTCCAGCAGGTTCACACCTACTATACAGAACCGGTTGTTAATGAGAGACAGGACATATAAAGTTTAAAAATAGCCATTTAAAAGTTGCTGCAACCGGTTGTTAATTTCTTTGGAGCCCATCACTGAACAACCCCTGTGCAACACCTTCTGCAACCACCCTGCAGTGCAGCATCCACCCCCAAGTAGCACTGTGCTGTGCAACACCGCTCCTTGTGCAACACCTGGCCCCATGCAAACCCCCCCATGCACCATCCCGCTGATCATGACCATGGACACACCTACCAGGCAGGTGCAATTGTAGGGTTTGGGGCTGGGTTTTATTAGTCTTCAATGTTAAATACAGGACAAAAATGCATTGCACTCCTTTTTGAACAAGGACGCATTCGCCATTAGTTATTTCAATTTCTCTAAATTGTTGTGAACTTTATGTTGAAAAGCAATACAGTATATAAACAGTTGGTTGATTAATTACATAGACAATAAGGACAATAAATTAATAAATTTATTCTATCTTTAATTAATTAAATAAGGGTACAATCGTAACCTAGGCTGGCACAACGCATCGGTCTTCCTGTTCCTGTGTTGATGTAAGGAAGCTGGTCCATGCACTTGCCCAACTCTCCCTGAGGAATGGCACAGTTTTGTGACACCCCCGGTTCAGCACAGGACTTGTGCCAGGGCTTAGGGCAGCATAACAAGATTAGGATTGGAGCCACAACTAATTAATTTAAGCATCAACCATAAACACACTTTCCTGGGAGTAGGCCCCATTGAATTCAATAGGACTTACTTCTGAGTAGACATGCTTAAGTCCTAAGCCTTAGGGGATTGCATTGCTTGTTAATTTACAGCACAATCCTAAATATGTCTACTCAAAAGTAAGTCCCATTATATTCAATGGGTCTTGCTCCCAGGTGTGGGTGGTGCAAGCGGTTAAGACGCTGTGCCTGTTAACCAGCAGGCCAGGGTTCGAGACCCTGGGTCGGCCCCACAAGACAGGGTGAGCTCCTGTTCTTAGCCCAGCTCTGCAATGCAACTGGATCCAATTGTATGGGCTCTGCCTTTCCATTGGACTAATTCAGTGGCGTGGAGAGGAGGGATTTGCTGCTTGGGTAACAGCCTATCCTCCATAACAATCTAACCCAGGCTTTCATGCTTCGCATGCAGCATATGCAGCGCCGAGCACGATACCATAGTCTTCCAAGACTGACGGAGGCCTGCTCCCAGGAATGCGTCTTTAGGACTGCAGCTTTAGTTAACTAAATCCTTCCCAGCTTTTCTGAATAGTAAGCCCCATTGATTATAATGGGACTTACTTCTGAGTGGGCAGGCATTATTGGATTGGGCTCTGAGGCTGCAAGCCTTTGCACATTTATTGAAGACATGTATACATTAACATCAACATGTATACATTAACATGACATATATACATGGCAGTCACAACTATTTCTCTGAATTTGAATGGTCTTTCTCATAAGGCTACCTGGAGGAGAGGGAAGAAGAGGAAGTTCCACTCATGTTTTTCTCTCACTTCTGATAAAAAATTTGGCCACCCACTTCTAAACGTTAAAAAATTGAACTTAAAAATGCTCTGAGGAGGGGTGGCCAAATTTTTATTAGAAGGGACAGAGAAAAGATGAGTGGGATTCATGGAGTAGCGGGGAGGGAGAGAATGTGAGGCAAATCCAGACCTTTGGAAAGTGTGGACATGGAGAGAAGGGAAGGGAGGTTTCGAGTCCAATTATGAAAAGTTGGGACAGAGAGAAGGAATGAATGGTTTGTATGGTAGGAAGCGGGTGGTGGAGGAGAGGAATGTTCATCCTGAGGCTGCAATTCTATCCCTACTTACTGGGGAATCAGCCCCATTGGTTTTAATGGGACTTACTTTCTCTGGTGGTATACTTGTCCATAGTGGGGTTAATTCCTGGATGAACTGGGAAAGCACCTCCTCTCAGGCAGGTGAAGGTCAGATGGAAGTCTTCCTAAGGGAAGGGGCTCCTAAGACTCACCCAGACTGGCCTTTACCTCTGCAAGGGCTGGCTGGAAGTATTGCCAGCTCCTGCCGTCTTTACCCTTCAGGGGTATTTTTCTTCCCCTTATTTGGAAGCCACTCACATCCAGGTGGGCTTTGCATTGTGGAGGCTTCACTGCCAGGCACAACCACTGCTGGTGCTAGTGATTTGGTCTCTCTCCTGGCTACAGATCCTCGTGGCAGAACCCCAGCTGTGACTCCTACTTTTGAGTAGACTTATCTCCTTCAGCTGAGGCATATACAGTGGCGCCTCACGTAACAGAATTAATTCGTTCCAGAGGCATGTTCTTTATGTGAAACATTCTTTACATGAAGCGGATTTTCCCATAGGAAATCATGGAAACTCAGACGATTGGTTCCACAACCCCAAAAATATTCATATAAAAATATTAACTGGATGTCAAAATGATGACAGAACACTGGGATTGAATTCAAAACATGCATTCAATGTTCATGATCTTATGAAGTCTATTTAGGCTGCAGTCCTAAGGACACTTTCCTGGGAGTAAGACCCATTTAACACAATGGGGCTTACTTCTGGGTAGACATGGTGAGAAGGCTGCAATCCAAGACACCTTCAAAGAGTCTCCCCACTTTCTCCTTCTCTCCATCCTGAGCCTCTCTCTCCCCTGCTCCCCTCTGGCTAGCCCTAAATTGCTTCCCTCTTCTCCACTGCTCTTCTCTCCCTCTGCCCAGCGGACACCCGACCACAGGAGGAACAGCGCAGAAGTGTTGCTTTCACTATGGGCAGGTGTGCTAGGCAGCCCTGACGCTTTTTAAACAGGCTGCCGGCCAGCGCGTCTGTCCCAACTGCCAACGAATGTGTTCTTTACGTGAAGCACTTTCTTTACGTGCAGCAGAATCCTGGAGAAATTTTTGTTTGTACGTGAAACATAATTTAAGTTAGGCGTTCTTTACGTGAGGCACCACGGTATATAAATACTGTAGACAGACAGGCATACATACATACATACATACATACATACATACATACATACATACATACATACATACATAGCACTTGTCTATACACCAGCACTTCTTTGACCAGAAGTCAAAGACATGCTTCATGGCTTATTTGTGACCGTCCTGGGCCATCTCAAGGAACTTGCACCAGCTCAGTCAGTCTTAGGATTATGTTGTGAATGTAGGGTTGCCATAATTCTCTTTCACGAAACCAAGACATGACCCCCTGTCAAACTTGCCAGTATTTGAACATCCACTTTTCCAGGGCATATGGCAATCCTAGGTCAATGTGATAAGCTTAGGTGTATCCTCAACCTTGCTTTCATTTTCTCTGCTTTCTCATTCAGGCAGAAATCCTATAAATGTACAGTGGTGCCTCACACAAAGAGCTTAATTTGTTCTGGAGGCGTGCTTTTTAAGTGAAATGCTCTTTAAGTGAAGCAAATTTTCCCATAGGAAACAATGGAGACTCAGTGAATTGGTTCCACAAGCCCAAAAATATTCATATAAAAATATTAACTGGGTGTAAAAATGATGACAAAACACAAAAATTGAATTCAAAACACTATAATACAGACCACAGTTACGGTAATAAAACACTGTAATATTCTGTACAGTAAAAAAAGAAAAGAAAAACCTTTCTGGCCGCAGATGACTAATTTTCACTAAGAGTCACTGTCTTTTGGAGCATCTTTAACAAGGAACCTCTCTGTGTGTGAGATCTATTTATGCAAACTAGATAGGCAGTCTGCAACAGCAAAGGGGTTGTCTACTCAGAATCAAGCCCCATTAAATCCACTGAGGCTTACTCACAGGAAAGTGTGTAGGATGCAGCCTCACTTTTCCAAGTTTGCATGAAGTTCAACAGCAGAAGGGCACGGAAGGGTCTATTCAGAATCAAGCCCTATTGAATCCACTGGGGCTTACTCACAGGAAATGAAAAGTGCAGGCAGGGACGTTGGGTAGTTGTAGTGGAGTCCAGGCGGGGGAGGGCTTCTTTGGGGGAAAGGGGTCTGTTTGAGGGGGGCTGCATAGGGGTGCAGGAGGAGTTTTCCCTCTCTTCCAGTTGAAGGTCTGGCTGAGTCCTTATAGTATCTCTACCTGCCCTTCTATAAGCCTGCATGCTCATAATGCTGTGTGAAAGGAAGACTGTCTTTCTTGGAGCAAATGTTGGGAAGAAAAAGAAATCACAGAATATCTGCATTAGAGGAGGCTCTAATGGAGGGGCTTCTGCAGATCTCATAACTCAGTTCCTGGTTCTTCTTTACTGGCTTCTTCCTCCTCTGTGAAAACTCTCCGGAGGATGAGCTTCAGGTTCTCCCTACAGAGACCCATCTTCTTTCTCCCAACAAAGAAATACAGCAGCGGGTTAATGAAGCTGTTTAGAGATGCACCTATCAAATTAAATGGAAGCAGAAAACCCAAGCGTTGACGATTTGTAGGATTAAATTGAATTAAATATATGACATTAATTGGGAAGGCAAAGATGAGGAAGAAGAAGAGAGTTAGCAAAATGGCCATTAAAAGTCTACCCCGGTGGAAATGTTGTGATTTAAAGCAGAATCTGACAAACAGGATCAGTGTGGAGAACGTGATGACTGTGAGGCAGACCACAGAATTCATCAAAACTACCAAATATAGTGCGTGATCATCTATAAAGACCCCATTCATTTGGGTAGCCATGTAAACTGCCTGCAGTGTAGTGAGAAGCCATAACAGGGCACAAAGTATAGAAGACAACTTTCCTGGTCGGTGGAATCGATACCAAAGTGGACAGAAGACAGAAACACACCTGTCAATGCTGATGGTCGCCAGTAGAAATTGACTGGTGCTGTAACCAATGAAGAAAAACAATATACTCACATCAATAGCAACAACCACGTAGCTATCAAAATGTTGCAGGTAAATAATGGTAAAAATAGCTACAGGAATTGAGAATGTGAGGACACCAAAGTCAGCGACAGCCAAGTTCAGAATGTAGGTGGTGAAGGGAGTCCTCTTCATGCGGAAGCCCAGAAGCCAGATGACTGTCCCGTTCCCCACAAGTCCAACTGTGCCGACAACAATGACGATGCTAAATATGAGGAGTTCTACATAATACCAATACGTAGAAAAGGAATACAGAATGCCAGAGTCTTGTGTACAATTAGTACTCAAGGTAGATGTGCATGTGTAACTGGAATTGATCATCCCCATTTTGGAGCTCTTGATGCCACTTCTTCGTCAGAGCCCTTCTCTGTCTGGGGGCGAGAGAGAGAGAGAGAGAGAGAGAGAGAGAGAGAGAGATTTCAGTCTGGGACTGCTGATTTCATGTACTTCATGAGCCAGAATGAGCGGAACTTTAGAGTGAAAATGGGCACGGCTTCTTCCATTTTCAGTGCAGGTCAAATGTTCAGTTCCTATTCTCTGACCCACAGATGAGTGGAAGGACCAAAGAGTTCAACAGCAAGATTTATTCCAAACACCCCTAAGCAATCTATATAATTCATTTGGTCATAATTACACCCCATGTTCCTCTAATGTTATTACATGGAGGGAGGTGAGCAAAGTGGATTGACATCTGTGACTAGAAACACTATCTGATTGAAAGGCTTCATCAGAGGTGATAAGAACTGCTATCTGAGAGTTAGTTCTGATCATTAATTTCTCTGTCTCCTTCCAGGTCTCCACCAGTCAGGAGCATCACTACAGAGTACAGGGAATGCGTCCTGTGCAAGGTGATGTGCCCAAGGGGGGTAACATCCCAGGGGGTGGACAGACTGTGATTCCTCCAAAATGCAACTTTGAGATGGTGCAGAAAACACCATCATGTTATATATTGTTTGATGCAGATTTTAAAGCAGAATCTAATGCAAAAATCTACTTCCTATCAAAAGTGAAAAACAACAACAAAAAGCATGGATCTCTATGGAAAGTGAAAGGGAGCTGTATCATGCATTTATATACAAGTGGGCACACTTGCAATAGTGTGCTGGGAAGGCCAGGCTGAGAAGAATCCAAGGACACCAGACGCGATGGGACCTGATCCAATGAACACAGCCCTCAGAAATCACCCCAGAAGGAAGTTCCCTCCTCCAAGGTTCCCAATGTACTGAGTTTTATTAATATAAAACTGAACTCCACAGCCACGTTTAATCACAGCAAGCATGCCTTGTTTGGTGTGGAAGGTCAATCAAGAGGAGTGCAAGGGTTCCAGAATGGTCCTGATCCTGTGTTCAGCAACTACGTCAAAAGGCAGCCGTTCCCCACTGTAAAAGAACAAAACAAGTTTCACAGGGTTAATTTAATTTAATTTTTTAATGTTTAAAGCCAAGGGATAGACTCAATTCCTCTTCCCCCTCCCCCAACCTCTTTTCCTGTTCTCATCCCTCTGGGATGAGTGTTTTTTTTATCTACAGTCTATCTACAGTATTTATATACCGCTTTTCAACTAAAAAGTTCACAAAGCGGTTTACAAAGAAAATAGAAAATAATAATAGCTAATTAAAGCTAATGGGTCCCTGTCCCAAAAGGGCTCACAATCTAAAATAAAAATTTTAGAGTTATTTTCTGGGGGCTGGGGGAGCTTAAGGCTGTTTCAATTTTTAAAAATATCAGTCCAGCATGCTGGAGTTAAAACGGATTTAAAACTCAATCACACTGAGCTGGTTTAAAGATTTTAACCCTCCATCAGTCAAAGCGAATCTGACAGGTGCCTCAAAACTGCTCCCCTCTCCATGCTAAGGTGGCCAAAAGGTCTGTCCCTCCTAGTACCCACCTGTCTTTAGGTGTTGTTTGAAACCCCCCTGGTCAGTTTTCCCCCTGCATGCATGGAGTGCAGTAGTGACTCCTCTGGCTTCTCAGGCACACTTCAACTAAACTCGAGATCCATAGGTTTTTACAGGATGGCCTTTCAGGCCAGCTTCGACTGACCGCATCTGACAAATTTCTGTATTTTTTGTTTCACTTGTTTAAGGTTAACAAGTGAGGTTTGAATCAGATTTTGGTTATTCTCTCTTTGTACATCCTAATGAAGTTCACTGATGACTTTAAGACCATTTCAGGCCTCCGTCAGTCTTGGAAGACTATGGTATTGTGCTTGGCGCTGCATACGCTGCATGCGAAGCACGAAAGCCTGGGTTGGATTGTTATGGAGGATAGGCTGTTACCCAAGCAGCAGATCCCCCCTCTCCACGCCACTGAATTAGTCCAATGGAAAGGCAGAGCCAATACGATTGGATCCAGCTGCGTCGCAGAGCTGGGCTAAGGACAGGAGCTCACCCTGTCTTGTGGGGCCGACCCGGGTCTTGAACCCTGGCCTGCTGGTTAACAGGCACAGTGTCTTAACTGCTTGTGCCACCCACAGCCCATTAGAAAAATACAGAATTAATTAGGTGCTAATGACAGTTTTCTAACAGGTGTCTGTCAGATGCACTTTGATTGAACTGGGGAGTCACAGAGCTTCGACTGATGAAGGGAGCCAATTAGAGTAGCCAATTGAACTGAGCATAGTAATAGATGAAAAATCTTACTGATTTCTTTGCAGGGGGGAGGTGGGTTGAGCTAATTTACTTGGTTCACTTTATTGTATTGACAATTATTTTTTTAATTTGCTTGGTGATGTCTCTTCCAGCAATGATATCACTTTTGGTGCGAGGGACAGATTGTCACTATAAAAACGGGGTCCCAAGAGAAAAGGCTTGAGAACCACTACAATAAAGCGTTAGTAAATTAACACCCTTATTGGGGGGGGGGGAGTAACACCACAGTGACCAAGATGGCAAATATCTTTATTTGTAGGAATAATGTTATATGCTGTTGAATTTACAGCAGAATGCAGTGAAATAAACCACTTTGGAATAACTTTATTCCATCAAAACATATGGTAAAAAACCAGAAGAGATAGGGTACTGGCACATAACCATGCCCCCCATCTAGGTTCTTCCCCCTCCCATTGCATGGGGGTGATGTGCTGTCTTCCTGCACCGAGTGAAATGAACTCTAGTGACATCACTGCCACCAATCTTGTCCACGCACTTCCTGACTCTCTCCTTTTTCTTTTTCCTTCTACTCTTAGCCTCAACTGCTGAGCTTTGACTTCCGAAGATTGCCGTCAACTGCAAGGCTGACACCACCTGGTATAGCTAGAAGGTGCAGGGGGTACCAGGCTACAAGCTGAGCTGGACACTAGTGGCTAAAATGGTGGAAAATGGAGTATGTTTCAATGATAATATCATCGTTTTACATATGATTGGAAAGGAAATATAACGCAGAATACAATGAATACAATGAAACAAACTGCACTGGAATTTCTCTATTCTATCAAAAGTTATGGCCAATTAACCAGAAAATGAAAACACAAAAGCTGATTGAACAAGAAGTGATTTTCTTAACTCAAATTTCCCTTGATACTGATTGCTCTGAGAGCCAAACAGATGTAATTCCAACACTGTATAGAACTAGTAAGGTGTTAATATTAAGGAGATCTGGAAGGGCATTCTGCAACCTTGTTCCAGTAAAGAAACTGGCACGTGTCACTGCTGCTGGGATCTGTTCCCTTTCTCCTCCTAACGTCCTTTCCCCACCATTGCCTATTCATGTCCTCTGCCCCCATCTCAGCATCTCTCACACTTCACCGGTGCTGATGCCCGTCTGCAGACAGAGAAGTGAGTGCGGAGCAAGGATGGGGTGGGTTGAGGTGCTTGAGGGGAGACTTTATTGAGACAAGCAAAATTATGCAAGGGATGGACAGAGTGGATAGAGAAGCTCTTTTCCCTTTTACATAGCACTAGGGGACATCCACTGAAAGGGTTAGGACGGACAAGAGAAAATATTTCTTTACCCAGTGTGTACTTGTTCTGCAGAACTTCCTGCCATATGTGGTGGTGATGGCATCTAGCCTCAATGCCTTTAAGAAGGGAGTGGACAAATTCCTAGCGGAAAGGACATCATAGGTTACAAGGCATGAGTGGTGCAAAGAGTTGGATGACCTCAAAGTGCTAGATGCAGCAGCGGCACCTGGATGCAGGTGTCATATGTGCTCCCTGAGGCATCTGGTGGGTCAGTGTGTGATACAGGAGGCTGGAGTGGATGGGCCTTAAGCCTGATCAAGAGGAAGCTCTTCTTATGTTCTTAAAAGTGCTGTTAATTTGGATAGGTTTGATTGGTTTCTTGGAGACCCTGAGGTATTATTTCTTAGAGACCCTGAGGTATATAATTTCAGATCCAAGGGTTTACTTGGGAGAGAGAATGATTTAAACTTGACAGAAGATAGTGGTGTAGATGTGCTTAAATATCATAAAATCATAGAGTTGGAAGGGTCCTAGTGGATCATCTAGTAGTCCAATCCCCTGCCTGTAGCAGGAAATCCTTGTCTTGTGGAGACCCAGGTCTCAAACCCTGGCCTGCTGGTTAACAGGCACAGTATCTTAACCACTCGTGCCACTAGAGGAGTGTTATGGCTATAATTCTTCCACTTAGGCCGGCCTAAGTCCTATGCTGACCTGCCGGTGTTACCTAAGTGCCCCAAAACGTGTGCACCACTACTGGGGGAGGACAAGGCCGGTGCACAGACATGCACTTGCCATCCTACGTCATCACAGGAATGGGAAGACTGAGGAGTTGCGCCAGCCTAAATTAGGATTGCACCCTGTGTAATATAAATGTATTCCATCCAATCAAATCTAATTCATTCAATAAAGATATATGAGCAGACTATTATTGGTGATGATATTTTGCTGCTATAATTGCACAAGATGCTTCTGCTTCTGCGTATTATTAGTTGGGCATTCTATTGGGTTGGGAGAGTCTCCATAATGAGGCTGCATCCTGCTCTTAAAGGTCAGATTCACAGTATGTGGGTTGGACTTGATCCAGACTGTCTTCCCATGAGTGTCTCTCATATCCTCTACAATGCCTTGAGGAAAACAGCATTGAAAACTATTGACTTCACACTGAAGACTTAGGGTGCAATCCAGAGTAACTATGGGGAGTCCTTGCTCCGGTATAAGAACAATTTGCTCTAGATTGCAATATGAATTTTCCATAGGTTTTCACTAGGTGGTGCAGTAACTACGGGTACATGTAATGTCTCTTATGTGCACCCGTAGTTACTCTGGATTGAAGGGATAATCAGAGATGCCGTTGTGGAGAGGACCTATCTATCTACAGTATTTATATACCGCTTTTCAACTAAAAAGTTCACAAAGCGGTTTACAAGAAAATGAAAAAATTAATAGCTAATTAATAGCTAATGGGTCCCTGTCCCAAAAGGGCTCACAATCTAAAGTGCAAAAAGAACACCAGCAGAAGCCACTAGAACAGACACTGCTAATAAGAGAAAGAAAATTGAGTTACCTAAAAGTTTCCTTCAGAGAATGTCCTACCTTCTTCCAATTCAAGGGGCAACCAACAGCCCAGAGATGTTCCCTTTCAGAGTAGGAAGATCTTGGCCAAAGTTTCTTCTGGATGCAAAAGAATCTGTCCGTCTTTCTTTGAGCAGACAAATCAGAGCAAGGGATATGTGAGAACTGCTTTATAGCACTTTGGTTTAGCGTGGATGAAACTGGGCTTCATGGACGATGACATCACCTTCAAGTGTCTCAGTTTGTCTCCGTTCTTCTAAAACAGTCTCCTTTTCCGATATATTAGTTCTTCTTTTGTCCACAGGAAACCAAGATTGATGTTTCCGTAATCCGCTCAGTGTGGGGAAAGTTGCTCAATATTTAAGTCTGAGAAGTAAGTTGCACTGAACACTTTGAAAAGCATGCAGTGTAGCTTGAAAGTTGAGCACAGTTGAAATCTTGAAAATAACCCCAAGCACTGTTTGTTGAGCACTGTTGATTCCACAACAGAGAAAACAAAGAGAAACCTCTTCCAGAAAAGATGAACGTACTATTAGTTGGGCCTTCTATTGGGTTGGGAGACTGTCCATAACGAGGCTGCTTCCTGCTCTTAAAGATCAGATTCACAGTATGAGGGTTGCACTTGATCCAGACTGTCTTCTCATGAGTGTCCCTCATATCCTCTACAATTGTTTCAAAACAGCTTTTCTTCCTGTTGTAGAGAGGCAGCCAGCAATCAGATACGCAAAGGACTCCCTGCGTTTGCTTGGCTTAGCTGAAGAGCACAATAATTTGCATGACTGTCTCTCTGCAACAGTTTTATGAAAACTCTGATTTGCAGTGTTGAGTCAAATCCATGTATAAAAAATCAGTGTATAACAAGGTTGGATCGGGACCATGATGAAGCTGCAGAAAAGCAAGAGTCTCCATCCTACCACTGTTACTCCCCAAATACTGAGAAGCATCTGACACAGAATGTTCCTGACTACCTCAGGAACATTCCTGACTAAAGGATGTGCTGGTGGAACCATCTAACCAAAGGTGCATCTCATCCAACCTCCTACCTCCCACAGTAGAACTTCACAGGTGCCCCCAGGAACCCATAATCTAGGCTGAGAAGGTGAGAATCCTTCACTGCATCTGCACTCAGAGAAAGACAACCTTTGATTCTCTGGAAGCTCCCTTTTGAGTTGGAAATCCTATCCAGCATGCCTGTAATTAATCCTTTTTAAGACATTTCAGTCATTAGCAATAGAAATTATTTCTATTACTCTTGAGTAGACTGAGGACATTTATGATCAGGCCATGGCAAAGAGAGAGAAAAAAATCTTGGTAGCAGCCTTAGGTTTCCTTTTTTAAAGAAGAAAGGATATAAATTAAATAAATACAATGATGCCTCACATAAAGAGCTTAATTCGTTCTGGAGGCATGCTCTTTAAGTGAAACACTCTTTAAGTGAAGCAGATTTTTCCATAGGAAATAATGGAAACTCAGATGATTGGTTCCACAACCCTCAAAATATTCATAGAAAAATATTAATTGGATGTAAAAATGATGAGAAAACACTGGAATTGAATTCAGAACATGCATTCAATGTGCATGAGCCTATGAAGTCTACTCAGGCTGCAATCCTAAAGACACTTTCCTGGGAGTAAGCCCCATTTAAAACAATGGGGCTTACTTCTGGGTAGACATGGTTAGGAGGCTGCAATCAAAGACACTTTCCTGGGAGTAAGCCCCATTTAACACAATGGGCCTTACTTCTGGGTAGACATGGTTAAGAGGCTGCAATCAAAGACACTTTCCGGGAAGGCTTACCTGGGCTGCTGCTGGAGGGTCAATGTGGTCGGTGGGGGCACTTGGGAGCAGTTAGGGGCAGCTGCCTCTGGCACCCCCAGGTAACTGCCCCCTAGTTGGCGGAAGTTAGAGGCAGCAGCGCTGGCCAGCAGCCCTTTTAAAGCGCCTCTGGGCACAATCCAGAGTAACTACGGGAGCACATAAGAGACATTATATGCACCCGTAGTTACTGCACCACCTAGTGAAAACCTATGGGAAATTCATATTGCAATCCAGAGTAACTTGTTTTTCCTCCGGAGCAAGGACTCCCCATAGTTACTCTGGATTTCACCCTCTGTGTGGAACGTCAGGGCTGCATAGCACGCATGCCCATAGTGCACTTGCTTGTTACGTGAAGTGGAACTTGTTATGAGAAGCAAGATTTCTTGGAAATTTTTGCTTGTTATGTGAAACGCTTGTTAAGCGAGGTACCACTGTAAATAACCTAGATGCACTAAATGACTGTTTCTTTGTTCAAGCAGACTTGGAAGTCATCTATGGAAAAACAACTCTAGATTTAATCAACTTTCACGCCTACGACCTAGAGGATGAAACTATTTAGCAATAGGGAGCATTGATAAAGGGCCATTCGGTTCAACACCCCCCACCCCACAAGTGACAGTGTCCAAGGAAAACCGACACAGGCTAAATCTCAGAAATGAAAGCATTGATTAAAAGGAATCTGAAAGGAAAGCTCAAGAGGGTCACATCAGTTCATGGAGGTTGCTGACACAATATAGTAGAAGCTCCAGTAGAATTGCAGGTAGAATAAGGGACACACCAGGAGGTTCACCTTAAACACTTCTGATAAACACTTCTTTTCTTATAAATCAGTCCTTCTGTTGTTTACAGGAAACAGAACTTGGTGTTTCTTTAGTCCCCTTAAGTGGCGAGAAAATTGCTCCATTTCTAAGTCTGAGAGAAAGTTGCACGAGAAACGGGGAAAAAAAACCTGCAATATCATTCTGAAGTTGAACTTTTGTGATGCTCTTTAACATTTTCACATGGGACACACATTGGACAGCCACAGCCCATAAAAAATCAGCCAGGCACTTTCACTGACATAAAATGCTACAACCAGTCTGTTCACAGAAGCTGCTCAGCCTGATCACACCACCCCGATTCTCTGCGATAACACTAGGTGCCAGTTTCTTTCTGGGCTCTGCTCGAGGGGCTTGTTTATTACCTTTCAAACCCAGATTACTCAAACAGTGATGCAGCTGCAAGAAATGCAAAGCTGGAAGAGCCTTATCGCACCATGCAAGCCATTCCTTTCCCTTCCCTTCAGAGCCATGCTGGGCGGTGGGTGCAAAACGGAGACATATGCTTCCCACTGCAGGTGGTTTTTTGATCACTAGCTGCAACGAAAGTGAGGGTCTCTGACCACTATGACTCCTCAGCAACAAGTACTGAGATGAGTCCAGCATGGAGTGTTCCTGACTACCCCTCATGGCAAGGAACCGCTGTGTATGTCATCCAGCCTCCTGCTTCCATCTGTACCAATAAAAGGGCAATTCTGTCTGTCCATCCCTCAGGTCCCCCTCTAGCTCTGCCCACAAATGCTCTACATAGACATATTATACCTCTTTGGAATCAGGATGATCCTGGGATTAACACACAACCGAACCCCACACCCCACAATTCCACACCCACAATTCCACACACACATCCTAAACCCTTTTAGCTCTGCCCATACCTGCTCTACATAGACATATTATAACTCTTTGGAATTGGGATGATTCCAGGATTAACCCCCACACACAAACCATCCCCACACTCCACTCACACACACACACACAACACAACTCCCCATACATCTTAAACCCCTCTAGCTCTGCCCACACCTGCTCTACTAAGACATATTATACCTTTTTGGAATCAGGATGATCCTGGGATTCATGTGCAAACACAACCCAGCCCCACACTCCACATCTGCACACGGCACAATTCCACATACATCCTAAACCCCTCTAGCTCCACCCACACCTTCTCTCCAAACCTTTTTGGAATTGGGATGATCCCAGGATTAACTCTCACACACAAACCAACCCCACACTCCACTCACACACACAACACAACTCCACACTCGTCCTCTAGCTTCACCGACTCTTGCTGTACATAGACATATTATAGCATACAGCATTGGGATTTGTGTCCGTATGAGGAGGGAACAGTTAAAAATTCAAATTTGAAAAAAGACAAAAACTACAGTGAGATTTTCAAGTATAGAATGAATTGAGGAATTCAAAGTTATTTCTTCAAAACTGCTGTTTTCTAAGGTGGACCAGACATCTTAGAGAAGAGGAAAGCCCTCTTCTGCCCTCCTTAAACTACTGCTCTTCAAAAATCTTCTCGGAGGGAAGCTCTCTTTGATTCTTCCTTTGGCAGTCCTCTCTAGCATGAGCCATTTCAGCCATTAGCAACAGTAATTATTAAACAGTAATTAAACCGTAATTAGCAAACTGAGGAAATTCAAGATCAGGCTATGGCAATTAGAATAAAATATGAGTCATTAAATGATTCTTCCCTAAAACAAGACTACTTTGTAGTCATCATCAATTCTATATTTAATCCTCCTTCACATTCACAGTGACCAGACAAAACGAGGACAAGGCATCCTAAAATGTAGGACATCCAAGAAACAGGTAGGACATGACAGGTAGGAGATGTGCAACTGAAACTGATACTTTCAATTTTGGGGCTCTGGATTCCAATTGATTCCAGCCAAATGCCTCTGGCTGCAAGCCTAAACACACTTTCCTGGGAGTAAGACCCACTGAATACATAGGGGCTTACTTCTGAGTAGACATGGTTAGGCTTGTGCCCAGATCTGTCTGTTTAGGAAGAGAAAAACAGAAAGAGAAAAGTTCAGTCTGGGACTGCTCATGAATTTTAGGGGTGGCCGGTATCATTGGCGCTTCAGACCGGAAAGGGTCAACACTGCTTCAATTCCCAGTGTTCTAAGAAGACACTAAAGGTGACACTAAGGGCACAATCCAGAGCAAGTTCAGCCTGCTCTGCCCTAACTGCTCTCTCCTAACTATTCTGTATCCAGAGCAGAAAGTTATGCTGCATCCAGAGAGTCAGGAAGCCTGGGCTGCCCTAACTGCTCCAGAGCATGCTAAGTCAGTGACAGCTGGGGAGGGCTTGCTCCTGAGTAGACCCCCCCTCAGATCACACTGAAGAAGAAACAGCTGTGGTGCCTACATTATAAGGAAGCCCAGCAGTTCCTGACAACCAGTTACAGCTGCAGTTCTTCTAGTGCAAGATGGATGCTTGGAGTGGCCTGCTGTATCCTGAGGTTAGTGGGCTGCCATAGTTGTGCCATATCCTGAGGTTGAGCGGCAGGGGTTGCAGACAGGCTGGCCAAGAACTCAGATTTTTGGTCAACACTACCATTCTTACTCAGGCCTTATCATGGACCCCTATGGGTCTACTCATTACTATACCTGCTCCTGAGGTGGTATATCTCTGAGGAGCTGGAAGAGGGCATTTCTGCTTTGTAAACAGGCTCTGGATACAGAGTAACTGCTTTGCCCCAGACAATGCTAAACATGTCCTCAACTTGCCTCTCCTGAGCTGCTTAGGCTGCCCCAGTTAGGGCAGAGCAGGTCCACCTCTCTTAGGGCACCCTATCTTGCCTTGCTCTGCCCTAAGCCTCTTCCAGAGTAACTGGGCTGGAGCATCTTGCAGTTGCTCCACCCTAGTGATAGATAGGGCACCCTAAGGCCTCTTATGTGCAAGGAATAGTTGCTCTGGATTGGGCTGCCTGAAGAGTATAAAGACAGGAGGGTCTCATATTTCAGATATTCAAACCTGAAGTTTTCTCTTTTTCTCCCTCTTCTGGCCTCAGCTGCTGAGCTTTGATTTCCTGAGATTGCTGAGATTTCCTGAGATTGTGCAAGGCCACACTAGATCTCAGTTCCAGGGCTCTGATCACATCTTATTGGGTTCTAACAGGATGCCAGTGCTCACAAGTCACTATGAGCACAAGCCTAACCATGTCTACTCAAAAGTAAGCCCCACTGTGTTCAATGGGTCTTGAAAATGCACTTTGTATTACAAGCGTTTTGAATTAGAAGCATGCTTCCCGGGAGAATAATGCTCGTAAATCAAGGCACCACTGTACCAAAGAAATCTATGGGAATCATTGGACCAAGACAGCAACATGTTGAGTTTGAGGAGAGCTGGGAGGGGGCATTCTGGGATCTTTTTACCAGTATAGGAAACAAGTCACTGCTACTAGGATCTGTCCCCTTCCTCCTCCTGTTGACTGCTTTTCCCCATCATTGCCTACAAAAGTCCTGTCAGCATCCACCACTGCAGTTCTAACCCATGTTGGCAACCATCAGGAAGAAAGGTGAGTGTGGAGCAGGAATGAGGTGGGATGAAGTAGAGCTGATGGTTGTCAGACCTTGAATTCCCATTGAGGTCCTTCCACACCACAAGTGAGATCCTGAGAGTCTCTATTCCAGCAACTTCTTAGACTGACCTCTATTCCACAAAGGTCTATTCCATATTCCTAGTCTATTCTCTTCCATATTCCACAGCAGGGCTGGCCTGGGGAGTTGTGGGGATCATGCTAAGCAGTTCTGCAGGAACCCTAACTCTCCCACACACCCCTCCACTCACAAGACGAGCATGGGATAAGTGGCATTCCTCACTGCTCAATAGTGCCTGTCACATCATCAGACAAGGATAATGGGCCAGAGCCAACAGCGGAGAGTTTTCAGGCTAATAGGCTAGAGGAGGCCTTTAAGAGAAGGAAGGAAATTGGGGAAGTGAGGCTAACTTGTGGCCGACTTGTGGTGAAGGCTGCAAAAAACCACTGTTTGTTTGTGGCTTGAGAAGGCTATTTTGAGTCCAGCCTTTTCTCCTGGAAAGGGAGGCCAGTGGTGAGTAAGTTGTTTTATGCAGGAAAGCAGGTTCATTATTTTGGAGTATGTACTTCTATGTACTGAACTGAACCGGAAACGTCCGGGATGTGTGTTTTTATGATTTTTATATCAGCATTTGGCACTAATCTCTTTTTTAGTATCTCTCTTGAATGTTTTGGAGAGTTTCATAAGGGATGATGCCTTTACTTGGGAACCCAAAAGTGTTCAACAAGCTTTGCCTTATACGTGCCTCTGCAGACGTAGGAGGAAAGCCTTTTACTGAAGTTATCCAAGCTCAGGGAAAAGAAGATTTAACTTGGTTACCCTTTTCTCCTGGGAGCTTCTTCATGGTGCCCAACACGACATGCAGAACACAAAAGTCACCGCAAACAGTGTGGTGGGAGGGTGATGGCATTTTGCCACAGTCAGCCATTTTTACTTACCTCTGTGCAAGCTGTCTGGGGCAACCCTGCCTATGTGGCAAACTGTGCAGGTTTGCCAGCTGTGCCTGCGCAGTTTGCCCTGGCTACGAGGCAAGCCAGGCTATAGTGAGAAAAACAGAGTCAAATGTATAGATAGGCTTCACTATGGCTACACTGAAGATATAAGTGGATTTGCCATTATGGAGCAACACGAGAGGACCTGGTACTAAGAGAAAGAAAACTGATATCCCTAAAAGATTTCCATCAAAGAATGTTCTACCTTTTTCCAATCCAAATGACAACCAAAAGCCAAGAGATGTTCCTTTTCAGAATAGGAAGGCTATGGTCACAGTTTTTTTCTGGATGCAAAAGAATCTGTTCATCTCTCTCAATTTTTTGGTGACTGTGTACAGATACAGGGAAATGGGGCGGAGGGTCCAGTTCTTATTTTGTGGAAGAGATTTATGGCAACCCTACCATAATGAGGGTGCATCCTTCACTTAAAAAGCGGGTTCACGGTATGTGTGTTGCACTTGATCCAGACTCTTCTCAGAACAGGAGCCATCCTCAGGTCGTATATTCCTTTACAGTTGCTTAAGAACCTCTTTTTTCTGCTGTAGAGAGGCAATTAGAAATGCAAAGAACCCCCTGCCTTTGCTTGGCTCAGCTGAAGAATTCAATTATTTGCTTGCTTCCTGACTCTGGAGGCTCCTTTTTGCAACTGGAAATTCTATCCCACTTGGCTGTATCTAATCCTTTTAAAGACATTTCAGCCATTAGCAATAGTAATGATTTCTATTACTCTGGAGTAGACTGAGGAAATTCATGATCAGGCCATGATATAGAAAAAAATATCTAGATGCACTAAATGACTGTTTCTTTCAACAAGCAGACTTGGAAGGCATTACTGGGAAGGCAATTCTAGATAGAGGCTGCAATCCTAAAGACAGTTTCCTGGGAGTAAGACCCATTGAACACAATAGGGCTTACTTCTGAGTAGATATGGTTAGGATTGTGCCCTTAATCCTCTGTCACACCCACAACCTCGAATTTCCTTCCCACTAATGATTTCATCTCTCTGACACTGTGTTGAGGACCAAAAAATGATTTCCATTTTTTAAAATTTGTAAATGTTTACATTGAATACATTTACACATGATTATAAATGATTACATTGAATACATTTACATAAATTTACATATAAGGGTGTCTTAAAGACAGATGTGGAGGATTAAAGTGCTTGCTGGTTGGAGGAATTTTGCCATGAGTAGTATCTAACCCAGGCTTTCGTGCTTCGCATGCAGTGTATGCAGCGCCAAGCACGATACCATAGTCTTCCAAGACTGATGGAGGCCTGCTAGTACTGTGGTTCACCATGGGCCACATCTGGCCCATGGGCCAGAGTTTGGACACTGATGACTTAGAGGATGAAAGCACAGTTAAACTAATAGGGAGAATTGATAAGGGTGTCATTTGGTTCAACCTACATGTGACAAACAAATGCAGGTCCATTCTAAAAAAAATGAGAGGGAAGCTGAAAAGGAACGTCAAAAGTGTCAGATCTCTCCAATGTTCATGGAGATTAATCCAGTAGAACTGCAGGCTGTAGTAGGCAACACAGCATGAGGTTCAGGAGGTGACAACCCAAACTTATGCATCTATTGGCTTACTCAGAAGTAAGACCCTTTGTAGTCTATATGCCTTGCTCTTGGGAAAGTATCGATGGGATTGCAGCTTCATGTTTCCAAGAAGAGAATAATAAATTGCCATAAATGGAACCCTTGCTCAAAGATGAAGAACAAGGAACAAAAAGGACTCTTTAAGAGTAGATGGAAGCTGGCAATAAAGGATGCCAAAATATAATATGAGGGATTGATGGCTAAAAGTATCAAAACAAAGAATAAACACATTATATTTATTTACTAGCAAAAAGTGTACCCGCGTTGCGGGTGTAACATTTTCCCCTATGCCATCCCCCATGGTGCAGAAACACCCCATGTGCCACTTCCCCCATGCGCATCATCCCCCATGCGCATCATCCTCTCATGTGCAACGTCCCCTCATGTGCAACTTTCCCCCATGCGCAACTTCCCCCAATGCGCAACTTCCCCTCATGCACAACTTTCCCCATGTGTATCATCCGCCGATGCGCAACTTCCCCCATGTGCAACTTCCCCCATGTGCAACTTTCCTCCATGCGCATCAGCCCCCATGCACAAATTATAGGGAGAAATCCTATAAACATATCTGAAACTCAATCAATGGGGATTCACAACCCAATCTTTTCCTCTCAGAGAGGAAAAGCATCCCAAAGTTTCCTTCCCATATCTCTTCCAGTTGAACGTCTGGCTGTGTCTTTACAGTATCTTGGCTTGTCCTTCTATAAGCTTGCATGCTCATAACACTGAGTGAAAGGGAGACAGTCTTTCTTGGAGCAAATGTTGGGAAGAAAAAGAAATCACAGAATATCTGCATTAGAGGGGGCTCTAATGGAGGGGCTCCTACAGATCTCATAACTGAATTCCTGGTTCTTCTCTACCGGCTGCCTCCTCCTCTATGAAAACTCTCCGGAGGATGAGCTTCAGGTTCTCCCTACAAAGACTCCTCCTCTTTCTCCCAACAAAGAAATACAGCAGTGGATTAATGAAGCTGTTTAGAGATGCACCTATCCAACTACATTCAAGCATAAATGTCAAAAGTTGACGATTCATAGAATTAAATTGAATTATATAAATGACATTAATTGGGAAGGCAAAGATGAGGAAGAAGAAGAGAGTTAGCAGAATGACCATTAAAAGTCTACCCCGCTGGTGCTGTTGCGATTTCAAGCAGAATTTGACAAACAGGATCAGTGTGGAGAATGTGATGACTGTGAGGCAGACCACAGAATTCATCAAAACTACCAAATATAGTACACCTTCAACCATTTCTCCCCAAATTTCCTGCAGTGTAGTGAGAAGCCATATCAGGGCACATAATATAGCAGACAACTTTTCTGGTCGGTGGCATCGATACCAAAGTGGGCAGAGGACAGAAACACACCTGTCAATGCTGATGGTTGCCAGTAGAAATTGACTGGTGCTGTAAGCAAAGCCAAAAAAGAATATACTCAAATGAATAGCGAGAAACTCATCGTCATCAAGATGTTGTGGGTAAACAATGCTAAAAATAACTATAAGAACTGAGAATGTGAGGACGCCAAAGTCAGCGACAGCCAAGTTCAGGATGTAGGTGGTGAAGGGAGTCCTCCTCATGCAGAAGCCCAGAAGCCAGATGACTGTCCTGTTCCCCACAAGTCCAAATATGCCGACAACAATGACGATGCTAAATATGAGGAGGTGAACATACCAATCAATACAAAAGGAATCATCGTCCAGAGTATCACAGTCTATTGTATGATTTTCCTGTTTGGTACTCATGGCTGATAGGGATCTGTAACTGGAATTGATAATCTTCATTATTGAACTCTTGATTCCACTTCTTGATCAATGCTCTTTTCTGTCTGGAGAGAGAGAGAGAGAGAGAGAGAGAGAGAGAGAGAGAGAGAGAGAGAGAGAGAGAGATTTCAGTCTGGAACTGCTGATCATGTACTTCATGAGTGGATCTTCAGAGTGAAACTGGGCATGGCTGCTTACATTTTCAGTGCATGTCAAATGTTCAATTCCTATTCTCTGACCCACAGATGAGTGGAAGGACCAAAGAGTTCAACAGATATCCACAGCTTGTCTTTCACAGCAAGATTTATTCCAAACACTCCTAAGCAATCCCCATAATTCATTTGTTCATAATTACACTCTAGCGTTATTGCCAGGAGGGAGGTGAGTGGAGTGGAGTGGAGTGACATCTGTGACTAGAAGCACCATCTGATTGAAAGGCTTCACTAGAGGAGACAAGAACTGCTGTCTTAGAGTTAGTTCTGACCATTAGTTTCTCTGCCTCCTTCCAGGTCTCCACCGGTCAGGGGCATCAGTACAGGCTACAGGGAATGCATCCTGTGCAAGGTGATGTGCCCAGGGGGGTGACACGTACAGGGGGACTGTGATATCTCCAAAATGCAACTTGGAGTGGTGCAGAAAACTCCATCATGTTATATATATATAAATTCTGGATGCAGAATTTAAAGCAGAATCTAATGCAAAAATGTATTTTGAAATATCTACTTCCTATCAAAAGTGAAAAACAACAACAAAAAGCATGGATCTCTATGGAAAGTGAAAGGGAGCCGTATTACGCATTTACATCCAAGTGGGACACTCACAGTAGGCTGAGAAGAATCCAAGGACACCAGATGGGATGGGACCTGATCCAATGAGCACAGACCTCAGAAATCACCCCAGAAGGAAGTTCCCTCCTCCAAGGTTCCCAGTACAATGAGTTTTATTAATTTAAAACAGAACTACATAGCCATGTTTAATAGCAGCAAGCATGTCTTGGCTGGTGTGGAAGGTCAATCAAGGGAACTGCAAAGCTTCCATAATGGTCCTGATCCTTTCAGCAACTACTTCAAAAGGTAGCCCCTCCCCTCTGTAAAAGGATAAAACAAGCTTCACAGGGGAAGGTGAAATTTCCCCCAGCCTCATTTCCTGTTCTTATCCCTTAATGCTTTTTTCTGGGGGTTGTTTAGATTTTTTAAAATATCAGTCTAGCTTGCTGGAGTTAAAACTGATTTAAAACCAAATCACAATGAACTGGTTTAAATTGAACTGGTGTAGGACGAAAAATCTTACTGATTGTTTTTGCAGTGGGGAGAGGGGTTGAGCTAATTTAGTTGGTTCACTTTAATGTATTGTGTGCCCAGGATGATGGATAATGCAGTTTGGTGAAATAAATACTCAGTCAGAGCATGTTAAAGGGAAAGGGACATCAGGTGAGACATTCTGCTCTAGGTCATGGTCCTGATGGGCTTGCAGGGCTTACCTGATCTGAATCTTGGTAGTGGATTGTGCCACAGCAGGGCAGTTTCCAGCTGACGAGCTTCATGTTGAAGTAATACACGAGTGGGTCCAAAGCACTGTTGATGCTAGCAAGGGCCAAGACAACACGATGGGCTGAGCAAGTGAATGGCAACAACCTTGGAGCTGATAGCAATCCAATCCGAGCAAGTGCATGCAGTATGTGGATGACATGGAAGGGTAAGAAGCAGAGAGTGAGCAAGCTGGTCACCATCAGGAGGGTGCGGAGAGATTGCGTCCTCAAGGAAGATGTTTGGACTGAACCAGAGCTCAAATTCATGATGCGTCGGGCAATCACTATGGAACAGATTATTATAGTGAGGAATGGCACAAAGAAACCCAGGATCGAGGAGCCCAGGACCATGCCTGCCAGAAGTTCACTCCACTGATGACCTGGGAAATTCTCCATGCATGCTGTGTTCCCATTTGGGAAGGTACTGGTCACAGTGCTCTTGGAGAAGGTGACCAGGAGTCCAATGCCTATTATAGCCCAGATAGCCATGGAGAGCAGAATGCGGTAGGGGGTCCATCTCAGACGCAGGTAGAGGAGAGGGTGGATGACAGCCAGATAACGCTCCAGGCAGATGCAGGCCAGGAAGAGGGTGGAGCTAAACATGTTGGCTAGGAAGAGGGCATTGGTAACCTTACACAGGTGCTCACCAAAGGGCCAGTCATTGTGTTTGGCATGATACACTGCCTGTAATGGCAGGGACAGAGCAAAGAGCAGGTCAATGGCAATGAGACTGTAGATGAAGGTCATGATGGGTTTGGCCTGAGCCCGGTTAACCCAGCAGCTCCACAAGGCCATGCTGTTGAAGGCCAAGCTCAATGCACAAACCACACTGTAAGTGATTGGCAGAAGCAGGTGCTGGAACTCAGCTTCATGGACGCAGTGCAGAGCTGCTGGATTTTTCCTCAAAAAGGGGGTTGGAGAGGACATCTTCCAGGACTCATGTGTGCCATTTCCGCACATCTGTAAAGCAGATACAAGAACCGTGTGTCAGATGAATCCAGACTAGGATGATCTTTGAACCACTCGGGACCTACCAAGGGCCTCCCAAGACTCCTTCAAGACTCTTAAGAAATATGTTGGAGGAAAGAGCAATTTCAAGAGTAGGACACAGAAACACATCCTCATTGACAAGAATCCAAGGAAACTGTCCACCCCAATGATGCAAAATAATCTGTACTAGTTGTTGATAATAGAAATACTATATTTACTCAAATCTAATGCTCACCTTTTCCAGCTGAATTCAGTCTCCAAAATCAGGGTGCGTATTATACTTGATAGTCAATTAGATTTGAGTAAATACAGTATTTGGATTACAAGTACAGGGTGTGCATTTGATTTGATGGTGCATTAGATTTGAGTGACTACTGTATTAAGAACTGCTCATTTTCAAACTTTGATCCTGGTCAAAGAGACTTGGGGTGCAATCCAGAGTAACTACGGGGAGTCCTTGCTCCGGTGTAAGAACAATTTGCTCTGGATTGCAATATGAATTTCCCATAGGTTTTCACTGGGTGGTGCAGTAACTACGGGTACACGTAATGTCTCTTATGTGCTCCCGTACTTACTCTGGATTGTAGGGTATCTGATATATTTTGCACACTATCCATCCTTTTTAGGACATCTTTCCTGCAGTGCCTTAAGCCCAAAGCGATACATGTCCTTCAGAAGCAAGACCCATTCTACTTAGTAGAGCTTACTCTCAAGTAAGTGCCGATAGAATTGCAGCTTTAGGCTTTACCTATCCCTCAAAATGTACCCCACCCACCATTCTCCTAATTCGTCTTCACAGCGCATTTCCTCTTGACCAGTTGCTAAAAAGGACCATTCAGTTCTAATGACATTCCAGAGAAATTGGTTGACAGGAGGAGGTTGCAGCATTTCTTAGCAGAAGATGAGCATCTGTTTGCTAGCTCTCTACTGTCTCTTACTCAGTCTTTATTAATTGAGAAGAGGCTGAGTTTCTGTAAGCTCAGAAATGCAAAATATTACATAGTAGAAAATGGGTTTCATCAGACAACTGGTTCAAAACCATTTGGACCAGATGAGCTGCATCCTGGAGTTCTGAAGGAACTGGCAGATGTCCTTGCAGAGCCTCTGTCGATCATCTTTGAGAAATCCTTGAGGAGTGGAGAAGAGCCTGGACTGGAAGAGGGCAAATGTAGTCCCAATCTTTAAGAAGGGGAAAAAAGAAGACCCGGGAAATTATAGACCAGTCAGTTTGACTTCAGTCCCGGGCAAGATATTAGAGCAAATCATAAAACACACAATTTGTGCACATCTAGACAAGTACTCAGTGATCAAAACAACCCAGCATGGATTTACCAAGAATAAATCTTGCCAGACAAATCTGATCTCCTTTTTTGATCGGGTTACAAGCTTACCGGACAGTGGCAATGCTGTAGATATCATTTATCTTGACTTCAGCAAAGCATTTGACAAAGTCCCACATGACATTTTAATTAGGAAGTTGGAAAAATATGGGCTAGACGGGGCAATTGTTAGGTGGATCTGCAGTTTGCTTGACGGTCGCATTCAAAAGGTTCTGCATCAACCTGGAGGTCAGTTTCATGTGGGGTGCCCAGGGCTCTGTCTTGGGCCTGGTTCTTTATAATACCTTCATCAGTGACTTGGAGGAAGGGATATGGGGGAACCTGATCAAATTTGCAGATGACACCAAGCTGGGAGGAGTAGCAAACACAACAGAAGACAGGAGAAACCTCCAGGAGGATCTGGATAAACTGGAATACTGGGCTGTACAAATAGAATGAACTTCAATAGAAAGAAGTATAAGGTTCTGCACTTAAACAATAAAAACCAAAAACACAGGTATAAAATGGGGGATACTTTGCTGGGGGATACCTGGCTCGGCAGCACAACTTGCAAGCAGGATCATGGAGTCACCATGGATCACAAGCTGAACATGAGTCAGCAGTGTGATGTGTCTGCAAAGAAGGCAAATGCCATTTTAGGCTGCATTAAGAGGACTGTAGCTAACCAAGCTGCAAGAAGTTCTAGTTCCTCTTTATTATGCATTGGTTATACATCAGCTTGAGTCCTGTGTTCAGTTCTGGGCACCTCACTTGAAGAAAGATGTAGCCAAACTGGAGCAAGTCCAGAGGAGAGCGACAAGAATGATCAGTGGGATGGAAGGGAAGCCCAACCAGGAAAGATTGGGGGAACTTGGGATGTTCAGCCTGGAGAGAGGAGGCTGAGGGGGGACATGATTGCCCTCTTCAGATACCTGAAGGGCTGTCATAGGGAGGAAGGGGCTCATTTGTTTATAGCTGCTTCTGAAAGCAGGACTAGAACCAATGGGTACAAACTGCGAGAAAGGAGATTCCGGTTGGATATCCGGAAAAAATTCCTGACAGTGAGGGCGATTTGGCAGTGGAACAGATTGCCAAGGGAGGTGGTGGACTCCCCCTCACGGGGGATCTTCAAGCAGAGGCTCAACGAGCACCTGTCAGAGATGTTATAGGAGAATTTCCTGCTACCAGTGGGGGCTGGACTAGATGACCTACTGGGTCCCTTGCAACTCAAGGGTTCTAGGGGTCTATGAGAGTTCTGCATCATATGTGGTGGGTGGTGGAAGATGCCCTTGATGAACATATTGCTTCCATGTGGACCAGCAGCCAAAAAATCTCCCTATAGTGCAAGCCACCAGAAACCCAAAGATTAGCACACCACACAACATGTTGCATCCATACCTTGTGTATCTCAGAGTCCTTCAGCCTTCCTCTCCGCTGGTTCCATGGAATTTGGGAAGGATGCAGTGTTGAATGAGAATGACTCAAGAGAAGTGGTGTAGTGGTCACCCCATCAGCTTGTCTGCGTTTCTTCTCTTAGTCCCAGCTGTCTAAGACTAAGAGCACAATCTTAACCAGGTCTACTCAAAAGTAAGCCCCATTGTGTTCAATGTACTCCCAGGAAAGTTTCTTTAGGATTGCAGCCTAAGGCCTATATCCTAAAGTGAAATTAAGCCCCTTGCTCCGGACCAGTTAGATGACTTTCCATAACACTAGACGGTGATGTAACTGCATGGACCCATAACTGCTATGGATTTTGCCCTAAATTGCATTACATTTTTAGTGCTCAGGAAGATGAGGATCATGACAGCTGGAGTACCACTATAGATGCCCTGGATGCTGTTGCTCCACTGTCTTCTAGGATTATCACCTTGGATCTTTATTTTAGATAAAGAATCACCCAGGAAATATATAACCAACTGGACTGTGAGATTCACTTTCCCCATTACTCTTTGTGATTGCATTGATACTATTGTCCAAAACAGCATCAAAACTTCAATAATGGGAAAAGAAAATTATTTTTAGATAATATTCCGTGTGCCTATGCTGGAAATAAAAGTAGGGCTGCTGTTGTGGAGCAACGTAAGAGGTAGTGGTACAAAGAAAAAAATTAAATTCTCTATATGATTTCCTGCAGAGAATGTCCTACCTTCTTCCAGTTCAAGCAAGAGCCAACAGCCTGGATATGTTCCTCTTCAGAGTAGAAAGGCCTGGGTCTCAGTTTCTTCTGGATGGCCTTGATCTCAGTTTCTTCTGGATGGCCTTGATCTCAGTTTCTTCTGGATGGCCTTGATCTCAGTTTCAAATCAGAACAAGAAATTTCTGAGAAGTGCTTTATAGCACTTTGGTTGAATGTAGGTGGGACCCTGGTTTCATGGAAGGATGACGTCGCCTGCAAATGAATCAGCTTGTACCATTTTTTTCTGAGAAAAATCTTTTTTCTGGTGTATCAGTTCCCCTGTTGCATACAGGAAACAGAATGTGGTATTTCTGCAATAGCTGTTTCTGCAAACCAGAGATTGGTGAGGAGGAAAATGCTCAGTATTTTAAGTTTGGAGAGAAAGTTGCACTGGAAACTTTGAAAAGAATTGAAGTGTTGCATGAAAATTGAGCACAGTTGAATCCTGACAGCTGTTTGAGCCTCAAATGGAGAAACCGAACTGAAATGTCATCCAGAAAAGATCAAACCCAACATCAATGGAAGAGGAAAAATGATCCCTGGAAGAGTATTTAAGGGGAAGGCAAGAACACATAAGAGGCTCACAAAGAAGGCATTCTGAAGTGTGAAGAAACAAAAGTGGGAATACAAAGTGCAGATGGTTAAGAACAGAAGAGACAAGAGGCACCATGCTGGGACTGAGAGTGGCAGATTGTGAGATCTGCTGCTACAAGTTCCCAATAGAATCCCACAGGTTCCCAAATACGCAACAAGTTCCATACACAACTTTGGCAATAAATTGAGGAAAACCTATGTCTGGATGGAGTGAAGGTGCCAAACAAAAGTGAAATAAATACCAGAAACAGCTTATGAATACTTTGGGATACTCCCAGATAACAACATTAAACACATAGAAGTCAAGACTGGGTAGCAAAGGAATACATCAGAAGAGTCCAGAAAATTCTAAAATCAAAACTCAATGCTGGCAATACCACCCAAGTCATCAATACATGGGCCTTGCCAGTGATTTGATATACTGCAGGCATAGTTCAAAGGACTCAAACGGACTTAAGAAAACGTAGATAGGAAAATGAACATCAACCATGCGCTACACTGTTGAAGTGATGTAGACAGATTATATTTACTGTGTAAGGAATGGGGACGGGACATGATTCAAGTCCAACAATCAGTGGAAAAGGAAAAACAATCCCTGGCAGAGTATTTAAGGGGAAATCAAGAAGAACACTTAAAAGAGGTTCACAAAGAAGGCATCCTGAAGTGTGATGAAACAAAGTGGGAATACAAAGTGCAGATGGTTAAGAGACAAATAGATTCTTTCGCTGTGCCCATTGTATTCAGTGGGTCTTACTCGCAGGAACTGTCTTTAGGATTGCAGCCAAAGTCACCCTCTGCACAGTCTAACCATTCATTGTGGGGCTTCCCACGAAGGAACATGGAAAAGCCAGGCTGCTGAGTTGCACCACATCACCCTGATTCTTTGTGTTGGTTGCTGGTTTGTTTCTTGGCTCAATACAAGACGTTGTATATGAAGTTTCAAGCCCTGCATGATTCAGGATGTGTATTCACAGCTGTTTATTTTGCACACAGTTCAATGGAATGACCCAGGATGGTTTCACTGAATCCTACCCTGCACTTCTTGAGGAGTTTGGGTAAGGGCTGGCTTTTTTGTTCAGTTTTTTGTGGGGTTGTGGCCTGACGGTTGAGCTTCCATACTGAGCTATGCAGAATAATTTGTAGTTGCATTTCCATATGGGAGATGGAGGCCAGGCTGTGAGGAATGTACCTGCTCCACGACTGAGTTGCTAATTCCTTGGTCATCAAAAGAAATTAGAATTACTGGACACCTGGTGGTGTATGGTGTTGGAAAGCTGGGGAAGAAGGTCTATGCAAAGTGCCCCTAGGAAAATGAGGATCCCCCATAGCACTACTTGGATTACTAGCATGATTTGGTGTTATCAACTTTCATTTAAAATGTTTTCTATTCTATATATTGTAGGCTGGTCATCCCAGCAAGTGCATAATGTTGAAATAAACGTGTGGTGCCCAAGGAATGTGCTGCATTTATTTCGCAGTTATGCCTCTATGGCATCACAGTGATTCTGATTGAGCCTAACTGGATATATAAGGCACTTACTGAACACTGCTGTGATGGAATTGTTAGAAACACTTTGGGAGTCTTCCAGTCAGGATTGTCTCAATAGAAAGGTGTTTGAAAGGTCATTTATTTGACACAGAAACAGCTCATTGGGTTCAGTAAGACTTCTTTGCAAGAAATATATGCCTCTATCTATAGATAGGTACTGGTTACCTTCTATGGTCCTCCTGGTCCACTATGCATACTCCCCCCAGTATGTTTCTTTTTAGTAGTTCACCTAAATACAGCCCAATCCAGAGCAACTAATCTGTCCACATAAGAGCCTTTAGGTTGCCCTATCTAACACTAGGTTGGAGCAACTGCAAGATGCTCCAGCCCAGTTACTCTGGAAGAGGCTTAGGGCAGAGCAAGGCAAGATAGGGTGCCCTAAGAGAGGTGGACCTGCTCTGCCCTAACTGGGGCAGCCTAAGCAGCTCAGGAGAGGCAAGTTGAGGGCATGTTGAGCATTGCCTAGGGCAGAGCAGTTACTCTGGATCCAAAGCCTGTTTCAAGGCAGAAATGCCATCTTCCAGTTCCTCAGAGATATACCATCTCAGGAGCAGGTATAGTAATGAGTCGACCCATAGGGGTCCATGATAAGGCTTGAGTAAGAATGGTAGTGTTGACCAAAAATCTGAGTTCTTCAAAAATCTGAGCCTGGCTGCAATCCCTGCCTCTCAACCTCAGGATATGGCACAACTATGGCAGCCCACTAACCTCAGGATACAGCAGGCCACTCCAAGCATCCATCTTGCACTAGAAGAACTGCAGCAGTAACTGGTTGTCAGGAACTGCTGGGCTTCCTTATAATGTAGGCACCACAGCTGTTTCTTCTTCAGTGTGATCTGAGGGGTGTCTACTCAGGAGCAAGCCCTCCCCAGCTGTCACTGACTTAGCATGCTCTGGAGCAGTTAGGGTAGCCCAGGCTTCCTGACTCTCTGGATGCAGCATAACTTTATGTTCTGGATACAGAATAGTTAGGAGAGAGCAGTTAGGGCAGAGCAGGCTGAACTTGCTCTGGATTGTGCCCATAGCCTCCATTTTCTCACTAGACTCTGCAGTGTACGTGAGATGACAACCATATCCAAGTAAATTGAAGGGGCACAGACTTCCATTGGAGGAACACCTTATTGCATTTTTTCAAGTGCCACCATGGTTATGGGTGCAATCCAGACTACGGGGAGTCCTTACTCCGGTGTAAGAATGATTTGCTCTAGATTGCAATATGAATTTTCCATAGGTTTTCACTAGTTGGTCCTGTAACTACGGGTACACGTAACGTCTCTTATGTGCTCCCGTAGTTACTCTGGATTGTAGGGTATGTCACCCTTGATGTGGAATGGACAATAGGAGGAATTATATTTCTGTGGATACTCACTTGAGTACACATCGTTGAACCAAGACTGATAATGGACTAGTATTACAAGACTGATATTACAAGACTGATAATGGACTAGTACAGTGATGGGCTCCAGCAGGTTCGCACCTACTCTATACAACTGGTTGTTAACAAGACATAGGACATATAAAGTTTAAAAATAGCCATTTAAAACTGGCTGCCCAGATGGGCATTGAACCGGTTGTTAATTTCTTTGAATCCCAACACTGGACTAGTACAGTTCTGCTAGTCTCGATCCTCTCATAATAAAATTTGCAGCAGCTGTTTCAGCCCATAGCTTTGCCCAAGGCTTGAAGTTCTTTTGTGTTATAAATAAGAAGGATGTCTAGTCCAAGGATGTCTAGTCCAAGGATGTCTAGTCCAAGGATGTCATAAAGGAGATTTTATTTCTTTAAGACATAAGGGCGTTCTGACTCAGGTTAAAATCTCAGTGGAAAATAACGGCCAATTCGGTTCCCCATTAATTCATTGTAGCTCCATACCCACTGCACCTCCATATTTACCTAAGCATAAATAAATTTACTATAGTTATCTTATTTCCTCCTTAAAGTACATAAGCATGAGCCAGGTATTATATAAGTGCCAGATATCTGATGTGGCCCTTTGGTCAAAATGCTTGGTGACCCTGATCTATGATATAACAGTGACTCAGACTGAGCCTAACTGGATTTATATGGCACTTACTGAATGCTGCCTTGATAGACTTCTTAGAAACTCATGATCAGGGGCCTGATCATGATGGACTTCCACAGCTCCTCCCAGCAAAGAGAGAGAATAAGAGCACAATCCTAACCATGTCTACTCAAAAGTAAGCCCCATTGTGGTCAGTGGGTCTTACTCCCAGGAACTTGTCTTTAGGATTGCAGCCTAAGCCTTAGGCTGCAATCCTAAAGACACGTTCCTGGGAGTAAGACCTATTGAACACAATGGGGCTTACTTTTGAGTAGATATGGTTAGGATTGTGCCCTAACTCTCTCCCAAAGTGTGAGAACCACTTCCCAGGTAGATCCCTACCAAATAGGATTGGTGCATATGTTTCCAAAGCAGGAGATATAACAATGGGAATAAATGGGAATAAAATTTTCTCATTGCAGTTAGGATGAGGGTGAAGAGGTACTGCTTTTATGGAAGAGCTTGAAGGAGGGAAGGAACTAGTCCCATAATGGAGAATTCAACTCCATAAAAAAATTCCACGCAGATACTGGCCCACCTTTTGCAATCCACACTTTTCACATCTGGAGGCAAATAGGCAGGAGATATTTGATGATAGCCTAGGAAGGTCTGGAAGTGCTTCTTTTTCAGATTAGGAAGGTCTTGATCAAGGCCTTTCTAGGATTCAGAAGAATTTTTCCATCACATATTGAGCCGCCAACCCTACAAGGAGCATCTGAGAACAGCCTTATATTGCTTGGCCATTGGGTACAAGGCAGCAATGGCTGCATAAAATGATGAAATCAACTACAAATGCATTATCTGTTCTTCTAGCTACAGGAAATACATTCCCAAACTTAGGTGCTTTTGCAGTTCCCTGAGGAGAGAAAATAGCCCCACATTTCATCTAAAAGGAAATTGCAATTGAAATCCCTGTATTTTCAAAGCTGAGTATTACAGAAACCTGAATCAGTGCCTAGAAGCTGCATAGGATGTGGTTGCTCTTAGCTGGTCTTTCTACTAATTTGGGCAATGCCAGGGAACTGGCACGTGGGGTTACACTTCCTGAAAGAACAAGTGCACAGCCTCTGGGTTGTCCATGACTCAAAGCATCTTCTTCAGACAGGAGGCCTGTGACAAGGAACTCCTATCAGTGGTTTTTGCTCTTTTTCCATCTTCTGTTTTTTATTGGTTTTGGGTTTTTGTTGTTTTTTTGTGTGACCCAACAAAAGGTATCCATAATATGGCCACCTTCTGCATGGTCAGCCATGCATGCCGGGCTTTCTGTTCTGGGGCAGAACCGCCAGTACTGCCTGAAGCACTAACCAGGACAATTTGTAGTTGTCATTGAATTCATAGTTGAAACTTTAAGATCAAGGAAACATTTGTTCCCTTATCATGAGACGACTCTGGCAGCTGCGTTGGCTCCACGGAATACATTTACGACCAGCAGTGCTGTACCACTAGGTGCCACCAGGGCATAGGATTGGGCTACCAAAATTGTTAACAAGAACTTGGGAAGAACTTTATGTTTAAAAAATACCAGGAACCACCAGAATGGACTGTGAAATCAAGCATAATAGTAATAAAAAGGACTTTCCTGTGACCCTTGGATGCATCAATTTGAGGAATAAGCATATCTAGTCCAAGGTTGTCAAGTTGTCGGTGATAAGTCATGTCCAACTCTTTGTGACCCCATGGACTGCAGCACACCAGGCCACCCTATCTCTCCACTTGCTTCCAAAGTTTATCCAAATACATGTTCATTGTCTCGGTGACATTGTCTAACCACCTCGTTCTCTGGCATCTCCTCCTCCTTTTGCCTTCAGTTTTCCCCAGCAAGAGTCCTCCCTTCTCATGATGTGGCCAAAATACTGGAGCTGCAGCTTCAGTATCTGTCCTTCCAATGAACATTCAGGGTTGATTTCCTGGAGGATGGACTGCTTGGGTCTCCTTCCAATCCAAGGAACTCTCAAGAGTCTTCTCCAGCAGCATCATTCAAAGGCATCTACTCTTCTGTGGTCAGCCTTCTTTTTGGTCAGCTTCTCACAGCCAAGGGTGTCATAAAGGAGCTTTATTTGTTTAAAAGTATAAGAGCATCAACTTACAAGTATACCTTTTGATGTACAGAGATGCTTCCAGGCACAAAGCTTGCAGGAGCACCTCTGGGTACCCAGGGCCATCTCCAGGTGCAAAGGTTACAATGTTTCTAGGAATAAGACTTGCACACAAGCATCTTTATAAGATAGTGTCTTAAGTGTCATAAGAGCATCTAAGCTTTTCAAGATAACCCCATAAGTGACACAGCCTCTAAAGTTAACCTTGGAGACAAAGCAGTGACCAAAAACAGTGTCTTATAAAGGCTAGGAGTTACTCCAGCTAATTTATAAAGAAATCAAATTGGCAAACAGCGGCAAACAAATTGGCACAGCAAAGTGATGTCTGACGACAGCTGGGCTTCTCTTATCAGCCACACGAAACAGATAATAGGCTGGACTGATGCCAGTTGGAGATGTTCTCCTCATTCAAGGAAGGGCTATCTGGCATGTGATTATAAGTTGATATACATGAAGATAAATACATCATGGGGTTTTGAAGTAGATGTTTTATCACTCTATTTTCATAAGATCAGGCAAGTGCAGCAGGTGAGAGCAACTGATTCGGATCCAGGAAGACACATAAAAGGCAGAAAACTGGAGGTGGTTGTCCAGCCTTGTACTTGCTTTATAGTAGTTGTTGAGGATGCATTTACAGTCTTCTAACAGTGCAATCCTAAGCATGTCTACCCAGAAGTAAGTCCCATTATGATCAATGGGTCTTACTCCAAGGTAAGTGTGGTTAGGATTGCAACCAGAGTCATTCAATTTTTGTTTTTTCCTCTATCTCAATTCTTCACGGCAATTTATTTGCTTTGATGAGAGGAAAGTTTTTATATTCATAAAAATAGCCTGCAAGGAACAAAAGCTGTTGGGGTACACTGTTCAACTCTGCGTGTCATGTGTGTTATTGCTGCAGGACACCTTGCCTGGACCCCACTACAAGGGGTCCTGCAGCAATAACACACATGACACACAGAGTTGAACAGTGTACCCCAACAGCTTCCTTGGGTGGAGGGGGGTTCCGAAGGGGGGTCCAGGAGTGGGTTTCCTTCCTACCTGATGGTGGCTGGCTTGAGGCCACATGCTGGCTGGGGAGGCTCAGAGGTGCTGCTGGCTGTGCATTCCTCTGCTGGCAAAGTGTGGGTACTGCAGACAGGAGGAAAAGTCCTGCCTCAGCCACTAAGCATGCCAATGGGCATTCATCTCACAAAGTAGAATCCCACAGAAATTTTAGTTCATCTTTCAGAGCATTCGTCTTACAAGGTACCACTGTACAAATATCCTTCGGAGCAGACTCCTCCAAACTCTGGACCGGGGCCTAGATCCAGTACTGCTCATGGAACAGGCAGCTTCTCCAGAAAAGGAGGACATATGGTCACCTTGGATTCAGGAGATGCTGCCGTTCCATAAGCAAAGCTTACCATTCTGGCATGGGATGGCTCTCCATGTCCCCTATGTGAAAAAACTTTTTCGGCACTTTTACAACTTTTATAGCACCTTACAGCATTTTTTGTGACTCCCCAAGCCAGGCATTGTTCTGGTTTAACCAGGGGTTAGAATTGCACTATAGATGATGCAAATCAGTGAGCCTTGAGGAAAAGTGGACTTATGCAGGGGAAAGATCTTGTGTCAAAATTGACTCTACGTTCAATAGAATCATCAGGGCTGCTGGACTTCTCCTTGGGGAAAGGGATCTACCCTCTCCCCCAGGCTGACCATACACCTGGAATTGCCCGGACAGGTCCGGAATTTGAATACTGGTCCGGCCTGTCTGGGCATGGGGGGGCTTGTCTGGGGATGGTTGTGTTGTGCTTTGCGACAACTTGAAATGTTGCTCAGACTGGCGCACGTCTACAGCGGCTGCCTGAGCAGCCATCTTGCCCAGTCCCTGCATCTATCCCTGCCCGCTGTGTTTTTTCTACAAGTAGAGGCTGTGTGCATGTGCACAGCCTCTATCTCTCTGAGACCACCCAGTCTCTTAGATGGAGCGGTCTTCAGCGGCAGAGCATCCCTCCGCAGACCTCTTGCCTCAAGCGAGCAACAGTGCAGCTGGGGGCACTGGAGGTGAGTGGTCTGCAGGGGGATGCTCTGCCACCGAAGACAGCTCCATCTAAGAGACCAGGCTGTCTTATCTTGATAGAGGCTGTGTGCATATGCATAGCCTCTACTGCTCAGAAAACACAGCGGGCAGGGATAAGGAGGCTGTGTGCATGCGCACAGCATCTCTTTCCCAAGATGGCTGCTCGGACAGCCGCTGTAGATACACGCTGGTGGAGCAACATTTCAAGTGGTTGCAAAGCAGAACACAAGCCCCCGCCATGCCTGGACCAGGTAAGCCCCCAGGCAGTGATCTTTTTTAAAAATGTAGGGCATCCTACATTTTGTCCTACATTTAAAAAATTTTACATTTTATCCTACATTTTAAAAAAGAGCAAATTTATTTTAAAAAAACAAATTGATGGAACCACAACTTTCAGTAATTACAGGGTGTTGTTACAGTGTTACAGTCTGGGAGGGCACTGACGTAATTGAATGTTGGGAGGGTTAAGACGAACAAGAGAAAATATTTCTTTGCCCAGCATGTGGTTAGTCTGTGGAACTCCTTGCCACAGGATGTGGTGATGGCATCTAGCCTTTGTGCCTGATTGGACAAATTCCTAGAGGAAAGGACCATCACAGGATACAATCCATGAGGGGTGTGTATAGAGGTGGACAACCTCAAAATGCCAGATGCAGGGGGAGCACATGGATGCAGCTGTCATATATGCTCCATGAGGCACTTGGTGAGCTGTTGTGTGATGCAGAAGCTGGACTAGATGGACCTTTGGCCTGATCCAGTGAAGGCTCTTCTTATGTTCTTAATTATATGCAGATATCAAGGTTCCTAGGTTTGTACAGTGGGTTGCAGTTCTTCTCCATAGGCTTCATTCTCCTGTTTGAAAACTCTCTGCAGGATGAGTCTCAAGTTCTCTGTGCACACACATTTCTTCTTCTTTCTCCCAATGAAGAAATAAATCAGTGGGTTAACACAGCTATTTAGAGTTGCACATAAAATCCCAACACAGAAAATGTGTTTTGACACAAAAGACGTGCTATTATGATCGTGCAAAATCATTATATATAGAACATTTAGTGGGTAGCCAAGGAATAAAAAAAAGAATAGAGTCAGTAAGATGGCCAGTAAAAGTTTCTTCCGCTGATGCTGTTGTGATTTCAAACAGAATCTGATGAACAGGATCACGGTGGAGATAGTGATGAATGGGAGGCAGATGGTGGCATTCACCAGAAACATACACAAGTCAACTCCCAAAGTGCCACATATTCCATGAAACAAGAAACAGAAGCTCCATATGACAGCACACAAAATAGTGGATAAATGTTCTGGCCTGTGACAACGATACCAAATTGGGAAGAGAACTGATACACACCTGTCAATGCTGATGATGGTCAAAAGAAATTGACTGACGCTGAACAAAAAATTGAACAGCAGCACACACATGCTAAGAAGAAAAATAAATATGGCTATACAGTCATAGTCTGCAAGAAGTAAAATAGGTAGAGGAATGACAAAAAGGAGGACTCCAAAGTCAGCCACAGCCAAGTTCAGGATGTAGGTGGTGACAGGAGTCCTCTTCATGAAGAAGCCGAGAAACCAGATGACTGTTCCGTTGCCCAGAAGTCCAACTATGCACACCAAGTAAATGAAGCAAATAGTAACAGGAAATTTTATATCTCCTTCAAAATGCCAAAAGCAAATACTTGAGTTCAGTGTGCCATAGTCCACTGTATGATTTTCTTGTTCAGCACTAATAGGTGAGGGGGTCGTAAGACTGAAATTGGACATCGTTGGTTGTGGTCCTTTTTAAGATAAATGCTTCAATCTGGGGGAAAAAGAGAGAGAGAGAGAGAGAGAGAGAGAGAGAGAGAGAGAGAGAGAGAGAGAGAGAGAGAGAGGTTTAATGAGTCCTGTCCTTGTAAACAAGTAGTAATTAAAAACCCATTTCCAAACTTATACTGCCTTGTCCATTGAATAAGTGATCAATAGCAACAGAGCTTCAGGCTGGTTACATGTTCAGAGCACAATCCTAAACCCTGGGACTTGCCAGCAGAAGTCCTGGCACACATCTGTGCTAGGCTGGGGATGCCACAAAAGTAAATCACTTACAGGGTTGGGGGTTCAGCTAGGGCACAAACATGCATCGACCACTGACACCACTTTGGGAACGGGGACATGGGTGAGTTATGCTGGCCTAAATTGGTTAGGATTGCATCCTCAGTTCTCATTATCTAAGGGCACAATCCAGAAGTGCACTTGGGTTACCCTGTCTATTACTGGGCTGACCCAACTGCAAGATGGGCCACTGTAGTAATTCTGGAAAAGACTTGGGGCAGCCTAAGGCAACATAGGCTGCCCCAAGACTGGTGGAACTGGGCTGCCCTAGCTGGGGTGGCCTAGGCAGTTCAGGAGAGGCATGTTGAGGGCATGGTTAGCATTGTTGAGGGCAGAGCAGTTACTCTGTATCCAGAGCCTGCTTCCAGGGCAGAAATGCTCTCTTCCAGCTCCTCAGAGTTATACCACCTCAGGAGCAGGTGTAGTAATGAGTAGACCCATAGGGGTCTATGTTAAGGCAGAGTAAGAATGTCAGTGTTGACCAAAAATCTGAGTTCTTGGCCAGCCTGTCTGCAACCCCTGCCGCTCAACTTCAGGATATGTCACGACTACAGCAGCTCACTAACCTGAGGATACAGCAGGTCACTCCAAGAAGCCCCTTGTATTCAATGTAGACAGTACAGGCATCTCATTAGGGACTCCTTTTAAGGCAAGCACCACTGCTTTTCCTTGTTATGTGTGATCTGAGGACATCTCCCTGGGAGCAAGCCCTCCCCAGGTGCCACTGAGTTGGTGCCTACTGAGCTTACTCTAGAGCAGTTAGGGCAGCCCAGGCTTCTTGACTTTCTGCATCCAGCATAACTTTCTGCTCTGGATGCAGAATAGTTGGGGCAGTCCAGCTAGGGCTCCCCTCACTGCCCTTAGTCTGGATCGTGCCCTAACTCAAAGATGAGTGCAAGGACAGCAGAGTTATCTTATTTCACAGATATTCACACCTGATCTTTCACAGAAAATGTATTCCAAACACTCATAACTATGCTTTATTCATTGTCATTGTACATTTCATTGTCATTCCACCTGCATCTCTGGTATTATTGGAAGAGGGCCAGATAGTATAGCAGAATCCGAGTATACTAAGACCCTCCCTAAATATAGCAATTTATATAATTGTTAAAAGGAAGATTGGAGAAAACCTGCCTTTTCCTTAGCAGTTCACCCCCGTTTTGCTCTGCTAGTTATCCTATTTGTTATCTGGAGTCATAGATTTTGTTGCTGTCCCACCCCTCCCCCAGCAACAACAAAATCAAATTTAATTAAATTAAAAAAAGAAAATTGTACCCCTTATTGGTTAGGGAAATTATGGACAAAGAGGAATGGTTATATCCCTGCTAAATATAAAAGGAACACCACTTAGAAGTGCTTGTATACCCAGCTAGCGTGGGTAATTGTATTATGATATAAGTACAGTATTTGGAAATGAGAGCTGAGGCATATTAACTCCTTTTTAGATACATATAGGGCAAAATCCAGAGCAGTTACGGGTCCACGCAGTTATGACACCCTCTAGTGTTATCCTATGGAAAGTCATCTTAACTGCTCCGGAGCAAGGGGCTTAATTTCACTTTAGGATATAGGCTCAGAATTACATCTCATTGGCTCTCAGACTGATCACTCTCATGGACAAGTTTTGAGTTAAGAAAATCCACCTTTCTCCGTAGACTTTTCTTTTTCTTTTTCTTTTCCTTCTTAATTGGCCATAACTTTTGATAGAATATAGATATTCCAATGCAGTTTGTTACTTTTCCAGCTTTATAAAAACATGATGGTATTATCATGTTATACATACCCTGTTTTTCATAAGTTCAGCCACCAGTCTCAATTAGTCGGCACCCCTAAATCCTTTTGCCTGGTGCAACTGCACCCTCTGCACCCCCCTAGCTACACTACTACAACATGCCTAATCTCACTCTGAATGCACTCTGTAACATCAGCATGATCAGGACTGACAAACCGAAGCCCCATCTAGCCAAAACAGAGGTGCTGCTGGAGAATATACCCATCCCTTAGCCATATTTGGACAGGGAGTTCTTTTTGCTCCTCATCTAAGCATGCAAGGTGGGAAAATGGGACCATAGGATGGACTCATGGGACTCACAGAGGAGGCATTTAAGGCAGATGATTCAGCTGGAGTATAATTTCTTGCTCAAGGTCGGTGTGACCACAACATGTACAACACCAAGAAAAATGGAGGACATAACATAAAAGCTAAAAATTTTCAAAAATGCTTTTCCAAGATACGAGGCTAAGAAGGAGGACTTGTCCTGAAAAAGAGGACATATGTTCATGCTGCTCAGGGTGCATCTTTGCTGAGAAGAGGCTTTGCTAACCCACTCAAAATGTCTGCAGATATATTCTCCAATTTCCCTCCATTCAGGCCCTGAACGAGGAGAAAGTTGATATGGATAGCAGGAAGAGGTCTCCATACCCTAAAATCCTTCCTGGGCTTCTTTGTTTTACCCCTTGGCTCTCCTAACCTAAATCCAATTTTTTCCAGCAAAAGGTTCCTCTGGGAAATCCACCTGGTTTCCTTCATCCTCCTTCCATTCCTTTCCTTTTTCTCATCCTGTCCCATCTCCTTCTAAAAACTGATTTTTCCCACCTTCTCTCTCTTCTTACACCTAACAAAAGCTTACAAATAGGGCTCCAGCATATAGGAATTGTGTGGAATAATTTTCTCTTTCCTAATTATAACAGTAATCATTCCTCATTTTAAAAAAAATCTTACAAAAACAGTTTGTTTTAAGTGCTTTACTTATTTGATTTAAGTGCTTGTTTTAAGTGACCAATAGAAGTAAGTCCCATTATGTTCAATAGGACTTACTCCCAGGAAAGTGTGGTTAAGATTGCAGTCTTAGAGCACCAACCGAACCATGTTGACTCAAGAGTATGCCCCATTGTGTTCAATGGGTCTTACTCCCAGGAAAGTGTCTTTAGGATTGCAGCCTTACTTACTTACTTACTTACTTACTTACTTACTTACTTACTTACTTACTTATTGCCCAACTCTACCTTGCACTGAAACAGGCAGGGCAGCATGCCTGAGCTATAGCCAGCACAAGTTTCAGCAGCCATTGGCTTGCCTCAAAGAAAGGGAAAACTTTGTCCTTTACCTAGGAGTAAGCCCCATTGATTGTAATGAGAATTACTTCTGAGTAGATATGTTTAGGATTGGGCTCATTAATATAATAAAAAATCTACAACAGCTATTTTATCTCTCTACAGTATTTATACACCACTTTTCAGCTAAAAAGTTTACAAAGTGGTTTACAAAAAAAGGAAGCATTTAATGGCGAACAGTCCCTGTCCCAAAAGGGTCCCTGTCCTTCTTTTATTCTTCCCCTGCTAAATAAAAGAGGGGAATCTACTTGAAAAAATAACCCACGAAAAAGCACCGCTTGCCAAGTTAACAGGGGTTTTAAAAAAGAAATGAAAGAAGTTTTATAAAAAGTTTTATATCATTTTTTATAAAAAAAATAATAGTTTTATAAAAGCTCATTTAAAAAAGATCTTAAAAATGCTAAGAACTCAGAAGGCTTTTTAAAAAAAGAAATGTCTTCAGGATCATTTCCAGGGACAGGGCATTTCAGTAATCAAGGGACATTAATTGGTGCCACTACTGAGAAGTAATATAAATAAGTAAATTTATTTTGTACATACCTCCCTCTAAGGTGTATGGCTGCAATAGGTCTCCCTGGTCATACAGCTGTTTAGCTGGTGTAAGTCCAAGAGGAATGATAGAAGCCACAGAGGAACGTCAGGCTTTCAAAAGGGGGATAAGATCTAGTGTACACGATTCTGAGATCTACCCTCTCCTATTCTTTAACCATTCCTTGCCCAATCTAGGGTTGCCATAATTATCTTCCACAAATTCACCCATTTGCCAGTATGCCAATATGCCCATTTGCCAGTATTATCCCATTTGCCAATATTATCCCATTTGCCAATATCCCAAAACTGGGATTGTCCCTGTTTTTGGAGACATATGGCAACCCTAGCCCATTCCTCTCCCTACCCCATCATTCTCAAACCTAGATTTTGAGGAGTTATAAAAATGTATTTTATGGGATGTGGAAAATGAAAATTCATTCATTCAAATAGGTGCCTTGGGGCTTATATAACCTGGCATTTAAAAATATAGAAACAAATCGGCTAATTGGAAAGTTTGCTTCTTCCCTAAAATACATAATTTCTTTGCTCATATGATTTCTGACTGGTTTTTCCATTTTTGATTAAAAATAGTAAACCAAGACTAGAGCAGATTTCAAAGAGAAATGGTGAATTCCTTTTAGTCTACCACTATTTCTGGTATATCTCTGTCCCCTCTTAGTAGAGACTCAGTTTGTTTGGGACTAACTAGTTTGTTTGGGACTAATTTTCAATGACTGTGGCACTTTTCTAAAGTTTCACAGATATAGTACATGATTTGGAATGTCTTGTTTTCAAGTGATTTCTTAGAGATTTACTCCACAATTTGTGACGTGCAGAAAAATGAAAGTTGTTAGTACACTTTTAGCAATTGTATTCAGCCTCTGATGACTCTCAAAGGTCGCCGTATTATGTACAACACTCTGAAAACAAGCAACAGTTTCTGGAGGTGAGTTAAGAGTCCAATCTCATGCATGTCTACTTGTAGTCAGTGGGGTTTACTCCCAGTTAAGTATAGGTAGGATTGCAACAAAAATGCATAATTTTGCATGTGTGGAAAAGGAAGAATTATATTAATAACTAGTGAAATTTACTCACATTGCAGGAGTAAAATGTCAATAATATTTGTGTGCCTGGGCACACCCTTAACACCCCATGCAAAAGTTCCTGGAGTAATCACCCATGCACTAACCCCATGCAACGCATCCCCTGTGCAACACCCCATGCAACACCCCCAGTCCAACATACACCCCAGTGTAACACTTTCCATGTATCACCCCGCCTGTGCCACACACACACCCCCATGCAATACCCCTCTATGGAACAAACCTTCTCCATGCAACAACCACCATGCAACAACCCCCATTCAACCCCCTCCTATAACATCCCTCCATGCAGCACTCAACCCCATCTATCTATCTATCTATCTATCTATCTATCTATCTATCTATCTACCTATCTACCTATCTACAGTATTTATATACTGTTCACAAAGCGGTTCACAAGAAAATGAAAAAAATAATAGCTAATTAATAGCTAATGGGTCCCAGTCCCAAAAGGACTCACAATCTAAAGCACAAAAAGAACACCAGCAGAAGCCACTAGAACAGACATTTCTGGGGTGTGGAGGGCCAGTTACTCTCCCCCTGCTAAATAAAAGAGGAACACCCACTTGAATAAAAGAGGAACACCCACTTGAAAGGGGAACACCCCTTGCACAGGGGTTGTTGCATGGGGTCGTGTGTTGCACGGAGGGATGTTGCAGGAGGGGGTTGAATGGGGGTTTTTGCACTCCCCTTTGTAGCAACCCTCTGTGCAACAAACCCCCAGTGCAAACCCCCATTCAAAGACTCTATCTGTGCAACCTCTAATGCAACAACCCCCCTGCAACTATCCCTGTGCAACACCTCCCCCAGTGCAATACACCCCCTCTGTGCAACATCCTCCCTTCAATAGGACAAAAATAAGTTGAACCCCTTTTCACCCCCTTAGGGGTTAAATTTCTAGAAATCGGTTCTTAGTGGGTGCTCACATCATGGACAGAATACCCTCCCCAAATTTTATGCTTCCAAGTCCAGGGGTTGGGGTAGGGTGCTGATCAGTTAGCAAAACATGTTGTGTCCCTTTTCAACTCCCTTCAGTTGGAATTTCCAAAAACTGGTTACTAGAGTGTGTCTCCATCATGGAAGGAACACAACTCTCCAAATTTCATGCTTCTAGGTCCAGCAGTTTTGGCTGGGCATTGATGAGTCAGTCAGTCAGTCAGTTGGTGAGTGAGTCAGTGAGTGAGTCTGACCTTTCAATTTTATATACCGTTATATAGGTAATTTTGATAAACAATTATGATGTGCATGTACATTATGTTAAATGACTGATGATAAAGAAACTGCCAAGAGTGCAATGTTTGTATATATTGTTTTGGTTGTTAAAATTTTATGTTCCATGGAAGCTAAAGCATACAAAGTCTAATAGTGCAAATATTACAGCTGAAAAGAAACATTACTAGGATTGCTAGGCATAAGTTTAGAAATTTCTAAAGACTGCCCAACCACAAACCACACAATGAAAGTTTCAGTAGTTTGTTTTTAAGAACATTAAGGTGGTTTCTGTAGGATTTCTCAAGTGGACCTTACATAAAAGCATTATCCTAATATTTATGAACAGCAACACCTTCTGCTGTAGCCTTCAGAAAATGTTTTCATTGTGAACTGTATTAATTCATTTCTGCCTAAGGTTGAATATACACTGCAGCGACCACAGTATACAAGTTAACTTTTGCTGAACCCTACTGAAAATTTTAATTTAAACAATTTCATTTATATATGAGACCCACTAAATCAGTGGTTCTCAATCTTCCTAATGCCGTGACCCCTTTAAAAGTTTCTCATGTGTTGGGGACCCCCAACCATAAAATTATTTTCGTTGCTACTGCTGCAGTGCTATGCACACTTTCCTGGGAGTAAACCTCACTTAACGCAATGGGAATGATTTCTGAGTACACATGCACAGAATGGCTGAAATCCTATATGGCTGAAATCCTGGCACTTTCCTGGGAGTAAGCCCCACTCACTATCATGGGACTGACTTCTGAGGAGACCTCCATAGGATTGGGAGGAGGAGGAGGCTGCTGTCTGTGGTGAGTGTGTCAGGTGCCTCCCTGCCTCCAAGGCTCCACATCGGTCTCACACCAGCTCAGAGGCTTCTTCTGAGCCGCTTCTCAGCAGCTTCTTCCAGCCGCAGCGGCTCCAGCATTTCTGCCAGGTCTTCCCACCTGGCCCTCTGCACCAGGGGTCTTTAGGTGACCCCCAGGAAAGCTCCAGGCGACCCCCCAAGGGGTCCCAACCCCCACTTTGAGAAAAACTGCACTAAAAGAAATTAAAGTTCCTTGTCATCCGATCCAGTGGCGTAGCAAGGAAGGGTACAGGGGGTGCAGTTGCACCAGGGTACAAGCTCTAGGGGGGCTACAAGCTTCACACTAGTTGTTAAAATTGTGAAAAATACAGTGCAAATACAATGCAAATACAAATACAAATACAGTGGTGCCTCACATAAAGAGCTTAATTCTTTCTGGAGGCACGCTCTTTAAGTGAAACGCTCTTTAAGTGAAGCGGGTTTTCCCATAGGAAACAATGGAAACTCAGACGATTGGTTCCACAACCCCCCAAATATTCATATAAAAATATTAACTGCATGTAAAAATGACTGCATTGTAATATTCTGTACAGTAAAAAAGAAAAGAAAAACTTTTATGGCCAAGGATGACTGATTTTCACTAAGAGTCACTGGTGTCTTTCTTAGCAACTTTCACAAGGAACCTCTCTCTGTGTGTGAGATCTATCTATGCAAACTAGACAGGCAGTCTGCAACAGCAAAGGGGCCAGATCCTATGCTGTTTACTCAGAATCAAGCCCCATTAAATCCATTGGGGCTTACTCACAGGAAAGTGTGTAGGCTGCAGTTTGCATGCTCCGGCAAACTCCAGCAAGCTGCAGCAGCAACATCAGAAGGGCAAGATTCTATGCTGTTTACTCAGAATGAAGCCCCATTGAATACAATGGGGCTTATAGGAAAGGAAAAGTGCAGGCAGGGAAGGTAGTGGTGGGGCAGAGGGGTGGTTGTAATAGGGTCCAGGCGGGGAGGCTTCCTTGGGGGCAAGGGGTCTGTTTGAGGGGACTGCAGAGGGGGTGAAGGAGAATATTCCCTCCTACCTTATGGAGGCTGCATAGGCTGGGGTGACCAAGTTCTCTGGCTGCAGGAGAAGAGCAGCTGTCTTTGTTCCTCAGGCTTTTCTGCTCTTCTGCTGTCCCTACTAGTTCTTCCATGTACTGCAGGGGGGGGGGGGGGAGAAAGTCCTGCCTCACTCCCTCAGCCCAGCCAATGCTGGGGAGAGACAGGGAGAAGGACAGGGAGCCCAGCCTATGGGCACTCATTATGTGAAAAACACTCTTTAAGCGAAGTGAAACCAATCAGCAATTTTTGCTTTTTAAATGAAACACTCTCTATGCAAGGCACTCGTTAAGCGAGGTACCAATGTAGGTGCTTTAGCTATGCCACTAGCAGAGCAAACGTTGGTGAACTGCTGAGGAGGAGGAGGCAGGTTTTCTCCCAATTTTCTTTTTAATTAAAAATACCTGGGGATGATATCATTTCCAGTTGTGACCACTTCCAGGGCAACTGTTTGAGTTTTCCACTACGACACTGATCCGATCCCATCATTGGGCTTGCTTTGTAACAGTCTGCCAATGAAAAATTGCACTTATTTATTGCACTAGAAATAAATATTTATTTCACAAACAAACATGTTTGTTCATTTTAGGGGTTTTTTATGATTTGAACTCCTGTCAAGCATCAAGGATTGTCATCCGGGTACATAAAAGTCATCAAGACATGAATTTGTCAACCTGGATAACCTGAATAAAGAGGAAAGACCAAACTGTACCAGTTAGTCTGCATAGTCTTATGTTTAAAGGGTAAATGGGTAAATTTGAAACTTCACAATATCGTTTTTATACTTCAGGAAGACAAATACTAAGTTTATGTTAAATTAATGTGAAAAGAGAATATTCCCATCTCCTCCAGAGGTAGCCTAAGGGTGCAGTCAAGAGTAACTATGGGGAGTCCTTGCTCTGGTGCAAGAACAATTTACTCTGGATTGCAATATGAATTTCCCATAGGTTTACACTAGGTGGTGCCATAACTATGGGTGCACGTAATGTCTCTTACGTGCTTCTGTAGTTACTCTGGATAGTAGGGCAAGTCTGAGAAGACCTATTGGGACTACAGCAGCCCTACCACAGGAAAAGGGATGCAGAAGCACAGTACAGTCACAATACTTGCACTAGGGACAGCCTGCCTTCTTCAGCGCAAATTTCGATTGCACTGTCTATACATCAGAAATACAAGGAAATAATAGGCACATGCTTGTGACAGGAAACTGTTACTTACCACTAGAAAAACCTTATACAATATGAGAATGTGAGATGAACTGTTAGATTATCTTTTGTGCATGAATTTTGATAAAGAAGTTCAAGACACTGAGTGTGTTACTGTCTGAAACCTCTGGCTGTGTCATGCTTTCTTCTTACAGCACATCCAGATATGAATGAAAACTTTGTAAGTGTGCATATTTGAATTTGTATACTTATACATAACTTTGTTACAGTTTGTTTTCTGATGGTTCCGTTCTTTCAATTATACCCACCTTTCAATTATACCCTGGACTCATTCATTCAACCCATGCTTGACTCTTTCAACCTCTCTCTGCTGGTCTAAAGGCTAAAATCGTCTTCCCTGCTGTTGAGTTGCATGATGGCATTGTGATCAAACAGTTTTTGTGACATGGTGTTCAAACAGTTTTTGGCTTTTCTTTATTACTTTCTTCAGTAAATAACCATTGTGGAAAGCCACTAGAATGGTCCCAATCCACTGGAAGTGGAGCTCAACAAGTGCTTGAGAAGGCAACCTCCCCCAAAAAATACAAAACGGGGGTTTAGGCTGCAATCCTAACGTCCTATCATTGTCACTCCAGTGCAACTACCTCCCCACACCACCTCTGAAAGATGCCATGTGAGTTAAGCCAGCCTAGATTGGTTAGAATTGAGCCCTTAATTGGTAAGATGATCTTTAAAATATGAAAATATCAATTAATATCTAATTATTTGTATTTATACTGATAATAATTAAAGAATTTTGATACATGGGGATGTCAAAAAATTGGTGGGGAACAGGGTGCCAGATGACCTAGGTTTGCCAACGCTTACAAGTTAGATCTTGGGTGTATTTGAGGTTCTGAATCCAAAAAATGACACTGATTTTGCCTGATTACCTCTAGTTGGGGGAATACAGTATATTTACTGTATATGCTAATTGAACACACCCAATGTCAATGACTCTGCTTTGCCTATTTGATAATATTTTTTATTTAATTTATTTAGACTTTTTGCCAATATAAAGCCTACTGTGCATGCCTTCATACATGTTCTCTGCCTGTGTCACAGTTTGTGGCAGCCTTTAGCACTCATTAGCTGATCAGGAAAGATAAGTTATTCCTTACCCTGCTGCGTTCTCTCCCTAAACAGTTGAACACCACTCCTACCAGGTTTTTTTATTACACAGTTTTTATTTTTTAATTAGATTTTTTTAATTGCCCTTCCTTTCTTTGCAGTTAGTGCAGGGAAGATAATGTACTCTCTAATTTGTCAGCCTGCCCCACTTTTAGGAAGAATTCCATGCATTCAAAACGGTGATTATACACAATTTACGGTGGTATTGAAGCATTTATGATGGCGGAATACAAGTTCCATTAGGATTGAGCATAGGGCTTCGATCCTAGACATACTAACCTGGCAGTAATTCCCACTGATCTCAATAAGACCTACTTCTGAGTAGACATTCCTGAAGTACATAGGTTTGAATTGTTTGCTTCACACAAATGTTCAGTTCTTTCCCAGTGCACCATGTCCTGCTATGAGACCGCAGACAATATGTTCTGCTCTGTGGAGTGCACTGAGCTTTATGGAGCCCAATGCAAGATCTTGAGCACAACACTGCAGAGGAAGTTGGCATTTGGGAAGCTTATTCACTATAACTGATCTTCCCCTTGATAGATGCCTGTGTTCCCAACACCATTATGAATGTTTTGATGTTGGTGTCTCTAGAAAATAGAAAATAGGATGTATAAATTGTTATTGTTTATTTGTTTTAATATAGTTTATTTATTTACTAGCACAAACGTATCCGCGTTGCGGGAGTAAAATTCCCCCATATGCCATCCCCCCATGTGCATCATCCCCCCATGCACATCATCCCCCATGTGAAACATCCCCCATGCGCATCAACCCCCCATGCACATCATCCCCCATGTGCATCAAACCCCATGCACATCAACCCTCCATGCGCACCCATCCCTCCATGCACATCTGTCCCCTCATGTGCATCATCCCACCATGCGCATCATCCCCCATGAGCATCGGCTCCCCATGCACATCATCTCCGCATGCACATCTCCTCCCCAATGTGCATCATCTCCCCATGTGCAACACCCCTCCATGCGCAGCATCCTCATCAGTGCAACCCCTCCCTCCAAATAACATCCCTCCCAGAGCACCAGGCACCAGGCACCAAATTGGATGGATTTTGGTCAGTCTTCCATGTTAAGTATAGGACAAAAACACGTTGCACCCCTTTTCAGCCCCTTACAGGTTAAATTTCTCCACATGGGTTCTTGGTGAGTGTTGATGTCACAGAAGGAACACATTCCCCAAATTTCATGCTTCTAGTTCCAGGGGTTGGGGCAGTCCATCCCTCTAACAGGGATTCTTCAATGAAAAGTAGATAGGATAATGTGTTGTGTCCCATTTCATCCCCTTCTGATTTGAATTTCCAAGAGCTGGTTCTTAGTGGGTGCCTCCGTCATGGAAGGAACACCAATTCCACACTTTTAGGTCCAGAGCATCTTGGCGTTTTGGCTGGGCGTTTGATGAGTCAGTCAGTGAGTGAGTCAGTGAGTGAGTGACTTTTCAGTTTTACTTATATATACTAGCAAAAGCATACCCACATTGCAGGAGTAAAATTCCCCGTACGCCATCCCCCCACTGCACATCAACCACCCATGCACATTCATCCCCATGCACAAAATTCCCCATGTTCATCCCACTATGCACATCACCCCCCTATGCTCCTCAACCCCCTATGCTCATCAACCCCCATGTGCATCATCCCCCTATGCACATCATACCCCCTATGCTCCTCAACCCCTATGCTCATCAACCCCCATGTGCATCACCCCCTCATGTGCATCAACCCCCATGCGTAACATCTTCTATGCGCAACATCCCCTCATGCACATCAACCACTATTGCGCATCAACCACCATGCACAACAATACCCATGTGCATCATTCCTCCATACATATCCACCCCATGCGCATCAGTCCCCCCAAGCGCATCAGTCACCCATGTACATCATAGCCCCCTGCGCATCAGTCCCCTGTGCACATCAACCCCCCGTGCTCAACACCCCCTGTGCATAAGTTCCCCCTGCGCATCAACCCTCCATCCACATCAGTTCCCCCTGCTCATCAACACTCCATCCACATCAGCCGCCTGTGCCCATCATTCCCCCATGTGCATCATTCCCCCATGCGCATCAATCCTCATGCACATCAAGCCCCCGTTCACATCATCCCCCCCGTGTGCAGCGTCCCCGTGTGCATCAGTCCCCCCATGTGCATCAGTCCCCTGTGCGCATCATTCCCTGTGTGCAGCATCCCCTCGTGAGCAGCATCCCCCCCATGTGCATGAGTCCCCCCATGTGCATCAGCCCCCGTGGGCATCAGCCCCCCGACAGAAATAAGAGTGAAGGTTCGCCCATGGCCCAGATGAAAATGTTAAGTCTAGATGAAAGAGACATGGGACCCAAAGCCCAGATGGTGAAAACTTGATGTGGCAGAAAACAATGGGAAAGTTCAGGTCAAGATGACCGAATGTGGCTGCCTTTGTGCAAGTGGGTAACAAGGCTTCGACCACAACATGGGCTGGTAGCCATATGCTGAGTTGTCAAAATCATGAACTGCCAACATCTTGAGCTGGTAGTTGAGAGCCAATCATAAGACTAGAACTGGAGGGTGGCTTTGTGGTTTTAGAGAATAAAGGTGAGAACTGGAGGGTTAGAAAATGGGGATCTGATCATCAAAGTATATCTTGGGTTTGAATGCTGCTTGAACCAATAATCTTGATGCAGGAGACCTGCTTTTGGTTTATGCAAAGACATACCTGTCAGCTGAATTTGGACTCCTAAACGATAGGTAACTATATTTTCTCTCCCTGTATGCATCAGCCCCTTGTGTGCAACATCTCCCTGTGCGCAACACCCTACCCCCATGCTCATCAACCCCCCATGTGCATCTCCCCATGCACAACTCTCCCCATGCGCAATGCCCCCTTTGGAAAAGTCATGGCTTGCCCTCCACACAAAAGCATGTATATTTTAAATAGTGTTTTAATAGGGATTTTATGTTTATTACTGTATTTATTCAAATATAATGCTCACCTTTTCCAGCCAAATTCAGTCTCCAAAATCAGGGTGTGCATTAGATTTGATGTTAATTAGAACTGAGTAAATACAGTATTTTGATTATAAATATGGGGTGGGCATTAGATTCAATGGTGCATTATATTCGAGTAAATGCAGTATATTGTGAGCCGCCTTGGATTTCTTTGAACGGAAACTTGGCATCCATCAGTCTTGAAAGACTATGGTATCGTTCTCGATGCTGACGCTGCATGCAAAAGGGGAAATTAAAATACAGGGTGCAAAGTTTTTCAGGGAGCCTCACCAGGGTGACCAGATGCCAAACCCAAAATTCCTGAACCCCAAGGCCAAAATTCCTACCCCAGGCCAAAATTCCTACCCCAGGCCAAAATTCCTACCCCCCAGGCCAATATTCCTACCCCAGGCCAAAATTCCAACCTGCTTTAAAAGATTGCCAAAAAATGTATTTTTTTTTGTTTTTATAGTTTAATGTTTCAGTTTTTTGGCCATAACTTTTGATAGGAAGGATATATCTCAAAACTTATTTTTGCATTGGGTTCTGCTCTTCAATATGAATCCAGCGACATAAGGCAGGATGGTGTACTATGCACTATTGCGAGGTTTCAAAACGAAGCCAAAATGTTGGAGAATGAAGCCAAAATGTAGAACACCAGAACAGGAGGCTAAAAATCCAGACAAATCTGGGTTTTCTGGTCATATGGTCACAGCATGCCAGTGGTCCCTCTCCCTTCCTTTCAGAGCCAGGTGTACACCCATGGTGACCATATAGAATGGAGGCCAAAGTGCCTGTACTTTTAACCATTGCATAGAAGAGGGAATTTAGGAAGGTGCTGCATTTTCTTGCTGCGTCACAAGACTGTTTCAAGGAATTAGAAGTGTATTTGCAAAACAATCCAGAATCTTTTAGGGGCCCCTTAAGAGTTAAAAGCCTGCTGTAGCAGCCTGGTATCTTGCCGTCTGTCCATCATTCCGAGGTGCAATTGTCTGCATTTTTATCCAGAGTAGGAACTAGAGAGGGCAAGAGATCTGCAGAGGACAGCAAGGGAAGGCAGGCATTAAGTCTACAGGCTTTTCTTTGACCAGTTTCATCCACGACACTCATGAGCCATCTTCAGGCTATCTACCGGAATAGCAAGGCAAAGCGCACACTTCTCCACCGATAAGTTCGAGCTGAGGTTTGATTGTTATGGCTTACCCTGCACATAAAAGCAGGGTTACCCCACATATGGCTTACCCTGCACATAAAAGCAATATATAAATACTATTGATTGATTTTACACAAAACAACACATTTGTGCTGCTTACGCAGTGCATAACTGAAATTATGCCTCAGTTTCTCACTTTACTTAAAGGGCAAGTGAATTAATGATATAATTTTCATGTTTTTTTTAAAATAATAAAAATAATAACAGATGGGGTGACTGTATAGAATGGAGGAAAGAATGACTCTACCTTTAACCATAGCATGGAAGAGGAAATTTAGGCAGATGCTGCTTATTAAACCCTTCTATGTTGAGTTACACATGTCTCAGTTCCTTCTTCTATGCAATGTTCTTCTATGCAATGATCACTCTGTCCTTCATTCTATATGGTCGACCTGATTATAGATTATGGGTCCACTTGGCCTATCCTCCTGTGGGGGTTTGTGGAGGTCAGCATATGCCTGTGCAATGGTCTAACCTTCCAGGAATGGGGCAAAAGTGCCTTATGGTACACTACCTGGTAAGCACAGGACTCAGAGCTTAGGCTGGCCTAATTGCAGGTTAGGATTGCAGTGTAAGTACTATTAAGTACTAAGTACTGTTTGTGACAAAGAGCACAATCCTAACCATGTCTTCTCAAAAGTTAGCCTCATTGTGTTCAATGGGTCTTACTCCCAGGAAAGTGTCTTTAGGATTGCCGCCAAAGTGTTGTAAGATATCAGCTGAGAAACTGAGCTGTTTCCCCGGTTGGAAACTGGTCTGTACCATGAACTCATTGCAGCAACCAGATTTTCAGTCACTGTGCCATAGCACATTGGTACGCCATAGAAGTGTCAGAGGACTTTGAAGAATATGTTACGAGAAATAGCTTGTTAAAAATTAAAAATGTAATTAAAAATTAAAATTTTTAAATTTAAAAATTGCTGGAAAACTCTTCTGAGTTCTGTGTCTCTGTTTAAAGGGCAATTGTCTGTACTAACAAACTGTTCTCCCTCCATTGGTAACGTCTCAAAAGTCAGAAGTGCATCACAAGATGTGAAGAACATAGAGATCAGTGTGCCATAAGAAGACAATTGCTACATTAGGGGGCAATAATATCAACTGTATTATGGAGGAAATAAATGCTTACTTCTCTATTGTGTGGATGGAAGATTTGCATCCATATAAAACACGAGCCTTTTGACTATTGAAATGCTCGGTGCTATTATTCAACCATCGTTCCCTAATGCTTGTCCGACAAAACTTGGGGAAGACCAAAGAGATGCTCACTTGCAACAAATGTGGTTTCATATCCCTGTGTGAACAAACAGATAAGACATTTATTGTTGAAAATTTTATTCTTGAAAAATAAATGCATCCCCAGGGTTGGCATTGCATGAAGTGACCTGAAAATGTTTGCATGGAGAGGCAGGTAACAGTTTTGCCCTCCATCCCAATCATGTGCCAGCCTGCCACTCCAATGGGCACGCCAATGTGGTTTTGACTGGCTTAGGGCACAATCCAGAGTGAGGGCATGAGGAGTGCCCTAGCTGTGCTGCCTCAACTATTCAGAATCCAGAGCAGAAAGCTATGCTGGATCCGGAGAGTCAGGAACGCCCTAGCTGCTCCAGAGCATGCTCAGTAGGCACCAAGTCAGTGACACCTGGGGAGGGTTTGCTCACGAGGAGACCCCCCTCAGATCACACTGAACAAGGAACAGCTGTGGTGCCTGCCTTAGAAGGATGCCCCTAAGTTCCTGACAACCAGTAACAGCTGCAGCTTGAGACTCCAGTACAACTATACCTCTAGTGGAGGGTGGATGTAAGGGGCTTGTTGGAGTGGCCTGCTGTATCCACAAGTTAGTGAGCTGCTGTAGTTGTGCCATATCCTGAAGTTGAGAGGCTGGCCAAGAACTCAGATTTTTTGTTAATACTGCCACTCTTACACAGTCTTATCATGGGCTGTGGGTGGCGCAAGCAGTTAAGGCGCTGTGCCTGTTAACCAACAGGCCAGGGTTCAAGACTCTGGTTGGCCCCACAAGACAGGGTGAGCACCTGTCATAGCCCAGCTCTGCAACGCAGCTGGATCCAGTCGTATTGGCTCTGCCTTTCCACTGGACTAATTCAGTGGTGTGGAGAGGGGGGATATGCTGCTTGGGCAACAGCATATTCTCCATTACAATCCAAACCAGGCTTTCGTGCTTCACATGCAGCGTATGCGGCACCGAGCACGATACCATAGTCTTCCAAGACTGATGGAGGCCTGCTTTTTTAATGGGTCTACTCATTACTATACCTGCTCCTGAGGTGGTGTAACTCTGAGGAGCTGGAAGAGGGCATTTCTGCCCTGGAAACAGGTTCTGGATACAGTGTAAATTCTCTGCCCTAGGCAATGCTAGACATGCCCTCAACATGCCTCTACTAAACTGCCTAGGCTGACCCAGATAGGGCAGCCCAGGTCCACCTGTCTTGGAGCAGCCTATGTTGCCTTAGGCTGCCCCAAGCTTTTTCCAGAATAACTAGGGTGGCCCATCTTGCAGTTCGGTCAGTCAAGTGATAGATGGGGAACCCAAGTGCACTTCTGGATTGTGCCATTTGTAGAACATTTATGGAAGGGTGACCAGCAATGTGTTTTGCAAGGTGCCTAAAACTGTTGTGTAACCTATACTCCCTGTAGCTGCTACTGGACTTACTGACAATATGTTTTAGGAGGCTGGAGGTCTAATGGATGAGTTGTTGGAGAGAGGGGCAGTTCTACTGTAGTGTTGACTCAGGAAAGGACACAGTTCCTTCCCAATTTTGGAAGGAAAAAAGTGCTTTCCAAATTCAGCAAGGAAGAACTTCGGAGCTACTAAATCACAACGTGGTGTGAACTCCAAATATTTATATGCACCTGGTTTTCTGGATTTTATTTTACCTCCTTGCTAGTGTAGGGGAAAGTGAAGCCTTCACTGTTTTTCTTTGTTTTTGTGATGGTTGATTTTAAAATTGCTATATTAATGTGAAGAGCTATTCTGAGTTCTTATTGAAGAAGAGAAGGACACGGAATAAGTATCATGAATCAATACCTTCCTAAACACTCCAAACCAACAGCCTCAGTTCAGGAAGAGTTCCAGCACTTGTGATTCTACACTACATATAAAACTAGTATGGAGTGGCACCAGCTGAGAAGTCTGCCCTTGGAGTTATTGTTCCAAAGAGTGGTTTGCCTTGGGAAAAAATACCTTTCTGTTTCTCCGCAGGCAAAATGAGTAATGAAGATCAGTTGTCCCCTTTCTAACCTGAAAACGTTATTTACTGTTCTTCGGGGTTATTTTTAGCAAGTGTTGCAGTGAAATTGCAGAGGAATTGCATCTGGATGAGCGGTTTCAAGTTGAAAAACCATTTTTGCCTTTACTATGGTGTGGATTCCATCTCATTATCTTACAGCACAATCATAACCATGTCTACTCAAAAGTAAGCTCCATTGTGTTCAGTGTGTCTTACTCCCAGGAAAGTGTCTTTAGGATTGCAGCCTAAGGCATTTGACTTGGGTCGTACTTGAGATCTAGAAGGAATCTGATTCTTATGTTTGCTCTAGAAAACAATAAAACCTGAATTTAATTTTAATTAATTTAAATAATTCCAAAGGGGATCTCTATACCTGCAAAGATTCACTCCTCTGAAGGCTGCAGAAAAGCAGGTAGACGACGGGAACAATCCAGAGTAACTACAGGGTGTCCTTCCTCTGGTGTAAGAACAATTTGCTCTGGATTGCAATATAAATTTACCATAGGTTTTCATTAGGTGGTGCAGTAATTACGGGTACACATAGGGTAAAATCCAGAGTAACTATGGGAAATCTTTGCTCCAGAATAAGAACAAGTTACTCTGGATTGCAATATGAATTTCCCATAGGTTTTCACTAGATGGTGCAGTAACTACGGGTGCACGTAAAGTCTCTTACGCGCTCCGGTAGTTACTCTGGATTGTGCCCATAATGTCTCTTACGTGCTCCCATAGTTACTCTGGATTGTAAGCAAAAACTACATGTTAACACTCAACAGCGATGTGTGCAACTCATAGAAGTTAACTACTCAGAAGTTAATCCCATTATATTCAATGAGGCTTACTCCTAGGAAAGTGTGTTTAGCCTATGTGTATCTGGCTGTATCTTGGGGTGTTGGTCCTTCTTTTGCCTAGATTTGTATGGTGGCAACTGAGCAATTTCATGGGAAAAGGGCTACTTTTCAAGATCTGTGCATGGGATTTCAGTTGGCAATTTTTTAGCCACCATCAGAAGCATGATATTAATAGACGTTCCCTACAATCCAGAGTAACTACGGGAGCACGTAAGAGACATTACGTGCACCCATAGTTACTGCACCACCTAGTGAAAACCAATGGGAAATTCATATTGCAATCCAGAGTAAATTATTCTTACACCGGAGCAAGGACTCCCCGTAGTTACTCATAGCGCCCAAATTCACCTTGGCTTCATCCAGAAGTCTTGCTCTTTATAAATGTGATGCTATAGACAAAACCATTATGTAGAAATGCCAAATTGATTTCCAATGCTTTCAGAACACAGACTTTCTTATCTGGGAGACAGTAACAATTAATTAAAGCTAATAAAAACTAACAAGGCCATACATAACCCATTCGGGCAGAAATTCTTACTGTTATCTAAGTTTAATAGGAATTTCCAATCATAATATCCAAATTGTCTGAGCATAAGAAAATCTCGAAACTTTCACGTACAGAACCAATTCACCAGGAAGTTCAAGAAAGATACATCAGATGTCTCCTTAGAAAGACAGGAAGGTAATGGACTGAGTTTGAGAAGTTTGTAACATTTCACTTAAGAGAAATATACCAAAATGTTTCTTCCCCCTGAAAATTCAGTAGATCGTTCTGCGTGTCCAGTAAACAGGTCCTTTTTCTCCCCACATCTTTCCTGTTTGTCTGTCCCTGAACTCAAGTTGAAAACACCATATGATGAATATCTTGTAAAACATAATCAGTCATTCAGGCCATCAAAATTGCTGACATGCCCATTTTAAAAGTTGATTGATATATTGTTGGTTGGAATACTTTTCCGTTTGATTTTTATGAATATTGCAGTTGATGAGCTCATGTATTCCAAAACCCACTTTCTACCAGCAGAGATCAATGGAGCGGATTTGGCTGTAAAAGCAACTTATGCCATCCCAAACTTTTGGCTGCAATACTTTAGAATAAATGTAGAAAGAGGGGATTAAAATATTTCAAATAGATGTAAAGGACAGTGGCATTGCTTGAGGGTTCAGGCTGTGCCGGGTGACACCACTACAGATCAATGTTGGTGACATTATCTTATGTATAATTTGATGTGTCACATCCTTCCAGTCCCCTATGCATGTGAGTCGGCATATCACGCACCCTCTTAGTGACACCACTGGAGTGTCCAACTTCACTCTTCATCAACCTGGATGATATCTCCTAGGGCCATTCTCCGTGCGGATTGCCGTCTCGGAAGGAGATCCTCATCTATCTCTTCTTGCTCTTCCCCTCTCCCCCTATGCTTTTTGGCTACATTCTCAAGCAGCCTGCTTGCATTACTCAGAGTCTTGTGAGTGCGTTGACCTGCCATTTTCAACTTTCCTTCCTCCGTGCCAGCTTCCATGGCTTTTAAAGGCTTGATTTTACTCATACTGTCCTGTTCTTTCATCTGCTTCAGCCGGAAGCGTTGCCTACCATTTACTTGGGAAGGGCTGTGTGGAATTTTTGCATCCTCTTGCAGATCAGGAGCTTGGAGACCATTGCCTATATTCTGAGGAACGAGCGGCTTTCGGCATTGAATGGGAGAACTTCCAGCGGTGGATTTTTTAGCAGGCTTGGAATTTTCCTCCGGGGGCAAAACAATTTGCACCTCACACAAGGGCTTGGCTGCATTTGAGGAACGAACACCATGTTGATTTTCTAAAGTAGACTTCTCAGTTTTGATCTTCTGAACGTTCTCCATCTCTACCTGAGCCAAATTTTTCACTCTTTTCACATGTGGCTCACTGCTGATGGAGCCAACACGGGCCAATTTGAAAGCAGCAAGTTGGGCATCTCTTTGGATGCTCATGATCTTCTGGAGTTGAGCTTCTTTAACTTCCAAGGGAATATCTAGAGGAGCCAACTTTACTGGTCTTTTCAGAGCAAGGCTGTCCATGCTTTGAGCCTCTGTTCCATAAAATGGCTTGGGAGAAATATTTAGCTTCTCAGGATCTTCTTTGGCTGGCATAGCATCTGAAAGGTTAGGAGAAGAACGATGGAAGGTGGGGGATCTAAGAGCCTTCCTGTTTTTGTCTCCTGGTAGGGTAAGGGTGCACTTCTTCTCAGGTTGCAGGTTCATCACCGTAACTTCACTAACTGTACAGCTGAACTTGATCATCTTTTCATCTGCTGCTGGTGTGTCCTGGAACAACAACAAAAAATGCATAGATGTTTCAGACACTTACTTCTGTGCATTCATTCAAAAACACCTGAATTTCAATGTATATAAATAGTTTTCTAAAATATTCAGTTCTGTCAACCGAGAAAACTCTTCTCATTAATCTACAGAACAGACAGTAGAAATATCAGCTTTCTGACCCAGTTAGGGATGAAGAGAAATTTCGAAATCTCAGGCCTAAATATTTCATCAGAAGATGAAACTGAGACACTTAGTTTTCTATAAGTCACATGTCTAACTCTAGAAGGGCACTTTGACGCTGAATACATTATAGGAGAGCCATGTCTGCCTTTCTCTCCCTTCCAGAGGGAGCTTGGAAGACCGCTTTGGAAATCAAGAAGGAAGATCAGATTGGTAGAGGAACCTCCATCATGTCTTTCCATGCTTTCCAGGCTTTCCAAATGATTGCTAGCATCGAAGTATCTACTGCTGCTGCACCTTGGATAGATACTTCCATTAAGCTGTGCAACCTGACTCCAAGTTCTCAGAACCCATTGGAACTTAAAATATGTGCATTTTGAACATTTTGTCCCAATCTGCATCACTTTACATTTATTGACATGGGGCGCAATCCAGAGTAACTACGGGAATCCTTGCTCCGGTGTTAGAACAATTTGCTCTGGATTGCAATATGAATTTCCCATAGGTTTTCACTAGGTGGTGCAGTAACTACGGGTGCACGTAAAGTCTCTTACGTGCACCGTAGTTATTCTGGATCGTAGGGTATATCTCATTTGCTGTTCTATTTCTGCCCAGTTGCTGAGGATGGGGGTAGCAACATGGCAGGACTATTCCATTTATGCCTAGTTAACAGAATTGTACTCTAGACAGACACATGAGGCTCAATCCCAACCAATTTAGGCCAGTATAACTCACCTGGCATATCTTCCTGTGGTGCCATGGGGAAGTTGAAGCACATCTGTACTAACCCCCACCCCGACTGGTGCAGTATGTGACACCCCCTGGTCAACACCGGACTTATACCATGGTTTAAGCTGGCCTAACTGGAGCTCAGGATTGCAGCCTTATTTTTCTGCCATTGCTCCATGTGCCATAGAAACTGTGGCAAATCTGGTGTACTTAGGAATTACAGTGAAAATTCTACCTGGCAAGCACTACCCAGTTTATTACAATATCAGCCTTTGTTACACCATGTTCACGATTTAATGCTGTATAGTCTTACTGAACTTGGTCCTGATTGGATCACATTTTTTGGCAAGCGTGACACCATGCACAACATCAGTTTGAGACTCGTAGCAATAGTGACCAATGTACAATGCACAGATTTTTCACACACCTCAGTCATGGGATTGATGAAATGATAGAAAACTTGTATCCAGATAATCTGCAGGAGTTAAAGCAGCCTGGAAGTTGCATTGGATTTGGGATCAGGTTTGGATAAAGGTATTCCCCATTATTTTCACATGTTTCTGTGCACTGACTATGATGATGCTGTTTGTCCGGTGAGATTGGATTTGGGAACCTAATTTCAGATTGTGTGAGAGGACAGTGAGGGCAAGCAACTTCACTGATTAAATCTATGAGATTATCCAGAGGTAAGCTGTCCTCAGGAGAGCAAATAAGCCAAAGATTAAATCCTGCTCAATGTGGTGTCCTCAGGGTACCCTGAGTCAGCACCTGCTGCAGACATACCCAACCCAGCTTGTTATTCAAATATCTCATCCAAAGTCCAATGCATTGAATAGGATGCAGCATATGGCAGGCACATGGGAAGGGGAGAGGGTTAAATTGGAACCTGCTGATGCATGACCTGTCCAAAACCACAAGCAGAAAATTTGGCAGCACAAATAACTGAGCAGAAGCCTGTGCATTCAAAACCTTCACCCACCCAGGATTTTCTGCATAACATCTTTCAATTTTGAAAATATGCTTCACAGAACAAGAAAAGCACACAAGAATCCTTGCAGCTTTTCTGTTTGAGACTTTCCATCCTCCTCTTCCAATGGTGCATAAGAAAACTTTCGAGTTATTTTCCCCATGTTTTTTCTTATTACGCAACAGCAAACAGGACCACTTCTTGCAACAGTGAGCAGCAGTGGTTTTAGAGACAGGATTTTCTGCCATCTTGGTTGTGCAAGCAGCCCTTCCCTTTCAGAGCCATTCCAGGCCATCAAAGCAAAATGGAGACCCAGAATGGGACTAAAGAGGGCCACTTGCGTGCCACATTGAGGCTCCGTGCAAAATATAGGGAGCAATCCTAACTTACAGCACAATCCAGAGCAACTAATCTGTCCACATAAGAGCCCTTGGGTTGCCCTATCTATCACTAGGGTGGAGCAACTGCAAGATGCTCCAGCCCAGTTACTCTGGAAGAGGCTTAGGGCAGAGCAAGGCAAGATAGGGTGCCCTAAGAGAGGTGGACCTGCTCTGCCCTGGCTGCTCTGCCCTAGGCAGTCCAGGAGAGGCATGTTGAGGGCATGTTTAGCATTGTCTAGGGCAGAGCAGTTACTCCGTATCCAAAGCCTGTTTCAAGGCAGAAATGCCCTCTTCCAGTTCCTCAGAGATATACCACCTCAGGAGCAGGTATAGTAATGAGTCGACCCATTGGGGTCCATGATAAGGCCTGAGTAAGAATGGTAGTGTTGACCAAAAATCTGAGTTCTTGGCCAGCCTAGCTGCAACCCCTGCCTCTCAACCTCAGGATATGGCACAACTATGGCAGCCCACTAACCTCAGGATACAGCAGGCCACTCCAAGCATCCATCCTGCACTAGAAGAACTGCAGCTGTAACTGGTTGTCAGGAACTGCTGGGCTTCCTTATAATGTAGGCACCACAGCTGTTTCTTCTTCAGTGTGATCTGAGGGGGGTCTACTCAGGAGCAAGTCCTCCCCAGCTGTCAGTGACTTAGCATGCTCTGGAGCAGTTAGGGCAGCCCAGGCTTCCTGACTCTCTGGATGCAGCATAACTTTCTGCTCTGGATACAGAATAGTTAGGAGAGAGCAGTTAGGGCAGAGCAGGTTGAACTTGCCCTGGATTGTGCCCTTAGGCCATCACAACTTATGGGTCTTCCCATTCTTGTGGTGATGTGGGGAGGCCAGTGCATGTCTGTGCACTGGCCTCGCCCTTCCCCAGGAGTGGTGCAGAAAGGACTTATGCTGGGGCTTAGCCAGCCTCATGGGATGTTAAGATTTCAGACTTGGTGCTTTGTGACACCTCTAGCTATGCCACCACCTCAATGTAATTCCATTTTACAACATCAAAGACACACAATCTCAGCCGAGAACAGAGATCAGGGATCCTCTGCATTGCCAGCTTGAATACTTGTGACATTATCTTCCAGTCTTTCTGCAGACGGTGCACCAGGAGCATCCACAATGAGCATTCCCCTGAGTTGCCCGCCATAGGTGGAGTAGCAGGCCATTGCAACCTGGGTGATGTGGCCTTCAAGCAACATCCTAAAAGTTCCTTAAGGGCGCAGGTTGATTACCTCCACTGCTTCTTTCTTTGCTGTGGGGTAATTGGTTGCCACAGTTATCCAAGAAGTTGGAAGATTGTTCCTCTACCCAGAAGACCACTCTTGCCCCAGGCTTGTAAGACTGAGTTATCCTTGGAGGCACTACTTCATAGTTGTGAACAGAACATCTGTCCTTGGTTTAAAGTATCCCAAATTGATGGTGTGGGACATCTTCCGTACAAGGAAAGGCTATAGTCTTTGGGGCTCTTCAGTCTAGAGAAGATGTGCTTAAGGGGAGATGTACAAAATTATACAAGGGATGAATAGGGATGACACCTGCATCCAGCTGCCCCCCCCCCCCACCCCCCGCACTAAAATTGAATGTTGGGAATGTTAGGACAGACATGAGAAAATATTTCTTTACCCAGTGCGTAGTTGGTATGTGTGGGCTGTGGGTGGCACAAGTGGCTAAGACACTGTGCTTGTTCACCAGCAGGCCAGGGTTCGAGACCTGGGTCTGCCCCACAAGACAGGGTGAGCTCCTCTCCTTAGCCCAGCTCTGCAACGCCAGCTGGATCCAATTGTATTGGCTCTGCCTTTCCATTGGACTAATTCAGTGGCATGGGGAGGGGGGATTTGCTGCTTGGGTAACAGCCTATCCTCCATAACAATCCAACCCAGGCTTTCGTGCTTCGCATGCAGTGTATGCAGCACTGAGCACAATACCATAGTCTTCCAAGACTGACGGAGGCCTGCTTTTTTTTTTTAGTTGGTATGTGGAACTCCCTGCCACAGGATGTGGTAATGGCCTCAGTGCCTTTAAGAAGGGATTGGACAAACTCCTGGAGGAAGGGACCATCAACCCCTGGCTTTCTGGTTAACAGGCACAGTGTCTTAATCACTTGTGCCACCCACAGCTAATACGCAGCTGGAACCAAACGTATTGGCTTTGCCGTTCCATTGGATGTGGAGAGGGGGGATTTGCTGCTTGGATAACAGCCCATCCTCCATATCAATCTACCCAGGCCTTTGTGCTTCGCATGCAGTATCCAGCACAATACCATAGTCTTCCAAGACCAATGGATGCCAGTACTAGTACTAAGACTAACTCATTATTATATGCAGTAAAATTAAATTTTGTACCTGCTTTAAAGCTGTGCATTACAATCGCTAGTAAACATTTTTTAAAAAGAAAATCTCCAGCTTTTTGGAATAGGGATGTGCATTAGATTTGATGGCACATTGGATTTGAGTAAATTAAGTTAAAATCCACTGAGTAAAAATGGATTTGAGTAAATTGGTAATTACAAGAAGGCTACATTCTCCCTGCACACAAGGAAAACTGGAAAATGAAGATTTTTTTTGTCCAGAACCCAAGGAAAAGAGGATAAATCCTGGAAAAAGAGAACATATGATGACCCTGTCACAAGCTCTAGAGAAGGCATTAGAGAAGAATGTTCCCTTTGGTTGTATCACAGGCCATGGCTGGTAATCCCCATGAGAGCCCAAAGACACCTTTGGAGAACTGTCTGGCCCTACATCCAGAAGCTCCCAATCTCAGATTTCCTCTTGCAGGCACAATGGTTAGACACCCCAGAGTAAATCAAGCTCCGTTTATCAGTTTCCCTGATGGGTTTATGCAGTTATATGATAATTTTGCTCTGGTTTCCTAAATTACCATAGACATACCTTAAACCAGAACAGACCATAGACCAGAATGTGTATGCTTATGGTACAAATTTGCAAGTTACAAAACCTTCCCACGGATATTGGCCTACCTTGATACCTGCCTTCCACATTCCTGCAAAAATCATCTACTACTCTTACATAACTCTTACACAACAAGTTTATTGGTTTAGTCCAGCTTTAACCCCCTGTGTTCTTCTAAGGTCAGCAAGGACATTCATCCAGCTGGGAACACATAGTAGCTAAATGATCTTCATCCTCAGGTGAACTTGACCAAGTCACTGAGGCCAAAACCTTTGAGTTGCAAACTCATACAAGAGCCAAGGTCAAGGTTTCCGAGAAAAGATGACCAGAAATTAGGTAACTAAATCCACACCTAAACCTCCCAACAAGACTGTTACTTTAGAAACAAATCCTTGATATGGATGCTAATATTAGGACTAAGCAATCTAAATTTAGACACGCACGTAACACCTTGATGAGACTCTAAATAGAACTGGCTTGCTTTCCATAAGCTTTTTGGTACCTATTGATTTCAGTGAAAGGAAAAGCTTTATGACCACAACCCTAACCATGTCTACTCAAAAGTAAGCCCCATTGCGTTCAATGGATCTTACTACCAGGAAAGTGTCTTTAGGATTGCAGCCAGTATGCCTCATTTGATAAGCAGATCTACCCGTGCTTTTTACATAACACCTGCTTGCTCCGATGAGAAAGGCTGAGCAGCAGATCGGGAACAGCATGCTTGCATCAAGTCATCCTCTGATGATTCCTCAGTGAGTTCATTAATACCCTTCTGGGTTTCCAGGGATCTGCACATTTTGCCTACAGTCACAACTTTTCTACTAGTAGACAGATTTGGGTCTGCCTGCCTGGTGCTTCCTCCAACATCTCATCTGAAGTTGGAAGGGAGGAGAGGGTGGGCTTACTTAGTCGTTGCACCAACTTGGTTCCCCAACTAAAATATTATGGTGACAGGAATATTTTCTTTATAGAAAATAACTGTATTGTTGCAGTGCAATAATATAAAATACAGAAGTGCCATATACATGCTACCTATATGCCTAGAGTATCTTTTTTTAAGGTAGAAAAGCCTTCAGTATCCTTTCTTAGCTAGAAAGGTGGGGTACAAATATATACCTTCAACAGAAAATTCTTGCCCAGAGTTATGATCCATTTTCTTTTGTTAAAATTTTATGAATATTATTGATTTTTTCTGTGAGGTATAGTGTGGGATTATAAAGCATTAAGATTTATATTAGGATTAGCAAAAATCATAACCGCATTGCGGGAGTAAAATTCCCCCATATGCCATCCCCCCACTGCGCATCAGTCCTCCATGTGCAGCATCCTCCCCAGTGCAGCCTCTCCCTCCAAACAACATCCCCCGCCCCCAATGCACCAGGCACTGAGCACCAAATTGGCTGGATGTTGGTCAGTCTTCCACGTAAGTATAAAACAAAAACACGTTTCACCCCATTTCACCCCCTTAAGGGTTAAGTTTCTCAACGTTGGTTCTTGGTGCGTGTTCATGTGACAGAAGGAACACCCTCCCCAAATTTCATGCTTCTGGATCTGGGGGTTGGGGCAGAGCGTCCCTCAGTCAATCCCTCAGGGATTCTTCAATGCAAAGTATAGGGAGGAAAATGCATTGTGCCCCATTTCACCCTCTTCTGGTTGGAATTTCCAAAAACCGCTTCTTAGTGACTCCCTCTGTCATGGAAGAACACCCACCCCAAATTTCACGCTTCTAGGTCCACTGGTTTTGGCTGGGCATTGATGAGTCAGTGAGTCTGTCAGTAACTTTTCTCTTTTATATATATACCGCATTGCAGGAGTAACATTTCCCTGTACGCCGTCCCCCCATGCTCATCCTCCCCTCATGCGCAGCATCCTCACCAGCGCAACCTCTTCCTCAGAACAACATCCCCCAGTGCACCAGGGTCTGAGCACCCAATTGGCTGGATGTTGGTCAGTCTCCCATGTTAAGTATAGGACAAAAACAGGTTGTCCCCTTTTCAGCCCTTGAAGGGTTAAATTTCTCCAGATGGTTCTTGGTGGGAGTTCAGGTGACAGAAGGAACTCCCAGAATTCCATGCTTCAGGCCCAGCAGTTGGGGAGGAATGTTGCTGAGTCAGCAATTCTCAATGCAAAGTATAGGGAGGAAAACGCGTTGCGCCCCTTTTCACCCCCTTCCGGTTGGAATTTCCAAAAACAGGTTCTTAGTGCACCCCTCCGCCACGGAAGGAACACCCACCCCTCATTTCACGCTTCTAGGCCCAGCGGTTTTGGCAGAGCGGTGATGATTCAGTGAGTCAGTCAGTGAGTCAGTCAGTCAGTGAGTGAGTGACTTTTCTCTTTTATATATATAGACTAGCAAAAAGTGTACCCGCGTTGTAGGAGTAAAATTCCCCCGTGCGCCATCCCCCCACTGCGCATCAATCCCCCACGCACATCAACCCCCATAAAACATCCCCCATGTTCATGCACCCCATGTGCATCATCCCCCCTATGTACATCAGACCCCCATGCGCAACATCCCCATGTTCATCCCCCTATGTGCAACATCTCCCTATGTGCAACATCCTCCCATGCACAACATCCTCCCATGCGCAACATCCCCCATGCGCAACTTCCCCCATGCGCAACATTCCCCATGTTCATCCCCCATGCGCAACATCTCTCCATGCACAACATCCCCCCAAGTGCATCAACCCCCATGCGCAACATCACCCATGTGCAGCATCCTCCCCAGTGCAAACCCTCCCTCCAAACAACATCCCCCCCAGTGCACTAAGCACCAAGCACCAAATTGGCTGGATGTTGTTCAGTCTCCCATGTTAAGTATAGGACAAAAACACATTGCCCCCTTTTCAGCCCCTGAAGGGTTAAATTTCTCCAGATGGTTCTTGGTGGGAGTTCAGGTGACAGAAGGAACTCCCAGAATTCCATGCTTCAGGCACAGCAGTTGGGGTGGAATGTTATGAGTCAGCAATTCTCAATGCAAAGTATAGGGAGGAAAACGCATTGCGCCCCTTTTCACCCCCTTCCGGTTGGAATTTCCAAAAACCAGTTCTTAGTGCACCCCTCCGTCACGGAAGGAACACCCACCCCAAACTTCACACTTCTAGGGTCGGCAGTTTTGGCAGGGTGTTGATGAGTCAGTAATGATGATGATTAGTTTTATAAAACGCATTGCGCCCCTTTTCACCCCCTTCTAGATGGAATTTCTGAAAACTGGTTCTTAGTGTATCCCTGCATTATGGAAGGAACACCCTCATCAAATTTCACGCTTTTAGGCCCGGTGGTTTTGGCTGGGTGTTGATGAGTCAGTGATGATGATGAAGATGCCTTTTATATATATAGATGATGCATTGGGATATTATGAGGAATCCTAATGTAATCTTGAGCTGGTGCAAGTCTCTTGAGCTGGTGCGCCATCCCATACCGGTTGCCTTAAAACACTTTTGCAAATCCATTTATAATGATCAATGCTTTTATAATGGGGATAGGGACAAGTTAGGATTATGCTGAAATTTATACATATTTTCACCCCAGGTTTCAAGTGACCCCCCCACTCTCCACTTCACTTTCAGAGCCACTCCCATGGATGGGAATAAAATGGAGGCATACATTTCATTCAATTTACAAGCTGCAGCAGGTACAGAAAGACCTTCAGACCTTTTCTGATGGGGGAGGGAGGAACTCATTAGTTGCAGGGCACCTCTAGTTAAGAGGATGAAGGGAGATCAAGCAAGTTAAAAGTAAATAAGTTATGGGATGAGAAGAGAGTAGCCAACAAAGCAGAGAATTGATGCAATCCATTGAAGGAGGCAAATGAAAGATGCAAAAGGTTGTTGTTTGGAAGACAGATTTTTTGTGAATCTTCTAAATTCTAGTACTTCATTATCATTATCATTAGTACTGTTGCTTATCAGCAGGTTTTGTTTTTTTTACAAGACCAGAGTAACGTTCACTGAAGTAACGTCTTTCACAGACAACGGCAAGAATTTCAAGTCTAACCAGAGCTTAATATATTTCTTATGTAAGGTTTGCTTTTTGAGATGACAAATATTCCATTCACAAATTGCACCGAAATCTTCATCTGCTCAGTGTTAACGGGGAGAGATGGCCCCAAAGTCAAGTCCATCAACTTTCTCTCCCTGAATCCAGGATTCATTTCATCTTATGCAACTAAGCTGTTGCTATTTTCAAATCACTGGACTGTTGTCACCAACATCATTAACCATTTAAGAACGTGGAGGAGGAGCAATGGAAGCCTAGATGATGAGCAGGTTGCACAAAGGTTGTTCTACCAATCAGGGGCGTCAGTAGGGTGCGCGTCACCCGGTGCTGGAGGCCAGCACGTCACCTTCATACTTTGGGCAGGGCAACAATATGAATGGTGGACATGGTTCTGTGCCATTGCCCCACCTCCACTGGTTTTTTTGAGCCATATATTTTAATAAAGTGGTTTCTTTCACTGCATTCTGCTGTAAATTGCACATTCAAAGGTGTACAACATGATGGGATTATTTCTACAAACCATGATTTTAGCCATTTAGGTCACAAGGGCTGCCACCCCCTTCAAGGATGCTTCCTTTCTAACGCCCTAGTAACATCCCTGATTGGGACCATTTTGGAAGTCTTGTACTCTCCTGGACTGACCTTCCACTCCAGCCAAGGCATGTCTGCTTACTCCCAAGTAAACACACCTGTGCAGTTCACATCCATTTTTAATGAATTGCAATGCAATCATCAGGGACCTAATTCTGGGGTGGTGGGGGCTGTGTTAATTGGATCAGGACAATCCTGGGGTCGTTAGATTCCTCCCAGCTGCAATATAGGTCACTTTCACTTTCCATAGAGTTCAGTGCATATTTTAATTTTTAGGTTTTTTGTACATAACGTTTGATAGGAAGGCGCTCTTTCAAAACCAATTTTTGCATTGGATTCTGCTCTTCAATATGAATCCAACAATATATAACTTGATGGGATTGGACACACCATAACAAAGTTATGTGTGTTTTTATGTTTTTAATTCCCCCAGTGCTTATCACCCCCCTTGTGTGCATCACCCGGTGCGGACCATACCACCCACACTACCCTAGTGACGCCCCTGCTACCAACCCATCATAGTGTTCATTTTTGCCAGGGCTCCATAGAAATTCATAGAGAGTGGGATGTAGTGGGAATGATGTGGGAGATGTGGGACATGGCTAAGGAATCCTGAGTTGCACGGGGGCCTTAGTAGGGAATTGGTCACACATGTACATAACACATGCACACACAGCACACGCTTTCTTGCACATACATCACAATCCCCCCAATGGATTTATAAGTCCATTTATAAGTCCTTCCCTCTTTTAAAAAAGTTACATTGGGATAGAGGTACACTGGTACAGGGGTACATTGGGGTACATATGTTTGCCTGTAACAAGAAGTTAGCTCAGGGACTCATGAGAACAGGTTGCAGGGAGTAAATTGTACCCAGGCCCAGAATTAAAACCAAAGAAGGGAGCCTGAAAATTTCCTGGCATCTTACATTTCCCAATCTCCCAGACCCATAAGAAGGAAAATAGGGGGTATATGGTACATGGGTCTTTAGACAAAAAAGGACCAAGGAGCCAAAAAGCAGGGAACCAGACATTTCCTGAGATCTTAGAAAGCATTAGCATTTATTGTGTGAAAACTAGCATTCACATTTTGTGTAAGACTTGTAAATTTTATATATCATAATCTGTAAAAATTATTAAATTATGATCCACTGGAGAAGAAAAAGGCCTCAAAGAGTCTTGCACACCCATGCACCCCTGATAAAATTCTTCTCATAGATCCTGGTACCTGGTACACATTTTATCTTTTCTGGAAGTGCAAAATACACTGCTAACCAATATCCCCTTCCCATTTCACGCGCTTACCAGTCGGCCAGGCAGCTCCTGTTTTGCTCTGTGTTTTATCATTCCTTGTTGTGGTCCTTCCTGTGGATGAGGCTGCTTTGCTCTGGCTCTCTCCAAAGCTCTTGTTGCAATGTGCAGAGAGAGTGGCATGGCAGGCACATGAGATGAGCGCAGACTTAAGGAAGATGGTTGAGCATTACTTAATGAAGGATTAGGGTCAGTTTTTATATAGCTACTTAGGGAAATTGGCCCAGCATGAGTTCTGGAGGCTGAAATGAAATCCTAATCATCTGCGTTTAATTTAATTGCAAAATTTAATTGCAAAATTTAATTGCAAAATAAAATTTGATTTAATTTAATTGCAAAATTTTCTGTTTGCAATTAAAGAAACTAAGGGCACAATACTAATCAAGTCTACTCAAAAGTAAACTACAAAAGCAAGCATGATTTTCACATAGCAATAATGATACTTTTTAAGTATATTATGAATCCTTAATGGTACATAATGCCAACACATTCAAAGAAGAGGCAAAAGTACAAAATAATGTGACTGAGGCTGCAATCCTAATCTTCAGTTAGGGCAGCATAAACTCCATCATAAGTCTTGTGCAGACTTGAAAATGTCACAGAAGTGCCATAAAGGCACTTTTGCCACACTCCTGGGGAGGGGATGCTTAGGCCAGTGCACAGGAATGCACCAATCTCCCTGCACCACCATAAGAAGGTATGCCAAGTGATTTAGGCCGGCCTAAATTGGTTAGGATTGCACCATGAATTATTATTGGTGAGGTATCCCAACTGGTCCTTTTCCATCTACTCACTGGATTGAAAAGCAAGAGGGGGATAGAGAGGGAGTGTGGAAGGAGGAGAATGAGCTAGGATATTGGGAGACGTAAAGGTTCATTGGGTAAAAAGGCTGCATTTGGCATGCCACCTCAGGTGTCAAGAGATCATGGGTCAGCCTTGCATGGGTGATCCAAGACAAACAGATTTCTTGTAGCAAATTTTATAACCGTCTGACACTGGTAACAGAAGATATTTACCTCCATGATACCCCTGGGAAGTGTGGTCAAATAAAGCCAGTTTAAAGAGACAGCAAGAAAGATGAAAGTAAATGAACGGGGGAATATTTTCATTGCTAGATGGGCAATTTTTTCTGATGTTGGTGGAATGTTGGTGCCATTCTTGGATCCCCTGCTAAAATCAAATATTGTGGATAATCATATTTGCCCCTTTAAGCCCAAAAAGGGGACTGTAGCTGTGCTCTTGTCCCCTCTGGAGTGCTTTCTGAGGCCTGGAAAGGCAACGTCAACGTGCATCCACACACTGCTTCTGTGGATTTCAGAATGGCCCTTAGTGTTGGAAAAAGAAATGTCACTTCTGGTTTCCAGAGGGCATTCCGAGGCCTGGGAATCAAATGGATCCAATTCAGATTCAAACATACAGATGATTTGGTAGATAAACCCTACAATCCAGAGTACCTATGGGAGCACGTAAGAGACGTTATGTGTACCTGTAGTTACTGCACCACCTAGTGAAAACCTATGGGAAATTCATATTGCAATCCAGAGCAAATTGTTCTTATACCAGAGCAAGGACTCCCCATAGTTACTCTGGATTGCACCCAAACTGTATTTTGGTAGACACATTTGGTAGAAACATTTGGTAGATAAACTGTATTTTGTTTTTTGTGACAACTGTATTTGTGATATCGCTGCCTACGGTAAGTGACGTCTGACAGACATGGGTTAGAATGACTCTCTCTGTCTCTGTCTCTGTCTCTCTCTCTGTCTCTCTCTCTCTCTCTCTCTCCCCTTTGTGTGTGTGAGTGTGTGTGCAGTTTTAAGAAAATTTCAGTTGCTTGTAGTCATTGATTTAATATACTGTATATAGAGCCACTGAACAGTCAGCTCCTGGGATTAGCAGGAGTTAGCAATATAGAACAAGGAAAAAGTGGGGGGAATTAAAAAGAATGCTAATAGCAGGGATTAGTGTGTCTCGTTGAAAGGGCGTACTTTTACATGGGAAATAATGCGATGCCCTGTAGATATCCTCATCAGACACACAAAGCCCATCTTTGTGCAACTGGAAGTCCTATATTGGTTAATAACAACATCATGGTCATGTTAGCTGAATCAATGCTCTCATAGAGATCACTGGGGTTCAGGCCTCTTGGTGTGTGTTTAGCCTGGCCCAGTGGGGGCTTTGCAAATAGTATGCCAAGTGAAAGAATTGCCTGGTGCCAGCGCAAGCAAAGTGTACACACTGCTGATCTCCCAAAAGGACAACTGCATAGGAAATGCCAGCAGAGCCTCTAACACTGGGCTATGATTCAAAATTCAATAGCCGTTTAACCACAAACAGCCTAGGTCAGTGTTTCTCAAGCAGTGGTATGGTGCTTGAGGTGGAATTAGTGGTGCTTGAGAACCCTGGTGGTACTTGTTGGACCCTGTCACCCATCAATCAGACCAGGAATAGAACACCACAAACTGTGGTGGGAGGCTCAACTCAGCAGGTTGACTTCCAAAGCATGCTTTCCATACATGAAAAAGCCTTCCTATCCACCCTGAACCTCTTATTGGTGTTTATTGCATTGTAAGGTCTCCCAAACCAGAAGTAACTGCAATTATTTGACAGTCATCACCAATTACTTTGGATGGTATTTCAAATAGAAGGGTAACGTGAAGCAGCAGTAAACACTGAGAAACGATCGTCTAGGTCAGCACTAATCAAGACATTCAGGAGTTTTAAGCCATCTCAAATCCAACTGAATCCTAAGTGGTTTTCTAGTTGCTAATGCCATATTCTATATTTCATAATGCTATATTCTATATTTCAGAACCTAAGTTTCTGAATGACCATCTATTTCCCTGAATTCTGCCCAAGGTCTTCACAAGGGGGCCTGCATGGAAATCAACTATTGGCTGATGGGCAGGTGGAATTGGTCCTTTACACTCTGGAATGTCCTCCCTCTCAGTGTTCAATCTGCTCTGAAGCTCGTAGTTGTTAAGAAGCTGCCTGTGGGCAAAATCCAGAGTAACTATGGGGAGTCCTTGCTCCGGTGTAAGAACAACATACTCTGGATTCCAATATCAATTTCCCATAGGTTTTCACTAGATGGTGCAATTACTACAGGTGCAATTATTACAGGTGCTCCCATAGTTACTCTAGATTTGGGATTAATCAGTGACATAGCTAGGGGGAGTGCAGGGGGTGCAGTTGCACCAGACTACAAGCTTGGAGGGGGGGGGGGCTAAAAGCTAGGATTGACACCAGTGCTTAAATTGTGAAAATTGGGGTATGGGTATGAATGATAATACTATCATGTTATATATCACTGGAAAAGAAATTTTATGCAGAATGCATTGAAGGAAACTGCATTTGAATATCTATATCAAAAGTTATGGCCAAATAATCAGAAAATGAAAACAAAAGCTTATAAAATAACAGTGGGTTTTCTTAAAACTTTCCCTTGTTACTGATGGCTCTGAGAGCCAATGATTTGTGCCTCTGATACAGTATGGAACTAATAAAGTGTTAATATGAATCAACTCTCAGTACATATATCATATACACATGGGAAATAATGCGATGCCCTGTAGATCATGCCCTGTAGTTCATAGATCATAAAATAGTTAGCCCATGCTAACTGGGTATGGCATTTCTAGGTGGTGCGCCTCTTCTATTTAGCAAGGAAAGACTAATCATTCCTCTTTGTCCCAGCAGTTTCCCTAACCAGAAAGAAAGAAAGAAAGAAAGAAAGAAAGAAAGGAAGGAAGGAAGGAAGGAAGGAAGGAAGGAAGGAAGGAAGGAAGGAAGGAAGGAAGGAAGGAAGGAAAAGAGAGAAAGAGAGAAAGAAAAAGAAGGAAGGAAGGAAGGAAGGAAGGAAGGAAGGAAGGAAGGAAGGAAGGAAGGAAGGAAGGAAGGGCTTCAAACCAGAGAATCTTCTCCAGGGGAGGTATGTTCATTCATTATGCAATTAATTACAAATTGAAAGAGTGTTTATTTCATTCATTACTTGTTTTTTCATTGAAAAAGGGAGCCACAAATGATAGAATTCCAAACTAGTTCTGAAGACCACACATTAATTTATTTCAAAATGTATTCAGAGCCATTTCAGTTTCCAGATCAAATGGCAATTGCAGGGAGGAAGGATAAAAGCAATGAAAATGATCCTGATATTTTGTAAACCATCCAGTCCTGAAGTGAAACACATCTGATCAAAAGTGTCCAGTGCTCTTGACAACTGAAGACAGATGAGACCAGACCTCCTGGATGGCCCTTCAATTTGGAGGATGTTCTGCCAATCCCCTCTGGTCCTTGAGTGCTCAGATGGTCTCGGTCTGGCCAAATCTGAAATGAAGCATGTAACCCAGGGGGGTTGATATGCTGGCATGGAGAGGAACCAACCTATTTAGCGATCATCATCTGCAGATGTTCCCGGCACAGCGTGGGACCAAAGCGGGAGGAGAGGCTCTCATGTCCGTCTGTTGATTTCCATGGAACTCTTGACTCAAGTGTACATTCTGGAGAAATTGCTCTATTCTTGACTCTGAGTTTCCTCTATGCGTCCCATCCTCTCCCACCCAAACCAGATGAATGATCTCCTCTTTGCAATCAGCTTCCGGTATTATTGCGCTTAGCTCAGCTTTTGAAAGTCCACTGAATCCTGACCAATTCCAGTGGTCAGTGAATCCTCCTTGGCATCTGCTGGGAATGCTGACCAAATGGTCTGAAGTTGGTCTGCAGCTCTGATGAGCTTCCCATTAATCCACACCTGCTCCACAAAAACTATGTCAGACAGAAAGCAGCTTCAGTTAAGACGTCTGACGGGAAGAACGGGAAATTGGCAGGGCTCCGGGAAACCACCTGGGCAACAAGCCCAAAGATACATTTTATTTTCTACTCAGCTGGACCTCAGCTCTAGCCTGGAATTTCAGCTACTCATTCAATAAGGACATAGAAGTAAATCAACATAATTGACTGAGGGCACAATCCAGAAGTGCACTTGGGTTACCCTATCTATCATTGGGCTGACCCAGCTGCAAGAAGGGCCACCCTAGGTATTCTGGAAAAGACTCCAGGCAGCCCAAGGCAACATAGGCTGCCCCAAGACAGGTGGACCTGGGCTGCCCTAGCTGGGGCAGACTAGACAGTTCAGGAGAGGCATGTTGAGGGCATGTTCAGCATTGCCTAGGGCAGAGCAGTTACTCTGTATCCAGAGCCTGTTTCCAGGACAGAATTGCCCTCTTCAGCTCTTCAGTGTTATACCACCTCAGGAGCGGTATAGTAATGAGTAGACCCATAGGGGTCCATGATAAGGCTGAGTGTTGACTGTGTTGGCAAACTGCCAGCGGCAGGGAAAGTCAAAAAAAAGGCGGACCGGTTCGGGCCGGATGCCATCTTTTTGTCTGCCGTCACTGCGCAAGCGCCAAGGTTGGCACTTGCGCAGTGCATCTCCTCCTGCTGGGGGAGATGCACAGCGTGCATGCCTGAGTTGGCGCGCGTGCTGTGCGTCTCCTCCCACTGGAGGAGACACACTGCGCAAGCGCTGAGGTCTTTTTGTCTGAGGTCTTTTTGTCTGCCGTCACTGCGCAAGCACCGAGGTCGGCACTTGCGCAGTGCATCTCCTCCCACTGGAGGAGACGCACTGCGCATGCGCCAACCCCGGGGTCGGCGCGTGCGTAGTGCGTAGTGCGTCTCCAGTTGGAGGAGACGCACTGCGCATGCGTGGGGGGTTGGTGCATGCGCAGTGCGCCGGAGTCGGGGGTCCACCCCTGGCCCCGCCCCCTGACCCTGGCTCCCCCCTGACTCTGGCCCAGCCCCCCAACTTCCAGTGAACCGGATCTTGTGGCTGGCGGGGCCCATCACTGACTGGCATCTCATCAGGGACTCCTTCTAAGGCAGGCACCTCATCTGTTCCTTGTTCAGTGTGACCTGAGGAGTGTCTCCTCAGGAGCAAGTCCTCCCCAGGTGTCACTTGATGTCTACTGACCATGCTCTGGAGCAGTTAGGGCAGCCCAAACTTCCTGACTCTCTGGATCCAGCATCACTCTCTGCTCTGGATACAGAATAGTTGGGGCAGCCCAGCTAGGGCTCTCCTAACTGCCCTTACTCTGGATTGTGCCCTTATAGTTTTTCCATGATGGTTAACAGATTTCAGTTGCTAGTCACAGTCACAGATTGCAGACCAGACCAGACAATTGTGGTTCTTGTATGCAGTCCCACTTTTTGAAGTAACCCTTCACCCCAAAGAAAAAGCAGACACACCTTGGTCATTTAAAGAAAATAAATTTAGAAAATGGATCTGCTACTGTGTAGTATGTATTGCTCACATATTAACTAACTGCAAGTTTAAGGGATCTCTTCCTATTTCAAGCAATCCAGCTTTAACATTAAAAAATGGCAGTGTGATCCTAAGCTCAGAAACAGGCCCATCATAGAATTGTTAATTGTCTTGATATCTTCAACAGGACTCTTACAGCACAATCCTAACCATTCGTACTCAAAGGTAAGCCCCATTGTGTTCAATAGGCTTTACTCCCAGGATTTTCCAGGTGTTTAGGATTTGCCAGGTGTTAGGATTGCCACCTTGTAAATGGTTATGATTACACAGTCTTCATTTATGGGGCGGGTTGGAGAGGGGCTGTCCATAAATGGCTCAGTCAAAGGTTTTAATGCTATTCCCAACCCCGTTTCATGTCCGTTAAGAAGAAAGGACAGATCTATAATGGAGAAGAAATCAATCAATAGCCGGCTCCGACAGAAGGCAAAGGGCTGTGTTATCAAAGTAGAAAAAATACAAAGTTGTTCAGCTTGAGGAGTGACACTTCTTTGAGCAAGCAATTGCCTGGGAGCAGCTACTACTTTAGATCATTAGGTCAGGATCAGACCCCCACGTGTGGCTCACTTTTAAAATCACATCCTGGAACATTCATTTCCTGTTCCACTGATTTCCCAACAGCAGCAGGAGGCACAGATTGATGCGCCTGTTGAAGTTGAGCAATTACAGAGCCATCAGGTTCTGCTCTGGTGTCAAAATCTGAAGCCTGCATCTCAATTCCAAACACATTTCGGGGAAGAAATGTCCGTCGAAACCAATGGGATTTAATTCTAAGGAATGAGCTTAGGACTGGCCATTAGATATCACTAAACAATAAACAAGATTTTCTGTTCAAATTCTCAAATTACAGAATTGTTCTGGTGAATCAAGGCTCCGATAGCAAAAACAACAGGTAGCAAATAAACATTGCTATAATTAGCTAAAGTCAAGGTAAAGTTGCCACAGCTAATTGTGCCCAGTTCTAAGGGTAGAACTACCCAGTTCTAAGGGTAGTGCTCATGTGGTCATCCCATTCCCATTGTGATGTAGGGAGGCATTCGCGTATCTGTGCACTGGCCTAACCCTCCTCTAGTAGTGGCATAGAAGTATCTTACAGCACTTTTGTGACATCCTCAGATCAGCATAGGACTTGTGCTACAACTCAGGCCAGTCTAACTGGAGGTTAGGATTGCAGACTGTGTTACTCATGATTAAATTTAAAGCTCACTCAGTTTTTTTAGTACAAGGCTATATGCTGTCTGGTCACTAGAAAATGGAGATCAATGGATTTTTTCCCAGGACACAAGGTTGTGTTATATATGCTTATTTTTTATTGTGATTGTGTTTATCAGCTCAAGACTCTTAGGGCAAAATCCAGAGTAACTATGGGGAGTCCTTGCTCCAGTGTAAGAACAACTTGCTCTGGATTCCAATATGAATTTCCCATAGGTTTTTCACTAGGTGGTCCAGTAACTATGGGTGCACATCAGGGATGGGCCCAGGCCACCCCAACAACCGGTTCACCGGAAGTTGGGGGCCGGGGTCGGGGTCAGGGGCGGAGCTGTGGACGGGGCGAGGGTGGGCCCCAACCCCAGCGCACTGCACATGCACCAACCCCGGACGCATGCGCAGTGTGTCTCCTCCAGGTGGAGGAGACGTTCTGCTCACACGCCGAGATCCTGGAGGAGACGCACAGTGCGTGCGCTGACCCCAGCACGTGCGCTGTGCGTCTTCCCCACCAGTAGGAGGTCAGCACATGCACAGTGTGTCTCCTCTGCCCAGCGTCCGAACCGGTACGCCGGGTTTTCAGGTGACCCCGCAGCTACCTGTTCGGTAGCAGCGGGGTCACGGGAACAACCGATTCGGGCGATCCAGGCCGAACCGGCTTGGGCCCATGCTTGGTGCACATAAAGTCTCTTACGTGCTCCCGTAGTTACTCTGGATTTGGGGGTATGGTTGTAATCCTAAATACATTTTCCTGGGAGTAAGATCTATTGAACACAATGGAGCTTACTTTTGAGTAGACATGGTTAGTGTGTTTTGCTGGCACTCTACAAGATGTGGCATGTGAAGATCCCTCTAGATGCAACTTAGGAGTCCTAGGGGATAACCTGACTGGCAAATAAGGATTTAGAGATTCTTTGGGCTAATAAGAGTTGGTAAAAGAAAATACAAACCAACCCATGAGACTATCTTTTTTATTGACTAACTGCTTTTAATGCTAAAATTTCAGATTACAATGACCGACTTGCCTCTTGTTAAGGCCAGATTAGAAAACATTTTTTTTACTATTGAAGGCAAATCTACATGAACTGTTTATAACCAAGGGTCAGACGCACTGGATCTGCACTTTGAGTTGGAGATGTAGCACAAGGGTCCAAATGATAGTTCTCTGGATAGTTGGAGCAGTGCAGCTTTTGCTCACCCCATGTTGTGCTACTTCTGAAAATGACCTAAATCCTAAATCAATCTCAGATCCTAAATCATTAATTCCCAGACAAAGAATCATCTGATACATACCTTGTCCTACTGACCCTGCACATTAAACAACAGGCATTATCAATGCCCATACATATTCTGCCCCTTCTTCTTTGTTTCACACTTAAATTTCCCTTGTCACTGTTCAACTGAACCTTATTTTTACACACGTCTAATTTAAAAATGGTTATAGCTTTGTGCGTAAGGGAGCTATTCATCTGATCTGATATAAATGATATATAATAATAATAAACCTTTATTACGGTCTTAGACCAGCACATAAATGATATATGATTTATGATATCATATGATATTTATGATATATGATATGATTTATGATATCATTTATGATATATGATATGATAAATGAAATTTATGATATAAATTTACTAGGAAAGGGCCAGAACACGCACAGATCAAGAGCGTGCACATCATGTATGGCTGCAATCCTAAAGATACTTTCCTGGGAGTAAGACCTATTGAACACAATGGGGCTTACTTTTGAGTAGACATGGATAGGATTGTGAACTAAGAAAACATGTCTGCTTAGAAGTAAAGTGCCTTGAGTTCAGTGAGACTTACTCCCATGTAAGTGTGTATAGGATTGTAGCCTAAGTAATGTCTATACATACCCACGGGAACATATGCATCCCATCTCTGCTAGTAGTACATTTGGAGAGAAGCAGGAAATGTGAGGAAACTTTAAAGACTCCTAAGGGGCTTGCTCTGTGTGCCCCTCTACACATGAAAAGTGATTAGGAATACAACCAAATACTTACTTTGGCCCCTTATGGATGGATAAAACAATTCATGCTGGATGATCTACATTCAAGGGCTTCTTGTCTACTTATGACTAGGTCTTGTCACTAGTTTTATGATCAGTGCATGACTCATGCACTTACTCCATACAGTGTAACTGCATCTTGCAAAACAAGCTACACAACAAGTGTTTCAGTTATTAAGGGGCCAGCAGACGCTTGGTTGTAATGATGTATGTTAAATGAAGTCTGTCTTTGGACTTTAGGATGTGTGTATTGGGGAAGAAGAATTAGAAGAGACTTTTGCAGTAGACCCTCATACAGTAGACCCTCAGTAGACCCTTTCCATTTCAAAATTTCATTCTTCCCACTTGAGTGTCCAATCCTATCCAACTTTCCAGCTCCGGTGAACCTACAATGCAGCTCCGTGGTAAAGGAACACGTGTTCCCATGCCAAGTGGCATAGCTAAGGGGAATGCAGGGGGTGCAGTTGCATCAAGCAAAAAGGTTTAGAGGGACAACAAGATGAGCTTAACACAAGTGGCTAAAATTGTGAAATCGGGGGTATGTGTGAATGATAATCATGTGTGAATCATGTAATATATCGTAGGAAAGGTAATTTAATGCAGAATGCAATGACTCAAACTGCATTCTGTAGAATGCAGATATAGATTCAGAATATATAGATATCTATATTCTATCAAAGGTTATGGCCAATTAAGCAGAAAATGAAAACACAAAAGTATTGGAACAAAAATGTGGATTTTCTCAATTCAAAATTTTCCCATATTTAAATTTGTACTTGTTGTTGCGGGGTGGACACACAAATTCTTCTTTAGCAAATACGTCCTTTGCAGAGAAAATTGCAGCGCAAATGGGTGGTGTCCTGCTAAGTAGGAAGTGGTGGGCAATTTTCTTTTTTAAAAAATACCAAGGGATGACATCACTTACGGGGCAACATTTTGAGCTTTGAACTGGACTACATGATCATTAGCTATGCCACTGCCCAAGCCTTGAGAAAGCCCCAGTGACTGTCTCTCCACAATAACAAGCAGCGCATACCCCACTGGCTCAATGGCACAAGCTTTGAAAATTGGATTGGATTGGTTCCTGAGTGGCATTATGCAGAGGCCAGGAGTGAACAGCTCTATACCTACCTAGCCAAATAATATTTGATGACCCTAATTAATCTTATTAACATTTTTGAATGAAACATTACAGATTTTAGATTGACAGTGTTGACATCCCGTCTTGGTTTAAACTGGGAAGCTCCACTTCCTGCCCATAGAATATATCTTTGAAAACCCTCTGCAGTCTGCTTTGCAACTTCTCCCTACCTTGACCCTCCTTCTGTTTGCCAACTGATAAATAAATCAGTGAACTGATGCAGCTCTTTAGACAGATGCATAAATTGCTATATTCCATTAGATTTTCCCATTTCAAATAATGGAAGATGAAATAGAGGGTGGCCTGTGGGATAGTGAAGATTGTGAAGAACAGGAGCGCAAGCAAGATGGCCAATAACAGCTTTCTCCCCTGGTACTGTTGGAGTTTGCAGCAGACCTTAACTAACAGGATCACAGTGGAGACCATGATGACCACCAGGCAAGCCAAGGCAGTTAAGACAAAAGGGAAGTTGTCTACCTCATCCGAATATTCCCCATTGCCAGTCAAGAAGATGGTCAAGTCAATTCCACAGATCAGGAAGGAGATGGACCAAATGAGGGAACATGCTGTGGTAGTCAAATGTTTTGGCCGACGGCATCGATGCCAAATTGGGTACAGGACAATCAGGCAACTGTCAATACTGATGGCTGCCAGTAGCACATGGGCAGTGGCGTACAGGAACAGCAAAGGCTCAGATAGCATTAGAAGCATGAAAAGGTAAAGTGTGGCATCATCAAAACAACCTCTTGTCGTCAATGTGAGAACTAAAAGAAGCAGAACAAGGAGAGCTCCAAAATCAGCAATGGCCACATTCAAGATGTAGGTGGTTACAGAGTTCCTCTTAATGTGGCGACCCAGCATTATGATGATGATGCCGTTCCCCACCATCCCCAAAATGCAGAGAACTATCACAACAACATCCGTTATCACAATTTCTAAGGGATAATCGTAAAAAAACTCGCTCAGTTCACAAAGAGGGCCGTCATCTGGAAACAGGTTCTCATCATCAAAGAGGGATGAAAAGTTGAAATTGATGGACATGTTCAGTACTGCTTTGAGTGTTCTCTTCGGATTTAGATCTTTGCGCTGAGAAAAAAGGCAGAAGTGGAGGCAGTTAGGAAGTCCAAAGATTATGGCAGTGGTACCCAAATGTTTTCAGCTGGTGGGAACAGAGTAGCTAGTGGAGGGTGTACATTTGATCTGGCTGCTCGGAATGGCTTCAAAGGGGAGGGTCCCCTTGCACAGCACATTTGGACAGCAGCAAAACTTCGTGCTTCCCCCCCTTTAGCTACACTACTGATTGGCGGCTCCCTTGAAGTACTGTGATGGTCACAATTTCATATCAGGGCTACAATCTTGTACAAAGTATAAGTCATTGGGATTATTCACAAGTAATTCATTAAACTATGGAAATATGATTTTTTTTCCAAAAGGGAGTTGGAGCACAATCCTAACCACGTCTACTCAAAAGTAATTCCCATTATGTTCAGTGGGTCTTTCTCCCAGGAAAGTGTCTTTAGGATTGCAACCTTAATCTAATTGCTCTTGTGCTGCAATCTTAAAGAAACTGTCCTGTGGGTAAGACCCTTTGAACACAATGGGGCTTAAAGTAGACATGGTTAGGATTAAAGCAGGCCTCCATCAGTCTTGAATGACTATGGTATTGTGCTTGGTGCTGCATATGCTGCATGCAAAGCATGAAAGCCTGGGTTGGATTGTTATGGAGGAAAGGCTGTTACCCAAGCAGCAAATCCCCCCTCTCCACACTACTGAATTAGTCCAATGGAAAGGCAGAGCCAATACGATTGGATCCAGCTGGCGTCACAGAGCTGGGCTAAGGACAGGAGCTCACCCTGTCTTGTGGGGCTGACCCGGGAATCGAACCCTGGCCTGCTGGTTAACAGGCACTGAGTCTTTACCGCTTGTGCCACCCACAGTCCACAACCCACAGGATTATGCTCTTAATAATTTTTAATTCTTTTTCAAGCATTCATAGTGGGGGAGGAGAGAGTGAAAAGATGTAGGTAACACCAAACTCTCTCTAAATAAATTTTCTGGAAAAGGTTGCTCATAACCATTTGAGGTAACACATAAACTTGACAGCTCAAGTTACTAAAACTTTTTTTCCTGTAGCCTGGGATCCTTCCCATCAGCAAATCCTAACTGATGCTTCTACTCCCCTTTCCTAAGCAGAGACTCCCTGGACAAACTATGAACTGCCAGCATCCAAAGAAGACCGTTCCTACATCTATACTGCCAGGCTATGAAAGGCTTAGAAAATTGGCTCACCCTATTTTCTGCCTGCCACCAAGGACTTTCAAGGCTAACCAGTTGCACCTATGCTCTGCTACATGTCCTGCAGTAGGTAGGCAGCAATCAAGTCACCACCACCACCTGTGTGAGTGAAGGCCAATTGGTGGATGGATTCTATGCTCCCCATAAGTATGCTGCTGCCTGTACCTCTTTTGTGGGTTTGCAGGAGGAGTTTGTATTTTGAAGTGCTGCTGGACTGATTTGCTGACTTTGGACTGGACTTACCTGAGTTTGCCTTTTAGATACTGATTTGGACTCTGTTTGACTTGTATGTATTTGACCTCTGGACTATGTACCTTTGCTTTGGCTTTGCTTATTCCTCTGAATACAGTTTGCTCTATGATTTTATGATTTTTAAAACTCTATGATTTTTACGTGTGCTCTCAGTTTATTCAACCACACTACTGTCTACTACTTAGGCAGTTCTACACCAGTGTTGTGCTCAAGCTAACCATAGCTACTCACCTGGCATATATATCCTAAGTTTTCCTATTTGTAGGTATTTTGGTAGGTATAGGTAAATCTGAAGTTTCCCTTTCTCTGAAGTAGTGCAATTGAAGGACTATCACTTCTTGTGCAGCCAGATTTGTCTTCCATTTAGAGCACATTCAGGATTGACAAAAGCAACAACTGGCACTGTGTTTCTGTTGAACTTAAGCCTTCTTAGATCACAAAAGCTGAAACACAATATCTCTGTAACAATTACCAGGACACTTGGTATTGCTCAGTTTCCCAATTTCCTTTTTTAAAGTCTCAAATTTGGATCATTTAAAATTGTGCCATAAGAAAGCCTCTTCTGAAATCCATTTTGATAAGAAGGAGCCAGAAATATGCACACTCCTTATGAATGGAGATGCATAAATTTGCACATGGTTAAGTTGAAAGGTTAGGTTTTTCTTTATTTCATCCTCCTCACCAGGCTACATCAACATAGTATCCACATAGCTATCCACATAGTAACTTTGGAGCCACAACACAAGTGCAAAGGGCTGTTCAGCTTCAGGAAAGGTACTCCTAGGAATCTGTCCTCTGTTCCCCACACATACAGTACCTGCTGCTGCTGCTGTTGCGAACTCTAACCAATTTAAATTATCAGGAACACAACATAAATGATTGAGCAGATATGCAGGGATGAGATGCATTAAAATTCCCTTTTAGGGTTGCCATAATTCTCTTCCACAAAACCAGGACAGCACCCATGTCAACCTTGCCGGATGTGAATGCAATCCCCCCAAACCGGTACAGTCCTGGTTTTCCGGGGCATATGGCAACCTTTTATGACTTCAAAAATCATTATGGTGGACCTGTAGATTAGCTTCCTGACCAGAAAAAAAGTAACCTTGAAGGTCATCTAGCTCAAAGCCCTGCTTAGGGGGTTGTGATGTGGCCAACCCTTTGTCATGTGGCCAACCATCCTCTGCTGCTTGAAAACTTCTAATCAAGGAGAGCCCACAAGTGCATTCTATACATGCATACATGCCATACAGCTCTTACAGTTCAGAAATTCTTCCCTAATTCTACTCCAGTGGGTCCCAAACCGTGAGTTGTGGCTCAGCAGGGAGAACCCAGGCAAGGAGAGTGCAGAATCATTGCTAAAACCCTGTACGTGCATAGGATAAAGCCTAAAGAGGCAGCTGTGGACAGTGGCCCAGTAGATCAAGGGAGCCACCAGATTAAAAAAACACTGTTCTAGTCTAAATCTGCTGCCTGGTAGGTTCAACTACCTGTTTCTCCACCCTTCTTCTGTGTGATAGCCCTTTGGATATTCAAAAGTGGCTGGAGAAGAAGTTACAGCTCTTCACACCTTGCCAGTAGCATAGCTAGAGGGGGTGGAGCAGTAGGAGGGAGTCACACCTCTTTGGAGCCATTCCAGGCTGACATAGCTCCATTTTGCTCAAGACGGACTGCTCTGCCCCCCTTTAGCTATGCAGCCACATCCAGCAAGTCCCATCCCTGGCAGTTGTCCTCCTTATGCATGGAGGGATAAAGGCAGAGGAAGACCTCGCTACCTTAAAGGCCTTCACTCACCTGTCACACATGAAGTTTGTCTCAGACTGGTAGGAGAGTCTAAGATCAGGGTAGTTGCACCTGCATCTTCACCTGCTCCTCTGGCGCTTTGCTGTGCCTTAGCAGCAGCAAGATGTGAGCTTCCAGGGTGACCCCCAGGGATCTATGACAGCAGAGCTCATTCCTTATGCAGCCTGCATGTTTATGGTCAGCGATGCAAGACAACAGCTAGAAAGAAGATAATTGCATATAAAATTTATTGAATACAGTGGTGCCTCACATAAAAAGAGCTTAATTTGTTCCGGAGGCATGCTCTTTAAGTGGAATGCTCTTTAAGGGAAGCAGATTTTCCCATAGGAAATAATAGAAACTCAGATGAATGGTTCCACAACCCCAAAAATATTCATATAAAAATATGAACTGGATGTAAAAATGAGGATGGAATTGAATTCAAAACATGCATTCAATGTGCATGATCTTATGAAGTCTAATTAGGCTGCAGTCATAAAGACACTTTCCTGGGAGTAAGCCCCATTTAACACAATGGGGCTTACTTCTGGGTAGACATGGTTAGGAGGCTGCAATCCAAGACCCTTTCCAAGTGTCTCCCCACTTTCTCCTTCTCTTCATCCTGAGCCTCTCTCTCTCCTGCTCCCTTCTGGCTGGCCCTGAGCTGCTTCCCTCTTCTCCACTGCTCTTCTCTCCCTCTGCCCAGCGGATGCCCAGCCACAGGAGGAACAGCGCGGAAGTGTTGCTTTCACTATGGGGAGGTGCACTAGGCAGCCTGATGCTTTTTAAAGGGGCTGCCAGCCAGGATATCTGCCCCAACTGCCAGCGAGTGTGTTTGTAAGTGAAGCAACACTTGTTATCCACCCATGAGATTCTCTGCCTATAGGATTGCCATATTATGTCCCTGAAAACCAGGACTGTCCTGGTTGTCAGAGATTGTTTTCACATACTGGCAAGTTTGACATGAGGTCTTGTCCTGGTTTTATGGAAAAGAATTATGGCAACACTATCTGCATCTCAAAGCTAAAAATAGCTCCAGAGATGCACATCCAGTTTTCCCTGCAGGGTTTATATTATACTAGCGAAAAGCGTACCCGCATTGTGGGAGTTAAATTCCCCCATATGCCATCCCCCCATGCACATCAACTCCCCATGCGTATCAACTCCCCATGCACATCAACCATCCATGTGCATCAACCACCCATGCGCATCAACCACCCTTTCGCAACTTCCCCATGTGCATCAACCACCCATGCACACCTTCTCCCATGCGCATCAACCCCCCATGTGCATCAACCCCCCATGTGCATCAACCCCCCATGCACACCTTCTCCCATGCGCATCAACCCCCCATGCGCATCAACCCCCATGCGCATCAACCTCCATGTGCAACTTCCCCATGCGCATCAACCCCCTCATGCACAACTTCTCCATGTGCATCAACCCCCATGTACATCAACCCCCATGCGCAACTTCCCCCATGCGCATCAACCCCCATGCGCAACTTTCCCCATGCGCATCAACCCCCCATGCACAACTTCCCCCCATGCGCACCAACCCCCAATGCGCAGCATCCTTCACTATGCAACCTATTCCTCCTAACAACATCCCCCACCAGCCACCAAGCACCCAATTGGCTGGATGTTGTTCAGTCTCCCATGTTAAGTATAGGACGGAAACATGTTGCCCCCTTTTCAGCCCCTAAAGGGTTAAATTTCTCCACATGGTTCTTGGTGGGTGTTCAGGTGACAGAAGGAACTCCCAGAATTCCATGCTTCAGGCCCAGCAGTTGGGGCGGAATGTTGCTGAGTCAGCAATTCTCAATGCAAAGTATAGGGAGGAAAATGCGTTGCGCCCCTTTTCACCCCCTTCCAGTTGGAATTTCCGAAAATCGGTTCTTAGTGCACCCCTTCGTCACGGAAAGAACACCCACCCCAAATTTCATGCTTCTAGGTTTCATGCCCACCGGTTTTGGCAGGGCATTGATGCGTCAGTCAGTCAGTCAGTCAGTGACTTTTCTCTTTTATATATACTGTATAGATTCACCCACTAGAGGTGCTGAATGGAATGGAATAAAATTAATCCATTACACTATGTTACATTCAGCACTTGTAGTGAGTGAATGAGAAAAATGCCACTGCTGGGACACTTGGAATATAGAAGTGGTGACCCCCCCCCCCCCCCCCCAAAAAAAAAAAAAAAGGTTTGTGGTTTGCATCGTAGTTTTCATGATGCTTTTCCAAAATGCATTCCCCTTCGTACTGTGCAAGTCAATTTTGACTTTTCTTCTCTTAATCTTTTTTACTAAATCCATTCCTCCCAGTTCCTGTGAAAGTCAATTTTTACTTCTGCTCTGCTCCTTCTTTCACTTATCATTTTCAATCACAGGCTCAGCGCATCAGATCATCTATGCATTATGTATTTCACCAGGCCTCCACACTAGGTCAGACCTACAATGTGGCCCTGGGGTGTATAGACTCCTGCTATGAATAGAGTGTCCAGTGAGTAAGCTATCAAGCCAGAAAGTGTTACCGCAGAAGGGAGACACTTTTAAAAAATTATATTGTAAATTATATTGTAAAGAAAAGCAAAGAGGATGGAGAAAGAAAGGGTCATCTGGATGGCTGTTGAAAGCTTTCCCCTCTGCCTCTGTTGTGTTTTAAAGCAAATATCAGTGAACAGGATCAGACTGGAGATAGTCATGAGTAATAAGCAAGAATTCCAGCTACGACACCCAAGTTTGCAACAACCAAATTCAGGAAGTAGGGAGCAAAAGTATTTCTCAGTGTGGAAGTCAAACAGCCAGATGACCATCGCATAACCCACAAGTCCCAAACTGCCCATAACCAGAATGCAAATCCAGCGGATATATTCAGTTATATGCAGTTACCATATATACTCGCATATAAGCCTAGTTTTTTGGGCCCAAAAACCCACCTCGGCTTATACGCGGGTCAGTAAAAAAATTAAGAAAACTGTCGGGCGCGACCTCCAGTGTGCGCCCTCAGGGGCTCTGCAGCCTCTCCAGCTGCTGGCGCTGGCTCTCCAGGCTGCGGAGGAGGCGTGCGGTTGCAAGACATGGAGCCCACTGCAGCCAAGCCCCTCCTCAGACTCAGGTAGTTCTTTGTAGGCCTTACTTCTGAGTAGACATGCCCAGGATTGGGCCCGGAGGCTACAAGGCCAGCCACACTTTCCTGCTGTTTCTGCATTTCCCACCATCGGCTTATTCTCAGGTCAATAAGTTTTCCCAGTATTTGTGGTAAAATTAGGTGCCTCGGCTTATACGCGGGCCGGCTTATACACAAGTATATATGGTATTTATTTCAAACCCTTCTTCTAGAGTTTGGAGTGGTGTACATGGCTTCTCTCAGCCTGCTGTCCTTACAACAACCCTGTAAGGTAGCTGAGGCTGAGAATTAGTGACTGGTCCAAGATCACCCAAGAAGCTTCATGGCCAAGGAGGGATTTGAACCTGGATCTTCCATGTCTCAACCCAACTTCTGAACCACTACATCATCCTGGGTCTCATCCATTATCTGTATGCATCACCCTCTGTAATCATGTAATTCTGTAATCGTGGGAAGGGGGGCTGAAAGGGGGAAGTTGGTGCTTTTAAAAACCAGCTAAACAACATTTGGATGAGTGGATTCATAAAAGCAGCTTTAAGTAAACAGGCAGTTACCACAAAGGGACCTTGGGGATCATCCCTCCTCAAGGCTAAGTTGAATATATGTGTTTTTAAATCCTGCTTGAACTTTATAAAGTGGGCTATCCAGATCGAAGGGAATAAAGTCCCCTTACTTCAAGGAGACATCCTGATCACCCACCACCATTATCCCAACACCATGCAGAGTGTGCCTCCATCACAAGGCTGGAGTGGGACAGGATTGGGGCCAAAAACCATTAACTCCTCTTGCTCTAAGCCAGTAACTTCCCCATTTTCATTACCTGTTTTCACAGCTGGGGATAGGTGCCAAAACCTTTCCACTAGATTTTTCCCCCTTGGGAAAAATGCTTCTTGGATGCTTCTTGGATGCTTCTTGGAAGACATCAGAGTGAACTCCAGACAGTGTGAGTGTCCTCCATGTAACAATAAATTTATTCTTCTAGAATCCTTCTAGAGCCATACCCATCTTGCTTTGTGAAGAAGGCCTTCTCTTCCTCTCTCTGTCTTGAATCTGCAATGACTCCAAATGAAAAAGGGTTGCCAATTCTGAAATATAATTCCTGAAAATTATATTTTCCCAATGTGATGTCATGGAAGAAAACATGAGAACAGCAGAAAGGTCCAGATCTGATGAACATGAACCTCAACAAATGCTATAACAGGCGGTATCCTCCCAACAGTAGTAAAAAGGAATATAAATAGACGCTTGAGTAAAGTACAGTTTTGGGGGTCTCATAAAACCAGGCAGGTCCCAATGTATCAAACCTGTCTAGAAGTTGCAAAACAGAAAAGGACCCACATTTTTTTCCCCACCCACCTCTGGTCAAGAACAGATCTGATGATGTGGTGGATGGCAGAAGAAAGCATCACTCCATCCCAATACTGACTCAGTCGGTTCAACTCAGTCGAGCCACTGTTTCAGCGGCTACACTGGCTGCCCATTTGTTTCTGGGTGGAATTCAAATGCTGGTCGACCTTTAAAGCCCCTCTACTGCTCGGGTTCAGAGTATCTGAGAGCCTGCCTCCATCCATACAATCCAACCTGCCACCTAAGATCATCTGGAGGGGGGCTCTGCTAACCATGCCGCCATTGAAAAGAGGTGAGAGGTATGGTGGCTAGGAGCAGGGCTTTCTTGGTGGACACCATTTCAAAGTTCCAAAATGAAGCCAAAATGGAGGGCAATGAAGCCCTATTGGAGGACAGCCAGATAGAATGCTAAAAAAGAGGACAACTCTGGAAAAATTTGGTCATATGATCACTCTCGTTACATGGAATAGGCAGTATTCCTCAAGTGGGTGGGAGAAGGACTCACAGCAGGATCTGCACTCTCTTCTTAGTTTGGAGTCTGAGTTCAGCAGGCCTCCGTCAGTCTTGAAATACTATGGTATCGTGCTCGGTGCTGCATATGCTGCATGCGAAGCATGAAAGCCTGGGTTAGATTGTTATGGAGGATATGCTGTTACCCAAGCAGCAAATCCCCCCTCTCCACACCACTGAATTAGTTCAATGGAAAGGCAGAGCCAATACGATTGGATCCAGCAGCAGCATAAAATTTCAAGGAGTGCCTCAGATCCTACTACAGGATTTGTGATTGCTGGAACTGGTTACTTACAAAGACGACCTCATTATTGCTGGAAGCCATAGACTCCTGTCAGGGGAGTTGCAACAGTCAAAATCCCTTGTTCAACAGTCTGATCTGATTTCAGATGTCCCTTTGGAGTGCATTATGCTCCAGATGAATCTGATTTGTGGAAAGAGCTGGAGTCATAGGGTGCCTGCATGACATGCGGCGGTCAAGCACTTTTTTTCCAGTTATGCACACAACACATTTGATGAGTAACTCTGTGATGGCACTATGCGTTTTGCACAATAGAGAGTGGAGCCATAAGGTGGAGCACTTTATGTTTCCGCACGTGTTTCTCCCATGGCCTCAGGTATATGACAGCTGTATAGAAAGCTGACACAGCCTTCATCCTGCAGATCCCATGATTGCTAAATTCACAACAGGAAATGGTACACAGGCCTCTAGAGACTAGGCGCTGCTTCTGGTCACTCTGGGAGATATTTGTGACCCTTGGAATCACAGCACAACCCAAAAAAGGTCTATAGAAAGGGTTTGTGGTTGAGTGTTGAGCATGGGGTCATGACACCCCACACACTGGGTCATAATCCACAGTCTAGGAAACACTGCTTTAAATCTTTCATATGCGTGTGAATACATGCACACACCCCAGGACTTTTCCATGGTAGAGGTCCAAAGAAAGTTCTGGTATTTGTTTTCCAAGGTAGGAACAAGCAGGGACCATTTTAATAGTAGCTACTAGATGATGTAGCAGGAGTGATACCCAAATTTCCAAGAAAATCTGTGGTTTAGGCAAAGGAATAGAAAGGATTCAGCATCTTTTTAAAAAATCCTAAAAAAAAAAACCCAGCCGTGTTTGTCTTCTGCAGCAAAAAGAGTAAAAAGGGAACCATACAAGCAAGCGGTTAAGACGCTGTGCCTGTTAACCAGCAGGCCAGGGTTCAAGACCCGAGTCGGCCCCACAAGACAGGGTGAGCTCCTCTCCGTAGCCCAGCTCTGCGACGCCAGCTGGATCTAATCGTATTGGCTCTGCCTTTCCATTGGACTAATTCAGTGGTGTGGAGAGGGGGATTTGCTGCTTGGGTAACAGCCTATCCTCCATAACAATCCAACCCAGGCTTTCGTGCTTCGCATGCAGCGTATGCAGCGCCAAGCACGATACCATAGTCTTTCAAGACTGATGGAGGCCTGCTTTTTTATACAAGGGCAGGCAGTCCTTTGAACTCCCAGATGGCCTGTGCTACACTGCTAGGATTTCAGACTTAAGGGGGAGAATAAAAGCTTGGCTTGCAGAATAGATCTTAAGATCAGTCCCTGGCATCTCCAGCTGACAAGCTTGCAGGTGATGGGGAAACCCTTGTCTCAGCCCCGTTGTACCTCTGCCAGTCAGACTAATCAACAACAGGCTAGCTAGAGTGATGGCCTGGCTCAGAGCAAGGCACCTTCATACATGTTATTCATTCACTCCCCAAGCTCCAGTGTACATGAAGCCCCTGGGAAAAGCTGGAATCGAACTTCACACAGGAGGCCTGAAGATCAAACCACAAGATGTTCCCTGTGGAGCTGCAGAACAGCTTTGTGTAAAACTGAGCACCCTCACTACAATGTTGTCCGCCCGGCAGTGCACTGGAGGACAGGCGGTAAATCAGGCTTCCCGGACTGGTTCTGAAATTGGATGGTGTTTGTTCAACATATTGCAGAACACATGTGAGGCAAATAAACGGGTACCCCCAAACTCCTTAATGTGTCGCTTAACAGATGAGTTCATTTATTGTGAACAATTAACACCCTTGGGTTTCTGACTCCCAAGTGATTGCATCTCAATAATTTCTGTTGTTTGACTCATGCATCTAAAATCTGTTTTCAAATCTCATTTTCCAAAAGAAGATGCCACCCAAAAATGGATTTGTCATTAAGGGGCCAGTTTGGGGTGAATTTCACCTCTGCACCAATCCCACATTGTAATGGAAATTCAGGCTCATGGGGCCCTCTCCTGACTTCAGAGATAGTTTCCTGACCATATGGAAAGAGCAATTTCAAAGTCCGTTTGGCAGCACATGTAAGTGGCTGGATCAAATGAAACATGTACCCACATAATTGGGTACATGTTGAGGGCGGTTAAGCAGTGGAACAGATTGCCAAGGGAGGTGGTGGACTCTCCCTCACTGGGGATCTTCAAGCAGAGGCTCCACCAGCACCTGTTGGGGATGCTCTAGGTGGCAGGCAGGGGGTTGGACTAGATGACCTACTAGGTCCCTTCCAACTCTATGATTCTATGATTCTAATCAGGGAAGTGCATATGTATGTTAGTTCATTGGGTAGGTTTGGGAAGAAAACAACCAAACTGAGAAAAATTGAGAAAAATAGCGGGGGGGGGGGGCGAGGGGGGGGAGATAAATTCTTAAGGCCCACACTGTACTATCTTCTACCATATTGAATCAGCAGGCCTCCTTCAGTCTTGAAAGACTATGGTATCATGCTCGGCACTGCATATGCTGCATGCGAAGCACAAAAGCCTGGGTTAGATTGTTATGGAGGATAGGCTGTTCCCCAAGCAGCTTAGATTGTTATGGAGGATAGGCTGTTCCCCAAGCAGCAAATCCCCCCTCTTCACGCCACTGAATTAGTCCAATGGAACAGCAGAGCCAATACGACTGGATCCAGCTGCGCTGCAGAGCTGGGCTAAGGACAGAAGCTCACCCTGTCTTGTGGGGCCGACCCAGGTCTTGAACCCTGGCCTGCTGGTTAACAGGCACAGTGTCTTAGCCACTTGCGCCACCCACAGCCCTCATCTTGAATCAAACTGACTAAAACAATCAAATAAATAAAATCTTATGCATACAGATAAAAAAAATCTTGCCTCTCAGACTATCCTGTACAGAGTATCCCTCTTGAATGGCAGGAAGGGATCACCTCTATATCACAACCCCATAGAGGGTGCAATCCAGAGTAACTACAGGGAGTCCTTCCTCCAGTGTAAGACCAATTTACTCTGGATTGCAATATGAATTCTCCATAGGTTTTCACTAGGTGGTGCAATAATTACGTCAACATAAACGTCTCTTACATGCTCTCGTAGTTACTCTGGATTGTAGGGAGAGACTCCAATAGGATAATCTTTGAATCAAAAGCCTAAAGCAATCTGCATTTTTATCATCAACTGCATAAAACATTTTTTACTTCTTTGAAGATTTCAAAACTGGTTCTGATGTTCATCTTCCTCTCTACTGTCTCCCTGAAAATCCTCTGGAGGACACTTTCATGCTCTCCATAATTGTTTTCCATTTCCACCACCCAACCAAGAAATAAATCATGGACTAAATACTACTGTTTATACCAGAAATTAAGAAACTATGAGTCATTCCATGGTTAAGGCGATGCATAAAAGAACTGAGCGTGTAAATGTCATTGCGGGAACGGATGGCCATTGGGAGCTTTCCTTTCTGCCCCTGTTAAGTTTTAAAGCAGAGTTGGACGAACAAGATTAGCCATTAGTTCTTAGGGCACAATCCAGAGTAACTACAGGGAGTCCTTGCTCTGGTGCAAGAACAATTTATTCTGGATTGCAATATGAATTTCCCATAGGTTTTCATTAGGTGGTGCAGTAACTACGGGTACACATAACATCTCTTACGTGCTCCCGCAGTTACTCTGGATTGTAGGGTAAGCCAAGAGTTCCAGTTTTCTTAAGCAGGTGAATAAAATGAAGAGACCAGAAAAGAGAAGGCCTATATCAGGGCACACATAAGAAGAAAGATGCATCTACTTTTACTAAAGTTGCAATCCTAAACTTCAGTTAGGCCAGCATAAGTCCTTTGTTGACGTGAGGATGTCACAAAAGTGCTATAAGACATAAGACACATAAGACAGTCCTGGGGTTGGGGTTAGGCCAGTGTACAAATATGCACTTGCCTTCCTATATCACAGTGGGAATGGGAAGACATGTGCCAGGGAATAGGAAACATGGGAGTTGTGCCAGCCTAGGTTAGGATTGCACCCTATGTTATTAATCAGTGTAGATAGAAAGAATCTAGATTCAGGGTGAACATATGTCCTCTTTTTTCCAGGACATGTCCTCTTTTATAGACTTGTGTCCTGGAAAAAATAACTTAATTGTTCTCATTTTCCCTTGTGAGCAGGGAGCATGTAGCTTAATTAAATTCCATCTCTTATATGTAATAGTTTTAAATTTAATAACAAGTAATACAATGTTTAAATTAACTACATGAAAGCAAGATATATTAACGTGTTGGGGTGCATCCTAACTTAGGCCAGCACAATTCATCAATCTTCCCTGTCCTGGGGTGATGTAGGGAGACAAATGCATTTCTGTGCATTGTCTTAAAACTCCCCCAGAAGTGGCGCAGAAGTGCCTTACAGCAGTTTTGTGACACCCCCAAGTCAGCACAGGACTTATGCCCAGGCTTAGGCTGGCCTAACTAGAAGTTAGGATTTCAGCCTTTAGAGTCCATTTTGTTCTGTCCTACATTTGGACAGTTGGGTGTCCTACATTTTGGGGAATTTTCTCCTCTTTTTTCTTTATGACATCTGGTCATAGAATCCTAGAATCCTAGAGTTGGAAGGGACCTAGTAGGTCATCTAGTCCAACCCCCTGCCTGCAGCAGGAAATCCCCCTAGAGCATCCCCGACAGGTGCTCGTCGAGCCTCTGCTTGAGGATCTCTAGTGAGGGAGAGTCTACCACCTCCCCTGGCAATCTGTTCCACCTTGTCTAGATTTCATACAGCAACATTTCTAACCAAAGCGTCATTGTCTTTGTGAACGCTGAACTTTCTCAGGTAGATAAACCTTTGCTGATTTCTCAGCGGAACAATGTGGACACTTCTGCATAAATATTTTGGTGCAACACGAGAGAGAGAGAGAGAGAGAGAGAGAGAGAGAGAGAGAGAGAGAGAGAGAGAGTTTAAGCTAGAACTGCAATCCTAAAACACATGGAGTGCCAAAGAGGAAGTGATTAGAGGAGACACGGATCAGAATGTGGAAGAGGAAAGAGGATGCTAATACTATGGAAAAAATCCAGAATATTAGTGTGAAGCGGGCAGAGAGGATGCTACTGAGAGTTGATTACAGCAAATATCCAAGACATGGCACCAAAGGGAACTGGCAGAGAGCCTAAGCAGCTGGCGATCTTCTTCCTGGGATAACAAAACCATCCCTCAGCAAGCATGTGTGGGTGACTGGGTGAGTAGAGAAGCATATGTCTTATTAAACTGTCAGCTTGCTATTTTTTTCCCCCTGAATCTGTGTTCCGTAAATCTTGTTTTAATTGGAATCTGCTGCCTCAGAGTGCTTCAAGAAGCAGGACCAAAAGTCATCATTCGGTGGGGAGGAAGGATTTTTAAAAAAAAATCAAAAGAGGGCACAGGGGTGGGAGATGAACCATCATTCCTATAATAATATTCATATAGCCGCCTTGAGCTCCTTTTCATTAGGGAAGAAAGGTGATATATAAATCTAATAAATAAAGAAAGAAAATAAAGAAGCCCCCCCCCCCAGAACACTTGGGCAGGTGTTTAAATCAGTTTCCCTATTTCAGCTAACTATGGTTCGTCGTTAGGATTCTAGAAGGTGATGGATTATCTATCTTTCTATCTGTCTGTCTGCCTGCCTGTGTTTAAAGATTTGTAAGAATGTCCAAGTACTTCTCTAAAAAAGATTTGTGAATAATTTACTAAACAGACACTTATAATGGAATATTATATTCCATTGTTATATTATAATGGAATGTTATATTATAATGGAATATTATATTCATGATGGAATATAATAACCTATCATTCTGAGATTATTGCCTAAATATTAATGTAATGGTGAGTTGAATTAAGCCACATTCTCCTGCTCCGTACAAAAACTATGAATGAAACTATGCCAGGGGGGAAATTAATGAAGGTAATGCAAGCATCGGTCTGGACACTAAGGGAGCAATCCAGAGTAACTATGGGGAGTCTTTGCTCCAGTGTAAGAACAACTTACTCTGGATTGCAATATGAATTTCCCATAGGTTTTCACTAGGCAGTGCCATAACTATGGGTGCACGTAATGTCTCTTACGTGCTCACGTAGTTACTCTGGATTGTAGGGTTAGAAATACTTCAACTTGAAGGAGAGTATGGCTAGTGAGTAATCCCAGCGGAACACAGTGGGGCGCACTTCCAAGTCAGTACGCATCAGATTACACTACAAAGGAACTATCCCTGCATCTGCCCACTGGGTGTGAATGTAGTTTCACAGACCAACTAGCGATGTGACTCCATTTTTGTGTGAATGGGGTATAAAAATTGCAGCTTCTCAGCAGATTCTTGTGACCTGTTCTGTTGATCCCCCAAAAAGCCTTCTTCTAGCTTTTCAATAAAGAATATTATTCAGTTGTTTTTCATGTCCTGGTTTTTCTGTTGTCTGAATGTCAAGTTTCACTACTGCCTACTGCCTGTTTCAAAGCTCGTAGAATAAGCATTACAAAGAGGAAAATAGATGCAAAACTTCTCATACAGTTTATTTTCTCCCCTGCAACCTTTTACTTGTTGGTGCTTCTTTTCTCCAAAACTTCTCAGTTATTCTTTGGATATTTGGCAAGAGATTGTCCACCAAAACTGAAAACACCAAATGAAAATCCAATTCTCAGAGAAATTTACCAGCTGGCTTCCTTCCAGGATCTATGGATTTCCAGACAACCTACTTCTGAGATCATTGACTGTTTGCCCTTCACCACAGTGGTATAGCTAAAGGGGGTAGATAGCACCAGGTTTAGGAAAGTGCCAGGAGCCATTCTGGGCAGTCGGAGCAAAATGGAAGGAAATGTTCCCGGAATGGCTTTGAAGAAGTGTGGAAAGGGCTGCTTCCATGCTGTAGTGGGGCTCCGTGCAGAATTTAGTGCCCCTCTAGTTTGGCCATAGGCTGTGGGTGGCACAAGTGGCTAAGACACTGTGCCTGTTAACCAGCAGGCCAGGGTTCAAGCCCCACAAGAGAGGGTGAGCTCCTGTCCTTAGCCCAGCTCTGTGACGCCAGCTGGATCCAATCGTATTGGCTCTGCCTTTCCATTGGACTAATTCAGTGGCGTGGAGAGGGGGATTTGCTGCTTGGGGAACAGCCTATCCTCCATAACAATCCAACCCAAGCTTTTGTGCTTTGCATGCAGCGTATGCAGCGCTGAGCACGATACCATAGTCTTTCAAGACTGACGGAGGCCTGCTTTTTTTTTTAGTTTGGCCATAATCTTGCTATTGTTTGGTCAAAATGTTTATCACTTAATATGCATTTGCCAAATTTTGTAACCAATTCTTTTCTCTGTGTAGAGTTCATCTAGATTCTCACAGAATACCCTAAGGACCTCTTGGGTTTCTGTTTGTAGTAACAGACGGTTAGGAACACACAGAAGGACAACCAGGAGTCATCAGTAATGAAGGGTACCCCTTCTCTGATAGGTGCTCGGTTTTCCATTTCTGTTCATAAGTTTCCAAGCAGGATGAAAACAACAAAACACATTTGAAGGGATCAAAAAGAAGCACTGAAATATTGATCAAACATATTGGGAGTACTGGCCATAATTTTTTGAAACGTAACATGAAGAAGCCCTAAGGGGGTCTCCTCTACTAATTTCACATGCAGTTCAACATACCACTGGATAGGATTACTACAAAGAAATGATAATTCCAAAAAACACCAAAAGGTGAGCCAGAGTATATCTGCAACATCCACTGTATAGATCCAATGTTTTTGAGATGAGAACATCATAGAAGTGGCAGCGACATGGACTTTGTCTTATTTGGCATTTGCCTTCTTTGCAGACACATCACACTGCTGACTCTTGTTCAGCTTGTGATCCACGGTGACTCCAAGATCCCGCTCACATGTGCTGCCAAGCCAAGTATCCCCCATTTTATACCTGTGTTTTTGGTTGCACGGGAAATGTGGAGATAATCCCTTTGATTGATATTTAAGGAGTCTCTTCATTAAAGGCTACCAATGTCAGTGGAACTTCTCTAGTCTGGCTACTTATATGGATTGGGCCAGAAGTAAAATCAGTGGTGCCTAAATGCTCCTTGATCAATATTTCCTCATTCTGCAAGGCAGTGGGATAAGTAGAGGCATAAGCAAAGCAATAGGTCTTTCAAGGAACCTCACCACAGGTTCATGGGACCCTTCACCTTCTCCTCCAGAACCACTCTATATGGGGAGAACAAAATGGAGGCATTCTGCCACTATTGAGGAAGTGCAGATTCGTGTAGACCAATATTGGGTCATCTGGCATAGGATTAGGATATGGTAGAGTCTGGTCTGATCCCTATCCCAAGCTTCCCCAAACCTACCTGTCCACCAGCCAAGCCTGTCAATGGCTGATCTGCAGACTGTTGGTGGCGGCATGTAGCATTCTTGACCTTGCACTGGCAGAAGAGCTTTGCAGAACAGTGAAGAGGCCACTGCACCAGCAACCCATGCAGTCTGCCAATACTGTTCACCAACAGGATTAGCCCATAAATCTATGGTATCATAGGTGGGAGACTAAAAGTTTCTTTCAGGATCCCCCTTGAATCTACAGCTTCATCACCATTCTTCATCTAAATGCACCTCCGTGAAACCAGGAAGTCAGTCTTGCAGAGACAGCCTGGATCATAAGCTGTTGCGATGCAGCAAAACTGCCTGCAACAAAATGTACCATTTGAATATAAATCACAAAATCATCTCATCAGTTGATGACAATCAGATTACATTCATTGAATTTGCTTTTCTCCTCTTATCAAATGCCAAGGAAGGAGATTCCACCAGTCATGCTTTGCATTCCAGTGACTTACTCCCTACTCTAAATAAGACGTAATTCAGTACATTGAATTTGATGTACTTATCTTTGCGTGCATAATAAAGCAGGAGTTACTGAATGATCAGGGCTGTACTTATACAGTTGCTCCTGTCAGTTATAATAACACAGAAGGCAGGATGATGGAGCTTCAATAGGATCTTCTGAGCACACGGTATTTTCAACTCTGTGTTCTTTATTGCATTAATTCCCTGGCACTTTGACATTGATTTATTACCAATCTTTTTCTCCCTCTGGTACCTAAGCAAATTCCTTTCTTATTGGAAGCATGCTTTTTTCATTAGTAAAAATGCAGGAATACTCTAGAAACATGTATTCATTTACAGCCCAATCCCATGGGCACCCTGCACTGCCAGAACTGAAGTCTGAGCAGCCGAAGGTGCATTATGGCAACATAAAGGTCACTATCGCTATCACAGGCTGCTGAGCCACTGCTACATACAGTGATTGGTGTGGAACACTTGCTGGTGGATCTAAAAGACTTTGCCTCTCAAACTAAGCTGATGGTGGGAAGTCACTAGCATTTTTTAGGATGAACCAGAGGGTGTGTTGGGTAGGAATGGATCTGTTGACAGTTGTGTACACCAAATTCTGTCCCCTCAAACTGCTTCCCAGGATGTCCCCCTGGATTGCCTCAGCATTACACCTGCTCTATAGGTGGCATAAGTTCAAAGACACCCATAGGCCACCAGGATGGCCCTATTGTCTGGATGTCCTCCAAAAGGGTTTCACTGTCCTCCATTTTGGCTTCATTTTGGAACTTTGCAATGGGTGAACAGTAGCCCATCATGTCATGAGTTGGTGGATTCGTATTGAAGAGCAGAAACCAATGCAAAAATTGGTTTTGAAGTATCTCCTTCCTATCAAATGTTATGGCTAAAAAACTAAAAATAAAAAATATGCATTGAACTCTATGGGAACGTGAAAGTGCCCAATATCGTGGCTTTACTCGTAAGTAGGCAAAAATGCCATTGTCTACCAGAAAGGCCATGCTGAGAGGAATCCAAGACTTTGTCCTCCTTTTGAGGTTTGGGCATCTGGTCACCCTGGCTGTATTTATTGATTATGAAACCTTTATTGGCATTTACACCATGGCTGTATGTCAGACAACCATGAAAACGGAAGGTTTTCCGATTCAAGCCATCCCTGCATTACTTCTTTTATTTAAACAGAATTTGTTACATGTTTGGCTATGGAATATCAGTAATCAGGCCTAAATTGAGTCTCATTTCCTTTTTTTACTTTACATAATTTTTTTTTAAAAAATCAGTAAATTGAATATTTTTCACATTTAGAATTTAGGAGTACCCCTTCTCAGGTATCAATAAAGATTTTCTCCCCGATTGCAATATATGAGTCTCAGATGCAGTGGTGGGCTCCAGCAGGTTCGCACCTACTCTATAGAACCGGCTGTCAACGAGAGATAGGATGAACCAGAGGTTATTTAAAAATAACCATTTAAAAAAGGGTGCCAGATGGGCATAGAACCGGTTGTTAATTTCTTTGAATCCCATCACTGCTCAGATGGCAGAGACAGCCATGAAAAAAAAAAAAACCTTTCAATACAGAATTGCAATTCCAGATGGGCCCAAAAAGCACCAGGTAGCAATGCAGCCGGTTTCAGATGATCACCCCAAAAGGTCCCAATTCATCACTGCAATGTTGCATCTAGAATCAGGTGATGTTTCCAGCCGGTTTACAAGGGCATCTCTGCAAGAGCTCTCAGTCTAAGAATAAAACTGAAATAATGTTCACAGCTGCTCTTGAATACATCATAAAGAATCCTCTGCGGAAAGCCATGGAAATAAATCAAATTCCATGACTTTGATACATGTTACGGTAGTAAACCTCCATACCTTCAGAGGCCACGAATGCAATCATAAATGTGGCCACAGGTAAACATTTGCATCTAGACCTGGTATATTTTTCTCACATAAAAATGATGTGGTTACATATGAATTTTTTAAAAAATGTAATTACTAACCAAGGAAATTCACTGTAATGAAAACTTCACTTTTGTACAAATATCAAAATAAACATTTCAATAAGTGCTTAAGAAAACATGTCTGCATATTGTATGCAAATTTAGATCATGGAGGGAAATTGATATCAAATTGTCAACACACTATCCACATTGAATAATAAAGCTTTCAGACTCTGTATATGTATTTTCACCCTACAATCCAGAGTAACTATGGGAAGCCGTAAGAGGCATTTACTCTGGATTGCTCAATGCATTTCCCATAGGTTTCCCATAGGTGGCACCCAGTGATGGGCTTCAAAGAAATTAAGAACCGGTTCTATGCCCATCTGGCAGCCACTTTTAAATGGCTATTTTTAAACTTTATATTTCCTATCTCTTGTTAACAACTGGTTCTATAGAGTAGGTGCGAACCTGCTGGAGCCCACCACTGGTGGCACCATAACTAAGTCGGTGTAGAAGGTCCCGTAGTTACTCCAGATTGTAGCCTCAGTAGCATAGTTAGAGGGAGTCAAGATTTTGCAAAGTCCTGCTTCAAGATACCAGGAACTGAATCTAGAACCTTTTACATTTTTTTAAAAGGCACTATCTTTGAGCTACAGCCCCAAATGGGCAATTTCTATCTATCTACAATATTTATATACCGCTTTTCAACTAACAAGTTCACAAAGCGGTTTACAAGAAAATGAAAAAATTAATAGCTGATTAATAGCTAATGGGTCCCTGTCCCAAAAGGGCTCACAATCTAAAATGCAAAAAGAATATCAGCAGAAGCCACTAGAATAGACATTGCTGGGGTGTGTAGGGCCAGTTACTGGGATGTGTAGGGCCAGGGGTGTGTAGGGCCAGTTTTATTTAACCCCCTGCTAAATAAAAGAGGAACACCCACTTGAAAGAGTGTCTCTTGCCCAGATTTCAGACTGTATGTTCCTTGGGGCAGAAGCCTGTTCTTTCTTTCTTTCTTTCTTTCTTTCTTTCTTTCTTTCTTTCTTTCTTTCCAAATTCTCCCTTGTAAACCACTGAACACCAGCATAAGCCTTCATTCATTCCCTCTACCCATATTGGTTCTGAAAGGGAGGGAAGGGGCTGCTTGCACACTGCAAGGATACTCCCTGCAAAACCTAGTGCTTTGCACCCCTTCTAGCTACACCACTGCCACAGTATCTATCTATCTATCTATCTATCTATCTATCTATCTATCTATCTATAATAATACAATAATTATTGTATTATTTATATATTATTATATTATTATATCTATATATACTATATATACTATAGATATTATTATATCTATATATACTATCTATACTACTCCAACTAAAATGTTCACAAAGCAGTTTACAAAGAAAATGAAAAAAATAATGTCTAATGGGCATAATAATTGTTGTCTACCTAACAAATGTCTTATGTGTTCATGGTGTCCACTTCTTATGCTGCAATTGTTGGTTTTGACCTTTTTAAGTCCACAAATGCAGTTCAAAGGCCTGGTAATTGAAGTACACAGAGCTATTTTTCCTATGGGAAGAGAGAGGAGATGGGAAGCATTCATACTGATACTCTGTTTTTTTTTAATCAATCATCCTTCTTTCACATAGATTTTTATGAGGTATCACTTTTGCTGTGCTAATGATTTGTTGTTCAATTGCATCTCATGCCGCTATTATCGGCAAAGTGCTTTGCGAGGCGTCTCACGAAGGCTGCTCGGCTCGGCGTTTCTGGGATGGAATGAAAACGCAGGTATCAACAGGCTGCGATTAATGGACCTGCACTAAATAATCAGAGTGCTTGTTCCTTTCTTGACGTCTACTGTGTCGGGCAACATGGGGATTGGAAACAAACAAACACATGTCATCCCAGAGATAGATACTAGCATTGCTGAGGCCTGGGTCAAGTGGCTCAATGCCTCAAAAGAATTGATCGCTGATGCCACTTGTTATTAACCTTATTCAACAAAGCTGTAGGTGGTGAAATAAAAGACTCAGGGCAAATCTGCCAGCCTCCACTGGCCAGAACCAAACCTATGATCAGGTGCCAAAGAAAAGAGTTAAATCCACTTGCAACAAAAGGGGAGGTGATGGATACTGGCTGCTTCCAAACTCCCAGCATTGCTTAACCTTGGTTAGGCACTGGAGGGATTTTTACTGGTTAAGCGCCCTGGGCCTGTTAGGCCCTGTCAGAAAAACTGTCATACCCTACAATCCAGAGTAACTACGGGTGCACGTAAGAGACATTATGTGTACCCGTAGTTATTGCACCACCTAGTGAAAACCTATGGGAAATTCATATTGCAATCCAGAGTAAATTGTTCTTACACTGGAGCAAGGACTCCCCGTAGTTACTCTGGATTGCGCCCACTAGCACCGAATTAATTAAACTCTAATGCTCTTAAAGTGATCAGTGACCTTAATTAGGATGAACAAAGAGAGAGTATTTGAAATCTGAGTCAAAAAATCTGTCTCAGTGAGACAGACTCCCTGTCTCCCTAATCGCTGTCAGGGAGTTCAGTTGTAGAGATGCATTGGCATATAGAAATGCAAATGTCTTTGAAATGCAAGACACAATGTTCTAAAGGAGTTGTAAAGCAGTTGTAAAGCAGTTGTAAAGGAGTTGTAAATGTCTGTAAATCACTTAAGACATAAATGACAAGAATTGAGCACAAATTAGGGCGACAAAATAGGGCAACAAGTCACGGCGCACATGGCCAGAGAGGCCAGGGGGTCATTACTGCACCCACATAGGCAGTGGGAAAACTGACTCGAGGGGGTGGGAAAACTGACTAGAGAGGGTTTCGAACAGGACCTATAGATAGGAAGGAACTAGGGGGGTCAGGCCCCTAGCCCACCTAGGCTCAGATGGGGAGCGAAAACAAAATTTGGGGGCTTTTCTAACAGACTGCACTTAACCAAGGGTTAAGCCAGGAGTCAGTAACCTTTCAGCAGTGTTGTGCCAAACCTATATTACAGTGTTATTCTGTATGGCAACATGACCCTATAATTATATAATATTTAATATACGGAGACCCCCTGTGCACATTGTGGTATGCCTCTCTATGGGCAGGAGAGCATCTCTTCTCTTTCCCCCAAAGTAGATCCCCTATGGATCTATGATCTTGTGTGTTAACAGCCTCTCCTTACAAGGCAAAGGCTGGGAGGCTGTGTGCCAATGAAAACTGGTCCACGTACCAAGCTTGGCACTCATGCCATAGCTTGCTTAGGCGTGAGGGCTGCCAGATCTGTGAAGCAAAGAAATCCCCATTGATTGTTCTCATAGCTATGCCCCTTCCCTCTTCACCCTGGTGTCTATCCATCCCCATCTCTGACCTTATCTCCTTCAGCAGGCAGGAAACGCCTCCCTGTATAAGTCAGATGCTGGAAGGAGATACAAAGAGCCCTGTGCAAGTGTCCTAGTCAAAGCTGAGGAGCATGTGCAAAGAGCATTCAGAACGGCTCCACAGGGGAGAGGCTGCTTGCACAGCATGTGCAGGCACCTGCAAAACGTAGTGCTTTGCACCCCTTCTAGTTATGCCACTGTGTAGGACGACTAGAGTAGGATTTACTTCTAAAAAATCAGAGTCATGGCACTGGATTAGTTAACCTTTTCAGGAGGCCACGTGACAACAGGTGTACACAGGAGAAGCCACAAGGCCAGTCCCTTATAGTACACCAAAGGAAGATTAATTACCTTTGACTACATTTACTTTTCTATCAAAATCCTTTCCCCTTTTCTTCTTTCAATAATGGAAAATAAAAATTTATGTCCCCCCTTCACCTACAGGATATATAGATAACATAAATCCTGTTTTTTTTTCCCTCCATTTTCAACTGCCCAGGAGAACGATCCATGTTTTACATTGTTCTGATTTTTACTGGGAGCAAACCCCCTACATATAACTCAATCAAAAAAGCAATCAGCGTCAAGAGAGAGAGAGAAAGAGAGATTGCCATTCATACTGTCTTCCAGAGTTGTGGGGATGGGGTAGACGAAAGAATATTTACTGGAAGAGTAAATCAAACAGAACTAGGAGAGTGTACTGGTTCTACTGGAAGGTCCAGGTTCAAATCCCCCCAGCCATGAATTTTTCTAGGTGACCTTTGGGCCAGTCACTCCCTCTCAGCCTCTCCTACCTAGCAGGATTGTTGTGAGGACAGAAGAAGGGGAGGAATTAAAGCTTTGTAAGCCACTTTTGGCATTTACTTTGGCATGGGTAAGGTCTGGTAGAAATCACTTAGATAAAATCTGTACAGTGGCGCCTCACGTAACAAATTTAATTTGTTCTGGAGGCATGTTTGTTATGTGAAACGTTCTTTATGTGAAGCAGATTTTCCCATAGGAAATAATGGAAACTCAGACGGTTGGTTCCACAACCCCAAAAATATTCATATAAAAATATGAACTGGATGTAAAAATGATGACAAAACACTGGAATTGAATTCAAAACATGCATTCAGTGTGCATGATCCTATGAAGTCTACTTAGGCTGCAATCCTAAAGACACTTTCCTGGGAATAAGCCCCATTTAACATAATAACACTTCTTTCCAAGTGTCTCCCCACTTTCTCCTTCTCTTCACCCTGAGCCTCTCTCTCCCCTGTTCCCTTCTGCCTGGCCCTGAGCTGCTTCCCTCTTCTCCACTGCTATTCTCTCCCTCTGCCCAGTGGATGCTCAGCCATAGGAGAAACAGCATGGAAGTGTTGCTTTTGCTATGGGCAGGTGCACTAGGCAGCCTGATGCTTATTAAAAGGGCTGCCGGCCAGCATGTCTGCCCCAACTGCCAACAAGTTTGTTCTTTACGTGAAGCACAGTTTGTTATGTGAAGTAGAATCCTAGAGAAATTTTTGTTACGTGAAACATACTTTACATGAGGTGCTTGTTACGTGTGGCACCCCCCCTCTTTCTTTCTCTCTCTCTCTCTCTCTATCTATCTATCTATCTATATCTATCTATCTATCTATCTATCTATCTATCTATCTATCTATCTATCTATCTATCTATCTATCTATCTATATATATATATATCCTGAGCAACCTCTATCGTGTCGCAGATGGAGAGCAGCTCCTTGGTTTAATGAACAGCTGTGAACAATAAAGTGACAGGGAGGCATCTAGAGCGACAGTGGCAGAAAACGTGTGATGAATCCAATCAAACACAGTGAAGACCTCACTATAGAGCTTACTCTGTGGCAATGGTAGCAGCAAGAAGGTCCTTTCCCTCTGCTAGAACTGTTCAGCTGGTTTGTTCTGTGTGGTGCGTGGCCTTTTACATCTGGCCTCCTCAAAACATCAGAAGGAAGACACAGTCACCTGCTGCGAGGAGTTCTCTAAACACTTCGCAGATAAAATTGATCAGACTCGTAATGACTTGGATGCCACATTGACTGTGTCTAATGATGTCCCTGACACAACTGCTTGTTCAGCTTTGTGGGATTCCTTCCAGCTTGTGCAGCCTGAGGATGTGGACAGACGACTCTGGAGTGTGAAGCCATCAACTTGCCTGCTTGACCCTTGCCCATCTTGGCTTGTTAGAGCTGCCTAGGGGGGACAGAGTGGACAGGGAGGTTGGTTAACACTTCTCTGACAGAGGGGGCCCTAATGCTAGCATTGAAGCGGGTGCTGGTATGTCCCCTTCTGAAGAAGCCCTCCCTGGATCCAACTGTGTTGGGTAATTACTGTCCTGTCTCTAACCTCCCATTTCTGGGCAAGGTTGGCATCACAGCTCCAGAGGTTTCTGGATGAAACAGATTTTCTGAATCCTTTCCAATCAGGCTTCAGGTCAGGCTTTGGGACCAAAACAGCCTTTGTCGCCTTGCTAGATGACCTGCACTGAGGACTAAACAAGAGGAGTATGTCCCTGTTGGTCCTGCTGGACCTCTCAGCAGCTTTCAGCACCATTGACCATGATGTCCTTCTGGGTCGGTTAGTCGGGTTGGGGGTTGGGGGCACTGTTCTGCAGTGGTTCCACTCCTACTTGGCTGATAGGTCCCAGATGGTGGTGCTGGGGGATGCCTGTTTGGTACCCTGGCCTTTGAGGTGTGGGGTGCTACAGGGTTGCATTCTATCCCCCATGCTATTTAACATCTACATGAAACTGCTAGGAGAGGTCATCTGGGGATCTGGAGGAGAGTGCCACCAGTACGCTGATGACACCCAGCTCTATCTTTCCTTTCCACCTCAGTCCAAGGTGGCTGTTGAGGCCTTAAGGTGCTGCCTGGAGGCAGTTGGGACCTGGATGAGAGCAAACTGAGACTGAATCCGGACAAGACAGAGGTCCTCTTGGTTAAGAAATCCATGATGCAGGTGCTGGACTATCAACTTATTCTGAATGGGGTTGCATTCCCCCTGAAGGAGCAGGTTTGCAACTTGGGGGTTCTTTTAGACTTGTGGATGCTCCTGGATTCCCAGGTAGCAGCTGTGGCCAGAGGTGCCTTTGCCTAAGTTCGCTTGGTGAGCCAGTTGCAGCCATACCTGGATCATGTAGACCTGGCAACGGTGGTCCATGCCAAAGTGACATCAAGACTGGATTACTATTGATATGGGAGAATTATTAAAATTAATAATCATAGATGAATCCAACTGATGTCTCAGTTTCACTAAGGCAAAGTATGAAGAGTAATTTTCCAATGAGCCAGAGTTCGACCTGATTCCTGCTGACAGAGGAAATTCTTTAGCAAGGCCACAGGCCAACACGGCCCTGTGTATAATGATAAGATGGCAATGGAACATTTCCTCTTCTATACAAATGTTAATCAACCCAAATGGTACTTGATAGCCAGGACATGACCAGTTAGCCCTGAAGGAAAGAAAACAAAAGGATACAAATGGTGGGAAAGGCGCCAGCAATACTAACAAACAATTAGAATGTTGTTTAGAGAAACATGGAGGCCTGAAGAAGCCAGGAAATCAATAGACATCTTTAGACTTATATTGATGGAAGAGCAAATCAAGTTGTTAGGATATATGAATGGTATAATAGAATACAGCCAATGGATAACACTCTTAACTATGTTCTAGAACAGTGTTTCTCAAAGTGGGGGTCAGGACCCCTTTGGGGGGTCGCCTAGAGCTTTCCTGGGGGTCGCCTAAAGACTCCTGGTGCAGGAGGCCAGGTTAGGCTTGCCAGACCTCCGGCTGTAGCTGCACACTCACTGGGGCTGACTGACAGCCTCAGGGCCCAATCCTATGCATGCCTACTCTGAAATAAATCCCATTGTGTTCAATGTGTGCATAGAACACACATTTCATTTGTAACAATGAAAATACATCCTGCATTTTGTATATGAACATTACGATTCATAACAGTAGCAAAATTACAGTTATAAACTAGCAACAAAAATAATTTTAGGGTTTGGGGTCCCCACAACATGAGGAACTTATAAAGGGGTCACAGTGTTAGGAAGATTGAGAACCACTGTTCTAGAAGATGCTGTAATTTGGGTATAAAAGCTTTGTTTTTCCTTGCTCTGGGCTCTCATCCTTTGTATGGCCATGGGTGGCCTGGCTTGCTCGCTTGCTGCAGGAGCAAAGCTGGATGGGAGACATAAATAAATCCATTCTTTGCAAATATTTGTTCTGGTCTTGCTTCTGGGATCTTCAAGAGCCCCGATCCGGGTTTTTTCTGTAACATTTTAATGCGCTGTTTGTGGGGCTGCCCTTGAAAACAGTTCAGAAACTGCAGTTAGTTCAAAATGATGCAGCCCGTGTGGTTGCTGGAGCCAGATGATTCGACTCTGTCGGGCTGCAGCTCCAGTCACTACACTGGCTGCCCATTTATTTCCAGGCACATTTCAATATGCTAGTCTTGACTTACAAAACCCTAAACAGGTTGGGCCCAGATTATCTTAAGAACCATCTACTTCCATACAATCCAGCCCATTCCCCCAGGTCGTCAGAGAAGGCCCTGCTTCAAGTACTGCTGCCTAGGGAGGTATGTGGTAAGGCGGCAAGAAATAGGGCCTTCTCAGTAGTGGCACCAACACCGTTCCCGCCCTCAAAACCTTTCAGCTTGGCCTAAAAAGGTGTCTCTTTAGAATAGCTTTCTGAGCTTTTTAGTCTGCTGGTTGTTTTTAGTCAAGCTACTTCTAATGCGCAACTCATTCATTATGGTTTTAATCAGTGTTTTAATGTAGATGTTTATTGTTTTTAAGAAGCTTATTTTAGCTGTATTGGATTGTATATGTGAACTGTTTTAATGTATTGGATTTCAATGTACAGTGGCGCCTCACGTAACAAATTTAATCCGTTCCAGAGGCATGTTTGTTACGTGAAACATTCTTTACATGAAGCGGATTTTCCCATAGGAAATAAGGGAAACTCAAATAATCGGTTCCACAACCCCAAAAATATTCATATAAAAATACGAACTGGATGTAAAAATGATGACAAAACACTGGAATTGAATTCAAAACATGCATTCAATATGCATGATCCTATGAAGTCTACTTAGGCTGCAGACAATTAGGAGGCTGCAATCCTTAAGATACTTTCCTGGGAGTAAGACCTATTGAACACAATGGGGCTTACTTCTGAGTAGGCATGGTTCAGAATCAGCAAACCTAGACACTTTCCTGGGAGTAAGACCAGAGATGGGCCTGGCCTGCCCCAACAACCGGTTCCCCGGAAGTGGGCAGGCCAGGCTGGGGTCAGGGGGCGGGGCCGGGGTCAGAGGTGGGGGCTGGGAGGGCCAGGGCAGGGGCAGGAGGTCAGGGCCGGGGCCAGGGAGGCTGCACTGCGGTGGGCAGGGCCTAAAGAGGACGCAACTCTGCCAGCGTCAATCTTGACGCAAGCTCAGCCTGGCTCCCTGCAGAGCTGGCTGGAGGGAGGAGCATCCCCTTGCCTGCTCTCCAGCCTCTTCAAAAGCTTCAAACTTGGTGCATGCGCAGTCGCATCCTGAAGAAAACGTGACTGAGCTTGTGTCAAGATTGACGCAGGCGGAGTTGCGTCCTCTTCAGGACGCAACACCACCTGCGTCAATGTTGACACAGGCGCAGTGATGGGCTCGCCCGGGCGAACCGGTCTGCCTGGGTTTTTGGCCCCCTGCTAGCTAGCGGATCGCTAGCGGCGGGCCAAAACTAGGAACAAGTTCGGGAGATTCGGCCCAAACTGGCCTGGGCCCATCACTGAGTAAGTCCTGTTGAACACAATGGGGCTTACTTCTGAGTAAGCATGGTTAGGAATTAGCAATCCTAGACCCTTTCCTGGGAGTAAGACCTGTTGAACACAATGGGTAGTGACACAATGAACACAATGAACTACTTCTGAGTAGGCACGGTTAGGAATCTGCAATTCTAGACACTTTCCTGGGTGTAAGCCCCATTGGAGGGACTGGGGGCCTTCGGGGGGGGGTGGGAGGGTATTTGGAGACAGTGGCGGGGAGATTCAGGCAGCTGGGAGTAGTGGCTGCCATTTTAAAAGCCTGGCTCCCTGCAGAGACGGTGGAGGGAGGAGCATCCCCTTGCCTGCTCTCCAGCCTCTTCAAAAGCTCCGCAGGGAAACTCCGGTTGGAATGCAGGCTTTTAAAGTGGCAGCCACTATTCGCAGCTGCATATATATCCCCACCCCCGCTGTCCCCAAGCACCCTTCCACACCCCCAGAAGACCCCCCAGTCCTCCCAAGCACTTTCCCACCCACCCCCAGAGGAACGTACCTGCGTTACCTGACCTGTTCATTCAGGTAACAAGTGCAGGCTGGCAGCTCTTTAAAGTTTAAAGAGCTGCCAGCTGGCCTTCTTTACCCAAATCAGCTTCTCTACCCAAGTCGGAAGCCCAGGGGAACAGCATGTTCTTTACCTGGAACATACTTTACCCAGGGCATTCTTTATCCAAGGTACCACTGTATTGGATTTTATTATTGGTGTCTTTATGGATGTTTTGTAAGATGCCTTTAGTCTCTCTGGGAAAAAGGCAGGATATAAACAAAGTTCAGCGAACAATTTCATGATGGTTAGCTGAACTTTATTTATACCCTGCCTTTCTCCCGGAGGGACTAAAGGCATCTTACAAAATATAAATATAAATAAAGTTTATAAGTTTATAAGATATAAAGTTTATAAAGTTATAAAGTTTATAAAAGTTATAAAAGTTTATTAAAAGTTTATTAAAGTTTATAAAGTTATAAAGTTTATAAAGATATAAAGTTTATAAGATAAATAAAGTTGTTTATTATTATTATTATTATTATTATTATTATTATTATTATTATTATTATTATTATTATTATTATTATTATTATCCAAAACCACGGGACCTACAAACATGAAATTTGGGGAGGGTGTTCCTTCCATGATGGAGGGACCAACTTAAGAACTGATTTTTGGAAATTCAAACCCAAAGGGAATGAAAAGGGCCACAATGCTTTTTTGTCTCTATAATTTATATTGAAGAATCACTGACTGATCAATGCCTTGCTCCAACCCCTGGAATTAGGAGCATGAAATTTAGGGAGGGTATTCCTTCCATGACATAGTATCTTCAGAAATTTAAACGCCAAAGGGGTAAAAAGGGTTGCAACATGTTTTCGTTTCCAATTTACCTTTGAAGACTATATGTTCACACCTAGCTCCAACCCCTGCATCTAGAAGCATGAAATTTGGGGAGCATAGTCCTTCTGATTATATAAGCACTCACTAACTGATTTGGTACCCACTGGTGCCTGCTGCCTGGTGTTGCTTGCTGATGCCCAGTATCTGCTGGTGCCCAATTTCTGGTGCCTAATAAGGATGCCCAGTGATGGCTGGTGCAGTCTGCTGCCCACTTCCACCACTGATGCCCACAGCCCAGTGGAGCCTATTGCCCAGTAGGGATTCATGGTGCACAGTGGTGCCCAGCACCCCATGCCTGGTGCCTAGTGTTCCCTGGTGCCCAGTAGGATTGCCCAGTGGGGATGTTCAGTAGGGCTGCTTATTGGAGCCCAATAAGGATATCTGGCATCTGGTTCCCCATGTCTGGTGCTTGATGGTGCCCTGTGCCTGGTGTCCAGTAGGGGTGCCCATTGGTACCCACTGTGTGAGGGTTCCCACTGCCCAGTGTTGCCCATAGAGATGCTTGGTGCCTGGTACCTGCTTGGTGCTCACTGCCCACTGGTGCCTGGTGGTGCCCTCTGTCCACTGATACCCACTGGCGTCCACTGATGCCCTGTGGTGCCACAGATGATGCCTGCTGATTCCCAATTGGGGTGCCCAGTGTCTGGTGGTGCCCACTGCTACCTGCTGGTGCCCGCTGCCGGGTGGTGCCTAATGCTTGATAGGGATGCCCAGTGCTTGGTAGAGTCACCCCCGAGTGCCTGCTCCTGCAGACCAGCAGACCACATATTCTTGAAATTTTACTCCCACAACAGTGAGTTCATTTCGCTGCTCATTAATAAATTCCTTAACTTGCTGACCTCATATCTGCATAAGTCCCAATTGCATATCTATCTGCATAAAGATATCCTGAATCTTTATGAGAGCTCAGGATATATAGTATGGAAGCCCACAGTTATCAGACCTATTCAATGGCTGCTGCAGCACCAGACTTGGAGCAAACCATGGAAACCCTGAGTTATAGTGTGTTTTAGGGGATGACTGAATTAACACTCAGGCATGCATAATTTAGTATTAATACCTGTATTAGACATTGTGCTAAACTGGGAAAGGGTGGAGAGACAATGATGGATAAAACCAGGATAGAGGTAAAGAGCATATTTCCAGAGAGTTTGGCTTTTTGGCTTCTTTTGGGGGGCAAGTCAGGTTCTCCAAGAAAGTATCCTACTCATCCTCCAGGTTTGCGAGAGCCAATGTAGCATATTTCTGTAGTTCCTTCCGTTCCTCCAGGTTATACTGCAGCATCTCCAGCAGCTCAAAGTATCGGAAAAGGGAGTCACGAGGCCAAACGACCTGCTCGTCGTCATCCGCTGCATAAAGCCCGGCCAGGTTCTTGTGGATGTAAGTCTCCCAGTCCAAGCCCCATTTGTCATGGCCTAAGATTTCCCTGTATTCTGAGGATTGATAATTTGATTTCAGAATTTCACCAAATTCAGGAATAACATCCTTCTCCTTGGAATAGGTATACCTACTTCCCAAAAGTTCCATTTTGAACTTGTCTGCTTGCTGTTGAGACTCAATCTGCTTCACTTCTTCACTCAGGTCACTCCGGATATTTTGGAAGTTGGTGACCATGAAAGCCACCATGAGGTTTCTGAAGATGAAGGCCCCAATAAAAAGCCACAAGAAGACAAACATGCCACTGACGACCATGTTGATCTCTGGGATCTTCCACATGTCCTGCAGGAGAGCATACCAGTGGTCCATGGTGAAGAGGATGAAGACTGTCACCAAGGCATTGGGCATGTCTTCGAAATAATGGCCATACTCAAGGTCTTTCCGGTTCGAACGACTGTAAAGCTCAAAGAAGAAGACGCCTGAGACGGCAAAGACATAGAAAAAGAAAAGCAAGAGCACCATGATGAAAAACATGGCCTTCAGTCCTTTGAAAATGGTTATGATGAGAATGCGGACTTGTGTGACCCTGCAGAAGAGCTTTAAACAGCGCAGCACACGGCAAAACACAAGCACTCGTAAGATTGGTGGATTCCCCACTATCCTGATAGCATATATTATCCCAGGGATAAATGATGCCAACGTGATAACATAGTCAAAGATATTCCAGCCATTACGCCAGTATCTCCTAAAGCCCACAAGCCAATGCAGGCCAATTTCAACCAAATAGATGATGCTAATGGCCCAGTTAAAGACCTCTAAGGCAATTTTCACTTTCAACCAGTTCGCTTCCCTATAATCCTTTATCTCGGTTGCGATCATAACGACCGCCATATTAAAAATAATGAGGAAGATCATAAAGCCTTTGAAGAAACTATTGTTCAAGACCCAGGATGCCCACATGTTCGCTGGGGGATAACGGCTGCAGCGCACTTGAATACGGTTGCGCCACCGTTGCTCTTGGCTGACTCTGACGTTGCGGATAGGCGCAATGTTGAAGCGTACCAACTGGTGGTGGTCCATAAGCATCATCTTCTTCAGTTTCTTTTCGTCCAGGAAATCCTGGATGTTGTGTCGTGGGACAGCATGGCTGAGCCCTTGCAGGTGGTCCATCAGGTAGAAAGTGTAGATCAACTTTGAGCGAATGGCATCTGCTCTGGGAAGCAACTGAAGTTTGGGAACTTCAGATTTTGACCTGTCTTCAGATTTCGCAACATCATTGGCGGATGACGCATCCATGATCCTGTTCACGGCTTGCCTGCAATCTCTGATTGCCTACAGTTCTCAAAGCGGAATGGAAGGTTCTTCGTGCCAGCGTCACAGAATCCATTGATGACCTCACAGATCGGAATCCGTGCAAGTCACAAATTCCAAAAGGCTTCATTGCCATTCAAACTCTTCCATGTACTACCGCGTGGAGCTGCCCTTGAAAAAGTTGCCACCCAGAACAGCGCAGCTCCCTGGAAGTTTTGGGGTGACCATAACAGAATTTTGGGTTCCACCAAAATGTAGACTACCAAAGAAAAATGGAGGACATGGCAACATACAAGCTAAAAACCCTCTTACGTATTGCTTTCATGTGGTTAATTTAAGCACTATATTACTAGCGAAAAGCGTACACGGACGCCATTCCCCCACGGACGCCATCAACCGCCCATCCACATCAACTCCCCATGCGCATCCACCCTAAGTGCAACATATCCCGTTCCTCCACCCCTTGCGCATCATCCCCCTATGCACATCATCTCCCCATGCACATCAACCACCCATGTGAAACATCCCACTATGTACATCAACCACCCATCAACCACCCATGCGCCTCAACCACATATGCACATCATCCCCCATGTGCATCAATCCCCATGAGCATCATTTCCCCGTGCGCATTAACCCCCATGCACATCAACCCCCATGCGCTTCAACACACCCATGCGCATAATCCCCCATGCGCATCAGTCCCCCATGTGCATCATCCCCCATGCACAACAACCCCCATGTGCATCAACCCCCATGCGCTTCAACACACCCATGCGCATCATCCCCCATGCGCATCAGTCCCCCATGCGCATCATTCCCCCATGTGCATCATCCCCCATGCACAACAACCCCCATGCGCATCAACCCCCCATGCGCATTAACCCCCATGCGCATCATCCGCCATGTGCATCAGTCTCCCCATGCGCATCATTCCCCCATGTGCATCATCTTCCCATGCACATCAGTCCCCCATGCGCAACAAACCTCCATGTGCATGTGCACATGCAATGTCCCCTCATGCGCAGCATCCTCCTCAGTGCTACCCCTCCCTCTGAACAACACCCCCCCCCAGTGCACCAGGCACTGAGCACCAGATTGGCTGGATGTTGGTCAGTCTTCCATGTTAAGTATAGGACAAAAACACCTTGCACCCCTTTTCTGACCCTTAAAGTTTAAATTTCTCCATATCTGTTCCACATCAGGCTCCGCTGGGCACCAGGTGGAGAGCACCAGAGAGGCGGGCACCAGCAGGCAATGGGCCTCTCTGGACACCAACTGTCTCTGGGCACTGGGGTGGGGGAATGACGAGGGCAGAGTAGCCTGGAATATCATAACCCTCCTGTCACTGGTTCTATGGCCCTGTTGCTTTGTTCTATGGCCCTGTATGGCAGCTTTGTCACAGGACCAGTGATTCTTCTGGATATCTCAGTTGAGGTTGATTGGATCTGTTATTGGATCATTTAACCCTTCCATATGGAGATGCAGCAGAATCATTAAAGCTCAAAGGAGGCTGCCCATGGTATCACTGAATGAGTAACTGCACATCAGTTGCCTTGTTTTGAGTATGTTGTGCAGAAACATAGGGAAGAATGGGCTCTTCTGAGAATAAATAAATTTTAGTATTATACTTTTGGGGGTGGGGGGGAATGTGTCTCAGATATTGGAAGTCTGGGAAACATCACCCTGGGCTGATCTGTTACATCATCTTCCTGAGCTGATCTATAGCAGGCCTCCGTCAGTCTTGGAAGACTATGGTATTGTGCTCGGTGCTGCATACGCTGCATGCGAAAAACAAAAGCCTGGGTTGGATTGTTATGGAGGATATGCTGTTACCCAAGCAGCAAATCCTTCCGCTCCACGCCACTGAATTAGTCCAATGGAAAGGCAGAGCCGATACGATTGGATCCAGCTGGCGTCACAGAGCTGGGCTAAGGACAGGAGCTCAACCTGTCTTATGGGGCCAACCCGGATCTCGAACCCTGGCCTGCTGGTTAACAGGCACAGTGTCTTAGCCACTTGCGCCACCCACAGCCCTTAAGCTGATCTATAGCATCATCCTATTTTAAGAGAAGCTGGTTGTAGTAGCTGCTCAGAAGCAGTAGAGGGGGTGGTTCTGTTACATTCTACAGGCTTACAACACATGCCATGAATTTCAGAGACAGAGAAACCGAAACCAGGTCCCTGAGCCTGCTATTATGGATGCTGCTGGCTTTGGGTTTTGCTTAAAAGCTTTCTCGTTTTGAATCCCATTACAGTTCTATGCAGGCCATTAGTTAATTAAGTGAAGCCACCAGAGTCTTTGATTGTCTGAATATGTCATTAGTCGTGGCCAACTGTCTTTGGGGATTTACCTCCTCCATACACCCACACTTATGGAATTTGGAAAACAAATATGAAAGTGAGGTAACACAGAAATAAGAAAATGAATTCCGCGTGGGGCTGAGCCAAGTCGGCCTCTTTCTGCCAAACGCATTAAATCACAGAAGCTGCGCATTTTTTTAAATGCTCCCATCACAGTGACACCGGCAGCCTTTGGAGTAACAGAAACAGACGAACCACAGTTATTGAATGTCTTCTTCAAGACTGTCAACACAGCCAACGACAATTTTCCTTTCACCAAAAATATCAAATCTTTATGATATCTTTTTTATTGAATGATTATAGCATCCTTGCAATGGATAGCTATAAAACCAGTTTATAAACAAAAATGCAATATTGTTTGTTTGTTTGTGGCAGTGATTTTCAACCACTGTACCATGGCACACTTGAGCCCCCTTTCTCCAATGTGGCGTGTCTTGTCAGTGGTAAAAAAAATTGATGGTGTGCCTTCACAATTTTAACAACTTGTCAGTGTGCCATGAGTTGGAAAACCAGTATGTCACTGGTTTAGGGGATTTCGATTTGCCTTTCCCATGCTAGGGTTCTGGGTGGCGCATGTGGTTAAGACACTGCCTGTTAACCAGCTGGCCAGGGTTTGAGACCTGGGTCCCCACAAGACAGGGTGTGCTCCTGTGCTTAGCCCAGCTCTGCGACGCCAACTGGATCAAATCATATTGGCTCTGCCTTTCCATTGGACTAATTCAGTGGAGTGGAGAGGGGGGATTTGCTGCTTGGGTAACAGCCTATCCTCCATATTAATCTACCCAGGCCTTCCTGCTTCGCATGCAGCGTCAAGCACAATACCATAGCAGGGTGACCAGATTCAAAAGTTGGAATTCCTAACCTGGTCACTTTAAAGTCCAGATTTTCACAGTCCGGTCCAACCCCCCATTTCCAGACCTGTCCAGGGGTTTCCGGGCATCTGGATGCCCTGTACCATAGTCTTTTGAGACTGATGGATGCCAAATTCCCAAGCTGTCTTACATTTCTTTTTGTTCTCACAACAACCCTGTAAGGTAGGTAATGGTTTTATACGCAGCTTGTAGAACTCTTCCAGATGGAATCCTACATGGCATGTTCATTACATCTAGCATCAGGGAACGTCTTCCAAGCCTCCATCAGGTGCAGTTTCAGGTCAGCCAAGCTGTAAACAGTGACACCACCTGGCTCTCTTCTCTCATGACAGCTTTATCAGCTTTCTGTCTCCCATCCAAAAGTTATCCAGGTCTTTCCCTTCTTAGCAAGCTTCTGACACCCCTTCACTCAACCAGCAGAACACGCTATTAAAAATATTCATGTAAAGGTTTTCTACAGAAAAGGTTATTTACCAAAAATGTCAGTTAACTAGATGGCTCCAAGTCCAAAAGTGTGACTCAGTGGTTAAAAGTGCAGTGCCTGTCAATCTGAAGATGAACAGGTCAGCAGTTTGAGACTGAAGAACAGCAAGATGGAGAGAGATCCTGTCCTTAGTCCAGCTCAAAAGCATGGAAATGCAAGTAGGTAAGTAGGTACCACCTCCGTGGGAAGGTAACAGTGTTCTTTCTGCATGTGGGCCACATGTCCATAGAGGCATCTTTGGACAACGCTGACTCAATGGCTTAAGAAACAGGGCTGAACACCACACCCTAGAGTCAGTCACAAATAACAGAGCAACCTGCGAGGGACACCTTCCCAGGACCCAATCCCACTCTTCATCCCCTGCTAATGTTCCCTTACTCAGGCGTAAACCTCAGTCGTGCAGATGGATCTACTCAAACCTCTGCCAGCAAAATTGCATGGACCTATGCTGCAGGATCAGGTTGAGGAAATGGGGTTATGATTCAGTTGTTGCTACCAATCTTCAGTGGTTGCTACCATCCAAGGATTCAATGGTTGCTACCAACTTGTATCCTTCTTGGACTGATCCACCCCATCACCATCCCACTTCCTTCCCCCCTGCATCCATTTTGCAATCCTCTACCCTCCTCCTGCCAGTGTACCTTCAATGGCAGACCCATGACAATCTGAGAGCATGCAGGAGACCACTCTCTTTTCATGTTTTACACTGGATTTACAACTATGGTAAGGCAGTTACTACTGATGGAATATGGGTTCTGCTGATTGTTGGCTCGAACAGGATGTATGACACAGCTCTCTTGAAACAGGTTATTCAACAGCAACATGGTTTCCAAATACATATCCCAAATTACATTGAGAAAGCTTTGTAGCTATTCACCTACCGTAGTACTTTAGAGAGGATTTTTTTAATACCCTGGAACAAAATTTATAAATCAGGCATTCTGGAAAGTACAATTATTTCCTTCCAGTGGAGGAAGCAGATCCCAAAATTATCCTCTTCGTGGAAAACGAGGTGCTATAAGGCACAGTCCTCACCATGTCTACGCAAAAGTAATTCATTGTGTTGAATGGTTCTTACTCCCAGGAAAGTGTGTTTAAGATTGCATTATTCATTGCTCAACAAAGCACTGGGAGAGGTGATACGTGTTGCACATCAGCTACCGGAGAAACACAACCCAAAGGCAATCACAGCAAATGAAGGAGCAAACTGTTCCTGACAAGCGACAACATGCGGTCCTTGAGCTCCTACTTATTATTGCAACTTTCCACCCATTTGAGAGCTGTGCCTCAGGAACAGAGCTCTCCAATAATCCCACAGACTCAATAGGCCAGACTCTCTGCTCCGTCCCTTTCTTCACCACTATCTGCCAGCAGCGACAACACAGCACAATTCTCTGCTGATCCACCTAGTAAGTGTGGCTCAACATCTTGTCACCGAGTATTATTCCAGCCAGGGAAGAGATGTTTCCCCAGGGTTTCTTCTCACAACCAGAGTCCCCTCTCATTGCTACTCTGTCACAAAATGTAATGCGCAGGGATTGAGAGCAGACCTTATAGGCTGATTGATGGAATGTTTTCAAGTTGCCAGTGTGTAATGAACCTATGAAATTGAACACACAAGCATAGGCCTGCTTACTCTGAAGTAACTCTACAATCCAGAGTAACTACGAGAAGACGTAAGAGGCACTTACTCTGGACCTTTATGCATTTCCCATAGGTTTCCCATCAGTGGCACTGTAACTACGTCGGTGTAAAAGTTTCCGTAGTTGCTCTGGATTGTAGCTTTAGTCCCATTGTGTTCAGTGGGAGTTATTCCCACAAAATAAGCATAGGATTGCAGTCTTATAGCCCAGTCCTAATCCCTGGTTAGGTTGGCACAAGTCCTCACTTGGGGGTGCCATAAAAGTGCCATAACGCACATCTGCGCCACTCCTGAGGGGGTTAGGCCACTGCACAGATATTATCTGTCCTCCCCATGCAACAGCAGGAATGAGATGGGTGAATGAGATGGGTGAGTTGTTCTGGATAAAATTGGTTAGGATTGCACCCTGACCCCCCCCCCAATCCAGAGTAACTACTCAACCAGATCCTTCACCGCAAGGTATAGTTGCGTCGACACAGCTATGGCACCATCTAGTGGAAACCTATGGGAAATTCATATTGCAATCCACAGTAAATCTTCATAGAATCATAGAATCCTAGAGTTGGAAGGGACCTAGTAGGTCATCTAGTCCAACCCCCTGCCTGCAGCAGGAAATCCCCCTAGAGCATCCCCAACAGGTGCTTGTCGAGCCTCTGCTTGAAGATCCCGAGTGAGGGAGAGTCCACCACCTCCCTTGGCAATCTCTTCCACTGCCGAACCGCCCGAACCATCAGGAATTTTTTTTTGATATCCAACTGGAATCTCCTTTCTTGCAGTTTGTACCCATTGGTTCTAGTTGGTTCTGGTTCTTATGTCCATCAGAGCAAGAAATGCCACAATTACTATGGATTGTGCTTTTAGTCAGGCTACTCTAACTCAGGATTGTCCCCAAAGGCTGAAAGCAGCACTCCAGGAATTTATGTTACCAGATATGCTTTACAAGACTTGAGCAACATTTGTGTGTTGTTGCTTGAAAAGTCTTTGATGCTTTTATGTCCTCTTTCTTAGTCTTATGTCCTGGAAAAAATCTTCATTGTCCCCTTTTTCCTTGGAAGCAGGCAGCATATAGACTTCTTTTAATTCATAAATTATATGTAATTTATTATACAGTGGTACCTTGCTTAACAAGTGCCTCGCTTAACAAGCGTTTCACATAACATGCAAAAATTTCCAAGAAATCTTTCTTCACATAACAAATTCCACTTCACTTAACAAGCAAGTATGCTATGGGCATGCATGCTATGTAGCCCTGACACTCTGCAAGGAAGCTCTGTAAAAGGGCTGCCAGCCAGCACTGCTGCCTGTGGCACCTGGGGGTGCCAGAGGCAGCTGCCCCTAACTGCCCCCAAGTGCCCCCCACCGACCACCTTGAACTTCCAGCAGCAGCCCAGGTAAGACTCCCAGGAAAGTGTCCTTGATTGCAGTCTCCTAACCATGTCTACCCAGTAGTAAGCCCTTTTGTGTTAAATGGGGCTTACTCCCAGGAAAGTGTCTTTAGGACTGCAGCCTAAATAGACTTCATAGCATCATGCACATTGAATGCATGTTTTGAATTAAATTACAATGTTTTGTCATCATTTTTACATACAGTTAATATTTTTATATGAATATTTTTTGGGTTGTGGAACAAATTGTCTGAGTTTCCATTATTTCCTATGGAAAAATCTGCTTCACTTAAAGAGCATTTCACTTAAAGAGCAGGCCTCCGGAACGAATTAAGCTCTTTATGTGAGGCACCACTGTATGTAATATTTTTAAACTGAATAATACCTACCATATTTAGTCAAATATAATAGTCACCTTTTCCAGCCAAATTTAGTCTCCAAAATCAGAATGCACATTCATTTTGATGGCGCATTAGATTTGAGTGAATACAGTATTTTGATTATAAGTCTTACCCTACAATTCAGAGTAACTATGGGAGCGTGTAAGAGACATTACGTGTACCCGTTGCTACTGCACCATCTAGTGAAAACCTATGGGAAATTCATATTGCAATCCAGAGCAAATTGTTCCGACACCAGTGCAAGGACTCCCCACAGTTACTCTGGATTGAGCCCTTAGTCAGTTTTAACAGTTTAGTATATTGTACAAAAAAATGTAACTATTGCTGTATTAAGCAGAGCAATTAGGTAAAAGTCACAACATAAATCCATTATCATATTATTATTACCATACAACTCATTATTGTATGCAGTAAAATTAAATTTTGCTCCTGTTTATAGATGCACATTACAATCGCTGATAAACATTTTCTTTCATCTCAAGCCTTTTAAAGTAGGGGTGTGAATTAGACTGGCCCTACAATCCAGAGTAACTACGGGAGCACGTAAGAGACATTATGTGTACCCTTAGTTACTGCACTACCTAGTGAAAACCTATGGGAAATTCATATTGCAATCCAGAGCAAATTGTTCTTACACCGGAGCAAGGACTCCACGTAGTTACTCTGGATTGCGCCCTCAATGGCACATTAGATTTAAGTGAATACTGGTATATAGTGTTTAAATTAACCACATAAAAGCAATACGTATGAGTGTTTTTAGCTTTTATTTTGTCATGTCCTACATTATTCTTAGATGTCCTAAATTTTTGGATGGCTTGTCCTCGTTTTAAAGTTATGATATCTGGTCATCCCACTGTTTCAACAACCTCTAGCTTTGCTACTGACCCCAAACTTAGCTGTGCCTCACTTACCATATTATTTCTTGATTGACACCACAAGTCTATTCATGTCAACTTAGAAGTAAGCCCTGTTGAATCCAATGGTACTTACTCCCAGGTATGTGTCCACAGAATTGAGACCCAATAATTGGGGCCATGTCATGCTAGAAATAACATTTAAGATAATGAGGCAAGACAAGCATTAGCCACCAAAATGAATGATAAAATTATTGAAATTATTGGAGTGATAAAATTATATCACTCCATGGGCCCTATTTGCTATCATTTTAAGGGTGCAATCATACCCAACTTTCCAGTACTGGCATAGCTGTGCCAGTGGGGTATGTGCTGCATATGCAGTTGAGGGGGATAGTCATGGGAGCCTCCAAAAGGTAAGGTCAAGTTGATTCCATTACATCAGATTTATATTACCCCAGAGCTGGAAAATTGATCAGGATTGCACCCTAACGGCGCAATCCAGAGTAACTACGGGGAGTCCTTGCTCCGGTGTAAGAACAATTTGCTCTGGATTGCAATATGAATTTCCCATAGGATTTCACTTGGTGGTGCAGTAACTAAGGGTACCCGTAATGTCTCTTATGTGCTCCCATAGTTACTCTGGATTGTAGGGTAAGAGTGCCGGATTTACATATAAGCTAAACAAGCTATAGCTTAGGGGCCCACTTTCTTGGGGCCCCCCAAAAAATTCAGTTCAACAATTACTTTGATAAAATACATATTTTGTTATGTGCGAATGGCTTTAGATATCCATTAGGTCCATAAATTATCATATAGCATATATCCAACAAAAAAACAGCAACAATTTGTTGTCGACTAAGGACAGCTGGACATATAAACAGCCCCATTACTTTCTGTAGCTTAGGGCCCCATCAAACCTAAATCTGGCCCTGCACCCTAATTCTCTTATTAAGCATTCTTACATGGACTGGTGTCAAAGAACCTGTATTTACTCAAATCTAATGTGTACTATTTTAAAACCCTTGATTTTTTAAATGTTTTACTGGCAATTGTAATGCGCAGCTGCACAGCAGGTGCAAAGTTTAATTTTACTGTATACAACAACAATTTATATGATAATAATATATCAATGGGTTTATATTACAATTTTTATCTAATTGCAATACTTTATACCACAATGGGTTTATGTTACATTTTTATTACAGTATAGTAAATTATTACTATTATTATATTACTACAATATAGTAACTCAAAAGTGACCTGTACTCATAATCAAAATATAACATACTTACTAGAATCTAATGCACCATTGAATCGAATGTGCACCCTGATTTTGGAGACTAAGGGCAAAATCCAGAGTAAGTATGGGGAGTCCTTGCTCCAGTGTAAGAACAACGTACTCTGGATTCCAATATGAATTTCCCATAGGTTTTCACTAGGTGGTGCAGTAACTACGGATGCATGTAAAGTCTCTTATGTGCTCCCGTAGTTACTCTGGATTTGGGGGTAAATTTGGCACCTTACATTCAAGTAGGGTATGTGATTCTGAGAAGAGCAGGGTTTTCAAAAGGTGCTTCGGCGTGTAAATTTCCATCAGAGCAAAAGCGGTCTTGTCCCCCTTTTTCCCAATGCTGAGTATTGCTGTTTCTTATGATGATGGGCTGTTTGAATCTTATCTTCCCAATCAAAGCACCATCTGGCTTGCGATTGTAAGACGTGCCAGGATGTTCCTTCAAGCAGGAGAGGATTGGGCTCCTTTCCCCCATCACATGAATTGCACATCTTCTCCTGCAAGACGCCACCAGACCCACAAGAACCACCTGGAGATGGATAGCTTTAGCAGAAGTGTGTGGAATAGGCCGTTTTGATTAGGGAAACAAAAAGTGAAGATATTTATTGCATCCCTAAACAGGACTGACACTCCCAGCAAGTCCTCTCTGCTACACACAGAGTTATTAATAGACCCTGATTCCTAACAAATAAGGAAAGGCAGCCAGGAATTTCCAAAGGCTGCTCTGCACACTGAGCTCTTGCATTCTCCTTGATGCTAAAGGAGGGACATGATGTTCAGTGTTGGCAAACCCAACACTTACTCTTAATTTCTGCATCCATCTTTGTTGTTTTTGTTCTTTCTTCTGAATTGTCATCCCGTTATGCGCACCACACACACGCACACTTCTGCTCACCAGCCAATCACTGTGGCATACAATGGCGTAGCAATAGGGGGTGCAAAGCCCTATTTTTACAGGTGCCTGAATATGCTGTGCAGTGCCTCCCTCCACCTTTCAGAGCCATTTCAGGCAATGGGAGCAAAGTGGAGGCCTATGCAAAGGGAGGAAGGATTCAGGCACCTGCAAAATGTTGACCGCAATCCTAACCCCCAGTTAGGCTGGCATAAGCCCCAGCATAAGTCCTGTGCTGACCTGGGGGTGTCACAAAAATGCTCTTGTGCACCATTCCAAGGGAGTGCACAGGCATGTGCTTACCTTCCAACATCACCACAGGAATGGAAACATCAATAAATTGTGCCAGCCTAGGTTAGGTCTGCACCATTAGAACACAATCCTAACCATGTCTACTCAAAAGTAAGCCCCATTGTGTTCAATGGGTCTTACTCTGAGGAAAGTGTCTCTAGGATTGCAGCCTCAGTGTCTTATACTAGGTGGCCCAGAGTGTCACGCACATGCCAAAAGCACATTTCTGACAACTCTAGTGCAAGCAGCACCAACGGAAAGGCCAACATCCAGATCTTTGGCCACCAGTGAATTGAGTGCTGTGCTACTGGCAAAGGGGCAGGCAAGATGTCCAGACTCATTGTCATCTGAGCTGGACACAATGGAGGCCATGCCGCCCCATGCCATACTATCATTTTAGAGGAGGTTGGCTGAATCATGCCAAAGGTCCATCTAGTTCAACTTTGGGCGCAATCCAGAGTAATTATGAGGAGTCCTTGCTCCGGTGTAAGAACAATTTACTCTGGATTGCAATATGAATTTCCCATAGGTTTTCACTAGGTGGTGCCTTAACTACGGGTGCAGGTAATGTCTCTTACATGCTCCCCTAGTTACTCTGGATTGTAGGGCTATTGTATCGCAGAGTGGCCCATCAGATCACCCAGGAAGCACACCAGTCATGTGAGTCAGGATTTCTCTTGCATCTGATCACCAGATACCTTCACTTGTATCTAATACCTTTCCCTTGCATCTGCACCTGCCAGTGCAGGTTAGGATTGCCTATCATTTATGGGCTGCCTTAAAAAAAAAACAGGCCTCCATCAGTCTTGAAAGACTAAAAGAATATTCTTTAGAACTTAAAGAATATTCAGAAACCTGGCAGGAAAACACCTACCAAGTTCACGTTGAAAAGAAGCATTAAAAACAGAGAGCAAGATAAGTCCTGATGTAATAGTTTCGAAGAGATCACAGGAACGAAGGGCAAGTGGTTAAATAAGTTGTGTGTTATTTTAAAACATACCACCAAGTATTTTTTTAATGCGTGTTCCAAGCCAGGCCTTATGTAAACACAATGATTAAGATAAAACAAATTATAGGCTTAACCCTGGGAAGAGTCACACTACTCCTGGCTGCCAATTGCCTGCCTCTTCCCCACTGCTGTCCCCCCAAAATGCCTGAAGTCCTCACCTGACAGCTTAATTATTGGGGTGATCAGAGGGAGAAAGGGACTCATTCCACGGTGACTCCCACTTGCTAAACATTCACTTGAACCGCAGCTGCAAAAATGCTACCGTTCCTGAAAACCAAAGATAATAATTTCCTCGCTATCCTGCACTGCACTCGGAACGACTTTCATAAGATTTCTTTAAAGGCACATCAGCAATATAAGGGATGAGCTGAACCTCCCCTGAGACCGTTCACCTGTCTGCAAGGAAGTTGCTCAGAAAAGTCCCTGGAAAATTCTCAGGAATCCTAAAATATGCTTCAAATTTCACTTTTGGCATCTTCACAGGTTGGATCTCAAGAGAGTGGCATAACTAGAGAGGGTGCAAAGCACTAAGTTTTGCAGGGATCCTCACCCCAGCAGTCAAGCAAACCCTGTCTCTTCCCCTTCAGAGCAATTCCAGGTGTGGAGAGCAAAATGGAGGAGAATGCAGGATGGAGTGCATGGACGGTCAAGGTGGATGTTTCTGTTTTGCTCCCCCACCTCCCTGGCACTGAAGAATAGTTCTGAAGAAGAGGGGCCATTTGCACCCTGCAATGAGGCTCCCTAAAAAACAGTGCTTTGCACCCCCACTTGCTTTACCACTGGTCTCAGGACAGGGAAAGGCATCTATTCTACAAAGGGACAGAGCAAACAATTCCTCTACAGGCCACCCTCATATGGTCCCATATGCTTTTCTGCACAAGCTTGTGGCTGATTGCTCACAATGTTTTTGCATGCGCAACAACATGCAGACTAATATACAATCTAGTTATATTAGACAGGCAGAGACAGACAGACAAGACAGACAGATTAATCTTGCTCCTTAGCAATTGGAATTTTGCCTGTCTACTCAGGCAAAGTAGAAGTACCCATGCCTGTCTACTCAGAAGTAATTCCCATTATAGTCAATGGAGCTTACTCCCAGGAAACTATAGATAGGATTACAGCCTTAATGGCTTCACCCACCCAGCACACCTCCTGCAGCACCAGCCCTTGCAAAAGCCATTTATTTTTGCCTATTATTTGTTTATTATTGACATTTTGATCCCACCTTTCATCTTAGCTGATCTCCCACGTAGAAGATAAAACATGGTTCAGAACCATAAAAAATAATCATATCATGGTCTAAATATTAAAAAAGGAACAAGTCCTAATCCAACTCTATAGTACCTCTCCATATAAGTGAAATTCCATATCAAGGGAGTTGGGGGCTCCGCTTTCCTTGACTGTATGTGGACACTGAAGACCCATTTGTTTCATGAGGTTATTGGACTCCACAGTGGTGTAACTAGGGGGTGTGCAAGGGATACAGTTGCAGCAGGCTACAAGCATAGGGGGGCTACAAGCTGGATAAAATTGTGAAAAATGGGGTATGTATTGGATGACGGATAATACCATAGTGCTATATATTGTTGGAAAGGTAATTTTATACAGAATGCAATGAAGCAAACTGCATTGAAATATCTATATTCTATCAAAGGTCATAGTCCATTAACCAGAAAATAAAAACACAAAAGCTGATGGAACAATAGTGGATTTTCTGAACTCATACTTTCCCATGTTACTGATAGCTCTGAGAGTCAATGAGATGTACTTTAGATACTGTATGGAACTAATAAGATGCTAATATGAATCAGCTCTCACTACATATATCATATACAGTACTGTACATCTATATATATAAACCCTTAGGATCCCATTTGTTTTTCTAACACATCATCCCAGGACGGGGCAATTCGACCCAGCTGGAAGTTTTTCTGTAAATTCCAATTTATACATATCATCCCAGGACGGGTCAATTAGACCCATTTTGATTATTCAATCCAATGGCAGGACAGGTTTCCCGCATCAAACAAAAACAAGAGGTTCTCAGCATGGGTTTTATTGCCCTGAAGATTCCCCACAACAACAAACAACAAACAAAAGGATGGTCTCAGCATGGGTTTTATTGCCCTGTCAATAAAAGGCAGTAAAAGGCAACATGGGTCTAATAGACCCATCCTGGGATGATATGTATAAATTGGAATTTACAGAAAAACTGTAAATTCAAAAACTTTTATGCTTCTGGATTTGTAACTGTTTCATTAGCAGTAAAAAACACAGAAAGTCTTGTCAAGTAATAATAATAAATTCAGTAAAAAACACAACACAAACTCCCAATCGGGTCAAATTGACCCGGTTGGGATCCTAAGGGTAAAAATGAAAAGTCACTGACTCACTGACTCACTCACCGACGCATCAACGCCCTGCCAAAACCGCTGAGCCTATAAGCGTGAAATTTGGGGTGGGTGTTCCTTCCATGACTGAGGGGTGCACTAAGATCCGGTTTTCAGAAATTCCAACTGGAAGGGGGTGAAATGGGATGCAACGCGTTTTCCTTCCTATATTTTACATTGAAGAATCAGTGACTGAGAGATGCTCTGCCCCAACCCCTCAGACATAGAAGCATGAAATTCAGGGAGGGTGTTCCTTCTGTCACATGAACACCCACCAAGAACTGATGTGGAGGAATTTAACCCTTAAGGGGCTGAAATGGGGTGCAACATGTTTATGTCCTATATTTAACGTAGAAGACTGACCAACATCCAGCCAATTTGGTGCTCAGTGCCTGTTGCACTGGGGGGTTGTTGTTCAGAGGGAGGGGTTGCACTGGGGAGTATTCTGCACATGGGGGGCCGTTGTGCATGGAGGGCCATTGCGCATGGGGACTGATGAGCATGGGGAGATGTTGCACATAGGGGAATGATGCACGTGGGGAACTCATGTGCATGTGTGTTTGAAGCGCATGGGAGGTTGATGCGCATGTGTGTTTGAAGCACATGGGGGTTGATGTGCATGTGTGTAAGAAGCACATGGGGGTTGATGTGCATGGGGGATGCTATGCATGGGGGATGATGCACATGGGGGTGATGTGCATGGGGAGATGATGTGCATAGAGGAATGATGCGCATGGGGGGACTGATGAGCATGTGTGCTTGAAGCGCATGAAGGGTTGATGCACATGTGTGTTTGAAGTACATGGGGGTTGATATGCATGGGGGTTTCACATGGGGATGCTATGCATGGGGGAATGATGTGCATGGGGGTTGATGTGCATAGGGGAATGATACGCATGGGGGATGATGTGCATGCGTGGTTGAAGCGCATGGGTGGTTGATGCACATGCGGGTTGATGCACATGGTACGATGTTACACATGGGTGGTTGATGTGCATGGGGGATGATGTGCATAGGGGGATGATGAACATGGGGTGGATGAACAGGGGATATGATGCACTTGGGGTGGATGTGCATGGGGGGTTGATGTGTATGGGTGGTTGATGCACTGTGGGGGGGGTGGCGTGTGGGTACGCTTTTTGCTAGGAAGTAATATAGTGCTTAAATTAACCACATGAAAGCAATACGTAAGAGGGTTTTTAGCTTGTATGTTGCCATGTCCTCCATTTTTCTTTGGTATTCTACATTTTGGTGGAACCCAAAATTCTGTTATGGTCACCCCAAAACTTCCAGGGAGCTGCGCTATTCTGGGTGGCAACTTTTTCAAGGGCAGCTCCACGCGGTAGTACACGGAAGAGTTTGAATGGCAATGAAGCCTTTTGGAATTTGCGACCACAACTTGCACGGATTCCAATCTGTGAGGTCATCAATGGATTCTGTGACGCTGGCACGAAGAACCTTCCATTCCGCTTTGAGAACTGTAGGCAATCAGAGATTGCAGGCAAGCCGTGAACAGGATCATGGATGCGTCATCCGCCAATGATGTTGCGAAATCTGAAGACAGGTCAAAATCTGAAGTTCCCAAACTTCAGTTGCTTCCCCGAGCAGATGCCATTCGCTCAAAGTTGATCTACACTTTCTACCTGATGGACCACCTGCAAGGGCTCAGCCATGCTGTCCCACGACACAACATCCAGGATTTCCTGGACGAAAAGAAACTGAAGAAGATGATGCTTATGGACCACCACCAGTTGGTACGCTTCAACATTGCGCCTATCCGCAACGTCAGAGTCAGCCAAGAGCAACGGTGGCGCAACCGTATTCAAGTGCGCTGCAGCCGTTATCCCCCAGCGAACATGTGGGCATCCTGGGTCTTGAACAACAGTTTCTTCAAAGGCTTTATGATCTTCCTCATTATTTTTAATATGGTGGTCGTTATGATCGCAACCGAGATAAAGGAGTATAGGGAAGCGAACTGGTTGAAAGTGAAAATTGCCTTAGAGGTCTTTAACTGGGCCATTAGCATCATCTTTTTGGTTGAAATTGGCCTGCATTGGCTTGTGGGCTTTAGGAGATACTGGCGTAATGGCTGGAATATCTTTGACTTCACTGTCACTGTGGTATCTTTTTTCCCTGAGTTAATAAATGCTGCTACCAGAGTAGAGAGACCACGACTCTTACGACTGCTTGTGTTTTGCCGTGTGCTGCGCTGTTTAAAGCTCTTCTGCAGGGTCACACAAGTCCGCATTCTCATCATAACCATTTTCAAAGGACTGAAGGCCATGTTTTTCATCATGGTGCTCTTGCTTTTCTTTTTCTATGTCTTTGCCGTCTCAGGCGTCTTCTTCTTTGAGCTTTACAGTCGTTCGAACCGGAAAGACCTTGAGTATGGCCATTATTTCGAAGACATGCCCAATGCCTTGGTGACAGTCTTCATCCTCTTCACCATGGACCACTGGTATGCTCTCCTGCAGGACATGTGGAAGATCCCAGAGATCAACATGGTCGTCAGTGGCATGTTTGTCTTCTTGTGGCTTTTTATTGGGGCCTTCATCTTCAGAAACCTCATGGTGGCTTTCATGGTCACCAACTTCCAAAATATCCGGAGTGACCTGAGTGAAGAAGTGATGCAGATTGAGTCTCAACAGCAAGCAGACAAGTTCAAAATAGAACTTTTGGGAAGTAGGTATACCTATTCCAAGGAGAGGATTGCTGTTCCTGAACATATTGAGCTACTGAGATCAAATTATCAATCCTCAGAATACAGGGAAATCTTAGGCCATGACAAATGGGGCTTGGACTGGGAGACTTACATCCACAAGAACATGCCCAGCCTTTATTCAGCAGATGACGACGAGCAGGTTGTTTGGCCTCGTGACTCCCTTTTCCGATACTTTGAGCTGCTGGAGATGCTGCAGTATAACCTGGAGGAACGGAAGGAACTACAGAAATATGCTACATTGGCTCTCGCAAACCTGGAGGATGAGTAGGATACTTTCTTGGAGAACCTGACTTGCCCCCCAAAAGAAGCCAAAAAGCCAAACTCTCTGGAAATATGCTCTTTACCTCTATCCTGGTTTTATCCATCATTGTCTCTCCACCCTTTCCCAGTTTAGCACAATGTCTAATACAGGTATTAATACTAAATTATGCATGCCTGAGTGTTAATTCAGTCATCCCCTAAAACACACTATAACTCAGGGTTTCCATGGTTTGCTCCAAGTCTGGTGCTGCAGCAGCCACTGAATAGGTCTGATAACTGTGGGCTTCCATACTATATATCCTGAGCGCTCATAAAGATTCAGGATATCTTTATGCAGATAAATATGCAATTGGGACTTATGCAGATACGAGGTCAGCAAGTTAAGGAATTTATTAATGACCAGCGAAATGAACTCACTGCTGCAGGAGTTTATTTTCAAGAATATGTGGTCTGACAGGGGGCAAGAACAGGCACCAGGAGGCATCTCTACTAAGCACTGGGCATCCATATCAAGCACTAGGCACCATTAGGCAGCAGGCACCAGTGGGTGGCAGTGGGCACTACCAGACACTGGGCACCCCAATTGGGCATCACCAAGCACCATCTGATAATAGGCACTACTGGGCAGCAGTTGACACCAGTGGGTATAAGTGGACAGAAGGCATCACCAAGCACCAGTGGGCAGTGAGCACCAATCTCTATGGGCAACACTGGGCATTGGGAACCCCCACACAGTGGACACCAATGGGCACCCCTACTGGACACCAGGCACAGGACACCATCAAGCACCAGACACGGGGAACCAGATGCCAGATATCCTTATTGGGCTTCAATGGGCAGCCCTACTGAACATCCCCACTGGGCACTCCTACTGGGCACCAGGGAACACTAGGCACCAGGCATGGGGTGCTGAGCCCACTGTACATCAGGGATCCCTACTGAGCAATGGGCTGCACTGGGCTGTGGGCATCAGCAAGTGGCAGTGGGCAGCAGACAGCACCAGGCACCACTGGGCATCCTTATTAGGCACCAGACATTGGGCATCAAGAGACACCGGGCACCAGAGAACAACACCAGGCACCACCGGGTACCAAATCAGTTAGTGGGTGCTTATATCATCAGAAGGACTATGCTCCCCAAAAATTTCACGCTTCTAGGTGCCGTGGTTGGCGCTGGGTGTGAACATATAGTCTTCAAAGGTAAATTGAAAATGAAAACATGTTGCACCCCTTTTCACCGCTTTAGGGGTTAAATTTCAGAAGATACTATGTCATGGAAGGAATACCCTCCCTAAATTTCATGCTCCTAAGTCCAGGGGTTGGGGCAAGGCATTGATCATTCTTCAATATATTCTTGAATTCTTAATATATTGAATATATTTATTCAATATAAATACATAATTTATATTCTTCAATATAAATTATAGGGACAAAAAAGCATTGCAGCCCTTTTCACTCCCTTTGGGTTTGAATTTCCAAAAACCAGTTCTTTGTGGGTCCCTCCATCATGGAAGGAACATCCCAAATTTCATGTTTCTAGGTCCCATGGTTTTGGCTATAATAATAATAATAATAATAATAATAATAATAATAATAATAATAACAACAACAACAACAACAACAACAACAACAAATCATACGCCGCTACATCACACAGTCCTAGACTCTTGGGAAGGGTCTGACTGGTGAAGTGAATAAAACCAGCACGAAATTGTTTGCTGTGCATTTCTGTATAATCATCATCATCATCATCATCATCATCATCAACATGGAGTTTGGCCTGGACAAATATGCCACAGTGGCACTAAAGAAAGGGAAGATCACGGAAAGTGATGGCATTGAAATGCCGAATGGCCAAACCATTAAATGCCACCAGCCTGAAGCCTACAAATACCTGGGCATCCTGCAGCTGGACAATATCAAGCATGGGCAGGTTAAAACTGTGGTCAGCAAAGAATACATACAAAGGGTTAGAAAAATTCTGAAGAGCAAATTGAATGGCGGCAACATTATAAAGGCTCTAAATACCTGGGCCATACCTGTAGTTAGGTCTACTGCTGGCATTGTGAACTGGACACAAAAGGAACTCGATGCCTTGGACAGGAAAAAGAAGGAAATTAATGACCATCCACTATGCTTTACGTCCACATAGTGATGTTGACAGGCTGTACCTGCCTAGAAGATCCGGGGCAGAGGACTTTTGCAAGTGAAGCAGTCGGTGGAAGAAGAAAAACATGCCCTAGCAGATGATGTGGGAGAGAGCCAGGAATCTGCTCTGACTGAAGTCAGCAAGAGAAAGTTGTTGAAAGTGCAGCAGACCAACTATGGATATCGCAAAAGTGCAATCCAGGCTCGGACTGCCAGTTGGCAGAATAAAGCACTGCATGGCCAATTCCTTGCCAAGATCAAAGGAAAAGTGGATCAGGATAAGACCTGGTTGTGGCTCACAAGTGGAACACTGAAGAAGGAGAGGAAAGGCCTGAGACTTGCTGCCCAAGATCAGGCAATCAGGACAAATGCCATCAAGGTCAGGATTGACAAATCAGCCCGTGACCCCAAATGCCGGCTCTGCAAAGAAGTGGATGAAACCATCGACCACATTCTAAGTGGATGCAAGAAGATCGTGCAGACTGACTACAAACTGAGGCACAATCTGTGGCCCAGAAGATCCACTGGACTCTATGCCAAGAGTATCATCTGCCCGTGGCAAAAAAACTGGTGGGACCACAAGCCTGAAAAAGTGGCTGCAAATGAGCAGGTGAAGCTTCTGTGGGACTTCAGGATACAGACGGAGAAGGTCTTGGAACACAAGACTCCAGACATCACCATCATAGAAAGCAGTCAGGTGTGGCTTGTTGGCATCGTCATACCAGGTGACAGCAGAACTGAGGAGAAACAACTGGAAAAGATCTCCCGCTACCAAGACCTAAGAATTGAATTACAGTGTATCTGGTGTAAGCCAGTACAGGTGGTTCCAGTGGTAATGCAGTGCCCAAAGACCTTGGCAGGCACCTGAAAACTATTGGCATTGACAAAATATCACTCTGCCAACTGCAGAAAGCCGCTCTTCTGGGATCAGCACAAATTATACGCCGCTAAATCACACAGTCCTAGACTCTTGGGAAGGGTCCGACTGGTGAAGTGAATGAAACCAGAACAAAATTGTTTGCTGTGCATTTATGTTTGATTTTCAATAATAATAATAATAATAATAATAATAATAATTATTATTATTATTATTATTATTATCACTATTATTATTACTATTATTATTATTTCATCATCATCATCATCATCATCATCATCATCATCATAACCAAATAATAATTTGGTGCTCAGTGCCCGGTGCACTGGGGGGGATGTTGTTTGTAGGGAGGGTTTGCACTGGGGAGTATGCTGCATATGGGGGGTGTTGCGCATGGGGACATAAGGCACATGGGGGTTGATGCACATTGGGGGATTGATTCTGATGGGAGATGATGCACTTGGGGGATGTTGCACTCGGGGGGATGTTGTGCACAGGGGTCGATGCGCCCATGGGCGATGGTGTACGGGAGAATTTTACTCCCACAACATGGGTATGCTTTTTGCTAGTCTACATATATAAAAGAGAAAAGTCACTCACTGACTCACTCACTCACTGACTCACTCACTGATGCACTGACTCACTGACTGACTCACTAACTCATCACCGCCCTGCCAAAACCGCTGGGCCTAGAAGTGTGAAATTTGGGGTGGGTGTTCCTTCTGTGGTGGAGAGGTGCACTAAGAACTGGATTTCGGAAATTCCAACCGGAAGGGGGTGAAAAGAGGCGCAACGCGTTTTCCTCCCTATACTTTGCATTGAGAATTGCTGACTCATCAACATTCCGCCCCAACTGCTGGGCCTGAAGCATGGAATTCTGGGAGTTCCTTCTGTCACCTGAACACCCACCAAGAACCATCTGGAAAAATTTAACCCTTCGGGGCCGAAAAGGGGGCAACGTGTTTTTGTCCTATACTTAACATGGGAGACTGACCAACACCCAGCCAATTTGTGCTCCGTGCCCGGTGCACTGGGGGGATGTTGTTCAGAGTAAGAGGTTGCACTGGCTGCGCATGGGGGGAAGTTGTGCATGGGGAAAGTTGCACATGGGGGAAGTTGCGCATGGGGGAAGTTGCGCATGGGGGATGTTGCGCATGGGGGATGTTGCACATGGGGGAATTGCGCTGAGGGGAAATTGTGCATGGGGAAGTTGCGCATGGGTGAAGTTGCGCATGGGGTGTTGATGCGCCGTGGGGGATGGCATATGTGAAAATGTTACTCCTGCAACACGGGTACACTTTTCGCTAGTATATCATAAAATAGTTACCCATGCTAACTGGGTTTGCAGCCACTTCTAAGTGGTGCTCCTCTTACAGTTTTCAGAGAGAGAACAACCATTTCTCTTTGCCCCAGCACAGTTTCCCTAATCAATAAAGCAGGCCTCCATCAGTCTTGAAAGACTATGGTATCGTGCTCGGTGCTGCATACGCTGCATGCGAAGCACAAAAGCCTGGGTTGGATAGTTATGGAGGAGAGGCTGTTACCCAAGCAGCAAATCTCCCCTCTCCACGCCACTGAATTGGTCCAATGGAAAGGCAGAGCCAATACGATTGGATCCAGCTGGCGTCGCAGAGCTGGGCTAAGGACAGGAGCTCACCCTGTCTTGTGGGCTGACCCGCGTCTCAAACCCTGGCCTAAGGTTAACAGACACAGTGTCTTAACCACATGTGCCACCCACAGCCCATATCAATTTTCATATTTTACTTAATTAAATTTGATTTTGTTGTTGTGGGGGGAGCAATAAAATCTTCTTTGTCTCCAGATAGCAAAAAGGTTCTTTAGCTATGCCCCTAGCAGAGCAAATGGTGATGAACTGCAGAAGAGAAGGAGGAGGAGGCAGGTTTTTCCCCAATTTTCTTTTTAAAAATACCCAGGGATGACAACACTTCCAGTTGTGACCATTTTCGGGGCTACATTTTGAGCTTTGCACCGGGCTGCATGATCATTAGCTATGCCACTAGAACTCTACATGGAGGAACCCAATACCTGAGTACCAGTTTGGGGAGAAAGGCAGAATACAAACAAAAAAACAAATAATATCAGAGAAGCCACCGTTTGGTGATGACATACGAAGCAAGCTTTCTCGAGATGAGTAACATGGTATACCCCGTCCTTTTTTGCTCCCCAAGTCCTTTCAAGCTGTAAAGCTTCTCTCTCTGAGATGAAGCAGTGGAGAGATGGGCCCTCTTCCTCCAGCATGTGCAATGGAGCTGGACTCACTTTCTCCATATATCTCTTGCTGGCCTGTCTTGGTCAATCTGCTTTTTCTGCCAAGAACTCAGTAAGGACCCCAAAGTAGGCCTACTTCGGAATGGGCAGTGGGAGTCAGTAATAGGGTGTGGGGACCTCTCCCTCGGTTTTAATCATCTGCAGCTGCACCAGCATTGTGAGGAACCCTTCCCTTGTTCTTAGGTGATCCCATGCTTTACTCCTTTGTCCTGGCGAAGTTGATTTCCCCCTTCCCCCATGTCGGTGGTTGTAAATGCTTCAGTCATGCCACTTCTCTCTCGCTCAACCCCACAGTTCCTGACTCCTCACCTGCCCCGCACATCAACTCCTTTTCACCCAATCCACAATGTTCTCCAATTCTTTTTATGGTCACTTGGGACTCCCTGCAGTCCCTGATCCTCATTCCCTCCTGCCTTGAAGTGTTAACATCAATATCATGAGGGCTCACAGTTAATTTAAGCTTTACCTCTGAAAGCTCTGTTTGCAAGGATCGGAATCCATTTCACTTTGTACAAGGTGACTCTTTCCACGCATTGAGGAAAAAAGGAGGAGGGGGCAGAGAAAGACAGCTGGTTTGCAAAGCAATTTTTCAAGGAAGCAATTTTTTTTTCTTCTCTGACACTCCCAAACAAGGGTCATTTATCAATATGTGAAAGTGATTTATTGGAACATAAATATTTCAGTCCCTAAGGGTAGCAAAAGTGCAAGGACCACAAAATGCCCATTGGAAAGTTTTGCAAGGACAGCCTCATGAAGAAGTTCAGGGATCAGAGCAGACCTTCCAAACCACTGCTGATCATTAACAAAGTGTGACCCGTGTGTTCATGCAGTTTATACAGCAAATGCTCTGTGCAGACGCTCAAGCAGGGCGGAAGTGAAGGAGTGAGAGGAAGACTGGATTATGTATTGATCAGACATCCCAAGCAGCACTTTGCAAAGGACACCGGTGGGGAGGTTCTGCCTCACCTGTCTTCCTACCTGCCCCACTTCCCTGGTAAATCAAATCTACCTCCTAAATATTCTGTAGATTATTTGTAAAAACTTTTCTCTGAGTGTACTCTGGGTTTAGGCTGCAACTGAATCCTGGCAGTAAAGGAAAAACAAATAAAGAAGGTTACAACAATATGATCCATACTGAAGAAAAACAGGGTACAGGTCAGGTTGCCATATGTCATGGAAAACTGGGACTCTCCCTGTTTTGGGGTATTGTGTTCACATACCGGCAAGTTTGTCAGGGGGTTCTGTCTCGATTTTGAGGAATTACAGCAACTGTAGGTTAATATTACACTTGTGGTTTAAGGCATTGTGGTGTATGTAATGCACATAGACCTATGGGGTTGAATTCTATTCAGTGCATAGAAATCAAGTTGGTGTGAAGCCTGCAGGAACTATCCTCGATACTTTAATTTCTACCTGCCGGCTTCTCTTTGACTTTACAGTCTTTATAGGCCAATCCTTAGCAAGTCTACTCAGAAGTAAGTCTTGTTGTATTCAAGGGGCCTGGGAGGGAGCCCAATTGAACATAATAGGATTTATTTTGGCACAGGCATGAATAGGATTGCAATGTTATTTATACAGCAAACCCTACGACAGATTTTTTCCCCCTTTCCTGTTTCTCTAACTTATGTGCTTATATTGGTTGCATGGAACATTTTACTCATTCATTGACATTCTGCTCTCTTTCACTTGTTTTGTAAGGTGCTTTGTGGGTCCCCCTGGGATCTCTAATGCAAGATAATGGATTAATTAATTCAGTTGAATGAGTCATAGATGACCAGAAGAAGAGATTGAATGTGTAGGAGGAGAGAATTTGGTAGATGCTGTACTCACTATCCTCATGAGTGGGACAAAGGAGCCTTCATCCCTCACCCCCTTGCATAAGGACATTGCTTGCAACCACAAAGTATATATATTACTCAAAGCATGCAAACCAAGTACCGCTATCCTCTTTGTGCTGGCTGGACTTCTATATATTTTTAAAACAGCATGATGCATTTTAAAAAACTGCCCAGTGAATCAGTGGCATAGCTAGAAGGGGTGCAAAGCATTAAGTTTTGCAGGAAGTTTCACTCCAAGATGCAAGTGGCACCATCCCCTCCTATCTGCGACAGAGCAGGAGATAGGCGTTAAGGAGTGAGGAGACAGGCGTTAAAGGCGTTAATGAGTGGCGGCAGTGAAGAAGGCAGATTCCATGCTTGGGATCAGTAGGAAAGGGGTTGAGAATAAAACAGCAAAAATTATGATGCCATTGTACAAATGGATGGTGAGGCCACATTTGGAGTCCTGTGTCCAGTTCTGGTCACCACATCTCAAAAAGGATATAGAGGAAATGGAGAGGGTTTGGAGTAGAGTGACCAAGTGGTGGATGATCTGAAACACCTTCCGTATGAGGAAAGGCTACAGCGCTTGGGGCTCTCTAGTCTAGAAAAGAGGTGCTTGAGGGGAGGCAATATTAAGACATACAAAACAGCAGGGAGAGGTGCGCTTTCCCCTTCCCACAACAACAGAACTAGGGGACATCCACTTACATTGAATGTTTGGAGCATTGGGGCAGACAAGAGAAAATATTTCTTTACCCAGCTTGTAGTTGGTCTGCGGAACTCCCTGCCACAGGAAGTGATGATGGCATCTACCCTCAATGCATTCAAGAAGGGATTGGCAAATTCCTTAAGGAATTACATGGTGACAAGCCACGTAGGAGTGCATATATAGGTCTAGACATGGGCAACCTCAAAATGCCGGATGCAGGGGAGGTCACCTGGATGCAGGTGTCGTATGTGCACCCTGAGGCATCTGGTGGGGCACTGTGTAACCTAGGAAGCTGGACTAGATGGGCCTTTGGCTTAAGGTTGCCATAATTCTCTTCCACAAAATTGGGACAGGACCCTCTTTCCCATTTGCAGGTATGTGAACACAAACTCCAAAAATAGGGATTCTGCTTGTTTTTCAGGCAACCCTACTTTGGCCTGATCCAGTGGAGGCTCTTCTTATGTTCTTATTACTCATACATTAGTCTCAAAGGAAGAATTAGTTTTGATTCCCAATTAGTAGTTGCATTATCTATATGCAAAGAAAGCTGTCACTATTTCCACGTACTTAGCAGCAGGCCTCCATCAGTCTTGGAAGACCATGGTATCGTGCTCGGCACTGCATACGAAGCACAAAAGCCTGGGTTAGATTGTTATGGAGGATAGGCTGTTCCCCAAGCAGCAAATCCCCCCTCTCCACGCCACTGAATTAGTCCAATGGAAAGGCAGAGCCGATGCGATTGGATCCAGCTGGCATCGCAGAGTTGGGCTAAGGACAGGAGCTCACCCTGTCTTGTGGGGCCAACCCGGGTCTCGAACCCTGGCCTGCTGGTTAACAGGCACAGTGCCTTAGCTGCTTGTGCCACCCACAGAAGTGTGAATAACCTTTAATTGTTATCTTACTATGACAGCAGTTAGATAAAAAGAGGGCAAGCTCTGTTCTCAGCTGGCTAGTATATGATTCAATTGGAGCTCATCTAGGAGCTAGGCAGCTATGCGGTGCCTAGGGTTGTCGGTCCTCCAGGATTGGCCCTGGGGCTTCAGGAATCAGGATTAGTCTCCAAGTGACTACTGAAAGCAATCCTGGAGATTTTAACAGGGCCTCCAGGAATATCTAACAGTACATCAGCTTGGAGGTGAAAAATAGCTGAAGGAATAGCTTCAGTCAGAGCTGGCAATCTTATCAACAGCAGGGAAGTGAGAAATATACTGCATAGCAGGAATAACTCTCCTTGGTAGCGTTCTTTTTAGAATTATGGCTCTGAAGCTGTTGTGTGCATTGTCAGATCTGTTCCCCAATGCAATGTGTATTATATATATATGCCTGACTCATGCACCAGGATACCAAAACACTTTGGATACTTCCTAATCAGCTACAGCCTTCAGACTTGGCACATATGAAATCTCAGATTTCTAGCTGCTAGAAAGCTCTGAAAATCAGATTTCTGAAAATGTCTTCCCCCCAAAACAACAACAACAATAACAAAGCAGCAAATTATGCTCATTTATGCTTATTTCTTCAGATAGAAAACTAAAATTTTATGTGTTTGTACACCATTTTGATTTCTTTTAAAGCAGATTTAGCAGTTAATGGAGAGAGCAGTTCAGATCATCCACCACCACCTTTGGTCACATATATACAATGAGAGCAATGAAAACTAGTCCCAGCTCACTTAAACTCGAGGGAAGGAGTCAGGACATGGTCAGGTATACTCGTATGCACTTTTAACGTATTGGATTTTATTGTTGGTGTTTTTATGCATTGTTTGTAAGCTGCCTTGAGACCCTCCAGAAGAAAGGCGGGACAGAAATTACCGGTAAGTTGTTTATTATTATACATAAATGCACAGCAAACAATTTCGTGCTGGTTTTATTCACTTCACCAGTCGGACCCTTCCGAAGAGTCTAGGACTGTGTGATGTAGCGGCGAATAATTTGTGCTGATCCCAGAAGAGCGGCTTTCTGCAGATGGCAGAGTGATATTTTGTCAATGCCAATAGTTTTCAGGTGCCTGCCAAGGTCTTTGGGCACTGCACCCAGTGTGCCAATTACCACTGGAACCACCTGCACTGGCTTACACCAGACACGCTGTCATTCGATTCTTAGGTCTTGGTAGCGGGAGATCTTTTCCAGTTGTTTCTTCTCAATTCTGCTGTCACCTGGTATGGCAATGTCAACAAGCCACACCTTACTGCTTTCTATGATGGTGATATCAGGATGATGATGATGATGATGATGATGATGATGATGATGATGATGATGATGATGATTAAAAATGAATGGTGCCAGAATGATAATAGTATCATCCAAACTTATGCTGTGTTTCATGAGGTCTCCCATCTTTACCTGTAAACTGCATCCCTGAATAGTTTCCAGGTCACTCAGAAACCTGGCTTTTGGTACATTGATAGGTCCAAATAGTTTCTAAACAAGGGGAAATTCTTATGTCTGACACCTGCCAACAGTGGCTAGCATTATTCCAGCCTGGAGCAACCCAAGCTATATATGAGATGTTTTGGGCTGTGAATGCTTCATTAACCTCTGTAGGACCACATGAACCTCTTCATCAGACCACTGTAGGAAGTTCTTTAATTTTTAAAAAATGTTTTTAAACGCATTTTACTATTTTATTGATTTTGTTTTTAATTCTATTGATAGCTACCTTGGTCTATTTCTATTTCTATTTAATTCTATTGATAGCTACCTGGCGGTTCGGCAGTGGAACAGATTGCCAAGGGAGGTGGTGGACTCTCCCTCACTAGGGATCTTTAAGCAGAGGCTCAACGAGCACCTGTCGGGGATGCTCTAGGGGGATTCCCTGCTGCAGGCAGGGGGTTGGACTAGATGACCTACTAGGTCCCTTCCAACTGTATGATTCTATGATTCTATGATTCTGCTCACGGAGAAAGGTGGGAAATAAATAAATAAATAAATAAATAAATAAATAAATAAATAAATAAATAAATAAATTTGACCGAAGCGGATACCACAGGGTGTGTTGGCATTGCTCCAGTGTTCTCTTGCTTTGTGTATTAAGAGTCATTGAAATAAAAGGAATAATGTGAGAAGGTATTGTGAAAAGAAGGTGAAGGTGAAATCTTTGTGCTCTAAGGACAGGGACTCAGTGATCCTGCCCATTATCCTGGATCGTTCCCCTATGCAGGCTCTTTAATAGGAAACATCAAGCAGGTAACCAGCATACTCCAGTGTACCCAGTGATTCAAAAGCCCGTGTGGAAGAACAGGCAAGATCATGTTTTCCTCTCGGTGGGCTCTTTAAAAAAAATGCTGTCTTGCCCCTGGAAAGCGGCTCTAACTCTCCTTCTTTGCTTCTCTCATCAGGTCTCCAAACTAGATTTTGAATGAATCAAGTTATTTTCTAATAAGGAAAACAGACCAGGTTGCCAAAACCCAATTCCAATTCAGACTGTTTAACATGTGGGTCACCAAGACTTTGTAGGTGGATAGTTTGGCAAGCCGAATGTTGTGAAGTTTCATCCTCCAGTCAAAGATGCCTGGTTTAAAAGTCTTTTGCTAGTTAATTCCACCCGCTTCGAACAGAATGATCAATCAGCCTCTTCGTCACCTTCATAATTTTACCTGCAGCAATTAAAAAGAAAACGCTTCTTGTTAGCGACGGCCAAAGTGACATTTCTAATTGCTAGTCTGCAGTACAAATATTCCGTCTCCCTGCTGGGGGAAAATCAAAGGGTGACTCAGAATCAGGAGGGGTGAAAATATGAGATCAGCTGCTTTGGGTCTATTGTCAAGTGAGGGGGAGAGATGTTATTCTAATTGGTGTCAGAGGATATCAGAAAATGCGTGCACCAACACTCACCCAGAACCGAACAGGAAGGACCTCAAAGTTTCTTTAATCAAATACCTTTGAGCTGAACCTGGATCTACCAGTTCTGAGCCATCCTCCTCTCAGAGGAACTGCAACCTGAGCTTGATTCAGATGCTTATCAGGCCTTAGGTAGGGCTATGCCACCCTTGCTCCCTCCTGCCTTCTTCCGTCCCACTTGCCAAGATCATTTGGCACCTGGGAGCAGTGGTGGGCTTCAGGGGGTTCTCACAGGTTCAATAGAACCCTTTGCTAATGAACGCCTGGTTCTGAGAACCGGTCACTAATGGGACATAGAACCTGTTGTTAATTTATTTGAATCCCATCACTGCCTGGGAGCCCCTAAATTTTTGCACCCCAAAATTATCTATATATATATAAAAGAGAAAAGTCACTCACTGACTGACTGACTGACTCACTGACTGACTGACTCACTCACTCACTCATCACCGCCCTGCCAAAACCGGTGGGCCTAGAAGCGTGAAATGAGGGGTGGGTGTTCCTTCCGTGGCGGAGGGGTGCACTAAGAACCGGTTTTCGGAAATTCCAACGGGAAGGGGGTGAAAAGGGGCGCAACGCGTTTTCCTCCCTATACTTTGCATTGAGAATTGCTGACTCAGCAACATTCCGCCCCAACTGCTGGGCCTGAAGCATGGAATTCTGGGAGTTCCTTCTGTCACCTGAACTCCCACCAAGAACCATCTGGAGAAATTAACCCTTCAGGGGCTGAAAAGGGGGCAACGTGTTTCTGTCCTATACTTAACATGGGAGACTGAACAACATCCAGCCAATATGGTGCTCAGTGCCTGGTGAACTGGGGGATGTTGTTCGGAGGAAGAGGTTGCACTGGCGAGGATGCTGCGCATGAGGGGAAATTGCGCATGAGGGGAAATTGTGCATGGGGGAAGTTGCGCATGTAGGAAAGTTGTGCAGGGGGGAAGTTGCACATGGGAGGAAAATTGCACATGGGAGGAAGTTGCGCATGGAGGAAGTTGCGCATGGGAGGAAGTTGCGCATGGGAGGAAGTTGTGCATGGGGGAAAATTGTGCATGGGGAAAGTTGCGCATGGGGGAAGGTTGCGCACGGGAGGAAAGTTGCGCATGGGAGGAAAGTTGCGCATATGGGAAGTTGCTCATATGGGAAGTTGCGCATGGGGGGATGATGCGCATGGGGGATGATGCACACGGAAGAAAGTTGCACATGGGGGGATGGTGCACAGGGAGGAAGTTGCGCACAGAGGAAGTTGCGCATGGGGGAAGTTGCGCATGAGGATGATGCACATGGAGGAAAGTTGCGCACGGGGGGAAGTTGCGCACGGGGAAAGTTGTGCATGGGAGGAAGTTGCGCATGGGGGAAAATTGCGCATGGGGGAAAATTGTGCATGGGGGAAAGTTGCGCATGGGGGAAAGTTGCGCATGGGGGGAAAGTTGCGCACGGGGGGAAAGTTGTGCATATGGGAAGTTGCGCATATGGGGATGTTGCGCATGGGGGGAAGTTGTGCATGGGGAAAATTGCACATGAGAGGAAAGTTGCATATGGGGGAAGTTGCTCATGGGGGAAGTTGCACATGGGGGGATGATGCGCATGGGGGGATGATGCACACGGAGGAAGTTGCGCACTGAGGAAGTTGCGCAAGGGAGGAAAGTTGCACATATGGGAAGTTGCGCATGGGGGAAGTTGCGCATGATGATGATGCACATGGAGGAAAGTTGCGCACGGGAGGAAAGTTGCGCACAGGAGGAAAGTTGCGCATATGGGAAGTTGCGCATATGGGGAAGTTGCGCATGGGGGAAGTTGCGTATGGGGAAAGTTGCGCATGGGGGAAGTTGCGCATGGGGGAAGTTGCGCATGGGGGAAGTTGCACATGGGGGGATGATGTGCATGGGGGGATGATGCACACGGAGGAAATTGCGCATGGAGGAAGTTGCGCACAGGGGAAGTTGCGCATGGGAGGAAAGTTGCGCATGGGGATGATGCACGGGGGGAAGTTGCGCACAGGGGGAAGTTGTTCACGGGGGAAGTTGCGCACGGGGGAAGTTGCGCATTGGGGGAAGTTGCACCTGGGGAAAGTTGCGCATGGGAGGAAAGTTGCGCATGGGAGGAAAGTTGCGCATGGGAGGAAAGTTGCGCATGGGGAGAAGTTGCACATGGGGGAAAATTGCACATGGGGAAAGTTGCGCATGGGGAAAGTTGCGCATGGGGTTTGATGCATATGGGGGAAGTTGCGCATGGGGGTTGATGCATATTGGGGAAGTTGTGCATGGGGGGTTGATGTGCATGGGGGGTTGATGTGCATGGGGGAAGTTGCGCATGGGGTAACTTGTGCATGCTGGGTTGATGCGCATGGGTGAAGTTGCACTTGGGGGGGTTGATGTGTATGGGGGAAGTTGCGCATGGGGGTTGTTACGCCTGGGGGAAAGTTATCCATGGGGGGTTAATGATTATGGGGGAATGGCATACGGGGGAATTTTACTCCCGCAACGTGGGTACGCCTTTCGCTAGTTCTCAATAATTGTAATGACATGCCAGAACCCATGAATCTAAGGATCTCCCCCTACCATCTGGAACAGGGTGCCTCATGGTGCCTCCAAACCTAGAGGAGTCTACACTCATCCATTCACTGGTGTTTTCTGAACCCAGAGGAGGCTACACTCATCCTTCCACTGCTTCTACCTGGCTCAGAAGACTGTATGGAGTTAAAAAAAAAAAGTCACTTCCAGTTTTTCATGAAAATTGCAAGTGATTTTTTTAATGGCATATAAGGTATAGGGAGGCTTGAGAGCACCTTGTGCTCTCAGGTTCTTGTGCCACCTTGTCAAAGCCACAATGGGGAACCTATTCAAACATGCAGTCACTCTTATATCCCGGTCCTATTTGGGCCTTGCACTGCCTGAACATGCATTCCAACAGCAAAAAGCCCTGGGTAGGGAGGCTCAATCAGAATCAGAGAGTTCTCTACTGCAATAGTCAACAAACCCAATGGGATTATGCCTTTGTTTTCCCAAAGGATGTGTTGGCTGTTTGGATTACTAGTGGATCATTTCCTAGAGGTTAAATTATGGGGTTGTTGAGGCCTCTTGTGAAACCTTTCCTTTGTTTTAGAAAAGTAGGGTTTCCTGAATTCAGCAACACAGAATAGTGACTGTGGCCCCAAAACACTAAATATTCTCTACCAGCTGGATATGGAGCTGGAAAGCACAAAAACTACATTAGAATTTAAGGAGGAAACACTTTGGTGTTCAAATTTGTAATGTGAGGATACATGGATCAAATGAAAGAGAGGTTGTTTAAATTAAAAAAAATTTCACATTGATAAAATGTGGTCTTCTTGGTCACTGGATCTGTGGTCTCTTGTCATCAGTCCTGTAAGACAAGTTTGGGTGCAATCCTAACCTAGGCCAGCACAACTCAGCAGTTTTCCCATTCTCATGGTAATGTAGGGAGGCAAGTGCATGTCTGTGCACTGACCTAACTCTCCCCCAGCAGTGGCACAGAAAGTACCTGACAGCACTTTTATGGCACCCCAGGTTAGCACAGGACTTATGTGGGGCTTAGGCTGGCCTAACTGGAGGTTAGGATTTCAGCCTTTATTACTATTTTTTGGTCCAGGGCATCTTTCATCAAGCACCTGTGTTTAGATTTCTGTCTCCTGCACATCACAGAATTAACAGAAATAAAATACTCACCATGTAATACTGGGCGCATCAGTGGAGAAGGCCCACATGTTGGTGCTCTTTCAAATCCCTTGGACCCAAGCTGGTGAGAACCAGAACTAAAATTTGCTCTGAAATTATGCAGAGAGCCAATGCAGTGGTGGGATTCAAATAAATTAACACAGGTTCTATGTCCTAATAACCTAAATTAACAACAGGTTCTGTGTCCCATTAGTAACCGGTTCTCAGAACCAGGTGCTATAGGTTCTATAGAACCTGTGAGAACCTCCTGAAGCCCACCACTGGAAAATGGCAGTGACCTCATAGGAGGATACAGCATTCTACCTCATTTGTAGTTTCTGAGGATTATCTTGCTTAATTTAAGCAAGATGTGATCGAGATCTAGCATTTTCCTGAGTGTGGCTTGCAGAGGAGATGCCCAAGTGTCTTTAGTGATCTTCTCCTAAGAGTGTAACATAGAAGCTGAGAACGTGATAGATGATTCTGGTTCCATCAGAAGGCACAAGGATGCTGGCCAAGTCTTTCCCATTTTGCATAAACTGTCTCCCACATGTACTTCACTTACAAGTCAATGCTCTGTAATGATCTGTGTGCAGTAAACACTTCTAAGTGATTAAAACAAATCACTCTCTTCCACAGAGTGAACACTTGCCAACAAATGAAGCCCTCCAGGCCCACCTCATCTGTGTTATGCTAATCAGTTCCTGAAACTAATATCTTAACAAACTGTTTATAGATAGTAGGGGAAGCAAGCAGCCCTCCCTCTCCTTTCCCCCCTCCACATGAGATACTGTATCTCATAGACATTTGGCTGCCCAATTATAATTAACTCAATTAGGTTCCATATTTTTCTAACAGACACAACTTGAAGTCTCTGAGAAATTCCAAGGACATGTTGTGGGTGTTTGAGTTCTAAAACTTGTTGAGTACCAGGAGTAGGCATGGTTGGGCATCTGCCAGGACTAATATCCTCACCAAGGATCCACCACTGATTATAATGTCCATCAAGAACTCAGGATGTGCCAGGGAAGTGTTTCAAGTAGGGTTGCCATATGTCAAGAAAACCAGGGACAGTCCTGATTTGGGGGGACTGTATTCACATACTGGCAAATTTTGTGGGAGAGAATTATGGCAACCCTCGTTTCAGATAAAAGTATAACATTATCAAAGAAACTTGGGCTGCAATCCTAAAGATACTTTCCTGGGAGTAAAACCCATTGAACACAATAGGGCTTACTTTTGAGTAGACATGGTTAGGATTGTGCTCATAGGCAGCAAATGAGCATTTAAATTGAAGCTGGCCAAATTCAGTGCCAGGTCTAGCTTTTGTGGAGAGAGTTTGGATTGTTCATACAGTCCTGGACTAGAACTGCTCCAGAACTGTTTAACTTACCAAGAAACATGGAGTATCTCTGAATATTACACTAAGGGCACAATCCAGAGTTAGGGCTGTGGGCAGAGCCGTACCTAGTTGGGCTGCCCCAACTATTCTGAATCCAGAGGAGAAAGTTATGTGAAATCCAGAAAGTCAGGAAGCTTGGGCTGCCCTAACTGCTCCAGAGCATGCTCGGTAGGCACCAAGTTAGTGACACCTGGGGAGGGCTTGCTCCTAAGGAGACCTCCCTCAGATCATAATGAACAAGGAACACCTGTGGTGCCTGCATTATGGTGCCCTGATGAGATGCGAGTACAGTCTACAGTGAATACAAGGGGCTTCTTGGAGTGGCCTGCTGTATCCCCAGGTTAGTGGCTGCCATAGTTGTGCCATATCCTGAGGTTGAGAGGTAGGGGTTGCAGCAGGCTGGCCGAGAACTCAGATTTTTGGTCAACACTGCCATTCTTACTCTGCCTTATCATGGACTCCTATGGATCTACTCATTTCTATACCTGCTCCTGAGGTGGTATAACTGAGGAGCTGGAAGAGGGTATTTCTGCCCTGGAAACAGGCTCTGGATACAGAATAACTGCTCTTCCCAAGGCAATGCTGAACATGCCCTCAACATGCCTCTCCTGTCTAGGCTGCCCCAGTTAGGACAGTGCAGGTCCACCTGCCTTGGGGGGGGGGGGGTTGCCTTGCTCTGCCCCAAGCCTTTTCCAGAGTAACGGGGGGGGGGGCATCTTGCAGCTGGGTCAGCCCAGTGAAAGATAGGGCAGCCCAAGTGCACTTCTGGATTGTGCCCTGAATCCCATAGGTCTCTTCTGCTTATTTAGTCATCCTCTCACAATTTACTACAAATACCATACCTTCCTGAGCAACTTTAGAAACCGGAATAGTAAAACCGAGACTCTTTTTTACTACAGTGCCAGAGATCACACAATGATTACGCAGCTGACCCAGGGATTGAACCTAAATTTCCAGGACTCCATTCCTGGATTAGCTTGACTGGCTCTTGAACAGAAATAAGTTCCATAATGATTTTGTGTCTCCACATACAGTACATCAAGTGAAAATATTTGCCCTGACCTACTCAGCAGGAACAATAAAATATTTAATGACTTTTTTATATATGTGGAACAGAGGGAAGAAAATGTTTTCCTTGGCAGTGATCTCCACTGATCTTGCTTTGCTCACGTTCTGCCTGGTTGCCCATCTGTTCATCAATAGTTCATTAAGATGCATCGTAATCTTTATGTCTTGGTAATAATAACGATACGTATTATTTCCAAACAGAGATGCTGTACAAACATAAAAGAAAAATAAAGAGCCTTGTCGGCCGGCATGCTTGCAATTGAAACACTTCTCTTTTTAAAAGCAATGCAAATTGCTACTTATTAAGTGGATTTTGGCATTCGTCAGGACATCATGAAAGGCACTATTAAAGGTACCTGTAGGCATTATATAACTGGAAGAATGAGCCAAACAGGTTGTAGAGGTGTATACGCAGAGAACGTACTGAAATATGTGATAAATGGAAAGTAAAGGGGTGCAAAATCCATTAAAAAATGGCAAAAATGACATTATTACTGCTATCCTTGAAATAAAATGAAACAAGAGGGGAAGACCACATCATTGCCCAACTTTTAATGGGAAAGGAGTGGTATCCTCTCCAGCCATAAACCATTCTTCTATAAAAGGTGGAAACCTGTTGTTCTTGTTCGGATCAAGGTGAACTAGTGGCTTTTTAAGACCATGATACACTACATGTGATAGGCATTTCCAGTTTTCACAAAAACCAGAAGTTCCTTTGGGCTTTCAGGAGGTCTCCTGAGAGTCTCGTCCTGGGGGTCTGAGATGATGGTGAATCCAGAAAGGAGACTCTGTGTGGGTAGTTTCGCCCTTTCTTGACAGGGAGACTTCTCTGGACCTCAAAATGCCTTAAAAGGCATTAAAATGTACTTTCAATTTCCAGAGGGAAATTGGAAGTGATTTGTGTTGGCCTGAAATGGCCATTCTGAAGCCCACAGAGGCGATGGGCTGATGCACATCAGTAAATCATCTGGAGGTGACTGGAGCGCAGCTCCGGTTGTCTTCCTATGATATGGTACTGGTATGGTACCATACTTCCGTTGGTATGATAGGAGATGGTACAGCAGATTTGTTTGTTGGTTTCCCACAGAGGGTCCAAGATCAGATACCCTATAGATACCAAGGTGATTTTCCTTGGAGTAATATTCCAGGTTTGGGCACCTCCACAAGCCTTTAAAGTGTTTCATTTCTAATATTTCTTTTCTTTCTAATAAATTTGACCAATGGCTTCACTGTTATGGCTTCACAGCCATTCTTCTTAAGCTCAGCTGTAGTGGGTCCAAGAAGGTCCCTCAGATAGCCTCAGATCTTGAGAACTTTGCTGCATCTTCTAGTGGGACAACAGGTGGCTGAGATGGTGGGCTTCCTGGCAGTCTCAGAATCTCATTGCCTGCCAAAGATGAACAGCAGGACAAAGAGCAGAATGAATCAAATGATGTTTTTAGCAAACTAGATTGGCATCTGATGGACCATGATAAACCAAGCATCAGAACTCCGACTCGCTGATAAGTGGAAACAAAGAAGAGCAGCACTACAGAGAGAGTCTTCTTCCAGTTACATACATTCCCCCCAAGAATTCATAATCCTTGCCATGTGAAATGGGCTCAGCCCTGCAGATATAGGAAATTATCCCCCACACCTGCAAGGAAAGCAGTGAGTCTAAGGTTGACACTATTGGGGTAATGTCTATCTGTGAGTGAAGTGGAAAGGAATACATCCAAATCTTTTGATTCACTGAACACCTGATTGTGGTGTTCAGTATAATCCTGTTATACAAATAATAAAAGAATAAACTTCAAGGATGAGTGGTGTGCAGAATATTTGGTTTTCCTTTCTTTTGAATTCATATGCTGTTACATTTCAATTACAGACAGCCACGCACACTCTTCTGCTGTTCAATTATTCCGGGTTTATGGGTTTAAATAATGGGTTTATGTAGTGTTTATTTAATGATTATAATGGGATTATGTTATGGGTTCATTTAATGATTTTTACCTAATTGCACTACTTTATACAACAATGGATTGGTGTCACTATTTATTACAAAATAGTAAATGTTAAATATTGGCCTATACTTATAATCAAAATACCGTATTTACATGAGTCGAATGCACCATCAAATCTAATGCGCATTTATTTTATTTTATTTATTTATTTTATTTATATCCCGCCTTTCTTCTCCTACAATAGGGAGCCCAAGGCGGCTAACAACAGGATAAAACACCATTAAAATCGAATTATAAATATAAATTAAAACATAATTAAAAACAATTAAAATACAATTAAATTTAAAAAGCTCAAACAATAAAAACAGACTAAAAACATAGTTAAAAACAGTAAAAATAAAATGATAAAACAATAAAACTGCCCCCCAACCTATGCCCCATTTAAAATGCACATCCTGATTTTGAATACTAAATCTTTCTGGGAAAGGTGAGCATTAGATTTGAATAAATAGGGTATTTCATAATGAGACAGGCATATCACACAATCACACAATCGCTATCACCTTTTCCCCTTTTCTGAGCATGAATTGCTAAAGGTCCAGCCATACATAGCCCTTGTGGCACAGTAAGAACTGCAAGTTCCACAATGCACCATGTAGGTGGACCCTTCCATTCACTGTCTATGCCAGTTTGGGTAGTGACAGCAATATGCAGGAGACTCTGTTTGGTTTGGTGTGTTCCTGTACATTGTATTTCACTGTCCGGAGTAACTTGGATAGTGGGGGGGGGGGGCACTTGCACAGAGCACCACAGCACTTGCAGAAATCACCATACCGCAATCACCATACAGCCCCACTTTGAAGATATCTCATTGGTTTGAGTCTGATTATGATGGTTAATATTATCAGGATGGTCTCTGTGCCATCATTGCCCACGATGTTTTATGGGATGAACCAAGTAGGCATGTCATCGTCCCAAGGAGCTTCCCAGCTGAAGTCTGACTGTGTTATGGATGGCTTCACAAAAAATGTAGGCATTTAGATGGGTTCTGATGACACCATGTCGGTCTTTTTCTGATATACTTTTAGGCTGCATCCCATGGGTCCAGGCAATCACAATTCCTGTCGACTAAGAGTACTCTACTCAGAGTTGTTTAGGGTCAGGGTGACCATATAGTATGGAGGACAGAGTGCCATACCTTTAACAGGAGAGGGAATTTAGGCAGATTTACCTCAACATAGAAAGATTTAAAAAGGAGCACATTGTTTTTATTGTTTTTACAGTTTTTGACAAATATTTTTAATCCGCATGTTTTTATTCAATTTAATTGTATTTTAATTATATTTTAATGGTGTTTTAAACTTTATTTATGATCTATTTTAATGATGTTTTATTCCCTGATGTCAGCCGCCTTGAGCTCCCCCTTGCAGGGGAGGAAAGGCGGGATATAAATTAATTAAATAAATAAAAATAATAAATAAAAAAGCAGCACCTGCGTAAATTCCCCCTTCTATGCAATGGTTAAAGGGTTAAATGGTTAAAGAGTCACTCTGTTTAGGGTTGATTGGGACAGTTTGCGTCTAAATGAAACACCTGCTGGAATTTTAAAAACTCTTCTGCTGCTCACCTGAGACCACTTCGAGCACAGTTAAAGTCTATAAAAGTGTATAAAAGTGTATAAAGTCTATAAAGTCTATAAAAGTCTATAAAACACTATAAAAGTGTTTGCATTGAAAATGGAAAATCACATACTTATTATGTTGACAAAAGTAATAGGTTCTACCACTCAGAAGGCCCTGCTATGAATTGTCACCTGTCTAAGTTCCTATAGAATCAGGAATCTGAGTCGGTTCCTGAGCATAGCAAATTATTGCCTGGAGATTTCCATCAAGTTGGGAATGTTTTTTCCTATATGGAGAGTTTTGATTTGTCCAGAACTAAGAGCATAATCTTAACCATGTCTACTCAAAAGTAAGCCCCATTGTATTCAATGGATCTTACTCCCTGGAAGTGTTTTCAGCATAAGTGTTTTCTTTTGTACACTCTTACCACGGACACCTTTCACATCTTACCCAAATTGCACAGCCTCTTATGTTTCTATTACTGTCGTGTCCACTTGTGTTCTGAAAGTGAGCGAGCAAAGAAGAATCCAACAGTTCTTTCTGAGCCCTCTTTCAGGTGTGCAATTATATAAAAACCATGCGCTCTTTCATCTGAGTCACCCAATGAAAGGGAGAATTGAATTACCTTTCTGCTGAATGAAACCTGATAAAACAAGAGTGGGGCTATTTTCGTAATCAAGAGCGACATCATAATACCCCCCTTTGTAGGAGCAAATGGAACAAAGAAAAGAGAGGGGCAACACCTAGAGAGAGCAGCAGGTGTGCATTAGACTGGAGTAAACAGGCTGTCGTCTATGAGCACCTTTATCAGGTGGCACACCAAGATGGTGGCCTTGGTTCAGTGGCATAGCTAGAAGGGGTGCAAAACAAAAAAGTTTTCAGGGAGCCTCACCACAACATGCAAGTGATCCCTTTTCCTTCCGTTCAGCGCCATTCCAGGTTTGGGGAGCAAAATGGATGGATTCACTTCCGACTCCCTCTTTTTCCCTCTGTTTGCTCCCATCACCCAAAATAGGAGGGAGGTGGTGGACTCTCCCTCACTGGGGATCTTCAAGCAGAGGCTCGACGAGCACCTGTCGGGGATGCTCTAGGGGGATTTCCTGCTGCAGGCAGGGGGTTGGACTAGATGACCTACTAGGTCCCTTCCAACTCTATGATTCTATGATTCTATAGCTCCTAAGGGAAGGGGAACCCAAACGTACCCTCTGGATACACCATTGCCCTAGTTAGGGATGATGACATCATTCAACATGCCTAATTCATATTCAGAATTCATTTTTCCTGAATAGTGAGAGATGCTAAGATTGGATGTTGGAAAAGAGAGTTATGTGGGATTTGATCAGATCAGCTTACGACGGCTGGCAAGAATCTTAACAGCAAGGAGAATGCATCAAGTGCGATGAGGGTTTTAGAACCCCAGAATCTGGGTTCACTTCCAACCCTTTAAAATAAAAGATTGACCACACCACTCCGAAACTTTTCCTTTATATTTTTGCTTTTCGACATGCTTCCACTTTTTATCGCTGCTGCCATTAAAAGTGCAGTGCATGCAACACAAAACCATGTCCTTTAATGATGCTGACACTGTCCTTTACTTGCAGAAATCCCAAAGCAGAACAAATCCAAAGGGCTTTTGCATGACTTGTTAAAATGTCTAGCTAGAAAGATCAAAGTTTTTGTCATAAACCAAACATTCCACATACTTATTTACATTACATGTAAATTGTACATATTATATGACATGTAAATACGGTAAATGACTTTTCGTGATAAAATTGTACTCAAGGCAGCTTACAATTTAAATAACAAAACACAACAAAATTCAGGTTACCCAATGCATACCTCTCTGGAATCACTGGGATTTACTTCTAAGTAGACATTTATAGGATTGTGCAATGAAATGAAACATATAAAAATTGCACAATCATAATAAGGGACAGATTTAATTAAAGCCAAATTGAATAGTACAGTCTGCTGACAGCTTAAAAGTTGGCATATGGTGAGTCCAGGCATGCCTCCTTAGGGAGGGTCATAAACTTTCAAGTTGTGTAATGAACTTCCAAAACTGTCATTGGCCTGAAAACATTTTTTTCCTTCTATTTTTGTTAACCATGAAAGAAACTGGTGGTCACAGTACAGGAAGCTTGCAGCCCAATCCTATGTATCTTTCCTTGTGAGGAAATTCCACTGACTGCAAGTTCCTATGTCTATCTGGTCAAAAATAAATCCCATTGCATACAATGGGAGTTACACCTAGTGAAGTATAGGATTGCATCCTGATTTCAGCAGGACTTGCTCAAATCACCATAGGATCGAACTTTGAAATTCCTCCCATAGTGACTGGGAGTCTTTCTCAGGGTGCAATCCTAGCATGCAGTCCTAGCATAGACAAAATGCAGGCTGGTCTGGAGGATGAGTCCATGTTAGATGAGTCTGGCTGGTGTAGAGGTTGGAGGGTTCGAGGAGAGCAGGAGAGAGGTGTCTTGGGGTGGGGGAGCATGGGTGGCAGACAACCTGTGGAGGGCAGAAGGCAAACTGGGGCAGAGCTCGGATCTGGCATCTATGTTGAATCATGACCTCTGAAGCCCTGAGCTGTTTTCAGTCCCAATCCTGTCTTGATTTCAGTGGAGACCCTCCAGCCTGCCTGCTCCAGGGCAAATTAGGATTTGGCTGCCCATCTTCTAATATAATAATCAGATTTCTCCTCATTAGACAGTCTTGAACATGGTCTCTGCTGAACAAAAAAGAAAATTCTACCCCAATAATAAATCTTTCATTATTTTGTAACTAGCATAACAATTGTCAAGGCACACTTTCTCATCACTCTTAATGCATACCGCAGGGAAAAGAGATGCAGCTTCCACCTCTGAAAGGTACATATGGGGTCATGGTAGTGGGAATGCTCAGAGAGCATGCTTACCCACAAACTTCAAAAGGGACGTGTTTGATGTGCTGAACGATGTGAGTTTATCGGATCCAAATAGCAAAACCTTGTCAAGCATCATAAAACCTCAAAAAGTTGCACCAGTGTGCAGAACAGCTCCGCGTTGATTTAGGTTAGAGGAAGGGAAAGAGAAGGAACTGCTGACCAGAGACAATCTTTGCATTCCAAGATCAAAATTAATGACTTTCACTCCACTGTGAGTGGGCAGCCTGTCCCTTCCGCTCATTGATCTGAAGGCAAACATGATCTACTGGAGTCCACTATAGACTTCTATGTCTCTCACACCCCCTAGTCAACTGAACCATTCATTCTCCCTTGTGCTGGGGATAAGATTTGATTTCTTTCTTCTTGGCTCCTTGCAATTATCAAAAAAAATAGTGCACCCCAATTTGACAGTCTATGTTCTCGGCCTGCAGAGAAAGTTCATGCTTTGCATTATCCTGTTTGATCTCTTTATCCCGCGCACTGGGGTTTCGACACCTTGCCACCTGAAGGCTTCACTTACATTAATTACCCATGAAGTGTCTTTCCATCTGAATAAGCAGATTATCCGACTCCTGATTTAATGATGGACTTCTTTGCTGAGCTCTGAGTTTGCAAAAGAAGGCAAAGTGGAGAGCCATGTTTGCGCAGAAGACCGTCTGTTTTCCGGACAATGGCATAGCTAGAGGGGGGCAAAGCACTAAGTTTTTTAGGGAGCTTCGCTGCAGTGTGCAAGCACCCTTTCCTTCCCCTTCAAAGCTACTTTGGGTGGTAGGAGCAAAATAGAGGCATATGCTTGACACTGACTGAGGCTTCTTGCAAAATTTAGTGCTTTGCATCCCCACCCCATCTACAACACTATCTAGTTCACATATGCAATGTACTCACTAAGCTCCAACCTACATATGACTCAAGGGGGTTCTAGATTGGTGTAAGACTGGCACAAAACAGGGTCCTGGGAAGAAAGAATGCTAGCAAGGTCACTATTCCCACAAAGGAACATACAGGGACTCGGGCAGAGGCTACTGTTGCCCGTACCAGTGGCATAGCTGGGGGTGCATAGCACTAAATTTTTCAGGGAGCCCTTTCCTTCACTACCCCTTCAGCTTCTGGGTTGAAAAACAAAACATAGGAAATGTCTGCCTGGACTGGCTCTGAACAGGAGGGGCCATTTGCACACATGGTGAGGCTCCCTGCAAACTTCGTGCTTTGCACCCCCTCTAGCTATGCCACTGCACACAAGCACTTTTGAGGGACTTTCTATTTTTCCTTCCCTTAGTTATACAAAAATTTCTTATTTGCAATTTTCATTTGAGTGAAATTCATTCATCAATAAATTGGCACAATTAACCAATTTACTTATCAGAAGCAGATTAAAATAAATATGGCCTTTACATTAGATTTTAATTGGAACTTTGCCCTGGACGAGGGCTCTCATTGCTGATTGGGCTATTGTAAATAATTTATGGCTCATCTTTTGCTCCCGGCAATGTTCTTTAATGTGATTTTGTGAACAGTAACAGATTTGTCTGTGCTGCTGAGGCCAGGAAAACATCATCTTCCATGAAGCATCCACAAAATAGCCTCCCATTCACACTCTCCACTGTCAAACTTTGGATTGTAAGCTGCTTGGAACAGGAACGGTGCACATTTTTCAGATTCCATCGCATGAGCATGCACACTAAAGCATCACACAGAGTACAGAATACACTATAAATGCTTTGTTCTGTTTTATTTTTATTTTTATAATTTTATCCCAAAAAACCCTCAGTATAAATGCTTTGTGTTCCGAACAGCAAGTTATGCTCCACCTCTTATTAAGAGCATCATGATCCACTCAAAGCCCATAATTCACCCTAGAAACACTCTACATCACTACTACAAAGATTAGTCAACTGGTTATGAGGCTTGCTGGCCACAGAAAAGTCTGATTCCATCTTTGTAGGGTCTTCCCACTTCAAATTTTAGAAGAGGATGGGGTGCAACTGAAGGGTTCAGACATCCCTCAGGTGATCTTTATTTGGACCTCTTTCTTTTTTTTCAGTGTTTTATAAGGTTTTTATTAATTCCAGATACAGGTAAAGGACAAAGTATCACATATATGTAAAAACGCTTTAAAAAACTTGGCATCCATCAGTCTTGAAAGACTATAGTATTGTGCTCAACACTGCATGTGAAGCACAAAGGCCTAGGTAGATTGATATGGAGGATAGGCTGTTACCCAAGCAGCAAATCCCCCCTCTCCATGCCAGTGAAATAGTCCAATGGAACGGCAGAGCCAATACGATTGGTTCCAGCTGTGTTGCAAAGCTGGGCTAAGGACAGGAGCTCACCCTGTCTTGTGGGGCCGACCCGGGTCTCGAAACCTGGCCTGCTGGTTAACAGGCACAGTGTCTTAACCACTTGCACTACCCACAGCCTGGGGTGGTTACACACATTACATTACATTACATTACAGCCTAGGGTGGTTACACACATAAGGATACACACATTAGGACCATTGTTGTACATCTCTTCTTACCTTCTATTTGTTCAGAACATTTCACATACATTTGGACCTCTTTCACCATGTCCATTATTTAGTCCATCTCACACATACATTGATACACATTCAAACTAGTTGTGGCTCTCCATGGTCTAAGGTGCGGAGCAGGGGCGGCTTTTCCAACCTGCTGAATTAGATCTTTTTAACTAGAGTGAAGGACTGAAACTGGGATTCCTCATCCAAGATCACTGGGCTACCATTACATTATAGACCTTCCCCATTTAAATAAACTTAAATGTCAAATGTTAAAATGGTTAGTGTGGGTATAACCTTCTACACTTTCTTCTAGACTGTCAAGGTTAGGTTAGCAGCAGATAGCAAAGTGGACTTTGAGTAAGTTTGCTAATGATTTATGAAAGCAATGATTAAATATGCTCCTTGGTGCCTACTTTGCCAGCAAACATTTGAAATCAGCACTTCAGAATACTGCTAGATCTGAAAGATCCCAGTCTCAGCTGTTATCAGTCCAGTTCTCATGGCTCAGGTCACAGGTGACCACAGTTTAAATGCACAGGACTCACTGCAGCATGTGAAATAAGAAGGCTGCAGCCTCCAGCAATCTTTTCCAAAATTAGTGTAACAGTAACACAACAGCTGATGCATATCTCTGGGATGAGTCGTGGGGAGGAGGTGTGCAGTAAGTATGGGAGGCACTGCAATGCATCATGTAAGCGGCCCTTTCCATCCACCATTGGAGTCGACTGTTCAGGACAACATGCAGGCTCCAATGGCAAGTGGGAAGACAACTTATCCAGTGCATTATGAGCACCTACTGTACTTCCTGCGTCATGCCCCCTCTAGCTATGCTACTGCCCTAGGGTGCTCTTAACATGAAGAGCTCCACACGCTGGGTACACAGCACCGTTATAGAGCGCATAGAACAGATTTCTTTTAAGAATTAAGAAATATAATTCACAATATTGTTATGAATGATAGAAAAGCTCTGACACTAGAAGGAAGCACACAATGGGAATACAGAAGGTAACACAGACAGCAGGAAAAAAAATAATAATACTGGACAAAATTGAACTGGGGCAAAATTTATTGTATTGAATAGAAACCCAGTGGATTCTAGCAGAACTTCTGCAGGTCTTATACAGATGATCAGTATGGCATATTGTTGCCTGGAGAGATAATCTCTGGCTCAGTGAGCTGAAAATCCATCTGGCTACCAAGTTTACTTGTTCCAGACCATAAATCATTGAAAAAATATTCTGTGGCTCTGGGCATTTTCCATTTCTAGTTGTTGCTGTTTTGAAATTCTTTTCATTCAGAGGCTGATAATAATGTCATTCTTTTCATTCAGAGGCTAATGATAATGTCATATTTTTTGGCTGCATTCAGACCTTACCAAAGTAATTTCAGGAGCCACGTCAAAAAGAGACCAAATCCTATAGCATCCAGTTCCCCATTCAAATGTGAGCCAAAGACTTTTTGACAAACCAATCTCAGCCTGTTTCCCAACAGTTTTGGCCTAATAATGCATAATTGTTGCAAGGTTTACAGGGATCAGCCCTGCTGGATCAGGGCTAAAGACCCAAATCCAGCCTCTTGCTTCCTTGCAAAGATGGTACTAAAAAACTGGCGCAAGTACTTCCTGGAAACAGCAACTGCATCTCAGCAGAGCTTTATACTGGAGTCCCTGCTCACTATAAGGGCTTAACCCTTGGATGTATGTATAGAATAAAGAGCATTCTGAGCACATAAGATAAATTTTCTAGCACGTTGGGTTAACTACAACCAACTCCTGACATCCAGATGCAACTCCTTCACCATTTTGGTGCTTCTGAACCCAGTGGACGTGCAAAGATAGGCTTGGGCTGCCCACAAAATACATAAATATATTGTATTTATTTATTCCTTAAATAAATAAATAAATAAATAAATAAATAAATAAATATTAAGCCTTTAGTAGAACTTGTGAGGACAAGTAAGTTGTTCTCTAACTGATAAGAATCAACACAAGTTGGATTTCATCAACTCAAAGCCCAATCCTATGAATTTCTCTTTTGAAATAAATCCCATTGTAGTCTATGGGGCTTATTTCCAAGTAAGTGTGGGCAGGATTGCAACCTCAAATCAATATCATCTGAAATGGAAGGCAAAGCAATAGAATAAATAATCAATTGCCAAGGGAGTTGGTGGATTCTCCTTTACTTGGATCTTCAAGCAGGTGGTTGACAACCATCTGTATGAGATGCTCTAGTAAGATCCTGCTACAGGCAGGGGGTTGGACTAGATGCCCTATTAGGCTCTTCCATTTCTGTGATTCTATGACTGACTGGATCACCTAAAACCTTTCATTTGTGATTAACCCTACAATCCAGAGTACAATCCAGAGTAACCCTACAATCCGGAGTATGTAAGAGACATTATGTGCACCAACAGTTATGGCACCACCTAGTGAAAACCAATGGGAAATTCATATTGCAATCCAGAGTAAATTGTTCTTACACCGGAGCAAGAACTCCCCGTAGTTACTCTGGATTGTGCCCTAAGTTCCCTACTGGCCATTCTCACCATTTGGTGGATGTTTCACTATTCTATGAAGGGCTGAATGTAGAAAGAATATGGCTTGGTCCCTTGCCTGCCTATTAATGCAGAAAATAGGAGCTCAGTTTTCCCATAACCCAGATTGCACATGTTCACACTTCAATCCCCGAAGGGTGCCCACTTTGGTCGCCACACAGCATCTCCTTGCCAAAACTCTAAAATATTCAGAATAACAAAATGCAGTGCAAAATACATTAACAAAATTGTGAGCGCCATTTCTCCAGGAAGGAGACGATCTTTTGGCAGCCAAATGAGAACAGATGGTCTCAAGTTCCCATATTCTGTTCGCATTCAGCACGCAGCACCCCTATGCACTTGTATGCATTCAAGCAAACCAGCGTTGTGAGTTGCCAAGCAGGGAGACTCCTCATCCATGCATTTCTTATCATTTGTTCTCATGTCTTTGTGATGGATGCCCAATAAACAAAGGGCCAAAATTGAGTTTGGAGGCAACTTTACTCATATCAAATTTTACTCATGGGATGGAAAAGGTTTATCCATAGCAGGGGTGTCCAAACTTTTAACGTCAGAGCTCCTGGACTTTTAACAAGTGTGGAAAGGAGAGAATTTTAGCAGGTGCAGCTTCTCATCTCACAGATAACAAGCTGTACCTGCAGAAATTCCCTCTTCTACACACTTTTTAAAGGTCCAGGAGCCCTAAAGTTGAACGTTAGAACATCCCTAATCTATAGGCTTACTCCTGAAGAAAGACAAATATTTTAATGATGATATCTGGTTGGATATCCGGAAAAAATTCCTGATGGTTCGGGCGGTTCGGCAGTGGAAGAGATTGCCAAGGGAGGTGGTGGACTCTCCCTCACTGGGGATCTTCAAGCAGAGGCTCGACAAGCACCTGTCGGGGATGCTGTAGGGGGAATTCCTGCTGCAGGCAGGGGGTTGGACTAGATGACCTACTAGGTCCCTTCCAACTCTAGGATTCTATGATTCTAAATAAACAGGCACATTTCATCCTCTGAATTCATAGTTTTTTTAAAAAATTAAGTATAAAATGAATCTATCTATCTATCTATCTATCTATCTAAAGCAGTGGTGGGCACCAGCAGGTTTGCACCTACTCTATAGAACCGGTTCTTAACAAGAGATAGTACATATAAAGTTTAAAAATAGCCATTTAAAAGTGGCTGCCAGATGGACAGAGAACCGGTTCTTAATTTCTTTGAAGCCCATCACTGATCTAAAGTATTTATATACCGCTTTTCAACGAAGAAGGTCTTCAACTCAGAAGTTCAAATGAAGACTAGAATGAAGATCAGGATAAGCTGTTGACAGTTATTTCATGCAGTGGTGTAGCAAGAGAGGGATGCAAAGCCCTACGTTTTGTAAGGAGCTTCATCCCAGAATGCAAGGACTCCAGACTGGTTCTACAACCCAAAAAATATTCATATAAAATATTAACTGTTTATTAAAATGATTACAAAATACTGTAATATACAGTAACACACAACACTGCAATGAAGAAAATACAGTACTGAATTGGACTGTACCTTTGAAAACCTTCATGGCTGGTGTGAGGATTACAGAGAGGGGGATGACTTTGGCTGCAATCCTAACAACACTTTCTGGGGAGTAAGTCCCATTGGACATAATGAGGCTTACTTTTGAGTAGACTAATAACTTTGGCCCGCTGCAACGCTGCAAAGTAGTAACTTTGGCCCGCTGCAATGTCCTCCCATTGGCTGTCCTCAAAGGGAGATTTAATGGGATCCCTTCATCTGACAGAGTATGCTCCTGTTTGCTGTCTGTTACAGAAACCCTGGAACAATCCTTTTTTATTGTCCCAAATTCGCTGGAGCCAGAAAGGAACTCTTTTCGCATTCTTCACTCCAATTCTCTGTTCTCTCGGATTCGAATGTTCTCAAAGGACTTTTGGATGCCGATGATGCTAACTTGTTACATAGAGTGGCTTTGTTTTTAAACTGCATTGTTGCTTTTAATAAAAAACTAATTTTAGGATCTTCACAACTTAATTTTACTGTGTATTTTATGCCAATAAAGGTTATGATACGATACGAGTAGACTGAGTAGACATGGTTAGGATTGTGCTCTTTCACCATCACTAATGGAGTCACTGCTATCCATTGGCTCAATGGAATCTTTGTCTTTATGTGCAACTTGAACATTCCCAAGCTGCTGATGGGGAGCAGCACTAGAACATTGATAAGGCACACCTTCCACGCTGCCACACATGGATCCCACATATAAATCTGGCTCAGGTTGTTCCCCCCGGACCCCCCATGAGTTCCCTGGCCATGGAAGCCTATTCCAAACTTTGCCCAGGGCCCTACTCAAGCTAGTCCCCACATCCCGCCTGAGTTCCCTTGCCATGGAAGCCTGTTCCAAACTTCCTCAGAAGTGCTCTTTACTCAAAACACTGCTCTTTACACAAGTCAAAATTTCTGAGAAAATTTTGCTCTTTACATAAAACGTTCTTTATCCAAGTCACTCTTTATTCAAGGTACCACTGTACCTAGGTCTAAATGTAAGGGTGATAGGTCTTTTTCATGCTGTGGTAAGGTTCTTTTGAAAACCTAGTACTTTGCACCCCCTCTAATGATGTATGCTACTGTTTTTATGTCAACTGTGCAATCAAAAATTACATTCATATCAAGCATGGTGTCGTGAGGAAGAGCTGATCTCTGAGGAGATATGATGGGCATGATGCACCTATCCCTATCTGACGAAGAGGACAATGGGAGGGTTGAATGGGTGCCAGTGCAGTTGCCCCATGAGGAGGCTGAGCTGGCCAAGGAGGAACCAAGTGCTAATCCTGAGAGGAATCGGGTCTTGGAGGCTATTGAGATGTTCAGAATGTCGAGCCTAAGAAAAAATCTTGAATATTGTGTCTTGTTGGAACTGAAAACCTAAAAAGATAACTAAAAGCATACTTACCAGAATCTACCTGAGCTTCATCCTTCCTTTACTCGGCACCCCTTCATGGAAGACCGGACCCCCACCTCCGATGCAAACCCCTTCACCACCCCCTCCCAACGACTCAGGAACACACACCCACATGATACATGGGTAAAATATTAATATTGGGTGCAATCCAGAGTAGCTATGGGGAGTCTTTGCTCCGGTGTAAGAACAATTTGTTCTGGATTGCAATATGAATTTCCCATAGGTTTTCACTAGGTGGTGCAGTAACTACGGGTGCACATAATGTCTCTTGCATGCTCCCGTAGTTACTCTGGATTGTAGGGATTATTTTTAAAACAGTTTTTGAGCAACTCCCTAAATTTAAAGTAAGCATCACAAAACAATTTAACAAACCACATTCAAGTGTAGAAATAATAGATAAAAATTCGAGTTGTGAAATTTTGACCTGCCCTGAAATTGTCCCCTCTCCCCCAACTTTGGAGGATTTAGGGGAGGGGAGATTTTCAGGTGGGGCCGCAGTGTGACCAGATGACCGGAAAAACCTGGATTTGTCCAGATTTTTAGCCTCCTGTCCGGGTGTCCTACATTTTGGCTTCATTTTGAAACTTCATGATAGTGCACAGTACCCCATCATGCCATATGTCGTTGGATTCATATTGAAGAGCAGAATCCAGTGCAAAAATCGGTTTTGAGATATCTCCTTCCTATCAAAAGTTATGGTCAAAAAACAAAAATAAAAAAATACATTTTTGGCAATTTTTTTCAGCGGGTAGGAATTTTGACCTGGGATTAGGAACTTTGGCCTAGGGGATCAGGAACTTTGGGTTTGGCATCTGGTCACCCTGGGTGGGGGGATTTATTGAAGAAAACAAAGGTATGAAACCTCTCTTCTTTTGCTCTCTCAGGGATTGGGACATTAAGGTGAAAAAATATTGCTGGTCCCTATAGTTCTGTTTGGGTTACAGTTAGTCAACATTTGGTTTTGCATTTGGTGAAAAAGTAGGCTCCTATTTTTCCCTTCCTCTCCCCCCACAAACCCCATAAAAATAAGCATGGTGGGGAAATCAAAATGGAAGTCACAAATGACGGAGTTTTATCTCACTCTCCAAAACATGCAAAAGAGCTGATGCAATTTCACCTCCTCTATCATTCCAACTCCCCTGAAATAGAAATTCAGACCAATTTTCAGTCCAATCCTATTTTGAGCTATGTAGGACTTCTTCAGGGGCATAGATATGGAATAGAAAATATCAATCAGTTTCAACAAGTAAGGTCAGACTTAAATTCTTCAATATGTGCATTTAATGAAAGAAAAGTGGTTTTTGATATAAGAGGCAAATAGGAAGCCTTGTGGAGCCAATCTTTAATTCATTAGTTCTTCTGAAATCTGGGTACATCTGTATTTATTAAGTGCAGTTATTTCCCTTTCTGAAGTATCTATCTACCTTAATCGAGATTTAGATGGCTGGTCTCATATCTTTTACATAGACAGTACATGTTCATGACATGTAAATGCATCTTTAATGCAGTGCTATACCTGTTCAGAGATGCACCATTGCTGGAAAGCTCCTCTTTCTAAATTTATTTTGGCTACAATCCAGAGTAACTATGGGACCTTTTATACCGAGGTAGTTACAGTGCCACCTATGGGAAACCTGAATGGGCTGTGGGTGGAGCAAGCAGTTAAGACGCTGTGCCTGTTAACCAGCAGGCCAGGGTTCGAGACCCGGGTCGGCACCACAAGACAGGGTGAGCTCCAGCCCTTAGCCCAGCTCTGCGACGCCAGCTGGATCCAATCGTATTGGCTCTGCCTTTCCATTGGAGTAATTCAGTGGCGTGGAGAGGGGGGGTTTGCTGCTTGGGTAAAAGCCTAGCCTCCATAGCAATCCAACCCAGGCTTTCGTGCTTCGCATGCAGCATATGCAGCGCCAAGCACGATACCATAGTCTTTCAAGACTGACGGAGGCCTGCTTTTTTTATGGGAAACCTATGGGAAATACATAGAGCAAGCCAGAGTAAGCGCCTCTTAGGTCTTCCCGTAGTTACTCTGGATTGTAGGGTATGGGACTTTGCCATTCCCAGGGGTTCAGTTTGTAAGGAAAAATATACAGTATTTGCAATCTTTGAACCATGGTCTGGAGAAGAAGATGATTCCTCTCTCTAAGAAAACACAAGCTGGCCATTCCTGGGGTTGGATCCAGCACTGTATATGTGCAACTGGGTAACTTCTGTTAAAATCAAAGCATTCTCTCTGGGGAAAGAGACGGGCTCATCTAGCCTTGCTTTGTCTCCTCAGGCTCAGCAAGCAAGTTCTTTCTGAAAGAAACACGATATTCTGTTTTTCCAGCTGAGCAGAGCGAAGTCCGAAGACCCACCGGCGATGTGAGTTAAGACTCAAAATTCACATTAAGTGGAGCTCCGTGATTCTCATCTTCATGAATCAGTAGTGTAGATAGAGGGGGGAGAAGAACACAAGATGGACATTGTGGGCTGATGTTTTTAACTTTTCCCTTCTTGCCCTCTCTCAACTGCCTTCATACCTGCAACGTCCCTGTACCATCACTCCATCAGCATCAGGAAGTTCATAGGTACATCAGTGATTTGGAAAAGAAGTTATTTGAACAGACAGAATAAAGCAAAAGGGAAGGAATGAAGCAAGCCTGGACAAATCCTACAATCACAGGAGCAATCCTGGCCAAAAACTCTGGACATAAGCAGTGCTGGGTACTTGTACTCTGGTTACAGGGACTATTGGCAGGATGGAACCACTGAAGCCAAGTGACCACTGATAAGCTTTGGTTATGAAGGACAGTGCCAAGGAGGAATTCCATACATGTTGCATACATGAGAAAATGGACTACACAATTCTCCTACAGTGACCACCTATTTCCCTTGTTTCCCACTCTTTGCTGGCACCCTACAAACCTCTAGTATCGAATCTGTTTTGACATCCCCCTTAAGCCCCTCTGATATCTGGTCCACACTCCCGTTTATACCTCCAGAAGAAGGTCACTTTGAAACGATGAAAAGCAATTCAACACCTTCATTAATGATCCCGAGGAGGAAGCAAACAGCATGTTAATTAAATTGGCAGATGATGACATACTGGAAGATGATGCATCGAAAAGAAAGCTCTGATGAATCATTTGTTCTTGTCATGGGCTCTGAGGACAGCTCTCCATGCCTGAAAAACCATCATCCCATGCAGATGCTTACTCTAGAGTAGTCATAAATATGCATCACAGCACATTTGCTACCCTCTAGGATGGTAAAGGGACCACCGTACCTGTGGACCAGATGGACACGTTTGCACTGTATATATTAATATCTTCATTCTTGCAATTTTTATGCACAAACACTGATTTTACATCTGGAGGGGTTTAAATTATGGAAGAAAAGAATATTTTTTCAGTGGACAAAAGGTAAGAGGAGAGAGTGAAGCAACATATTCCCCACTTCCTTTCTCCTGTCTTCTAGGTCCGGGGGTTGGGGCAGAGCACCCCACAGTCACCGATTCTTCAATGCAAAGTATAGGGAGGAAAATATATATAAAAGAGAAAAGTCACTGGCTGACTGACTGACTCCATCACTCATCAACGCCCTGCCAAAACTGCTGGGGTGGGTGTTCCTTCCTTGGCTGAGGGGTGCACTAAGAACCACTTTTTGGAAATTCCAACTGGAAAGGTGTGAAATGGGGCGCAACACATTTTCCTCCCTATACTTTGCATTGAAGAATCGGTGACTGTGGGGTGCTCTGCCCCAACCCCCGGACCTAGAAGCATGAAATTCGGGGAGGGTGTTCCTTCTGTCACATGAACACCCACCAAGCACTGATGATGAGAAATTTAACCCTTAAAGGCTGAAAAGGGGTGCAATGTGTTTTTGTCCTATACTTAACATGGAAGACTGACCAACCTTCAGCTACTCGTAATTTGGTGCTTGGTGCCCGGTGCAGTGGAGGGATGTTGTTTGGAGGGAGGGGTTGCACTGGGGAGGATGCTGTGCATGGGGGGTTGTGCATGAGGAGATGATGTGCGTGGGGGTTGATGTACATTGGGGGTTGGTGCTCATGGGGGGATGTTGGGTATGGGGGGTTGATATGCTTGGGGAAATGATGTGCATGGGGGGTTGTTGTGCATGGGGGGTTGTTGCACACGGGGGATTGATGTGCATGTGGGGTTGATGCGCATGGGAGATGTTGTGCATGGGGGAGGTTGCACATGGGGGGTTGATGCACATGGGGGTTGTTGCGCATGGGTGATGTTGCACGTGGGGGGATGTTGCGCTGTGGGGGGATGGTGTACAGGGGAATTTTACTCCCGCAACATGGGTACGCTTTTCACTAATTCTTTCCTAAAGAAGGAAACATAACTCTTGGGGTTATGCAAGAGAAGGGGAAGCACCATCAGTCTGTTGGGTGTTTAAAATCTGAAAACTTATCGTTTCTGGATATAAAGAGAGAACATGGTAATTTTCCCAACAGTAAGCATAAATTGATATGGGAAAATTGGAAAGCATTATAAAAATAAGTCTATACATCTACAGGGAAATTCTACTATATGAATTAATATGAACTTAAATAAAGTAACAGCATGTGATATGAAAGGAATGTGTGCATCACACTTCAAGGCTGCAAAATACACAAATGAAAATAAAAGAACAAGGCAGTGTAAAGCCTGCTGTGAGGGGACAAGGACTCATTCAGTCATTCAATATTCCTTTTAAAAAAGTTAGAAAACATATTTGACACTTTCCTGGCCCCTGCAAATGGCACGTTTGAGAGGATCACTCCTGTTGATGACCACAGAGACTCCAATCAGGTGGTTTCAATTATGGTAAGACTGATCTATTTCTTGTGATCCTACCATCTCACCTCCTTCAGAGTTTGGAGGTTCTACTGATCTCTGCTCTTGCTTCTCATTTTTGGAACAGACAAATCATACACAATATTGATGTGTCTGTATTTCCCTCCCTACCCCTCTAAAAGTCTAGGAATTTGCCGCTTGCTAACCCAGCAAACTTCAGGATTCTGCTGAGCCCACCAGTTTCAGGACCAGAGGCTATATTATTTGATTTCCCTGAATAACCACCACATCAAAGCAGCTTTCCCGGCCTCCTGTTGATGGATGTGGAGCCGTGAAGGCACAGAGAAAGAGAAAGAAGAGAACTGCCACATAGCCAGCTTTCTCTTACTGATTCCTTTCATCTTTGGCAATCCCTACCATTGCCTCCCTGTACCAAAAGGCCCTGAGATGTGCTCTCACAATCTTTGCTGGCCTTTTCTCATTTTAAGCTGCCGCTCCTATCATCATGTGTTCTTCCTTTTGCTCTGATCATCTCATCCCTCTATTTTTGGGGGGAGGGGGAAATCAGAGAGACAGACAGTTCCTTACTACAGATATATGTCCAAGAAACAGAACCACAAAAACCCAGATAGGATTTTTCCCAAACTCCTGCACCTTTTGCAGCACACTAATGTGTGCTAGGAAAAGCTAGGCTTAGCCAATGCCGCATCCCTTTACACTATGGAAAGCAATCAATATTTCCTTGTAACCACAAATAATTTCCCTAAGTTGAATCATTGGAGATCCACACTCAATCCCTTGCTGGCTGGGGAAGGGAGGAGGTGATCACCTTTTAGTATGGGCTGATTGAGAATTCACACTACAAACCTAACCCCTAGCTAGGCCAGCGCAAGTTCTGGCTTAAGTCTCATATTGGCCTGGGGGGGGGGGTCACAAAAGTGCCTTAAGGCACTTCTGTGCCACACCTGGGCAGGTTAGGCCAGATGTATGTCCAAGAAACAGAACCACAAAAACCCAAATAGGACTTTTCCCAAACTCCTGCAACACAGATGTGCACATTTGCAGCACACTAATGTGCCACAGCACACTGGTGAAAATCACTAGGTAGAAACTCCACACCTCCCAGAGGTCTCTCCCATTGAGCTTGAGGTGTCATGCACATCAGACATGTAGAAGCAGATGTCCATTGTGGGTACATCCCTCCCAGGACAGAGCTACACTACAATCCTAACCCCTGTGCTGGCCTCCCCATGCCAGAAAGGGAATGAAGAGCCAGGTGAGTTGCACTGGCCTAAATCGGTTAGGATTGCACCCTTATTCACTGCCTGTTTACAGAGTCAACCAAGGTCTGCCAGCTTTGCACAAAGGGAGAGAGCGCAGAAGAAGGAAGGCCTTTGCAAATGCCATTGGCTGCTTTGTGCAACAGACTGTTAAATCCTATTAGCAAAGCTTCCCCAGGAGTTGCCGCATTAAGTGAAGGATGAGGTACTACCCATCCCTTCCGTGCTTAAATGGCTCCTGTTCCTGTTTTAAAGGCACACTGCCACTTTGCAAATTGGAAGGCAGAGGCCAGACAAATTGTTCTTGATGTGGGAATTAGCAAGGCAGCCTGTGAGCAATCTGAGCGGTTAGGAAGCAACGGCGGCTTTCCACGGTCGCTTTCGAGTTGTCAGAGCAATGAGTCACTGCCCAGTCCTATTGGTGGAGATACAACAGAGGGACACTGTCTCACTGTCGTACATTGGCTGACTATAACACACGGAGCATGCAACTGGAAGACATTTCAAAACAGCACCCACATCAGAGACCTGCTGCCATGACCAGCCACCTTACCAGAGCAGAAGTGCTTGGGAGAGGCAGACAGGCCAAGATCTAAGGCTATTTCTGCATTTGATTTCTGGGAAATCAAGGATCAATTGTCAAAGTTTTCTACTTGGAGAAGATGGATCCACTAATCCCAAGAGTAAGTCCTTGTCTGCATCTCCAGAGACCACGAGTCATACTATGAAGCTATCTAGAATGGCCTATAGCTCAGTAGAAGAGCACATAAATGCAGAAGGTACCTAGTTCAGTCCCTTGCAGGCTTCTCCTGATAGGGCTAAGAAAGACTCTTTCCTGAAACCCGGGGGCCTCCAGCAAGCATACAGGTGATCCATAACAAAGTATATAGGAACATATGAAGAATCTCCTCTGGATCAGGCCAAAGGCCCATCTAGTCCAGCCTCCTGTATCACACAGCGGTCCACCAAATGCCTCAGGGACCACATGTGATACCTGCATCCATGTGCATCTGGCATTTTGAGATTGTCCACCTCTACACACCCATCATGGCTTGTAACCCATGATGGTCCATTCCTCTAGGAATTTGTCCAAACCCTTCTTAAAGGCATTTAGGCTAGATGCCATCATCACATCTGTGGCAGGGAGATGGATCCATGAGGTGTAATCAACATTGAATTTAGAACCTCATGTTCATGGCAATCTGTGGTTTCTTCATAGTAAAAGCCTGCTAGAACCTCCCCCTTGCTGCCAATCATCATCAGATTTCTTATGATATCCCAGCAGCACTCACTTGCCGAAGGGGGCTGGTGATTCCCCTTGAGGATTAGCCCATCAGAGAGCCAAAAACGTCCAGCTTCAGGCAGTTAATGTGATTTACTGTCCTAACTTTTGCAGGGACATTCCCCCCTCCGCATTGTTCTGTTCTGTGGGGTGCACCTTTCCATGAAAATGTTGGCTCCCCTCCCCACCTCCATCATGAGGGTTTTAAAGGCAAAATTTTCCAAGGATAAGCTATCCCCAGAGGTGCTCCAGTACATTTGAATGACAAACGGACCAAATTATCTTATTGGCGATTCATTTACTCCCAGAAGGGTAATACTCTCCACAGTAACCTGTATGTTGTTAGATGGAAAATTACTAGTGCCTGGTTTCAGTTGGGTAAATCTGCAGCAGAAACACCAGCCACAAGCCAATGTGGCATAGCAGGTGACTATGGGGGAAGTTATTTGACAGGGAAGTTCTTTCCCCATAGACCAAAAAGTGGGGATTATCCCATAGCCCACTGGGCAGGTTAGTAGTGCAAGTCCTCCACTACCGTAATCCTTGCTATTGAGCAGTCAGTATTTGTGGGCTTCCATCAGGGCAGAAGCACCTCTTTCTGGGAACAGACACCAGAGGAAGGCCATCATCACCTCTCTGCATCATCTCCTTCGAGTATCATCTCCTTCTTGTCTCCTTTTCAGAACCAAATGGCAGGAGCTATTAGGCAGTGACCATCACAGGTTACAAACCATGAGGGTTGTGTGTAGATGTGGACATCCTCAAATGCCACATGCAGGTGAGGGCTCCTGGATATAGGTCTTGTATGCTCCCTACTGGGCATCTGGTGGGTTGCTATGTGATACAGGAAGGTGGACTAGATGGACTTTGGGCCTGATCCAGTGGAGGCTCTTCTTATGTTCTTATAGCTTGAGCGGGGTGCAAAGAAAAGCACTAAGTTATTCAAGGTGCTGCATTGCAGGATGCATCCCTTCCCCTTGAAGCCGTTCCAGATGGGGTGAGCAAAGCATAGTCAAGTGGATTGACCTTGATTGGTTCCAAAAACAATTCTTATTTTCTGAAGCATAAACATTCAGAAATTGGACTTGCCCCTCTTCTATATAATGCTGCTCAACTCTTAATCCTACATATTTCCCAAGTACAAACACTTTATATTTGTTATTGATTGCCCTAATAAAAAGAACCAAATGTGACATAAGTTTTCCCGGACTTGCTAACCCCAAACAGCAGTGCTTGAGAATCCCTTGAAGTCATCACTTAAACATCAATGGTACATCGACAACGAGGGAGGGGGCAACCTCTGAAGATGTCGATAACACCTCACCGTTGCTTCTCCTTTGAGACGCCACTTCCATTTGCGAGCTTGCATAGCTCGGCAGCTCCGACAAATCTCACGGCACAAAATTTATACAGCTGCAAACCATGAATAGCTTTTGTTACTTCTTATCCTCCAAATTCTCACCATATTGCACTGATAGAGTCCATCAAGGGGAAAATGAGAAATTTTCAAACACAGATAGTGCCCCCGGAGATCACCTTCTAATGTGAACAGGATGAAAGCCAGTCAGAGGAACCTGAGAGGATAATGAAATCCCTGCTATGGGAAGCTTACTTGATATTTTTTATTTCGGTGGAAAAGAGATTTCATCATTCATTCTTTGTGTTTATTTCCTCTCAACCGTTTCCCATTTCTACCAAAGCCAGTAGAAAACTGGTTAAGATGTCTGAATAATTAGTCCTGGGTTCCGATCCCTGCTTGGACTTAAAGTCTACTTTGGGTGAGTCTCCTGGTGTCTCAGGCAAACCTTAGACGTGGAATTAAACTTGGACCTAAGATCAAGGTTCAAGTGATGAAACTTCCTTGGCAACATTGGGCCAGTCTTTATCTCTCCTCTTCACCTACCTCATAGGATTGTTGTGAGGTCAAAAGGAGGAAGAAACTACAGGCATCCCCCATGTATTGGATGGGTTAGGACCGGAGCATCTCCCAAAAGTGAAAACGATTGAAACGTGGAATCCAATTTTTTTTAGTTTATAAACGGTGCTTATTTAGCTAGCAAATGGCAAATGCCCCTTTTATCTTGCAAATTCCTGCTGACACACAGCAATTTCTGGAAACTGATTCTCATTGACTCCTTCAGGAATGGGATTAAATTAGGAGCTACAATATGGGAGAAGACAATTTTGGCCTTTAGAAAAGCAGAGAGTGGTTGAAAGAGCAGAACATGCATTGAGTGAATGAGTTCTAAGAATTGAAAGGTGTTAAAAGAGTGGATCAGAAAACAAACCATCAAAAAGCAGGGGATACCTGTAGGTACAGCATAGCTTCTTTGAGAAAGGGGAGTAAATATCCACAAACTGTGGCCACTGTCCAGACCCCCTTAATGGAATCAATTACTACATTGATTAACCCTTCAATCCAGAGTAACTACAGGAGCACGTAAGAGAGACAACGAGATATAAAACATAAGAAATTTATGTGTCATTATACTCACAACTGTGTGCAACGAAATGAGGTGCTACACAAACTAAACACCACTAAAGAAAAGGCTAAAAGAAACACACTAACAATACAACATCCCCATACAAATGTAAATACCCCATTGCTCCCAGCAATTAAATTCCCACCCATAGTTACTGCACCACTTAGTGAAAACCTATGGGAAATTCATATTGCAATCCAGAGCAAATTGTTCTTACACCGGAGCAAGGACTCCCCGTAGTTACTCTGGATTGTGCCCTAAATGTAGTAATCAAAACTTTGTTCCGCCTCTGTTTAATGATCTTGATCATTTTTCCCAAGGTATTCGGTAGTGAAATTAAGTTAGAATCCCTTCTTTCTACTGTGTGCTTTTCTCACTCTACTTTTCTCACTATATTTGAAATACTTTTCTCTGCTATATTCCTGCCTTTCATTGACTTTCAGGATTTTCAGAATTTATAAATCACTCTCTGCCATAGCTCGCAGCTGAAATGATGTGCAGGGTGGCTGGTTATGAAGTTTTTTTGACGTCACCGAAAGGTTACATCCTAAAGTGTATCAATCATGCATGCCTGGGGCATATTGATTTCTCCAAAGACTAGCGACAGTACACACACTTTAGCTGCTTTCCAAAACACAGGAGCGGTTTGTACAGTGATGAAGGATGTGAATTCTGCATGCAGTCAGGAATGGGAGGCATCCAGGGACTTACCCTACAATCCAGAGTAATTACGGGAGCACATAAGAGACATTACGTGCACCCGTAGTCACAGCACCAACTAGTGAAAACCTATGGGACATTCATATTGCAATCCAGAGTAAATTGTTCTTACACCGGAGCAAGGACTCCCCGTAGTTACTCTGGATTGCGCCCATAGTTAGAGGGGAGCAAAGCATTAGGTTTTGCAGGGAACCTCAGAGCAGCATGGAAAGGCCCTTCCCCTTTGGAGCCACTTTTGTGCTGCGCTGATGCTCCCTGCAAAATATAGTTCTTTGCTCCCCCCCCCCCATTAGCTACCTCACTGCAGGGATCCACAGTCTCCACGTTCCCACTGAATGCAGAATATTTTGCATGAACAGTTTGACTTGCACATGCAATTTTCTATACATTTGTGTAAAATCATCTCATATATGTTATAAAATCATCTCATATATGTAAAATCATCTCATATATCTCATATCAGGGATGCTCTAGGGGGATTTCCTGCTGCAGGCAGGGGGTTGGACTAGATGGACTAGTTGGAAGGTCCCTTCCAACTCTATGATTCTATGATTCTGTAGGGTTGTCCCACGACCAGTGGTGGGCTCCAGCAGGTTCGCACCCACTCTATAGAACCAGTTGTTAACAAGAGATAGGACATATAAAGTTTAAAAATAGCCATTTAAAAGTGGCTGCCAGATGGGCAGAGAACCGGTTGTTAATTTCTTTGTAGCCCATCACTGCCCACGACCCCCTGACACCTCATGTGGCATGCCAAATGCTGCCCCCTATGATGTGGCCCTCCCATTTTCCAATTTTGCAGCATTTTTTCAAACTGCTCAGTGCAGGTACTGTGTAGAGAGGGAAGAAAATATAGTAATGATCTGAAGAAACTAGAAGCCGACTGTGTATGTAAAATGCTGGATGTTGAGAAAATTGAAAATTCCTAACGCATTAGTTCCACTTCAGAAACAAGATCTATTAGTTTAAAACTCTAAAATCCAATAAAAATTTGGATGGGAACAAGCTGGAGAAGAAATTTAGAAGCATCCCTAAGTTTAACTGAATGCAATGTGAAAAACTGGTCCAAACAGCTCTAAGTTGCCTGCAGCTCAGATTTTTTTCCCCCAAGAGATCTTCTCCAGCCAATTCTTCATTATACAAGCAATCATGAATGACAACAAAACAATCAATCCATGCAAATCAATCATCCTTAATGACCTGAAAACATTCTAGTAATTAATTTAACTAGTGGGGCTGAAAGAGCAGATGGAACAAATATGTTGAGATCCATTTAAGGAAGTGGTTGAGCCAAAGCACTTTACATGGAGTGCTTAATTCAAGTGATGCACAGCATTTTCAAAAATCACAGGCAGCCTAACCCTATATTCTTCATTTCATCCAATGAAGCTCAGTAGTTGGCTGGAGGTCTCCTTCGAGTGAGGGTAATATTTCCTTTTACTCCAGGTAAAACCATTCCTATGTGGCTGCCATACCTGCCTGTACCAGCTATATCTGTGGGGCAAATCTGCAAAGCCCTATGAAGGGCTGCTTGACTTGGGAAGACGTTTTGAACGGCAGCCCCCACGCTGATCCCACCCTTTCTGGACCCAATTCTTCCTTCATTTATGATGCTATGATCATCCAGATCTCATATAATGTCTCATATAATATAAACCCTATGTGGGTTGCAAGTCTACCAGGAGTCCATAGGTCATTAATAAACTGTTGTACTTGATCCACCTGACATGATCATGGAGTTGTGGTTCAGGAACTGGAACCATCAGTTTAAAGGGTTTTTATTAGGGCAGAATTGTGAGAAAATTCTTACCAGGCTGGTGTTGTGTTTCTGGTATTAGACCTAGAAGATCCAGTTTTAAATCCCCTTTAAGCCACAAAGCAACCTAGGTGACATTGGACCATTCAATCTAACCTACCTCACAGGGTTGTTATGAGGACAAATAGGAGAAAGAACCAAGTACATTGCCTGAGCTGCTTGGAGGAAGAAAGGTATAAAAATATATATTTTTAAAAGGAATAAATTTTTAAAATGAATAGCCTGTTTGTCTGATGCAGACAGACAGACAGACAGACAGACAGACAGACAGACAGATAGATAGATAGATAGATAGATAGATAGATAGATAGATAGATAGATAGATAGATAGATAGATAGATAGATAGATAGATAGATGCCTTTGCCTCATGACAATTCATGTCTTTATCTCATAAAAAGGAATCTCATCAGAAAAGTAATCATTATTGAGGGAAAAATTCCCTATGCTAGGATTATAAGTGAATATTGTATGTCTGAAAAAGCCTGGGAAAATAGTGACAGTATTTGGTGTTCTACCTTTTTCCCAGTTAACAGTCCACCGTGAGTCCCACAATCAAAAAATACTGTAGCTTCATATTCTTGTTTTTCCCTTGTCTTTTTCAAAAAGTACAATTAAAATCACCTCCAACTCTTCCCCTCCCCCACCTATTAATCACTGATTGAAGTCAGTCATCTAATAGAGGATAATAGGCCTTTCTGTTATTAGTGATTAAGGATGATTCACTGATGGAATGAACTCTGGGGACTTTCAGATGTCACATTTAGCCCATCACTACCTACCAAGTTGCATGAAGCCCACCATTTGATGCCTCCAGATGCTTTCTTTGTGAGCAGCTCTCCAGCCAGACTATGGGCACATCTCATATTGACAACAATGATGTTAACCCCACATGGCACTCCCTTGTGCCTGATACCTTTCCACACCCCATGCTTGCTACAACACCTAGAGCCCAATCCTAAGCATGTCTATTTAGATGTATGTCCCATTATGTCCAATAGTGCTTTCTCCCAGGTAAACGTGGATAGGACTGCAGCCTGAGTTGTGTCTCCTATACTTCCCACTTCTTGCAATTCACATCTAGTGTCCCAAATACAAATAGGATCTTCTTTTTAGGACTTTCAGAAAGATGATGCCCACACATCTTACGGGCATGGTTAAGATCTGAAGAATGTAGTTGCTGCCGGGAGTGCTGCCTAAAGCACACTCCACTCTTGCGCCTGCCAAGGTGCTTTGAAAATGCCTTTGTCCCTTGCTTTGTCTTCCAGGGAATGAATGACACGATTTCCAAATGCGTATCACATTTACAAGGAAAGCTATTTATGACTGCGTGAGCCATAAAACGTAACCGGCAATGACAAAGTACTGATGGCGTACACATATGCGCGGAAAGTGTCGCTGTTGATGTGGCGTGTAATGGGGCTGTAAACTTAATTTAGTATGGCCCTGCACATTCCTGCAGGAGGATACATTCTCCCTTTCTGAACTCTCCACGGTGTGGCAGATATATGTAATTGTGGCTCACAGATTAAGCAAAGACATTTATGACTAAGGCCTTCCAGGAGAGGAGAGATGCTCTCGGCCCAAAGTGTAATTGTTCCCTGCTCCCTGCTCAAAGCGCTCCCTGCTCAGCAAAAAGCTGGGCTAATGCAATATAGTAGGAAGAGCAATCTCTGCTGTCAAGATAGGCGAGCAGCTCTGCAGGTGTTTCTTTTCCTCGGAGAGAGCTTTGAATTCCACTTTGTTTAAGTTCCAGATATGATTCAGTTAGCAGGCTAATGAGATCAGGTCTACCGTTTAAGCATCATTTGTTTTCTCCAGCCACAACTCTGTGGTCTGAACCTGGAACCGTAAGATTATGGAACAAAACCCTCCTCTCTGAGAAGGTCAGTGTTTCTCCTACAGCAGAATAAAATCTGGTGGGGGAGCAGGATAGTGTGACCAACTCTATGCATGTTCAATCCTGTTATCCATGGATTTTTATACACAGTTTGACTCAACACTGCCACTACAAACCACAGTTTTAAAAACTGCTTTTCTACTGTTGTAGAGAGACAGTCATGCAAGCAATCATTCCATTCTTCAGTACCAGAGTCAAACCCTTGCAGATATTGAAGCACTACCTTACTCCACTAGGTGCACTAGGTGCACAGGTGCTCGTTTAAGCAGAGGCTCGACGAGCACCTGTCGGGGATGCTCTAGGGGGATTTCCTGCTGCAGGCAGGGGGTTGGACTAGATGACCTACTAGGTCCCTTCCAACTCTATGATTCTATGATTCTAATACAGGAACAAGAAACCTTGGAGTGGGTGAATTTTTTTATCCACAGGAGATTCCAGAATGGTACCCAAGTGGATAACAAGGGATGCCTGTATATGCCAGCAAAACCCATTGGTCTTCCATTCCTGTGGTGATATAGGGAGGTAAGTGCATGTCTGTGCAGTGGCCCAACCATCCTCTAGGAGTACCATAGAAGTGTCTTATGGCATTTTTGTGATACCCCCAGGTCAGCATCAGATTTATGCCAGGGTTTAGGCAGGCCTAATGGGAGATTAGGATTCCAGCCTTAGGCATTAGCCTCCAGGTCATTCTCTGTAGACCAACATGATGTTCTCTTACTACCATCATCCTCCTACATTGCCCTGGTTTGATGAAGTGAAACAATCCAGCCAGAACTGCATCTCCATTGGACACTAAATACAGTGGACCCTCAACATCTGCAGTCTTGGCTTCCATGGATATGAGCAACCACTGATTTTTAAAATGGACTTTTTTGGACTCACCACTCCACAGAATGCCTCCAGGAAGCAACCAGAAGTAGCTTCTGGTTCCTATCTTGTTATGGGAGGTGTTATCAAGGGAGAAGTAACGTGGGAAAGCCCATGGCCCACTACAAATACCTGGAAATACATGAGAAGTAACTGTTCAGAGGCAAAGGGAGGCCAATGGAGTGGGCTGCAGGTCCAATGCAACCTCCGGAAATCCACAGATAAGGCATGCAGAGCCATAACCCTGCCCTACCTTAAGCCAAGACTCCAGCATTTGTACATTTTGCTATTCATGGGAAGGGTTGGTCTGGGCACCAGTCCCTCTCAGATACCAAGGGACAACTCTAAAGCTTGGCAAGTCACACAAGTTCAGGTTAGGCTTCTAGCCTCTCATGGGACATCAAGACCTAAGAACATAAGAGCCTCCACTGGGTCAGGCGAAAGGGCCACATTGATTAGCTTCCTATATCACACAGTGGCCTACCAGATGCCCCAGGGAGCAAATATGACACCTACATCCAGATGTCCCCCCTCCATCCGGCATTTTGAAGTTGTCCACATCTACACACAACCCCTCATGGCTTGTATCCCGCCATGGTCGTTTCCTCTACGAATTTGTCCAAACCCTTGTGTGTTGAGGTTGCCTGGGAGGATTATAAGAGATATAATATGGTGAGGTTGCCTGGGAGGATTACGAGAGATATAATATGGAGCCCATGGGGATTTATATGGGTGAGAGTCTCTTTGTCGACAGACGCCCCAGGTACCCTCCCTTGGACATTGATTTGTTTCCCAACTCGGTGGAAGTGTGGTCAGTGAAGGACTTGGTTGAACTACAGAACCGAGGAAGGGGTGGCAGCTGATGAAGGAGGGGAATCACGGTGGGTCCTTCTCCTCGCTGGCATGCCAGAGGAGGAGTCGGGATTCTCCCGCACTCTACGCCCAGTTGGACGAGGCGGGAAATTTGAGTGAGGATGAGGCGCCAGAGGGGCAGTTGGAGGTTTTGCCCTGGAAGGAGGAGGACGGAGGAGAAGAGGCTGCAAAGGAGGACGAGGTCCAGGAACTGGAGGGACTTTCATTGGCTGCGGCAGACTCTGAAAAGATTAAAGACAAGACCTGCTAATCCCATCCTGCGAAGTTGAGACAAAGTACCCGTTTGTTCATACCTGTTGTTAGTTTTCATAAGCCAGTTTGGTAGAGAGAGCCTGCGAGCTCTGGTTAGAAAGTTGGAACCTGTAATCAAGAAGTGCCTTTAGTAACCGTCATGCTTACACCTCAACTTGCAGCAAAGTAATCTTGTGTTTGACTTACCTGTGAGAGCCTCTTCCTTTTGACATCTTCATGATGAGGAATGTAGACGATGATGAAGACACAGATATCTCCTTCCCTAATGGGGTCCCTAGCGTGGATGGGGAGACGGGACTATCCAGAGGTAAAAGGGGGCATGACACCCACTTAAAGGCATTGAGGCGGGATACCATCACCACATCCTGTGGCAGGGAATTCCATAGACCAGCCACATGCTGGGTAAAGAAATATTTTCTCTTGTCCATCCTAACCCTCCTAACAGACAATTTAGTATAAATCCCCTAGTTCTGGTGTGATGTGAAAGGGAAAAGAGCATCTCCCTATCCACTCTATCCATCTCTTGCATCATTTTGTACGTCTTAAAACTGAAATCCTCATCAGGAGGGCAGCGGCATTCCTGATGCCATGGACTCACACAGAACTTTGGGGACCTTCCACCCTTGGCGTTGGAGATCCACACTGCCTTCTCCCCACTCTTTCAGCCACTTCAGATGTGTCAGCCATCTATATTGTGGCAGAAGTGAGTCATGAATAGTTTATATGTCCTTGTGTGCTTTGCAGCAACTAAACAAAAATTGGCTTGGTATTATGTCCTATCTTTACACGCTCCTGCCTGGGAGACATGCCAGTTTGATGCCTTGCAATGATGAATGCATACTGACAATAGGAAAAGCAGGCACATGGTACCAGAAAGGCACCAGCCTCTACAGGCCCTACAGACGTCTGTCCATTGTTACTACCTAATCTGGAGAGTATAGTTTAATAGATTCCCATTCTGTATTTTTATTGTGTGGCTTAATAATAAACTCAGGCTAAGTCAAGCGCCAACCGTGCTTAACTGTTCTGCCAAAACCTCTTGGAGAAGAGAAGGCAGAAGTACTGGAAACTGGGACCAAGTCTATTTACAGACATACCAGCTATTGAGAAATTTTGGCTCCTCATCAGGGCTTTGAACAATCCATACATCTGCACATGTGTCCAAAAGCAATGGATTATGGTCTACACATTGGATTTACTGGACAACCACTGACTTAAAGGGAGTGCTGTTCCAGCATATTCTCCAGATACCCTTTTATTTTTAAAACATCTTTTGTTACTGAAATGATCATCATCTATAATGATAGACACTGGCTCCAAAGGGAAGAGTCCTCTTGCTCCTCCAAAACTTAGTGCTTTGCACCCCCTCTAGCTATGTCACTGATGATAGTATATGATAATATGCATGAAAATATATTCTTATCAATATAGAGAGAGATAACTTTGATTCTAATCAATGCAATAGAGCCACTACCTTAGAATCCTAGGCTGCAATCCTAAACCCCAGTTAGGCTGGCATAATCCCAGCACAAGTCCTGTGCTGGCCTGGGGGTGTTGCAGAAGTGCCTGGAGGGATTACACCACCACAAGAATGGGGAGCAGGTGAGTTATACTGGCCTAAATAAGTTAGGACTGAGCACTAAGGGCACAATCCAGAGTAACTACGGGGAGTCCTTGCACCAGTGTAAGAACAATTTGCTCTGGATTGCAATATGAGTTTCCCATAGGTTTTCATTAGCTGGTGCAGTAACTACGTGTACACGTAATGTCTCTTACGTCCTTCCGTAGTTACTCTGGATTGTAGGGCCAGATCTCATCTGATTAATATTTAACTGCCCTTTTATTTTTACTCCAGAATACCATTTCAAACACCCTCTCATCCAGCAATGTTCAACCTTTTTCATCTCATAGCACACTAACAAGGCACAAAAATTGTCAAGGCACACCATCAGGTTTTTTGACAATTAATAAAGCATGCATTGCTGATAGTGAAAGATGCACGTCTCCAACAGAAGCTATTATTAAATTATCTTTCCCCGCAATTTCTGTGGCAACAAATTCCTATAAACATTCCTTGAATTCCTGTTTTGAAATGATCAATGCTTTTTGGAACCTCATAAAATATCAAAAGATCTTTACGAGTTCAGGAAATATTTTCAACGTTACAGTAAATGTTGTAAGATGTATATGTTTATTATGTCTTTTTCTGCATGCACATAGTCTATATTTGTCTTTTTCTGCGTGCATATAGTTTATGTTTCTCTGAATATGCCTGCAATATATGATTCATTGTAATACTATTTTTAATAAAAAAAAGATTTACTTTATCAAATGGCAACACTTTCTTATTTCAACAAAGTTGTTTGGAGAGAAAACAACTTATATGTACAAATTCTCCTACCTCATCATCTTCTTATTCTTCACCTTGTTCGTGGTAGAGCTCAAGGCGGTGAATGTACGTGGTGGCGATGTAACTCTCACAGGACTTATCCAGATGGGGAGGCCATAGAGGATAGTTTGTTAAAGCTCAATAGGTTTTAACCTATAGTTATAGCCAGGCTATTTATTGCTGAAATGTCTTGGCATCTTGCAAATGCACCTGCCTGACCCACAACATCACAACTGGTGATATTCTGACATCCGCCTCAGTATGTGTGGTCTCTTTTTTTGTTTTTCACCATCTGTTTTAGTCTCCAGAGTAAATTCTGTAGAGAGATTATTCTATTTATCATCATCATCACTACATTTTTCAACATTAATTCATAAAGTGGTTTGCACTGCCAAAGGAATGAGAAGGTGGTTTCCTCCCTCAAGGACTCATAAAAGAATCTCAAGGGAGTCTTAAGCAATAGCCACTGGGAGGAACATGATGCTTGGATGAATAGGGAAGGATGCTTGCTAAATTTTCCTTGCTAAAAAAAAAACTCTGTGCCTGTTAAAAAGAAAAAAAAGAAATAAAACAGGCAACAGGGTACAGGTCTCTGGTTGTCTTGAGTGCTTCCTAAACAGTGGCATAGCTAATGATCATGTAGCCCAGTGCGAAGCTCAAAATGTTGCCCCAGAATTGATGTCACAACCAAAAGTGGTCATGCCCGAGCTTTTTTTTTTTTTTTAAGAAAAGTGGGAGAAAACCCACCTTCTCCATCCCATCAGCTCACCAGCCATTTGTTCTGCTGTCTCCCACCAGTTAGTGGCATAGCTAAGACATTCATCTTCTAACTGGGGTCAAAGAAGATTTTGTACCTCTTCCCCCCACCTGGCAACAAAATGAAATTTAATTTAGGGTGCAATCCAGAGTAACTACGGGGAGTCCTTGCTCCGGTGTAAGAACAATTTGCTCTGGATTGCAATATGAATTTCCCATAGGTTTTCATTAGGTGGTACAGTAACTACGGGTACACGTAATGTCTCTTATGTGCTCCCGTAGTTACTCTGGATTGTAGGGTATGGCAAATAAATAAAAGCATGCCCCTTACTGGAAAGAGACACTGTGCTAAACAAAGAATGATGGCTATTCTCTCCCTGCTACATATAAGAACAGAACCACTTAAAAGTCCCTCTTTAGCCAATTAGTAGGGAAAACTGTATTACGATATATGGAAGTCGGAACTGATTCTTACTAACACCTTATGAGGCTGCAATCCTAATCTGCAGTTAGGCCACCCTAAGGCCCAGAAAAAGTCCTGTGCATATCTATGGGGTGTCACAAAAGTGTTTTCTGCACCACTGGGTTAGAGCTGTGCACAGACATGAGAACATCACCATGAGAAAAGGAAGAACAATGAGTTGTGCAGGCCTAAATTAGAATTTAGGTCAGGTACAGACCTAAGTTAGTCCTAAATTAGGACATCCTTACTTCCACACAATTTCATAATTTTATCTCATTGGGTCTCATAGGTCAGTTCTGAAAATCCCAATGTTGTCAAGGAATTTCTTTGAACCAATGGTTGTGTCTTTCTCTAGTCTGTACATTGCGGATCTACTTCTATGGTAGGGATGGACTCACACTGCCCCCTCTAGTTAAAAAAGGTAGTGTAGAGCTGGAACTGGTACATAAAGATAAGGTCCAAATGATCCGGGGGCTTCATGTACCTGCCCTAGGGTTGCCATAATTCTCTTCAACAAAATTGGGATATAGGACCCTTTGTCCCATTTGCCAGTATTGAACACTATCCCCCAAAATTGGGACTGTCCCTGTTTTTCTATACATATGGCAACCCTAATCTGCCCTGAAAGAAAAAAAAAGGCTTTTTAGGATCTTTCAGTTTTCAAAATGGATTTCCATTTGTATTGTATGAAGAAATAGATATGGGGAGAAGTTTGCTTTCTTGACTCATCATAACACTCAACATCAGGGACACCTAAGTCAATTCAGACAGACAAAAAGGAACACTCTGCAACTATGAGGTGGTGAAGGCCTCAGTCTTTGATGGACTGAAGGAAAACCAGGGCTGCAATCCTAAACACACTTTCCTTGAACACAGTGGGGCTTACTTCTGAGTAGACATAGTTAGGATTGTGCTCTTGCACACTCTTGGAAGACACATACATCTAGTTGACTCCTGTTTGGAATAGGCTGCTCAACTAACCATACTCTTGAACTGCAATCCTGTTTACAGTTGTCCTATTCAAAACACAACTACCGTATATACTCAAGTATAAGCCTAGTTTTTTGGTCCCCAAAAATGGGCCCATAAAGCCCCCTCGGCTTATACTTGGGTGAACTGAAAAAGTGGCAGGATCAAACCCCATCATGTCATATGTTGTTGGATTCGTATTGAAGAGCAGAATCCAATGGAAAAATCAGTTTTGAGATGTCTCCTTTCTATCAAACATTATGGCCAAAAAACCCAAAAACAAAAACTATAAAAATAAAAAATACATTTTTGGCAATTTTTTTTAAAGTGGGTAGGAATTTTGGCCTGGGGGTAAGAATTTTGGCCTTGGGGTTCAGGAATTTTGGGTTTGGCATCTGGTCACCCTGTCCTATGCATGTCTACTCTGAAGTAAGCCCCACTAAGTTCAATGAGGCTTATTCCCAGGAAAGTGTGCTTAGGATTGCAGCCTATGAGATCCAAGAAGGCTACAAGGAAAAGGACCAGTACCAGTACCTGCTGCATTTCCCACCCTTGGCTTATACTCCAGTCAATAAGTTTTCCCAGTTTTTTTGCGGTAAAATTAGGTGCCTCGGCTTATACTCGGGTCGGCTTATACTCGAGTATATGCAGTAAGTAAACTTGCATAGGATTGAGCTGTTAGCTTGATGCAACAGCAGTGGCATCACCAAGGGCCATGGTCCCCAGGCCATCAGTATTATGATGTCTCTCAAAGTTGTGACATCACTTCCAAATTCTTCCAGAGGAGGCAATCTCCTCCTTTTTGTGATCCGAATACTGACGCTGGCTCTGCTGTGACTGTACACACATTCCAATTGCTTCCCGAGAGTCTGCGTTCACATGTTGCAACACCCCTTCCGGCCTGGCATCTGGAACGGGTTGCCACCACTTGCTTTGCTACTGTCCTGCAGGGCTCCCACTACATTCTGAAAGTTGACCTTTGGGTAGCCATATGTAAATTCAACGGGCAAAAAAACCTCAACAATAAATCCCACAGGCAAATGCCCTTGGCCGTTCTTAGAACTAAGTTTGAACGATTTGTCCTGTTGAGACCACAGACATTGGTAACACACATTATTAAGTCAGTGATCGAGGAGGAGACCTGCCAAGTGCAGGGCTTCTATGTACCGACAGCTTAACTACTTATGTCAGGGTAAGCCTGAAAATATGAATTAATTTATGATTGTGTGAAATGTTTGTCAAAGAGACAAAATCATCGGATCCGTTGGCAGCATATAAAACTATAAACACTGGGGAACATAGTGACAGGAACCAACATTTATTAAAATTATGACCTGTAATGTTTTCAGTGGTTATTACATTTGCTTTCTCACTGGGAGCTCTTAGAAGCTTCTGCACTGGATGAAAGGCATAAGCAGTGGCATAGCTAGAGGGGGTCAAAGTACTAAGTCTTGCAGGGAGTCTCAACACACTGAAGCTGCACCTACCCAGGGTGATCATCTAAAGTGGAGGACAGAATGCCTGTAACTTTAGCTATTGCAAATAAAAGGGAATTTAGGCAGGTTTAGTTCAACACAGAAGGGTTTAAAAAGCAGTACTTGCCTAAATACAATAGTTATGCACTAACTATTTTTATGCAATAACTTTTTATTTTTTTAAATAACTTTTAAGCAATAGATAAATGTACAGGCACTCTGTCCTCCATCCTACATGGTTACCCTGCGCCTACCGAGTCATTCTAGACAAGTGGTTGTTAACCTTGCTGGAGGAACTGAACCCTGCATAGTTGGATTCACTGAACCCTTCATAATTGGATAAGTAAAATGTTTTGTCCTTCGTAACAAAAGTATATTAATGCACCTGGCAACACTGGCAAATGGAATGGACACACACACCTCTGCCAAACCCCTGAGACTGACTCACCGAACCCCTGGGGTTCAATCAAACTCAAGTTAGGAACCACTGTTATAGGCAAAGGGAGCAAAATGGGGCTTATTTGTACTGACACAAAAATTTAAAAGGATGATGGATGCTTCTGAAATTCTCTCCTTGCACTTTCTTCTTGGATTTTGAATTTCTACATCATATTTTCCAAAATGGGGTTCATGTATGAATAATTTTCATTTCTTGTTGTTCCATGTTTCATTTCCAAATGTTGTAGAAATTATTCCAAATCATATTTCTACATCATATTTCTAAAGTGATTAAGCAGGCCACCGTCAGTCTTGAAAGACTACGGTATCATGCTCGGCGCTGCATACGCTGCATGCGAAGCACGAAAGCCTGGGTTGGATTGTTATGGAGGAGAGGCTGTTACCCAAGCAGCAAATCCCCCCTCTCCACGCCACTGAATTAGTCCAATGGAAAGGCAGAGCCAATACGATTGGATCCAGCTGGCGTCGCAGAGCTGGGCTAAGGACAGGAGCTCACCCTGTCTTGTGGGGCCGACTCGGGTCTCAAACCCTAGCCTGCTGGTTAACAGGCACAGTGTCTTGGCCACTTGCGCCACCCACAGCCCACTTCCAAAGTGAAATGTGTATGTATCAAGTATTTAGATGAAGAATTCCTATTTCTTGGTTGCTTTAAAGGGCCACAAGCTGAGCTTGACACTAGTGGCTAAAATTGTGAAAAATGGGGTATGTATGAAGCCCCATCCAAAATTCAATCCAGTCCATTGCTGCTTAGCAATCTTCTGACAGTTCTTCACTCATTGAACCACCAGACCATGCCTGCTGCTGCCAGTCGCTGCTGCCATTCAAGGGGCAAGTTCATAATATTACATAACAGTGGTTTGAATTACAAAACAATGCCACAAGATGTCTGAGTCAGATAACTGTAGATCAAGCCTGGTCTCCACATGCAGCATTTGGTGTTCTCATGGTTGCTACTAGCGCATGTGGAGTCCTCCCTGCTGGCCCAGAAGAACATGCATCTGCATCACCATTTCTGACAGCCACTGCATTGCCATTTGCAACAGCCTTAAGGGATAAGTTCTTAATGGCTTTACAACCAAGATCCGTGTCACCATCTATCATAGCATCCTATCTTCATTGGTGTCCAACCACAGCCCTTGGAAGCTCAGAAGCATGAATATGATAATCATCCCTTCTAATTTGTCCTGGCATTTAGTACTCATAGGAAGATTTTCTTTGGAGATGGAGATACAAGGCTGTACAATTACCGTTCTCAGTGTCTGAAATTTATTTTTCTCCTGTTATTTTTTTCTGCTATTTTTTCATTCCAGTGCCACCCATAACACATTAGTTCAGGTCTTTGAAGACTGTACTGGTGATGGAGTCTCTTTCAGTTCCATCTTCTAGCTCAGAGAGCAGAAAGGAGAGAGATGCTTTTGTGTTGCACTGCTAATGGTCAATGTCTTGCAAGCTTGCCTTTGCAAGCCATGCCATAGTATTATTATTATGTATTAGTAATTAGTAATACTAATAGTAATAGTATAGGTATTATGTATTAGTAATTAGTAATTAATAATATACATAGTATTAGTACTATGGCATCATGCCATGCCATAGTACCTCTACAGAAGCAATTTTCCATGCCATGCCATAGTACCTCTACAGGTATTATGCCATGCCATAGTACCTCTACAGAAGCAATTTTCAATATAGGCACACTGATATCTATTGTCTTCTGTATGATCATTGCCTCTTATGAAGATACTTCTAGAAGTTTTGTCTGGGTTCTGCAACTGTTTTTAGGACAACTGTCTGTAGTAATGAATTGTCTGGCAGAACCAGACAGAAGCTGATGCTGGTATTGCTGTTTTTTTTCAGCAGTGGCTTCTAGGTAGTAATTGAGGCTGCTTAAGGTCAGGCTTGATCTTATTCTTTGCAGTTATTATTATCAGAGGCGTACCTAGGCAAAATGTGCCCATAGCAAGGACTGAAATTTTGTCCCTATCGTAACACCTGATACCCGCCTCTTAGCTAATGTTACGAGTCAAATGGGCATATGTGCCCATGGCATGAGACACCTTGTGCCCCATAAAACATACACCTCTGATTATTATTAACAATATTTATATACTGCTTTCCAACTAAAAGTTGACAAAAGGGCTCCCTCTCCCAAAAAGGCTTTTTGGAGAAGCGCAAAGCCGCTAAAAAGCCCCAGCAGAAGCCACTAAAACACTTCGCTGGGGTCGGGAGGGCAGTCACTCTCCCCTTGCTTGGTGGAGAACACCCACCTGAACACCCACCTGAAAAAGAGCCCCTAACCCACTTAATAAGGGTTGTAATTGACAAGTTGCACATTTTCCAGCAAGCCCTGGACTGATTTACCATTGAATACCTTGACCCACAACGTGCAAGAACCTGGCCCATAATTATTGTCAACCGCTGACTCAAATTGCCAAGACAATGACCATTTTAAGAGAAGGCGAAGCAAAGTCAAGATGTGATGCTTCTAACAATATTATTTGTGCAGATGGTACTTTGATTCTTGGGCTATTTTTAAAGCCTGTAAGTATTACTCATCTATGTTTAACTCCAAGAAAGGGAAAAAATATCTTTCCAATATGTCTCAGATATTCATGTCAGCAAGACAAGCCTGGGGGTTGGAAGACGTAGAGGCAGTCTGATGGTGGGCACCAGGCAAACTTTCCACTCTGGTATTTGTTTATGTACTTTCCATCAGGTTCAGAGAAGGAAATGATAAAAACTTATGTTGACTGGTGTGTTTTGCCAGCAGACATTGCTTCAGCATGGAGCGCTACCTTACTTGGTTTACCTTACAAGCCCTGGTAGCCGTTTTAGGCAGCCAAATGTATTATTTATTTCTTGGTTGCTATACCAGCAACCTTAGCACTCAAAACAATGCTCAAAATGCAATCCAAAGCCACAGCTGATCCTTCTGGCAGGAAAAAAAATGTTTTGTGAAAGCACCATTGCCTCTTTCAATAATTTTTTTTCAGGGGCTATTCCACCAGGAAACAAAGTTGTTCAGCCCTATGGAGCATCCATTTTCAACTACTGTGGTTTGCCACAGATGATCAGCAGGTGTGCCTCAGGGCTGTGGGGACGGACATTTATTAGAGCTCCCTGCCAGCAGCATGGTGTGCCTTGTCAATGGTCAAAAAATTAATGGTGTGCCTTGACAATTTTAGTGCCTTGTCAGTGTGCCATGAGATAAAAAAGTTGAAAATTGCTGCTTTGCAGGGAGCATTGCTATCTTTCTCAATTAACTTTTGTATCAAAAGAAATATTGATACAATCATATCTGACTGATGACATTGTGCTGTTATGTTATTACATTCACTGTACGTTCCCTGACCGGCTGGGATCACCTAGTAAAGGAGGAAGAAGCATGATTCCAGGAGGAACATGCTTCCAAGCAGCAGCTGATCAAAGGAACAATACCTGGAAGTTGGTGCATAAAAGGTAAATATTCCCTGAGGTGGTTTTGGAAGGAAAATTCTGAGGCCCTGAAAGCACTTTTGAATTACTCGCTGCAAACATGCTCTAAGACATGCAAGGCTAAGGCTGCAAACATGCTCTAAGAACAAGTCTATAAAACAGATGATACAATCAAATACAATCCCAGTGATCATCACAGATATTATTTTATTTATTTCTTTGATTTATATCCCACCTTTCTTCCTAAAGGAAGGATACCCAAGGCGGCTAACAACATTTAAAACAGAATAAAATACAATTAAAAGCTAGATAAAATTTTAAAAGGCTATTGTAGATCACATATGTTCCCAAAATGAATGATTCTGCCTGTTCATCACACCTAAATAATAGGGCTTGCACTGGCATCACCAGGGGGACGTGGGGGGTGCAGCCCACACCAGGTGACACGCCCAGGGAGGTGATGCACACTAGGGGGCCTGTGGAACCCCTACAAACCAAGTTCGAGATGGTGTGCGCTATGTGTGCAAGATGGTGTCCCCTCAAGTCATATGTCATTGGATTCTTCTTGGAGAGCAGAGTCCAATGCAACAGTCGGTTATGAGCTAGCACATTCCTAGCCAAAGTTATCTCCAAAAAACAAAAAAGCCCCCAAAGCTCTAAAAATTTGCGAATCGTGACTAATTAGTAGACAAATGCACCTTATCCTACAATCCAGAGTAATTACAGGAGCATGTAAGAAACATTATATGTACCCGTAGTTACTGCACCACCTAGTGAAAACCTATGGGAAATTCATATTGCAATCCAGAGCAAATTGTTCTTGCACCGGAGAAAGGACTCCCCGTAGTTACTCTAGACTGCACCCTTAGTCTCCCTGAAAGGCCAGGTTGAGAGGAAGCCAAGGACACTGGAAGGGTCCTGATCCAAGAACTACAGCCCCCACATTCCCCCCCCCCCCAGAAAGTTTCCATCCCCCAGCCTTTCCCTTTACGTTGAAGCCCATTGAAAATGAACAAGTAAGCAAATGCTTTGGCTGGTGTGGAAGGTCACTCCATGGGTGCAAAGCTTCCAGCATGGCCCTTATCCCAGGAACCTGGACCTGAAAAGTGCTCCAGAAGGCAAACCCAACACTGGCTCAGCAGGTAGTGGGAACTTAAAATTAATTATTTGTAAAGCTGGGTGATAGTCCCTCTAGCCAATTCCTCTTTTCTTGTCCTCCTCCCTCTGGGGGTTTTAAGTCTGTTTTTATTTTTTAAAACAATATCGCAGGACATTTATTCTTTTTTAGCCTTATTTTTAGCCTTTTTTAGCCTGGGAAAAATTCTTTGTTTTCCTCTTTTACCTTGTGAGCAGGCACCATGTAGTGTGCTTATATTTCATCTATATATATAAAAATGAAAAGTCACTGACTGACTGACTCCCACAATGCAGGTACACTTTTCGCTGGCAAATTATAAATTTAGATAATAAATTATATTTAAAGCAGGCCTCCGTCCATCTTGAAAGACTATGGTATCGTGCTCAGCGCTGCATACGCTGCATGCAAAGCATGAAAGCCTGGGTTGGATTGTTATGGAGGATAGGCTGTTACCCAAGCAGCAAATCCCCCCTCTCCACGCCACTGAATTAGTCCAATGGAAAGGCAGAGCCGATACGATTGGATCCAGCTGGCGTCGCAAAGCTGGGCTAAGGACAGGAGCTCACCCTGTCTTGTGGAGCCAACCCGGGTCTCGAATCGTGGCCTGCTGGTTAACAGGCACAGTGTCTTAACCACTTGCACCACCCACATCCCTATCTGGCGACTAGTGTTTATATTAACCTCTTGAAAGCTGTATGTATGTATGTATGGGTGTTTTTAACCCACACGTGAAACCCTGTAACACCCATGTTATTTTGGAGGTGACATGCCTGCTTGGAATTCATAAATTATACGTATTAAATTATATGAAATATTTTTAAATGTAATATTCTGTAATTTAGGCTGAAATCCTAACCACACAATCCTGGGATACTATTGGGATACTAAATACCATTGAACTATTGTTTCCAGTCATGACATCACTTCTGGGTGCATCCTGGACAGACTGTCCCTCTACAAAGCAGGTCCGATGCTAGAAGGTTTGAGACCCTGCAATAAGTTGATTGAAAGGTGGCACCCTTGAAGGGGTGACACCACTACAAAAATGGCTAAAAATCATGTTTTTTAGGCATAATCCCATCATGTTACATACCATTGGATGCATAATTTACAGCAGAATGTAATGGAAGAAACCACTTTGAAATATATTTATTCTATTAAAATGTGTGGCCAAAAACAAATGGAGGTGGGGCAATGGCACATAATCACACCCACCATCCAGGTTGTTGCCCCACCCACTGCATGGGGGTGACGTTCTGGCCTCCTGCACCAGGTGAATCCTAGTGACACCCCTGAGTCTCACTGAGTTCAATGCAATTTATACCCTTGTAAATGTTTTTTAAGATTACCGCCTTTGGTATCATGCAGCACCATCTATTCTGTACCATCCACTAGACTACAACTGTGAGTAGGCGTGACAGTTTACATCAGGGTGTGAGGTATTCCGTTCCCCTTGGCCAGCCTGGTCCCCTTCTCACTGCTAGAGATACCGTTAGGGAACGAGATCTCGGTGTCGTCATCATCATCTACCCAGAGCATCATTATGGATTCCAAAGAGGAAACACACAGGTAAGTAACAGAACAGAAGCTTTCTTTACTTCCAGAGGAGGCTCATACGCATATTGGTTCCTCACAGGTTACGCTCTTGGTTACAGGTACAAAACAGTGCAAATGAGCACGCAGGCTCTTAGAACAGGTAAGGCAAACAGGTAAGTCAACATCTTTAAACTCTGCTAATATTCATAAACAAGTCTCTGATGAGGCTCTCTCTCTTCTTTCAGGTCTCTCCAGGATTCACTGCTGGCTCAGCATCCTCTGGCTTGGATGCTCTGGCTCTTGCAGACTCTTGCTGCACAGCCCCCGAGTCCTGCTGCCTCTCTCTCCAAGGCAGTTCCTCCAACTGCCCTTCCTACTCTTCTTCCTCGCTTAAATTTCCCGCCTGGTCTGCCCTCCCCCAATAACCGGGCGTACTCCGCGGGAGAATGCGCACTCCTCCCCTCGCATACCACCTCGGGGATGGACCCACAGTGATCCCCCTCCTTCGTCCAAAGTTCCCCCGTCCTCTGTATTGCAGCTCCACAATGTCCTTCACTGACCAGACCTCCACTGCATCAGGAAAAAGGTCTGTGTCCAGGGGGGGATACTTAGGGCGTTGACTCACGTACAGACTCTCCCCCATATATGTGCCTAAAGGTTCCAGATTGTACTTCTGGTAGTCCTCCAGGTGAATTCACCACACAGGGTCTAAGCAACTCTTAACAAACTGGGTTGGTCAGAAACAGCTTACTGTAACAGTGTACTGTATGGACTCAGTGGTCCTTGAGTCTTATGTGGCTTCAATTCTTATTGCAAGCTGGAGGCTACTAACAAGATGTGTTTCTGGGACTGGGATTTATTGTTTGGAGTAGCACAAAAGGTGTTCTTTGTGTCGTCATTTTCCCCAACCCTTAATTCATCAATATCTCTGATAAGGATGGTCTGGCAGACCAGGTAGCAACAACATCTTGCACCCAGGATTCACCAACTTTGGACAATGACTGTAAACCAACTTTGGACAATGACCGATATAAGCTCAGAGGGAGAAGCATTGAGACGTTCTCGTTCAGTTGGAACCCTGGGCAAGGAAGCCAACCACCCCCTCCCTCCCTCCCTCCCTCTCTCTATCCCTCCTCGCATTAGGAGCCAAGGGTCCTGTCAGATCTTCCAGGTGGGAAAAGCAAGTGTGAGGTCCACACAATGATCTCCAGAAAATAAGGAGGGCAACTTTTGCCAAGTTTATTTTTAAAAACAAGAATAAGCAAGATAATTTTCATTTCAAACAAACACTGCATGAATATCAGGAATTTTTCAAACGTCACTTATTTGAGTTAATAATAGATTTAACTTTTGTGGCGCGACTGAGCAAAATACCAACACAAAAACAAACTTTCAACTCTCTTTTAGCTTTCTTGCTTGAGCATGTTTCTCTGGTGGTAGATAAGATGACCATTGTTAGTGAAGCTCTTTCCACACTCTTGGCTCACCATTGTAGGTTTCTGGTGTATCGTAAGATCTCCAATGACTGAGGCTCTTTGCACATTTCTGGCAGAGTTCTGGCAGACATTTCTGGCATTATAGAGTTTTGTCCCCAGTGTGGGTTTTCTGGTGGCTCTTAAGATGACTACCATTCCTGAAGCTCTTTCCACATTCCAGGCACTTATAGGGTTTCTCCCCTGTGTGGGTTCTCTGGTGGATCATAAGATTCCCACTCTGACTGAAGCTCTTTCCACATTCCTGGCATTTATAGGGTTTCTGTTCTGTATGGGTTCGCTGGTGGATCATAAGAGAACCACCATTCATGAAGCTCTTTCCACATTCCAGGCACTGGTAGGGTTTCTCCCCTGTGTGGCTTCTCTGGTGGATCATAAGATTTCCACTCTGATTGAAGCACTTTCCACATTCCTGGCATTCATAGGCTTTCTGTCCAGTATGGGTTCGCTGGTGAACTTTAAGTACATTACTCCAACTGAAGGTCTTTCCACACTCTTGGCACTGATAGGGTTTCTCACCTGTGTGGGTCCTCTGGTGGTTCATAAGGTGTTCTTTCCGAACAAAGCTCTTTGCACATTCCTGGCAATGATAGGGTTTCTCTCCTGAGTGGGTTCTCTGGTGGATCATAAGATGCCTAGTCTGACAAAAGCTCTTTCCACACTTGTGGCATTCATAGGGTTTCTCTCCTGTGTGGGTTCTCTGGTGGAGTGTAAGTCCACTCCAACTGAAGCTCTTTCGACACTCCTGGCACTGATAGGGTTTCTCCCCTCTGTGTGTTATTTGGTGTCTCAGAACAATTGTGAGTGAAGCTTGTTCTGTACTGGCACTTCTATTACTTCACCTCTGTATGGATTCTGTGGTGGAATTTAACGTTCTTCTTGATACTAAATCTGTTTTCCAACTCCTGGCACTTACATTATATGGTTTCTCTCCTGTGTCAGTTCTCTCTTGGCTCACATGATCGCTACTGTCCCTGAAGCTCTTTCTACACTCCTTGTCTGGGTGGGTTCTCTAGTGGATCTTAAGTACCCTACTGTGATTCAAAGTCCTCTCCGCTCTTGGCACTTACAATTTCCCCCCTAAGTTGGCACTTTGATGTGAACAATGTGTCTGCTGCCTTTTTCTTCCAATCTGGTTCCAAAACAACTCCGTTAAATAAGAAAAGAAATGTAGTAAGACACCGAAGGAAGAAACTGCAGCTAGTTGGGGAAATCTGCAAAAGTATTTTTTTGTCTGACCAGAACCAGAACTCAATTTTATACAGAAATTTGTTGTTCTTGTTTTGAGTCTAAAATTATGTATCTGAAAATGGATGAAACACCACATTTTGGTGTTTTCAATAATTACTTTTTCAGTTAGAAATAATACTGTGTCTTCATCTGCAAATACTATCACCTTTTATTGCCTACCAAGTACAGTTTCAATGGAAAGTGTAGTAGTCCAGACGATGGGGAGCCACTCCTGTTCCTGAAAAGGTTTTCCTTGCTTCAGATTCTCCTTCTCTGCTACCTGCCAGGAGAGAATGGAGAACGTATGAGTTTCTTTTAACCTTGTACAGATATGTCTGAATTCTGAAATACGTCTGAATTCCTCTCCAGTAGTTGAAGGGATGCCTACAGGGGAGATGGGCAGATACCTGGAGGAGTCTCTCAGTTGCTCTTAGTCATGACACCTAGAAGTGAACTAATTCACAAGGGAGAGCCTGGGAGAGGTGCTTTGCTCTGGGGGCGTTTCCAGCACCCCGATATCTGGGTCATGAGAAGAGATGGTTAGACAGGATAGGAAAGGCATGGGGAGAAGACAAGATCATGTTCTCCAAAAGGGGCTGCAGGAGGTCCTGAACAAGCCTCTTCACTAATTAGGCTCCCTCCAGACCTGCTCCAGGCCTCTCCACTCACACTGGGCTCAGGCTCCCCTCCCTCACCCCCCGCCCTCTCCCTATGCCTCTTTCCCTGGCACAGGCTCCCTTCCTCACACACAGAGTCCCAAGGCAGCTCCACTTCTCTGGACTCAGGTCTCCTCTCTCAGACACCTTCACTCCACGCCTCTCCCATCTCACTTTTTTCAGAGAAGAAATAAAGTCATTCCAGACCATCTCTCCATCCACCTCAGGCTGCAATCCTATCACAACTTGCCAGGGCTGTGCTTAATTTGTCTCTTTTTCAGTGCAATCCTAAGCATGTCTACTCCAAAGTAAGTCTCACTGTGTTCAATAGTACTTACTCCCAGGAAAGTGTGGTTAGGATTGCAGCCTAAGTTAAATAAAAATAAATTATATTTGAACCACTAGCATGGTCTCTGGTTTCTACACAGTCCCATACATTATATTTGGGTGACCCAGATGGGACCTCCAGAGTTTTTACCGCCAGAGAGGAATTTTATGAGGAAATTAAACTGAACAGCCACTTCTAACACTATGACTGCCTTTCCCAAATCTTCCAAAAGTCTCTTCCTGAGGTAACAAATCCTTCTTTTCATCCATTCACCTCAGCTCTCCTCAACTGCCCTTTTCCACCTCTCAAATCTACCTTCAGCAACTGCCCTCCCTCAACGGCTCTCCTGAACTCTCTCAGTCTCAACTTCCCTTCAGCAATTCCCCTCCCTCAATGAATCTTTTAAAATGTCCGTCTCAGCTGCCTTCAGCTTTACCTCAACTGCTGTTCAGCAAATGCTTTCCTCTCCCTCTCATCCGCCTACAGCATTTGCCCTCTCTCAATGGCTCTCCTCAACTCTCCCTCTCTCAACAGCTCTCCAACAATTGCTCTCCCTCAACAGACCTCCTTCTTTCAACTGCCCTTCAGCAACTGTCCTCCCTCAATCTCTTCAACTGTCACTTTCTCAAATGCCCTTTAGCAATTGCCCTCCCTCGGCTCTCCCCTTTCTCAACTGCCCAACAACTGCCCTCTCTCTCTCTCTCTCTCTCTCTCTCTCTCTCTCTCTCTCTCTCTCTCTCTCTGTATATATGTATACATACATACATACATACATACATACATATATATATATATATATATATATATATATATATATATATATATATATATATATATATATATATATATATATATATATATATATATATATATATATATATATATCTCAACTACCCTTCAACAACTGCTCTCCCTCAACAACTCCCCTCAACTGTCCCTCTTTCAACTGCCCCTCAGGAAATGCCCTCCCTCAGTCTCTTCAACTGTCGCTTTCTCAACTGCCCTTTAGCAATTGCCCTCCCTTGGCTCTTCCTCTCTCAACTGCCCAACAACAACTGCCCTCTCTCAACAGCGCTCTCGCTCTCTCGCTCTCTCTCTCTCTCTCTCTCTCTCTCTCTCTCTCTCTCTCTCTCTCTCTCTATCTATCTATCTATCTATCTATCTATCTCAACTACCCTTCAGCAACTGCTCTCCCGCAACGACTCCCCTCAACTGTCCCTCTTTCAACTGCCCCTCAGGAAATGCCCTCCCTCAACCTCTTCAACTGTCGCTTTCTCAACTGCCCTTTAGCAATTGCCCTCCCTTGGCTCTTCCTCTCTCAACTGCCCAACAACAACTGCCCTCTCTCAACAGCGCTCTCTCTCTCTCTCTCTCTCTCTCTCTCTCTCTCTCTCTCTCTCTCTAGCTATCTATCTATCTATCTATCTATCTCAACTACCCTTCAACAACTGCTCTCCCGCAACAACTCCCCTCAACTGTCCCTCTTTCAACTGCCCCTCAGGAAATGCCCTCCCTCAACCTCTTCAACTGTCGCTTTCTCAACTGCCCTTTAGCAATTGCCCTCCCTTGGCTCTTCCTCTCTCAACTGCCCAACAACAACTGCCCTCTCTCAACAGCTCTCTCTCTCTCTCTCTCTCTCTCTCTCTCTCTCTCTCTCTCTCTCTCTCTCTCTCTGTCTCTCTCAACTACCCTTCAACAACTGCCCTCTCTCAATGACTCCCCTCAACTGTCCCTCTTTCAACTGCTCCTCAAGAAATGCCCTCTCTCAACAGCTCTTTTCACCTCTCCCCATCTCATCTGCCTTCAGCAATGGCCCTCTCTTAATGGCTCACTATCACTGATTGATGGGTCACAGCAATACTGGATCACTGCTGTAGGAAAAGAGTCCCAGGAAAGAGACCCAGTTACTATTACAAACTTAGATTAACCTTAACACAACAACACATAAACACAACACATAACCAGTGATGTAACTAGGGTTTGTGCTGGTGGTGCGGTCCACACTGGGTGATGCACCCATGGGGGATGACGCACACTGGGGGACCTAAAAATTGCAACTTTGTGATGGTGCATCAAAAAACTAAAATATATATTGAACAGTATGGAATGTGAAAGTGACCCATATCACGGCTTTACTCATGAGTAGGGAAACATGCCATAGTTCATGTAAAGGGCAGTCTGAGAGGACTCTAAGGACACCAGAATTGTCCTGATCCCATGAATACAGCCCTCACAAAACACCCCAGAAGGAGGTCCCTGATGATTGCATTGAAATTCATTGAAAAGGGATGTGGACTGCACAGCTGTGTTTACTGGCGAGTAAGCAAGCATGGCCTGGCTGGAGTGGAAGGTCAGTCCAGGACAGTACAAGATTTCCAAAACGGTCCCCATCAGGGACATTACTAGGGGATTAGAAAGGGGATACCCTTGAAGGCACCCCTTGTTTAGCCATCAATAAGGCTAAACTCATTGTTTGTAGAGATAATCCCATCATGTTATACACCTTTGAATGTGTAATTTACAGCAGAATGTAGTGAAACAAACCACTTTGAAATATCTTTATTCTATTAAAATGTATGGCAAAAAGTGGAGGTGAGGCATTGACACATAACCATGCTCACCACTCATTTTGTTTCTCCTCCCAATGTACGGGGGTGACACGCTGGCCTCCTGCACCGGGTGACATGAACCCAAGTGACGCCCCTGAGGGCTTGAGAGCAAATTTATCACAGCAACCTTTGCAGATTATAGTGTTTTATTCCTGGGGAAAAAAAGGTGCCAGCACTCATCATGAAGACTTTTAGACATGTCTACTCAGAAGTGGACTAGTGGACAAAATGGTGCCAGTACTGAGTACTGCTGATTACCCCCAGAGAAAAAATCCCATGATACATACAGTACATCTATATAGGTGGTGATTTCTATAAATTCACCATGAGTCATCCTTCTGATGGCAGTTGGCTTCAGAGACAAAGCTGGAATCCTAACCACTTTTGGATGGCATGACTTACCTGTCTCTCAATTCCCGTGGTGGTGTGAGGATCCCAGTGCATGTCTCTGCACTGGCCTAACATCCCCAAGAGTGGCACAGAAGAGCTTTATGGCACTTTTATGATACCCCCAGGCCAACACAGGACTTGTGCCAGGTCCATGAAGTTTTTGTCTTGATCTTACACCTAAAGCCTCTCTAGTTTTTAATCTGAGTTTAGAAGGTAAATATAGGTAACTGCCTCATAACATATGAGAACCTCCATCTAGATTATTATTTACATTGATAAGGAACATTTCTCCAAGGAATCAGACAAGGTCTTGCCTGAGAGTGACCAGGGTATCTTCTGCATGTAAAGTGTGTTCTCAGGGTATCCTGTTTAGGTAGAATTTAAAAAGGTACAGGTAGTAAAGTATAATAGCAGGTTATACTGCTAGTTTTGATCGACTGTATGGTACAGTTCTCATCTCCGTCTCTAGAGCCATAGAGCCAGCTTTGTCCGACATGTGGCTCACGTACACACTGAACACTGTTACCTTTCCACCAAAGTGGTACCCTTTTATATACTTGCATTTACATGCTTTCAGACTGCTAGGTTGACAGGAGCTGGGCTAAGGATGAAAGCTTACCCCATCTTGTAGGACCCAGGTTGTGCCAGGCTCTTGGCTACATTACTTACAGGGTCTCCATGCATGAGCACACCAGAATCCTAAGGCTCCAAGACCTCCAGGGCTCCTTCTACCTCATGTGGCCAGAGGTTGAACAAGGAGGCAGAACAGTTTTTTCACCCACCTTCTCCCCCCCCCCCCCCCCGGTTTGGGTATGCAAACTGTTACCAAATTAAAGAATGAAGTTAAAGATTGCTGTGGCCATCATATTCTTGCAGGCATTTGCTTTACTGCTAAATGTCGGCATCTTCCTGTGTCTGCAAAGTTTGTCCTTCACAATACAACTAAGGAGGTTAGAAGCTGAAAATGCTTGCATGCCGACATCACCGTTGACAAAAACAACATGTAGGCAATATGGAAATAGCCATTTTCTGGGGTGATGAACGGAAGGTGCAGAATATCTAGGATTCTGGAAATGTATGGTGGATCCTTCACCCATAAGATGAGCCTTTGTTACAGACAAACCGACACAATGTTTTTCAGGAAGGTGTTTTCCATGCCAAGAACATGTCAGTGCTGAATCTTAATTCACCCATCATGCATCAGAGAAGCTATCCATTTTTAATGGCATTTCTAGGTTTAAAATTCATGGTACCAAAATCAATCAGTCAGTCATGTGAGTTACAGAAACTGTCCTATGGAAAAATATGCTACTCATTTCATTAGCCCTGGCCAATAGATGCCCCCCTCCCCTCCCGCCCCCCAAAAGCAGGCTTCTTCCTAGCTAGGCTCAGGACAATACCACATTGGTAAATAGAGAGGAGAGCAATAGCACTCTGAAGTCACTTATGGTGTAATCCTAACTTAGGCTGGCACAACTCATTGGTCTTCCTGGTCCCTTGGTGATTTAGGGAGGCAAGCACATGTGCGTGCACTGGCTTAACCCTCCCCCAGGAATGGTCAGCACAGGACTTATGCCAGGGCTTAGCCTGGACTAACTGGATTTTAGGATTGCAGCCAGAAGGTGCAATCCTAACCAGGTCTATTCAAAAATAAGCCCCATTGTGTCCAGTGGGTCTTATTCCCAGGAAAGTGTCTGTAGGATTGCAGACTTAAATTGGTGTGTCTTAATAACTCTGAAAGACAATGTACATATTGTAAGAAATGTAAAAACTCACACCATTTAAAACATGAAAATAGTCTCAAAAGGCTGTCATGCTGAACCAGTGTCATAGCTGGTAAAAATCAATAAGATTTTTCAGGAGCTTCACCTCTGTTTGGAAGCAGCCTCTCTCCCTCTTCTCTGGAGCCATTCAGGTGGATAGGATTGCCATATATCCAAAAAACAGGGACAATCCTGATTTGGGGGGATTGTGTTCACATACTGGCAAATGGGATAGAAGGTCCTGTCCTGATTTTGTGAAAGCAAATTATGGCAAACCTAAAGTGGGGCGAGGAGAAAAATGGAGACAAATGGCTGCTAAAGGGAAGGGCCATTTCCATGCCACAGTGAGGCTCCCAGCAAAATCTAGTGCTTTGCATCCCCTCCAGCTATTCCAATTTTGCTGAACCCTTTTCCAACCCTTTATTTTTCATTTCAGAATCACTACCCTAGCCAACCTTCCACCTGTAGGGTTCCAGTGTCTATTTATTAAGTTAAAATTGTTTCTGGAAACCAAGGAGAAAGGAAACAGCACAACATGTGAGCGGGATCTTGGAGTCGCCGTGGATCACAAGCTGAACATGAGTCAGCATGTGATGTGTCTGCAAAGAAGGCAAATGCCATTTTAGGTTGCATTAAGAGGACTGTAGCTTCCAAGTCACGAGAAGTTCTAGTTCCTCTTTATTCTGCATTGGTCAGACGTCACCTTGAGTACTGTGTTCAGTTCTGGGCACCTCACTTTAAGAAAGAGGCAGCCAAGCTGGAGCAAGTCCAGAGGAGAGCGACAAGAATGATCAGTGGGATGGAAGGGAAAGCCTACGAGGAAAGGTTGGGGGAACTTGGGATGTTCAGCCTGGAGAAGAGGAGGCTGAGAGGAGACATGATTGCCCTCTTCAGATACCTGAAGGGCTGTCATAGGGAGGAAGGGGCCAATTTGTTCATAGCTACTTCTGAAAGCAGAACTAGAACCAATGGGTACAAACTGCAAGAGAGGAGATTCTGGTTGGATATCCGGAAAAAATTCTTGACGGTGAAGGCGGTTTGGCAGTGGAAGAGATTGCCAAGGAAGGTGGTGGACTCTCCCTCACTGGGGATCTTCAAGCAGAGGCTCGACAAGCACCTGTCGGGATGCTCTAGGAGGATTTCCTGCTGCAGGCAGGGGGTTGGACTAGATAACCTATTAGGTCCCTTCCAATTCTATGATTCTATGATTCTATGAAACTCAGGAGAGATCTTGAGATAAGAAGATAATTCTCCTTTCCCTGTATCTGCCCCATAAGCAGTTTTTTTTTTTTTTTTGGCATTTACATGTAGTACGGCATTTGTTCCTGAGCGAGGAAGATTTAAGAGCAGCATTCAGACAATACTGTGGCTTCAGAAACTTATAAAGAAGGGCAATCTGTTCATAAGACGTGATCCTTACCCAAAATAAAATAAAAAATACCCTGGACAGATTGTAACATTACACTCTGGAACAATTTAAGCAGCGCGTGATATCTAACGCTTCAACTCTTTTTATAGAATGCAGGGGATTATAAACTGTAAATCATTGTCGACGGCTTTTGATAAGTATTGCTTTCAAATCGGATTATAATTTGTAAAGGCTCGCCGCTTTCAGGGCCCAGCCGTGTCAGGCAGCCAGATAATGCGCACAACGGAAAGTCTCTGCTGTTCTCAAGCTCTGGGGAGGAGCCGGCTTACTCAGAAAGGGCAGCACTGAAGGACTCGCTGCCACACAAAGGCGGCAAAAGGGAATTTGGCATCTCAGTTTCAAAGCCAGACAAAAAATGGGAATTATCTGATAGGAGAGGTGGAAAGTGTAAGTGGAGCACACACCTTTTCCCAGCTGGTGGGGACGGCTCTCCATCACGGATCAGACAAATCGCAGAGGAAAGATAATACCTACCTCTGAGTCAGTGTCAAAATTTTCGCCTTTCTTTGAACCGGACAAAAGAAAGACTTCTGATTGTGTAATTTATTCGTTCAGGCCTATTATCAGCCCTTCTGTGAATACCGCAGGGGAAACAGGAGGGAGGCAAAGTTGATACAGCAGCAAAGAAAAGAGTCAATCAACACACCAGGTGACGCAACCTGGGCCACAGATAAGAAGGAACATCTTAAAAGAGAGTCATGCTCCCTTCATTGCCTGCTGATATTCAGGTCATCCCACAGGTGTCCACAGACAGTGATTCAGCTCCAGCTACAGGACTAGGTAGATTTTACTCTTAGACATACTTCAGGTTCATAGCCAGGATGCCCCTTAACAAGATCAGGATGTATTTGGAGATCCTTCTTGAGTGTAATTTGGTGACTTCTCCCAGCACCATTCAAAGTGTTTATGGGAAGCAGTTTACAGGTTGAGGGAAACTGGTTCCAGAAGTTACCTAATGGGATTAGGATGATGTGTTGAAAGCATCTAGTGAGGATCAGGGTGACCATACAGAATGAAGAGTAGCTGTATAGTACAGTACCTTTAACCATGTGGGTGGCACAAGTGGCTAAGGCGCTGTGCCTGTTAACCAGCAGGCCAGGGTTCAAGACCCGGGTCGGCCCCACAAGACAGGGTGAGCTCCTGTCCTTAGCCCAGCTCTGCGATGCCAGCTGGATCCAATCGTATTGGCTCTGCCTTTCCATTGGACTAATTCAGTGGTGTGGAGAGGGGGGGATTTGCTGCTTGGGTAACAGCCTATCCTCCATAACAATCCAACCCAGGCTTTCGTGCTTCGCATGCAGTGTATGCTGCGCCGAGCATGATACCATAGTCTTCCAAGACTGACGGAGGCCTGCTTTTTAAAACAAGGGAATTTAGGCAGGTTTAGCTCAACATAGAAGGGTTTAAAAGCACCACCTGCTTAAATTCCCTCTTCTGTGCAATGATTAAAGAAAGGTACAGGCAGTGGAATAGCTATAGGGGAGGGGAGGGGGCGCTCTGCCCTGGGTACCACCTGCAGGTGGGTAACACTCTGGGGAGTGACCAACATCATAATGACATGAAGGAATGGAGCAACACCATCATGACATATACCGTTGGATTTTGATTGAAGAGCAGAATTCAATGCAAAAATCTGTTTATAAATATCTCCTTCCTATCAAAAGTTATTGCCAAGAAACTAAAAATAAAAATATGCATTGAGCTGAATGGGAAAATGAAAAAGCCCCACATTGCAGCTTAACTAGTAAATAGGTGCATGTGCCATCAGAAAGGGAAGCTGAGCGGAATCCAAGGACACCAGAATGGTCCTGATTCAATGAATGCAGCCCCCCAAATCACCCCAGAAAAAAGTTCCTTTTAATTGCATTGACCCTATATAAATTGAAATGGAGCCATATCAACTATGAAAGTAGGTCCTGATCCAATGAATGTAGCCCCACCATTCACCCCAGAAGAAAGTCCCTGCTCCAGGCTCCATTGCGTTGAGTTCTATGGAAAGTGGAAGTAAACTGCACAGCCGTGTTTACAAGAAAGTAAGCAACTGTGCCTGGCCTCCAGTTCAGGTCGGACTCAGTGAAAGTCTCCCAGGATGGTCCTGATTCAGCAAAATTGGAACTCAGCCAGTACTCCAGAAGGTAGCCTCACCTCTCCCCCGTCCAAAAGGTGTGAGTGGTAATGGGAGGGCTGGAAAGCTTACTGACTTTTTGACTTTTTTGTATTTGTAGAGGGTGTTGTTGCAGGCAGGCTATAAGACAGAATTCATTTGGTGGAGGGTGACCACATGTCCTCTTTTTCAGTGCATGTCCTCTTTTTTAGCCTTGTGACCCGGAAAAAATCTACAGTCCTCCTTGTCCTCTTCCAGGCAAAAAGACCTGGCCTCCAGATGATGGGGCAGTAAATCACTGAGTGATGGCAGTGGAGAGTACTTACATTCATCCACTGCTTGTGAGGAAATATTCTCTGCATATATTTTCTGGCCATTATTATTATTTATTTCATATCCATCATTACTATCTCTCAGCCTCACCTACCTCACAGGGTTGCTGTAAGGACAAAAAAAAGAGGAACTACATACACCACCCCAAGTGGTGGTATGAAAGGGACATATACAAATTTTAATATTGTATTAAGTAATTAATACTGATAATAACTAATTAAACAATTTTGTCATATGGGAGTGCAAAAAAATTTATGGGCCTGGGTGTCGGATGACATAGCTATGTCACTGGGCACAGGCACTCTGTCCTCCATTCTGTATGGTCACCCTGGTTGAGGATGTAATGTGACTGTACCAGATCCAATCCCGTCTGGGAATATGCATAATGCTTGTCTCTATCTCTACTCTACTTGAATGCTTGTTAGTGCCCAATCCTATCCCCCACCAGCCCAGAGCATGCTACGTGCTCTGGGCCAGTAGAAAACCAAGAACCCAAGGGGAGGAATTAAGAACATTTTTACTTAACTCTCCACGAGCCACCTAGTCTCCAAAAGGTATCCTCAGGCCCAACATGCCAACTCTATAGCTGATATAAGTCTGGGGAGACTCTGGGGATGGGTCCAACCCAGTGATGGGCTTCAAAGAAATTAAGAACCGGTTCTCTGTCCATCTGGCAGCCACTTTTAAATGGCTATTTTTAAACTTTATATGTACTATCTCTTGTTAAGAACCGGTTCTATAGAGTAGGTGCGAACCTGCTGGTGCCCACCACTGGTCCAACCTGAAAGGAGGGATATAAGATCCCATGTGCACTGGATATCAATCATTATAAAATTGACATCCATACCCAGTCCTACCCCAAACTGTCTCTTGGATCCTGATCCACTCCAGTGTACCAGCAACAGCAGAGAACAGGAGAAGTTCTGCAGGCCAGTAGCAACTGCACATGACCTCTGGCTGTTTAAGCTGACATGCTCGGCCCACGGAACAGGGAATGCTTGCACTGTTGACCCAGGATCTAGCAGTAGCGGATCAAGAGACTGTAAGTTTGGCCACTTTAACAATTTGTTGGTTTGATAGCCAATTTCTTGGTTGTTTCACATTTGATACGTACTTTTGAGAGGTGATGATTTTATGATCATTTGTAAAATTCATCGGGGTGAGAAAAATACAGAATAAAACATCTTCCTGTAGAAAAATGCAAAATCTGCAAAGCAGACACCAATAAAGCTTCCACATGAGCAATGCCGAACACTGTGGGAGTTGACCTGTTTGTGGCCTTTGAGGCAGTAGAAATATTGCGATAATAACCACAATATGTCTCATTGGGTCCCTAATTCCCAGCCTCCGTTAACGGGGATGAGACTACCCTCCAGAGTGTTGTGAGGATTAATTAGCTAATGTTTGTACAAGTGCTAAGTATTAATTATTCAGTCAGGCTGCCGCTAAAGGGAACAGAAGACTTTTGGCTCTGCAGAAAAGGGGGGGCATTTTCTGGAAAACTCCCACAGCCTCTTAGACAGATGTGTGGTGTGAGATGTCATCAGAACAACATGGAGGACAAGGAAATTAATGGAATTTAGCAGAAGCCGCAAGCTGTTGGTGGAAGAGTGTTATGCAACTCTGTTTAAAACTGGAGGCTTTAGGACAGTGATTTGCAATGCTTTACTTCTACTGTTGGCTGTGGGTGGCGCATGTGGTTAAGACACTGTGCCTGTTAACCAGCAGGCCAGGGTTCGAGACCTGGGTCGGCCCCACAAGACAGGGTGAGCTCCTGTCCTTAGCCCAGCTCTGCGACGCCAGCTGGATCCAATCGTATCGGCTCTGCCTTTCCATTGGATTAATTCAGTGGCGTGGAGAGGGGGGATTTGCTGCTTGGGTAACAGCCTATCCTCCATAACAATCCAACCCAGGCTTTTGTGCTTCGCATGCAGTGTATGCAGCGCCGAGCACAATACCATAGTCTTTCAAGACTGAAGGAGGCCTGCTTTGGTGTAACCCTAATTGGCTGGGATTATTCATATGAGTGATCTCATGGCACTTTCTCAACAACAGTGCATGACCCATCTGGCTTTTCAGGATTGCACCCCAATGCAGAGAGTGAAAAACTTCTCCCCTTCCCCAGTTCTTTCTCTAGTCCTATTCTAGTCCTATTCTATAACACCTTTCCCCACATCCAAGACCCTTATTGTTACCTGGAGCTCTTACTATGGGCAGCATCAGTCTAGTGGTGGAGGCAATACCAACTGATGCTAGGCTGGTGCCAGCACTTCCTCCTCTCTGGGTGTCATAGACATGTGTTACAGCAGTAATGGTTAGCATTTCAGCCTGGGACCCCCTCTCAAACTTTAAAATATGTCTGGAATCCCCTATCAAACTTGCCAGAACTCCTACATATCTGCTCCAAACTGGCAGCACAATCCAGGGCAACTAATCTGTCCACACAAGAGCCCTTGGGTTGCCCTATCTATCACTAGGTTGGAGCAACTGCAAGATGCTCCGCCCCAGTTACTCTGGAAAAGGCTTAGGGCAGAACAAGGCAAAATAGGGTGCCCCAAGAGAGGTGGACCTGCTCTGCCCTAACTGCTCTGCCCTAAGCAGTTCAGGAGAGGCCTGTTGAGGGCATGTTTAGCATTGCCTAGGGCAGAGCAGTTACTCTGTATCCAGAGCCTGTTTCCAAGGCAGAAATGCCCTCTTCTAGCCCTCACAGTTATACTACCTCAGGAGCAGGTATTGTAATGAGTAGACCCATAGGGGTCCATGATAAGGCCCGAGTAAGAATGGCAGTGTTGACCAAAAATCTGAGTTCATGGCCAGTGTAGCTGCAACACCTGCCTCTCAACCTCAGGATATGGAACAACTACGGCTGCCCACAAACCTCAGGATACAGCAGGCCACTCCAAGAAGCCCCTTGTATTCACTGTACAATGTACTGGCATCTCATCAGGGACTCCTTATAAGGCAGACACCCAGTGGCGTCACCAGACTGGTGCAGCTGGTGTGGGCCGCATTGGGTGAAACGCTCTGTATGGGGTGATGCGGTGGAGGAGTTTGACTGTCCTTTGGCAAGCCCTGGGCATCAGCGCGCCCATTCGAGCCTGCTCCAAGGCGGAGCAGCGGCCAGAAGCTGCCACTCATCCTCGGAGCTGACCCAAATGGCCAGCTGAGGTGCACTGCGCAGAAACACACTGAGCATGCCGAACAGCTTCAGAGGAGACTTCCTTCGAGCGGAGGAAGTCCATGCCTCTGCACAGCCATTCGGCCTCACTCAGGAGGTGGAGCGGCAGTCAAATGGCTTCAGAAGAGTACTGCACAGGCACCAACTCTGACGCCTGCACAGTCTCCTCCGAAGCCGAAAGGATTCAGAAAAGTACTGCGCAAGTGTCAGAGATGGTGCATGCCAGTACTCTTTCTGAAGCCAGTTCAGAAACAACAGCGCAGGTGCCAACTTTGGCAACTGCGCAGTCCAGGTAGGGGGTGCGCACATCCCAGGGGTGATGCACAGACTTCCGCACCGGGTGATGGGCAGAGTTGTGTCACCACTGTAGGCACCACAGCTGTTCCTTGTCCAGTGTGATCTGAGGAGTGTCTCCTCAGGAGCAAGTCCTCCCCATGTGTCAATTACTTAGCATGCTCTGGAGCAGTTAGGGTAGCCCAGGCTTCCTGATTCTCTGAATGCAGCATAACTTTGTGTTCTGGATACAGAATAGTTAGGAGAGTGCAGTTAGGGCAGAGCAGGCTGAATTTGCTCTGTATTGTGCCCTAAGTCCCATTGTGTATAATGAGACCTACATCCAGGAAAGCCCAGTGCCAGATCCCAAGATGGCAGATCCCACCCTCTCGCAACCGCCCTGACCCAAGATCACAACCGTCCAAGTGGCTCCCGACCCCCTCTTTGAATACCACCGCCTTACAGCATGTACGCAGAGCCTTGTGCTGGTGCTAGAGCTCAGCACCAGTGCTATAGGACCACAAGAGTAATCCCTAAATCTCTTGCTTCCTTAATGAACTTCATCATGTATCTGAACATGGTTAACATAGTAGTGAGCAATATCAGTAAGAAGAATTGGTCAATCTATATATATAAAAGAGAAAAGTCACTGACTCACTGACTCACTCACTCATCACCACCCTGCCAAAACTGGTGGGCCTAGAAGCGTGAAATTTGGGGTGGGTGTTCCTTCCGTGAGGGAGGGGTGCACTAAGAACCCGTTTTTGGAAATTCCAACCGGAAGGGGGTGAAAAGGGGCGCAACGCATTTTCCTCCCTATACTTTGCATTGGAGAATTGCTGACTCATCAATATTCCACCCAACTGCTGGGCCTGAAGCATGGAATTCTGGGAGGGATCCTTCTGTCACCTGAACTCCCACCAAGAACCATATAGAGAAATTTAACCCTTCTGGGGCTGAAAAAGGGTGCAACGTGTTTTTGTCCTATATTTAACATGGAACACTGACAAACCTCCAGCCAATTTGGTGCTCGGTGCCTGGTGCACTGGGAGGACATTGTTTGGAGGAAGAGGTTGCACTGGGGGTGGGGAAGTTGCGCATGGGGGAGTTGCACATGGGGGAAAGTTGTGCACGGGGGGAGTTGCGCATGGGGGACTGATGCGCATGGGGAAAGTTGCACATGGGGGACTGATGCACGGGGAAGTTGCGCACAGGGGAAAGTTGTGCATGGGAGACTGATGCGCATGGGAGAAGTTGCGCAGGGGGAAGTTGCACATGGGGGATTGATGCACATGGGGGATTTATGAGCGTGGGGAAGTTGCGCATGGGGACTGATGCGCATGGGGGAAGTTGCGCATGGGGAAAGTTGCGCATGGGAGACTGATGCGCATGGGAGAAGTTGCACAGGGGGAAGTTGCACATGGGGGATTGATGCACATGGGGGATTTATGAGCATGGGGAAGTTGCGCATGGGGACTGATGTGCATGGGGGAAGTTGCGCATGGGGAAAGTTGCGCATGGGGGACTGATGCACGGGGAAGTTGCGCACAGGGGAAAGTTGTGCACAGGGGGAAGTTGCGCACAGGGGGAAGTTGTGCATGGGGGACTGATAAGCATTGGGGAAGTTGCACATGTGGGGAAGTTGCGCATGGGGGACTGATGCACAGGGAAGTTGCACCCTGGAGAAGTTGCGCATGGGAGAAGTTGCGCATGGGGGGACTGATGTGCACGGGGTGACTGATGCACACGGGGGGACTGATGCGCACAGTGGGAAGTTGCACATGGTGGGAAGTTGCACACGGTGGGAAGTTGCGCATTGTGGGAAGTTGCACATGGGGGACTGATGCAGATGGCATGTTGATGCGCATGAGGTGTTGATGCACATGGGGGAAGTTGCTCATGGGGGGAGTTGCTCATGGGGGACTGATGTGCATGGGGTGTTGATGCGCATGGGGTGTTGATGCGCATGGGGTGTTGAAGCGCATGGAGGAAAATTGCACATGGGGAAGATGCGCACGGGGGGATGATATGCACGGGGGAAAGTTGCACACAAGGGACTGATGCGCACGAGGGACAGAAGCGCACGAGGGACTGATGTGCATGGGGTGTTGATGCACGTGGGGTGTTGTTGCACCGTGGGGGGATGGCGTTACTCCCACAACACGGGTATGCTTTTCGCTAGTAAAAAATAATCTGAAGGGACTCCTCCTTGGATGCAGTGGCCAGCCTTTGATTCACTGTGGTCAGTTAACTAGTTCTATAGGGTAACAGTTATATTTTCCTGATAGTCAGACCATCCAATGATAAAATTATTGGACAATCCTCCCAACCTGTGTTAGAAAGCAACACTCTGGACCATCATAGTTCTGACTGTGAGAGCTGAATACATTTTTCACTCCATTCACAGATTGCCAAGGCTATTTTTACTGCAGAGTTACAGAGCAAAAACCTACCCTTAAATTAAATTTTCTTTGATGCAACCTTTTCACAGGTTTTTTATTAATACTACTATTATGATGATGCCCTCAGAGTTTGGTTTTAATATTTTCTGTCCTCTGCTTGCATTCTGGAAAGTTATCTGCTTTAAGGGAAAGAACAGTTGCCACTGAAAATTGGGTTGCTGGGTTAGTTTCCTTACCAAATTGGTGCACGCATGCATGAATGCATGCGGGTATTTGTCAACATTTTGTTCTTATTATTTCTGACCAAGCATTATTTTTATCCAAGTTTTGCTTTGATGATCAGAATATTTTAGAACAAAGGCTCTTATTGGATCATCCCAATTGACTATCAGCACAATCCAGAGCAACTAATCTGTCCACATAAGAGCCCTTGGGTTGCCCTATCTATCACTAGGGTGGAGCAACTGCAAGATGCTCCAGCCCAGTTACCCTGGAAGAGGCTTAGGGCAGAGCAAGGCAAGATAGGGTGCCCTAAGAGAGGAGGACCTGCTCTGCCCTAACTGGGGCAGCCTAAGCAGCTCAGGAGAGGCAAGTTGAGGGCATGTTTAGCATTGTCTAGGGCAGAGCAGTTACTCTGTATTCAAAGCCTGTTTCAAGGCAGAAATGCCCTCTTCCAGTTCCTCAGAGATATACCATCTCAGGAGCAGGTATAGTAATGAGTAGACCCATAGGGGTCCATGATAAGCCCTGAGTAAGAATGGTAGAATTGACCAAAAATCTGAGTTCTTGGCCAGCCTAGCTGCAATCCCTGCCTCTCAACCTCAGGATATGGCACAACTATGGCAGCCCACTAACCTCAGGATACAGCAGGCCACTCCAAGAATCCATCTTGCACTAGAAGAACTGCAGCTGTAACTGGTTGTCAGGAACTGCTGGGCTTCCTTATAATGTAGGCACCACAGCTGTTCCTTCTTCAGTGTGATCTGAGGGGTGTCTACTCAGGAGCAAGCCCTCCCCAGCTGTCACTGACTTAGCATGCTCTGGAGCAGTTAGGGCAGCCCAGGCTTCCTGACTCTCTGGATGCAGCATAACTTTCTGCTCTGGATACAGAATAGTTAGGAGAGAGCAGTTAGGGCAGAGCAGGTTGAACTTGCTCTGGATTGTGCCCTAAGTTGAAAGTAGCCCCAACCATAAAGTCCAGTCCTGCGTACCCATCACATTCAACTTCAGATGGGGTGGGAAGTGGAGCAGTGCCTACCCTCATAGTTCTAGCCAGTAGGTAGACCCATGTGGGATGAGACAGATCTTTAGGACCCCTGGATGAAAACTGGACATGGCTTGAAGGTGCTGCATAGGCAGAATTGTGTGTAAGGCAGCCACAGCCCCAACGATTCCGTGTACATTCCAGGACATAGATTGATGGCACTATATTCCCACCACTCTGTGATGACTGCGTTTTCTCACTTAGCCACTCTGCAGGTTAATGAGATGCATACTGACGTCTTAAAAGCCTGCCACGGAGGAAAGGGACATAAATGTCTCTCCTCCGCCATAGCCCCAAATGCTCCAATTTTAATTCTTGTTGCTTTTTTTAGCCTTGCAGCCTCCTTCTCAATTCTCCACATACCACCAAAAATGTACTGACTGCGAGCCTCAGGAACACGCCACCTTCTCGTGCGTGGCTTTTTTTAGAACAATTCACTCAGCCTCTCTTTTATCTCGTTGGACTGACTCTGTCAACTGAGATTAATTCCTTCAGGGACTCTGGGAAAGAGTTGCCCTTTTCCTCCTAGCTGGGAGACAGAAAGTCTCTCTCTCTCTCTCTCTCTCTCTCTCTCTCTCTCTCTCTCACACACACACACACACACACACACACACACACACACACACACACACACACACAAGTTTGACCTCAGACCTCCTAAATAGAAAAAAAATAACAAGTATGTGTGAGGAGGGAATTGCATAAGTTAATTCATGTTCCAACTGAACATTACACATGCTAGGTGAGATACCTGCCTAGACGGCACTTTCCAGGTAAGCCTAGAAATTGCTCCAGTAGTGATGGACATCCTAATGTCCCCAGTTAATGTGAACTGAGACTATTCACATCTACTGTATGTATAGAATGTCCATCAACATTCCAACTGTATGGATTGTGTAGAATGTCCATCAATATTCCAACTTCTCAGAGAACACAACTCCCAGGTTATGTGAAGATACCTCTTATGGCTCTGTGAGGGAGGTCATCAATAAAAGAAACACTCTGGTTTCTCCTCCTTAGATTGCTGAAAGACCCTTTAAACAGATTTTAAAACTTTGTTACTGACAAGCCCTTATATATGTTACTCTGCCTATATAGAATGAACAATTATTGATTGCCTGCAAGCTCTTCCCTACCATCACTGGATGAGATGCTATATTGTCATTGACTATGGAAAGAGATCATTCAACTTAGGAAGCATTCCTAACTTACAGCACAATCCTAACCATGTCTACTCAGAAGTAAGCCCCATAGTGTTCAATGGGTCTAACTTCCAGGAAAGTGTCTTTAGGATTGCAGCCCTTGTCTGGCACAACTCATCAGTCCTCCCATGGCAAGCGCATATCTGTGCACTGGCCTAACCATCCTCTAGGAGTGGCACAGAAGTGTCTTGCAACACTTTTGTGACACTCCCAGGACAGGACTTATGCCAGGGTATAGGCTGATCTAACTGGGAGATAGGATTGCAGCCTCAGTATAGGGAAAACTAATAGCCAGAGAAATCAATGTCTACACAAGTAATAGAATCATAGAATCATAGAGTTGGAAGGTACCTAGTAGGTCATCTAGTCCAACCCCCTGCCTGCAGCAGGAAATCCCCCTACAGCATCCCCGACAGGTGCTGGTGGAGCCTCTGCTTGAAGATCCCCAGTGAGGGAGAGTCCACCACCTCCCTTGGCAATCTGTTCCACTGCCAAACCGTCCGAACCGTCAGGAATTTTTTCCAGATATCCAACCAGAATCTCCTCTCTTGCAGTTTGTACCCATTGGTTCTAGTTCTGCTTTCAGAAGCGGCTTTGAACAAATGAGCCCCTTCCTCCCTATGACAGCCCTTCAGGTATCTGAAGAGGGCAATCATGTCTCCTCTCATCCTCCTCTTCTCCAGGCTGAACATCCCAAGTTCCCCCAACCTTTCCTCGTAGGGCTTCCCTTCCATCCCACTGATCATTCTTGTTGCTCTCCTCTGGAGTTGCTCCAGCTTGGCTGCATCTTTCTTCAAGTGAGGTGCCCAGAACTGAACACAGGACTCAAGGTGAGGTCTGACCAATGCTGAATAAAGAGGAACTATAACTTCTCGTGACTTGGAAGCTCCAGTCCTCTTAATGCAGCCTAAAATGGCATTTGCCTTCTTTGCAGACACATCACACTGCTGACTCATGTTCAGCTTGTGATCCACGGCGACTCCAAGATCCCGCTCACATGTTGTGCTGCCAAGCCAAGTATCCCCCATGTTATAGATTTTCCTATGTGCCATTTACATGTGTCCCAAAAAGCAGACCCAGTAACACCGTTTGTGCATTCACCAGCTGTCTCATCTTACTCAGTATAAGGTGTTCTATCTTTGGAACAGTCTCATTCTGCAATTTGCATGGATGGCGTGATACAAGCCCTTGAGTTTCCCCGGCGGCAAATTGATGGACTGAGTTGTCTCAAAACGTAAAGAAGCCTGTACTTTCTTAACCCCTTGTTGTGAATCACTCATCTTGAACCACTAGTGAAGAGTATCTTTTCCTGCCTCGTGCCAGCTTGATTTCTTCACCTATACCATATAGATTGTTTTTGTAACATTTTCATTTACTCCAAAGAAACTACTTAATCTTTCTTGCTCCAGCTTCTATTCTTGGTACCACACTGGGCCACTGCCATGGAAACAGTGGTAATCAGGAGATAAAGGAAATCTTGCCGTTCTTATTATTCGGAGGGGGGGGGGGACACTCATCGAAGTATCAAGAATCTCACCCATTCACTTATTCCAAATTGAACCAAATTATTTCTTTACATCCTCCTACTCTACGTAAAATGTCAACTGCCGTCGGGAGTGTGATCTCTGCAGTACATGTACATCCTCTCTAATGGCCTTTTCATGCACGACTTTTCTATGTGAGCACATAACGTATGATTCCAACAAAGTGGTGTTTGGAAGTCCAGGTGTATCCTACAGGAACTCTCAAAATCAGGGAAGAGAAGCGATTGGGGCTCTGTGTCAAACATACACTTGGAAAATCCTAAGATTGTAATGCAGATCAGAAGAAATGGCATTTGTCATACTTGTAGTAAATTATGAAGTTCAAGCTGGGACGGGAGTAAAAAAAAAATAGAAGATACAAACTGATGTGTTTTTGCTCCAAAACAGTCAACATCTATTCCAACCTGCGTATCCTAATTTGACCTTGTAAAAAATTTAACATCCATGCTCAAAATAAATTATGCTAACAATTCAGTTTATTTTTGTGTTGGTTTTGCATAAATTTGAGCTATTTCTACATTTTGACTACAATCCTAACCTCCACTTTGGCTGGCATAAACCCTGGCACAAATCCTTGGGGTGTTGCTGCTGGGGACATTAGGCCAATTCAGAGACACACACCAGCCTCCCTCCATCACCACCGAAATAGGGAGACAAGTGAGTCACACTGACCTAAATTGGTTAGGGTTGCACCCTTCATTTCTAATTCAACATTTGGGTTTTGCAAAGTTTCGGATTCTGCACAGCAGTTCCAAAGTAAGGGCAGGTACAAAGCCCGAAGGCTGCAATCCTAATCCCCAATTAGGCTGGCATAAACCCAGCTCTACTCCTGTGCTGGCCCGAGGGTATCACAAAAGTATCATAAGGCACTTCTACGCTAATCTCCGGGGGACGGTTTGGCCAGTGCACAGACATGCACTTGAGAAGACCAATGAGTTGTGCCAGCCTAGGTTAGATCTGCACCTTTGTTCAGGGTGACCGTATGTCCCCTTTTTCTAGGACATGTCCTGCATTTTAGCCTTGTGTCCTGGAAAAAATCTCCCACATCCTCCAATTCTTTGTGAGCAGTCAGCATGCATCCTTCTTGGAATGCCTACATTTTACGTAATAAATTACAGATACTGTAATAGTTTTAAAATTAATAATAAGCAATATAGAGTTTAAATTAAGAGCATGAAGGCAGTATACAGTATAAAAGAGATTTTAGGTTTTATAATGTCATGTCCTCCATTTTTCTTGCTTGTCCTCCATTTTGGAGGGACACTGTCATCTTTTTTGTTATTACATATGGTCACCCTGTCCGTACTAAAGTCTTGTAGAAAGCCTCACCACAGCATGCACGGAGCTTCCCCTTTGGAGCTATTCCCCAGGAGTTGGGGAGGGGGGAACTGAGGTACCGTATGTGCCTGGCTCCAAAAAAAGAGGGGCCACTTGCCCATTGCAGTGAGGCTACCTGCAAGTAGCTTTGCACCCCTTCTGGTTACACCACTGCTGCCCCAGAGCAAAACAAAAAACTGCACCAATCCTAGCATGCAAACAGGTTTTTTAGGAGCTGAAAAAGGTGACTGAAAAAGGGCCCAATCCAGAGTAACTATGCGGAGTCCTTGCTCTGGTGGAAGAACAATTTACTCTGGATTGCAATATGAATTTCCCATATGTTTTCACTAGGTGGTGCAGTAACTATGGGTGCACATAATGTCTCTTACATGCTACCGTAGTTACTCTGGATTGTAGGGTAAGTATAGTTGCTATTAAAGGAAAAACAGCTGGTGACCTTTTCATTTACTCCTTCTTTTCTTTTGGGTTCCAGATACCTGCATCAGGGTGACTAGATATCTGAACCTCAAAAGGAGGACAAGATCTTGGATTACTCTCGGCCTGGCCTTTCCAGCAGACAATGGCACGTTTGCCTACTCACGAGTAAAGCCACAATATTGGGCACTTTCACTTTCCAATAGAGCTCAATGCATATTTTTGATTTTTCGTTTTTTGGCCATAACCTTTGATAAGAAGGAGATATTTCAAAACCAATTTTTGCATTGGATTCTGCTCTTCAATACAAATCAAACAACGTATGACATGATGGGGTACTGCACACCTTTCAAAGTTCCAAAATGAAGCCAAAATGGAGGACAATGAAGCGCTTTTGGAGGACACCCAGACAGAAGGCCAAAAAAGCGGACAAATCCAGTCATATGGCCATCCTGATAGGGACCTCATTAGTTTGAGCCATCTGGGAATTTCATGGAAAGTGCTGTATTTCTTCTGTGTCTTCCCGTTGCACATAAACATGTCTGCGTATAAAGAGCACTTTTTTGCATGCTTTTTCTGCATGCTTTTTTTTGCATGTAGACAGTAAAAAGATGAAGCTTAGACCATAATTTTTCAGGGGTGCAGGGTGTTTTAGGATTCTTGCACCAGTGTTACTTTAACCATTCGGTGTCTGCCGCCCCATAAATTAGAAATCCAATTTTGCAATGTTCTGGAGGACCAGCAACTATACTTTGTAATTCACTTTGACTGGAGCCTTTCAGTAACAGGTGAAACCTGTAATTAGCTGTGGAACATCATGGCACATTTATGCTCCTTTGGGAATTGGGGTTGTCAAAATCTATTCCGACCTCTATGCCTCATCTCTTCTTGTTTGGTTTCTGCTGGTTATTATTCTCATATAACTCTGTCAGTTGTTCACAGGAGAGACTCACTGAAGCATGGGTGATGTTTTCACACATGGTTTTCAGTCACTAGATGCTCTGCGGATTCGCTGGGATAGTGCTGTTTTTGAACTTTTTGCCGACCTCAGGCCAAATTCCTGATGTTGGCTTGTTTGGGGATGTTACTTATATGTGAATAGCTTGATTAATTGATAATGTGATGGGTTCAGTGAAATACTTTAACACCCTAACATTGGCAGGATCAGTGCCAACACTTTGGACAGAAGAGGATGGTGCAGAAGTAATTATTCCATGGGCTTTAAAATAGCTGTTTTTACTGAAATAATATTTTTTTCTACCTATTTATAGGGTATTCAAGGGTGAATGAAGTATCCACCGTCATCTGAGGCTCCCAGGAGCAAACAAATATAGGTATTTATATACCACCTTTCAGGTCATCAGATTTCTTTTTTAACTTTGTTCTCAAGGCGGTTGACATAGGCAGGCTTACTAACCCTAAAAGGGTTTTACAATTCAAAGAAAGCTTCTCTGTTTCAAGAACTCCTACATTCTTAAATGTTTTCCTTTTATATCCAGTCTAGGGAGACCAGATCCAAAAATTAAAATGTAGGAGAGGGTCCCCCAAAAGTCCGGATTTTCATCTGAAAATCTGGACTTTTTAAATCAAAATGTAGGACATGTTTAAATGATTTAAACACGTCCTACATTTTTTAAAAATCATCCCAACTCAGAAGTAAGCACCATTGAGTTAATGGGTTTACTTTTGAGTAGACTGTGTTTACTTTTGAGTAGACTTACCTTGGCTGGGGTCCGGGAAGGCTCAGGTTACATCCGGTCAAGTAACTTGGTTACAGGTTACAGGTTACATCCGGCTCAGGTTACATCCGGTCAAGACCCCCCGGGACAAGGGGTCTGGGCAGCATGCAGGCAGCCATTTTCAAAAACATTGCTGTGCGCATGTGCACGCAGCCTATCTTTGTAATAGAAGGCTTCCAATGAAGCACTTCTAGTGCGGGTAGAGCATCCATCCTGGGACCCCCGCACACATCTCCGCTTTCAATTTCCTAATTGGAGACATGTGCAGAGGTCCCAGGAGGGATGCTCCACCGATGCTAGCGGCACTTCATTGGAAGCCTTCTATTACGACAGATAGGCTGCAGGAGCATGTGCACAGCAATAGTTTTGGAAATGGGTGCTGCGGCTGGCCAATTTTAGCTGTATCAAGCCGTGGCTGCATGTAAGTGCCCCCAAACACCCTCCCACCCCAGAAGGACGGACAGTAGCCTATTGGACTGGTCCGTCAGGTCCAGTGACCAAAAGCCAGACTTATCCAGCCAATTCCGGCTTTCTGGAAGCTGTGGTCCAGTCTCTGTTATGCCTTTGGACAGACTCCACTGCAACTGACTTTCTTTCTTTTACACACACTCCCACAGTCCAGTATCAATGTCTATCCCTGCATGGCATCCGGTGTTGTCGAGACCACGACCTTCAGATCTTATCTTCAGGCAATTTACAGCGGCTCAACCATCTAGACCAGACCTTCAGCCTACTGCCTTCTGCCTCCAGCCCCAGGCAGGGTGACCAGATGCCCAAACCTCAAAAGCAAGACAAAGTCTTGAACTCCTCTCAGCCTGGCCTTTCTGGCAGACAATGACAAGTTTGCCTACTCACAAGTAAAGCCACAATATTGGGCACTTTCACTTTCCCATAGAGCTCAATTCAATTTTTTTTAAGCTTTTTGGCCATAACTTTTGAAAGGAAGGAAATATTTCCAAACTGATTTTTGCATTGGATTCTGCTCTTCAGTACGAATCCAACAACATACGACCTATGTTATGAGCGGGTACTGCACAGCATTGCAAAGTTCCAAATGAAGCCAATATAGAGGATAATTAAGCCCTTTCGGAGGACACCTGGCCAGGAGGCTAAAAAGAAGGAAAAATCCAGAAATTTTCAGTCATATGATCACCCTGGACCAAGGCAGGGTCTTAAATTTGATACTTCTCTGGAGGGCAGGTCCCATTGCAGGCTTTACCCTATTTACAGGTGTGCACCTATGTGGCTGACCCAACTATGGGTGAGAAGTTCCCTTCCCTTGAGGAAGGGGTTGATGGGAGGAGAAGGAGTGTTGGATATGGGACTTACATTATTTAGGCATATTTTTTCTTGCTATAGTAAATAAGGATACAGTCTTATAGGATTTCCTGAGCATAAGCTTTATTAATGGGCCCTAGTTCTGGGAAAACATATTTTTGTGTACAAGAACCCTCTTTCGTGCAACTTGGAAGTGCCTTGTTATAAAGTAAGCCAAAGCAATATTCTTTGACTTGTAACTAATGCATGTCAGTGGGACTTCTGACTCCTGTAATTCCCAAATGTGCATTAACACACCATTTTTAGGTATGAAGAAAAACTTGGAATTTTTTTCTGGCAGCATAAATCTCTATGTGAGGGAGATTTTACATTAGTTATCTTTGGTCTTCAATTGGCAAAGGACTCTTTTCATGGCTTATTTGTCTGGCCCTTCTGTTGAACTTCAGCACTTTAAAAATATATATAGTGCCAAAATTCTGAACCCAGCCCAGGTTCAGACCTTATTTCCCTTTCTTGCTAGTATTCTGGGAGTTTAAAGCACTTTGCCCCCCATGACCTCTCTCTCTCTCTCTCTCTCTCTCTCTCTCTCTCTCTCTCTCTCTCTCTCTCTCTCTCTTGGGCAACCACTAAGGAACTTAGGATTCAAGGATTGGCTTGACTGAGGGGATTCTCTGATGTGCCTCCATCAGTGCCCTCAGCCAGTGCCTCCTCCATCAGTCAGCCCCTGATCACACCTGGTTCCTAGATATCCAGTTCTACGATATCAATGCCATTTTGATCCCCCAAACCAGTCAGTATTGTTAAGATCCAGAACCAGAGTAAACCTAAAGATTTCTATATCTTGTCTAGCCAAACAAGCATCTGGTTATTTTATTTACCCCTGCTAACAAGGTGGAAAAAGCAGTGGGAGTTAGCAGTGGGAGAGCACCTGCCCCTCTTTGGCCCACCATATCATCTTCAGTGTCTATAACCAGGTTGACCATAGGTCTTCTTTTTCCAGGACATGTCCTCTTTTTTAGCCATCCTGGGGGGAAAAATAATCATTGTCTTCCTTGTGAGCAGGCAGCATTTTAAAAAAATATGATATAAAAATGTAATATAAAGTAATATAGTTTTAAAATTAACCACATAATAGCAAAATGTATGAGTTTCTTTAGCTTTTATTTTTGTAATGTCCTCCATTTTTCTTGGGTGTTCTACATTAAATATTAAAAATATTTAAGCCTTTTTTGTGGTTATCACATTTGATCTTCCTGCTATAGCTGGTATCTCATCTGTAATTTTTTAAGATGGTGAGCCATTTTGGGGACAGGGAACCATTTATATATTCATTTTGAGAATAGGCCTAATCATATCTACTCAAAAGTAAGCCCTATTGTGTTCAGTGGGTCTTACACCCTGGAAAATGTCTTTAGGATTGCAGACCCTTTATGCTTTATGAATTATTCTGGTTGAAAAATAGTATATAATTGATTATAATATATACAATAAGGGCTGTGGGTGGCGCAAGCGGTTAAGCCGCTGTGCCTGTTAACTAGCAGGCCAGGGTTCGATTCCCAGGTCGGCCCCACAAGACAGGGTGAGCTCCTGTCCTTAGCCCAGCTCTGCGACGCAGCTGGATCCAATCGTATTGGCTCTGCCTTTCCATTGGATTAATTCAGTGGCGTGGAGAGGGGGGATTTGCTGCTTGGGTAACAGCCTATCCTCCATAACAATCCAACCCAGGCTTTCGTGCTTCGCATGCAGCGTTTGCAGCGCAGAGCATGATACCATAGTCTTCCAAGACTGACGGAGGCCTGTTTTTATATTTATACTATATATATCAGTATATAATTATATACTAGATTATAATGATAGCAGTGGTGTTGGGTGTGATGATGATGATGATGCTCTTAGTTGCCAGCTGTTCTGCAGAAGATCCTGTTCTCAGAGCAGAGAGAAGGCTTCCGTGATCTCTTGGTCCCTTTGGAGCTTACAGTGTTTTGATACTGTTGGGTTTTAAATGATAGTCAGAACTGCAGTAAAACTTGACTGACTGCCACTCAATAAATGGTTTTTTGTTGTCTTTAGGTGCCCATTACAAACTGACTGCATTGAATATTACTGTTTCTATTGTAATCATGTAATCAGACAGCAACACTAATACTCAACATGTCCTTGCTGTCACAGCAGAGCTTATCACTGGCTGCTCTGAGAACAAAAGTCTTGCCTGCGCCATTGCTTGTCATTCGGCAGTCTTGAATGATTAATATCTATCTATGCTTACAAGAGTCAAAGTATAACACTCCCTAGGAGGCCACAGTGCTGCAGGCAAAGGGTGGCAGGCAAAATTGATGCATCCCAGTAGGAGATGAGCGCATGCGTGGGAGCATAAAAAGCTCCCGCTAACTATGGTATCGTGCTCAGCACTGCATATGCTGCATGCGAAGCACAAAAGCCTGGGTTAGATTGTTATGGAGGATAGGCTGTTACCCGAGCAGCAAATCCCCCCCTCTCCACGCCACTGAATTAGTCCAATGGAAAGGCAGAGCCAATACGATTGGATCCAGCTGGTGTCACAGAGCTGGGCTAAGGACAGGAGCTCACCCTGTCTTGTGGGGCCAACCTGGGTCTCGAACCCTGGCCTGCTGGTTAACAGGCACAGTGTCTTAACTGCTTGCACCACCCACAGCCCATCTATAGTGCGCTAGAAAATCAGTGTCAAAGTTAGATGGGACAGTAGAACTCTGGATGCTGTTTAATTCATAAATAGAGAGACAGGAGCAATGCAACATATTATAAGACCAACAATAGAGGCAGTTTTAGCATAGGACATGTCCATTATCTCACCCCATTAGATTTGTCTTGCATTGATGTGCACCTAGTTAAAAGCCACAGTCAAATTTATATTTGACAAGTCAAAGCACATTTGCAAACAGATTTTGATTATGTATACCTATGTTCCTTGACGCATCAAATATGAATTGGGTGCTGTTTTAGCTCTGATGCTGTTTCAAATCATATGTCCTCAGGACTGCCCCCATCCCCTAGCATTTTCTGTTTCTATCAGAAAGCATGTGGCAAAAACCAATGCCAATTTGTGGAAATGTATTCAGCACATTACATATACAGGCCTGAGAGTGACACAAAGGGAGTCTGACCTGCCTGTCTTTCACATTAAAGGCCTTTTGCCAACCTCAGAAGCAAATGGGTTGATGTGATGCCTAGTTTTTTTTTATAAGGACTGCCCAAATACCCTATGGTTACATCATTAGGCAAATGACTGAAAGTTGGTTCAAATAGACGTATGGCTTTGGGGGTATAATTCTCACCAACTGTTATAAATGCTCTAGAACCAAGAATCAAGAGTGTCCATATAGCACTGGAAGGCCTTAAAGTGAAGATGTTTGATCCGGTGAAGCTAACCTCCGGCAGTTCCACCTTCTTTCCATGCAGGGCGATCATATGTCATAACCGCAATAGAGGACAAGGCAAGAAATGTAGGACACCCAAATTCAGGATACCCAAGAAAAATAGACAGCATGACAAAAGAAAAGCTTAAAACTCATATATTTTGCTTTCATGTGGTTATTTAAAACACTTTGGGTCCAATCCTATCCTAGGCCAACCACCACATTTCCATTGTGATGTAGGGAGCAAGCGCGTGTCTGTGCACTGGCCTAACCCTCCCCCAGGAGTGTCGCAGAAGTGTCTTATGACATTTCTGTGACACACTAGGTCAGCACCGGACCAGGTCATCTAACTGGAGTTTAGGATTGCAACCTATATTATGATTACATTTAAAACTATTACATCTAATTTATTAATTGGTTGCAACCCTATCCACAAAGAAAAATAGGACAAGGAAGATTTTTTCCAGGACACGACTAAAAAAAGAGGATGTATCCTGGAAACAGAGGACCCTATTCCCACTCCATTCCCCCTCGCCATGCCTCCTCCATGCCCTCTTCCTAGGATTAAGAGCTATTGAATAGCTTATTTCTGAGTAAGCTTCTACAAAATTGCATGATGAGATTTTTAGTGGTCTGGAAACCATATCCTAGGATATGTTTTTTTAAAGAAAGTTGTATGTTCTGTATGGGCAGGAGGTCTGGTCTAGAGGGTAGAGCCTCCGTTTGCCTGAAGATAAGAGCTGAAGGTTGCCGGATCAAGATAACCGGGTCAGATCCGAAGCAAGACCTTGAAAAGCGGCTGCTGTAGCTGAGATTTTCCATCTGCTTTTCAGTGGGAGTGAAGGAGCCTTCTCAGCTGCCCTTCATGAGAACTGAAGGAGAACTTGGTCAGCCAGCATTTCAGACATCGGGCCAGTGTTGTAACCAGACTGTGAATGAAACATCTCGAATGTAGTGTCTCTTGAAAGACAGAGACAATTTGTGTTTGTAAAAATCCCTTTGGGGATTTAGAATTTGCCTGTCTATGTAAACCGCTTTGATTAAAGACTGAGGAGCAATCCAAAATGTCCAGAAAAGCGGTATATAAATGCCTAGTCATTATTTATTATTATTATGTTCAGCCTGGTGATGTGTAGATTATAGTGATGTATTGGAACCATCTTCAAATACTGAAAACCTGTCAAATCAAAGCACTGTAGATGCCTGAGGACAGAAGTCAAACTAAAGGGAAGATTTGTCTAGATATGATGAAGAATTGCCAAGCGAGGTGGTGGATTCTTCCTCACTGGGGATCTTCAAGCACAGGCTCGATGAGCACCTGTCAGAGATGCTCTAGGAGGATTTCCTGCTGCAGGCAGGGGGTTGGACTAGATGACCTACTGAGTCACTTCCAACTCTAGGATTCCTTGATTCTGTGATTCTTAATGGTGTGAGAGAGATCCAACACTGGAACATTGTGTCTTGTGCAGTCGTGTGGTCTCCTTCCTTCAAGGTTTTCAAGCAGAGATTGGAGAAACATTAATCTGGCCACATCGCTAATCCGCCACATCACTGCCACATTAATCTGCCACATCACTGTGGCAACTGCTTGTGCTGAGCGAGGAGGGGTAGGTCTAGATGACCTCCAAGAAGATCCAACTCTAAATTCCCTGAGCAGCAACTGAATGTTTGGTGTTTTCACTTCTTTTCTTTACATTGTGCAGCTTGTCTGAGGCAGAAACATTTGCAAAATGCTTTGAGTGAATTGGAAACTACCCCCTTCTTGCACAAAAATACCCAACAGTAAATGTGCCGCATGCAAAAAGGAAGTAACCCCCAGGTCGCAGGGCCTTAAAAACTGCATCAACAGGAGCCACCCTGCTGACATCCTCCCTCTTCCCCGGTCATATTTCAAATCCCTGGATTGCATCTGGGGTCAGTATAAAAGAAATCATATGCATTTGAAAACGTGCCATAGGATTTTTAATGAAAAAATTAGAAAAAGTGCATTTATTTTACAACACTACAGTAAATGATTCTCCCTCTGTATTTTTTTTTCTTGTTTTGTAAAGACATTGTAAAATATATACAGAGTTGCTTAGTGCATTCATTACAAAAAGAAAGATGCAATCCCTTGCATAAATTACAGATATTTTACAGGTGTTCACTGTCTCCTTGGACTTGTAAACATTGGTGTGGTACAGTTTTCATTCTTTAGGTAAGCTGCAATACATTGTTTAATGCTCATCCGACTGTGAAGTCGCTCTGCTGAATCAAGTACGGCATTTGAAGGCCATGTGTGAAGGCAACCTCTCCCAATCTGGAGAAGGCCACAAAAAGAAATGAAATCAAAACATGATGATTTATTTAATTTGATTCTCATACCAACATGATTCAACTGGTTTCAGCTTCATGCTTCTGACCTGATGCTTCTGACCTTCAGCTTGAGATTTCCTCCATTGATGGAACCCAATCCACATAATCCACATGTCCATAACACAGTAACTGGATTACTTTATGCAGAACTTTCTTAGGGGCAAACTAACCAAGAGCACTTTGATGTATTAAAGACACAATTTTATTGTGGCATAAGGTTCTTTAGGCCAGAGGTGTGTGACGAATCCTTCTAAGCAATTTCGCTCATCTTCTCAAATCGGTTTTTCCCCTTTATTGGAATGTCTTAGATCAGTGGTTCCCAAATTGTGGGTCAGGACACACTGGTGAGTCACAACCTGATTTTGAGTGGATCACAAAAGGGTGATGGAAAAATCAAACAACTGGTTTCCTTGGGCCTGAAGCTATTCAAAATTGACCTGCAAGAAGCTGAGATCCTGCAGTTTTCAAGCAGTATAAATAGGGAGATAAACGTTTTGATTATTATTTACGAATAAATAAAAATTATTTCTAGATTTTTTTTAAAGTTTGGTAAACCTGTATGGGTTCTGATTGACTGTCATTTTAAGAAGTGGATCCTGGTGCTAAAAAAAATGGGAACGACTCTCTTAGACACATCACCTGATGCAGGAATTTTAATATTTCATCTCAAATATTATTTTCAGCAATACTCTGGCGATGTAGATGCAAAACTATTCTTGGGAAACTGTATTGTTTTATCAAAACTCTGTTTTCTTTCCATGAGATATCTTGGATGTTTACCAAGAGGAAGCACCAAATTCAGTTTCAAATTTTCCTTAAGGGGCGTTTCAGCGGCAATTCTAAATTCATTTCAATTGACAAAGCCCATGAAAATGCCCTGGCCCATGAGAACCTACACCACAATGCATTTGTGAGACTTTCAGGTGCCATGTGATTCTATAAGATATAGGATGCAATCCAGAGTAACTATGGGGAGTCCTTGCTCCGGTGTAAGAACAATTTGCTCCGGATTGCAATATGAATTTCCCATAGGTTTTCACTAGGTGGTGCAGTAACTGCGGGTGCACATGATGTCTCTTACGTGCTCCCGTAATTACTCTGGATTGTAGGGATAGTCTATATGTTTCATTTGACCCCAGACAAGTGTGGTAAGCACACTTCTTTTCACCAGGAATAGTCACATAAGTGGCAAAAAGCCATCATAGCATTGATTTCCCCATCCTTACTACATTTCATTGATTGTAATTCATAAGGCCCCAATCCATGCATTAGGTATCCCTAGATGCTAAAGCAGGAAAGGGGAGAATGATCCAAAAATACATAATTTCCAGTGGCAGCCTATGCTAACAAAAAGGGGTGCAAAGCACTATATTTTGCAGGGAGCAAGGGCGATCATATGACCAGAAAAACCCAGATTTGTCTGGATTTTTAGCCTCCTGTCTGGGTGTCCTACATTTTGGCTTCATTGTCCTACATTTTGGCTTCATTTTTGAACTTTGCAATGGTGTGCAGTACACCATCATGTCATATGTTGTTGGATTTGTATAGAAGAGCAGAATCCAATGCAAAAATCAGTTTTGAGATATCTCCTTCCTATTAAACGTTATGGCCAAAAAAACAAAAACAACAAAAACAACAAAAGCAAAAAATATATTTCTGGCAATTTTTTAAGCAGGTAGGAATTTTGGCTTTGGGGGGTAGGAATTTTAGCTTTGGGGTTCAGGGATTTTGGGTTTGGCATCTGGTCACCCTGCAGGGAGCCCCTCACTGTGGCACGAAAGCAGTTCCTCCTCTCCCCTTCACAACCATTCTGGACTGGGGAGTAAAATGGGGGCATTTGCGTCTGATATGTTCCTCCCATCCAGAATGGTTCCAAGTGCATGCATGCCACTGTGATGCTTTCTGCAAAACATAGTGCTTTGCACCCCTTCTAGTTACCCCTCTAGAATCTGCAGTGCCACTTCAACCAGGGCAACCTTTCCAGAATTTGTTTCCTGGGGCAGGTTGCCAGAAGAGCCCAAGAACCATCATTTTCTCCTGTTTTTCTCATGTGCCATGCAGAAAACATACCAGTCAGGCCTCCGACATATTATTTTTTTTATAACGCTATGAAGACTGCTCCCTCAGATTTCTTCTGCGCACATCCTGCAAAAAGTACAAAAATGCACCCAAACTATCAAAGTGTCAAGAGAGACAGCATCAACACACACCCATCCACGCACACATGCACACATAGTTCCTCGCATGCTCCACAACGAGCATGGCATCTATCAGGTTAGTGGAATTCATTTTGTGAATTAGTTTTGGAATAAATCCAAGGACTTTTGTAGAAAATTCATTGGGTCACAAATGAAATACTTTGATCCCTGCTTCTCGTAGATACAACAGTAAGCTGAAAGATGAAATTGCACCTTAAAGGGACAGTGTCATCGTGCTTTTGGCCTGCTAGGAAGAATCTGTTCAGTCTCTTGGCTCATCACCTTCAGCCTGTCTATCCAGACTCCTCATGAGTTTCCATCACTTTAAAGTACAACAATATGTTGATAAAAAGATTCAAAGAGGAGATTCAGACTGTCCCAACAACATCTGCTGCAGTGGTCTTCAAGCTGTGTTTCAAGTAATAATGAAATTCCTTAGAATGTAGACAAGTATTCTTTGGTGACAAGGGCTGCAATCCTAAAGACACTTTCCTGGGAGTAAGACCCATTGAACACAATGGGACTTACTTTTGAGTAGACATGGTTAGGATTGTGCTCAAGATCAATAATGATGAAACACAGCTGGCCAATCACTTCTGATCTTTCCACCACATTGTGCAAGGGCTGGTAGGTATGTATTGAAATACATGTTCAGGTCACCTAATCCTAGACATCGCAACTCAACAGACTTGCACACACCCACCATGCTGGCTGAATGTGAACTGCATAACTTTTCTGTAACTCACTAGAGGTATGTGGCTAATCTGAAGGGGATCTTTGGAAAAACCTCCAGTTAGGAGTTGAATTCTTGACTGCATGGACCAGTTTCAGGATCGCTATGACCATGGCTTGGAATGCTTCAATTACTGGCCAACAATGGAAATCTTCTGCCTTGAATGAGTAGCCTATCTCAGTTTCAAGCAGTACGGTACTAACTGGGGCCTAAGGAGGTACTATCTGATCCAAATTGGCTATAATTATCCTAATAGTTAATTCCAATTACTGACACAAAGCCACACAAAACTTCACTTTTTCCCCGCTTAGGCTTCCAAATAGCCTCCACATCAGAGGGGAAGTGATCCATGCTGCAGTTTGTACGAGGTGCTTTTCCTGTTAGCTCCCTGTATTATTTGGTTTTGTGCTGACTTTTAATCAATCTGTATTTTCTTGTTAGCACTAATTAACAGAGCAACGTTCATCCTCTGGGATTCTTTTCTACAGACCATTCATGCACCTTGAGGATGAGAAGCCATGAAGAATAGTTAAGTCTAAAACAGGTGACAGTAGCTTTTGAAGAAGGAACCTGCCTTTTGCCCTTTGGGGATTCCAGTGGATGCCTTTCCAAAACTCTTCTGTATGCTAAACAGGGTATTTATCAAAGACCCCCGACTACTACAATCAGAAGCTAGGCAAAGAAGAGATGCACCTTTTCAATTATTGCAGCTGTGACTCTGTCTACTCGCAAAGAACCGGCAGTGATATATCCTGTCACTCCGCTGGATGAGTTCTGCATTCTCAAACGGGGTGCTGACAACACAGCTTCCAACCGTGCATATTAATTAGCAATGAGACCACAGCGTTAATCTTGCTGTGGTTTTGTCTGTTGCCAATTTTTTTTTTAAATCCTCTGTTGCGGGTGTCGACATCGAGCGCTGTGTCACACACAATCAGCAAGCGAGCTGGGAAAAGGTTGACTAGACAATTAAGTGAAAGTGAATTGCTCTGCGATCGAGATTGTTGTTTGTTAATTGCAAGATCCATTTACCATATCCATAAAGAGTGGAGGAGAATGAGGGACAGAGAGAAAGGTTTTGAAGGCTGTATATTCCACCGAGTGCCTTTTGGGTTTTTCAGCTGTTTTTTCTGGCTCTGAAGGCTGGGTTTACTTAAAATGAAATGGGCTGTGGCCCAAGTCATGAGCTCCTACTTATCACTGCTTTTGATCAGACGTGCTGCTAGATCACCGTTAAGTACAATGCAGTAACTGCAAGAATGACCCTTACAGTACAATTCTGTGCTGGCCTCTGTATACGTGCCATACAGCACATTGTATGGAGGTGCAGGGGGTCAGTGCAAGGGCCTGCAAGTGCTAGTTGAAGGCATGTGCCTGACAGAGAAGGTAACATCTTTGTAGACCAGCAAGGGGTCTAGGAGTGAAGGCATGGAAGGAGCAGGAAAAGTGCAGGAGTGGGTCAGTCCAGGAGTGGACAGGAATGGCAACACTGGGCTCCATCATAGCCTAACCCCAGATTCTTTAAGAACAGGATGACATTTTTAAAAGGATGCTGTTTAAAAAAGCAATTTCTCTGTGTCTTCAAAATCCTGCCATGTTTATCTGTTCCATGTGGTTGATGGAACACTTTGATTTAAATTTAATATCCCAGTCAGCCACAGCACCTCATTAGAAGCTACATTAATGAGTCCATAACACAAGTACAATGGACAGATCCCGACATCCCTTTCTGTTTGCCTTTCCCTAGTAAAAAAGCTCTAATGAATATCTTAATTGGACAACAGATATTAGAAAGAACATTACATAAAAGTAAAATTATGCTATAAACCACCTTTGGGTGCATTCTATTTCCTGCAGATTCCTTTCACTGGCTTCCATTTCCTAAATACTGGAAACATTGGTTTGTTTGCCCAGGAGTGGCCTTTCCATTAGATTAGGTGGTGCGGGTTGTATCAGCAGCAGATTGTAGGAGGGGGGCAGCAGATTGGAGTGCCCATCACCACAAATTTGCCATCAGTCTTTCAACAGATGCAACCTGCAACGATCTGCTTTCCTAGCTACTAAAACCAGGATGGATCACCCATCTCCTTGCCTTGCTCTTCATGCGCTTTCTTCAAACACAGAAGTGCAGGACCTCTGGTTTGATCTTCTTCATTGCATAGTCCCTTTAAGTTGAACGTGGAACTCCACAACTGAAGAAACCATGCAGAGAGCACTACAAGTGAGAGATGTGACCCAGAAGCCATGTCAGAGATGAGAGACGGAGCACCTGCATGAAAGAGAAAGCTGCTCAGATGAGGAAATGCCTTGTTGCTGCTGCGACGAGGGCCCCGTTCAGATGTGGCTCAGTTGTCAGACTTGGAAATCTCTCTCCAAACTGTAACATACTTCGAGCTGCAAGTAGAAGCCTTAAAGATTGAAGAGGGAAACTGGAAGATCAGGATACAGGCTGCTGGTGCACACTTTGGTGGCTACACCCAGAAGTGGCTATAAGGATAAAATGAGGGGAGGGAGGCTCCACAATGACGTATGGCTTTCTGAGCTCCGCAGATGAAGAGAGAGAGAAAAATGTTATCAAGATCTTAGTGTCATTGCAATATCCACAACGATGATAAGCTGTCTGAAATGGTATTAATGCCATTGATCGTCTGGTGCACATGCCTCCACCACCCATTGTGGCCTCTATCTGCATTGCCTACAACATCTTGATCTACATCAGCAGCATAGCTATAAGGGGGAGACACAATTAAGTACTGCAGGAACCACAACACACCATGTACGCAGCCCAGTGATGGGATTCAAAGAAATTAACAACCGGTTCTATGTCCATCTGGCAGCCACTTTTAAATGGCTATTTTTAAACCTTATATGTCCTATTAACAACTGGTTCTATAGAGTAGGTGCGAACCTGCTGGAGCCTACCACTGATGGAAACCCTCGCTCTCACCATCAGAAGCATTCTGGTCAGTGATGGCAATGCGCATTGTGTTGCCGTCACTGCCTCGAATAATTATGACATCAAGTAGAAGCGCTCAGAGCTTGGATTTAGAAAATAGCTATGCAACTCTATATCTTTCAAAATGAACAACATGCAAACACATCCTTCTGCCAGTAGTCTCTGGACACTTTTCAAAGCAATCAAGAACTATAAGCACACATCACTCACCAAGGGTAGGTCACACACCATGGGTATGCGATTCAATTGCTATAAACAAGTTTAGGTCAGACTAAATGTGTGATGAACACCAGCAAAGCTTGGGTTTTGCAAAGATCTGTTTTGCAAAAATGTGCACCACAACTCTAGCTGGAAGACCACAAAAAGTTTCCAACGTGGTTTGCACTTCTCAGGGTAACCAGATGCCCAAACCTCAAGAGGACAAGGTTTTGGATTCCTCTCAGCCTGGCCTTTATGGTGGACAATGGCAAGCCTGCCTACTCATGAGTAAAGCCCCGATATCGGGCACTTTCCCTTTCCCATAGAGCTCAATGCATATTTTTGATTTTTAGTTTTTTGGCCATAACTTTTGATAGGAAGAAGATATTTCAAAAACAATTTTTGCATTGTCTTTTGCTCATCAATATGAATCCAACGATATAAGACATGATGGGGTACTGCACACCATTGCAAAATTCCAAAATGAAGCCAAAGTGGAGGACAATGAAGCCCTTTGGGAGGACAACTGGACAGGAATCTAAAAAAAGAGGAGAAATTCAGAAATTCATCTTGCCATAGGACCAGTCACTGAGGCCACCTCAAGGTAAGGAATGTTTGTTCTCTTAGTTCGGAGCTGCATGGGATCTGCATCAGTGCTGGAAAGTATTGGGTCCTAAGATGCTCACAACCAGCTATGTGATGTAGAATATATGACAATTGATACAGCCACAGCAACATAACAAGGTTTGGGGAGAGAGGCTGTGCCTCATTAGGATTATATTGTGTGTCAAGGTGGGACATATATCTTATTATTTTCTGTAAATTGTCATGGGAAACCTTCCAAATGAAAAGGCAGGCTATAAATCAAATAAATAAGTAAACAAATATGTTCCCAGATCCAAGGTAGGATTGATAGCTTGGTTCTGTTTTCTTAATAGGAAATACCAGAACATCTCTCCCTTTATTCTCCACCCTGCCCTCAACCACCTAAACAGATTTTTGAAATGTGCTTAAGCTATAGCTCTCCTATAATGCAAACCAATTCTTTTCAAATTAAATACACATTCAGTTATCCTGATGCATTTGCTAACACAGCTGTTTCAGAAGTCAGTAGAGTTAGAAAAGAAGGAGCCAATTTATACAATGTGCAGCATTGTAGAGCTACAGTTTAGTGGCACCCGGAGCTTAGTGGCACCCCTAGCTAGAGCCTCGTGGCACCAAGTATTACAGACCCTCCCACTTGCTGTCATTTATGGAAGCAGTGGCAGTGCACATGCGCATTGGCATCACTACCCAGAATAACTCCTATGGTGAATGGGAAAGACAATTTACATGGAGTGTTATGGTGCCATGCAAGCTGATACTCTGTCAGCTGGTACTGCAGTGTACTGGTATGTGTACCACAGTACTGCAGTGTACTGGTACTGGTATGGAAGCAGTGGCAGTGCACATGAGCATTGGCATCACTACCCAGAATGACTCCTATGGTGAATGGGAAAGACAATTTACATGGAGTGTTATGGTGCCATGCAAGCTGATACTCTGTCAGCTGGTACCATGCAAGCTGGTACTCTGCCCCTTCCAGCTATGCCACTGAGTGGAGGCTTAGGGTATGGACAGCCACTGACAGCACTGAGTTTGTTGGGAAAGTGCACATTTTCTAGACATCTGGTAGCTGGGACATAATTTTTAAAAATTATTCTTAATTTTAAAAATAAAATTTTCACCCTTCACACGTCACCCTTATTTTCATGATGTACCACTGTCAGAGGAGCCTACCACCTGTACTTCTGCATGAGTTCTGCATGAGGACCCATCTCTTCTGAGGTCAGGAAAACTGCTGCATTGAGAGTGACTGGAAGATCCAGTCACATGGACGGTGATTATAAGGAGACATAGCAAGGACAGGAAATCATGCAGAGCTACAGTGGGCCACCTCCTCTGCCAGTAAGTTTTTCGGAGCTCACTGACAACATTCCTTTTAAATGAATCTTATTCTCACCACACACTTGCAGTTCTTCGATAGCCCCAGTACACATCTTTTGGGAATTCCTAGACTATCGGTATGACCCAGTATTCAAGTTGGTATGTGTTTGAACTTATATTTTCTGGAAGGAAGCAGGCAGAATAGATGCTATTGCATTAAGCTCGGCTAGCAAGAGCAACCCGATTTCAGTGCAATCATTCAAAACATTAGAGCAGAACAAGTTTTGGCATCTCCATTAACCATAGTGGCCTAAGCAAATAAAAAAGCAAGGCCTCTCCTATACCTTTCCAGAAGGCTAAAGCACAAGACACTGTCTCCTGAATTCTTCCTGAGACCAACCAAGGCTTCCCGTTATTTACAAATGAAAAGCACTGAGATACAATCTCATTGTAGTAGTAATAGTAGTAGTAGCAGTAGTATTTAAAACAAGGAATGCCCTGTCTTTTTATATTTGAAAACAAAAATATACATCCATCTTTGTATACCATCCTGGCACAAACATTCCCCCAAAATATAATTCCTATGCATGCAGATTGTGCCACACGCACACACGCGCACACACATACACACTCAGGCACACAAACATCCATAAATAAAAACAAAACAAAACTCAGGAACCTAACGGACTACAGAAATTAAATCCAAGATATAACAAAATAGACATCCTTCATTCAAACCATACCCCCTTAAAATGACATCTCTACCCGAGTGATAAGTGGTTAGAACAATACTAAGAAATTAAAGCAAACATATATTCTTTAAATCCACATTATTTGCTCTTGAGTATCAATGCTAGGGTTGGTTTTCTTTTTTTTCTCTCTTGTGTTATCACAATGCATACCAGTTTTACAAAATGCATGCTCTATTTTTTATATATATAGGTCCTTTAAGGATTTGAACTGGGCAAGCAAAAGCGATCCTTCTTTCCTGCTTTATTCTTTTTTAATGCTCATATAATCTAATAAAATCTAGCATTAAAATAATTTATTATGATATACTCAGTATAGTGACCATTTATGGCGCATGCTCGACTCAGCAAAAAAAAAAAGAGGAGTCATGGCTTTCCCCAATCCCCCCCTCCCGCCCCACTTTGTTGGAAGCCAAAAGCAGGCCAGAACACAAACTGCTTCAAAGGAAGAATAAAAGTAAAACAAAACCAATACCTGATGCTTAAATATATATTCCTTTGTTAGTCACATGACACTAGTTGTGGAATTGCACGTGCGCATCCATACCCACACGCTCAACGCACACATACACATTCTTGCTCAAACACACACAGCGACCTGCTCGTGGTGGTGGTGGGGGGGGGAGAACAAGAGTTTGTTAGGTCAAGAGTGCGCCAATGGCACATGAAGGCTCCCAGCTATGTGTGCAACTTTGGAATTTTGATACCCTCTTTCCCGTCACCTCGTATCTTCCTGCTACCGAGGGGGGTAAATGTAAGGCATACTTTGCTGGAAAAAAGATTCATCCATGCGTCATGCTCCAGAGCTGAGTCTCAGGGAGGGAATTTTTTCAGATCTGTCATTCCCTTATTACTGTTTGCCTTGCTCTGGTTCATGGGAGGAATTTTTTAAAAAACAAGATTTTCAGAATAAAAGATTGAAACCCCCCAAGACAAAGTATTTCAGATGGACTTCCGCCGTCTCATCAGCCGGTGGCGGTCTGTAAAGCTGTGCAACCCGGGTGAAATGGAGCTTACAGGGGATGGGAAAAGGCTGTTTTTCAATGTGCTTGGTGAGATCTCCTCTATCTTGTAGGAGATGGAGTGAAAGTATTGAAGGTTCAGCTTGGAGCTGAAGGAATTTTGGTGGGACACCACCCGGCTGGTGTATTCGTGGGACCTGTAACACATGCAGGAACAATCCGACTGAAGGTCTGTCACCTCGGCCTTATACTTTGGCCGACTATGTTGGGAGTCCTCTTGGATGTGAATGATCATGTTGTTGCGGTTCCCTGCAAGAGATGCCCGCTCCTCAGCCTCCCGTCTCTCCTCTTCAATGTTCATGAACAACCTGAGAACAACCAGATTGAGAAACGCCCCAATGACCGTCAGTCCCACGAGGATGTACATAAAGCTAAACGCCACATAGAGTGGCTTCTTCTGAAGGGCTCCTTTCGTCTGCAGGGCCACATAATCCCCGAACCCGATTGTAGTCAATGTAATAAAGCAGTAGTAGAAAGCCTGGAAGAAGGTCCATTCCTCACAATGAGAAAAGGCTGCAGCTCCAATGCAGAGGGTCCCTATGCAGGAGAAGAAGCCCACAGCCACCATGTTCTCCATGGAGACGTCCGTGTTCCTTATCCTGCAGCACTTTTTCATCCGTTGCAAAAGGTACTTGACAAAGGTGTTCATGCGTTCACCAAGACTCTGGAACATGACCAGTGTCAAAGGAATGCCCAGGGCAGCATAGCACATGCAGAAGGCCTTCCCAGCATTTGTTCCTGGGGCAGCATGTCCATAACCTGGTGAAGCAAAAGACAAGACAGGTCAGTGACTAGGGAGGAAAAAATTGGGAGTGCTTCTAGTTGGGGCCACCAATGAACATAAGAGTACTGCTAGAGGACCAGAGGACCATTTCATCCAGAAACATCCAAAAACACAAAGATCAACCTGGACAAGCTTCTGGAAAGCCCACCAAGAAATGCCTCAAAGTACCTCTCTCTCCCCTAATGTCTCTCTCTTGAAGCTGTAATTCACAGAACACACTGCCTCCAAACCTGAAGATACCATGGCACATTGGCTTGCCCTCCATATATTTGTCTCATAACTTTTTAAAGCCATCTAAGCCTACATCTACATCTTTTGGTAGCAAATCCCATAGTGTTTTTTTACTGTAGTTCTTTCAGTAGCATAGCTGGCCCCACTGGCACTTGTGACTATGATGCTCAATGTCAAACCCACCCACCCCCCGAAGTAAATGCAATGAAGTCAGCACAAATTACTTCTGGGTCATCTATCTCTCTACAGTATTATCTACATGGGTTGCACGCCACTCTGAACATCTAGCTTCTTTTTTCCTTTTTCTTTTTTTCTTTTTTGCAGAAAAAAGGCAAAAACTTACTCAGTCACTTGGAGTTATTTGCAACCACACTGAGTGCCTCTAAAGAGGCAGGAGAACTAACTTATCAAGGCTGAGACATCCAAGAGCACCTATTATGATTGGAATCATAGCAGCTTTCTTTGCCCAGATTCTCTGCATTTCTATCTGTAAGTCCTTAAACCATGTGATCTTCTCGTGTTCTTTCTCTTGAAGCCAACAATCTCTGGGTATTGTAATGTCAATGATCCAGACCTGTTTTTCCTCAACCACCGTGATGTCTGGTGTATTATGTTCCAAGTGGCTGTTGGTTATTATTATTATTATTATTATTATTATTATTATTATTATTATTATTATTATTATTATTATTATTATTATCCCACCTTCTTCACATGACTCAAAGACGGTTTACAACAAACAAAAATACAATCAGTTAAAACACTGTCATGAAAAAGGTCAAGAGCTATAAAAGTTGCGCATCGGCGGATGATGCGCATGGGGAAAGTTGCGCATGAGGGGATGATGCGCATGGGGGAAAGTTGCACATGGGGGAAGTTGCACATGGGGGAAGTTGCGCATTGGGGGAAGTTGTGCATTGGGGGAACGTTGTGCATGGGGGAATGTTGTGCATGGGCGAAAGTTGCACATGGGGAAAAGTTGTGCATGGGGAAAAGTTGCACATGGGGAAAAGTTGCACATGGGGAAAAGTTGCGCATCGGCGGATGATGTGCATGGGGAAAGTTGCGCATGAGGGGATGATGCGCATGGGGGAAGTTGCACATGGGAGGATGATGTGCATGGGGGAAAGTTGTGCATGGGGGTTGATGCACATGGGGGAAAGTTGCACATGGGGAAAGTTGCACATGGGGAAGTTGCGCATGAGGGGAAGTTGTGCATTGGCGGATGATACGCATGGGGGAAAGTTGCGCATGAGGCGACGTTGCACATGGAAGGATGATGCGCATGGGGGAAGTGGCACATGGGGTGTATCTGCGCGATGGGGGGATGGCATAGGGGAAAATGTTACACCCGCAACGCGGGTACACTTTTTGCTAGTATATAATAAAAGAACAAAACAGTACAATAAAAAAGCAGTGGGATTTTAAAAACTAGCATGTACAAAATTGAAAACCAAAGCAGAAAGGCTCTGCACAAACTCAGGCTTTCACACTTGTGGCCACCTAACATAAGCCCCCATAAGACCCTAAGAAGAGTCCTGTTGAATCAGACAGTCTCCTCCAGCAGCCTGTTCCCAAAAGGATTCAAGCAGAGGATTCCCAAACATCCACAAGCATGCGACGAAGGCAGTGGCCCTCTCTTGCCATGGCTTCCAACTTGACCTTACCAGAAGATAAGATTATGAACCAGCAATTTCATCATTTCTCTTTTCATACCGCATAGACCACTATGGTCTTTGAAGGCTTACGCCCAAATCCAGAATCACTCCGGGAGCATGTAAGAGACTTTACATGCACCCATAGTTACTGCACCACCTAATGAAAACCTATGGGAAATAGGAATCCAGAGTAAGTTGGAATCCAGAGTAAGTTGGATTGGAATCCAGAGTAAGTTGTTCTTATACCAGAGCAAGGACTCCCTGTAGTTACTCTGGATTTTGCCCTTAGTCTCTTGTGATATTGTTTTCAGGTGAGTCTTCCAGGTTACATGGCTCTGTTTTGAGGATAACTGAACCACAGAACCCAGAAGAGCTTTTCAGAATTTTCAACCACTGTGTTCCAAACTCACACAGCACACATGTGGGTATTTCACGGCACGCCAACTGAAAACATGTTGTAAACCATATGAGGGATCTTCACACAGCTGTCCTATCCACCTTGGGTTGGGGCTCCAGATACCATTGACAAAGCCTAATCAGACAGTAAATAGAGTGTTAGCATTAGGTGGCTGAGAACCCTACACTGGTCTGCTTCAAGACCCTCTGGTGACACAAGGGGTGCTCTGGTGACACAAGGGATGCTACCACAGCTATTGAGGACTACAAGGTCAACCTCGGCAGTGGGGTCCTTAATGAAATGTGTCTGCAGCCAGTGCCCAATCTGGCCAAGTGTCACATCCAAACAATAGTTTTCAGGAGCTGAAGATACAGAACCCAAACCTATTCACTTTTCAGCACTGGTGAAAATCACCATGACCTCCTTCCCACAACAGGATGCATATTGCCCAATCAGACCTATTAAGCTGGATACAACCACGCCATCAGTTTATCCACATAAATATATCAAGCATTTATCAATCTTGTGTTGCATCCATCTCACCAGTAAACTGTAACAACGCTTCAATAAATCAGGTCAGCATTGCATCCACATAAAAACCCACCTTGCACATGTTCACCTGTGAGTAAGCCACACAGAACTCAGTGAGGCTTATCATCACGTAAACATGCATAGATCATTCTGCACATTTTTCACTCTCTGCTGGAAGACTAGGCTAAGCTGCACAGCAGGGATGTTTGTCAGACAGACCATAATTTTTAAAAAGCAAGCTATCAGAACAAAGCATTTTTATTTCCTGCAAGCAATCCTTTTTCTCCAGTGAGAAGGATAATTTCCTGCCAAATGAGGCTGTATGTGCATCAGCTTGAAAACTGCACACTCATGGAATGCGACTGTCAACACAGATTGTCTGGAGATTCCAGTTAGCATCACTGGCATAAATGGAAGTTGGAAAAATGTGGGCTAGACGAGGCCATCGTAAGGTGGATCTGCAACTTGCTCGATGGCCACACTCAAAGGGTTTTAATAAATTGTTCTGTGTCAACCTGGAGGTCATTTTCAAGTGGGGCACCCCAGGGCTCTGTCTTGGGCCCAGTCCTCTTTAACATTTTCATCAATGACTTGGAGGAAGGGGTGCGGAAGGAAGGAAGGAAGGAAGCCTGATCAAATTTGCAGATGACACCAAGCTGGGAGGAGTAGCAAACACATCAGAAGACATGAGAAACCTCCAGGAGGATCTGGATAAACTAGAATCCTGGGCTGTAACAAATAGAATGAATTTCAACAGGGAGAAGCGCAAGGTTCTGCACTTGGGCAATAAAAACCAAAAAAACACAGGTATAAAATGGGGGATACTTGGCTTGGCAGCACAACATGTGAGCGGGATCTTGGAGTCGCCATGGATCACAAGCTGAACATGAGTCAGCATGTGATGTGTCTGCAAAGAAGGCAAATGCCATTTTAGGTTGCATTAAGAGGACTGTAGCTTCCAAGTCACGAGAAGTTATAGTTCCTCTTTATTCAGCATTGGTCAGACCTCACCTTGAGTCCTGTGTTCAGTTCTGGGCACCTCACTTGAAGAGAGATACAGCCAAGCTGGAGCAAGTCCAGAGGAGAGCGACAAGAATGATCAGTGGGATGGAAGGGAAGCCCTACAAGGAAAGGTTGGAGGAACTTGGGATGTTCATCCTGGAGAAGAAGGCTGAGAGGAGACCTGATTGCCCTCTTCAGATACCTAAAGGGCTGTCATAGGGAGGAAGGGGCTCATTTGTTCTTAGCTGCCTCTGAAGGCAGAAGTAGAACCAATGGGTACAAACTGCAAGAAAGGAGATTCCGGTTGGATATCCGGAAAAAACTCCTGATGGTTCGGGCGGTTCGGCAGTGGAAGAGATTGCCAAGGGAGGTGGTGGACTCTCCCTCACTGGGGATCTCCAAGGAGAGGCTGGACGAGCACCTGTCGGGGATGCTCTAGGGGGATTTCCTGCTGCAGGCAGGGGGTTGGACTAGATGACCTATTAGGTCCCTTCCAACTCTAGGTTGATTCTATGATTCTATGAAATGACAAAGTACTTTGCACATGCAAGAAAAATCCTTTTACCCTGATTTTTGAGAAACAGTAAGCTGAAGGAAAACAGTTTTAAAAATACTTTGGGATCCTTGTATTGGTTTGACTGCAATACACTCTACACTTACCTGGAGGTAAGCCCCACTGACTATAATGGGATTTAGTTCTAATGTATTGAATCATGGAATCATAGAATCCTAGAGTTGGAAGGAACCCAGTAGTCATCTAGTCCAACCCCCCTCCCTGTAGCAGGAAATCCTTCTAGAGCAGTGGTTCTCAATCTTCCTAATGCTGTGACCCCTTTATAAGTTCCTCATATTGTGGGGACCCCCAACCATAAAATTATTTTCGTTGCTACTTTATAACTGTAATTTTGCTACTGTTATGAATTGTAATGTAAATATCCGATATGCAGGATGTATTTTCAGTGTTACAAATGAAATGTGTGTTCTATGCGCACATTGAACACAATGGGGTTTATTTCAGAGTAGGCATGCATAGGATTGGGCCCTGAGGCTGCAATCCTATCCACATTTGCATGGGAGTAAAGGCTCCCCTAACTATAATGGGATTTATTTCAGAGTAGGCATGCATAGGATTGGGCCCTGAGGCTGTCAGTCAGCCCCAATGCATGTGCAGCTACAGCCAGAGGTCTAGCAAGCCTGACCTGGCCCCCTGTACCAGGGGTCTTTAGGCAACCCCCAGGAAAGCTCTAGGCAACCCCCAAAGGGGTCCCGACCCCCACTTTGAGAAACATTGTTCTAGAGCATCTCCAACTGGTGCTGGTCAAGTCTCTCCTTGAAGATCCCCAGTGAGGAAGAGTCCAACAGTGAGGGAGAGTCCACCACCTCCCTCGGCAATCAGTTCCACTGCCAGGATAGGATTAAAAAATAATATAAAATATAAAATAATAAATAATATAAATATTAAATAATATAAAATATAAAAATAAAATAAAAAGGATTTGGCTTTTTATCCAGTAGCACAGCCACAGGAGAAGCAGTGTGGCAAGTACTGCAGGTAACACAATGCGGAAGTGTACATGGCCCCTTCTACTTGCCATCCCAACCATTCTGGGCAATGACAGCAACGCAGAGGCACGTGCCAAACCAATTGGCATGTGTATGTTATTTTGTTCAAAATACTCTATTTACTCGAATCTAACACTCACCTTTTTCAGCCGAATTCAGTCTCCAAAAGCAGGGTGTGCATTTGATTTGATGGGTATTCGAATTTGAGTAAATAAGAATATTCTGATTATAAGTATAGGACGCAGATTAGATTCAGTGGCACATTAGATTTGAGTAAATACTGCATTATTTCTAGCTAAAACTTTGGTTAAAAACTATTATTCTTACTTTTAAGCATCTGATCTAAGATTATTCCCAAATATTTGAGGATGGCACAATATTCTAACTAATTCCATTCCACCAGACCTGCAATGTTCTTGGTCCCTCTCAGTTTTTCAAATGGAAAGCACAGAGTTGTGTCTTTAAACAATTTGGTTTTAACTGATTAACCCTTTAATATATATTCAATAGATTCAAAGCCTCAGTCAGTCTTTCCTTGACAGGCTCAAAAATTGTGTTCGGTGTAGCAATTGCCATGTCATCAGCATAAATAAAACTTATTTCTTTCTCATTGGTTGTTTAGTCTCTTAAAACCAACCCAAAAACCTACGGATCTCCTAATAAATATCCTATAATGTTTGTGAATTTTAAATCCTTTGTAAGATGATAGAGTATAAGATGAGACTCATTCATTTCTATCACTGCCTACTCAGACATATGCTCCATTATAGTCAGTTGGGCTTACTCCCAAGTAAGTAAGGTTAGAACTGCAGCCTTAGTGCATTGCCCCCTCTAGCTCTGCTACTGTTCCCACCACCATGCTAACTATGGGCAAAATCCAGAGTAATTACAGGGAGTCCTTGCTCCGGTGTAAGAACATCTTACTCTGGATTCCAATATGAATTTCCCATAGGTTTTCACTAGGTGGTGCAGTAACTACGGGTGCACATAAAGTCTCTTACGTGCTCCCATAGTTACTCTGGATTTGGGGGTATGCAAAGAAATATCTTTCAAAGAGGTTTCTTATATATTTAGGGGTGGATAGCAACTGCTCCAACTTCACCCCCATATGCTATTGTTGCTCTTGCTGGTGTGTCATTGGCATTTTTTTTAAAGAATGTGAGCCCTTTATGTCATTTACTGATGTATTTTACTATGTAATCCACTTTGTGAACCATTCCTGTTGAACTGTGTTCTATAAATATTCTGAATTTGTAATACTGTCCTCACAACAACCCTATGAAGTAGGTGAGGCTGAGAGTGAGTGACTGGCCCAAGGTTACCCAGGAAGCTTCATAGCCATGGAGGGATTTGAACCTGGATCTTCCAGGTCTCATTCCCTAACCACTACACCATACTGGCTCTCAGGAAATGCCATAGTGATGACTTTCCTCTTGATTTTCAGAATTTCAATGCAAAGATAATTCTGCTAATTTTATATTCCTCCGAATCCCGTTTCTCAAACCATCTGGACAGAGGCAGGGACACCCACCTTATTTACACAAGAATAGAAGTGTCAGAACAAGGAGCCGTGTTTCCATCAGCCACTTTCATTTTTGGCCATGCCACCGAGATTTGCCTTTCTCTGCCAGGCCGTCTTTCCCTTTTGACAACAGCGGAGGGGGGAACTACGCCAAACACCCATGACTCAGACTTTTCTTACTCATGCTGGCGGCAAACCAAAGTGGCAGATTACATCAGAGAAATTATTGCCTCTGAAAGATAAACATGCAGGAATTCAGATGTATTTGGAGGGGGGAAAGGCCATGACTGAGCTAGCATGCTCACTACGCACTTCATCAGGAAACTCACAACTAAGAGTGACTTAGATGCAAGCAAAAATCTGTGTAGTTCTTTCTGTGTGCAGAACATCATCCTTTCCTTAGCACCGTTATACTAGCACCCTAAGATCTCCACCATGAGCAATGGGGACAGAAGGTCTGAAGTTGGAAATGGAGGCCTAGATGTGGCCTCCCTTTGGCTAAGACCACCACTTCCATTCACAAGGAGCAAGACTCAGCACTGCTCAACCCTAAAGTTTCTCTCAAACTGTTACCCACAACCTGGATCCATGATAATTGACCTGAATCCAGGTCCTCCCAGTTAAGATTTATGCCTTTCCTCATAAGAACATGAGAAGAGCCTACACTGGATCAGGCCAAAGGACCATCAAGTCCAGCTTCCTGTAACACACATTGGCCCACCAGATGCCTCAGGGCCTCACATGACACCTGCATCCAGGTGCCCTCCCCTACATTTTGAGGTTGCCACATCTACACCTATCCATGGACATCTACCTCCATGATGCTCTTCAGGGCAGTTGACATGAGGTTACCAATATCAGGCAAGGCTTAGATTTGCTTAGCTTCAGTCAGGTTACACAGAATAGAAACCCTGGGAACTCTGGTTCAGGAAGATCAGTTTCACTGTAACGTTACTTTTTATTGTGGCCTGAAAAAACCCTCTGAAGATCAACAGATTGTACTAACCGAGAGTGACACAAACAACCAATTGCCACTTATGGGAGTTTCCATGGACAGAAAGATATGGTAGCTTTCCATGCAAACAGTTTGTCTCTTTGGGGTCTTTGTAGGAATATGAGACGCATTCTGAGAGACAAGAGGTATCGTTCCAAATTGAATCAGGATGGCCTTGTTCAGACTCCAGTTACCAATCTGTCCCTGCCACAGTGTCTGAGAGTCATGTGGACTTCCCAAATTAGCATGGGTGGAAGTATGCTCATGTATATGTCCTTCAAGGTTTGTATGCAGTCAAAATAGCACACCATTCATCAACAACAGCTGCTGCCAAACCCCATTCATGGGCCAGATCTGGCACCCACCATGGTCCTTCCCCTGGCTGAAGACTTGGCATCCATCAGTCTTGAAAAACTATGGTATCGTGCTTAATGCTGCATGCAAAGCACAAAAGCCTGGGTAGATGGATATGGAGGACAGGCAAGAAGCAAATCCCCCCTCTCCATGCCACTGAATTAGTCCAATGGAATGGCAGAGCTGATATGATTGGTTCCAGCTGCGTCACAAAGCTGGGCTAAGGAGTGGAGCTCACCGTGTCTTGTGGGAACCCAGGTCTCGAACCCTGGCCTGCTTGTTAACAGGCACAGTGTCATAACCACTTGTGCCACCCACAGCCCCTGGGTGAAGAGAACCTACTGTTCTGCCCAGAAGCCTCTCCATTCTGCCCTAGTTTGCTCCTGAGCTTCGCTGGCTACAATCCAGATTAACTACAGGACCTTTTACACCAACATAGTTCCCATGCCACCTATGGGAAACCTATGGGAAATGCATAGAGCAATCCAGAGTAAACGCCTCTTACATCTTCCCTTCGTTACTCTGGATTGTTGGGTTAGTGGCCAATCATACATGCCTGGAAGGTTGGGTGCAAATCTGATTGAGAGGCTACTGATGGCCAGGGGCAACCAGCAGCAGAACGGAGAGGCGCCATCCACACTGGGGACACCTTTCCTGGCACACTACGGTCTCCACTTTGGAGACTGCCACTGTGATGACTGCCCCTGTACCATCATATACTGATATTTTTTTCTTTCTATGCATGAGGGGCTGTGATGGCTCAACTGCTAAAGAAAAAAGCTGCACTTGTGAACCTGTAGAATGGCAGGTCTGTGGTTCGAGCATAAGTGCTGCACAACAGAATGAGCACCTGTCATTCATCCCAGCTCTTGCCAACCTAGCAATTTGAAAACATGCAAATGCAAGTAGATAAAGAGGTACCACTTCGATGGGATGACCCAGCAACAGGCCTCATCTGGTCCTTGGGCCAGGATTTGGACACTCCTGGTCTAACCCAAATTTGTGTTGAAATTAGTTTTTTCTGGTACTGCAGAACTGTTTTCCAAATTGTAGTTAAGATTCTCAGAGCATTCCCCATTCATTGAGGAAGGTCTTTCTTTGGCGGGTGGTTGATTTTGGAAAAACCATCACAATTGCAAAAAGGTTTAAAACTAGAAAACCCGACTATGAGCAAATTGTGTATCAACAAAAAATACAGTGGTACCTTGGTTTATGAGAATTATTCTTTCCGGAAGCATGCTTGTAATCCAGAATGCTTGTATATCAAAGCGAATAAGAAATAATAGAAACTCAGATAATTCTTTCCACATCCCAAAAATATTCATATAAAAATGATGACAAGACTATAATATAATACAAAATAATAAAGAAAATACAAAATATAAAGAAAAATAAAAGAAATTAACTTGCATTTGGTCTCTTATGCTATCCTATAAGTGAACCCCACTGATTATAATAGGGCTTCCTTTAGAATTGACATGCAAGGCTTGATCTCTCAGGCTCCTTTCCACTGTCCCCCTTACACAGAACTGAGCCCCACTGATTATAATATGGCTTAGGCCTATATCCTAAAGTGAAATTAAGCTCCTTGCTCTGGCGCAGTTAAGATGACTTTCCATAAGATGGTGACGTAACTGCGTGGACCTGTAACTGCTATGGATTTTGCCCTTACTTTAGGGTAGACATGCAAGACTAGGGATCTCAGGAGAGCCTGAGCAAGTGCAGGCAGAGCACTGAAGCCGGCTTTCTCTCATCTGGGACCATTTTTTGCATGTTTATCAAGACTTGCTTGCATATCAAGACAAAGTTGCTTGTCTTGCTAAACACTCTCAATCCAAGTTACTCTCAATCTAAGGTTTTAATGTATATAAATCCTGAATATTTTTCTGCAAAAATACATTGCCTGGACATGTCGTATAGACCACGTATCTCATCTCAGGAGAGCCTGAGCAAGTGCAGGAGGAGCATTGAAACCGGCTTTCGTCTGGCACCATTTTTTGCATGTTTATCAAGACTTGCTTGTATATCAAGACAAAGTTGCTTGTCTTGCTAAACACTCTCAATCCAAGTTACTCTCAATCTAGGGTTTTAATGTATATAAATCCTGAATATTTTTCTGCAAAAATACATTGCCTGGACATGTCGTATAGACCACGTAATCTGATGCGGATAAAGTTGAGAAGAAGTTTAAATGTGCCTCATCACTACTGCCCTATGATGGCTCTCTCCAAAGATTAATGGCAAGAGCCACAGACCTCCTCTTCTCTCATCAGCAATCCTGGTTCAGACGCTTGCCTTCACTTTTTTTATTCTAGAGGGGGAAAGGCCAGGCTACATCTCAGCACAGAATGACTCAGAAGAAGGATGGTTGCCTTCGCTCGAAAAGTTACCCTGGCACACAAATACCTCTAAGTAAATCAAGTCAAGATAGTTAAATGCCAGTCAGCAGATCAAGCAGTCAAGAGCAGAGTTGACGGGTCACCCAAGGAGAGACGATGGCCATGGATTCTGCAATTCTTTGCCCCACAAGGACCCAAATACTCTTTACAATCACCCACCAGCTTGACAGTATGAGCAGTGCCTGGCTGATCTTGCTTAATGTGGCATAAAATCATTATGACATCCCAATGTATCAATTAAAAACATACTTCTTCAGTCCAAATAGTGGGCACCATCATCCATGGCCCCACTCCAGCAGGAGATACAATTACTAATGCTAAGAAAATAGGGCTAGCCATAGGTAAGCTAAAACCTCATCCACATCTACCTGGGAGTAAGCAAACAGAATGCAGTAGGTCTTAGTTCTGAGTATATATGTATATACAGTATTCAATAAAAGGACCATAATTTAAATAATTTTACTTAAGACAGGAGAAAACTAGGCACATGCTTGACTTCAAATGCAAATCAAAGAAACATAAACTGTAGATGCCTCTGTGACCAGAGCAGAGGACTCAGCGGCATACCTAGAAGGGGTGCAAAGCACTAAATTTTGCAGGGAGCCACACCTTGACATACAAGAGATACTTTCCCTCCCTTTTGCGGCTATTATGGATGGTGGGAGCAAAATTGAGGTGCATACCGCTATTTTTTTTCTCAGTGCCCAGAATAGCTCAAAAGCTAGGGCTGCTAGAAAGCCATGGTGTGGCTCCCTGAAAAACCTAGTGCTTTCACCCCTCTTGCTACTCCACTGGTGGGATTAAAGCATAAATGTTTACTAGTTGCTTCTCTCCCTGTCTCTGATGAGTTTGCAGCTTATTTTCTGCCTGCATATAATGATGGTTGCAGTTCTTCAAGCAAAGTTATGTCCTCTTAAACACACAGCAAAGAGGACTTTATTTTGAAAAACTCATTCTTAACTAACCTGCCCACCTTTTTCTGACTATTAAGTGTCACCTCAAGGACCATGTACTGCATTTGCTACTTTCTACTCTTATACACTGTTTGGCCTTATGATTGCAATCCTAAGCTCCAGTTAGGCTGGCCTAAGCCCCAACACAAGTCCTATGCTGTCCTAGGGGTGTCACAAAAATGCTGCAAGACACTTCTGTACCACTGTTAGGGGAGGGTTAGGCCACTATGGTCCAATGCAACTACAGGCATCCCCCACTGTCTGACGGTTCATTTTCTAATGGTTCTGCTCTTTCAACATTTTTCAGTTTTACTCAGAACTCACTCATTCAATACATGCTTCACTCTTTCAACTTCTCTCTGCTGGTCTAAAGGCTAAAATTGTCTTCCATGACATTGATTTGCATGTAACATGGTGATCAAACTGTTTTGGGGATTTCCTGATGACTTTCTTCAATAAATAACACATAAGATATTCATTGTCCACACATCCCTTTAATCATTTTACTGTAATTGATGTATTTTGGCTATGTGTTAATAAATGTGTGTTATTTAAACTTTTGCAAGTGGTATGTCTTTTTTGGTGGCCATTTTGCATCTGCCAGCTGAAAAAGACTGGGTTCCACTTTTCAACTGTTTTCACCTTTTTGACTGAGGGGCTAGAAGCATGTCGCCTGATGATTTGGGGTTGGGCAGTATTCCAAGGGATTCCCCAAAGTGCATAATAGTTGTTGTGCCAGATGTAATAAAATGGTAAGCAAAAGCTAAACAGAGGGACCACTTGGACAGAAATACATGGGTGTCTGTCCTCTCAATGACTGCAAAATTATGGCTGGCTAAAGGTCAATTAATTCACATCTTGGGTGGGGATGATGGTGATACAGACTGGGATTTCTTTCCTAGCATAGCTACAGAGAGGCATGATTACTATGGCAAGTTCTACAACTCTCTGTATAAGCAGCCTCTGCCACTTGCTGTCAGAGCCGTTCAAGTTGCCAATGGAAAATGGGAAGAGTTGCTCCAATGGAGAGGGTCTGCATTGCATTGACTAGTACATTGCATAGCCTGCAATACTTACTACATCAGTAGCTGTTGTTATGCTGCTCTCCCCCCCCCCATTTAAAGCCTCCCCATCCAAAAAAGCAGGCCTCCGTCAGTCTTGAAAGACTATGGTATCGTGCTCAGCGCTGCATACACTGTATGCAAGCACAAAAGCCTGGGTTGGATTGTTATGGAGGATAGGCTGTTACCCAAGCAGCAAATCCCCCTCTCCACGCCACTGAATTAATCCAATGGAAAAGCAGAGCCGATACAATTGGATCCAGCTGGCGTCGCAGAGCTAGACTAAGGACAGGAGCTCACCCTGTCTTGTGGGGCCGACCCGGGTCTTGAACCCTGGGCTGCTGGTTAACAGGCACAGTGTCTTAGCGCCACCCACAGTGCCACTCCCCATCCAGTGGTGTAACTAAAGGGTGTACTGGGCAGCAAGTCTTAGGGGAGCAACAAGCTGAGCTTGACAACAGTGGCTAAAATTGTTAAAAAGGGGGTATGTATGAATGATAATGTCATCATGTTATCAGTGGTGGGCTCCAAATAAATTAACAACCGGTTCTCTGCCCATCTGGCAGCCACTTTTAAATGGCTATTTTTAAACTTTATATGTCCTATCTCTCTTTAACAACCGGTTCTACAGAGTAGGTGCGAACCTGCTGGAGCCCACCACTGCATGTTATATATTGTTGGAAAGGTAATTTAATGCAGAAGGCAATTTAACTGCATTGGAATATCTATATTCTTTCAAAGGTTATGGCTATTTAACCAGAAAATGAAAACATTAAACGCCTTTGGAACAAAAAAAATGGATTTTCTTAACTCAAAACTTTCCCATGAGACTGATTGCTTTGAGAGCCAATGAGATGTAATTCTGATACCATATGGAACTAATATGGTGTTAGTACGAAATAGCTCTCATTTCCCTATACACAGAGGTGTAGCTAGGGAGAGCAGGGGGTACAGTTGCACCAGATTAAACTTTAGGGAGGCTACAAGTTGAGCATTAGACTAGTGGCTAGAACTGTGAAAAACAGGGTATGTATGGATGATAATGCCATCATGTAATATATTGTTGGAAAGGTAATTTAATGCAGAATGCAAAGAAACAAACTGCATTGGAATATCTATATTCTATCAAAGGTTATGGCCAATTAACAAGAGAATCAAAGCCTATGGAACAAAACGTGGATTTTTAAAATGTGACCAAGATACTGATTGCTTTGAGAGCCAATGAGATGCAATTCTGATACTGTATGGATCTAATAAGGTGTTAATATGAATTGCCTCTCATTTCTGTATACATATAATACAGTAAACCCATGCTAATTGGGTATAAGACACTTCTAAGTGGTGCTCCTCTTATATTTAGCGGGGAAAGAATAACCATTCCTCTGTGCCCCCATACAGTTTCCCTAACCGAGACACCATTTTCATTTTTAAAAAATTTAATTAAATTTGATTTTGTTGTTGCAGAGAAAAATGTAAAAAAAATGTAAATACCCTGGGATGACATCATTACTGCTTGTGACATCACTTCCGAGGCTGATGTCAGCCTAATAGTTAGAGCTTTGCACCAGGCTACATGTTCATTAGCTATGCCACTGCCTACACATAGATCATAATATAGTTACCCATGTCATTAGTACTTCTAATTGATGCTCCTCTTATATTTAGCAAGGAAAGACTTGCTAAAGTCCCAGCACAGTCTCCCTATCCAACAAGGGACAATGTTTTCAATTTAACTTAATTAAATTTGATTTTGTTGTTGCAGGGAGAATAGGGAAACAAACTCTTCTTTGACTTCAGATATCAGATAGGCTATTTAGCTATGCGCTAGCATTGCGCATGGGTGGTGAACTGTTGAGGAGGAAGAGGCAGGTTTTTCCCCAATTTTCTTTTTTAAAAATACCTGTGGATGACATCACTTCCGAGGCACAATTCTGAGGTTTGCACCAGGCGACATGATCACAGAATTATAGCATCCTAGAGTTGGAAGGGATCCAGTGGGTCATCTAGTCCAACCCGCTGCCTGTAGCAGGAAATTCTCCTAAACCATCTCCAACAGGTGCTCATCAAGCCTCTGCTTGAAGATCCCCAATGAGGGAGAGTCCACCACTAGCGACACCACTGTCCCCATGCACTGCTGCACCACTTTGTCTCTCCAGATTTCTTGCTTGCTCTATTTTAAGCAAAATATTCCTTATCATTCATCTCACTCTTTTTTTCTAACCGAAGAAGTACATCCTTCTTTCTTGAAGAATTTCATCTGTTTTCAAGCAGGAGGAGGATACTGGGCTGGGCAGGCTCAGCTTAGAAATGTCGCGTCATGTCTGAGCATATATCTCCTGAAAATATGCTGAGGGGTTGGAATCTGCCTGTATCCTCACTGCACTGCTCTGTCCTCATTTGCTCCTCTGTCATGCCTCCTCTAAAAACTGTCCTAAGGGTTATATCGCAAGACAAGTTGTGCCTAGAGAACAAGTCGCCCGTCTGACAAAGCAGACAGACGCAAAAGGGAGGCTGCAGCAGCTCTCCATTAACCCAGTCATGCCTGATGTTTTAATGTAAGAACCAACATCCCTTATGAAAATGCTTCACAAGCTTCCCACCTTCGGGGAATCCAGAGATGGAGTCAGCTGTCAAGAAAATCATGAGCATCTGTCAAGCACCCTTCCAGGATGCAAAAAATAAAAAATCTTTCAAAATGTTCCCTGGGCTCCATCCAGACCCCTGGCTGACCCTACAGCCCGCACCTGGCTATTTGGCACCCTAGGCTAGACAACTACTACTTGCAACCCTTCCCCACGTAGTCTTTTTAAATAAGAATTATAATTAACTAGCTGTGTAGTTACACAGATACCCATCATTGCAAGAGAAAAATTTCAAGGGAATTTTCAGATTTCAAGGGAATTTCAAAATTGCCAAGGGAAGTGGTGGATTCTTCTTCACTGGGGATCTTCAGAAGCTCATCAAGTACCTGTCAAAAAAGCCCTAGGAGGATTTCCTGCTACAGGGGGTTGGACTAGATAACCAGCTAGGTCTATTCCAACTCCATGAATTATGATTCTATGAAGAATATTTGTGGGCCCCAAGCATGGCTGGGCACTGGCAGGCACCACTGAGCACCAGACACCAGCAGGCACCTAGCAGTGATACTAGCAGTGGGTGGTAGCCACCAGGCAATGTGCACTAATACTGGGCACTGCCTTGCACAGACAAGCACCAGGCACTGCAGTACCAGGGACCAGCGGGCAGCCACAGGCACTGGTAGGAAGCAAACACCAGTGGGTACCGGCAGGCACTGGTGGGAACTGACAGGTGGGCTGTGGGCATAACTGTGCAGTGAGCACCACTGGGCACCATCATGCAGCAAACACTGGTGGGCAGCAAGCACCAGTGGGCTTCGGACACCAGCATGCAGGGAGCATCACTGGGCACCAGCGAGCAGTGGGCAGCAGGTACCATTGGGCACTGGGTACCCCTACTGGGCACCAGGAAACAGGAACACCATCAGGCAGATAGTACCACTGGTCACCATCACACAGTGGGGAGTGAGCACCAGGGGCAGCAGGCACCACTAGGCAATGGGCACCACTGGGCACCAGCAGGCATCACCAGGCACCAGTGGTCAGCAGGCAGCACTGGGCACTGGGCACCAGTGGGCACTGGGCAGCACTGGCCACCAGGAATCCCAATTGAACACTGGGATCCCTACTGGGCTCTATGAGCAGTGGAAACCAGCAGACACTACTAGGCATCCTACTGAGCACGCCTACCAGATATCAGGAACCACTGGGAACTAGTGGGCAACATCAGGCAGCAGGCACCACCAGGCTTCACTAGGCACCAAATATGTTCTTAGTGGGTTCTTACATCATGGAAGGAAAACACTTCCCAAATTTCATGCTTCTAGGTCCAAGGGTTGGTCTATCCATTAGTGAGTGAATCAGGGCGCAATCCTAACAAATTCTTAGACTGGCCTAACTCACATGGCATATCACAAGACACAATAAGGTCAGCATAGGACATATGCCGTGGCTTCTACTGGCCTAACTTGAGATTAGGATTTCAACCCCAGTCGATCAGTCAGTGACTCTTTGATTAGACAGACAGATAATTATATTCCACAGCACAGTTGTGATATCCCTCTTCAAATAAATATATACAGTGGTGCCTTGTAAGACACATATAATTCATTCTGGAAGCATGTTTGTCTTACAAAGCGTTCTTCATACAAAGCGTTCTTCATACAAATTATTTCCCATAGGAAATAATGGAAATTCAGACAATTGGTTCCATAGACCAAAAATATTCCTGTAAAAATATTAACTGTATGGAAAAATGATGACAAAATACCGTAATCAAATTCAATTACTAATATTAATAAAAAACACTCTAATATACTGTACAGTAAAACAGAAAAAACCGTCATGGCCAAGGATGGTTGATTTGGACACTGGTGCCTTTTTGAGCAACTTTTAAAAACTTTTTGAGCAACTTTTAATTTCTAAAGACACTTGCTTTTGTGTCCTATTGAGTGTTTCACGGAAATATGACATTGCATTGTCATTAAACCGATTAATCGCTCACACTGCTATAGCCTTATTTGGGTAGTGCTTTTCTACAAAATTTCTACAAAATGTTGCACAATTTCCCCATGTTTACAAATGAATTCATTCATTTTACAATGACGTTTCCTTGTAAAACTGTCTTACAAGACCACTGTTTGTCTTACAAGAATCCCTTAGAAATTTCCATTTGTCTTACAAAGCGTTTGTCTTACAAGGTACCACTATATTTAAAATAGTCAGTTGATTTTTTGGGTGAGATTTAAAAAAAACTAATCTGTATAAAACTGTGATCCTCAAAAGTCACCATCCTTATGAGGACTGTTATGAGTCACCATCCTTATGAGGCCTGTCTAGGCAGCTGCTTAAAGGTAAAGGTGTCCTCCACAGGTTGTACTGCTAGTCATGACTGACTGTAGGGTGCAGCGCCCATCCCTGTTTCTAAGCCTTTAGAGCAGTGTTTCTCAAAGTGGGGGTCGGGACCCCTTTTGGGGTCACAGAGCTTTCCAGGGGGTTGCATAAAGACCCTTGGTGCAGGGGGCCAAGTCAGGCTTGCCAGACCTCCGGCTGTAGCTGTGCACACACTGGGGCTGACTGACAGCCTCAGGGCCAAATCCTATGCATGCCTACTCTGAAATAAATCACACTGTGTTCAGTGTGTGCATAGTACATACATTTCATTTGTAACAATAAAAATACATCCTGCATATTGGATATTTACATTACGATTCATAACAGTAGCAAAATTACAGTTATAAAGTAGCAACAAAAATAATTTTATAGTTGGGGGTCCCCACAACATAAGGAACTTATAAAGGGGTCACGGTGTTAGGAACATTGAGAACCACTGCTTTAGAGCCAGCATTGTCCAAAGACACTTATGTGGTCATGGGGCTGGCATGACTGCTGAAGGTGCATGGAACGCTCTTTTACCTTCCCACCGAGATGGTACCTATTAATCTATTTGCATTTCCATCCTTTCGAACTGCTAGAGTGTCAAGAGCTGAGCTAAGAATGGGAGCTCTCCCCATCTTGTAAGACATAGGTCTCGAACCCTGGCCTGCTGGTTAACAGGCACAGCGTCTTCACCACTTGCACCACCACAGCCCTCAGGCAGCTGCCTAGTTGATCTAAATATCCTAGGTGCTCCTCACCTGGAAAGTGCATCAGAATATTTGTGGGCAATTGCAGTATATTTTCACATTCACTGAGTGTGTCCTGATAATATCACGAGATGCTAATCAAGCTTGCCCAGGTGATCCATCAAGGGTCAACTACTTGGGCACTGTCTGATAGTCCACAACCCATCAGAAGGTCCAAATGACCAGTCCTCCTAGATGTGGTAGAGCTCCATGCAACATCAGGATGGGGTGGAGATGCCAAGTACAGCTCAGTACTTTGCCACAGGGTCTCACCTAGCAGCCTATCACAGACACTGACGGAGAGATCCCTTGTAGAATATCCCCTGCCTTCCTACAAATTCATACAACATTTGAAAGTTATAAAAAGTGGTCACATCTTCTGAAACCTCTCCCATTTTTCCCTACTCACAAAATGAGAATTTCAGTGAGTAGTCCAGGAATTCTCCACAGGGACAGAGAGAGACATTAGATCTGGGTACTGGAAGCAGTTTCCAAGCCAGTACAACAGAGACAGTATATCTGTCTTGTTTAATCTGGAAATTGATCCACTCTTTCCAGTTAGCCTATCCTTAAGGCTATATATCTCATCAATAGGCAGCTGCAGTTTCCTACATAACAGGTCCATTCCTCCACTGTTTACTGAGAACAACCTTTATCATCTGCCCACCTCTGACACATGCATCCCGCAGTAAATTTGCACTATGCAGGGGAGTTCAGCATCCTATTTAAAGTACCTGACTAGGTATAATCAGGGTGATCCATCATGTTTCCTGGTACCCTGAGACAAGGAACCTGCATAAAAGATTCCACCATCTCCAAAACCTTTGTTCAAATCCTTAAGGTGCATCCACACGGCCACACCTGTGCATAAGTCCCTGCATAAGTCAATGGAGGGAGGGAGGAAGCAATGCAAATTCCAGATTGACAAAGCAGTCCCTCCCCTTCGGAGCTCCCAAAGACCACTTCTTGGTTGCCCCAGACCTGTGACCTCCACAAGCCCCAGAATATCCCATAGAAGTGACTGAAAGCTATTTTTGGATTTGGGAACACAATTTCAGGTTGCTTCCACAGGCAGGGTGACCATATAGAATGGAGGACAGAGTGCCTCTACATTTAAGTATTGCATAGAGGAGGGAATTTAGGTAGAGCGATCTATTTACAGTATTTATATACCGCTTTTCAACTATGAAGTTCACAAAGTGGTTTATAAAGAAAATAAAAATAATAGCTAATTAATAGCCATTAATAGCAATAGCTCAACAGAGAAGAGCTGAAATAGCAGCACCTGCATAAATTCCCTCTTCTATGCAATGGTTAAAGGTACTGACCTCCATTCTATATGGTCACCCCATTCACACAATGGCCAATGCAGTAGACCAGGAGTATCCAAACTTTCATCTTCAGGGCTCCAGGACCATTAACAACTGTGAAGAGGAGAAAATTTCAGAAGGTGAAGCTTTTCATCTCAAAGATCACAAGCTATACCTGCTGAAATTCCCTCCTATACATAACTGTTAAAGATCCTGGAGCCCTGAAGTTAAAAGTTTGGGGAGACCTGCCGTAGATTGTGGGCCAGGTGAGATCCAGGGTTCAAGGGTTCCCAAGAAAGCTCAGTGGACTACAGAGAGGTTCACATCACAACCTGTTGTGGAGGATGAGGTGGAACACAGCACTAAATGGGAACAGATATTCTAGGGCAACTTTCTGTAAATATGAATTGTCTGTTGCTCTTCCTCCATTGGCAAAGCCTCTGTTGGAAGAGCAGAAGTAACATCCCAAGGCTCCAATCCTAAAGACACTTTCCTGGGAGTAAGACCCATTGAATACAATGTGGCTTACTTTTGAGTAGACATGGTTAGGATTGTGCTCCAAGTGAAGACCACACAGGGAAGACCAGAGAGGAGAATACTCTTCAGAATGTACATCCTTTCTCCAAACTACTTTTCCCCATAACCCTAAAAGACAAACTAATCAAAGCTCTATAAAAATGATCCCACACTGATTTAGTGGGACACAACTTATTTCTTTCCCCCAACTCCAATGGCCTGGCTCCACTTTGATCTAGTCAGAAGTTCACGTTTCAAAACATATTTACTGTTTTTCATAAGGCAGGTGGGACATCAATACAAATACAAGCTACCATCATCAGTACTGCAGACTACACTGATGTACAATACAAAATGCATTTAAATGGCTTAAGATACATTATCACAGTTATCTTTCCAAAGGCTCTTTAAGGCAGACCAATATGATCATCCTCATATCACTGGTGTAGGAACCAAGACAGAAAAAGAATGAACCTTGAATGGGGGCCCACCTGAAATTGACTGACAACCCACTTAATGGGTCCTGATCCACAGTTTGAAATAAAAAACACCTGCATTTGTGGGTTCATGGATCTCAATATCTACATTAAATAGATATTGTGGCTCAACTATTACACAATAACAGCATCAAGCATCACTTTAAAACACATAATGTGTTCCTCTGAGTAGTAAACTGATAAACCAGGCAGCCCCTGAACTCGAAGGTTCCACCATGGCTCAGAACCACCAAGTAATTGATCCTGCATTAGCTTAATCCAATTTTAAAGCCATCTAAGCTAGCTGTTAGTTAACCAATACATAAATGCAAACAGTGGCATAGCTAGAGGAGGTGCAAAGCACTAGGTTTTGCAGGGATCCTAGGTTTTCTAGCTCTGCCCCTGAATGCATGGTTTGCTCCTCTCCTATTGCTTAAACGTTAATCTACATGACCAACAGAAGAAATCACATGAACGCTTGTCATGCATTGTGATGGAGGAAGCCTCGTCCACTCAGTCAAGCTGTTTCTAAAGGGACCCTTTCAAGCAAAGCCTTGATATATTTTGAAATTTGTATCCTGGTCATGCGGAACGTACACGCCTGCCCATAGCGAAAGCAACACTTCCACACTGTTCCTCCTGTGGCTGGGCATCAGCTGGGCAGAGGGAGAGAAGAGCAGTGGAGAAGAGGGAAGCAGCTCAGGGCCAGCCAGAAGGGAGCAGGGGAAAGAGAGGCTCAGGATGAAGAGGAGGAGAAAGTGGGGAGACACTTTGAAAGGGTCTTGGATTGCAGAAGAAAGTGTCTTTGATTGCAGCCTCCTAACCATGTTTCCTAAATGGGGCTTACTCCCAGGGAAGTGTCTTTAGGATTCATCCTAAGAGCACAATCCTAACCATGTCTACTCAAAAGTAAGCCCCATTTTGTTCAATGGGACTTACTCCCAGGAAAGTGTCTTTAGGATTGCACCCTAAGTAGACTTCATAGGATCATGCACATTGAATGCATGTTCTGAATTCAATTCCAGTGTTTTGTCATCATTTTTACATGTAGTTACTATTTTTATATGAATATTTTTAGTGTTCTGGAACCAATCGTACATTATTTCCTATAAGAAAATCCACTTCACATAAAGACAGGCCACATCAACCCCCCATGCACATCATCCCCCTATGCATCATTCCCTAAGCGCATCATTCCCCCATCCGCAACACCCCCATACAACATCTCCCCCATGCGCATCATCTCCCCCATGCGCACCATCTCCCCCATGCGTATCACTTCCCCATGCACACCATCCCCCCATGTGCACCATCCCCACAAACACTCCATCACCCCCTGTGCACCCTCCCTCCCAATGCATCAGCTGGATGTTGATTAGACTTCAAAGTTAAGTATAGGACAAAAACACACTGCACCCCTTTTCAGCCCCTTAAGGGTTAATTTTCTCAACATTGGTTCTTGGTGGGTGTTCATGGGACAGAAGGAACCCCCTCCCCAAATTTCCTTCTAGTCATGCCCAGGAGGTGTTATGAGGCAAAGGAAGGCCTCATAACAGGTGAGAAGGTTCCAGTTAACCTCAGAGACATAAAGGTTCCAGTTATGTCTGGAAAAGATCCTTGATTGACACCATGAAGTGCCGCAGCCAATAAAGACTGAGCTAGTTGGACCAATGATCTGGGGGGAAATCTCAGCAGAATAAAACATTAAAATAAGAAGTCAATAAGATAGAATAATTCTATGGTCAGGCAAGAAATATAGATCTTCAGTCAATGCCATGAAAAACTGACAGGGAAAGATACAAGCAATCCATTCTGTGGATGAAAGCTCTAAAAGTGGGAATACCCAAGAAAGTGCTCTCATGTGCCATCATCACACCTCAAGATCACATCAGAGAAAGTGCTCTCATGCACCATCTTCAGCTGACAACTGATCCAAGGAGGATGAAAAATCTGTGGGTTTTTTCCGGGGGGTGGGGGTTGCAGGGAATGCCAAAGAAATAGTCTCCAGGGCATAGATTTATTTCTTCAGATGTCAACTAAAGTATCCATTTAACAGTTTCTTTCATGTGCCAGGAGGTCACAGATCAAATATTTACACTACTTTTCTATGTATATCGGCTCATAAACTAGAGCCAAACGGCAAGTTGGGATATGGAAAAGTTCCATATGGATATTCCTAAAGTTGGGATATGGAAAAGTTCCAAAACCCTGGTTCAATCTGTGGCAAAAGAAACTTTATTGAAAGCCTAGGGCACATGGCAAGAAGACAAAAACCTGGATGCGGAGAGCTGCTTCCAAACTGCTTCAAAGCGCTCTCAGGGTTTACACATGATTTCAACTGCCATATGGGAACCTGTGGGGAATATTGCAGCCAGAAATCCTCATGCTTTTACTAATCAGTGTAACCAAAATCCAGAAATACCTTTCTTGTTTTGAAAGAAGGATCAAGAGACCAGAGATCATAGCAGGCCAATCTATTTCTAAGCTGACCAACTTCTTTTTCCCCACTGGAATGAAATCCCATAAGATGGGAAAGGAATCCATGTATAGGAAAGGAAAGGAAGCCAGAATATAGTGTTTAAAATAACCATATGCAAGCAATGTATATGAGGGTTTTTTTTTAGCTTTTATGTCCTATATTTTTCTTGGGTGTCCTATATTTTGGAGTGGCCTTGCTAGATAAGTATGAGTGCAATCCTAACCATGTCTACTCAAAAGTGAGACCCATCATGTTCAATAGGTCTTACTCCCAGGAAAGTGTCTTTAGGATTGCTGCCTAGCAGCAGGCCTCCATCAGTCTTGAAAGACTATGGTATCGTGCTTGGCGCTGCATACGCTGCATGCGAAGCACAAAAGCCTGGGTTGGATTTTTATGGAGGATAGGCTGTTACCCAAGCAGCAAATCCCCCCTCTCCACACCACTGAATTAGTCCAATGGAAAGGCAGAGCCAATACGATTGGATCCAGCTGGCAACGCAGGGCTGGGCTAAGGACAGGAGCTCACCCTGTCTTGTGGGGCCGACCCGGGAATCGAACCCTGACCTGCTGGTTAACAGGCACAGCATCTTTACCGCTTGCACCACCCGCAGCCATAAATCAGTTGCTAAAGATTGCATAAATTGCTGCCTAAATCAGTTAAGTAAGTAAGGCTACAATCCTAAACACACTTTCCTGGGAGTAGGTCCCATTGAATACAATAGGACTTACTTCTGAGTAGACATGCTTAGGATTGCACTATAAGTACTACTTTGGAGAGAAGGTAAGCAGCATTCCATGTACCATGCCTGTCACATGATCATGGACAACAGTGGCTTTTGGCCCCTGAAACAGATAAGCGCCACACCCTATGGCGAGTCATGGCTAGCAGCGCAACACACACACACGACATAATTCCCTTCAAACCACACTCAACTGGGAGGCTTTGGGCCCAGGATTTTGTGTGGAAAGAGCGTGCAGAGAACACCTCACATCTTTTTGGCTCCATCTGAATTGTACGGCGAAGTATCCCTTCCATGAGCTCTTGGGGTTTATTTCCTTGACTGGAAGGGAAAGTAATTTAGCTTGATAAAGCCTTAAGTGCTGAGATGGAGCCATTTCTTGACAGCCCACATTTTTTACTTCCTTTCAGACACATCGACAATCTAAGCGAATGGAAATTTTAGCCCAGTGAATCCATTACCTGTGTTGCTAAATGAGGTTTTGCTGACATGAGTTGTTCCCAGTCATGGAAGTCTATTGAACTGCTTGCCCGCTTGGTACAAGACGGTGATCACCATTCCCTTTTACTCAAAGGTCAACATTAAGCATACATCAGCTCATAAATCTTTCCTTCAGCCTGTAGGAGACGCTTTGGCAGAATTTCAGTTCTATGCAGCTTCAGATCTTTCCTTACCCATACTAGGGAACGAAGCTGAAGATGAGGCTGTTCCTCTCTCTGGAGCCACTTGGTATTTCTGACAGTTTCTCCCAGTGAGGAATTAAAGAAGAGGTGGTTCCAGAATAATATTGTAGCACCATATATATTTTAACAACGCTTATGCCCTCAGTGCATAAGCATCAAGCAACAGGTTGTCCATAAAAGTCTATTTCAGCATCCTTATCAACCATGCCCATCTCCCTAAGCTGGTCCCCTTCATCTGACCTTCCATGGTCCCTTCCATGGACCCCCTTCCAAAACTGGCAGGATAGATATTCTGGCTGCAAACCTAACCACCAGTTAGGCTGGCATCCTCGAATCATCAAATCCTAGACTTGGAAGGGACCCAGTAGGTCATCAAGTCCAACCCTCTGCCCGTATGTAGCAGGAAATCCTCCTACCCGGCATAAGTCCTATGCTGACCTGGAGGTGTAACAAAAATGCAGTAAGCCACTTCTGCCCCCCTTCTGGAGGGGGTTATGCTAATGCACATGCATACGCTGACCTCCCCACACCACCATAAGAAGATATGCCAGGTGAGTGAGGGCCAGCCTAACTTGGTTAGGATTGCACCCTCTTTGATGCAAGAACTGCCCTCCTTCCTAAGCCAAATATTCAGGACAGCTTAAAAAAATACTATACACCATATTATATAAGAATATATATAAGGTATCCCTTGTTATCCACTAGAGTTCTGTTCCAGAACCTCCCATAGATTAAAAAAAAATCTGTGAATATAGAAAACAATGGAAAATTAGGTTTAAAGACCTACATCCAGGTTTATTGTGCCTTATGGAATAAGGTTAGTGCCTCAGTATCTGCAGGGATTTGATTCTGGTATTGAAGAACAGAATGATTTCTTGCATGAATACCTCTCTACAACAGTAGAAAAGCTGTTTTTTAAACTGTGATTTGCAGTGGCCATTTTTTGTTGAGTCAAATCCATGTATAAAAAATTCAGTGTATAACAAGGTTGAAACTGTACAATGCTAGCCTCAATAGCCATTAAAAATACTTAAAACAGCCCCAGACAATCTAAAACTAAATCCCACAGAGAGCAAGGCTTAAAAGGTGACACAGATCCATATATCCATAAATTATACCAGCATTATTCCTCAAAAGTCCATCAATATACCAATTTTTACTGCAAAAAGCAGGCGCCAATAGGTCCCAACAGACCAGGATTGCTAAATAGCCGGGAACTGCCGAACCTGTCTGGGAATAACACCCCATAGGGGACCATCCAGGGAAGGGTAGGAGTCTCAGGAAGCCCCACAGTCTGCAAGAAGCTCTTGGGGGAAGGAGTGGGAAAGCACTCCTCGAGGGGCCAGGAGGCCTTGGCAGAGCAGGGTGGTTAGCTTGGGGGCTTCTGCACTCCCCCTGCTCCCCAAGCCTGGCTGCCCCCTTCTTTCTTGGGTGCCTGTGAGGGGAGGGACTGAGTGGGGGGGGAAAGGGTTCTTCCCTTCCAGTCATCCTCCAGTCAGGCTTCGGTGGGGCAGCCTTGCATTCACTCCAAGAAGCCATTGAAGAGCTCTTTTTAGACTCAGCCCAGCTTTTAAGATGTAAATGAGTCAGTTTGTGTGAGTGTGTGTGTGTGTATAAGTGTGAGTGCATGCATGTGTGTGTGAGTGCATGGTGTGTGTTGTATGCATGTGTGAGTGCATGGTATGTGTGTATATGTGCGTGAGTGCATGTATGGATATGTGTGTGAGTGCATGGTGTGTGTGTTTGCATGTGTGTGTGAGTGCATGGTTTGTGTGTGAATGCTTTGAGCCACTTTTATGTGAATGGGTGCTGGGGTGCCGAGTGTTGACTGGAGTTGCCTGACACCTGGAGATGCCTGCTGCCCTGGGATGCCCAGAGCCCATTGGTACCCACAGCATAGCAGTGCCCAGTAGGGATACCCAGTGCCGACTAGCGATTTCCAGTGCCTGCTGGTGCCCACTGCTGTCTTCCACTGTCCTCTCATACCCTCCAGTGCCTGGTATCTGTTGGTACCCACTGGTGCCAGTGCCCAGCAGTGCCTGCCGGGTGCCCAGCCATGCTTATGGCCCACAAATATTCTTGAAATTTTACTTCTGCATAAGGCAGCAACGGAAGCAAACAGAAACTCAGAGGTGGAATAAGCCACCCTTAATCATAGAACGCTTCTTTCCCTGAATTCAGCATTTGACTGCAAAAACATTGTGAAGTTTTTTTTTGGGGGGGGGGAGTTTTTTGGCAGGGGGTGGAGGTGAATGGCCTGCTCACATGCGCCAGGGTGTGCTGTAAGCTTTATGAATCTCCAATATCACTGGGGTAGGGGAAGGTGGGGTAGGGGGTGATCTTGAGATTTATAACCCCAGCCTTAAAACTGGCACCTTGAATTGAGCCCAGAAACAAACTGATAACTATTTCAGCTGGTACAAAAATATGATTTAATTTACCAACTCTAGTCAGAATTTTGGCAACTAAGGAAAACAAATACGGTACATATGCTTTTTGTTTAACTGGTTATTTTATCAGCTTACAGGCTGCTGAAATGGATTCCCAAATTTACCTTGCCCTTTGCGTTTAAAGTAGCACTCCATAATGACAGCTAGCTTTTTATCAGTTCCCCCAGGCAGCTCTCTATGGTTCTCAGTGAGCAAAGGATAAGAGCTTCTCGGGACTCAAAATACTTAGCAGCCTATAATTGAAAGGTATTATTAACAACAATGTCATCTGCGTTGCCTGCTTAATTAACTGGTCAGCAAATGAAGCCTTAAAGCCATTAGTTAGAACTGTTATTGCGTCCCTTCCACCCAAAATAAAAAATTGTCTTTTCCTGAATGATCAGTAGCATCTCAATTTGATGATCGCTTATGGCTGCAATCCTAAAGACACTTTCCTGGGAGTAAGACCCATTGATCACAACAGGGCTTACTTTTGAGTAGACACAGTTAGGATTGTGCTACAAATTTCTTAGCTGAGAAACTATTGCTTGACATGGAGATCAGCAAAGGTGGAAATACTAGGCTGTGCCCCTACCTCCCTTTTCACAACCACTGCCTGATTTCACGTTATTCGAGTCTTTCATTTCCTCGGTTCCCCAAAATAAATCAATTTTTTAAATCCTTCCTACAAAAAGGGCATCAAAACTGGGGGCATCATTTCCACTTGGTGCTGACGTTGGCTGACGTTTCTGGTCCAATAACAAAGAGCAGTGGTTTCGATATGAATAAAGTGCTACTGTAGGTTGTTTGACTTTTAAGCTACTTCCAATCTATATATAGATTGAAAGCATCCTTCCTTTTTTTTTCTTTCCAAAATATGGGTTGAAATGCTGTGGTTGGCCATTAGCATTGCCATGGGTAACTGTAAAAAAAAATTACAGGTCAAGCCTATTTATCCGTGGAATTAGAAGAGGCTCAACACAGAAGAGGCTCAACACAGGTTTGGAAAACTAATACTGAACCAGATATGGCTCACTTGGATGTTGTAAGGATGCGCATAGATACTCTGATGCTTGGAAACCCCTCAGGGTCCAGCCTGCTTGGTTCTCAGAACATCCTCCAGAGTAAAGGGGAACATAGCTTTCCTTGTCTCCAATGATTCAAAGGTTCCTTAAATCATGGAAGTTTTAGTTCCTCTTTATTCAGCATTGGTGAGACCTCACCTTGAGTACTGTGTTCAGTTCTGGGCACCTCACTTTAAGAAGGATGCAGCCAAGCTGGAGCAAGTCCAGAGGAGAGCGACAAGAAGGATCAGTGGGATGGAAGGGAAGCCCTACCAGGAAAGGTTGGGGGAACTTGGGATGTTCAGCCTGGAGAAGAGGAGGATGAGGGGAGACATGATTGCCCTCTTCAGATACTTGAAGGGCTGTTATAGGGAGGAAGGGGCTCATTTGTTCATAGCTGCTTCTGAAAGCAGGACTAGAACCAATGGGTACAAACTGCAAGAGAGGAGATTCCAGTTGGATATCCGGAAAAAATTCCTGAAGGTGAGGGCGGTTCGGCAGTGGAACAGATTGCCAAGGGAGGTGGTGGACTCTCCCTCACTAGAGATCTTCAAGCAGAGGCTCGATGAGCACCTGTTGGAGATGCTCTAGGGGGAATTCCTGCTGTAGGCAGGGGGTTGGACTAGATGACCTACTAGGTCCCTTCCAACTCTATGATTCTATGATTCTATGTACAGTGGTACCTTGCTTAACAAGCGCCTCACTTAACAAGCATTTCACATAAGCAAAATTTCCCAAGAAATCTGGCTTCACATAACAAGTTCCGCTTCATTCAACAAGCAAACGTGCCATGGGCACGCGTGCTATGCAGCCCTGATGCTCCGCACAGAGGCTCTTTAAAAGGGCTGCCAGCCAGTGCTGCTGCATCTAACTGCCCTCAACTTGGGGGCAGCTGCCTTGGGGTGCCAGAGGCAGCTGCCCCAACTGCCTCCAAGTGCCCCCACCGACCACCTTGAACCTCCTGCAGCAGCCCAGGTAAGTCTCCGAGGAAAGTGTCTTTGATTGCAGTCTCCTAACCATGTCTACCCAGAAGTAAGCCCCATTGTGTTAAATGGGGCTTATTCCCAGGAAAGTCTCTTTAGGATTGCAGCCTAAGCAGACTTCATAGGATCATGCACATTGAATGCATCTTCTGAATTCAATTCCAGTGTTTTGTCATCATTTTTAAATCCAGTTAATATTTTTATATGAACATTTTGGGGGTTGTGCAACCAATCATCTGAGTTTCCATTATTTCCTATGGAAAAATCTGCTTCACATAATGAGCGTGATTCACATAACAAGTGCCCATTGGCTGGACTCCCTCACCTCCTCCCTGCATTGGCTGGGCTGTAGGAATGTAGGATTTGCATTACAAGTGCCCGTTGAGTAAGCCCCAGCAGATTCAATGGGGCTTGATTCTGAGTAGACAGCATAGGATCTGGCCTCTCTGCTCTTACTCTTCGTGCAAACTTGGAGTCAGGCTGCATCCTACACACTTTCCTGTGAGTAAGCCCCAGTGGATTTCATGGGGCTTGATTCTGAGTAGACATCATAGGATCTGGCCCCTCTGCTGTTGCAGATTGCCTATCTAGTCTGCATAGATAGATCTCACACACATAGAGATTCCTTGTTAAAGATGCTCCAAAAGACACCAATAACTCTTTGAGTGAAAATTAGTCATCCTTGGCCATAAAGGTTTTTCTTTTCTTTTTTACTGTACAGAATATTACAATATTTTATTACAGTAATTGTGGTCTGTATTATATTATAGTGTTTTGAATTCAATTCCTGTGTTTTGTCATCATTTTTACATCCAGTTAATATTTTTATATGAATATTTTGGGGGTTGTGGAACCAATTGTGAGTTTCCATTGTTTCCTATGGGAAAATCCGCTTCACTTAAAGATCATTTCACTTAAAGAGCATGCCTCCGGAATGAATTAAGCTCTTTATGTGAGGCACCACTGTATTTAGTGCACCATCGAATCTAATGCACATGCTGATTTTGGAGACTATGGCTACAATCCAATGCCTCAGATGTAAACTCTCATTATCTTCTATGGGGCTTATTTGCAGTAAAGTGTGTTTAGGATTGCAGCCTATGTGGCTGGAAAAGGTGAGCGTTCGGTTTGAAAAAATACGGTAGATCTAAATTATATTTCAAGTTCCTAAAGTGAACAGGCGGTGGACACAATATAAAAAGATACTGTCTGCTTTCTCTTCCATTTTTCCATTTCTGCAATTTTCCAAGCCTTAATGATGGATTGTTTCCAAACTCAGTCCTGTAATTGTGGTATTTATTTGCTATCAAGATCTTTTCCACGGGCAGTAAAAAAGAAATGAATTAAAGAAAATGCTCTTCTGTAAACTGAGAAAAATAGTCAAAAGGTTATCATCTGCCCCAATCTGGCTACATTACTGGGAGAGAGGGGAGGAAAAAATTGTTCCTTACTTTGCTATATCTTTAAAAGGACCAGCACACATTCTCAAAATATCCTGATTCTTTCCACAGTTTAATTAAATACTGTATATACCAAAGCAGATATTCCAGCTTTCCAAAGAATCTTATCCCACCCACAAAAAAAGAAATATTTCCAGTTTTGTGGATTAAAATAATATCTGAAATATTGTGGGGGTGGCTAATCCAGACTGCAGCTCCAGTGAGCCATGCCTGACTCAGAGAGTTGAGCAACTCATCCATTATATACGCCTGTCAATCATCAAGATTGCTCTGACCTTCTATGTTGCCCTAATTAAAAAAAAAAACCAAGAAATTGGGATTTCCTTCGATAGGCCAACCCTCAGTAGCTCTTTTTGGGTGAATCTTTTCTTGGGTCAGTTTGACTTAAGTGGGAGTCCAATTGCAGCAAACTGCTTTCCTAGCAATACTGATTTTCAACACAAGCGCTGAAAACTGAATCAGCCCCTAAATATCTGAACAGTGGAACACAAAACACAGTAATTTTCCAGAACTTTCCATTATTGGCTCTTTGGGTTTAATAATTTTTTAATGTTTTATTGAATATTTTTAGATTAACAAACACAGATGGAAAGAGTGTTTATCAAGAGATTCCTTAATAAATAGCTCAAGTGAGATCTTGTGCCTAGGTTGTTTCCTCCAAGTTCCTCCAAGTTGATATTTTTATCACTTTTTAAAGCATCTTTATTTTTTGTTTGGTTACATTTCTAGTAATGTTGTAGTAGTAATAGTAGTAGCAGCAACTAGGATTGCCAGATGTTCCGGAAAACTGGGACTGTCCATGTTTTGGGGGATTGTATTCACATACTAGTAAGTTTGACAGGGGGTACTGTCCCAGTTTTGTGGAAGAGAATCATGACAACCCTGGCAGTGGTAGTGGTGGTAGTGTTGCTTCAAGGGTGACAGAAGTAGTAGTGTTGCTTCAAGGGTGATAGAAGTAGTAGTGTTGCTTCAAGGGTGGTAGAAGTAATAGTAGTAGTGTTAATTCAAGGGAATGTACATTGTTTTCACCGCCTGGAGGCAAGTGAGAGGGGCCATTTACATGGCGCCCTGTAGCATGGACAGCGCATACATCCCCATGTAGCTATACTATGGAATAGAAGTAAGGGGTCTGGGAAGTCCATTGTATTTCTAGTATGGACCAAAGAAGGCCATAGTATTTCTAGTATCAAATGCCTGCTGTGCTAAAAGTGGAAGGCACAAGCCCAACTCATCACGCCTGACAGTGTCACAGAGCAATCAGGATTATTGCGATGTCAATAAACTGTGATAATTAAGGAAAGGGAAGAGAAACAACATGCTCTTTTGTATCCTAAATATAGCTGTTAAAGCTCAATTACAGTTTCCTGGTAAGATTCCCAGACTTCATTCTGCCGTTCCCTTCAACCGAGGGCTGCAGTTCTGCTCAGAAGCAACAAGAGAGATTAAAACAGCTGCGGAAAATCTGCAGGAAAGCAGCAACTGGGCTGGAAAGCCGATGCCTCTTATTTCCACCATGTTCAGAGCGAAACAATATTGAAAAGGAAATTGTCCAGACCAACAAGGAAATCTGCAGCGTATGTTTACCTTGTCAAACACCCTCCCCTAGCCCAGCCAGTCACCCTTTTCAAAACCATTTTGAGCAGGCCTAATCAGAAAATATTTTGAGTAAGACTATTCAGACTTACAGCCCAATCCTATTCCTCCACCATGCAGGCACTAAGTTTTGCAAGGAGCCTCACCTCAGCATGCAGAGGCACCTTCTCCTCCCCTTCGGAGCCATTCCAGGGAGGGGAGCAAAATGGAGGCGATGAGCACAATTCTAACCATGTCTACTCAACAGGAAGCCCCATTGTGTTCATTAAGTCTTACTCCCAGGAAAGTGCTTTTGGGATTGCATCCGATGTCACAAACGTCTCTGTTTTGTGCCCCCTGCCCATATTGGCTCCAAAGAAAAGGGCCCCCTTCGTGTCACGGTCAGACTCCTTGCAAAGCCTAATGCTTTGCCCCTCTCTAGCTATGCCATTGCAGCTGTACTGATGGTGTTCTTAATACATACATGTTGCAATGGCCCACAAGAAGTAAGAAAAAATATTTTTACTTACCTATTAGTAGGCCAACTTATTACCAATGGGTCTCCTTTGATGTATGCCATCTATTGGAAAGGAGCATGTCCAGGTCAGGAAAGGGAGATAGGATGTGGCATGTGTCTCTGCTGCAAAGACCCACTGCCCCTCTGCTGCCTCCTCCAGCCCTGCGGTTCAGCCTACTTTCATCTGATCTTCCCTGAAACCACATCCTGCCACCACCTTATCTGCAGCAGCAAAGCAACCAGGAACTTCTGGCATTCTCATGGCGCCTCCACCAGCAGCTTCAGGGTGTGCTGCAAGCAGTAGAATATTTGCACCATAACAAGGTAACTTGTAGCAAGGTAACCCTACACCTGCTACCACAAGTGGGCCATAGATTCGGGTCATTAGATATGATGATACTCTTCGTCTAGGGCTAGATGAGTTTAACTGCTTTACTTTCCTGTAGAGACAATTTCTCTTGAAAAGCACAAGTAATAAAAGCTTTTCATCCTCTTCTTCTCACATTCTCACCACATTCAGTAAACTTTGGATGGGGACCAGGCTATCACACCATCTGATGTGCACATGTTGCCTCATAAGAATGTAAGAAAAGTTTGCCGGATCAGGCCATAGGTCCAATTAATTCAGCATCTTGATGCCAACAATGGCCCACCAGCTGCCTGTGATGCCAACAAATAGGAGAAAAGTACTAGCAGGTCTGAATTTGATCTTCTTTTGTGATATTTCCAGGAAAGATGATGAAACAGGAATCGGAGAAAACAGCACTGGAAATCAACAGGGTAACTAATGGCTACACCCCACAGAGATAACCATAATCCATTTGATGCCACAACTAATCATCAATAATCAACATCACGGGGATTAATTCTCTCCTGACCTAAGCAAGCTGGTATCATTTTGTGCCTTGACTCCAACAAAATCAACCTCTCATGAAATTGTTGCTCATCATTTTCATCGCAGAGGAAACTGGTGCGGAGAATATGAGTTACAACCCATTTGGTGATGCACTACAGAATTCTCATCTTGTCACAAAAATCTGCCCTAAAGGGCCAGTAAATCCCTTAAACTGGTTGGGCAGCTGCTTGGACAAACATACCCACAATCTTGGCCCTGCTACATCGTTCACCATTTGCTCACATTAAAATTGCATTTCTCGTTGAATGCCTCACACTCCTGCAAATACACTCTCAATCTGCTCCGTCCACATCAGGCTTCATTATCATCAGAAAGTTGTACTTTGGGAATTATCCACTGCATGAACCATCCTCTTAGGGAGATGCTAATTTCATCTATTCCTAGGCACTCTAAAAAGTTAGCAATGCCCTTATAACTAAATGGAAGGATCCAGGAAAACCATACACTATGGGCAAAATCCAGAGTAACTACGGAGAGTCCTTGCTCCAGTGTAAGAACAATTTACTCTGGATTGCAATGTGAATTTCCCATTGGATTTCATTAGGTGGTGCAGTAACTACAGATGCACGTAATGTCTCTTATGTGCTCCCATAGTTACTCTGGATTTGGCTGTAAATCAGTGGTTTTCTCAGTTTCAGAGGCCTGTAAGCCCCTAATGCTGCTTTATTTGGGAGGTGGATATAATGGTGATTGAGCAACAGTGATTGAGTGCCTTGTCAATGGTGAAAACAACTGAAGATGACAATTTCAGTGCTTTGTTAGTGTGCCATATGATAAAAAAAGGTTGACAATAGCATAGGCTATTGAAAGATGATGGATCCTAAAAGGGAGGGTTTGCTTTGCATTTAGTATAAACCAAAATATTTGAAGAACTGGTAGTTTAAAAAGGCTTGGTGGGAAGGCAATGAGATATCTCTACTTTCCATAGCCATAAGCTTCAATTGCTTCATTGCATTAGTACTGCATGACTTACAAAATAGGAAGGGAAAGTATTTCGCTGACATAAATACACTATCACCGAACACCGCCGGTGCCCTGCTTCGCCAGCACCAGCTGTTCGCTTTCAGAGTTTTTCCCCCCTTTACCTCGCATAACCTTTTCAACCAGTCTGGTGACATCTTGAAGTCCAGCAAGGATGACCAGTAATTTGCACAATCATTCATTGAATTATCTCAGTTATCTTAATTCAAAGATATTTTAGAATACCTCCTCCTTTCCTCCTTGGTGATAGGTGGGGAGACTGAAAGACGATAGATGAGCATCAATTACGGTAAGTCCGTGGAGATGAAGAAGCAGATTAAGGAACTGAAGCCATCTGGATCAGACAGTAAAGGAAGTTTTGTCACTCATTAAGAGACTTCTTTGCCAAATTTTGTTCAAAACTGAGACTCAGCACAAGAAGAAGAGGTGGAAGGAAGATTATTCATCACCTTGAGATTTGGACAAAGCTCACCATATATGATGTCTTAACGAAGCTTCTGGTAATAAGCTTCCTACACATTTTCCTATCTCCATAATTAACAGAGCAAGACTCACATTTCCATGTTTCCCCTTCAGAGATATGTTGCCTGACAATCCTTTGAATGCATGAAGTGTGATGCACATCTGTACATGTTTTTATGGCACTGAGCACCTGGCAGAGGAGCTCAGCCAACTGCAGTTATCATCAGTATTAATTAATTAGATATTAATATTTTCATATTTTAAAAATCACCTTACCAATTAAGCCTCTGCTTTATTCCTTTTGGGAGGAGGTAAGGCTGCCTTCTGGAGCACTTGTTGAGCTCGACTTTCATTGGATTAGGACCATTCTGGTGGCCTTGCATTCCTCTGATCCCGAGCTGATCACAAGCCAAGGTATGTTTGCTTACTCATGACTGTGGGCTAAGTTCCACTTTCCATAGGGCTCAATGCAATTCTCAAGGATTTCCTTCTGGCTTGATTAGTGGGGGCTGCGTTCATTGGATCAGGGCCACTCGGGTTTTTAGATTCCTTTCTCTGCTCTTTCCAGTGGTCTAAGAGACTTTTACCTATTCGTGAGTAAAGACATGATACAGCTCTCTCACTTTCCATAGGGCTCCAGCCAATATTGGCAGTTGCACTTTACTTGTACAACAGAATTGATCCTGTGAACAATCACACCTTGGGATTTGGAGCAAGCAAGTTATTTGTGTCAAAAAGAAAGGTCTCCAACCATGTCTGTCCTCACCACTTCCATGCCCAAATTCAACCAGGGAGACCATGCTAATGAATTAAATGGCCTCCAGAACTTGGAACCAATCCTTTTTATGTGCTTAGTAAGTGACAACCATTTAGGAGCATGAAGGGGCCACCAGTACCCATTAAGTTCCTTGGACACACCACACAAAAGATTTCACAGGATATTATGGAAAGGAACATACAGTATAAAAAGAGTGTCCCCAGATCAGCATGTCTTTCGTTGCTCACTCGTATTTTTGCTTTTCTACTGCTGCTATATTTATCTAACTTGTCAGTGCTACATGAAATACTTTCCCCTTCAAGGTAGCACACTGAACTGGTAAATACCTGCCAGTGGCACAGCTAAAGGGGATGCAAAGCAGGATTTTGCAGGGAGCTTCATTGCAGTATTCCCACAACTAAAAGCAACTGAGCTGGACAGTCCTCCTCACAATGCACTTATTTTTCTGAAAACGCAGCCCCAGCTCTCCTGCCACGCTCCCCTCCTTGGCTACAAGCTGGTCTCTGGGTTGCTTCATACACTTCTTGTAGTGCCCCTTTTCTTACTTGGATGATTAGTTGGTCTCAGAATTCTAACCCTGAAAGTCTGCGGCGCACAAAGATAAACAGATAAAGGATGGGCCACCTCAACCGTCATCAACATCCATCAGTATCTCCACCAATCCCAAACCCCCTCTATCTTCCCATGTCTTGTGTGCAGTCACATGGATGAACTGCTTCGTTCCTCTATCTTTTCCTCCTGCATGTGTGTGTTGTCTGTGTGTTTGTTTGGGCAATTTTCGTCCATTTTAAAACTGTATTATGGGAAGCCCCAGATCAGTCAAAAATCTACGGTGCTAAATAAATAGCAAGCCAGTCCTTGGTACATCATCAGCACCAACCCCAGATCATCCAAATTAATGCTTTTTTTCTATTTACAGGAAACAATATGGTGTTATTCATCATCCCCATGTTTTCCTTTCTAAGGACCACTGACTATGATATACGAGTACTGAATGTGATCTATGAGCAAGGATGCATCATGCGACATAAATCAATTTGCCTTTTCCACTCCCTTCCAAGAGGATATAATTAGGGTTTGTGTCATACAGTAGACCAGCACATCACCCATCACCTCTATTACATACCTGTTCCCAAGCAGTGAGTGTTGCAATGCATTATTGCCGTGTCCCACTTTTTTTTTTTTTGGGGGGGGGGGGTGATAAATTTTGATAAACTTGAGATATTTAAATACAGTTTCTTTCAATTCTAAAAGAAATTACATATCAATTTGTGGTGGTGGTGGACTCTCCCTCACTGGGGGTCTTCAAGCAGACGCTTATCATAGAATCATAGAATCATAGAGTTGGAAGGGACCCAGTAGGTCATCTAGTCCAACCCCCTGCCTGCAGCAGGAATTCCCTCTAGAGCATCCCCAACAGGTGCTCATCGAGCCTCTGCTTGAAGATCCCCAGTGAGGGAGAGTCCACCACCTCCCTTGGCAATCTGTTCCACTGCCGAACCACCCTCACCGTCAGGAATTTTTTCCGGATTTCCAGCCGGAATCTCCTTTCTTGCAGTTTGACGAGCACCTGCCGGGGATGATGTAGGAGGATTTCCTGCTGCAGGCAGGGGGTTGGTCTGGATGACCTACTAGGTCCCTTTCAACTCTAGGATTCTATGATTCTATATATAACATTACGGTATTCAAAAAAAATTGTGATTTTACAAATTTTGGACATTAGGGGTGTTATTCCCTGTGCATATCACCTGGTGCATCCCACACCTCCCACACCCACCCAGCTATGCCACTGCAAACAGCACCTCACTCAGTTGCACCTTCCCTTTGGCCTCTGAATGATCATTTCAAAGGAGCTGTGAACCAGGGGGTTAAAATTTGGAAACCATTCATAGGAGCAATTTGCTTAAGCTCTTCCTTTCAGCGCATGTTGCATTCCACTCAGCTCTGTGGAAATTCATCATCAAGTTGTCGGTTCCTGAGGTGTATTAGATCTTTTATCAGAGTTCCTCTTGTTTCCCCCTCTTCTTGACTGCCCTGATCCCTGTGGGTGTTTTCTATTAACCTTCTCTCATGCTGGGAACTGAACTATTCCTCCTCTTGTTTGTTTCTTGGCGCTTAACCACTGTTTTAAAGTCTGTAGCTGTAATTTGATTCTCGCCTTGTGGTTACTGAACTACTCTGGGAAGGGACTTGATTGAAACCTTTGGAAACAGCCTGAATGCCAAAGACCACATCACTGCTATCTCAGTGTCACAGAGGCACAGACAACAAGGTGTAATGGAATGGTGAGACTATGGGTGAAATCTAGAGTAACTACAGGGAGTCCCTGCTCCGGAGTAAGAACAAGTTACTCTGGATTGCACTATGAATTTCCCATAGGTTTTCACTAGATGGTGCAGTAACTACAGGTGCACGTAATGTCTTTTACGTGCTCCTGTAGTTACTCTGGATTGTGCCCATCATCAGTCAAGGAAAGCTTTGAATGAGACCTATTTGGTTTGATTGTTTTATTCAAAAACTAAACCATGACTAAGGATTCCAGTATGAACAGTGCAATATCCAAATGGGCCTGAAATGAAACATTTTAGCACAACTTCAAATAAATGGTCACTGCCATGCTGCAGGTATGTTGTGCCATGGCTATGGCCAGGACAGACTGAAACAGGAGCATCATAAGAAAGAGGGCCACAGTGATGATGGGCTGGGGATGAGCACCACCTGACAGCAAAGTCTAACACACGCCAGTCTCCCTGCACTGGATCTGGACCCAAACAGGGTATATTTGCACCAGATGTGGAAGGCTTGCACAGGGAGTAGGAGAAGGGGCTGGAGAATAGAACAGAGGAAGAGGTTTTGTAGGTTGGAGTGGACATATTGGGAGGCAGACTGGACCTGATGAGGATATGAGTTCAGATTTGCATGGGCTTCTCAGATTTGTATTAGCAAATTCACTGGTGCAAATCTTAGTATCCCCATTGAGGATATTCTATGCAAAAAGTGTTAAGGGGGAAATATCTCCTTATCCTAAGTTGTGCTCCATCTGGCACCTACTCTGTCCTAGATACAATGCAAACCACTCAACAAGTTAAGATTGGGCCTCCCATCATCGTTCAGGCTGAAGCTTGGGGCAGATGACACATTATTTCCAATTTAACACCATCAATTCCAGTGGGTGCTGACGGATCGTCCTTCTAAAAAGTGAGTCCCAGTGCTATAAAGCTTGATACCGCTGCCTTATCAAGTCTGGGCTCTACATTTGGGTGGGCTTAACCCCAGCTTAACACTCATGAAACTGAATAGGTTATTCTGGCTTCCCAATTCTGTTTCATTTAAAAAAAATCAGAGGCTCCCTACCTTTTTCAAATGAAAGAGGAGAAACTGAAGGATGAAGTTCAGGAGAAGAGAGATTTTAAATTCAAATGCCCCGATAAACCCTCCCGGTTTTCAGGACATTTATTAAGCTGTGCAGGTGCCACTGAAAATTTCCCTCTGACTTCCAGCAGTCAAACAGCTTTAGAAATTCATGAGAAGCCGCTGAGTGGATCACATACATTTTCCCAACATTATTATGCAGCGCAGCAACAAGAATTGGAGCTGAATATCTGAGCAAAAGGTTTCTGATGAAGCCGGAGATAGTTTCGCTCGGAGGCTCTCATCTTCATAACACAAGCTTGGACTGATATTCTCTGATGCAGTCTTGCAAAAGTTTTGCCTGGGAAGATGCACCCAAGATTTCAGGCAGAATTGGGTCCGACACAAAGAGTTGGCATTTTGCAACTTATTTAAGAAAGGAGGGGGATCAAAGGGACAATTTTAAAGCTTAGAGACCATAAAAAAGCAGGCCTCCATCAGTCTTGAAAGACTATGGTATCATGCTTGGTGCTGCATACACTGCATGCGAAGCACGAAAGTCTGGGTTGGATTGATATGGAGGATAGGCTGTTACCCAAGCAGCAAATCCCCCCTCTCCACGCCACTGAATTAGTCCAATGGAAAGGCAGAGCCAATACGATTGGATCCAGCTGGCGTCGCAGAGCTGGGCTAAGGACAGGAGCTCACCCTGTTTTGTGGGGCCAACCCGGGTCTCGAACCCTGGCCTGCTGGTTAACAAGCACAGTGTCTTAGCCACTTGCGCCACCCACAGCCCACAGAGAACATATTGAGTGTGCTATAGTTGAAATGAATGGAGTTAATTGATGGTGAATTACAAGCCAATCCTAACTAAATTCCTACATGGCAATGCAGCTGTGCAATGATGCATTGCACCCAACCAGTTATCATAGGTTGACCATGGATTTCAAAGAAATATAGTTTGAGTCAAGGCACAATCCTAACCAGTTTAGACCAGCACAACTCCCGCATTTCCCCGTTCCCATAGTGGCACATGTCTTTACACTGGCCTAACTCTCCCAGGAGTGGGACAGAAGTGCCTTATGGCACTTTTGCAACACACCCAGGACTTGTGTCAGGACTTGTGCTGGCCAAACCAAATGTTAGGATTGCACTGACAGTGGCATAGCTAAACAGGGTGCAAAGCACTAGGTTTTGCAGGGAGCCTCACCACAGCATGCATGCCATTTGGAGCCAGGTGAATGTCTTTGTTTAGCTCCATTCTCCAAGAATGGCCCTGAAGGGGACAGGGAAGGACTGCTTGCATGTTGTGGTAGGCTCCCTGCAAAACCTAATGCTTTGTACCCCATCTAGCTATGCCACTGGTTTGAGGAATGGCATCCTGGTTTCAGCACCACCTAGGAATGCCTGTACTCCATTATGATTAAATGGAAACATTTTCCAGACTAATGCAAAAATATAAGCTGTTTGCAAAACACAAATGAGGAACAAATGCCCATCAGCCTTTTAAATCCCAAGGAACAAGACGGCATATTAATGAACAGATCCATTTACTTGCTCCAAGTAAAACATACTCCGGAAGACATTGAGAGAAATAGGGGGGAAGAGCCTCTGCAGACACATGGCAAAAGCTACCAGCACAAATCTGAGCTAAAATCAAATTTCACATACTTTAGCATAAAAAATAAGCAGGAGAGCCATCTTGGGTGAAAACATGGCAGCAATGATAGGGGGGATAGGTAGGGAAAGGGAAAAGCATTTGGGGGAAGAATTCTTTCCCTTAATGCTAACTTTTGGAATATTTCACATTAGAGATTTCTCCAGCACCAAGCAATTCCTCTCCTGATCAGCTGAGGATTTTCTCCACCACCACCCCATCACCACCACCACCACCACCACATAATCAATGCTGTGAGATAATATATTGCAGTGGCATAGCTAGCGGGGGTGCAATTTGCAGGGAGCCTCACTGCAACATGCGAGCAGTACCTGCTTCTTGCCTTTGAAACCTCTCCATTCAGAGGGAGCAAAACGGAGGCATTCTCCCCTTGCTCCCACATAAAACCATTGAAATGCCCCCCTCCTTTTGAAGTCTGCCAACGGAGCTACGAAATGGGAGGGGACATTCTGATCCAACACTAACACAATCAGCCAAACTGGATGATGATATTTCCTTCCAGTGCCAGCATCAAATGGAGATATATTCCTGGGCAGATTATTTCCAATCAAATATCCCATCCACAATGCAACCCACAGCCCATGAACATTAAGAGTTAAATACCAAATTATAAAAACAGGCTGCAGCCCCAAAGCAATGTCTTCTATGAAAGAATGAGCTCACTCTTCCCAATCCAGGAGGACAAGGATAAGCTATCCCATAGTAAAGTCTCTCCACTTTGATAATCCCTAAAATAAGATGTGTCACTTCAAACCCATACAAACTGCTTTTGCAGTTTATTCGTACAAAGCTTCTGATGGGCAAAGAAGATCCCGGAATGTTGTTCCCGCGCTTCGATGCACTTTAAAATGCTAATCTCAGACTTTTTATAGGCAGACAAGGAAGAGCAGCCAGATCAACTGCAGCCACAGCCCACTGTTGTGAAGGTAGGGAAGTATGATCATTACTGAATTTTTCCCAAAATCAAAACTGCTGAGCCTAAAGGCGCTTGCCTTTAGTCAAGTATGACTTGACTATTCAAGTATACTTTAGACAAGTATGACTTGACTAGGTCAAGTATGACTATTGATTTACTCATTCAACAGTTGTAATATAATGGTAAAATCCTGATCGTAAAATCAAACAATATGGCCAAACTCAGCATGTGCACATCTATGGCACATGGCCCATTCTGCATGGACTGATTGCTCTTAACCATAACATGTTTTGTGGTAGAACAAGTTAATTGTGCCAGTGTGCTGGCCCAACAGTACCAACGTAAGGAACACTGCATACCAGACCAGATAAGTCAGATGCCAGGCAAAGGAGGGATAAGGGACAGGTAGTTATAACAGAGTAGGAGAGAGTGGTGAGGGGGCGGATCAGGCCAAGGTGAGGGCAGGAGGCAGCACCACTGGCATGCACTGTATCTTCCTTCCTGGTAAAGACCCACTGGCATAGGTCCACTTGGATTTGGGCTGGCAAATTAGCAGCTGAACTGATCCATTGCTGTGGTTGGACTTTCCCTGGGGCAAGGAGACAAATAACCCCTTCTCTCAAGAAGAAGATCTTCAAACTGTTCAATTCTCCTGCACGCAGCCATGCTGGTGCCATTGCAATGGCGCATGGGAACTTCCGCAGGATTGGGCTGCCTGTTTCTGTGCTGTGCATGTACTATAAGAGGTAATCAATTTCCTTGTCTCCAAAGGAAAAGGAAAGAGGCAGCTTGCATGCTGCAGGGAGGATCCCTGCAAAATCGAGTGCTTTGCAACCCCTATTGCTATGCCACTGGAGCTAAGCAGGTCAGGAGCTGATTGTACTATTTGTTTCTTCACTTGTCTAATGTTTTTTCATTCATTTATATTTTCCCAATTCACCTTTCCATTCATAGAGCACTCAAGGTGACTTGAAATCAGAATAAAGCACCTGCCCCACCAAGTTAGGGTAAAGCTCCCTGAAATTTTAAGAAACACTGGTTTGGAGGACTAATATATTGCAGTCAGGATTCTAACTTCATTGACCCCGTGTCAGCCTTCCCTCTGACTTCTTTCTTGATCTAGGCCTCCTCTAGCAACCTTCTCAAAGAAGCTCATTTGATGCTTCAATGCTTCCTTATAGTTGTATCTAACAGTAGTATAGTAGTAGTATCTAGGGTTCCTAGGTCAAGTTTAATAGTAGAAGCGTGTTTTTGGATACCTACAATGTACAGTATATGACTTAGGGTGCAATCCTAACCATGTCTACTCAGAAAGTAAGCCCCATTGTGTCCAATGGGTCTTACTCCCAGGAAAGTGACTTCAGGATTGCAGCCTTAATCAGTGAGAAACTTTCACCCATTCCTATACCACTGGGAAAGCAGAAGCTTTCTAAGGCTGCAATCCTAAAGACACTTTCCTGGGAGTAATATCCATTGAACACAGTGGGGCTTACTTTTAAGTAGGCATGGTTAGGACTGTGCTCTAGATCCGAGGAACGATGTAGGTTCCTTCAAGAAGATAATACCCTGAGCTCAATTACTATAAGAAAATTCCAGGGTGTATATTTCATATCATTTTTTCCATTCCAATTATACATTTCATATACTTCAATCTTATCCATCATTTATCCACCTTTTCCAACTGGGACCAACTTTTAGCTTCTCATTGCCTGAAATGCGTCCCTCTTCTGTGATCAATTTTATTATATCTATAATATTATATCTATTATATCATTTTCTAGTTCCATGATTTTATTTCAATGGCCAAAAACTGTGCTTTAAGTGAAAATGCCGGCAGAAATTAAGTTAAATGGGATGCTGATGTGGGATGGTAAGAAGGAGGTTGAAGTGATCTTAGTTTGTGCTGTAAGAGCTATACTTTTTTCCCCAAAAACCCAGTTCACCAGTGGTGTAAGTGATGTATGTTCAGTTCTTTCATTGAGAAATACATTCTGACAATGTGGTCACGGATAAGCCTAGGCTATGTAAAACCTTCGGAAAAAATAAACTGCCTTGAATGTTAGCTAATTTGCCACAAGCTAATTTATCCACCAGAAGGGGGAAAAAGGGAAATACTGTTGGGGTTTTCAGCTTGTGGCTAATGTTAGCAATTAGCACTTAAATATCCGACTCTCTTCTCCCCAAACGCTGCTCAAATATTCACTAAACAAACCTTGCAGAATTACTAGGGAACCCAGAAACGCTGAGATAGGAAAGTTTATTCTGCACCAGGAACAGAGGCAGGATTGGGGAAATGGGTCACCATCTATAAAACTGGATTGTCAGATCAAACCAAAAAGCATTTAACTGGACCTCCACTGGGTTTCCAGCCTAGCCAGGTTGTCCCCAGCCTGGATCACCTGTCCGTCACTCCGGGGTGGGCCTTGTGCAGTCTACCAGCATCTCCTCTTATTGAGGGTAACTGTGATCAGCTTGCTTTCCCCCAAAGTCAGGATGGAAACACCCAGCCAGGGATCAGTCACTTATGACATCTCTTTAACAGCCTTTGTACTCCTGTCTATTTTTATTGCTGGAGGTCTCAAACTTCAAAAGAAAAGAAACTTAATAAAAGTGGCCCATTCACCCACGTTCTGGTCTTGTGTATTCTTTCCAGAGTGTTCAGGCAATTTTCCTAATCCTTTTAAATCAGCTGTGCTAATTGTGGACCACACAATTCACCACTTATGGATGAATTCCATAAATTCATTAACAGTCCCAAGAGCAAATGTTTCCTTTTGCTACTTCTCAACCTGGAGCCAAACTCAATTTCTGTAGGTGACTTTGAATTCTAGAATCGAATGAGGAGAAATGTCCATGAATTTTCGACTATCTTTCCTCTGGGATATACTTCCTTCTTAAAAACCCTGAATCACTTTGTGCCTGGATGGCCACACTAGTCAGAAGGTAACTGGAGCTCAGTGGAGCTCCTCTCCGTATCTCTAATCAGTGGGCACCATCAGACCCCATCTTGGCTATCCAGTAGGCCAAGATGGTCAGGGTGATCATATGACCGAAGTTTTCTGGATTTGTCTTTTTTAAACCCCCATATCCAGAGTAACAATGGGAGCACATAAGAGACATTATGTGCACCCATAGTTATTGCACCTCCTACGCCAGCTGGATCCAATTGTATTGGCTCTGCCTTTCCATTGGATTAATTCAGTGGCGTGGAGAGGGGGGATTTGCTGCTTGGGTAACAGCCTATCCTCCATAACAATCCAACCCTGGCTTTCGTGCTTCGCATGCAGCGTATGCAGCGCCAAGCACGATACCATAGTCTTCCAAGACTGATGGAGGCCTGCTTTATTGTTCAATCCATGTATTTCCTTTTTCGCCTTGTAAATTATGTTTTCTAGATCTTGCTCCTCAAGAGATGAGGAAAAGCATTCTTATGTTTATGCCTCGCCAGCCATTGATATTTGTGTAATCTTTTTGTGCCAAACTTTCAACTTGTCAGCCATACAGAAGAACGATCCCCATTATGATTAAGACTCTGTAGTGACATTCTCTGAATAGTCAAATCAAGGCCAGAAAAAGGAACAAAGGAGTCTGCTGATGAATGCATGAATACTCCAAATGAGGGGATCCATCGCAGGAGATCATTTCCATTCATCTCTCATTTTGAGGAGGGGATGCTGATAGCTTTTTCTAAACGTTACAATATGGAAAAGAACATGATTTCATGGATCAGCAATCAAGGCTTTTTTGGACAGGTGTTCATTTTGAAGAATCTGATCTAATTAATGGAAAAATAAAAATAATAAATAATTTTAATACTATATGGTATTGAAGTAGGGATTCTCCTACGAAAGTAGAATATATACTATATTTTCATATAAGTCAAATATATTAAAATAGGGGTTTTCATATTAAAAGCACTGTGCCTATTGATTTGAAGATGGACAGGTCAGTGGTTCAAGACCAGGTGTGGCATGAAGCATCATCTTGGCACAGGCCCATGAGACAGGCCGGGCCAGTCTCCAAAATCAGGGTGCGCATTAGATTTGATGTTAATTAGAATTGAGTAAATACAGTATTTTTTATTATAAGTATAGGGTGCACATTAAATGTGATGGTGCATTAGATTCAAGTAAATACGTGTGTGTGTGTGTGTGTGTGTGTGTGTCATTGTATACTTTTATAGGAAAACCCCTATTTTAATGCCTACTGAGGTTGTACCTATTTATCTACTTGCATTAACATCCTTTCAAACTATTAAATTGGCAGGAAGGGCTGTGGGTGGCGCAAGTGGTTAACATACTGTGTTAACCAGCAGGCCAGGGTTCGAGACCCGGGTCAGTCCCCACAAGACAGGGTGAGCTCCTGTCCTTAGCCCAGCTCTGCGACGCAGCTGGAACCAATCGTATTGGCTCTGCCTTTCCATTGGACTATTTCAGTGGCGTGGAGAGGGGGGATTTGCTGCTTGGGTAACAGCCTATCCTCTATATCAATCTAACCCAGGCCTTCATGCTTCACATGCCGCATATGCAGCGCCAAGCATGATACCATAGTCTCTCGAGACTGATGGATGCCTGCTGGTGCTGCGACAAATGATGGGTGCTTACTCTGTGTACGGCACTCTGGTCTCAAACTGCTAACCAACCAACCTATATTGTAATATATATACACACTCACACTCCACTATATTGTGAAAAGCTCCATTTATATTAAAACTGCTGACATCAAGACAATAGCAGAGTTCTGTTTGTTTGACATTTTAATAATAGGACTCCATTTTAATCTTGTGGGACTTTCTATGCAATAAACGGTCTATTGCAGATAGAACGTTAACAATCAATCATACAGTTTGGCTTAGCAATTTTGTGCTAAGGGAATATGCACAAATGTAATGAAACAATTAGATAATATCTTTGCTTTGCTCAGTTGGAGCCATTGGATCACTTTCATTCACTACGAGTACAAGCTGCGGTTCACAATGTGGGGTGAGAGGGCAATCAAACCCCAGACCCAGTTTCTTTGGTAAATGCAGGAATCTGGACCACATGCACACCAACTCTACTGATCTCTTGTCCACTAAAGCTGAATGCTAGACTCCAAATATTCCTACCCACCCAGTCAATAGGGTTTGCAACACCCATTGCAAGAGTCACCCCTATGATCGTCACCCCTATGATGAACCTACTCCCATGCAGTGGATACGCTACAACCAGGGTGGTGACGTGTGATGTACCATTGCCCGTCCCACTAGTTTTGTTTTGTTGCTACAGATTTTAATAGAGGAGATAGACTAGACCACTGATTTTCAGCCAATTTGTGAGACCAGTTATTAGGAGGGCCATTACAGTGGCATAGCGAGAAGGGGTGAGAAGCATTAAGTTTTGCAGGGAGCCTCTCTGCAGCATTCAACGCCCCCACCCTTTCAGAGTCATTTAGGGAGAATGCAAAACATACTCTTGTCATCCCCTCGCTAAAGCCCTGCTTGTGGCATGTTAAGGATTAATTCACAAAGACACACTGATGGAACATCAAAGTGTGACTCACATGTGTGAACGGATCATCTGGGCTGCAATACCACAGATAAAATGTTTCCACTTACCTCATGCAACACACTTTCTTAGGAGTAAGTGCTATTAACCAAATAGGATATATTACTGAATAAACACGACGATCTTGCTACACCATTTTTTTTCCCCTATTACTCTTTACGCCAAGGTGTTCAAGCAGGTCAGCTGAGCTCAGCTCAGCTCCCCATGAAGCCTCTAGGAGGAGCTCTATAATTATAGTTCATCTCCCAGCGGAACATCCTGTAATCATAGTTCATCTCCCACCACACGCTAGGTCTTTGATGTTTCAACTAAGAAAAGGCTGTAGACTATAAATACCTTTCCTTTCTTTTCATCTAGATCTATTTCTGAAAAGATTTCTTTCTTTGGAAATTCAAGGTCAACTATTTCCATCTATATCAGATAATGTATGAACATTTGGAATTCAATCCTTACTAACTTAGGCCAGCACAACTCACCCATCTCCCCATTTCTGCTGTGGTGTGGGGAAGCCAGCGCATGTCTGTGCATGGGCCTAACTCCCCACCCTCACGAGGGGCATAGAAGTGCCTTAGGCCACAAGACTTGCACTGACCTAACTGGGGTTAGGATTGCAACCTTGATCATTAACTCTCAACTGCAATCACTTTCAAATAAGAAATCAATGTAGAGAACGGGTTTATTTGTTACAGGACTGTTGATCGCATATATCAGTTACAACCATTCCTGTGATTACTTACCTCAAAACCTCAAAAAAGTGCTGCTCCAAAAAATTGAGTGCTGCTCTGTCCCAGTTATGCACATTCCAGTTATTTACATTATATTACATTCTCCTTGCAAGTAGGATCTTGGAGACCTGTTGCCAGTATGAGTAGACCACACACACCTGATTAAAAAGTTTCTTAGAATTACAGATGGAATGGCATATGTAGAGGGGATGCAAAGCACTAAGTTTTCCAGGGAGCCGCACCGCAACTTGCAAGCAGCCCCTCTCCCGCCCCTTCAGAGTCATTCTGGGCAGGGGGAGCAAAATGGAAGCAGATGCCGGGCCCCGAAGAGGAGGGACCACTTGCACAGCATGTTAAGTAAAATGTAGAGGATTGCACTCCCACTAGTTACACCACTTCCCCGGTAACTTCTAATATACACCCCAAATAGTTGCTCTGTTCACGTCTAGCACCAGTGATAAATTTTTAATGAAGAGGAAGATGTAGGTCTGAGGAGCTAAATATTTTAATCTATAATTTTCTCCTTTCTCCTGCTTTATTAGATTATACCCTTGTCAAAGAACTGCCTGTTCTTTTACTTGCTGTCCCTTCTGGCAACCCAATCTATACCGAGCAGTGAGTGGGTGGCAATACTCCCCCAAATTATCTTATGCGTGCCAGCGAGGTTTGAACGAAAAGCACACCCGTGACGGTGCTTCTACCCATCCAGAAAGTAGAGTAGTTGGGGGTGCAGTAACTCACTGAAATTAGCACACAGACCACCAAAAGCTTCTTAGGGCAAATGGAAGTGCTCCTCAAAACACAACAGCAGTAGCAGAACTGTCATGGCCCTCCAGAAGTTGTGCCATAGCCGATTTCTGCAACCTGACTGTTGAAGACTTCTGACCTGCTGTAACCCTGAGAATATTAACTAAAATGTGATTTTCCATGATTCCTCTTCCATTCCTACATTGTAGGCCTCTTAGGGCAGCAAGAACCATGGACCTAAATCATGGCCCTCTGCATCAAAGATAAGCCAACCAAGCATGGTGCATCCCATTGAACGTTGCAGGTGGCCTTTATCGCACCCTTCCACAACCTCATTCTGAGTATTTCACCTCTGTTTTGCTCCCACTGCCAATAATGGCTCCAAAATGGAGGGGCCAGTGAGACTCCCTGCAAATCGTCATGCTTTGCACCCCCTCTAGCTATGCCACTGGGAGGTGCCAAGTCTCTTTTACACAAAAATTGGATGATCTTGTCATAGTCTCCAGCAAGATTGCTGATTAAATTCTTCCGATAATGACCCATTTAATATGTCCACTTCTACTTCAGTTTTGTTCCATTTGTATATATTTCCATCTCATCTTTCCCATTGAAACTGGGACAACGTGCCATTTTTAAAAGAGCGAAATGTCATATTAAACCATGAGGTTATATTAAGCAGAAAGCTTAGGCTAGTAATAATTCCTGTTCCTTACAGACTCCACATCCAGCATTGATTGTGAGTTCTTCATTTTGTGGATTGTGAAGCTTGTTCTACATAAGAGCCCTGATGGATCAGGCCAAAGTCCAATCTAGCCCAATTTTATGTATCTCACAGTGGACCACAATGGCCAGAAAGCACACAAGACAACAAGAACCCCACATCCTGGTGTCCTCTTCTGCACCTTGCATTCTATTTCTAAAATAAGGAAGATAACATATACCCTCTTGGCTTGTAACCCATGATGGAGCTTTCCTCCAGAAATTTGCCCAATTCCCTCTTAAAAGCATCTAGGCCATGGAAACATATCCTGTGGTCCAGAAGACAGTACAGTGGCGCCTCACGTAACAGAATTAATTTGTTCCAGAGGCAGTTTCTTTATATGAAGCGGATTTCCCATAGGAAATAATGGAAACTCAGATGATTGGTTCCACAACCCCCAAAATATTCATATAAAAATATTAACTAGATGTAAAAATGGTGACAAAACACTGGAATTGAATTCAAAACATGCATTGAATGTGCATGATCTTATGAAGTCTACTTAGGCTGCAGTCCTAAAGACACTTTCCTGGGAGTAAGACCCATTTAACACAATGGGGCTTACTTCTGGGTAGACATGGTGAGGAGGCTGCAATCCAAGACACCTTCATAGTGTCTCCCACTTTCTCCTTCTCTCCATCCTGAGCCTCTCTCTCCCCTGCTCCCTCCTGGCTATCCCTGAGCTGCTTTCCTCTTCTCCACTGCTCTTCTCTCCCTCTGCCCAGCGGACGCCCAGCCACAGGAGAAACAGCGCAGAAGTGTTGCTTTCACTATGGGCAGGTGCGCAAGGCAGCCCTGACGCTTTTTAAACAGGCTGCCGGCCTGCTTGTCTGCCCCAAATGCCAACGAATGTTTTCTTTATGAGAAGCACTTACTTTACGTGAAGCAGAATCCTGGAGAAATTTTTGTTTGTGACGTGAAACATACTTTATGTGAGGCGTTCTTTACATGAGGTGCCACTGTATTACATTGCTCCTCAAGCCTGGCAATTTAACCCACAGCAATTCTATGGTAGCATCAGACCCACTTTCAATCTCTACCTTAGAATCATAGAATCCTAGAGTTGGAAAGGACCCAGTAGGTCATCTAGTTCAACCCCCTGATGGATTCCACCCATTCATTAAAGCAGATGGCCACCTATGACCAATACATGCCTCCCTGTCCCTCCTACAGGTGTTATAGACTAGGATTGCGGTATCCCACCAATTGTCCACATTCCAAAAGGTTTCCATTATGCCCACCATATCACTTTTTTACTTGCCCCTAAACATTCCTATTCCTCCATCTTTGCTCAGAGTGTTTGGGCATTAGAATAAAAGCACCTGTATATGGGATCCCCCAGAATGGACTGCTTAGAACAGGCAACACTTCTGAGACTTTGAGGTTCTGGCTTTGGGGTTCTGGCTTCTACCTTTGGGGTTCTGGCTTTCAGCTTCCTACTTAACACCCTCAATTTGGCCTCCAGGAACTCCCAGCTAAAATTTCTCCCCTGTTGTTGGTGCCAACATGTTCCATAACAGATACTTCCCTTCCTCCAGGACTTTCTACCAGCCTATCTAGACTAGTCATGATGCAAAACAAGCAAACTTTATACCAGACAGGCAATCCTCATATTTACACAGACCTCCACCTCCACCGCAGCATGGGAGGGAACAGGGACATTCTGGAAAGCCTGATGGAATGAAGGAAAAACTAGCAGTGTAACATGTTGTGTTACTTTTAGTGCAATCCCAACCTGGGCCAGCACAATTCATCAGTCTTCCTGTTCCCATGGTGGTGTAGGGAGGCAAATGCATGTCTGTGCACTGGTCTAATCCTCCTCCAGGAGTGTGACAAAAGTGCCTTACAGAACTTTTGTGACACCCCCAGGCTAGCATGGGATTTGTGCCAGGCTGGCTTAATTGGGGTTTAGGATTGCAGCCTTTGTTGACAGCACTAATGGGATGTCTTAGTACAAGAGCAGGTCAATGAAAGCCAAGACGCTTTGATCACCTAGGAGTAAACAAATGGAAACATCTTGGTTTCTTCTCAAATTCTGCTGTTGCTCCAAAAGAGGTAACTGGCCCAATTTCCCTGAGACTAAAAAGCGACAGGATTGTCTGTAGCATTTCCCACATTGTACTGATTGTGTCGGAAGCATCAGTTCCCATTCAGCTGTGCCCCAGACAAGCCATTTGTCAGCACTTGCTTCCAAATTTTAATGGATCCTTTTTGCATCTTCGTCATATGATAGGCAAATATGCCTCTTTAACAAGGCACTCATATTGTCATGGCACACCATCAGTTGTCTTTACCATTGACAAGGCACACCAAGCTGTTCAAATACCCCAATTTATTATTAATGAATCACCAAATTCCCACGGCACACCTGAAGACCAGCCATGGCACACCAGTGTGCCACGCCACACTGGTTGAAAATCACTGGTTTAATCTCCCATCAGCATCATAAGCGGCCTTTCTTCTCTTTCTTCTTTTACTGCTTCTTCTGTCCTTAGCTGGCAATTGAGAAGCAAGTCATCCTCTCAGTCAATATGCTGCTATAGGTGCCACTGGTGCCATGTGTCATTCAAAATGCACTTCCACTCTTGGCGACTGGTGGCGACTGGTAGCCTCATGTGGCGACTGGTGGCACTCTTGGCGACTGGTGGTGACTGGTGGCGAATGGTAGTTCATTCCTTAGATCCTCTTAATAGACCTATCCTTCAGGAATTTGTCCAATCTACTTTTAAATCCCTTTACACTACGGTACATTTCCCTCAAGTAGATTATTTCATTATTTCCTTGCCTCAAACCAGATGATAGAATAAGGCTGCATTCCTAAAGACACTTTCCTGGGAGTAAGACCCATTGAACACAATGTGGCTTACTTTTAAGTAGACACAGTTAGGATTGTGCTCTTTGGCTGCAATTCTAAAGACACTTTCCCTGCCCATTGAACACAATGGGGCTTACTTTTGAGTAGACATGATTAGGATTGTGCTCTAAGTTAAGAGACAGTGGCTTGCCTTGTACCATCAAATACTGCATGGCTCAGTTAAGGATCTGAATGCAGGTCACCATCACGCAATCCATTCTTATCACCATGCCCCTTGATGCTTAAAAACCCTGGTACTACGTACTTGATCATATGAAAGTTCCTACGTACTTGATCATATGAGAATACAAATGGATTTAAGAAGTTTCCACCATCCATCCTAATGAATTCTAGGAGGTGGGAAGCTATGATTGCACCATTTCCTCGTCATAGGTCTTTGCTGAGACAATGCAGATTTTTCTGTAAGGGCTGGTATGTTTTGGGGTTGTTTTTTTTTAGCTCGCTGCAAATACGAGAGGTGGGTTACACTTTATTTTTCCAGAAGCAGGATAGCTCCCAGGTGTGATTTGCTAGACCTTTCCATAATTCAATAGGTCTGGTGCTTTGATGTGAACAGGCTGCCCAACAGACCCATTAACTGCACGACCTGTCCAGGCCAGTCAGTGAGGCAATCACCTACTGCGCAGGGGTTAGCACAGCTGTTCTCTTGCTCATACAGCAGCGCAATCTCTCACACCACTTACCTTTCCCTTCACCGGAGAGCAGGGGGTTTTCAGAGACCTGCCCTTGTTTGCAAAGAAATCGATAATGCAAAAGAAGAGATAGCCAGGAAGCTGTCAATCACTGTTTCCCAAAGTTTTTATAGCTGCGAAAGATATTGTTCTGAATTAAAATTAGAAGCAGGATTCAAACTTCTGGTACTGAAAACTTACTTTCAGGGCCAAACCAGAAGATACACAGAACTAATTGGGGCCTGAGGATTTGTTTATTTTAATAAGGGCCTTGATCAAGGTAAGAATCTACAATCCCAGAATACATTAGGGGGTGTACAGCCCCCATTTTCTCTGAAGGAAAGCTTCTCTTCTCATGTGGGAGGGGGGAAATCATGTGTTGCTAGGATTTCCTGCTACAGACTGGGGTTTGGACTAGATGACCTATTTGGCCCCTTCTAAATTGTATGATTCTATGAGTCTATTACGGGTTAAAGCTACCCTCTGCTACACAGTGGCCCTACTCCAGACGGGGGTGGCACACATTTGGTATTTACATGTGTCTTTTATTTTAGAAGAGTGTAAATGATCTCCTGGCGGACTGTGCCTTTTATGCTTTTGTATAAGTTAGTGTACCACTTGATCAATAGGATTAGAGATTAAAAACCCATAGGGATTTAAAAAAGCAAGCTCCTTGGAGTTAGATTTTAGACCACTGTGTTTTGCTACAGTTTCTGTGATTTTTACTGTTGTGTTTATTTGATGTGATGATATAAGTATATATTTGTTTTATAGAGTCTTAGAGTTGGAAGGGACCCAACTAGTGGATCATCTAGTCCAAACCCCTACCCTGTAGCAGGAAATCCTGATCTTGTGAGGACCCAGGTCTTGAACCCTGGCCTGCTGGTTAACAGGCACAGTGTCTTAACCACTTGCGCCAACAGAGGACCCTAAATTTCAAAACATCAGGACCCTAAATTTCAAAACTCCAGCAGCTGAACTAAGATGCCTTTACATCTACTACATCTACTTTATCTACAAGGGCAATTTCTGACCCATAGGACTCCAAAGCTGCCTTGATAGTCAAATGACTGAATGCTAGCTTAAAATATTAATGCTATGAATGCTAGCTAAAAATACTAATACAATCCTATAAAACAACTGCTAAACATGATTAAATTTCTTTGAATTCATTTGCACATGTCTTCAGGCATAGGAATTGCCTGTGCAGGACCGTCAGTGAAGTTTGAGACATTGAGAATGCAATCCTAACCAATTTAGTCCAGCATAACTCATCTGGCTTAACTTCCGGTGGTGGTGTGGGGAGGCTGGTGCATGGTCTGTTCTATTCCTGGGAGGGGTTAGGCCAGTGCACAAACATGTGCACCACCACAGGAATGGGGAGATGGGTGAGTTGTGCTGGCCTAAATTAGCTAGGATTGCACCCTGAGACGCTGAAAAGTTTGAGACAGAGATTGGTCTCAAGTATACATTACATTTACATTCAAATGTAAATGTTTGGAGCATTGCTCGAGCAATGCTCGAGCCTACACCTTTGTAGAAAGAATAACACTTGTAGAGTCTAGAATGTAGAAAGAACAGCACTTGATCCCAACATATCACTCTCAGCTTTGGAGAGCATCTTCAGGGGTTACAAAGACTCTCGTATCCTATTATATTGGCTGTGAACTGCTTAGAGAAAAATGTGAACTGCTCAGAGAAAAATCAAGAGGGAGTCTCTCCTTTAAAAAAAACACAAACAGACTGCATTTCAGTTCTAAATAGAGAATTGTCTGTTTTCTCCCTTGGTGGTGCAGGGAATCCATCCCTCTTACTTTAATGGGTAATTTTATGGCTACTAATAACATTTGTATCTCAGATAATGAGGAGGCTAATCAAATCCCATGCTGCAGGGCATATGCCAATTGCTGCAAGGAATCACTGCCGTCACTGGGTATAGCCTGGATGTCCTGCCAGGACACCTGTGCTCCTTTTAAAGTGCAACATGAATTAGACATCAGACTGAATCATGCGTTCCTTTCATTTCAATTCTAGGAGTATATGCTTACTTCCCCCTTGGGTCCTGACTGATGGCATGCTAAACTCTAATTGTGTTTTCCTTCCTTCAACGCCAGCCCTGGGCACTGATTTCACCCTGGAAGCTGGCAAAGGCAAATATTATCAGCACTGTTCCTCTTACCCAACATGACCCATCCATGCCACAGGTTGGGGGGAGGTAAGGGCAGGATAAGCAATGAATCATATTTAACCCTCTGAGCCAGGAGTTTATGCCATCGAAACTGAATGATGTGCCAGAAACAATTAGACAAGCTTGCATTATGGACATAAATTGAATTTTTAAAAAAACCTAAGAAGAGACCTACGAGTTTAGAGCAAACGACCATCAAATCTCAAAATCTCTTTCTTATGTGATCAACAACCAGTGATAGGCACTTCTTCCTCACTATATTGTCTAATCCTGTTTTCAAGCCTTCTCCAGGATCACAGTCACAAGCCTTCTCTAGGTTCACAAGCCTTCTCTAGGATCACAGATTTGGGATCACGGTCCTGATCACAGCTTGCAGCAGCAAAATCCACACACTTTCCAAACTACGTCCTGATTATTATCTATGTCCTGACCTCTCACTTATATTTCTAAAGTAAAAAGTCTCAAATGCATCGACCTTTCTTCATAGGTGGAAACCCCAGTGCATTGGCAGAGAGCATCTGTTCCTTTACCCCATTCTTGGGCATCCCAAGAGAATAGAAAACTTGCAGCTGCTTTCATAAAATGTGTGTTCCTGAGAATTTTTCAGTGGAGTGGAAGAAAATTCATGTATCTCATCAGTGGCATAGCTAGAGGGGGTGCAAAGCTCTATGTTTTGCAGGGAGCCTCACTGCAGCCTGCAAGCAGCCTCTCTCATTTGGAGCCAGGTTTATATCTCTGATTTGTTTCCCCCCACCTCGAATAGCTCCAAAAAGGGGCTGCTTACATGCTATGGCGAGGCTCCCTGCAATATTTAGTGTTCTGCATCCCTCTAGTTACACCACTGACTACACTTTTATTTCTTTTAAAAGCATATAATCAAAGAATTGGAATGGACCTGATAAGTCTTTTTGGTCCAAAGTAAAATTTTCTTTTATTCCCATATGTTTGGGGCTGGCCAGCTCTCCACTGGACAACTGGAAGTAATTATTTGCCTGCGCAATTGGGCGGCAACAGTGAAAACGCCAGTATATTTGGGATTTAATTGCATCATTTCTGTGTTTTAACCTTTCCTAATAGGAGGTCACGACAATATGCAATGCTAGTGGGTACGTACTGGGGTTGTTCTATTTCTACCGTACCAACAGATGCAATTGTTCCGCGAGCATTTCTATAGTTTGCATTGACTTAAGTTTCATGTCACCTCGCATTACATGCCATGCTTCTCCCATCTGCAGGCTTCCTTGAAGATCACTGTGTCACAGAAACAGCCAGCTGATGCATTCAGTTGCCAGACTGCAAAGGCAGATTCACACATGCAAACGCATTCATGATTTCCATGAATCATTGCACAGTCTGCATACCAGCTGGACCTAAATGTATAGGGTATATTAAGACACTTTTTTAGAGATTCTCTGCAGGTGGGGATGCAGGAATGTAGTCAGATGCTGTGGTCATGCTCACAATGCATATAGATCTGCACCTGGCAGTTATGGCTGACAGATGAATATGTGAGCTAACTCCACTGGATGTCTCAACTCCAGTGGAGGAGATGAGAAAGTTGCGCCCATGTCATTACATCTACGTTTAATGGAACCTTCCAGATCTAATACCACTAATGGCTATAATGCCATCAAGAGATCAACATCCCTGCATATCCCAGACCTTGGGTTTGTGTCAAAGCAAGAATTTCACCATATCTCTGATGGAAAGAAACCAAGCTGGAAGCAGAAATGTTTGCATTCTTCTTCTTGAATTTAGTGCTGATTATATCCATTTGCTCTTTTGGCCTGTAAAAGCAGCCAGTTCATCAAAGAGTAATTAAAGCTAATACTTACTGTAACTCCCGTCGTTTTGCAAAAAGGCCTTTTCCAAGTCTTTTCGCTATATATTGTTGTCTACCTTGACAAACCCTGCCTTGTCTTGGGTATTAAGAGATTCTTTCACAAACAAGGATCAGGACACAGGAAGGCAGGTATAGAAGCAACTTATAGTGCAACCTGGATTACCAAGAAATCTGAATTTACTGGTAATTCAGAAAGGCACACATCCCTGAGTTGCTATCTCTTTTTCCTCTCCCTACTTTTATACTCAGCATACTGAGGCTGAATGAACTGTTCTTGTTTCTACATATCTCTACACAGAGTCATCCCCCCTCTGGTAAGATCTAGCACAGCAATTCTCAAACTGTGGGTCCTGGACCCACCAGTGGGTCGTGACCCAGTTTTGTGGCTTGCAAAACTGACAGGCCAGTTGAAGCTAAGTGCAACAAGGGTTAAACAAGCTGCCACTTTGGGGGACTAAACAAGTTGCTATTGCCACCCGATCATCATTATTGCCACACACTTTGACATGTATACATCAGGGGCTTACCCACAGGCAAGGCAGAAAAAGATTCAGTTACCACAAGCCCCAACAAGTGTCATGGATCACTTTGGACCTGCACCAGCTTTATAGCAAGTACAAATACGCATTGACCCATGATGATGGATCAGGCCCAAGAAGAGAGTTAGAATTCAATGGGTGCTGCTGCCACCAAACCCATTCCCCCCTGAGTTAAATCTGCCTATTTCCCTCCCCTGTCACCCCCAGTTCCACTGGCCCCACTTTATCCCTCCTCTTCCTCACTTCACTCTTGTTTTATGTGCAAATGTACTGTGGTAGCAAATGCAACAGGTGTTCCCTCCCCATTATCACACCTGGCCACTCACCAGTCTCACCTCCTGCTCTAGTTCCTCCTCCCACACCATTCTGCCTACTTTCTGCCTTTCCCACCCCAATACTACTTATTGCTAACTGGCGCTGCTGGTGTCCCAGCCAGCCCCCTCCAAGTGGTACCGAGGCTCAGAACTGAGTAATGCTGGCCAAGCACCAGCAGTTCCTTATGGCATCTTTGTGACACCCAGTGGTACACTCACACTTCTCATGCTAAGAAGCTAGGATTGGGCCCTTAAAGACTACAGCTTCAGCATTTGGGTGTTCTGAGTTTGGGCACCCTTGGGACCAGCCTGGGCCTACATCCTGTAAAATATGTAGAGATTTTGCTTAACCCAGTCCACAAAGAAACAGGACACTGATGCCAATCTCTGATTTCCAAAACATGTGAGGAATAAAGTCAAGCCATCTATTAATGGCAAGATGTTATTTTCAGTTGGTCTGCATGATGCTCCTGGGCACAAAATTGATCTGCAATGTGCCCCTTGTAAAGCAGGAGAGCAAAAGCTCTCCGTTTCAACTCAGTGTTGCCTGGAAGTAGAAATGTCTCATTTCAACCATAGCAACTGTTTAGTGGTGCAGAAACTTAGAGGACAAACGGTGAGGAAGAGATAATGTGGGGACAGCAAAGTTCGCAGCCAACAACATACTTCAGCCCTGTCTGGAACAGGAGAGGGCGAACATCCTATTAATGGGGCTAACATCCACAGGGCTACCATACTCATGAACAAAACATCACATCAATGTTCATCTCTAATGAATTGTTATTATTTTAACATATTTCTAAGCAGATCCCCTCCAAAAAGATAAACCTCAGTGGTTCCCAAACTGTGGGCACAGCTCATGACAATGTTTAAAGGAGGTACCGTAATTTGTATGGGGTCCAGGTCAAAAATGGAATCCAAGAGCCAAGGAGGGGTCCAGAAGGATACAGACGGACAAGGTCTTGGAACACAAGACTCCAGATATCACCATCATAGAAAGCAGCAAGGTGTGGCTTTTTGATATTGCCATACCAGGTGACAGCAGAATTGAGGAGAAAAAACTGGAAAAGACCTCCCGCTACCAAAATCTAAGAATCGAGTGATAGCGTATCTGGTGTAAGCCAGTGCAGGTGGTTCCAGTGGTAATTGGCACACTGGGTGCAGTGCCCAAAGACCTTGGCAGGCACCTGAAAACTATTGGCATTGGCAAAATATCACTCTGCCAACTGCAGAAAGCCGCTCTTCTGGGATCAGCACAAATTAATCTGGGATCAGCACGAATTATGCGCCGCTACATCACACAGTCCTAGACTCTTGGGAAGGGTCCGACTGGTGAAGTGAATGAAACCAGCACGAAATTGTTCACTGTGTATTTATGGATAATAGTAGTAGTAGTAGTAGTAGTAGTAGTAGTAGTAGTAGTAGTAGTAGCAGCAGCAGCAGCAGCAGCAGCAATAAATAAATAAATGAATGAATGAATGAATGAATGAATGAATAAATAAATAAATAAATAAATAAATAATCAACTGTATTTATACCCTGTCTTTCTCCTGGAGGGACCCACGGCGGATTACATAAAACAATCCATAAAACATCAACGATAAAATCCAAGTCATCAAAACACTTAAAACAGGCATCTTAAAAACGATCAATATAAAACATCTACATTAAAACACTGATTAAAACCATAATAAAAGAGTTGTGCAGTAGAAGTAGCCAGACCAAAAAACCAGCAGACTAAAAAGCTCAGAAGGCTGTTCTGAAGAGAAATGTTTTTTAGGCAATGCTGAAAAAATATTCTGATCTGACCCAGTCTTGCTGCCTGCGTAAGATGTAGGGGTGTTACCATGGGCATGTTGTGTCAATTGCTGCTACCCCTAGTAATATACACTGGAGCAAGGAACGCATGCTTACGTGACATTCTTCAACACAATGTCAAGTTTGGCTTGCTACTGTAGTTCTTTGGCTTATGCATCTGTTTATCATGAAGGTATAGTATAAAATTCTTTTCCAGATGCTCTGAGTGGGGGTCCAGGAACCATCAGAGGGGTGTGATCCAATTTTGGGTGGTTCACAAAACTGACAGAGACTAAGGTTTGATAATCAAGGATCAAACAACATGCTACTTGTGGGGATGTTCAATCACCATTACAGCCGCACCCCTTGGCATTTATAAATCAGGCAGCAGCCTTAAAAAAGAGTTTGAGAACCACTAACCTAGAAAAACTGAAGTCAGGTTTCCAGCTTTCTACTATGTACAGTTTGTTACAGGTAGTTCTTAAAAAATGACAGGAACTTAATTTAAAGAATTTAATGCAGCTGATTGCTCCGGCCTACAACTCCACATTGTTTGCCAGTTGACATTCTCACAGTGCATGCTCCACTCCACAACTGTTGTGAATGGTGGTTTAGCTATGAGCGAGACAGTGTGGCTTTTTTTACAGGTCTGTAGGTTAGCTTTCCTGAAAAAGCTTTGCAGCATCTACTGCTTGGAAGACTGACAGGACTCTAAGCAGCAGTCAAGAATGTGCATATATGTGTGGAAAATTCAAGCTTCATGTACTAATGCATTTAGTGGAATATGTCAGGATTGCCAAGATGATGCACATAAAGCACTTTGGGAACAGAGGAAACAATATTAGACTCTTTTTACAAACAATTTCAGTTATGCAAGTCTTTTATCTATCTACAGTATTTATATACTGCTTTTCAACCAAAAAGTTTACAAAGTGGTTTACAAAGAAAATGAAAAAAAAAATAATAGCTAATTTATAGCTAATGGGTCCCTGTCCCAAAAGGGCTCACAATCTAAAATGCGAAAAAGGAACACCAGCAGAAGCCACTAGAACAGACATTGCTGGGGTGTGGAGGGCCAGTTACCCTCCCCCTGCTAAATAAAAGAGGAACACCCATTTGAAAGAGTGCCTCTTGCCCACTTAGCAGGGGCCGTTAGATCCGGTGAGTTTGGTGGCACCCATTCCTGCTGGCCTAGGTACAGAAAGCCCCTCCATATCGAAGGCTGCAATCCTAAACACTGTTTCCTGGGAGTAGGCCCAATTGAATACAATAGAACTTACTTCTGAGTAGACAGGCTTAAGATTGCAGTTAGAAAATGACCTGCATTTCAGCAGTAACCAGCCAGGCTATTTTTTTTTTTTTTGCTATTTTGCTATTTAAGTCATAAGACTTAACAATTAATTATACTCCAAAGCACTGGCATTTATCTATAGTGCATAGCATTTATCTTAAAATAAAAACATAATAATTGTCTGTCACATTTTTGCATAGGTTAAAAAACCCAAACTCTAGAAAACTATGCCTTTCAAAGGTCAATGCTGCTCCGCGCCAGAGGCAGTTACTTGTTTGGCCTAATAATAGGACCGGCCTTGATCCGGCCTCTGCATTATTAAGCTCGTGAACAGACCTGAGCTTTGTCACTGGGCTGGTTTCCTGACCGTTGCTCAGATGTAGGTCTACCTCTTGGATATTTTCTCATTTAAGAGCAGGATAATTCACACCAAAAGCTAGTACTAAACAACTGTCAAAAAAAAGAAGCAATTCTAAAGAGTTCTTGGGAAAACATTTTCTTTTACCCTTTGGGGCTTGCCTTATAACACCCACTTCCAATTCAGCTAAGATCCAGTGAAGCTTGTTTTGTTTTGCTTTAAATCCACTCCTTTCGCTGTTGGATCTGCAAAGAAAATGCCTCCGAGGATCTTGCATTTTTATTTTTCTCCTCTTTTTTAGCATTACATAAACTTTTGCTAATGTTTAGAAGTTGGCCATGAAAAAGTTATGCAACAGTAAATTGGCTAAAGGACTATGGGGCTCACTATTCTTTTTCAAAACTGCTTGTATTACCAAGATGATGATGATATCACAGCAAAAATGGGAAATCTTTGCTAAAGGATATTTTTCAGTTGAGTGGATGAACATATAAAAAGGATTTGCTACAGCCCTTGAATCCCGTTTCAATACAGTAAGGATGCAATGAATGATGGAGATCTTCCCTGGTCCTAAGAGGTCACAGTTACAAGATCAAAGTGATTGGATAACATCCAAAATAACTGGATTTAATTTAAGCCAAATTTGTAATATTGTTCAAGATACAACAGGACCATTAGGCAGGCCTGTGCCCGGGGACCTTCCAGTATAGGCATTAAACACCAAAAACAAATGAATTGCATCCACAAGGTCACAACTAGGAGTGTAAATGACAGTTTCCAGCCCAAACTGTGGAAGAACTTTCTGGAACTCGCTATAATACTAGTCAGGATATAGAAACAGTCCCTTCAGTGACAATTCCCTTCAGGGCTGCAGTTTCATGAATCTGGTGTTACCATCTAGGGGGATTTCCTGCTGCAGGCAGGGGGTTGGACTAGATGACCTACTAGGTCCCTTCCAACTCTATGATTCTATGATTCTATCTTGATATAGAGCAAGGTGGGCCAACTGCATTGTCTCCAACTTTGCCAGTCCCAAGAATTAAGATGGATATTCAGAGTCCCTGCAATGGCACATAGGATATTCCCTGTGGTTCCCAAGAACTGAGCGCTGCCAGATGGAGTGAGCACCATCCTTAGCCCAGCTCCTGTTTACCTAGCCATTCGAAAGCATGTAAATGTAAGTAGATAAATAAGTATCACCTTGGTGGGAAGGCAACAGCGTTCCATGCACATTGGCATATAGTCATGCCAGCCCCATGACCACAGAAGTGTCTTTGGACAACACTGGCTCTAAAGGCTTGGAAACGGGGATGAGCACCGTACCCTAGAGTTGGACATGACTAGTAGTTAACCTGCGGGGGATCTTTATTTTTTCCCCAAGATGGATACTCCATGCAGTGGTACACAGGATATGCTCCCCTGTCCATTTAGGAGCAAAGGTAGGAGTGACATGCAACTGACATTTTCATACTTCTCTTAAGTGTCCAGATCAAGACCACAGTGGCTGGAAAAGGTTAACCAGCTGCCCCACCATAGTACTGATCTATCCCCACCTCTGAAATAAAACTGGGACCATTGTAGGAACTGAGAGACCACATCTCCCCACATAGTGTTGATCGAGTCTGGATCCCTCCACCTACAGGAGATAATTGCACTAAAAACATGCACTTCTCATGAAGTATGACCCTGGGTTTTGGTGGGAAATGGGGAAATTTGGGTCAGGCAAGTAGGAAGAGGAATCAAGGAAATAACATGGAGAGTTGGCGCTTCTTTACAAAAGCATTCATTTAGGCTGAATGTAATCAAGGAATGACCAATTGAATCTTGACATGTTGAATGTTTGCCTGTGATACAACTGCTACATTAAGTTGTAAGTAGTCCCATTTTGGTGGGACAAATGCAAGCTTTTTATTTATTATTACCAAGTTTAAAAATACACAGTAGCTGGAAATTATACTTGAATTATAATTTGAAAATTAATCTAAGGCTCTAGTCATAAGCATCCCTACTGGAAGGGAAACATCATGTGCTGGACTTCAGTTTCCACAGAATTTGGTGTACATGGAGGTTTCTGGAACCAAACCACCTTGGATAAGGAAGGCTCACTGTACTGTGTTGCACCTATATTTCAGTCTCTCATCCTTGATGAATCCAAACTCAAAATCCACAAGCCAACCGATATGTTTCCTGGAGTTCAAGGAGTTCATGCTAATGAAGATACAGATACCCAGAGACTGTCAGAAGTTCTTTGCAGTACCCTTGCTCCAGTACAAAACAACAGTCGCACTCCTCTAAGGCCAATGATTCATGAAGAAGTTTCTTGATGAACCTTCCCGATGATCAACCCTGATGAACATGTGGGATGAGCTCATCCCACAGGATCCAACGTATAAGATGATGGGTCACTAGACTCATGCGTCCTTTGTCCGGCATTCATTTGCTGCACTGAATTACACCCATTCCAGCTACAACCCTTGAACCACTATGGCAAACCAGCACCCAGCACTGGGAATTGTGCACTCCATTTTCCTCTTCTCCCCCATTGCCCCTACCAAAAGCCACTCTGCCCATGCAGGATAGACATCTAGCCTTTGTAGACTGCCTTACAACACTTCCCTTCTTGGAAAGCAGCCCTGGCTGCTTTCAGCCTGGCTCTGAGCTGATCCTCCAGGATGGCTTTAAAGTCCTTTCAGCCCTTTATATCCTTTAAACAGGAGGTTTGTTTGGCAGTTTTTGACCCTCTGATTTCTGCATTGTGGCAGACACCAAACTGCAGAAAGGGACTGGCAACCTTGGTCCTTGGTGCAGCGTCCCCACTAACACACACACACCCTTCTATCTTTCCTCCACATGCAGACAAATTTAAATTGCGGAGCTGTGGGCAATTGGAGACAGCGAGGAATGCCAATGATCTGACCCACTATAAGAAAGTTTTTTATCAGAGAAATGTTGCTGTGATCCCCACGGCGTGAAGACTCTATAACCAGTTCTAGGCTTCAGGGGGTTCTCAAGTAGGCTTCAGGGGGTTCTCACAAGTTCTATAGAACCCTTTGCTAATGAGTACCTGGTTCTGAGAACCAGCTACAAATGGGACATAGAACCGGTTGTTAATTTATTATGACACAGAACCTGTTGTTAATTTATTTGAATCCCTCCATTGCCTATAACCCCAAGTAAGACCCTAAAACCCAAGAAGGTTTTGGGCGTCACATCTAAAATCTGTAGCAAACTCTAGAGATAAAGAAAGAACCCAGTGTTCTCTTTATCCTTGGTTTTTCAGTAGAAACCAAAGTCTTCCCCATACATCAATTGCTATTCAGTTTCTGGTGGGCTGTGGGTGGCGCAAGCTGTTAAGACGCTGTGCCTGTTAACCAGCAGGCCAGGGTTCGAGACCCGGGTCAGCTCCACAAGACAGGGTGAGCTCCTGTCCTTAGCCCAGCTCTGCGACGTTCCAATTGTATTGGCTCTGCCTTTCCATTGGACTAATTCAGTGGCGTGGAGAGGGGGATTTGCTGCTTGGGTAACAGCCTATCCTCCATAACAATCTCACCCAGGCTTTTGTGCTTTGCATGCAGTGTATGCAGCGCCGAGCTCAATACCATAGTCTCTCAGACTGATGGAGGCCTGCATTCAGTTTCTGGAAACGAGGAGGAGGAGGAGGAAACCACTCTCATTGCTTTGCATTCTCTACACAAGGCTCTCAAAATATTCAGTGTTTACTAGTGTTCTGTGGTGTTAAATCAAGTATGGCTATCACCTCTAAGAGCCTGAGAAATGATCGAGTGATATCCATAGAAGAAACACATTTTGACAGTGTCATTTGCTCACTTCAAAGGGGGGGAAAAACCCAACTTACTAACAGCTATAAATGGATTTGTGTAGACGACACTCTCATTTTTGCAGTTCTCCTATGCACAAGGCCATATTTTGTGGGCATAATATGCTGGGATGCTGCAACCAGAATGTGGTTTGAAAATAAGAAGCTGAACTAAAATGTCTCAATCCGTACATAATATTGCAATAGACTGATTTATAGTCTAGCTTAGTATTAAGCAGCTTCAAATGTCTCCCATAGGGGAAGCCATACTATCTGTGTTTCTGAGCACCCTAAGGTGCAGTATATCACCAGGGTGGCGGAGGTGGGAAAGGTGATCATATGACTGGATTTTTCTGGATTTGGCCTCTTTTTTAGCCTCCTGTCCAGGTGTCCTCCAAAAGGGCTTCATTGTCCTCCACTTTGGCTTCATTTTGGAACTTTGCAATGGTGTGCAATACCCCATCATGTCATATGTCATTGGATTCATGATGAAGAGCAGAATCCAATGCAAACATTGGTTTTGAATTATCTCCTTCTTATCAAACGTTATGACCAAAAAACTAAATATCAAAAATATGCATTGAGCTCTATGGGAAAGTGAAAGTGCCCAATATCGCAGCTTTACTTGTGAGGAGGCAAACATGCCATTGTTTGCCAGAAAGGACAGGCTGAGAGGAATCCAAGACCTTGTCCTCCTTTTGTGGCTTGGGCATCCGGTCACCCTGGAGGTGGATTTAAGCCACTCTGAGTAATACCCTCAGAGGCAGTGTCTCCCATGTCTGGAAGCAGTTATCTGGCCTGGCTGCCCTGTTCATGTGAGGACAGGGCTGGTGTGAGACCATAAAGGCCTAGAGATGCCACCAATCACTGCAATGGTGTTGTCACTGCTAGGGAGAGCCTTAATTGAATCTAGAGGCCATTTCATAGGCAGGAAAAACTTCAATTTAAAATATGAAATTGAAAAACCACATCAGGGTGAATAGAGGGATAGCATTCTGAAGGAACCAGCCGTTCTCTTGGGAACAGGGAGAAACCACTGGAGTATTCAGAATGGAGGCTGTGGGTGGCGCAAGAAGTTAAGGCGCTGTGCCTGTTAACCAGCAGGCCAGGGTTCGAGACCCGGGTCGGCCCCACAAGATAGGGTGAGCTCCTGTCCTTAGCCCAGCTCTGCGATGCAGCTGGAACCAATAGTATCGGCTCTGCCTTTCCATTGGACTAATTCAGTGGCGTGGAGAGGGGGGATTTGCTGCTTGGGTAACAGCCTGTCCTCCATAACAATCCAACCCAGGCTTTCGTGCATCGCATGCAGCGTATGCAGCGCCGAGCACGATACCATAGTCTTTCAAGACTGACGGAGGCCTGCTTTATTCAGAATGGTCAGAAATTGTTACACAGGAAGCCTGTAAAGTAATAAATAAAAAACAAATGTCTTTAATTACCCAAAAACATTTTTGAACCACCCAACAATGAAAATTTCATGCAAAGTCCCTTATGTATTCCCACTGGTATGTAGTGATATATTTTCTATAAGCAGATAGAAAATGTTAGAAGCCAGATTATTTTTCACAAACACACACACGCACTTGAATTCAAAGAATATTTCACTTGGGAATTTAAAAAAATCCCCAAGTATAAACACTTCAGGCTTGTGCGAGTGCTTCTTTTCAAGCTGAAGTTGATAAATTAGGCAGCGTTCTTACAGGCACACATCCAGAAAAAAATTTCCTTTGCTGGCTAATGAAGGCAAGAATGGATTTGCTCCTGCTAAATCCAAAACCTTGGCCAAGTGTTTTTACTGCAATTGAGTTTGGAAGATTTCTGCCTCATTCCACTTCATTTATATTATCCCAGGTCTTTATTAATTGGAGAAAAAGAAAAAGGAATTAGCCATCACCCTCCACCTGTATCACAGACAACAACTGGGAAATGTATGGTGTCTTACAGTGTCCTATAATTGGTCTTTTTCAATGCTACTACTCGGACCGCGAGTGCACAAAATGGTGTTTAACGGGGAGAAAAAGAATCTAGCAAATTTGTTCCTTCCTCCCAAAAGCACAATCCTACCCATGTCTACTCAAAAGTAAGCCCAAGGAAAGTGTACTCCTAGGAAAGTGTCTTTAGGATTGCACCCTAAATCACTAACTATATTCCCTCTACTAATTTACTGACAGAGGAAGAAGTGATCTTAAAAACATAAGAAGAGCCATGCTGGATCAAGCCAAAGGCCCACTTAGCTACAATCCTAAAGGCAATTTCCTGGGAGTAAGACCCACTGGACACAATGGGACTAACAGCCAGATCCAGAGTAACTATGTGAGTACGTACGAAACATTACGTGCACCCATAGTTACTGCACGACCTAGTAAAAACCTATGGGAAATTCATAGTGCAATCCAGAGTAAATTGTTCTTACACCGGAGCAAGGACTCCCCATAGTTACTCTGGATTTTGCCCTAAGGCTGCAATCCTAACCACACTTTACTGGGAGTAAGTACTATTGCACACAATGGGACTTACTTCTGAGTAGACATGCATAGGATTGCACTATTACTTTTGAGTAGATATGGTTAGGATTGTGCTCTAAATCTAGCTTTCTGTATCTCACAGCAGCCCACCAGATGCCTTAGACTCTAGTACACAAGAGTACACAAGTACACAAGACAACAAGATTCATGGATCCTGTTGCCTGACCCTCCCTGTATCTGGCATTCTGAGGTTACCTACTTCTAAAATCTGGAGGTTGTATATACAAATCGTGGCTTGAACCCATGATGGATTTTTCCTCCAAAAATTTGTCCAATCCTCTTTTAAAGGCATCTAGGACAAATGTCATCACCGCATCCTATGGCAAGGAGTTCCATAGATAAAAATGGATCCATACATAAAATAGTTCCATTCTATACAGACTAAAATCTTATCCATAAAGTAGATTGGATCCAGGCCAAAGATTTCTGGACAAAGAGGATATTGTTCCTAGTCCAGTTGTGTTAATACCAGGACTAATCTACATTGAGGAGGGGAAGTTAAGCAATGGAAAGTGGTAGGCTCCCCTGGTCTCTGCTTTTCTGCTACAACTCACTTTTTCATATCACGGTACACTGATATGGTTCTAAAATTAAGGCACATTATCCATTTTTTTTACATTTGACACACCATGCTGACACAACACTTGACATTTTGACACACCCTGCTGCAAGTGGGGAATTCCCATCTGCTTAAGGATTTCATAATAAATGGACAATTAGTGGTTGAAGAAAATGGCTATTTAAAAATACATCCCAAAACATGGTGCAGGTGTTTGAGAGACACCAGTACGGGCTTGGAAAAAAAGCAGATCATCCTGTTAAACCAGTGGTTTACAGCTTTTTTCAACCTGGTTTTCCTCTTAAATGACATGCCCTGTGCTTTGAGGAATGTAGGATTTGAAAGCACAACATACAGCCCCTATATTCATCTCTTCTCTCAAAGATCTCCTCCAAAATGATCTATAGATCTCCTCTATATGGTGGCTAAGGTAGAGAGAGTGGAAAGTTTTGCAGGCACCTGAACCTGCTGTGCAAGCAACCCCTCTCCTTCAAAGCCATTCCAAGTGGTGGGGTGGAGGGGAACAAAAAAGAGGCATTCACCTTGACTGCTCATGTGCTCCATCTGACATTTGCCTCTCTTTTTTCTCACTTCCCAGAACAGCTCCAAAGGAGAGGCATGGCATGTTGCATGTGCCTCCTTGCATGGCATGTTAAGATGCCTGCAAAACGTAGTGCTTTGCACCCCCTCTTTCATGTAACTTCTTCAAACTTCGGCGTCAATGCTAACAAAGCATGCAATCCTATCCATGTCTACTTAGAAGTAAGCCCCATTGTGTTCAATGGGTCTTACTTCCAGGAAAGTGCTCTTAGAATGGCAGCCCACCGTATTTCATAACATTGTTCACTCACATTCAAGCCTTCGCATTCTGGCTTCATTCAATACCCCATTGTCAAACCCTATTACAATTTGCACTTCTTGGGGTCTAATATTTCTTTTAATGCAAAGCACCATGTTCTAGTATCTAGATCACTATGATGATCATAAATCTCTAAATAGCACTATAGTGAAAGAAGTCAGACAGCAGTTTGGAACAGTCCAAACAGTTGTCATTCCAGATGTGCCTGGAGTAGTGAGATATTTTAAACAGTGTAACAGGTGTCAGCAAACTCCAACCAACGCTCTCATTTGCTGCATTTACAAGCTCAATCTTTCAGCACTCCTTTCCCCCCATCCTTAACCTTTGACAAGGTGTAATCCAGAAACTCCAACCAAGTTTTGTATTCTTTGACATGATATGAAATATGGAAACTTCTAATTATACTTGCAAGAGAACCCTATCAACAGCCCAATCCTTTCTGAATCCCTGTGCGCCAGTGCAATAATGTTGGTGTGGCTTCTGCTTCCTTGGGACAGTGGCATAGCTAAAGGGGGCAGAGCCGTCAGTCTTAGGAAAAGGCATGCAAGGGCCTCTCCTCCTCAGAGCTGTTCCTGGCAGCAGGGAGCAAAATGGAGCCCAATAACTGAAGTGGGTCAGCTGGAACCTGCACCAGCAGTATTACTAGTATAAGTTCACATTGTAAATAGTGCAAACTGTTCACAGTGCTCAAAAAAGTCCAGGAAGGAGCTTGGATAAGCCATGTACCAATGCCATTGATTCTGTCCAATCCCAGTCCCAATCTGCCCACTTCCTGACCCTTTGCTGCCCTCGTCCTCCCTCCCCATTCCATTCAACCCCTTCCCCCAATTGCTGATGCAAGAATTTTATATGTTAAACATTGGAAGATCCCAGAGATACCTTCTGTTGAAAAATTGTGGATCAAAATATTGGACTTTGCTGGAATGGACAACTGACCAGATTTCATAAAAATGAAAACTTTTATGGACAATTGGAAACCATTCATATTCTTTCTGCGTGAGAAAGGGATGATGAGTCAAATGAATTATAGATTTGATGAGGAGGCAATTGCTTTATGACTTATTTTCTTTTTTCTATGTTGGAATTGGTAAATACAGTTTTATGACTTATTTTCTATTTTCTTTGTTGGAATTGTTAAATACAGTTATAGATAGATTTAAGATAGATTTTTAGATAGTGGAAATTAATATTAATAAAATTCTGCACTTGTCATATATCTTTCAAGAACACTTTTGTTCTGGTTTTCTCTTTTCTTTTCTCTTTTTTCTGTATTAAAAAAATTAATACTTTTAAAAGAACCCCTTCAGCATGATTCTGCATAGTTCACACCTGCTCTAGCTGGTCTACCAGTGACCAAAAGTGCATGTACAATGCCCTCCACTGTCACAAAGCACTTTTTATGGTACACACTATTTCTGATGCACAGCATTTGGACAGGATTTAGATAGGATTGGGAAACACGGCCTCACCTGGGGCAGTCAATGCCATCTTATTAATGCATAAAACGTGTTTCCATTCCTGAATTGTACTTGGGTGGTTTTGGAGAGAGAACAAAGTGTGAGCAAACGATGTCTTCAAGGTCAGGTTAAAAATAGAAACCACTACAAAAGATTCAGCCCAAGCAGCGGCACACTTCATGTCATTGTGGAGTATTTTAAAAAAAACTTTTAAGAGTGTCTCTAAAGGCCTAAAATTGCTGAAGTGGAACAAGAAAGCAGAGATGCTTCTTGGATTAGATTAAATTAACCCATTCCCAACAAAGAAGCCAATCCAGTTTATTTGCCTGTTTTCTGATGCATAACTAGTGCTTCCCTTCTTAAAAATAAATCACTTATTGATTTGATCGCATTTTACATGTCTGTTCAGGGTACAAGTGCCAAATTTCAACAAAGCTCAGCCACAGGACCTATTTTCATTGATATTTTGTATCATAACTCAAATTGTCTTGACCTTTCAAGTGCCTCTGAACATGCCCAGAATACACTTCAGTCCTACTAGATCCCATTTATCCAGGCCCATGTCTTCCGAGCTGATTTGAACCTTTACTCTTGGATTACTAATAGGGCGCAATGCAGAGTAACTACGGGGAGTCCTTGCTCCGGTGTAAGAACAATTTGCTCTGGATTGCAATATGAATTTCCCATAGGTTTTCAGTAGGTGGTGCAGTAACTACGGGTACACGTAATGTCTCTTATGTGCTCCCATAGTTACTCTGGATTGTAGGGTAAGGCTGCAATCCTAACCATACTTTCCTGGGAATAAGCCACATTGACTGTAATGGACTTACTTCTGAATAGAACTGCATAGGATTGGGCTCTTAGAGGTGGAAATGTTTTGGATACATTTTTGATAAAGCATTGTTAAATCGCATTGAACTCAAAAGGGTTGTGTTACTCTGCTCTTGAAATGTGAGGGTCATCAGAGGGCTGAACTGATGTTGGATCCTTCTGAGTTTGCTATCCAGGTGTTCCCCATAAACAATTCCCCTTTGGTAATCCATTGATTTAAAAAAAGCAAATGGTGCACCCAAACCCACAAGATGAAATCATTTGTGTTGTGATATGATTCAGGAAAACAGAAATAAACAAAAGCATGGAGAAAACAAATATAACATGTCTATCAGCATTAAAAGCAGGCCTCCGTCAGTCTTGGAAGACTATGGTATTGTGCTCGGCGCTGCATACGCTGCATGCGAAGCACGAAAGCCTGGGTTGGATTGTTATGGAGGATAGGCTGTTACCCAAGCAGCAAATCCCCCCTCTCCACGCCACTGAATTAGTCCAATGGAAAGGCAGAGCCGATACGACTGGATCCAGCTGGCATCGCAGAGCTGGGCTAAGGACAGGAGCTCACCCTGTCTTGTGGGGCCAACCTGGGTCTTGAACCCTGGCCTGCTAGTTAACAGGCACAGTCTCTTAACCACTTACGCCACCTTACGCACTGAAAATCACAATCTTGACTCCAAACTGTTCAGATTTTGTGCTCTACAAAGAAGTTGCAGGATATGGGGGGAGGGAGCCAAAATGAGAAAATTCAATATGCAATTCAATCATATTAAAAAAATTTATGAAGACACCATCGACACAGTTTTTTTGAGTGTCAGATTATCTTTCAAGCAATTCAGTGCTACAGGTAATATAACCAAAACCAACACAAAAGTAAACATTTCTAAAGGCTGCTCAAAGCAATATGGAATGGACATTCTGGTGAAAACTGACAGCTTCTTCACAGGATAGTGTTGACTTCTGGTGGGAATAAGAGCCAAATCAACATTCTGCATTTCTGCATCCAGTGGCATTGCTAGAGAGGGTGCAATGCACTATGTTTTGCAGGGAGTCTCACTGCAATTTGAAGTGGCCCTTCTTTTCCTTTTCAGAATCATTTGGAGGTGGAAGCCCATTTCCCTCTTCAATAGCATTTACTTCTGGTCTGCTTCCCCTTTAGAGGAATGGCTCTAAAGGGAAGGGGGATGAGCCATTTGCATGAAGCAGGGATGCTCCCTGCAAAACTTCGCACTTTGCATCCCCTCTAGTTATGTCAACAGCCTACCAGATTGATGTCTTTATCAAATAACCATAAATGTTTCTGAGTGTGACATCTCTTGAAAGGATATCACCAGGGGACTTTTTAAGGGGCTACTCACAGATACTGAAAACCCACACCTTTGTGTCAGTACCGGCATGACATGACTAAGGAGACATGACTATGATTACAAATAACTTCTTCATGGTGAGTACCCCCATCATTGGTATCCTTCAGTCTCGGAAGACTACAATATCGTGCTCTGAATGGAGGTCCTAAAACAGCATTTAATATGGTTAAAAAGGCCAATTAGAGAGTGGCAATCCCTTCCACACTGTGGAAGATAAAGTCTGCCCCTTGCCCAGCCCATAGATATCACTGGTTCTAGGACTGCCTCTTTGCCTCAGTCTGCCGAACAAGTGTCTCTTCCAGTTGGAGAAGGCCATGCTGTGTCCTTTTCCTCCAAGCTGAACGATCAGAGGTCAAGGTTTCCCAGCTGTTGATGTCCATTCCCAAGGCCTTTAGATCCCTCCTGCAGATGTCCTTGTATCGCAGCTGTGGTCTCCCTCTAGGGTGCTTTCCCTGCACTAATTCTCCATACAGGAGATCTTTTGGAATCCGACCATCAGCCATTCTCGCGACATACCCAAGCCAGCGTAGACGCCGCTATTTCAAAAGTGTATACATGCTAGAGATTCCAGCTTGTTCCAAGATGGCACTATTTGAAACTTTATCATACCCCCACATTTATAACATACACACGGTCAGTACTTTCCCCTTTATTTCTAGAAAAAAAACACAGGATAACACAGACTCCCCATCAAAGGACATGATTGCCAAGGGATGCTGTGGACTCTTCCTTCACTTCCCTCATCTTTAAAGGCTCGACAAGCAACTGTTGCAGATGCTGGAGGAAGCAGGGGCTTGGTCTAGATGACCTAATAGTTCCCTTCCAAGTCTATGATTCTATGATTCAGTGAAACCAACCACTAGAAGAGATTTCTGCAACAGGGCTACAACATTTCTAAATATGGTATCTATTATGCTCCGACATTACCTGCCAATTGCTGAGACAAGCTACAGTGTACAGCAGTTATTCTATCTGTCAGTGTTGCTTTTACTTTAAGGTACAAAAGTTTCGTTGAAGAATAAACTGAAGCAAAACCATCACTGGATTTGTCCACAAAGATGTCAAATTCCCTGGAAACTTCACTTTAAGTTGAATAATAGATAGATGCTCTTACTTTTGTAAGAAAGTACAAAAGTACTCTTACTTTTTGTATTTAATTTGCTCCCTGGAGTGTCTGTTTTTTGAGATTAATTGAAAATAGAGAAAATGAGACCTACAGTTGTAAAAGAAAACTTCTGCAACAATTGATCAGCTAACAGCAAAGCAGAAAATTAAGTGATTGAAAGTATGTCTGCCAAATCCTTTGCATCAGGTTAATCTTTGGACACTTCGCAATCCCATACTTTACACTAGCTTGAGAATAAATCTCACTGAACTCAGTGGGACTATATCTGAGTAACCAAGTTTGGGATTGTTTTGTAAATTAGACTATAATCATCAGGACACAATCCTAACCAACTTTCCAGCTCCGGAGAGAGTACGATGCAACAATGATATAAGAGAACAAACATTGCCTTATCTTGAGAAGGCCTCCCTGACTGCCCTCCAGCTGCAGGATGCAACACATGCCCCACTGGCACAGATATGCAAGTCCTGGAAAGTTGGTTAGGGTTGCACCCTCAAACAATTTACTCATAGTGATTCCAAACCAGAACAGTAGGACTACTTCTGAGTAAATGTCACTGTCAATTCATGCATTCTGATGGATTGTTCTTTAAAATGAAGCCAAGGTTTCAAAAGAGCTTACATTCCTTTAAAAAAACTGAATGTATTGCCATCATCTTCAATATAATTTGGCACTGGAATTTTCCAAGACCAACCCAGGGCCAAAAATTCTGGGCCAACTATCATCCCTGGAACTTCCCTTAACATCAATTCATGGTCTCAAGAAGAAGGAGAAGGAGAAGAAGAAGAAGGAGAAGGAGAAGAAGGAGAAGGCGAAGAAGAAGAAGAAGAAGAAGAAGGAGGAGGAGGAGGAGGAGGAGGAGGAGGAGGAGGAGGAGGAGGAGGAGGAGGAGAAGAAGAAGAAGAAGAAGAAGAAGAAGAAGAAGAAGAAGAAGAAGAAGAAGAAGAAGAAGAAGAAGAAGAAGAAGAAGAAGAATTCTTAAAGCTCTTCAGTCATCAACTCTTATTTTCCAGCATTCAATCCTGTTCTACACATTTGGTGGAGAGGCAGAAAAGCCTCTCCAGGCTCTGTTGAAAGATGTAAATTCTATAATCGAATTGCACATTAGATAGGTGGATAGTCATATCTCCCCTATGTTTTAAGTCAAGTCCTCCTTGCACAGACTTGTATGTCTTCCCGTGGTTAACTCTTAAAATTAATTAAAATTATCCAACCCTCAGAAAAACCTATTGCATGGACACAAATGAATTTCAATACTATCTTCTCTCTTCTTGAAACCAATGTATATATCTATTCAATGTATATATCTGTTTTTAAAAGATTCATTGTGAAATGCCTGGCATCCCACAGCCCCCCACCCCAACAACTATGAGTACCAACCCAAAATTTTGTAGTTCCTGTCCTCCCCTGGTTTGGCTTGCCTTACCCCAAGGTTTCTCTGCTCCTGGCATGCAGACTTGACTCTCTCTTGGGGGAACTCACCTATGGTGGTGATGACTGTAATGGCGAAATAGAAGGACCCTGCAAATTTCCACTGGACCCCAGCCCGGTGTGGCTCGGACTGCATGATGATCTCCTCCAACTGCTGGTAGTCATCGTGGGTGATGTTGTACTTCCCCCTGAGCCGGGTCTCCTCGGCTTTGAGCTGCTCCTCCTCGCGCATCTCGTGGTCGGACTCCAGGGCATCAAAGACGGCAGCCCCCACCAGCAGGTAGGTGAAAGTGCAGATGATGAGGGACAGGGTCCGCACATTTTGCCTCTTCATGGCCTCCAGCAAGTGCCCTGGGAGGGGACCATGTCCCCTCCTAGGCACCCGGGGATCCGACAGGGTGCAGCAGAGGCAGCCCCAGGCAGAGGCAAGCTGTAAGGGGTGGCTGGGGCTCCCCCAAGGGGGATGCTGTCCCTGGTGCTGAAATTGATGCTGCTGTCCCTGGTCCTGAAAGTGATGCTGTCCCTGGTCCTGAAAATGCTGCTGCTGTCCGTAGTCCTGGAAGTGATGCTGTCCCTGGTCCTGAAAGTGATGCTGCTGTCCGTGGTCCTGAAAAGGATGCTGTGGCTCCTGCCCACCCCCCTGATCGGGCTCTTGGGGGGCAGACAGACACAGGAGGCTGCTAGAACGCCTGGACCAGGGACCCTGCAGCCCCCGGACAGTGTGCAGAACTTGCCCCAACCAGGCTGTCCCAGCACGTAGGGCCATCAAGGGCGCCTCCTGCGGGAGCCCGATCCTGGACACCAGGAGAGCAAGAGGGCTCCAATCTGTCCAGGGGCAAGAGGCACTGGGGTTGCCCCCCTCACCCACCCACCCACAGTCTCCCCTGTCCAATTCCCAGGAGAAGCCAGAGAAGAAGTGGAGCCTCCCTCCTCCCTCCCTGCCCCAAGCCCCCCTGTTGCTTCTTCAGCACCTCTCAAGCCCCTGGAAGGGGCAGTTGTGGGGGTTGAGATGCAGAGGCTGGAGGGAGTGAGGGGGTCCCATCAGAGCAGCCAAGGGCAGAGGCACCCTTCCCCATCCACACAGGCCAGGCGTCCTCTCCAGGCTCCAGGTGCAGCTGCTGTCCAGCGATGGTCCAGCCAGATGTTCCCCTGGGGAGTCCTGGAGCAGCATCAGCCTCCCCTCTCTCTGCACTGAGCTCCTGGGATCCCAGCCCTTTGGGGTGAGAAGCAGCAGCCTTTGGGAAGGGCTCGGTCATTCCAGGAAGGGGGGTAGGAAGGGGGGCTGCACAGCCCCACACTTGGCTGGGTGGGAGAGACCTCGGAGGAGAAGTTCACAGGCTGCTATCTGGACACTTGCACCTGCTATTTATTAATTATTATTATTAATTCTTTTTATTATTTAATCAGCATCAACGCTGTTGGGACTTTTTCTTCCAAGGGCAGCTTCTTCCAAGAGCAGCAGATCCAGGATGTTACACCCCAGAAACCCTCCAAAGACCACCCAGGCTGGGCTTCAGACATCAGTGGGACTCTTCGGGGAGACATTGCCAGACTTCCAATGTGCAGACAGGTGTGCGCCAGTCCGGACTCCTGGGTCCCAGTTCCAGAGGCTGGAGAGGTGATCCCTGGATGGGAGGAAGTAGGGAGAAGGATATCTGGAAAGCCTCTTCCCTGGTGGGCTACTCTGTTGTGCAGACCCCAGAACAGGGACTCCTCTGAATCCTGCTAAGGATAAGAAGCTCTGGCCAGCCTGGAGAGAAGAAGAAGCAACAGTCGGGATCAGGACTTCCAAGAGGGGGTCAGCTTGCCTTACACCCCCAGACCCAATACTGGACTCTGAGCCAGTGGCATAGCCAGAGGGGGGCAAAGCACTAAGTTTTGCAGGGAGCCTTGCTGCAGCTCCCTTTCTGGGCAGGGGGAGCAAAAGGGAGGCTTCAAAGGGGAAGGTGCCTGCAAAACTTAGTGCTAAACCACTGGTCTGGAAAGAAGGGGAAGGGGTGATGGGCTTGGGTGGGGCTGCACTGAAAGCAGGCTCTACTCCCTTCTCCAAGGAAGCCCCTTCCCCCCTTGGCAGCACAGGTGGGGAGCCCTTCCTCCCCTCTCCCCCACCCTGCTGGGCAGGACCTGCCAGTGCAAGAGTTGGGGGAACCCAGCCTGCCCAGCAGTCCCAACCCTGCCCTCCGCCTCTCCACCCACCTTGTCTGGAACCAGCTGGACGCGCCGCCACCGCCGCTGCTGCTGCTGCTGCCTCCAGTGCTCGCCTCCCTTGCCAGACCCTGCTGGCTCACTCCTGGCCTTGGCCACGCCCCCACCCTTGGCCACGCCCCCTGAGGTGTGTGGGTGGGTGTGTGTGTGTGTGTGAGAGAGAGAGAGATCCTAATTAGGGGGAACAGACATCATCATCAAAAAAATTTAGGACCCACCCCAAAAAAGTAGGGCAACCAAAAAAATTTAGGACATGACATATATATACATATTGCTTTCATATTGCTAAAACTTAAAAGCTTATATATATATATATATATATATATATATATATATATATATATATATATATATATATATATATATATATATATATATATATATATATAAACATGAAACATTGTGTGTGTGTGTATGTCATACATGTAATTAACCACATGAAATTGCATTGCATGAAGCCACATGAAAGCCAAGAAAATGTAGAACATGACACTATAAAAGCTTAAAATAAGTATTGCTTCCATGTGGTTAATTTAAACACTATGGGTACAATCCAGAGTAACTACGTGAGCATGTAAGAGACTTTACGTGCACCCGTAGTTACTGCACCACCTAGTGAAAACCTATGGGAAATTCATATTGCAATCTAGAGTAACTTGTTCTTACTCCAGAGCAAGGACTCCCCGTAGTTACTCTGGATTTCATCCTATGTTGCCTATTATTAAATTTTAAACGATCATATATATTACCTTTAATTTATAAATTACAAGAAGGCTAAATGCTACCAGATAATAAGGAAAAGAACAATGAAGGTTTTTTTCCAGGACATTTCTAAAATCCAGGGCATGTCCTTGAAAAAGAGGACATATGGACAGGACACCTTATCCTAATGTCCCTCCACCCCAGAGGAGCATGAGCACAATCCTAGGTATGTCTACTCAGAAGTAAGTCCCATTGTGTTCAAAGGGGCTCCCAGGAAAGTGGTTAGGATTGCAGCCAATATCTCCTGTTCTTCCAGGAAAAGTCCTCCTTCTCCTTGTGACCAGACCACATTTTATCTGCTTGTAATTCATAAATGATATGTAAATTATATGTAATAGTTTAAGATATAATAATATGGTATATAAATTAACAACTTGAAAGCAATATATCAGTGGCTTTAGCTTTTATTTTGTCATGTCCTACATTTTTCTTGGGTGTTCTACATTTCAGGGAGGCTTGTCCTCTTTTGAGATTATGACATATGGTCACCCTAGATTCCCCACATCTCCTGAAAGATATGGTACATCCACCCCTTCCCAGTGCATGACACTGTTCAGGCTTGGGGGACGACTGAACCCAGGAGCCTACAACAGCTGCCCCCAGACAGGGAGAGGCTGCCCTGCAGGGTGGCTCCTCACCTGAGTACAGAACAAGAAGTCTGGGAAGGTTGCCACCTTTCTCACTGGCCTCGCTCCTGTGCCCTTCACAGCTGCCTGACCTGCAGAGATTATTCAGCAGGGCCAGGAAAACATTTTATAAATAGAGACAGCAAAGGGATAGTGCAAGCAGATAAAATTCATAACATAATCCCATTGTCATATTATTATCCAATTATTATTTGTTGTATGCAGCAAAATTAAGTTTTGCAGCTGCGCATTACAATCATTTTTTTAAAAGTCTCAAGTTTTTTGAAATGTTGGTGTGCAGATTCATATTTCTTTTGAAATGCATCCAGCACCCCTCCATAGTTGATCAGGTCCGTGGAAGAAGAAAAAGGGGTCAGCTCTACCCACAACCCAACCCATATTCAACCCAATCAAGCTACCATTCACCATGGCTAGTTTTTTAGTATGGTAAAAATCACATATGACTCAGAAATGTGGGAAATATGATTTCAGGGTTTAAAATCTGGAGGGTTGTAAAGGACAATCTTAAGCTTGTCTACTCAAAAATAAGTCCCATTGTGTTCAAAAGTATTTACTCCCAGGAAAGTGTGGTTAGGATTACAACATGTGATTACAAAGTGTGGTTAGGATTAGGATTGATGGTTACCCCCCTCTCTACTCAACTATATTTTTATGTTCCTTTTCTCTAGGAGGGGAGATTTCACACTTGGCTATCATTTCCTTAAGCAGAGACTGAAATTTAAGGGTGGTCATAGAATTAGTGCACAGTTTAATAGTTGTGTTCAGTAATCCTACTACTGAGAAGCTGGGAAGAGAACAATGAGGAAATGCCATGAAAGGGGGCTCTTTTCCCTGCCGTGTAATTGCAGGCGACATTTTGCTGCAATAGAAGGAACCTCTTCATCCCCACGCTCTCTTTGAGAAATAAAGGCAGTTTGGAAACAAGGCCCACTTATTGCATTTGGAAACACAAGAAGCAAAGGGCTTTCCAAGAGCAACCCGTCATCTATCAGTGACTAAGGGCACAATCCAGAGTGAGGGCAGTGAGCAGAGCCCTAGCTGGGCTGCCCCAACTCTTCTGAATCCAGAGTAGAAAGTTATGCTGGATCCAAAGAGTCAGGAAGCCTGGGCTGCCCTAACTGCTCCAGAGCATGAATAGTAGGCACCAAGTCAGTGACACCTGAAGGACTTGCTCCCGAAGAGACCTCCTCAGATCACACTGAACAAGGAACAGCTGTGGTGCCTGCCTTAGAAGGAGTCCCTGATAAGATGCCAGTGCACTCTACAGTGAATACAAGGGGCTTCTTGGCGTGGCCTGCTGTATCCTCAGGTTGGTGGGCTGCCGTAGTTGTTCCATATCTTGAGGTTGAGAGGAAGGGGTTGCAGCCACGCTGGCCAAGAACTCAGATTTGTTGTCAACACTGCCATTCTTACTCTGCCTTATCATGGACACCTATGGGTCTACTCATTGGTATAACTGCTCCTGAGGTGGTATAACTCTGAGGAGCTGGAAAAGGGTATTTCTATCCTGGAAACAGGCTCTGGATACAGAGTAACTGCTCTGTTCTAGGAATTGGTAAACATGCCCTCAACATGCCTCTCTTGAACTGCTAGGGCAGCCCAGCTCCACGTGTCTTGGGAAACCTATGTTGCTTTAGGCCACCCCAAGTCTTTTCCAGAATAACTTGCCCATCTTGCAGCTTGGTCAGCCCAGTGATAGATAGGGGAACCCAAGTGCACTTCTGGATTGTTCCCTAAGTGGAATGTCTAAACCAGCTCCAGTGGTGGTGGTGGGATTTTTAGAGTGGCATGAGTTTCTGAATTCATGGACTGCTGGATGTTCTGTACCTTTCAAGGAAGCAAGCGACATAAAGAGCTCAATGTGGTTTTGGAGTCTTATGGGTGTGTTCAGCAAGTGTCTCTGCCTTGTATTCATCATTGGGTTTCTGCAACATCCTGGAAGAAACATAGAAGCCAAAATCCTCCAAGTTCCCAACTGAAGTATATTCATAACCTTGGAGGTCATTGTAGTATCTAGAATGACAGTTGATATGTGTATACTGTGGGCACAATCCTAGCCAACTTCCCAGCACTGGAATGGCTGTGCCAGCAGAACTTGTACTGCATCCTGCAGTTGTGGGGACAGTCATGGTGGATTCCTCGAAGTAAGGCAATGTTTGATCCCTTACATTAGGGTTGGATTGTCCTTACCCTGGGGTTGCCATAATTCTCTTCCACAAAATCAGGACAGGACCCTCTGTCCTATTTGCCAGTATGTGAACACACTCCCCAAAAATCAGGATTGTCCCCGTTTTTGGGGATATATGGCAACCCTATCTTCCCACAGAGCTAGAAATTAAGCTAAGTTTGTTCCCTGTGTTATTTAATGCACGTGTAAATGCATCAACCACAGGCATGCATTGTGTTAGCATCGTGCACACATTTAGGTTGTGGTTTTGATTCCTTTAAGCTGTGACTTTGCAAAGCAGTGCATTATTTTAGGGAACTTTCTTCAAGAGTACAAAAGAGTCCAGCTTTTTTTTTTAAAAAAAGGGCACAGAGTGGATTATCTCCCTAAAAAGGAGGGGGCACCAGATGGTACTTAACACAAGGTTAGTGCATGACGGTTTCACAATAGGCACAAATAACTGAAGTGTAAATGGTTCCAGTTGGACGGTTGGCATGAGTGAGAAAGCTCCCAGTTCGAGAACAGAGTCTTCATTTTGCTTGAGTGAATAGAATGTAAGCCCCTCTATTTCACTTAAATTACTGGTTATGGTAAGGATTTATGTTCGTTCACCCTGGGAGTGTAGATCACGCAGGAAATCCATTTCCCCTTCACAGCACTATCACTCAGATTAGACTCTTCCGCTGAATATGATTTCCTCTCATCAGAAATTCCCATTTCCACTCAGGTCTTCTGTTTTACACAGTGACAGACTCTCAGTAGCCAGAGTCAAAATCTTTGTTACTCCCACTCTAGCTAAATGTCAACTCCCAACTCTGATGGACGACAAGATCAGTGATGGGCCTCTCCGACTTCATCTGCTGCTCAACTCAAGCAGAACCGAACTCCCACACTCACCCCAAATAAATGCCAACCTCCAATCTCTTCATTTTCTTACCTGCCATTTTGCTCCTTTTTCTCCTTCGCACCTTCAAACTTTAAAAGCAGATTTTTTTTTTCCATTGGCGACCCTCGTAGGACTCCTTGAATAGAAGATGGCTCAGTCTTTTCAGATAGGCAGGACATTGCCCGGTCCATCACAACCACCATGAAAATACCCACTCTACATATAAAAGCAATCCAGTTTCTCAAGAAGAGATTCGGATAAATTGATACCCTGTTATATTAATTCAATGTGCATAAATTGATACCCTGTTATATTAATTCAATCTGCAAGTTTTATTGTCATGGACATGATTTAAACATGAAAAGTCCACCTGCTGGCTGACATGTTACAGTCTCCATAAAAAAAAAACTTCGGAGCAACTCTTAATTATGATCCTATGAAGCTGCCTTACAGCCCAATCCTATGCGTTTCTACTTAGAAGTAAGTCCCACTATAGACAAAAGGGCTTACTCAGATAAGTGTGGGTGGGATTGCAGCCTCACGCTAAGAAAGACCCACCTAGCCTTGAAATACTTTGTAGGGTTGCAGCTTTCCAACAGCTCCTACTGAGATCATTTTATACCAGAGTTTCCTTGAGATACTGAAAGATGGAGCTGGGATATTACATTATGTTGATGTATGGTTTTTGCCACTGAATTACAGACCGTTATCTTCGAGGAATGTGGTCAATATCATCCCTTCAAAGGAGTAAAGAAGGCCAAATCAACTTCGTAGTTCACACCTTGCTGATGATCTTCTAAGCCAGTGGTTCTCAAACTTCCTAATGCCGTGACCCCTTAATACAGTTCCTCATGTTGTGGGGACCCCCAGCCATAAAATTATTTTCATTGCTACTTCATAACTGAAATACGCGGTAGCATATATTTTGCTACCGCGTATATATGCATAGAACTGGGCTCTAAGGCTGCACTCCTAGCACTTTCCTGGGAGTAAATCCCATTCACTATTATGGGACTGCCTTCTGAGTAGACATGCATAGAACTGGACTCTAAAGCTGCAATCCTCGCCGCCCCCAAGGCTCTGTCTCACAGCTGCTCAGAGGCTCCTTTTGAGCCGCTGCTCAGCGGCTTCTTCCAGCCGCAGCGGCTCCAGCGTTTCCGTCAGGTCTTCCCATCTGGCCCCCTGCACCAGGAGTCTATAGGTGACCCCCAGGAAAGCTCCAGGCGACCCCCAAAAGGGTCCCGACCCCCACTTTGAGAAACGCTGTTCTAAGCAGTGATTTTCAGATTTTTTTTTTTATTTCATGGCACACTGAAAAGGTGCTAAAATTGGCAAGGCACACCAGCAGTTTTTTGTACACGATGCTAACCCCCCCCCATTGCCTCGTTCATAATGACCCTCCCCAAAGTCCGTGCACACCTGCAGACCATCCACAGCACACCAGTGTGCCATGGGACAGTGATTGAAAACCACTGTTCTAGACAATTAAAATATTTGGAAATAGAACGGAGGACTAAATGGACCTGTTCTGATCCAGCCTGAAGGCACTGCAGTCTACAATCCTATCCAGGTTTTCCTGGGAGTGCGCCTCATTGACTATAATAAGACTTACTTCTGATTAGACATACATAGGATTGGGTTCACAGTCTTATACAGTCCTCATGGTCCTGATGCACTCCCAACCTGCAAAGCTGTTCCATCCATGATAAGATGTGAACTCAGTGAAGGACAAGTACATGCACATCCCGAGAAGCAAACAGACCCCAACCAAGATCATCTTCACCTTCCCCGGTTTTTACTTGATGCTCTCATTACCAACCCCATCCACCAAAGACCAGGTCAACACTGATGAAGTCTTATTACACATCATTCTTCGAACCCACAACTCTTTCTGCCTCACAAGGCACTTAAAAATGTTAAAAGCAATAGTTCCCCTTCAGTCCACACAAGACTTTGTTTTCAAGAGACAGCTTTTTAGCAGAATCGGTTTTATTTAATTTTGATCATTGTGCTCGTTGTGCTCATTGCACCAAAGTGCTACATAAATGGTTGCGCATCATTTGTGCCGTCCGCATAGAAAAGCCAGAGCAGATTAATTTATGTTGTTATTGCACAATTATCTAGAACTGTAGCCAAAGAGGACAGAGACACAGCAAGTGAACCAAATCTGTTTGTCGTCAACGAACTCACCAAATCATATGCCAAGACAACACGTTGTGGGGTTTGGTGTTTGGATTCATGTTAATGCAAGTCTCAAGTTTGAAATTTCAAAAACAATTCAGTTCTATATATACCTGGAACTGGAAGGAAGGTTCATAATGCAATATGTATTTCATGATCATTACCTGCAGGGTGAGCAGATGCCCAAACCTCAAATGGAGGAGAAGGTGTTGGATTCCTTTCAGCCTTTCCTTTCTGGCAGACAACAGCACATTTGTCTACTCGTGAGTAAAGCTGCAATTTTGGGCACTTTCATTTTCTCATAGAGCTCAATGCATATTTTTTTATTTTTAGTTTTTTGGCCGTAACGTTTGATAGGAAGGAGATATTTCAAAAGCAATTTTGGCATTGGATTCTGATCTTCAATACGAATCCAACGACATGTGACATGATGGGGTACTGTGCACCATTGCAAAGTTCCAAAACGAAGCCCAAATGGAGGACAATGAAGCCCTTTTGGAGGACACCCAGACTGCAGGCTAAAAAAGAGGACAAATCCAGTTTCATCTGTTAATCTCAGTGGCAAATTTCACCATGTATGTTTCACCTGAAGGGTTCCACAAATGTTAAAGGAAAATGGACTTTTCCCTATACAACTTCCCTATTCTCTTCCCTTTACAACCACTTCTGAACCTTCTAGAAGCATCTGGCTAGTTGCTGGTGGACATGGGATACTGGATTAAAAAAGCAATGGGTATGAAACAGCAGAGCAATGTTTCTCTGGGCCTCCTGAACTTTTCTGTTCACACCCAGATTTCTGCATGATAAGATTCAGCAGTGCCTTCCGAACAAGACTCCACACTACTCATTTATGCTACAAGCAAACAGCCCTCTCCTTCCCTCCCACCCCACTTTTCAAACCTCAAAATCTGATTTATGTCGGCCATTTCTGATCCCCCCAGGGAAGCAGGAGGGAGAGGACTGCTTCTATAAATAGTATGCAACAACCGAGTAAAGTTGTAGCGCAGATCAATAACTTGTCTCAAGGAGGGCTCCAAATTACATTTCAAGGAATGGAGGTGCTGGAGAGGATTGATAAATGAGTTGCAAATGCTCCATGTGTTGTGTGTATCTAATTAACAAAGGGTGACCAGGATCAATAGCAGGGAAGGAGCTGCGCTAAAAATAGAGCTCTGGCTCGGGAACACAACCTGCGGCCAGCAGACTGGAATAAAAATGTCCCCCTGAATTATTGCTGGGGTTTTTTTCTGGGAAGGGCTGGTGAGTGCTGGGGTGAGGCATCTCCAGAAAATAATGCCCAGGAGCTATCAGGGATGACTTGCCGAGTCCAATATGATATGGCACCTGACTGCAACTGCAGAAAGCAATCTTTCTTTCCCAGGGAAAAGCACAAAGAAATTTGAAACCTCTCACCCCTTTCCTGCCATTTCAGACTATGAAGCACAGGGCAGTTTTCTGCCAAGCTAAAAGCATTGATCGATCAATCAGTGCGATTGGTTAATCATAGATCGAGGACAAAGGGCTCCAAGGTCCCTGACACCAGGTCAGTCCTCCTCTCCGTACGAAATGCTCTCCTCCAGTTCAGTTCAGTCCATGCCTTGATGTTTTGGATTAAAATACCAGGAGGCCCTATGATGTTTAGGGCTATAGGGAATGCATGCCTCTCAGACCCACATGTCACCCATGTGCATTGTCAACGAAGGCAATGCAGAATTCAGAGGCAAGTGCTGTTCCTCTGCTACTCATCACCATATAGCAGTGGTGTAGCTAGAGGGGGTGCAAAACTCTAGGCGCCTGAACAAAGGGTAATGCCTCTGTTTTGCCCCAACCATTGGAAATGGCTCCAAAGGGAAGGGTGCAGGAATGCTTGCATGATACGGTAAAGCCAGCGTGACCATATAAAATGGAGGACAGAGCCTGTACCTTTAAGCATTGCATTGAAGCGGCAATTTAGGCAGGTGTAGCATAACATGGAACGGTTTAAAAGCAGCACCTCCCTCAACTCCCTCTTCGCTTAAAGGTACAGGCACTCTGTCCTCCATTCTATATTGTCACCCTTGGTGAGGCTCCTTGCAAAACATTGTGCTTTGCACCCCCTCTAGCTATGCTGCTGTTCAAATTGAGGTAACTGGCTCCAAATCATGCGGCAGATTTGTGTCTTGGGTCTTGTGACCAGAGCTACAGTACCTACAAAGCACCCCTCAGTTCTGGCAAATCAAGTTTAATAAAACCAAAGGAGAATCCCAGAATCCCAACAATCTCAACTGATTGTTAATAAAATAAATAAAATTTATTTAAGGTGGTTTGCTTTCATCCAACAACCCTTCAAACTAATTGGGTGTGAGCACAAAGGAAGAGCTCAGCAGAGATCCTCCACCAGCAAAGGGTAGTTCAGACCCTAAGATGCCATACGAGTCTATGGCAGGAATTAGTGTGAGCCCCTAACCCCTAGTTAGGCTGGCACATGTCCCATGCTGGCCTAGAAGTGTCACAAACATCCTGTAAGGCACATCCAAGAACCACTTTGGTCCTGGTTCTCTTGCCCAGCTTCACTCACTGAATAAGGCTAGTGCCTAAATTTCATGCTTCAAGCCTTTTTATCTTGGAGACCCAGAGTGTACCCGGAAGATTCATTTAGTCTTGCGATGGACTCATCCTTAAATGCAAACACACCCCAGTATATGTTCTTCTGTATGCACAGAGGAAGATCTTACTTTGGCAAGGGAAAATGCTGTCAAGGTAGCCTGAGATGGACAATTGATATTTGATTAACTTCCATTTAATGTCATTTGTAAATTTTTTTTACCAGTGTATGTGTTTCTGACAGATGAAAGACCTGCAGTGTGGCAATATGGAACACAGCTTAGAGATCCTAAAGTAATCCTCAAACCATTCAAAGGTGCTGCAGATATTGGCCAAGTGCATCATACAGGGTGCATATGCAGGGATGCATCCGTCCTGGCGCATTGTAGCCATGATCAGATTCGAAGCAGCTGACTCTTCAGCGCACTTCCGTCTCAGCGCCTGTCATTCTGTGCTGGATGAAACATACGGATAGTCAGTCAGTCTAGGTGGTGGCAATTTGAGCATCTGGTCCAGCCTGCATTGTCTCTCTGTTCTATTTTTAGTTTCTCATAGTGGTGTGCGTGCGTGTGTGTGTGTGTGTGTGTGTGTGTGTGTGTGTGTGTGTGTGTGTGTGTGTGTGTGTGTGTGTGTTTCGTTCTGCAGAGCTGGCATGTGGCAGGGAGGGTGACATCACTTTCAGTGTTCGAGCCAAAGGTCTCCTCAAGAGGCAGCATGTAAGCATTGGAGGATAGAGAGAAAGACGGAGGATTATAGGCACTCTCTCTCTCTCTCTCTCTCTCTCTCTCTCTCTCGTGTGTATGTGTGTGCGTCACACACTTTGAGTTCCAATTTTGCATTTTGTGTTCAAGAGCAGAGAGGCAGGTGGAATTCATCCAGCTCAAGCCCAGACATGAACTTCAGAGGACAGTAATATTTGCTTCCAAAAAAAGATACAAGCACGAATTAAAATCTGCAGTACTGCATATGGCAAGGGAAACCTGTCCTTGAAAGCCACCAGGAGTTTTCTTCATAGTGTGGCACCAGCAGGCCAGAAAGGAAAAGGAGAGGTCAGATCATGCAAAGCTGTCATAGTCCCCATTTTGCAGGAAGAGAGGTGCTGAAGCTGAACGACTGTAACTGGGACTTTCCAGCTCGTCTCCATTGTGCAAGCCTACCAGTGCGTAGCTAAAAGGGGTGCAAAGTGCTACATTTTGCAGGGTGCTTTACTGCAGCATGCAAGCGGCCCCTCTCTCTTTAATTGGGTGGTGGGAATTCACCTTCACTTTAATCCCACCATCTGGAATGACTCTGAAGGGAATGATGAGGGACAACTTGCACGGCACAGAGAGGCTCCCTGCAAAACTTGGTGCTTTGCACCCCTTCTAGCTATCCCACTGGTTTCCAAGTATAGGTACTCTGAAGTATGTACATTAGTGTCCCATGGGGTTTACTCTGATATGTTTCTTTCATAAGACTGAGACCAGTGAGTTTGCTGGCACAGGTCTGAGTAGACCTTAGCTGGCTCAGGGTGACCATATGAGCGGATTTTTCCGGATTTGTCCTCTTTTTTAGCCTTCTGTTTGGATGTCCTCCAAAAGGGCTTCACTGTCCTCCATTTTGGCTTCATTTTGGAACTTTGCAATGGCATGGAGTATCCCATCATGTAATATGTTGTTGAATTCATACTGAAGAATTCATATTCAAAATCTGTTTTGAAATATCTCCTTCCAGTTAAAAGTTATGGCTAAAAAAACTAAAAATTAAAAAATGCATTGAGTTCTAACCTGGGTGGGGCAAACTTCCAGGTAAACCTTTTGAGCATCAGAGTATAAACGTACAACAGTAATTGAGGTTGCAATCCTAAGCACACTTTCCTGAGAGTAAGACCCATTGAATACAACGGGGCTTACTTCTGAGTAGACATGGTTAGGAGTGCGCCCTGAGAGTAATAGTGATTTTCTTGGCCAGGTTGTACACACTCTTGGCCCCTCTGCCAATAAAATTAATTCTGTATCTTCCCCGTAGTGTTATGCAGCAGCGGGGAAACAGGGGAGACCACAAAGACACCATCTTCGACATGATTTAATAAGCACTCTATTCCAGGAACGGCTTGCTTACAGAATGGTCCATTTTCTATTGCCGAAGACAGCTTGTAAACACACGGGATGTTATCGAAAGGACAAGTGCTGAGTAAATCCGAGAAGCCAGCCCTGCTGTTGATACAAAAGTAAAGCTTTATTAACTAAAAAATAAATAGGTTATGTTTGCAAGGATAAGTAGGAGGTTGTACTACTGAGTACTTTCCATCGCTTTGTCACTCACTGACTGCTCAGCTGAAAGAACAGAGTAAACGTTCAATTTGCATGAAGATTAGAAATAATTCCTTGGTTGTGAGTGAAGCTGTGATGCTCCGGACAATACTTTGCTCCAGTTGCACAAATAGAAAGCTCAAATCCTGTAAAGAAGGAATAATATAAGAATTAATAAGGGCTGCGGGTGGCGCAAGTGTTAAGACACTGTGCCTGTTAACCAGCAGGCCAGGGTTCGAGACCCAGGTCGGCCCCACAAGACAGGGTGAGCTCCTGTCCTTAGCCCAGCTCTGCGACGCCAGCTGGATCCAATTGTATCGGCTCTGCCTTTCCATTGGACTAATTCAGTGGCGTGGAGAGGGAGATTTGCTGCTTGGGTAACAGCCTATCCTCCATAACAATCCAACCCAGGCTTTCGTGCTTCGCATGCAGCGTATGCAGCGCAGAGCACGATACCATAGTCTTTCAAGACTGACGGAGGCCTGCTTTTTTAATAAGAAACTGAAAGTTGGATCTGGTTTCTGATCCTTCCTACGTCGTGGCCCCAATTCTAAGTGCAATCCACTCTATCCCTACAATCCAGAGTAACCACAAGAGCACATAAGAGACATTCCGTGCACCTCTTGTCACTGCACCACCCAGTGAAAACCTATGGGAAATTCACATTGCAATCCAGAGTAAATTGTTCTTTCACCGGAGCAAGGACTCCCCATAGTTACTCTGGATTGCGCCCTATGTGAGATTTCTTTCCTTGGTTCACAAGCATAATTTGTTCCAGATGGATGCTTGTAATCCAACACACTTGTATATCAAAGCAAATTTTCCCATAAGAAATAATAAAAACTCAGACGATTTGTTCCACAACCCAAGAATATTCATACAAAAATGATGACAATACTGTATAATACAAAATAATACAGAAAATACAAAATATAAAGAAAAATAAAACAAATTAACCTGCATGTCTCAGGTCTCAGGTCTCTCAGGCTGCAATCTACTCCCCTCATGTAGGAGTGAGCCCCACAGATTATAATAGGGTTGACTTTAGACATGCAAGGCTAGGTCTCTCAGGTGCCTTTCCAACAAAGGAGTGAGCCCCACTGACAGTAATAGACTTACTTCAGAGTAGACTTGCACAGACTGGTCTCTCAGGAGAGGCTGAGCAGGTGCTGGCAGAGCACTGAAACAGACTGTATCCCTGTTTATCAAGACATTGCTTCCATATCAGGATACAATTTATTAGACATGTTTGCTCATCTTGCACAGCACTCTCAATCCAAGTTACTCTCAATCCAAGGTTTTACTGTATTTGGAAACTTCCTTTGGTATGAGATTACCATAGTCATGCTAACCGGTGGAAATGTATATTATACCTCTTCAATTGCAGTTTCATTGATTCAGTGGCATAGCTCTTCTTCTCTCCTACAGGGTGCCCAAATTCTCAAACCTCAAAAGGAGGACAAGGTCTTAGATGCCTCTCAGCCTGTCCTTTCTGGCGGACAATGGCACATTTCCCTGCTCACGAGTAAAGCCGCAATATTGGGCACTTTCACTTTTCCATAGAGTTCAATGCATATTTTTTATTTTTAGATTTTTGGCCATAACATTTGAGGGAGGAGATATTTTAAAAATGGATTTTTGCATTGGATTCTGCTCTTCAATATGAATCCAACAACATATGGGTATGGAACACCATTGGAAAGTGCCAAATGAAGCCAAAATTGAGGACAATGAAGCGCATTTGGAGGACAACTCAACAGGCTAAAAGAGGACAAATCCGGAAATTTCCAGCCATATGGTCACACTGAATGCCACTGCATTGCTGTACCATAAAATTTGACCCAGAAGCATAAAGCGTTGTTTAGGAAAGCCCTAAACATCATGGAAATTTAAATTTTATTTCCCATCTGATCTTCCAGCAAAACTGAAAATGTTAACTGTCCCTTCCCTGCCCCCACCAAAAAGAAAGAAAAAAGAAAATAAAAAGCCATATGGAATAGACCTCAGCTGTAACTGGAAATAGGAAGATCACTTCTGTGATCACTTCTTAAGGCCATCTGAACATGAGCCAGCATGTGATGTGTCTGCAAAGAAGGCAAATGCCATTTGAGGCTGCATTAAGAGGTCTGGAGCTTCCAAGTCGCGAGAAGTTCTAGTTCCTTTTTATTCTGCATTGGTGAGACTCACCTTGAGTACTGTGTTCAGTTCTGGGCACCTCACTTGAAGAAAGATGCAGCCAAACTGGAGCAAGTCCAGAGGAGAGCGACAAGAATGATCAGTGGGATGGAAGGGAAGCCCTACCAGGAAAGGTTGGGGGAACTTGGGATGTTCAGCCTGGAGAAGAGGAGGCTGAGGGGAGACATGATTGCCCTCTTCAGATACCTGAAGGGCTGTCATAGGGAAGTAGGGGCTCAGTTGTTCATTGCTGCTTCTGAAAGCAGAACCAGAACCAATGGGTTCAAACTGCAAGAGAGGAGATTCCGGTTGGATATCCAGAAAAAATTCCTGCCAGTGAGGGCGGTTCAGCAGTGGAAGAGATTGCCAAGGGAGGTGGTGGACTCTCCCTCACTTGGGGTCTTCATGCAGAGGCTCCACCAGCACATGTCAGAGATAATCTAAGAGGATTTCCTGCTGCAGGCAGGGGGTTGGACTAGATGACCTACTAGGTCCCTTCCAACTCTAGGATTCTCTGACTCTGATAGATACCACATGTAAGTTTGGCTCTAATAATGTCTGCATAATTCCTGCGCTTCATTTTAAGTTTGTTGTGTACTGATGTTGAGTCCAGCAATGTGAGGCAGTGATAAGCTATTACCCACTTCCGACTTAGCATGAGCTATAAGCCAGAGTTATAGCATGACCTATATGCTTACCATATACGCTTTTTCTGGAAGCACTGAAAAAGCTTGCCAGTTACTCTTTGGAAATCTGATGTACGACAATGGAACTGACCACATTGCTGACAAAGATGTGCTACTGTGCACAGCCAATATTTTGTGGTCTGTTTGTGACACAACCATTAAAGAGAACAAAAATCCAAGGCAAAGATGGCAAATTATTATTATTTATTGGCCTGCTGAGTCAGCCAGCAGTTGCTTTTCTTGCTGTTCTATCATGTTCCTGGCAAGGAAAAAACTTTTTAACATTGATTGAAAAGATGGTTAAGAGGAAGGCAAACACCAAAAACAAAAATAAAAAAAAATATTTATTTATTTCATTGATTTATACTCCACCTTTCTTCCCAAAAAGGAAGAACTTCCCCATGAAACTATGGAGAAGATCAGCTGAGAGGTTCATAAGACAAACTGTTATCAATCTTTTATAATCTATTATATTTTAAACTGGGATTGAGTGCTTCTTATATACGGTCATCAAATGAGTGGGACACTGTTCCATCACCTGATGTGCTGCATTCACCACATTTAGGGCACAATCCAGAAAAACTATGGGAGCACGTAAGAGACGTTACGTGCACCCATAGTTCCTGCACCACCTAGTGAAAACCTATGGAAAATTCATATTGCAATCCAGAGTAACTTATTCTTACTCCAGAACAAGGACTCCCCATAGTTACTCTGGATTTCACCCTACATTATCAGAAGCCAGAACTTATGGCTCCTTTTTGCTTCCTCCACCTGGAATGGCTGCAACAGGGTGAGACGCCCTCCAAAACTGACTGCTCCACTCCCTCTAGCTATGCCACTGCTAAGAAGTTTTGGGTTCAAATCCCGGCACAGATAATCAGAGTGGGTTGTGTACACCGGCCTCAGCCGTAATACTTTCTTCCCCCGGGAGAAATATTTGAAGCCATTATCTGCTTTTGACATTCAAGAATATTTATATGCGAAACCCACTAATTGGAGCTGGGATCAGCTCGTAATTCTGCTGGTTTTATTTTGTTGATGCTCCAATGTTTGCAGGGATGTGTTAATTTTTTAAAAAAAGACCCAAACGTGTTTCCAAAAATAGAACTTCATATTGACACACAAAACACACACCCCTATTTTGGGTACTATTTCTGGTTTCCATAGTAACCGCTGCATCCCAAATCATCTCTGAATCGAATTATTCCGGCTCTTTTGGGGGGGATCACCTCTGGTTCCCATAGCAATCCTCGAACCCTCGTGATCTTTCAAGCCAGGAATTCCTGCCAACAGGATGTCCAGAGAAGTCAACAGAAAGATCTGATCCAGTTGGTGGCAACGCCAGGGGTACAGATACCCACTGGTATCCCTTTCATTGGAGAACGATGCTCTCGCAGGGGCTTTGAGGCGGAGGAGGAATAAATCCTTATTGGGGGGGAAACTAATTAGTTTAAATTAGAATTCTTTAGTGAACAATTCCCTTTCCATTGACTTAAAATCTAAGATTTCTATCTAACTCAGAGTGCAATCCTAACCATCTTTTCAGGATTCGCATATCTGTGTCAGCAGAGCATGAACTATATCCTGAAACTGGGGGATGAACCTCAAGATAAGGCAATGTTTGTTACTCCAGAGTTGCCTTGCCTTGAGTTTGGTGATGAAAAGTTGGTTAGACTTGTGCCCTCCATGGGATTGGAGACCTTAAGGAGTTGGGTTTGAACCTGAGTCATCCAGGTGCAAATCTGCTCAGCCATAAAGCTTGCTGGGTCATCTTGAAACAGTCAACCCCGCAGGGTTGTTGTGAGGACAAATTGAGGAAAGGAACCATGTACATCAACCTGAGCGCCTTGAAAGAATGGCGTTCTGAAAATGTTTTTTAAAAATTTAAAAAATCTCGCACAACCATGCAAATCAAATGTAAATATGTCTTTTTATTTATTTAAAACTAGTGAAAAGCGTACCTGCGTTGCGGGAGTAACATTTCCCCATATGCCATCCCCCCAGGGCGCATCAACATCCCATGCACAACTTCCCCCCATGTGCAACTTCCCCTCATGTGCAACTTCCCCCTTGCGCATCATCCTCCCATGCACAACTTCCCCCATGTGCAACTACCCCATGCGCAATTTCTCCCATGAGCATCATCCCCATGTGCATCATCCCCATGTGCATCATCCCCATGCGCAACTTCCCCCCATGCGCAACTCCCCCATGTGCAAGTCCCCCATGCGCATCATCCCCCCATGCGCATCATCCCCCATGCGCAACTTCCCCCATGCACAACTACCCCATGCGCAACTACCTCATGCACAACTTCCCCCAGACGTATCGTCCCCATGCGCATCATCCCCCATGCGCAACTTTCCCCATGAGCAGCATCCTCGCCAGTGCAACCTCTTCCTCCGAACAACATCCCCCAGTGCACCGGGGTCTGAGCACCAAATTGGCTGATGTTGTTCAGTCTCCCATGTTAAGTATAGGACAGAAACACGTTGCCCCCTTTTCAGCCCCTGAAGGGTTAGTTTCTCCAGATGGTTCTTTGTGGGTGTTCAGGTGACAGAAGGAACTCCCAGAATTCCATGCTTCAGGCCCAGCAGTTGGGGCGGAATGTTGCTGAGTCAGCAATTCTCAATGCAAAGTATAGGGCGGAAAACGTGTTGCGCCCCTTTTCACCCCTTTCCTGTTGGAATTTCCGAAAACCAGTTCTTAGTGCACCCCTCAGTCACGGAAGGAACACCCACCCCAAATTTCACGCTTCTAGGCCCACCGGTTTTGGCAGGGCGGTGATGAGTCAGTCAGTCAGTCAGTCAGTCAGTGAGTGACTTTTCTCTTTTATATATATAGATGTTTTTGCTCCATTTTTCCTTTAGAAAGTTCAAACTTTGTCAAGTTTTCAACATTGCTGTTTCTTTTTTAAATTTGGAACTTTTAGCAGTTGAGAGTTAACAGTTGGTTGGATCCTACTTTCAGGTTGGGTTTCCACAAAAGATACACTTAGGTGCACAGTTATGTTCCATTGATTTTTCCCTGGAAGACCCTTTATGTATTTAATTGAAGTCAAGTATTACACAAGCCTCTTGGAGTGAGTTGATGTCAGTAACATGTTATACAAATCCCATTGGCGGCTAAGGGTGCAATCCTAACCAGTTTAGGCCAGCACAACTCACCCATTTCCCTGTTAGCAGGGAAATCCCAAGAAGAGGCCAGCGGTGCATATCTGCGCATTGGCCTAACTCCCCACAGGTGTGGCCAGAAATACCATATGGCACATTTGCAATACCCCTAGGCCAGCCTGGGACTTGTGCCAGGATATATGCCAATCTAACGGGGAGTTAGGATTGTGGCCTAACTCCTGAATGTGTGCACCAGTGTAAGTTTTGCAAAGAACCTAATTAAAATTTGTGACAAAACTGTAACTTTTCTTTGTAAGAAAACTGTAATTTTCTTAGCCTGAAACTTCTCTGTTGTAATTGCTTCCTGGGATTTCTTTTTTTTAATGTAAAACCCAGAAGGTTTATTCATTGTTCTTCCATCACAAATGTTGAATCTTTGAATCATTGCCAGTTATTGATCTCCATCTATTATTTGTTATATAATTCTAGAAAATGAACGAATGTCATGGACCAGCAGTCCAAACTGTCCACTGCAAATATCCAAATGGGATATCCTTCCATTCTCCCTAATAGATTTCTGAAATATTAGATTGTATATTAGCCAGCAGGCCAGGCCATCTGTTTGAGACCCGGGACAGCCCCACAAGACAGGGTGAGCTCCTGTCCTTAGCCCAGCCCTGCGACGCCACCTGGATCCAATCGTATTGGCTCTGCCTTTCCATTGGACTAATTCAGTGGCGTGGAGAGGGGGGATTTGCTGCTTGGGTAACTGCCTATCCTCCATATCAATCTAACCCAGGCCTTCATGCTTTGCATGCAGCGTATGCAGCGCCGAGCATACCATAGTCTCTCAAGACTGATGGGTGCCTGTTTTTTTTAGATTGTGCTACATTAAACAAGCAAGGCTATTCAACAAGGAAAAAGTGGCATGGATGGTTTGTATGAAGACAGTCTCAGGGTCCAGCTCCATTCTAAGATCTCTAACATGTGGTTCTAATAAAGACATCACCTGAGATCTTGAAAGGCATAGAACATGGATCCAAGTATTCGATGGATACAGGGTTCTCATCACATTCAGGATGGGACCACTTTTTAGAGCACAATCCTAACCATGTCTACTCAGAAGTCAGCTCCATTGTGTGCAATGGGTTTTACTCCCAGGAAAATATATTTAGAATTACAGCCAGAAGCCCATGTCCTAAAGTCAAATTAAGCCCTTTGCTCCGGAGCAGTTAAGGTGACTTTCCATAAAATAACACTAGAGGGTGACGTTATTGCATGGACCTGTAACTGCTCTGGATTTTGCCCTAAGTTTCTTTTCAGTTACATCCACAGCTACTTCTTATTTATTATTACTTTCAATTTAGGCACAATCTTGTCAGTTAAACAATTTTCAGAGGTTCAAGAATAGAGTCATGTGGGTGGCGCAAGCGGTACAGACGCTGTGCCTGTTAAGCAGCAGGCCAGGGTTCGAGACCCGGGTCGGCCCCACAAGACAGGGTGAGCTCCTGTCCTTAGCCCAGCTCTGCAACGCCAGCTGGATCCAATCATATCGGCTCTGCCTTTCCATTGGACTAAGTCAGTGGCGTGGAGAGGGGGATTTGCTGCTTGGGTAACAGCCTATCCTCCATAAAAATCCAACCCAGGCTTTCGTGCTTTCCATGCAGCGTATGCAGCGCCGAACACGATACCATAATCTTTCAAGATTGAAGAACAGAGTCAAAATGTGATTTAATTTAGTGTATTTGAAATTAGTGGGGGCTTCCATTTGGCCTTTGTATTAGTTACGGCAAGAGCCAGTAACAATTTTTTTGAAAATTTTGGGTAAGATATTTAAAGTCGCATGGATTTCAGTGAAAAGTTCACTCACGTGCTTCATCTCCCTCCCTCTTGACCTCAATTGAATTTAGGCGCATAAGACGCTTCAGGCGGGGACTCATCTGTCTTGGTTCTTGGAAAAGCACCATTTTCTTTGCAAGAGCTGAACAAACAGAAGCTAATCAGAAGCCACAGTGGCCTTGGCTAGAGTGCGACCAGCCATTATAAAACAGTTATCTGAACTATTCATAATAGAAAGCAGTAGTAGTGGTCAAGGAAGAAAAATGAAATCAAATAATAGTAAAATGAAATCAAATAATAAAGATAATTATGACAATGTTGTGCTGAATGTCGTAGCGATACAAAGTTGACCTATTGCATATGTCTGCTGGAGAGGAGAATTTTCCAAGTTTTCCCCAGAGATCTCAAGATGCAACTGGGCAGGCTTCTTAGGCAGGGTGTTTCAGTGCAATCCTAACACCTGGTTAAGCCAGCACATGTCTCGGCAGAAGCCCTGTGCTGGCCTGGGGGTGTTGCAATAGTGCACAAGGCACTTTTCAGCCACTCCTGAGGGGAGACAGACCTGTGCACAGACATGCACCTCCCCACACCACCATGGGATCAGGGCAATGGGTGAGTTGTGCTGGCCTCAATTGGTTATATTGGGAAATTTTCATGAAGCGGCGGGTAGGCAGCAAGCAAGACACTGAGACAGCATTTGTCAGTTTGAGGCAGGATTGGATTGGATCTGAGGATCTTAGGATCCTATTGATCCTGATGTGAGGAACTTGCCCAGCTTTTATTCAGTAAAAGATTGTTTTCCAGATCAGCATGATGCAAAGCATGATGCAGGGTATGAGGTACAATTATGATGCAAAGCATGATGCAGAATATGGGGTACAGCATGGTGTAGAGTACATTGCTACATGACTATATTGCTACATGACATTGTATAGTGACAGGTTTAAAGAATCAGAGAGATAGCTAGCGTATGTTCTTATGATGAATCTTAATTGACGTACAAAGTGGTATGTTTTATAAACACTCCTTGATATCAGTTCATACAGTTATTTGCATACTTTGTACACAAGTACAAAATCTTGTGTGCCTTTGTATGTTCCAATTTTGCCAAGTTGACAGCATGGATTTTTCACATGCTTTAACCCTTTGGCTGCAGACCATGCTTTAACCCTTTGGTATTTTGCAGACCCTTATTGCTCCATCCCTGCTACATTGCACTCTTTGTCAAGGAGAAGCAGAAAGGGTTGCTTTTCTGGGTGCCCTTCCTGATGAAATCATAGAATCCTAGAGTTGGAAGGGACCTAGTAGGTCATCTATTCCAACCCCCTGCCTGTTGCAGGAAATTCTCCTAGAGCATCTCCAACAGGTGCCCATCAAGCCTTTGCTTGAAGATCCCCTGCTTGACATCAACTTCCTCTTGGACAGGAGGCTCCTTTCCAAATTTCTACTACCACCGGCTGCAGTCCCCATGCTCTGGTGGTACTTGCATGAAGGGCAGGGCAACAAAGAGTAGGTGATGCTTTCCACAACAGGCAAAGCCAGGCAGCCTCCGACTTGAGAGGAGACATTACTGAAAACAGATTGCTGGGCAGCAAACCACCGAGAGGACCACGTAGTGATGTGACTGTGGACTTCCTGGGGGACATTTAGGAAAAAGGAAGCTGGACCAGATGCACCTTCAACTTATGCTAGCAGGGCTCATTCATTCAACTCTTGAGCCCCCAGAGCAATAACAACTAAAGGTTACCTCCATAAACCTGTATTCCACATCCACCAGTTGGAGATCACAGACTATCACAGCAATTTTCAACCAGTTTGCCGAGGCACACTGGTGTGTTGTGAATGGTCTGCAGGTGTGCCACAGAAATGTGAGGGCCAATAGGGATGTGAGCCACCATCAACAGCATGGCGCGCCTTGTCAACTTCCCAAAAATTGATGGTGCTTTGACAATTTTAGCACCATGTTAGTGTGTCCTGAATTGAAAATCACTGGACTGTTGGAATAGCATCCACCTTATTCTTGGGCTTAAATATAGCATAATCTCAAACAAAGCTGAAGGGCACTACTCTGGTTCCGTTCGACCAGGATAGATCTGGCTATTTTTCCCCTCTGGAACAAAAGCTGCAATCCTAAAGACACTTTCCTGGGAGTAAGACCCATTGAACACAATGGAGCTCAGCTTACTTTTGAGTAGAGATGGTTTGGATTGTGCTCAAACACACATGATTTATCCTAGAATCTGGCAGAAGGACATCATCACTCCAAGAGGAGACTGGAGCACTTCCGTTCCTTTTTAAACACTGCTTCAAGAAGTAAGTGTATGCTTGATAATCCCGTAATTGAGAATTGGCATTTATGTGATATCAAAATAGCTTTACATGCATCGTCTCCGGCATATCAAAGCCTGAGGGGAATGTCTAATTTCTGTGCTGGAAATTCAACATTAAAAGGCAATGTGCAGAAGGGTGGGACTTCAAGAGGAATCCTATCAAAGTGCCATAAGGGAATGAACAGTCACAGAAGCTCGTTAGCAGCTTGATTAGAAGAATAGAAACTAATCATACTGACTCTTAAAACAAACAGGAAGGCAAAAAGGCTATACTAAATAGGGACTAATTGAGAACAAAGAATTATGGCACTCCCAGTAAGGGATTCCCTGCAGAACCAGGAAGAAGGTTCACATCCAGTGGTGGGCCCAGACCGGTTCTGTCCAGTTCTGTAGAACCGGATGTTCCTATTCCCCCACCACTGGCGATCCGGTAGCGGCAGTGGGGTGCGATACCCGGGTGGACCGGTTCGCACTCTGCTGGAGACTACAGCTGGGCTGGCCGGCCGCTGAAGCACAGGCACCCCGGCCGGCACTTTTAAATTTGCCGCTCCCAGCGACAGCCTGCCAAGGCGCCCCAGCACGTCCTTTCCTTGGCTGCTGGGGCTTGTGGGGCGCCTCAGCAGGCTGCCGCTGGGAGCGGCAAATTTAAAAGTGCCGGCCGGGGTGCCTGCGCTCCAATGGCCAGCCAGCCCAGCTGCAGCCTGAGAGCCCATTCCTATGCATGACTACTCAGAAGTAAGTCAATGGGACTTACTCCCAGGAAAGTGTGGCTAGGACTGCAGCCTGGGAGCCCAAACTGACTACTCAGAAGTAAGTCCCATGATAGTCAATGGGACTTACTCCCAGGAAAGTGTGACTGGGACTGCAGCCTGGGACCCCAACCGGACTACTCAGAAGTAAGTCCCATGATATTCAATGGGACTTACTCCCAGGAAAGTGTGGCTGGGACTGCAGCCTGAAAGCCTAACCTGACTACTCAGAAGTAAGTCCCAGGATAGTCAATGGGACTTACTCACAGGAAAGTGTGGCTGGCACTGCAGCCTGAGAGCCCAACCTGACTACTCAGAGGTAAGTCCCATGACATTTTTATTTTTTAATTTAATTTTCCCCAGCCCCGCCTCCTGACCCCAGCCTCACCCCCTGACCCAGCCTGGCCTTGCCAACTTCCTGGAACCAGTTGTTGGGCCAGGCTGGGCCCATCACTGTTCACATCCCCAAATGTGTATTAGTGATCAGAGACTGTTATTAGGTATTCCATGTCTTTTGGGGAAGCAACAGGGATGTGTGACACAAGAGATGATCTGAAGGCCTATACTTCTACTCTGTCTGTGTTAAAGGTATAAGCAGATCCCTGCTGGATCAGCCCAAAGGTTGTTATTTGGTATCCAACGTCCTTCAGTAGCCTATTTGATGCTTCTGGGAAAGCCCACCCACCAAAAAAAAAAACAGGGAAAGGGTGATGATCCCCTTGCCTTGCTCTTCCACAGAAACTGGAATACTGTGGCACGTTGCCTCTGAACTTTGAGGTTTCACAGGATCTTTATGAGAAAAGTCAGCCATAAACTGCACCCACCAAGAATCTGCCTTATTGGTCTTTCAAGATAACTAAGCCCATGGACACCACTACATCCTGTGGCAGGGAATTCCATAACTTGCGTGAAAAAGACCTCTTCCTGCAACCTGGATAGCTGGCCGTAGTCAGTGTGAGACAGGCTGGGCTCTGTAGCCTTGTGATCTCCTAGGCATGAAACCTGTTCAGCATTACCCTAGTGGCTTCTCTCAGCAATGAATTGCCCAAGGAGAGAAGCAGATCTGGATGATGAGCTCTCTAGATTCATCCACAACCAGCTGGACTGTGATGTGTTGTGTTAAGGTCAAGCTGTTGGTGGATCCCTACAGTTCTACTGTGAGGAGTAAATGTGGCAGGCAATTGTGAACTCATCTCACTGAAATGTGTAATTATTTCGACACAGCCCCTTAGGAGGAAATAAGCCAGTTCAAAAGCTTCACTTTCCCTTCTGTTATCTTGTTGCTGCTGGTTATGTCCAGGCAGGACAGATCTTGTTAAAGTTTCCAAACTCCTTTATACTGAGTTTGTTATGACATGATGACACCTATGACTAGTTGCGTAGCTAGAAGGGGTTCAAAGCAGTATATTTTGCAGGGAGCCACTGGGGTGCAAGTGGCCTTTCCCCCTCCTCATCCTCAAAATGCAAAATAAATGGAGGCATTTCAAAACCAGTGACTGAAGACAACCTGTTTAGAAAAAGATACTGGAGCGCATCAACAAGCACGGAGCACCTCAATTATGGTTTGTACATCACATTCTCAGAGGAAGTATTTGATGATGGCAGCCATAAATTGCATGGTCCTTCATGCTGGGGACAGTTTCTTTTACAGTTTCTCCTAAACACATTATTCTTTGCCAGTTCTATAGTTGCAACAACATTTCAAAGACGGGAATGAAGTTGAGTAGAGACTGTCAGCTATACACAGCTATAAAACTTTAGTGCAATTACCGACACAAATTACTGTGTTCCAACAAATCTTAGTTTAATCCTAGCGAAGCAATCACCGCCTGCTTGGTGTTTTATGATTAACCTCTTGTCTGTGGGCAAACTTTTCTTACCGAAATAAATGTACATGTCAGCCCTGTGTGGAGGGAAAAAATGTGTGGTGGAGCCCTGCAAAGGGGAAAAAATAGTTCAAAAAGGTAAGAATATGGGGAAAACACACTAGCCTGCATTCAGATTACCATCACAATTGTTTGCAGTGTTTTATTCTGGGTAACTCTGGCTGAAAGGAAACATGCATTTAAAAAATAAAAAGCAGGACTCCGTCAGTCTTGAAAGACTATGGTTTCGTGCTTGGTGCTGCATACAGTGCATGCGAAGCACAAAAGCCTGGGTTGGATTGTTATGGAGGATAGGCTGTTACCCAAGCAATACACCCATGTGTAAGAATACATGGGTGTGTGTGTGTGTGTGTGTGAGAGAGAGAGAGAGAGAGAGAGAGCATGGTGTGTGTCAGTGCATGTCACTGACATTCCTTGTGCTGCTGCAAATTTCTTTGAGGGTGTCTTACAATTATATCTTAAGTCTGACATGAAAAATAAGTTAAATATGTTGAAGTAACATGTTGCTGGAAACTGCTCTGAGGGTGTCTTGCATGTCTGGGTGAGAATCAGGCATGTTAAAAGTTTTTCTATTTCAAAAGTGTTGAAACTAAGTACAGGAAAGCAATATAAGCATTTTTGCTTCATTTTAACATGTCCTACATTTTTAAAATGTAGGGCGTCCTACATTTTGTCCTACATGAGTCCTCTCACTCTCCGGCCCCCGACAGTGTCTGAGGGACAGTGAACCGGCCCCCTGTTTAAAAAGTTTGAGGACCCCTGTTTTAGAACTTCTAGGTTGACAGGAGCTGGAATGAGAGACTGGAGCTCATCATGCATCCATTATGATGATCATCATTATGATCATCATGGATCATCATGATGCATCATGCAGCACTTTTGTCTCCAACTGTTGACCTTCAACCACTGAACCACTGCAGGCAAAAAAAAACACACAAGAAAATCTGAAGTCCAGGAGCCCTGAAGTCCAGGAGCCCTATCCACCAGAAATTTGTCTTCTTATAATCCATTGAAATGTAATAGTCCCAGTGCCAAAGTTATAGGAGGTGTGGCACAATACAAACTGCAGGCACTGCAATGAGCTGTGTAAACTCCGACTTACCATTGGTGCTTTCTGGGCAGCAATGATAATGCACAGGGAGACCTTCAATAGGTGCGATGAGTATCGGTTCTGCTACAACATCCCTCAGGACACAACAGTGTACAGGGCCACCCCCTGGCGGAGAGCAGCAGACTATTGTGTTGTGAATCTCCATTCTGGGACCAAAACGTTCACACTTAGCCTTCTCTGCTTTTTATTAAGCCAATGGAAAGTACCTAAGAAGGAAAATGGGGCCTTGAATAATCCCCATCTAAAGTACAAGGGTTCAGACTTGTTCAGTCTCTGGGTTGATCCTTCAGGTCTGAATCTCTTCTAATAAATGTTTCCTAATTTGTCAGATTAATTCTCCACTCCAGAGGTGCAGCCTGAACCTTTGTCCCTTTACAACAATCCTTACAGGTAATTACCGCGGCTTCCCCAAACACTTTTAAAAAATAAGTGGAAGTGTTCTGCATAAATTATCTTTTAATAACAACAGAAACAGCACGCACGTTGATTAATGAAGCCGGTGCATGAATTCAATAACTGCTAACAGTTTGCAGTTTGTTTTCTTTTCAGTTTCAGTTTGTTTTCTTTTTTAAAACTTGGGGATCACATGGAACAGAAATAGAATACACACATACATACATAGAAAACATACATACATAGAATACATACATATATACATACAGCTCTTCTGCTATTTCCATTTGCAGAGATGGTTTGTGTAATTATAGCATATGCTCGACATCAAAACCGTAAGGATAGTTTCCAGGATGCTGCTTGCAGGGCCATGTAAGGAGAACAAGATCTTCCTTCTTCTGTATGGAGCAGAAGCAGTTCATATATTAACATTCAGGCTGACAAGCTTATTACAGTCTGTCTAGATTAAGATGGCAGAGAATGACATGAGGCCATAATGGGCAAAAAATAAAATAGGATATGAGAGGGGTCTTTCCCCCTCTACTCCCCCCCCCCATGTTTGAACTGGTGAATCTTCACTGCAAACACTGACACTTCTGCTCTTTCATTTATACGTAGGTACATCTTAGCCTAAAAGAATCCCAGGTGCCAGGAATTTAAGTAAGAAAGAATGGTGCGCATGGACACCAAAGAGGTCTCAGATCATTTAAGTAATTGGGCAAAAAAGATGACAAATAGAATTTGGTGTGGATAAATATGGGATAATGAGTGCTGGGCCTGGAATATAAAGAAGAAGTATGGAAATGAGACAGGTCTCCCAGCATATCAAATAGCAAGGAGATCTGGGGAGTGTGATCTGTATAGAATTGCTTGCAAAAGAGAAGAACCGCAATGGAACAAATAAACGTTTGCAGGATTTGACTGTCTCTTGGGAAGACTTTGAGTACGGGATGAAGTGAGGGAAGAAAACATTTGAGTACCATCTGAAGATGAAGAACAGAACACCATGTTCTGATGTACATGAACATATATTTTGGGTGAAGAATAACCTCTCCTCCATCCTTCCCCCCTTCATGCCATTCCACCAAGCTGGGCTTCATGTTTTGGTGACATGTTATGAAAGCATGTCCTTAAACTTAGGCTGCTATCTTAAAGACACTTTCCTGGGAGTAAGACCCATTGAAAACAATGGACCTAACTTTTGAGTAGACATGATTAGGATTGTGCTTTTAGGTTTAAATCCTAAATACACTTTCCTGGGAGTAAGACCCATTGAACACAATGGATCTTACTTTTGAGTAGACATGGTTCAGATTGTGCTCATATCTGAACAGTCTTTGAAAAACCAAGTATTTCAAGTGATTTCAAAGGATTGTTCTGCAAGAGTTAGTCAGCACAGATTACCCATATTTACATTCACGGACAGCAACAATTCGGACCATATATAGTACACGTGTCTCTCGTTTTCCATTAGGTTTCCATTTCAAAACCTCCCATGGATAAAATAAAGTCTGTGTATAAAGAAAGCAGCAGAAAAATAAGTTTAAAGTCCCATTTTAAATAAGTTTAAAGACCCATTGCAGGTTTCTTGCGAGTTGTATTAGCTAATTGAATAATGCTGCAATTCTAAAAACACTTTCCTGGAAATAAATTATTTTCACTGAAAATAATTTATTTATTTTATTTATTTAATTAATTTATATCCCGCCTTACCGCCCCTGCAAGAGGGAGCTCAAGGCGGCTGACATCAGGGAATAAAACATCATTAAAACAGATCATAAATAAAGATTAAAACCATTAAAATATAATTAAAATACAATTAAACTGAATAAAAACATTCAGACTAAAAATATTTGTTAAGAACAGTAAAAACAATGAAAACAACTGTCCCCCCCACCTCTGCCCCTTTTAAAATGCTTTTTTAAAATAGAAGGTTTTAAGGCTCCACCAGAAGCTCTGTGTTGAGGGAGCTTTTCTCAGTTCAAAGGGGAGGGAGTTCCATAGTCGGGGTGACACCACCAAGAAGGCCCTATCTCTGGCCGCCACACCTCTCACATCTTTAAGTGGCAGCACAGTCAGTAGGGCCCCCTCAGATGACCTTAGGTGACAGGTCGGATTGTAGGGAAGAAGGCGGTCCCTCAGATACCCTGGACCAGAGCCGTTTAGGACTTTAAAGGTCAGGACCAGCACTTTGAATTCAGCCTGGAAACGAATGGGCAGCCAGTGTAGTCGCTGAAGCAGTGGCCCCACAGAGTCGAACCGACGAGCCCCAGCAACCACACGGGCCACCGCATTTGGGACTAGTTGCCGCTTCCGGACCATCTTCAGAGGCAGCCCCACATAGAGCGCGTTGCAATAATCTAGTCTCGATGTCACTAGGGCATGGGTCACCGTGGCCAGATCCATGCGACTCAGGTAATGGGGCTTACTTTTGAGTAGACATGGTTAGGATTGTGCTTTAAGGTAGTGCCACAATATCTGCAGGAGTTTACTACTGGGACTGAAAGATGGAGTGAATGCTTGCATGACTGCATCTCTACAATATTAGAAAAGCTGTGATTGGCAGCAGCAATTCGTGTTGAGTTCAATCCATGTATACAAAATCTGTGTATATGTTGGACCAGCAATCATATTTTCCTCCACCAATTTTTTTGCATCACACTAACGTCATTATTCTTGCTTATTGGCAATTGCAGTATTTCCCCCATTAAAATAGAAAAGGTTGGAGAAAAGAATCAATATAACAGAAGACTGCTTGAAAAGTTGTATCCACATATCCTGGCTCTCAAGATACTGAGGATTCTTGCAAAAATTCTGCTGGAAGGATTTTAATCATTAAGTGAAAACAGACAAACTCACACCAAATGTTTTCTTCGCACTGATGTCCCCGGGGAATGAATAGGAAGAAATGCTTCACTTTGGCTGTATCATGGCCATTGTTAGCCGCAAACCACAAAGACCACACCAGAGAAGCTGGAAGGAGGTGAGACCTGTGATCGCCATTCTAGTGTACAGCATATAAGAAATAAATGGGATAAACATGAGATCTCACAAGGAAATCATGCTTCTCTCACAAGGAAAAGGTGTTGCAGCCTGACACAACTGCAGTGATGAAGCAAATCACAACTCAAGATAGATGAAGAGACAGCAAGAGAACACCAAATAATTTTAAATGCATTTTAAATTTAAAACAGGAATTACATTCATAGAATCCTAGAATCATAGAGTTGGAAGGGACCTAGTAGGTCATCTAGTCCAACCCCCTGCCTGCATTTAATGAATCTCATCCAGTGGTGCAGGTACCACCAATGGAACTAGAGATGGAGCATGGCAGTACTTGTTGTTCTCCTAGTGGTGTCTGGTGGTGCCTGATGGTACCCATTGACACCTGTCACCCAGCAGCACGAGATCAGGAATCTCAACACACATTGGTAGGAGGCTCAGCAAGGCACCAAATTATGATCTCCCATGCTTGAAAAGCCCTCCAGTCCATCTTGAGTCTCTTACTGGTGTTTGTTGCATTGCATCTGGCCTCCCAGTTTGGAAGAAACTGATGAGGACATCATGCCCAGTTACTACTAACAGTATTTCCAACAGGTGGAAGTGGACCATGCAAAGTGGTACAGCGGAGGACAAACATTGAGACGTTGTTCTAAGATACCAAAGAAGCTGGTAGCACTCAGAGGTGCTCATCTTTGAGAACTCTTGAAGATCAGGCAGATGCCCAAGGAGTGGAGATGACCAAATTTTATTCCTATTTTTATTAAAAGGTGGAAACTAAGATCTAGGAAACAATAAACTGGACAACCTAATTTCAATATTAGTGAAAATCCTGTAATAGATTTCAAAATGTAATGCCTCTGAGCACCTAGAAAAGAAGGAGGGAATCAGCACGGCACCAGACAAATCCCATCTCCTTCTTTAGGAATACTCGGGTACACGATGGGAACACTGTGGACATTACTGGAGTCTGAAAAAATGTTCCATGAAATACTCATGATAAATGACAAAATACTACTTTTAGATGGATTGAAAGCTGGTTGAACAACCTTTCCCAATAAGTGTTGGGAATATTTAACAAGTGTTAATTAACAAGTGTTAATTAATGATTGCACATCAACCTTGGGGAAAGGATCAAGTGGAGTGCACCTGGTCCCTATTTATCTATCTAACTTGGAAATAGCTTGCAAATATTTTCCTTTAACATTAGAGTTATGCACAAAATGTATGCATTATATTGACAGTTACAACAATTGAGTCAGAAATGCTGCTGCTGCTGCTCTCAAAATTGCCCAGTGACCTTACAGTAGGTCATGATCTATAATTTTGGCTCCATCCCTAATATTTTGGATTAAGCGCACAATCCTAACCATGTCTACTCAAAAGTAAGCCCCATTGTGTTCAATGGGTCTTACTCTCAGGAAAGTGTCTTTCGGATTGTAGCCAAAGTGTTGGACTTGGACTGAATAGATCCATGTTCAAAAAAGTATACCTGGTGGCTTGGATCAAACTGCACATGTTATTCTGCCTCCGCTATTTCCAGGGTTATCATTAAAATATAATGGGAAAACACTACATTTCATAATATGCAGAGATTCCTTGCAAAATCTCAGCCTTTAGTAGGACTCCCTCTTCTCTCTCTCTCTCTCTCTCTCTCACACACACACACACACACCCAGCAAGCACACCTGCATGTTGTTTGCTTTGCCATCATCAGATTTATTGGAAAGCAACAATGCAAGAGAACCAGAAACAATCTTTTTCTGCTTTAATAATTTAAGGGTTCTTGCAACAACACCCCAAACAAAGATATTCATCACAGCACATGCAAACCCTCCAGGCACAAACACCAAAGAAGCACATTTGACACCAAGCATCTGGCCCACTAACATCCTCTCTCTCAGGCTTAGCTGTCGCTGTTTTTGCCTTGGATATTTGTATTTTTACTGTTTGGGTGCACAAAGAATAATGGTTTTTATTGAAGTTTAAAACCTGTTGAAGGTAAATCTGGCTAGAAGGCATTTGCCCTCTCTTAGAACAACAGTTACATAAAAAAAAAAACAAGTAATTGATCCAGTGGTGCCTAATCCCTGGCCCTCAGGCCAGACGTCCGCAATCCGCAGTCCGCGGCAAACCTTTCATATAAGTTCTGTCTTTAATACATTTATTCATGTTAATTTTTATCAAAACTGAAATGTAAATTAATTCTTTTTTCCTGGCCCCCAGGTCAGTGTCAGAGAAGTGATGTGCCCCCCACCACCACCAAAAGGTTTGGACACCCTGCAAACCTATAGCATCCAAGGTCCTGGTGCGTAAGCTCTTCCTCTTTGACCCACTCCAAATCTTAGAATCAGCCATGATCCAAAGATTTGTAGGAACCTGGGCTGTGTACACCAATACAAATATAACACTGTAATTGACTTTCGACACCAGTCTACACACCAAGACACCTAGGTCTACATATTCTACATACCTAGAATAAGCATATAGTACAGTCCTAGTTGGTCCGTGCCACTTTAACTGCAGGTGGGAAAAAGGCCTCGCTTGTTCTTGCTTGGGCATTGCTGGGATGGGCAAGAGGTGACCTTTGTGATCACTGCTAAGGGCCACCATAGCCATGCAATCCCTTCCCACCGTTTCAACACTGATAGTCTGTCATATCCAGTAATCCGGGACCAAAAGTATCAGATTATCGGAGGTCTACAGTACATAACACAACTGCAAACATAAAAAATGAACACTACCACACTAAATAAATTAGCTGAACTCCAAATGCCCAGCAGTTCATCAGTGTGCTTTTCTCCATCTTCTTCTTCATCATCATCTTCATTGTCAAGGGAAGATGGCACACAGGCCTCCTGGGTCAGGACACTGGACCACCTCTTTGATGATCCTTCCAAAGAATCTGCAAGTCTAACATCATACACACATGGAGGTGTCTCCCCTCTCCTCCGCCCCGGGAATTGTCACTTTCAGGTACCCCAGGCCTCACACATTTAAAGACACTCTGTACTACTTTTGCCCATCACCCATAGCAGCAGATGGCAAGCTTGTGTACAGCCAGCACTGCCAGCTAAACAAACGGTATAACTAACTCCACGCTGCAAAACAGAGACATCCCCCTGGAGCAGGATCCTTGATCTCGGGGACGGATTGCAGGACCCTTGATCTCGGGGACGGATTGCCCGGCGTCTTGGTTCCAGGATGAATAAGGGACACGTCCCATAGAATGAGCCATTTTTATTTCTTTCTTTCTTGATAAGAACATAATTTCTGGCAGCAACACCATCTCCGGGGAATAAACAGTCGAGTAACCTGATTAAAAAGAAACTTGAGGACACGAGCAGCTGTCTTTGTTGTCAGGCCAGAGAGCCATCAGGAGCACTGAGTCTCTGGCAACTCCAGGTGTTGCTTTGCAAGCAACCCTTCGCTCAACTAACTGCGGGATTTTTGCGTGTCTCTGCCTGGCTGCAGCCAACCACCTCCTGATTGCCTGACAGTTCTGCACCATCACTGAAAATCCCAAAGGGACCCATTTACACTCTTCATTGCACCTCTGCGCCTGACCCCCCCCCCCCAACTTGCTGAAGGTGGGGCCCATATATTACATATCATCATGTAAACATGCATAGTCATTTAGATCACATTCTCAAGCAGATGCTAAAAGGACCGGGACGCCTGATCCTGCTGGGCTGTTCCGGTTCACAAGCTTGATCTGTTAGCTACAGATCAGCTTTGTTTATTGCCTCCAATCTAGTGCAGTCTTTGAATGAGTAATGAATTTTGAATGAGTAATGAATTTTGGGGGGGGAGGGGGTTGAGAGGATTACATAGTATCAGCTGTGGAATAGCTAGAAGGGGGGGTCAAATAACTAAGTTTTGCAGAGACTCTCACTCTGATGTGTAACCAACACCTTCCTTTTCTAAGCCATTCTGGGTGGGGGGAGAAAAATGGAGACAATCACAGTTTGTTTTTATTGTACTGAAATATTAATTTGTAGGGCACCTTGAGGACCCTTACGTGGGCTGGAAAGGCAGGGTATGTATGTATGTATGTATGTATGTATGTATGTATGTATGTATAATTAAATAAATAAATAAATAAATAAATAAATAAATAAAGTTTATTTATTAGCGTATCAGCCATTACAGTTATTAGCGACTGCATTTCATTTTATCTGTAAACTGCTTCTGAAAAGCTGTATATAAATACAGTTGATCAGACGATAAATAAATACATAAATTAAAAAAAAAACACCCCCTCTAGCTACACCACCGTTTCTTGGTCTTCCAAACCACCGGGCATTAAAATCACATACTACACAATCCAGAGTAACTACAAAATCCCTTACATTGCTGTAAGAAAAATTGACTCTGGATTGCTCTATGGATTTCCCATAGGTTTCCACTAGGTGGTGCCGTAACGACGTTGACACAAATGTCTCTTAAGAGCTCCCGTAGTTACTCTGGATTGTGCACATAGACAGTTTTGGCATAGGGCTGTTGCAGGAGATACTGTACTGGAGACTTTGCTCCACCAATCCACCCATTCCTGCTTTAGAGCCCTCTGTGCTGCTGGCCATCCCCTCATCTCGTGGCTATAAATTCCATACAGCCATCAGTATAAGCCATGTTACAACCATGATTCATGTGTTTCTTTTTAAGAAATCATTGATTGTATAACCAAAGGTAAAAAATGTCTCAATCTATTCCCTCTCTCTCTCTCCTGGGATATATCATGTACTCAAAGGAAACAATAGCCGCAATAATACGGATGATAGACCTGTTACACAATTTGAAGAGTATAGTTTTATTGCTGGTGTCCAGGGGAGAATTGCATTAGCTGTAATGAAATCTTATAAGGCTTTGGAAAGTGTAATAACTTTTCAAATGCGGTTATTAGTAGCGCTGTCAGTCCCCTCTCGCTTGGTGCTCTATTCACAAGTTATGAACCACACATGATGACCCTGACAGCGCCGCAAGCCTGGAGCACCGCCTGTCTCCTGGTTTGGACCAAAGAGGATCCTTGGCAAACCATGTTGCCTTTCTGTGCACGCGCCAGGCAATTCTTGTGGGTTGTTCTCCTTTGAAATGTGTTTACAAACCAAAGCAATTACTTCATTGAGGGACTTACTAGTGATTTGATTATCGACCTGCAAAGGCTCAAGTCAAAGGGGATTTGAAAGCAACAACAGAGTCTGGCTTAGCTGCCCGGGAAAGCGATATCTGGTATCTTGGGACAACCCAAGACAACAGTGGCAGCTGCTTTTATAAATGTGAGTTTTACAGAGATCTTGAAAATAAGGGGATGGTCTCCAGGAACGAACGTGCTGGCACATGCTGTGGCCAGCAGCAGGCATCCATCAGTCTCGAGAGACTATGTTATCGTGCTCGGCACTGCATACGCTGCATGCAAAGCACGAAGGCCTGGGTTAGAGCGATATGGAGGATAGGCTGTTACCCAAGCAGCAAATCCCCCCTCTCCACGCCACTGAAATAGTCCAATAGAAAGGCAGAGCCAATACGAATGGTTCCAGCTGCGTCATAGAGCTGGTCTAAGGACAGGAGCTCACCCTGTCTTGTGGGGACCGACCTGGGTTTCGAACCCTGGCCTGCTGGTTAACAGGCACAGTGTCTTAACCGCTTGCGCCACCTACAGCCCCATCTTCCTGGATTATCTATGTACAAGGTGGCTTGGATTGTATAAAAATGGTGCCACTGTCACAATTCTCCTGTCTCCAGAATAAATAATATGGCAATGAGGAAAGGGCAAGTGAAACTTCCAAGGGTTTAGTCCACCTTCCTTCCAAGGTGACCACATGTGATGACCAAAAAAAGAGAAGTCCAAAAAGACTGTTCTGCAGGGAGTACCTTTGTTTTGGCACATCTTAGTCCCTGACAGATTTTTGGGAGAAACTATAACCAGATGGATATAGATTTGATGGGGGGCAGGGGAGTCCAGGCTCTCAATTCTTGGTGCTCCTTCTTTTTCAACTTGCCTTCTCCTTCCCCCTTCATGTCACTTGGCTATCTATTTAGGCAAAAGTAGGTGGAGATAATTAGAAGCCTTGTTTTGATTTTAAAAAATCAATTGTCGGTCTGATAGGTTTACTCTTGGCCCCTCAGTCTTTAGGAAGCCACACATCTGAGAAGTGGGATATCTGCCTTGGAAATGGCTTCTTGAACATCAACACTTTGCAGATGGATCACTATTCCAGATTACTTCTCTTAAAAATGGTATCAGGCTACAAAATCGGACTCGTCTTCTGATTCTTTTAGCCAACAGGAAAATTTCTCTGGAGAGACAGTTCATTCAATTTTTGAGCCAAATCTAAGCATAAAAACTAATTTTGGGCATAAGCCTTATCATTATATGAAACTAGTACTCTCCACATCCATAATATACACTATCAGACATTTAATTCTAGGTTGCATTCCATCTATAGTACTGCTCTCTAAACATATTAGCCTGTGGGTATACTTGATTGCTCCCTTAAAAAATAAAAAACCGACATTCCCTGAACTTCCCAGATATACTCCTCACTTTCAATAGTTTACCTACCTTCTCGTTTTCCTCTCTCATTTTACGTGGTCTCAACTCTTCCATCTCCAACTCCTTGATATAAACACAATTGTGGCTTTGGGGGGGGGGGGCGGATAAAGATAACATAGCTATAAAATTATATTGCTATAAGTCTGCAGAATCTAACAGTGAGATGAGAGCACAAATCATTCCTGGCAATAGCTTTTTAATTTTATATTTTATTTGCAATGTTTTTACAATCATTTTTTTTTATTTTATAAGAAAAACCCATAAAGAGTTACATAAGAATCATACGGTATAATCAATCACCTTGGGAACATACAACACAAGAGAGTTCATTACTCACTAATCAACACTACAGTTATTACCAACAACATAAATCACTCAGCAGTTCGCACTAGAAGGTACTAAAGTGGCAGTGAAATACCAAACATGACCTACAGAAAAAAGATCCTACTAAATGCCCTCAATGCACATCAGATATTAGAATCAATAAGAACAAGAGCCTCGACTGGATCAGGCCAAAGGCCCATCTAGTCCAGCTTCCTGTATCACTCAATGACCCACCAGCTGCCTCAGGGACTACACAAAAACCGGCATCCAGGTGCCCCTCCTGCATCTGGCATTTGGAGGTTGCCCACATCTACATTTATCTATGTATGCCTACACACACCCCCCTCATGTCTTGTCACCATGTTATTCCTCTAAGAATCTGTCCAATCCTTTCTTAAAGTTATTGAGACTAGATAACATCACCACATCCAGTGGCAGGGAGTTCCACAGACCAACTACACACTGGGGAAATAAATTTCCTCTTGTTCGTGCTAACCCTCCCAATATTCAATTTTAGTGAATGGGTGCAATCCAGATTAACGACAGGGAGACCTTGCTCCGACGTAAGAACAATTTACTCTGGATTGCAATATGAATTTCCCATAGGTTTTCACTAGGTGTTGGCGTAAATGTCTCTTGCGTACTCCCATACTCTTGCGTACTCTGGATTGTAGGGGATGTCACCTAGTTCTGGTGTTGTGTGAAAGAGAAAAGAGCATTTCCCTATCCACTCTATCCATCCCTTGCATAATTTTATATGTCTCAATCATACAGAATTTTTGTTACCCATCATGTGGTCATATCCTTCCCGCTCTGCCATCCAAATAGTAGTGGGTTTGCTTGCCGACTCTCAGCTGTATATCACTAATGCTGTAGCACAATTTGCATTGGCAGCCAAAAAATTAAGGTCTCAATTTGTCAAAAACACAGTATAAATGTATAATTTTTTGAACTTTATGTACAAATGTTGAACAGTCAATTGTATGTGCTGATGCTGTTTTTTATTGGGTTTTAGTGGATTTTATTGGATCTTTTGTATTTACCTATTTTAACTGGATCATAATGGATATTTTGCTAATTGTAATAGCCTATGGTCAGAAACAATAAACTGGAAACTGAACTGAGTAGATCAGTAGGCTGGACGAGCACCTGTTGGGGATGCTCTAGGGGGATTTCCTGCTGCAGGCAGGGGGTTGGACTAGATGACCTACTAGGTCCCTTCCAACTCTAGGATTCTATGATCTTCATCAGAGCACTTGAACAAAAAGAGTTACTTAAAAGGACACGCAAAAGATTACACGTGCGGCATGCATAGGAGACAAAACTCAGTAAGAGCTCCAGGCAGTAGAGCAGTTTACAGGAGGAAGTGCCGGCATCCCACATATTACTGGTACAGGATACAAAAGTGACATTGGTAAGGTGCTGGAGTCCACCTCATTGGAACAGAACCAGCAACCTCTTGTGAGAGGCTGTGTCCCAGAGCCAGATTTAGGTTTGAAGGAGCCCTAAGCTATTGAAGGTTATGGGGCCCTTTATATGTCCACCTGTCCTTTGTCAGCAACAAATTGTTGCTTTTTTTGTGTTGAATATATGCTATATGGTAATTCATGGACCCAATAGGTATCTAAAGCCATTTACACACAACAAAATTATTTCTACATCCATTTTTCCCTTTAAATTTTTTGGGGGCCCCCAAGAGAGTGGGGTCCTCAGCTGTAGCTTGTTTAGCTTATACGTAAATCCGACACTGCTGTGTCCTGCTGCCTGCATTAGGGAAGCCAAACCATGGACCTGACGGGGAAAGGCAAAGGGCAGAAAATAGGCAGCATCCACGTCACATAGTATGACTTCCGTGCTGTGCCCTTGATCAAGCAGTCCGTGTCAAGGACAATCAGTAGGGTTCAGTCGCATATGATTGCCGCAGTCAGTGGTGATGGGCACCTGAAAGGTGGTGGGCACCGGTGGTGATGGGCTTCTGATCTCTTTTTTCAACACAACTCCCCTCTCTAATGATCAAAGAAACCTACAGTGTTATTTCTAAGCAGCTACAGGAAAAGCCCACCAAGATAGCAAATTTTATTTACTATATGTATAGCATTTCTTCTTTTTTAAATAAACATTTTCCTGAATAGAATAGCTCCCCACCACATCCCGGCTTCCCAAATGAAGGCTTTTCATATTCAATAAAAGGAACAATCCATCAGCGCATTGTTTTCCTATAACCCTCTCAGTGTTTGTTCTGCGGAGAAAGCCTGAATATGTATGAAGAATTTCATAATGGCAAATCATAGCGCTGTCTGCCGCAGACCGCTCAGAGGTCTGTTCACCAACTCGGCAAACTCTTCCTTCCCGACTAACTCTTGTAAATTGCTCCTGGTACAAACTGTTCACACAAACTGTCTGCTTGCTTTTTATAGACTTACTGTTTGGAGAAGAGGAAATAGTCCTTCTGTAGCCAGCAGCCACCACACTAGACGTAAGTAATGTGTTTATGAACAACTGACTGATTTTGATTCATGCTCGGATCCATGTTGATGTACAACTCTTTAATGTGCGATGATTGCAGCCTGTTGGGAAAGCCTCACATTTGGAAGAAGGCCACCGGATTGTATGATTTTTAATTCAGCGTTGCAAGAGTGAACCCGCTGGGCCGTCTGGAGGGTTGAGAAAAACTATACCTTCCCCATTATAGGAAGGCAGGGAGAAATAAAAAGTCATGCTTTCAATTTTGGTTACAACTATATTACTACACTCCCCTCGAAAGCGATAAAGAGGAGTTGATGAGTACCAAGTAGTGGCACAAGAATTTGCAGCGATGGTACAGGAGTATTTCTGCAATTGAACTTACCTTAGTGCATATCCTACCTATCTACCAAGATAACTGAGGCAGCAAACAATATAACCAATGGAAAAAATATGCTCCAGGCCAGAACTAATCATAAATCATACTATTATTTCTATGGAGGGTGGTGGGGCTGAACTGATTATTCCCCTTCACATTTGCAGTGGGAGTTCAAAGGAGTTGCTGGATTACAAAGTGAATGTCAAAGCAAACGCAATTTTAGCCTGCATTAGTAGATCTGTAGCTTTCAAGCAGACTTCATCTGGAATATTGTGTCCAATTCTGGGTACAACACTTTGGAAAGATGCAGCCAAACTGGAGTATGGTTCAGAGGAGAACAACAGGGGTGGTTACAGGGTCAGAGGAAAGAGTCAGAGATTTTATGTTTAGCCTCGAGTATAGAAGCTGAGAAGGAGAACCTGGATGCAGGTGTCATATGTGCTCCCTGAAGCAGCTGGTGGGCCACTGTGTGATACAGCAAGCTGGAGTAGATGGGCCTTGGCCTGATCCACTGGAGGCCCTTCTTATGTTCTTATGTGGGAACCTTCTATGATTCTATTATTTACATGCACTGCAAGCAAAATGGAAACCGCTTTGTGGTTGGATCTCACCTTGCAAAGGAAGTATGTGACTTTTGCAACCAAATGCTTGGGGCCAGTCTCATGAGTCCGTTTCTTCTCCAGCCTTCTTCACACAGACATTTTCCACTAGGGTGGTCAATTCATAGAATCATAGAGTTGGAAGGGACCTAGTAGGTCATCTAGTCCAACCCCCTGCCTGCAGCAGGAATTCCCCCTAGAGCATCTCCAACAGGTGCTCATCGAGCCTCTGCTTGAAGATCCCCAGTGAGGGAGAGTCCACCACCTCCCTTGGCAATCTCTTCCACTGCCGAACCGCCCTCACAGTCAGGAATTTTTTCCGGATTTCCAGCCGGAATCTCCTCTCTTGCAGTTTGTCCCCATTGGTTCTAGTTCTGCTTTCAGAAGCAGCTATGAACAAATTGGCCCCTTCCTCCCTATGACAGCCCTTCAGGTATCTGAAGAGGGCAATCAGGTCTCCCCTCAGCCTCCTCTTCTCCAGGCTGAACATCCCAAGTTCCCCCAACCTTTCCTCGTAGGGCTTCCCTTCCATCCCACTGATCGTTCTTGTCGCTCTCCTCTGGACTTGCTCCAGTTTGGCTGCATCTTTCTTCAAGTGAGGTGCCCAGAACTGAACACAGTACTCAAGGTGAGGTCTGACCAATGCAGGATAAAGAGGAACTAGAACTTCTCGTGACTTGGAAGCTCCAGTCCTCTTAATGCAGCCCAAAAATGGCATTTGCCTTCTTTGCAGACACATCACATGCAGACTCATGTTCAGCTTGTTATCCATGGCGACTCCAAGATCCCGCTCACATGTTGTGCTGCCAAGCCAAGCATTTTATACCTATGTTTTTGGTTTTTATTTCCTAAGTGCAGAACTTTGCACTTCTCCCTGTTGAAATTCATTCTGTTTGTTACAGCCCAGGATTCCAGTTTATCCAGATCCTCCTGGAGGTTTCTCCTATCTTCTGATGTGTTTGCTACTCCTCTCAGTTTGGTGTCATCTGCAAATTTGATCAGGCTCCCCCGTATCCCTTCCTCCAAGTCATTGATGAAAATGTTAAAGAGAACCGGTCCCAAGACAGAGCCTTGGGGTACCCCACTAGAAACGGACCTCCAGGTTGACACAGAACCATTTACTAAAACCCTTTGAGTGCGGCCATTGAGCCAGTTGCAGATCCACCTAACAATTGCCCTGTCTAGCCCATATTTTTCCAACTTCCTAATTAAAATGTCATGTGGGACTTTGTCAAATGCTTTGCTGAAGTCAAGATAAATGACATCCACAGCATTGCCATGTCCAGTAAGCTCGTAACCCGATCAAAAAAGGAGATCAGATTTGTCTGGCAAGATTTATTCTTGGTAAATCCATGCTGGGTTGTTTTGATCACCGAGTACTTGTCTAAATGTGCACAAATTGTGTGTTTTATGATTTGCTCTAATATCTTGCCTGAGGTCAAACTGACTGGTCTATAATTTCCCGGGTCTTCTTTTTTCCCCTTCTTAAAAATTGGGACTACATTTGCCCTCTTCCAGTCCAGGCTCTTCTCCCCTCCTCAAGGATTTCTCAAAGATGATCGACAGAGGCTCTGCAAGGACATCTGCCAGTTCCTTCAGAACTCCAGGATGCAGCTCATCCGGTCCAAATGACTTGAATTCATTTAGGCCAGTTAAGTGGTTTCGAACCAGTTCTCTGTCAATCTTAATCTGCTGTTCTGCACCATCCATGTTTTCATTACCGCTTAGGGGATGTAAACACATCCCCGAATCAGTCAATGATCCCGCACCCCCATTTGCACAGCCCTCCTTCTGTGAATAGACGGATGCAAAGCAGGAGTTGAGCAGCTCCGCCTTCTGCTGGTTTCCAGACACCTGTTGTCCATCCTTGTCCAAGAGCAGCCCCAGCCCCTCGTCTCTCCTCCTGCTCCTTTGGGCATATCTAAAGAAGCTCTTTTTGTTATCTTTGACTCCCCTGGCCAGCCTCAGCTCATACTGAGCTTTAGCATCCCTGAGCTTTAGCATCCCCTCCCTACAGGACCGGACTACCTGCCTGTACTCCTCTCTGGTGATCTTTCCAGTCTTCCACTCCCTATACTTCTCTTTCTTTAACTTCAGCTGATCCCCAAGTTGCCTGTGGAGCCAACCTGGTTTTTTCAGCATTTTCCCCCCTTTCTTTTTTATTGGAATTGTTTCTGACTGTGCTTGTAGAAGCTGCCTCTTAAGGAGCTCCCACCCATCTTGGGCCCCTTTCCCCATTAGATCATCAACCCATGGGATCCCACCTATGACTCCTCTAAGCCTGTTGAAATCAGCTTTCCTGAAATCCAACATATAAGTTTCACTCTGCACTCTCTTTATTTCCCACATTATTCTAAATTCCAGCAGCTCATGATCGCTTTCCCCTAAAGTTCCCACTATGTTGACCTGATCAACCAGTTCTTCACGATTTGTTAAGATCAGGTCAAGGATGGCCTTGTCGTTTCCTCCACTTTCTGGACCATGAAGTTATCATCAGGAATCTACTGGAGCTTCCATGTTTGGCTGAGTTTGTCTCCCAGCAAATGTCTGGGTAGTTAAAGTCCCCCATTACTACTACCTCATATTTCCTTGCAATGCCTGCCAGTTGCTCCAAGAAGACATCGTCTACTCCTTCTCCTTGGCCTGGCGGTCTATAGTAGACGCCCACCACAATGTTTTGTTTCTTATTTTCCCCCCTTACTTTTACCCAAACACACTCCACAGGGATATCCGGACCACTCTCCTGGATTTCAGAGCAAGTGTATATGTTCTTGACATATAATGCTACTCCACCTCCCCTTTTGCCACTTCTGTTCCTCCGGAACAGCTGATAGCCTTCCAGTTGTGTGTTCCAGTCATGGGAGTCCCACCAAGTTTCAGTTATTCCTATCAAATCAAATTTCCCTTCACTTGCTAAAAGCTCCAGCTCATCTTGTTTATTTCCCAGGCTCTGTGCATTTGTGTAAATGCAACTTAAGCCCTGGAGGTTGCAACTCAATGCATTTCCCTCCTTTTTTGTAAGGCCAGGCCCCTCTCAAGATTTTTGAGTTACAGCTGTGCCCTGGCAATATCCATCCAGAGCATTTTCCTTATTCCTAGGTTCCCTTTGGACGTAACCCACCCCCTTCTTATTTAGTTTAAAGCCCTCCTGATAAGGTTGGCCATCTCCCGTCTGAAGACACTCCTCCCCCAACCCGTAAGATGTAGTCCATCCTTTGCTAGGAGTCCTTCCTCAAGGAAGTTCATCCTGTGATCCCAGAATCCAAATCCTTCCCGATGACACCATTTTCGAAGCCAGCTATTGACCTGAAAAATCTTGCTATCTCTCTGAGGACCTTTGCCAATTACTGGGAGGATGGATGAGAATACCACCTGGGCATCCCCCAGGTCCTTAATCTTCCTCCCCAGAGCTTCATAATCCCCAACTATCTTTTGGAAAGTTTCCTGAGCAGTATCGTTTGTTCCTACGTGGATGAGTAAGAACGGGTGATGATCAGCAGGTGTGATCATCCTCGGTAGCCTCTCCGTGATATCCCGTATCCTGGCACCAGGGAGGCAGCACACCTCACGGGAAAACGGGTCTGGTCGGCAGACAGCTTCCATGCCCCTCAGGAGAGAATCTCCAATCACCACCACCCTCCTCCGTGTTCTCCTTCTGTGTCTAGCTTCCCCCACACTAACTGGTTGTGGCTGCTGTCTATGAGGGGGATCTGTAGGCATGCCAGTATGGGCAATGCCAGGATCCGGTGTAGGTGTGCTAGCAAGAGGAACTTCTGCCAGCATGGTGGAATCTGACTCTGCAAACGGTTGTATAGCTCCAGTGGTTCTCGACTGCTCCTGCCCCTTTTTCTCCTGACTGTCACGTCTCCATGAAGAGACATCATTGCTGGGGTCCCCACTGGTGTCATCTCTCTGGAGAAGTTCTGTGTGTGTTGTATCAAGGAACTCCTCAGATGCCTTAATTTGACGAAGGGTGGAAACTTCACCCTCCAATGCTGCCACCTTCTCCTCCAACAGTGCAACCAGTTTGCACTTGCAGCATCGATAATTCCCGAGATCCTTGGGCAAGAAGACAAATATGGCACACGTGGTGCATGTCACAACAACTGCGCCCTTCCCTTCCATCTCCTGTCAACTTCACAAGTCCTCCTTGCTCACAGGCTCCGGTCCACAGGATCGCGCCTCAGGCCCTAATAAAGCCCTTGAAAGCTCCTTCCACCAGGCAACCAGCCAATGAACACCTAGCAGCAATTAAGCACTCAGGTAAGCAGCCCCCTCCTCCACTCACCTGGGACTCTGTGTTCCCTCTCACCTCTCCTCTGACAAGGAGGCTGAACCAGGAACAGGCCCTAATAAAGCCCTACAAAGCTCCTTCCACCAGGCAACCAGCCAATGAACACCTAGCAGCAATTAAGCACTCAGGTAAGCAGCCCCCTCCTCCACTCACCTGGGACTCTGTGCTCCCTCTCACCTTTCCTCAGAAAAGCGAGGTGAAATAGCATGACCACCTGGGGAGGGATAATCAAAATCATCAATCAGCTCACAAAATCAACGAATCTATGGGGATCCACTTGGAAGCGTACAAGCTAAGTAAGAAAGATCTGCAAAATTTCCCCCATCTGCATTAAGTACAGTCTTTGTGGTGGAAGCAGCCTCCGTGGATTCTAGGAGTATGTGCAAAGGGGGCCAATGATGCCCGATACTTCTGTAGCATCCTCACTGTATCTCAGTGGATCTGAGAACTGAGCCTGAGATATTTAGAAAACCACATTATGGCTACAATTCAGAGTAACTATGAGACCTTTTACACTGAAGTAGTTACAGTGCCACTTTTGGGAAATCTATGCAAAATGCATAGAGCAATCCAGAGTAAGTGCCTCTTATGTCTTCGTGTAGTTACTCTGGATTGTAAGGTATGGCTGGAATCCTATCATCACTTTCCTGGGAGTAAGCCCATTGACTATAATGGGGCTTACTTCTGAATAGGAACGCTTAGGATTGTGCCGTATGATTTTGTGGGCCTCTCCAATCATATCAATATTAAACTTTATTTTAGATATACCGGTAACTTTAAATGCTGATTTTTTTCAATTTTGGGTAAAATTCAACAGAACTTGTTATTTTTAATTTATTTTGTTAATGTAATTTAATTTTCTGATGTGAGAATGTTTTCTTTGACCCTAAGTTTATTTTTCCTTCCAAATGTAAAATAAATTCAACAATTTTCATGGAACTCTATTACTTTGCAAGCAGCAACAGAGAACTTTGTAAGGAATTCTCTACAAAAAGATTTCTGCAGAGAAAAGCTTTTAAATTGAGTAAAAGAAAATGGATTACGGGGACCTTGCTGTACATTCAGCAGGCTCATTAAGATGGGTTTTTTGTGGTCTCGCTCCAGAAATTGTGTTCCAAGTTGCTAATGGATTCCCTGAGTGGCTATTTTGAAGGGCCACAGAATTTGGAAGGGCTAATGATGTTCATGTATCTCCAGATGCTACTAACAGGGACTGAAGCCAGCCAGTTTTCTTGAGCCCAAAAAAACCACAGGAAATTGACCATCTAGCTCAGATCTGTTGGCTCTGATCGGCAGTGCCTTTTCAGGCAGGAGATGACATTCTGGAGATGCCAGGATTCGAAAGAGGGATCTTCTGCAGGAAAGCAGATGCTCTTTCACTGAACCAAAGCCCCCTCTCCGCGTATCCACCATATGTCACAGGTGGAAATAAAGATCTCCATCCCAGGTCAAAAAAGATTTGCATTTTGCTATAATGATTTTAAAAAATGCATCCCCTTCATCTCAAATAAAGCTCTGTCCTGCATATTATCTACAAGGTACAATAATATGGACCCAAAAACTCTACTGCAGAAATTTCAATCCCAAGATGGTGAGCAAGCTTAGGCAACCATCCAAAAAGCAGGGCTGATGCACTGTCAGTCTCAAATGTGTATTTCTATTGACAGGGTGCTTCAGTTTAGTTGAATTCTTCATACACTTTGGCAAAAAAAGGATTTACCAAAGGATGATCCAGTCCACTGGTCTGTTTACAGTCCAATCATGTGCCCCTGAAAGCTCATAAACAGGGAAGAAAACTAGTCTTCCTCACTTTGTGTGCTCCCAGCAGCACATATTCAGAGATATACTGCCTTTCATAGAATCATAGAATTGGAAGGGACCTAGTAGGTCATCTAGTCCAACCCCCTCCCTGCAGCAGGAATTCCCCCTAGAGCATCTCCAACAGGTGCTCATCGATCCTCTGCTTTAAACATGGAAGCTCTATTTAGAAACTGGAGCAATAGATTAAACTCTAGCAAGGATCTAGCAACACACCTAAGACATGTTCCATGACAAATCAGATGTGATCGGACTAATAAGTCCCAAACTGTTTCACTCTTAAAGCTTTTCTAACAATTCTGTATGAAGTCTGTTATCATCTCCATATGATACCATCTCCATATTTTCTTAGATGCTGAGAAAATGGGGGTTCAAAGAGAGATGTCACTTGCTTTGCTACAATAACAACTCACATGACTAAAAGCTGCAGCATCCACTTGTGAATCATGTATTGACTACACTGAAGTTTTTAAAAATATGACATTTAAAAATACAGGACCTTTTTAGGTCTTGAATATTGCTACTGTTTGGGAACTTTTGAAACAGAATTTTCCTTTACATAACAAATCAAATACAGAATTATGCTCACTTTTTAAATTCCTTTTGCATCATACAGAACCGAGCTTTCAAAACAACTACAGAACATAAGAACACGGCTAAGTTTTGGATAAAAGGTTCATCCCAAGATTGTTTCTTGTGGGTTACACCGAGTTTCAAACCGATCAAGTGTTCCAAGCCTAGCCTGAATTTGCCAATATGAATACCAACAGAATTTCCAAGAGCAAGATACGTCTCTATCTAGATCATTTGGAAGTTTAATGTAAATACGAGTTGCTGACACTCTGCTTGTTTTGGGGAGTTTGTGAAGTTAATCAATGGTAGCCTTGAAATGGTGTCTGCTACTGACTCAAGGGATTATAAAACAGATGCCTGCATTTTAGGTCCAGCATGCTAATATTTAAACGAGGTCCACATATGCCAGAGCCTTCTCCAGCTGCCCCACACGTGATGCGGATAATCACATTTTCCAGATTTGAACACCCACCTGTTTGTTCTGTGATCTGCACCTGATAGAACCACAAATGGTTATGCTTCTGATTGCCTTCAAAGCAATAGAGTCGACTGCTCAATCAGCACAGTCCAGTTAAAAAGCAATAATGGTGATGGGTGACACAATTCCATTAAGGTACAAGATGTACACAGAGATAGATTGTAGGACTGCAGCTGCCCAAATGGCGTAATGTGGTCCATGGGGCAACAACAGGCACTGAAATCAAGACTCATATTTTAGCTCACTTTCTAGTCTCAGAACGGTTAACAGTGCTTAAAAACGGAAATATACTGAAATAGATGCAAAGTTCAGCTATTACAATACAGGGGGATGATATCACAGCGTTCACTAACTGGCTGCTAATCAGGTCCACTTGCCAATATCCAGCTGAAGGCAAGTGATCTTCATGACAGCACTGAGAAGGTATATTTCCCTCTGGAACATCTGGTGCTTCTCCCCAGCTTGAGATCACATCAAAACCCTATGCACAGTCAGTCCCTTGGCTGGACACAAGGATAGGAGTTCACTGCCATACTCCGGTGTATAGAAATGCAGGATAAAGTGTCATGTTTCAATTCCTGTAATTAACTGGGCGTCTCCCTGTCAATAGGTAGCCCTCATGCTGACTTCCCTGAGGATGGTAATCGGGAGGTTAATAGGATTAAGGATTTCTTCCATTTTAGACTGCAAGTCCCTTAGAATTGGAAGTCCCTTAGAACAGAAAATTGAAAGCACACCCTAACCAACTTTCCTGCAGCAATATAAAGGCAATGCAACTCCATAGTAAGGGAACAAACATTCCCTCTGTGATCTCTGTGACTATCCCCCAACTGCAAGATGCAGCACAAGGTCCACTTGCGCAGATATGCCAATGCCAGAAAGTTGATTAGGACTGTGCCCTCAGGCAGACAGATCTGCTGTAACTAGGAAAGCACTACTTATGTGGTGTATAGAAAATGAAGAGATAGTCCATGGCCCATGAGGCTTTCAATCCAGAAAGTGACCTAACAGGGGAATGGGAAAGTGATGGAAGTAGAGGTGAACCAAGAATAAAGCATGTATTTCAGCTATCCCTACTTATGCTTAGTCATGGTAAAGGTATGGCACAAATTGCTCCAAGGAAAAAGAGGGATTGGGAAGAAGTCAGATAAGTGACAATAGCTGCAATCCTAAAGACACTTTCCTGGGAGTAAGACCCATTGAACACAATGTGACTTACTTTTGAGTAGAAATGGTTGGGATTGTACTTATCATCACTTAGGTATTGCAGGAAACAGATCCATGGATTTGGGGCATCAAGAGAGGGAAGGCAGAGCCACTTGAGGATACACAGTGAAGGCAGGAAGGTAGTGACACAACCAGGGGGGAAAGTTTATTTGGCAAGTTCATCTTGCATATAATACAATCTTTTCCAGCATGTGTATACAATAGATCAAATTCTACTCTTATGTTATACCAGCTTTTAAATCAGAGAATAATATATTTCCTATATGTGAGGCTGCATCAGTTTTACATATGAAAACTGGCCAATAAGATATCACATTAGAAAGCGGAAAACAGAGCCAATGTATGTTTTTTAGAAAAGATGTTGCTAAAAGGATATACCAGTAATTATGTATTGAAACTCCAGCCAGCCATTAAAATAACCCCAAATTAAAACGACAAAAATTAATAGATATAATAGAACCACCCCAACATCTCCAGCATCCCCTAAAAAGCTGAACAAACAGTTTCCTCTTTTGCACAGAGACATAGAGAAGCAGGAAAACTGGTCGACTGCCAGAGCAGATAAGTTAGCAAAGGGAGTGTAGATGCTACATATCTATAATGAAACAGGACAGGCCTTCAGAGGTCACCTTGTGCTGAACAATAACTATTACTGAGCAGATGCTTCCGGAAAGTGGTGAGACAGGGACCGGCAAGATGGACGAAATACTTGCATACTTTCTGCAGAGGCATTTACACAGTTATGGCAGGTGTTTCATAAAGAAACTCCAAGACAGCACAAACACTTGCCCATTTGAAAATGTTCTCCTTCATTAAGATGAGTGATCAGGATTAGCAGACAACATAGCACATTTCCAATATTCACTGCTCATTGAAAGGGAAGGAGAAAGTGTGTAATTAAATGGCTTGGGTATGTTTAAGAAATGGTTATACCAAGACCTCTCTGTCTATTTAGCCAATGCTTCCTACCAGAATAAATATATATCCTAAATTACGGTTTCAAAAGATGGAGTTAATTTTTATTGTCCTTTGTTCCCCCTTTTGTGTTGTTCAGCAATTTTGGTGGAACATCAAATGTCTTAGGTCATGGTGAAATCAAGAGGCATCTGCTCATTTTAATGTAAGCAACTACTGTAAGTAAAATCCAAAATAAATTAAGATTATAATGAAAAAAATTTCATAGCCATGTTGCTGCTTTTTAACTGTGGCATTTTCAATGGTACTTTGCAGACATACTATTAAATACTATTATTCACAGCAATGGAGACTGTGATTTCTGGGAGGGGGACATTTTTCTCTCCTAACTCCCCCCCCCCCAAAAAAAAATGGTGGGGAAGAGGATCACTGGAAAACAAAAATGCACAGCCATATTTTCTGTAATGAGACCCCTGGTCAAGAGCAGGTCAGAAGTCATACCACATCTACGTGCACTGACCATCTATGTGAATTTATCTTTTATTCCAAACAAACATGCTTGGTGGTTAAATGTGGCTTGGGGTTGTTTGTGAAAATAGGGTTCAAAGAACCGTGAGTTATAAAGGAATATGAAGCAAGGCCAAATCAGGTTGAACACTGTTGATGGTGTAACCTTTAAGTTAATGTTTTGTTTGTGTGTTTTTTAAATAAAACCTGCTACATGAACAACCACACACTTAAGTATGTTCAATGACTGCAAGAAGTGCTTAAAACATTGTTAATGCTTGTGAGTGTCGAGGCACTCGCCAGGCTAAGGCTCATTTTAGTTTTTGACAACTGATTTGTGAACTTGGATTAACTGGACGGGGGGGGGGTGTGTGTGTGTGTGTGGAAATGTTCTCACTGAAATGTTCCACCATTCATTACCTTTGTCACTTCTATCAGTTCAAGATGACCAGTGAGCGCAGTGGACGAACATGATAAATAGGAGCGCAGTGGATGAACATGAACATTTACATCAAAACCAAAAACACCACATGCCCCAGACTGTGTGAACATGATAGGAGTCTTGGTGAAGAGAAGGAGAACAGGGTTGTATTTTAATTCCCACATCTGGAAGATTCTCAAATGTCCCAAAAAGTCAAGTGGAAAATGGTAAGTGGTTTTGGAAATTCTGTTGTTGAGAATTTCCGAAAAATTATCATCTTGAGACAATTTGTGGATATTCCCCAACCAGGCAATAGTTGCCAGTATGAAGCCTAAGATTAAAATCCAATGCTCTATTTCAGCAACACAGCAAGGACTGTTGCAACAGAACTGCAGGAATGTTATGCTGTAAACCACCGGAAAAGTGGGAAAAATCTTTAATATAGAATCATAGAATCATAGAGTTGGAAGGGACCTAGTAAGTCATCTAGTCCAACCCCCTGCCTGCAGCAGGAATTCCCCCTAGAGCATCTCCAACAGGTGCTCATCGAGCCTCTGCTTGAAGATCCCCAGTGAGGGAGAGTCCACCACCTCCCTTGGCAATCTCTTCCACTGCCGAACCGCCCTCACCCTCAGGAATTTTTTCCGGATTTCCAGCCGGAATCTCCTTTCTTGCAGTTTGTACCCATTGGTTCTAGTTTTGCTTTCAGATAAACCAAAGCAGCCGTCCAAAGTACTAATAGCCAATAGTGAAAAGTATCTAAATGCACTTTTATTGGAAAAAAGAATAATCTAACCCTGGAAAGCAACAGACTGAGGTCAAGTGGAGGCCATACCCAGTCTCGCTGAGCAGAGCGGTTAATGCAATATTGTATGGTACATTTACAACTTAGTCTGGATCACAGGATCTGCAGCATGAATGTGAACAGTGGGCAGGCAAAACCATGAGAGAGGCAGCTCCCTGCCCATGCTGTCTTCATGGAATTTGATGTTCAAGTGGAAGTCACCCGTATAGAGGAAAAGGAGAGCTCCAATGCACACCGAGTTTTCTGTTGGTTTCACCTGCAAGAGATGGGTAAGACAAAGCAAGTTAATATTATCAGATATTTACTGGCAGTAGAATACAGGATTTTAAAAAAGCATTTTAGTGGGGCAGAGGTGGGGGGTTTCTTATTTGCATTGTTTTTAGCTTCTATATTTTAATTGTTTTTAATTGAATGTTCTATTTAATGTTTTTAATTATGTTTTAATGTGAGCTGCCTTGAGTCGGTCTATGACCCAAGAAAGGCGGGATACAAATTTTTTTAAATAAATAAAACAGTTTTATAATTCCTTCCATGGATCTGAATTTAGAAACGGTCATAAAATGTACATTAACTGTATATAGAAACGGTCATAAAATGTATATAACATGCATACAACACACATACATAAAATACACACAACATTGCATTTTCCTGGGAAATGGAAATAACATTTTTAATTGCCTGATTGAAATTAAGGCAATGGAAGCCCCAGCAAAACCCTGTGGCCAAATCTGGCTGAAAGCAGATTTAAGGGATGTATGTTGAGTGAAATCCACAGATATACCGCAAAACCTGTGGATAAACGAGTTCCACCTGTATATACATTCTTTACATCAGTCAACAATACACAAACTGTATACTGACAATGCTGTGTTACTAGAAATTCTGTGTTCAGGTTGAAATAAATTACACATACAAATTATGTGCTCTCTTTCCTCAGCTACTCTCCTGTTTGTCCATTAGCCAAAGGTCACTTACAATATTTAAAACAGAAGACAGATGAGACCAGAAAACAATAGTATATATCAGAAAATCAAAGTCAAGACAGAAACATAAGAAAAATCAGAACTACCTGAAATAACCCCAAGTCTTCCTAAGTCTAAACTGTTTAACAGAAATACAAGAAATGTTTTAATGGAAATCCAATACTGTATCTTCTCCAAGAGGTTGTTCCACTGGCAGAAAATGCAGCCCAGTGTTTAGCTGTCCACAGCACCAGAACCACAACAGCACCAAAATGGCTGCCATGGTATCCAGTGGGTCAGCAAGCTACCACCTGTACCTCCTTGGAGAAAGCAGATGCCATCCCCTTCCCTGAATTCGCCCACAATGGGACTACTCGTTTTTACACTATCTCTCAAGTTCTTGGGCCTGAGTCCTTGGTTGCCTCACTCCTCACCCTCTCCCCACCTGCCTCCCCCATGCCCCTCTTAGCTCACTGCCATCTGGCAGTGAACTTGACCACTGAGCTCTGAGTATGGGTGCTGGCCCAGCACTAGCACAGCACCAATTGGCACTGTGTTAGCTCCAGCGCCAGATCAGAATTAGGGCAAGCAGACCTGTCTTACATTTGCAACACTCACATCTGGCGGTGTGCTGCTGGTGTGAATTATGGATTGCTGGTGCTCCCCTCTAGATATGCAAACCCCATGGCATTTGGACTTTTGAAAGATTAAAACCAGCACACAGAACTGGGCCTGGAAACTAACTTGTAACTGTTGTAAAAACTTGTAACAACTGTTGTAACTAAGTTGTAACAACACAACTGTTGTAACACTGGTTGAATGTGTTATACTCTCTCATACCTGTTACGTAAGCAACTAAGGACTCTACACACTTGATCCTGAAGCACTTTCCAAGGGAATTTGAGGGCATGAATGGCTAAAGATACTGTAGTACATTTCATTCTTGGAAGGTACTCAGTCCTAAGTAGCGAGAGGCCAGTGAACTCTTTCTCTGAAAAACGTTCTGGTGCTTCAAGTTCAAAATAGGCATATGCTGCTTTTCCACCGAGGACTTTAATGGATAAAGAGATGGTTATATTTTCCTCTCCAAGTAGTGTAGAGGATGAGAAACATCTGCCTGAAAGGCAAGCTTTCCTAGAATCCAGAGAGATCAATGTAAAGCAGAGTCAAACTGTTCTTGTTCTCTTTTATTATAGCTCCACACATTAGCCTATGGCCTTATCTTGTTGCTGGGTGCCTAACATGAATGTCAGTTGTAAACTGAAATGGAACAGGAGACAGTCCTGGAGTCTCAGCCATCTTTAATGCTTCCAGGGATAGAAGAGATGCTGGGAGATGGGAAGATGATACAGATACTTTGGAGATGGACTTAGATCTGGAGTATCCATGTTCAGATCTTCTGCTCACAAACTAAATCCATGCCAACTTGGATTTTCTCTTGCACATGCAAAATCATGACAACTGCAAGAAAAATGATCTAGAGGAGTACTATGTACATGTCTTTGTGGAACAGAATATTTTCTTACTGCTAACAGTTGCTTGGATCTCAACCCACTGCTGCTAAATTCAAAACCTTGGCTGGAAAGGATTTTGGTCTGTTTCCAATAAGAAACTGATCGTTAAGCTTCTGGATTGGAGGCAAGCACAGGAGAACATGGAGGTCATCTAGTCCAACCCCATGCTCAGTGCAGACAGCTACAGTATGGCTGACAGGTATTGTATCCACTATCTGTTTGAAAACCATCTGCAAGCAGTAGTTCTATCTGCAAGAACTGAACAAGGCTGAGTGTTGCATTGTGGCACAGCACTTCCAACCAAGGAATTCTTAACATAGGAATATAAAAAGAGTCTCGCTGGGCCAGATGGACTGATCCAAAAGCCTACGTAGTCCTGCTTCCTGCATCTCACAGTGCACCATCATGTGCCTCAGAGAGCACACAACACAACAAAACACCTTGGTGTCCTCCCATGAATTTGGCATTCAGAGATAGCCTACTTACAAAATAAGGAAGTTGCACAGACCTATCATGGCTTGTAACCTGTGATGGTCTTTTTTCTAGAAATTTGTCCAATCCTTTTTTAAGGCATCTACCCTGGATGCCATCACCACATCCTGAGGCATGGAGTTCCACACACACTGGGTAAAGAGTTCTTTTCTTTTGTCTGTTCTAACTCAAACATTGCATCTCATTTAGAAGATGTCTAGATTTCCTCATATCTAGTCTAAAATTTATTTCTTGGTAGTTTCAACCCAAATTGTGTTTTTATTTTACTTAGAAGTAAGCCAAATGTGTTAAATAAGACTTCAGCTGCAATCCTATCTTGCTCACAGGTAACAAACACTTCCACCTGTTGGTTTAAGTCCTACCCTAGGGAACCACGAAAAGAAGTTTATACCTTCTTTTGCATGGCATCATTCAGTACTTTAAGACAGATATCCTATCCGCCTTGCCTGTTAACCAGCAGGCCAGAGTTCGAGACCCGGGTCGGCCCCACAAGACAGGGTGAGCTCCTGTCCTTAGCCCAGCTCTGCAACGCAGCTGGATCCAAGCGTATTGGCTCTGCCTTTCCACTGGACTAATTCAGTGGTGTGGAGAGGGGGGGATTTGCTGCTTGGGTAACAGCCTATCCTCCATAACAATCCAACCCAGGCTTTCGTGCTTTGCATGCAGTGTATGCAGCGCTGAGCACGATACCATAGTCTTTCAAGACTGACGGAGGCCTGCTTTTTTTTTTTACTCCAGTTTACCATATCAAATCCTTTTAAATGTTAATCATAGCACTCTCTTTCCAGACCTCCTCACAATTTAGCTGCTCTCCTTTGAATCCAGTCTAGCTTATTAATATCCTTACAGCCTGATGTGCAAAACTGGATGCCAAATTCCAAGTAAGGGATGCTCTTCCAGTAGAATTCTCACTTCCCAGGATCTGGAATCTTTGCCAATGCACCCCAGTTGTGCACTCAGCTTTCTTGCAGCTGCATCACACTGCAGGCTCATGTTTGTGGTCTATAAAACCATCTAAAAAAATGTTCTCCCATGCTGATACTAAGACTATGTTGCCACCACCCTCTGACTCTTATTTTTGGTTCCTATGCACAGAAATTTATATTTCTCTGTGCTAATATGTGTTGAGATGGGCCCAATGATCAAGATCTGTCAAGATCATTCTGAATTCTAATTCTGTCTTCCAGAACATTTTTGCTTCCCTCTCCCAGTTTTGTGTCATCTGCATATTTGATAGTACTCTCTCAATCCTCCCATCCAGATCATTTATAAAAATTCTCAATATTACTGAGCCCAAAACAGAGCTCTGCGGAACTTCACTCCCCTTCAAGGCTCATATGGAGCCATATAATAGTGGACACAGTTGCTCAACCAGCTCTGAACTCCCCTAACAGTAGCACTGTCTAGCTCAGGTTTCACATGATATCCAGAAGGATGTGACGAAAGACTTTGACAAATGCTTTGCTGAAATCTAATGCACCCTCAAATCTAATGTGCACCCCTATTTTAAAAGTCTTGAGTTTTTTTTTAATTTTTACTAGTGATTGTAATGTGCAGCTGTAAAGCAGGTACAAAATTTAATTTTGCTGCATTTTATAATGATTTATATAATAATAAAATTAAAACAGATTTATTTTATGATTTTTACCTATTTGCACTACTTTATACAACAATGGGTTTATGTTACCTTTTAATCACAATATTGTAAACTGTTAAACTAAATACAGTACTGACATACACTTATAATAAAAATACCTGTATTTACTCAAATTGAATGTGTCATCAAATCTAATGTGCACCTCAGTTTTGGAGTCTACATTCGGCTGAAAAGGTGAGCATTATATCTGAGTCAATAGGGTATATGTTATTAGTCAATATATGAGTCAATATATGTATATGAGTCAATAGGGTATATGAACTATATGTTCATAGTGTTCTCACTACTAGACTAGTCATTCTTCCAAAGAAACATATGAGATGCTTTTGGCAAGCCCATTCTGGCTCCTAGAAATCACTCTTTATTCTCTAAGTGGTCACAGACATTTTGCTTAACTGTCTGTTCCAGGATCTTTCCTGCTACTGAGGTCAAGCTGACCCATCTCTACCCAGCTTGATTCCCTGAATCTTCCTTTTCTAAAGATAGGATATCATTTGGTTGTCTCCAATCCTCAGGCTCCTCACCCATTGACCCAAGAACATTTCTGCTTGTTTATTTGTCTTCCAAAATTGGCAAGAACCAAGTCTGGCCTAACAAATTGCTCTGGACAGAATATTAGAGCAAAGTAAAAGGGTGATTAAAAGTGGCTGCATTAAGGCAGCCAAGAGAAAGTCAAAGGGGAATATCAATCAAGGTAAAAGTATTGGGGGGAAGGGCTCTCCCACAGACAGATCTAATTCTGATACAAAGAAAAACAGTAGGAAAGTCAGCCTCACTCACTTGGAGCAGAAGCAGCCTATATCAGAACTATTTCTGGTTGATAAATCTGCATATTCAAAAGACTGCTCTGAAGTCACTTGTATTGAATGGGGAAGCTGGAATATGTGACCCCCAAGATCTTCTCCAATTCAAACTATAATTCTACAAACCTTTGGTTTAGCTGTGCTCCATAGCCTGGTGTGGATGATGAATCAGCAAGACTCTTCCTACCCTGAGACTTGGTGTTATCTAAGGCTTTCCTACATTATACACTGGCAAATGCAAGCTTGCCAATGAACACACTCAATAGAGCAGGGATCCTCAAACTTGTAGGAAGATTTACTCCCTAAGTAAGTCTAATTTTTCTGCAAACATACTTTTAAAAAGCAAGGGACTAGTGTTCCACCTTTCAGTTGCAGAGGGTTAAGAGTGGTGACACAATCCCCTGCATCGCATTATTAAGGAGGGGAGAAAAGGGATTGCTTTACTTTCATTTGCAAAAGATCCAGTAGATTTGGAGAAACCTTATAAAACCCACTGCAGGGCTTGGAATATTTAGAATCTTCACTCATCTCCCACATTGATTGGTTAGACTGGGAAAGAGAGTCTAGCCCAAGGCACTAATACTTACTAATACTTAATACTTACTTAATACTCACCAATTATTGGCATCCTTCAGTCTCGAAAGACTATGGTATCGTGCTCTGATTGGAGGTCCTGAAACAACATCTAGTGTGACTAAAGAGGCCAATTGGAGAGTGTCCATCCCTTCCACACTGAGGACAAATAAATTCCGTCCCCTGCCCAGGTCCCAGGTTTCGCTGCTTCCAGGTCTGCCTCTTTGCTTCAGCCTGCCGAACAAGTGTCTCTTCCAGTTGGAGAAGGCCATGCTGGGTCTTTTGCCTCCACGCTGAACGGTCAGAGGTCAAGGTTTCCCAGCTGTTGATCTCCATTCCCAAGGCCTTTAGATCCCTCTTGCAGATGTCCTTGTATCGGTCTCCTTCTTGGGTGCTTTCCCTGCACTAATTCTCCATATAAGAGATCTTTTAGAATCCGACCATCAGCCATTCTCACGACATGCCCAAGCCAGCGTAGACGCCGCTGTTTCAGAAGTGTGAACATGCTAGAGATTCCAGCACGTTCCAAGACTGCGTCATTTGAGATTTTGTCATGCCAGGTGATTCCAAGAATACGTCGGAGACAGCGCATATGGAAGGTGTTCAGCTTCCTCTCCTGCCATGCATAAAGGGTCCAAGACTCACTGCAGTACAAGAGTGTGCTCAGGACGCAAGCTCTATAGACCTGGATCTTTGTATGTTCCGTCAGCTTCTTATTAAGCCATACTCTCTTTGTAAGCTTGGAGAACATGGTAGCCACTTTACCAATGCGTTTATTCAGCTCAGAGTCTAAGGAGAGAGTGTCAGAGATAGTTGAGCCAAGGTACACAAAGTCATGGACAACCTCCAGTTCATGTTCAGAGATTGTGATATAGGGAGGTGGATCCACACCCTGACCCATGACTTGTGTTTTCTTCCGGCTGATTTTTAGTCCAATGTCTTGGCAGGCTTTGCTAAAACGGTCCATAAGTCGTTGAAGGTCTTCGGCAGAGTGAGCAGTAACAGCAGCGTCATCGGTGAAGAGGAACTCACGCAAGCATTTCAGCTGGACTTTGGACTTTGCTCTTAGTCTGGAAGGATTGTAGAGTTTTCCGTCTGATCTGGTCCGGAGACAGATTCCCTCTGTTGCGTTTCCAAAAGCATGCGTCAGCATGACTGCAAAAAAGATCCCAAATAAAGTTGGTGGAGGACGCAGCCCTGCTTCACTCCACTTCGGATGTGAAAGGAGTCTGATGTTAGGCCATCAAAAACTACAGTGCCCTTCATGTCCTCGTGAAAGGACCTGATGATGTTGAGGAGCTGAGGTGGGCATCCAATCTTGGGGAGGATTTTAAAAAGGCCATCCCTACTAACCAAATCAAAAGCCTTTGTAAGGTCTATGAAGGCTACAAAGAGTGGCTGTCTTTGTTCCCTACATTTCTCTTGCAACTGTCGAAGGGAAAATACCATATCAGTGGTGGACCTGTTGGCTCGAAATCCACACTGTGATTCAGGATAGATTCTCTCTGCAAGTACCTGAAGCCTCTTCAGTATGACTCGGGCAAGCAGCTTCCCTACAACACTAAGAAGAGAGATGCCACGGTAGTTGTTGCAGTCACCCCTGTCGCCCTTGTTCTTGTACAGTGTGACAATATTAGCATCCTTCATGTCCTGTGGTACTCCACCTTCCCTCCAACAGAGGCAGAATATCTTGTACAGTTCAGTGGAAATGGTCCCTCTACAGCACCTCAGAACTTCAGCAGGGATGTTATCTTTCCCGGGTGCCTTGCCAAAAGCAAGGGAATCCAGGGCTTCGTTTAGTTCTTCTAGAGTTGGTTCACTGTCGAGCTCCTCCAAGACAGGCAGGCACTCAATGTTGTTTAATGCTTCTTCAGTTACTACATTTTCTCTGGAGTATAGCTCAGAGTAGTGCTGCACCCAGCGTGCCATCTGTTATGCTCGGTCCTGGATGACCTCACCTGTAGCGGACTTAAGTGGGGCAGATTTCCTCACTGTTGGACCTAAGGCCTGCTTGATGCCATCATACATCCCCTTGATGTTGCCTGTGTCAGCTGCTACCTGGATCTGAGAGCAAAGCTGCAGCCAATAATTGTTAGCACATCTCCTGGCAATCTGTTGGACTTTGCTATGGGCGACTCGCAGGGCTTGAAGGTTGCGCTCACTAGAACAGGCTTTATATGCAGTTAGAGCTCTCCTCTTTTCCTCAAGGGCTGGTGTCAGCTCCTCCGAGTGGGCTTCAAACCAATCTGCTGTCTTTCTAACCTGCTTACCAAAAACTGACAAGGCGGTAGTATAAACAGCATTCTTGAAATGTTCCCACCGTTCAGAAGCGTTTGCTTCAGCCGGGCCTGGGAGAATTTCCTCGAGTGCTTGGTCAAATTCCAACACTTTTTCCAGACTGCGAGTCTTGCTGATGTTGATTCGTGGTCTTCCTTCCTTCTTGGAGTGATGCAGCCTCTTTGCTTGCAGTTTTACTCTGCTGCACACTAAGGAGTGGTCAGTATCGCAATCAGCACTCTGATAGCTACGTGTGATCTTAATGTTGGGAAGGCTGGAGCGCCTGGTGAGGATCAAATCAAGCTGATGCCAATGCTTCGATCAAGGGTGTTGCCAAGACACTCTGTGTTGAGGCTTTGTGTAATACTCACCAATAAAGTGGAACTTTCAGCATATTTACCACCTTCATCATTTATTACGGAAGGCCTTGACAGCTTGTATCTGACCACAGCACAGAAAGAAGTCTATCATTTTACACACAATTTCCCATTCCCATGAGGCTTTCTGCAAATCACAGTAAATTATCACAATGTTCTAATTGGCTCCGCAAGGAGTGAGTTTGAAATAGCAATGCAGACAAGAATACTGCAACTGAAAGGTGGAACACTAGTCCTTTGCTTTTTAAAAGTATGTTTGCAGAAAAATTGGACCTCAAGTTAGTCCTCTCAACACATTACGGGGATTTCCAATTAAGAAGCAAAGATACGCAACATGAAAATCTCCCCTTTGCCTCTGTGGTGTGGTGTGGTAAGGGATTCCAATGCATCTTTCTGAAAAATCAGTGAGCACAACTGCACAAGCTGGTACTTCTTCACTATGAGTGTAAAGAGAAAACACAACATCAGACAAAATATTGTCAATTCTGGACTTACTGTATCAATATGAAAGGTGTTGGATCCAACAAATGTGACCCCATCCTGCAGATCATAGTTGTGGACGCCATTCTGGTAATCTTGGTATGGAACGACTGTGAGAGCAAAGGGGCCAACACTGAATTTGCTCCAATTGGTCAGCTTCACCTCCAACTTCACAGGGTCCCCAACTGTGCAATCTGCTACGATATCACAATCACAGAGCTTTCCTTCAACCAACACATCTGTAAGGCAAGAACCAAGACATGTATTTAACTGTTTGTTCTCCAAGAAGTGAGAATTCTGAATGGTTCCCAGCACAAAAAAAAACAACCCCAAACTAACAGCTGAAAATAAAACCTGTGTTTATATGGATTGATGTAATGTGAATAATTACTCTATATGCTTTATTTATACATGACTTACCAGCACCCTGAGATATAGGTAGCTGTGATGAATTTTGTTCAGATACAGCAGGGGTCTGCAAAGTTTTTGGCAGGAGGGCCACAACATCTCTCTGACACAGGGTCAGGGGCCGGAAAACTAATTTACATTTCAAATTTGAACACATTTACATATAAGAATGTATTGGAGTGGGTTACAATGCTTGCCCAAGGGCTGGATAAAGGGGTCTTGCTAGGGGTCACATTGAAGCTTGCTGAGGGCCATATCTGGCCCTGGGTCGGGGTTTGGAGACCCCTGAGAGAGAGAATAACTTACAGATAGAATTCCCCTGGATCACCAAGGGAGTTTGTGCCTAGGATAGAAAGTGCTTGGAATATCATTTTTCATAGGAGTGACCCCACAGTGGATAAAAATAATAAATTGGAAACGTGAGAAAGGTGGCATAACAGGTAGGTTCTTCATAACTCATTTATTTTATATGCACTTTAAATGTTCATGGAGATTTACAGCCTAAACAAAAGAATAGTTCCTTCCCTAAGAAGCTTACAAAATATACTGCGGTTTGGAGAGATATCCAACAGAGGGGAGAAAATGGAAAAGGCAAGGATTTAAGCCACACATAGAAGTTACACATACCCTACAGTCCAGAGTAACTACGGGAGCACGTAAGAGACATTACGTGTACCCGTAGTTACTGCACCATCTAATGAAAACCTATGGGAAATTCATACTGCAATCCACAGCAAATTGTTCTTACACCGGAGCAAGGACTCCCCATAGTTACTCTGGATTGCACCCATACTTAGATTTGATAGCGGTATGGTCTGAAGACGGGGAAGCACGTGGAGGTATGAATCACACATAATACTGGGTGTGATGAGGGATGTGAAAGGATTCCTCAAAGGGTGTGAAGGGGGAAAGAAACAGCACCATTCACTAGTGTAAAAAGCATCGACAACCTACAAAATGAGAAATGTAAACAATGATGCAAAGCTTTTTTGAAGCTCCGAATCTGTCCACAAAGCCTTCTCTGGCCACGTCTCAGTAGAAATTCTGAGATATTCTCACACCTAATGGGATCCAAAGGTTTAGAAACTTGATTACCAGTAGTTGTGATTCATTTGTTTTCATCATCCAATTCTGTGATAAGGTCTTTGCATAACTTTCCAAGCAGTAAAGACTTCCTAAAATGGCTCATTTAGTTCCATTGAGCCACATGGAGCAAAATACAGAGGCTCCTGAACTAGAGCCTCTGCATTCCTAAGAGCAGCAGATTATGCCCTGTCTTGCTCTCCCAAATGGCCAGTGGGAGTTTCCACTATCATCAGGATCCCTTTGGAGGTCGCCTAGAGCTTTCCTAGGGGTCGCCTAAAGACCTCTGGTGCAGGGGGTCAGGTCAGGCTTGCCAGACCTCCAGCTGTAGCTGCGCGGGCAGTGGAGCTGACTGACAGCCTCAGGGCCCAATCCTATGCATGCCTACTCTGAAATAAATCCCATTGTGTTCAATGTGTGCACAGAACACACATTTCATTTGTAACAATGAAAATACATCCTGCATATCGGATATTTACATTACAATTCATAAAAGTAGCAAAATTACAGTTATAAAGAAGCAACGAAAATAATTTTATGGTTGGGGGTCCCCACAACATAAGGAACTTATAAAGGGGTCATGGCGTTAGGAAGATTGAGAACCACTGATCTAGGAGATGTTCCTATTTGTTGATAGGATGCTGGGAAAAGCAGTCATGTGAATTGTGAGCCTTTGGCTAGAGCCCAGCCTGGCCACCCTTCCTGGTGCTAGGCCTGGCAATGACTCACACCAGTCCTTTCAGGGGGTAATTTCATCTTCATGCAGGGCCAGTTTAACTGTATGATCAGCCACAAGATTATTCTTATCACTGCTTTGGGAATAAATCATTACTGGGTCTAACACTGAAATGTTCAAAATCTTCAACTCAGCACCAAATGTAAACTTCTGTCTTCACCTTGCCGGAGTCAGATTAAAAAGAAAAATTATTGTTTTTTAAATTTATGAGGTTAATCTGAATGCTATCAAAACAATTAAAAGACACCTTTGAAAAAAGGCTGGCAGGGGAAGCACATAACACATGGCTGCCTCTCACTGGAGAATGGACGCATGGCATTCTGGCAAGATACTCTCTTCACTCTCCCTGTCCAGCCAAGTACAATCAATGGACTGAATGATGCATACCTCTTCTCTGGCTTGCAAACTGGAATAGGGGAGCTGTTGGGGAGAAGGAGGGCAAAGCACATCTCCCACTCACCGGATCTGTGCTTGGACATAATTACATGGGTCTGCATCACTGGTACTTGGCAAGATTTGGATGTTTCTAACATTTTTCAAAAGCATTAATATGCCTTTCTAGCAAATGACAATTGACATGTACTTCTTGCATTTCCGCACTAGGTCCACTATTTATCTATTGGGTATTTACATTTCTGTAAACTGGTATCCCAATGACATGAATGAAATTTTCGGCAAATCTCAATCTACGCAGGGGTTATGGTTCTATTTTGCCCCACGCACTTTGATATCTACCTGGAACTGCTGGGAAAGTCATCCAGTAATTCAGAGTTGGCAATATTGAATGACAGCTCCATATTTCCTTTCCTACATCTTTGAGGCTGGTGATTGAGTTCTTAAAGTATTGCCTAGAGGCAATTAGGAATTGGATGGGGGTCAACAAGTTGAAACTTAAACCTGACAAGACCAATGTCCTCTCAGTTTGGAAACTTTGATATAGGCTCTGGATCATCAACCTGGTCTGAATAGGATTGTGATTCCACTGCAGGTGTAGGTTTACAGCTTGGGGTTCTTCTGGATGAACTGCTGCTCTTGGACTAGCAAATGACAGCATTTAACCTTTAACACCCTTAATGGAAAGGACTGCTTTCTCACTTATAGGGCTTATCCCCTATAGTCAAAGGGGTCCTTTGTTTGTGTGCTTCTATACTGTCCCACTGAAAAAGGGGGCAGCAGTGAGAGGAAAGTGATTCATAGCAGTGGCCCCAAACATGAGCTTCTGCCCCAGACAAATTACAACCAGCCTCCCTCAGGAACTTTCCTAATAGGACTTGAAGACTTTTTTAAATTTCAAAACATTTTTGGAGGTGGGAAGTGTGGGAAAGTGATTTGTTAGCTGGAAATAGTGGATAGCCTCCAAGAGTTCTTATTTGCAAATGTCGTACTCTTTTATATTTTAACTGCTGTGATGTTAAGTACTGATTATATATATAAATCAATACTTAACATATATATAACATGGCATTTATATATAAATAAACATATATATATATATAGATAGATAGATAGATAGATAGATAGATACACACACACACACACACACACACACACACACACACACACACATATATATATATATATATATATATATATATATATATATATATATATATATACATAAATATATATATAAATATATATAAAGTTGCCAACCACCTTGAGAACTAGGTTTTGTTACCTAGGGAAAGGCAGTTAAGAAATCCCCAAATAAAAGAAATAAATTTCCCTCTCTAAGTGCCCAAACTGTGTCTCATCTATTTGCAAACATGCAAAAGGAGTTGGCAGTCTTGCTACTTCATTGTGAGGCAGGATTTAACCTCACAAACTGGTAATTCATTTCTATAGATGCCTAAATATAAACAAAATAGATTCTGAAAAAGTAATTGTGTCTATCAGACTCATCTTGCAAATACTAAAAGGTAATTTCAGCTGAGGGCGCAATCCAGAGTAACTACAGGGAGTCTTGCTCTGGTGTAAGAACAACGTACTCTGGATTGCAATATGAATTTCCCATAGGTTTTCACTAGGTGGTGCAGTAACTATGGGTGCATGTAATGTCTCTTATGTGCTCATGTAGATACTCTGGATTGTAGGGTGAGTCTCCTACTTACTTCATATAGGGAGTCCCCATATTTGCAGATCCCCTTATGCACAGATTGGATCTTCAGGGCCCCTGTTCATGCTCCTACTAGTGTTGGGAGCTCTGTTCCCTTGCTTCTGGAAGGTCCTCTTCCTGGGCTCAAACTGAGCCTTAAGGTTACAAAAAAAGGCAATTTCCAGTTTCTATATGAAACTGGAAATAATTATAATGCCTTATAATGCAAATAAAGCATTTTAG